>CM051348.1:8987852-10246185 GCA_028015215.1 Gynostemma pentaphyllum
TAATGAACTATACTCGGATTCTTTAGATGGAGTATATGCAGCACTTAGATGGGAAATTGTAAACCATGATCGGATTCTTTAGATGGAGTATATGTGTTACATAAATGTGAAATAAGGAACTATACTCAAATTCTTTAGATGGAGTATATGTATCACTTGATTGGGAAATTATGAATGTACTCGGATTCTTTAGATGTAGTACATGAGTGTTATGAGTAAAGGCTATTGCTAATGGTTTTGTATTGTTTAATTATGAAAGTTGTCGATAGTTGTATTTTACTCTAATGATCTTGGGAATGAGATGTGTGTTGATTGCGATTGATGATCGATGGTAAGAATGGTTCTTTCGTTGACATATGGAATGTGAATTTGGGAAATGGATTGAAAATTGGGTATAAGTTGTTTGGGAGTATAGAATGGGTGGTAAAGAGCATGCTAGGACTTTGGACATAATTTCCGATGTGAAATTCGTCCATAGGACATGCCTTCATTTTTCTCTCACTAGCATTTTTATGTTAATGTTGCTACACTTTAAATTTTCCAGGTACGCCCCGAGGTAGAGGCCGTGGTAGAGGTACTGGTGTCGCGTGATCGCGGGATGATGGATTGGATTTGGACTTGACCGTTTGAGCATTCTGGGAATGCATGGACTTTAGCAACTTTAGCAACTTTGAAAACACTTTATTTGTTTTTCTTTGGTTTTATTGTGTTATTTTGGGCTCGAAAGAGCATTTATTTGTTTTATGATGTTTAAGTCTTTTGAGAACTTGAAATTGTCAAGAAATGCGCATTTCCCTGTTTTTACCGCTTTTTCTGCTTGAGAACAATGTATTCAGGTTTTTGGCTCGTTCAAAATACAAACGGCACCATGTCGAATTTTCATAAAATCAAGTCTTCCGCTATTTATTTCTGATTTAAAGTTTTTGAGAAAATTCGGGTTTTTACAGTTGGTATCAGAGCCGAAGGGTTATGTAGACCCCATGCATCGCATGTTTGGTATTAGAGTTGAATTTCCGAATATGATTAAAGCCCATAAAATGATTACTGGAAAAATGATTTTTTGATGAAGAAAATGGTCACCTAAACGTGATTTGAAAAAAAAAAAAAAAACTTTCGATTTGGTGAAGATTTCGCCGGAAAAGAGTGAGGCGATGGTGGGGAGGTGGTAACGAGAGAAATTGGGAGCTAGGGCTGAAATGAGGAAGAATAAGGGTTCTGGTCTATCTTTAATCTGGGTTAAATCGTCTGTATCTCCACTAGTTTTAAAATCGTCTTACAACATAAGATTTTAGTATTCGAAAAGTAAATCGTCTGTTGTACACACGATTTCTCTTGCCACATCAACACCAACTCAGCCAGTCTGCAACTAGTAAAAAAAAAAAATCACAATATTTTTTTGGAAATAGTTTCAATTTTTTAATATTTATGTCAATTTTTTTTTAAAAGATAATATTAAAAAAAAAAGGTTCGAGAAGAGAGGTTGGGTGTGAATGGTTGGAGTCAATCTGTACTGTATACTCTAATGCGTTATTTTGGATATTTCATTTCAGACTACTGACAGTGACACTATCTAATCTCTCTCTCTCTCTCTCTCTCTCTCTCTCTCTCTCTCTCTCTCTTTCTTTTTCACTCATTAGATTGAATGAATATTACTGATTGAATATAAACAAAAAGAGGGCAGGCAGCTTTTCTTTCTTTCCTTCATCTCTTCTTCTTCCATTCTCAGCCGTTTCTTCCTTCGCAGATCATTACCAGATTTTGATTTCTCTAATTCTTCCAATTTTACGCCTCTTCATTCATTCATTTCCATCCTTCACTTTCAGGTTTCTGTTATTCCCTATCTCTTTAATTCTCTATACCTAATTTTCACTTCTTTTTAATGGGTATTTTCTATCTCTCTTTTTTATGCAGGAAATCAGGTTTTGAATCTTAATATTTGGAATCCAATCCACAACAAGAGCCTTTCGCAACAAAAAAAAAATGTTTTTTTTTTTTAATAAGGCTTTCTTCTATTCCTTCATCATTTAACAATTGATTGTTTTGATTTCTTTGAGTTTCAATTTCAAAGAAAAAAGAGCTAGCTTTTAGTTTTGATTTTCTAGATATGATCATGGAGAAACTTGCTAGTTTTAAAGAAATTTCTGTTGAGAAGCCCACGACTTCTCGTGGGGTTATGGAAAAACAGAAGAGTTTTCGTGGTTTTATGGAGAAACAGAAAAGCTTTAGGATGGTGAAGGTGATGGAGAGACAACTTAGTTTCATGGGTGGCGAAAGGAAAAAGGCGAAGGAATCGCCTGGAAAACGCGGAGATTCACAGCTTCATTTAGTAGCTAGAGCTGGAAATTCAACAAGAGTCAAAGAGATTCTTCAGAATTGTGATAGTATTGACTCAACTGCTTTATTGTCAAAGCAGAATCCTGAAGGAGAGACTCCACTTTATGTTGCTGCAGAAAATGGCCATTCTCTTGTTGTTGCTGAAATGTTGAAATATTTGGACCTTGAGACTGCATTCCTTGCTGCTAGAAACGGATACGATGCGTTTCACATCGCTGCAAAGCACGGCCATCTTGGTAAGAACTCAATTGGGTTAGGATATCCCAATCCACAAGCAAATATCAATTAACTTTTGGGATATCAATTGCTTCTATAAATGTGTGTTTATACGGATGGCATACCTTTTTTTCTATCATTTTCATTGATTATCTTAGCCGTAAGTTGCCTTTATTATAGACTTGCATCTCAATAATACTTTTCTGCCATCTTTGAATGAATTGATTATATGCTGAGAATAGAATAGTTATTTGGTATAATTGAGCTGTTAAAGAAATGTAATTGATATTGACTCTATTGAAATCGTTTCCGATCTTTCCCCCCAAATTTTAGTTTATAAGGTAGTCTTAATCTTGTCTTGTTCAATTCAGACATAAGGCCGTTGACGAATTAATATTTGATTTCCCTCCCATACTTTTTATGTAGAATCACTTAATAAATATGTATGGTTATTTTCGCTTCTTATGTGCGTCTGTGGAGCCCTAGGAAGATCCATCATTATAGTGCTCAAAAAGACAGTTTCTAGTTTCGGATATAATCAGCCGTATCTTTTACATTTTGCTTTTTATCTTCTTGACTTTGCACAAATACTTCACAACTAGATTCTTGGTTAAAATCTGCTGCTGCACCTTTTACTTGCTGGTTTTTGTTTTATGACTTTTTGACAGCTAATAAAAAAAAAGGATTTCCTTGAAGATATTATCACCTTTTCAAAATATCCAAAATATAAGCTCCGAAAGAATAAGTGCAGAATGAGAATCCCAAGATATTATCTTCTTCATGCTATGAGACTCTGTGATATCAACCTTTTTTGCTATTGATTTTGTCTCACCTTAATTGTTCTAACTAAAGACATGCTGCAGAGGTGTTGCAAGAACTTCTTCAAGTCTTCCCCAATTTGGCCATGACTACAGGCTTATCCAACTCAACTGCTTTGCACACAGCAGCTGCACAGGGGCACATTGATGTTGTAAATCTTCTTCTCGAAACAGACTCAGAGCTTGCTAAGATAGCCCGCAACAATGGTAAGACTGTCCTTCATTCAGCTGCGAGAATGGGCCATGTGGAAGTTGTAAAATTATTAGTAAGCAAGGATCCAAGCCTTGGTTTCCGAACTGATAAAAAGGGCCAAACTGCACTGCACATGGCTGTAAAAGGGCAGAATGAGGAGATTGTAATGGAGTTACTAAGGCCTGATCCTTCAATTTTGATGTTGGAAGATAACAAGGGAAATACAGCATTACATGTCGCTATAAAGAAGGGACTTATTAAGGTATTTTAACCATTTATTTTATTTACGGGATACAATAAATGCCAAGTCTACTTTCATTAGGTTGATATGACATGGATCTCTAGGACCTGGATTCAATTAGCTGATTTATTTTCTTTGTACAAATCCAGTGACTATCAAGATGATTTACTTTTCGTTTGTCATGTATTGTCAACATAAATGTATTATCTGAAAACAATTTTTTTAAGAAGCTGCTCGCAAGCCCATTTTATTAAGATAATGCAAGAATAAAGAACCACAAGAAAAGAATGGGAGGATAAAGGATTACCACCTGAGCGTAAGTATGTGGTCGAAGACCCAACAAAACAAACAACCACTGCCTATTTACAAGACCAATAACTAGTGGTGATTGAACTTGTCCCAAATGGCCACCGATAGTTATTTCATTCAAAACCGAGTAAAATTTTTATCTTGAATATTCAATTAGCTCCAGAGATGGCACTGAATTTCTATTCGTTTTAAACTTGCTGTGATATCTGGTGTAGCTAAGTTATTATGATTTTATGATTGAATTATTATTATGATCATCTTGCCTGCATTAAGACAAATGCTAATTGCTAACTTTAAAGAAATTATGGATGCTGATAAATGTGTTGTATATCATGTTTAATTATATTTTATTGTTGAGGTTATTATATATGTCTTTAGAGGTTAGACACGTGTTAATTTCAGAGAGTTGACATAAACTGATCAGAATCTGCTCCAGTTTCTCTTGTTAGCATACACCACTGTGTTAAAGTGAGATTCAGTTTTCTCACTCTCTCTGTGAGTCATTGCATGCTGTGTAATGGGATGAGAACTGCGCGTTTGTATATGTTCGTTTCCTGATGAACTGCATAAGGTTTATATGGGATTTAAGTTAAGATAAAAATAAACTGAATCAATGTGTCCATTTTCCCAATGGACTACATGAGGTTGAGTTGAGAATTATTCTTTGAGTTACATTCTAAAAGAATGTCACTCTCATGGGTTCGGATAATTGCTTTTCAATTTTTTGTATTAAAATAGAACAAGTGGTCAACATTGTCAATTTCTTATTCCCTCACTAGATCTACACCTTATTTTGAGATCTTTGTTTCATCACAGAATGTTCATTGCCTATTGTCTATCGATGGTATCAACATCAATGTGAACAACAAGAGTGGAGAGACCCCACTTGACATTGCTGAAAAATTTGGAACTTCAGAACTTGCTGAAAAATTTGGAGCTTCAGAACTTGTGTCCATCTTGAAGGAAGCAGGGGCAGTTAATTCCAAGGACCAGGGCAAACCCCCAAGTGCAGCCAAGCAACTCAAGCAGACTGTCAGTGACATAAAGCACGATGTCGAGTCCCAACTACAGCAGACCCGCCAAACTGGTTTTAGGGTTCAGAAAATTGCAAAGAGATTGAAGAAACTACACATTAGTGGCCTCAACAATGCCATTAACTCTGCAACTATCGTTGCTGTTCTCATTGCCACTGTTGCTTTTGCTGCCATATTCACTGTGCCTGGCCAGTTTGTTGAGGGTAAAACAGATGGTTTTTCATTGGGACAAGCGCATATTGCCAGGAACGTAGCTTTCATCATCTTCTTTGTTTCTGACAGTTTGGCATTGTTCATTTCCCTGGCAGTTGTAGTTGTCCAGACATCTGTTGTTGTGATTGAACAGAAGGCAAAGAGACAGCTTGTTTTTGTGATTAACAAGCTCATGTGGTTAGCTTGCCTCTTCATTTCTGTTGCCTTTATTTCAATTACTTATGTGGTTGTTGGCTCAGACCACAAATGGCTTGCCATCTATGCAACTGTGATTGGAAGCACGATCATGCTTACAACAATTGGCTCCATGTGTTATTGTGTCGTTCAACACAGGATGGAAGAATCGAAAATGAGAAGTATGAAGCGTGGTGAGAGTCGAAACCGTTCTTATTCTATGTCCGTTGCATCAGAAACAGAGTTGATAAATAATGAATTTAATAAAAGGATGTATGCACTTTAAGGTGATTGATATTGGAAAGAGAGAAGGAAAGTCATGTATTTCGATCTCGGAATAACTAGTTTCCACCACTCTTACATGACAAGCAAGTCATTTGGGGCTTGGTCTTCCATAGCTAGGAAGCTCAAGACATGAAATTGGGAATTCGGATTACTTGAACATATGGAAAGAGTGGTAAAGAGTCATTCTTGAATCATGCTCACAGAGGAAGGCATTTTGTTGAGAATATGAAGAAAATATATATATGTATGTTATATGTAAATGATTGCCAGACAATTGATAAGGGGTCGTAGCCAACAGGTACAAGTAAAGGTTGTAGGAGATGCTAGTACTCTTGATACTGGTTTTGTAGATCATCCATTGTATCTTCAGTTATCATAGTGAATATATTATTCCTATTCATGCCCCGTGCTCTCGTTTTCCTCTCTCGCTGTCACTCACTCTCGTAAAAGTGCGAAGTATAGTCTTATAAGCGATGTAGAAACGAAATAGATTAAGCTTCTTGGCAGGCAATATTTTTTCACAAATGAGGAACGTTTGAGAACATTTGCCAGGAACGTAAAACCCGGTGTTTGTTTGTTTGTTTGGGTCAGAATTTTCATTCATCAGGGAGATTCTTACAACATCCCATTTGTTTGGGTAAAAAAAAATTTGATTTCCTTCTCTGTGATAGTTCAGGTCCCTCATGAAAATCTTGAAAAGATTCTTTGTTTTTTTAACCTAAGAATACATTTATTTGAAAGTGGTGAAAAAGATGGTTTTTACTGAATCCTCGAGTCAAGTGACTTAATCAACGGGCTATTATAGGAAAGGTATACTCCAGTTCTTTTCATAAGAATAAGATAACATGAAAAAGGGGGAAAATACTTTCACCATCATTTTGTAGTAAGCATGGTTAGTCTTCCTAACAAAAGGGTGGTCTTGCTCTTGACACATAATTACCTCCCTTTGATGTTGTTAAGGCTTCATAAATTATGTATTTTATGGTTGGTAATCTTTTCAGTTTCTATTTCTGGTTTATGTTTCTTCTTTTTTAAGAAACAAGGTTGTTTAGTAACTCTTTCCGGTTTTTTGTATATCTTTTTTTTATAGAAATATTCCTAAACTCGTGTAGAATTTTAGAAACAATAAATTCCGGTTTTTTGTTTTTGTTCTTCATTCCATTTTTCTAATACATTAAATAAAATTGTTACTTTGCCTCATTTTGACTTTTAAAATATATAACGAAGCTCAACTCTCTAACACTAAAGAGATGTTTGAAAGTGATGTCTGGACAAGTTATGCCAAGAAATAAATAGTAAAAATGATGTGAGTGTGAAATCATTTTCTATAAAAAAAAGTGTGAAACAAATATATGAGCTTGTGAAACCCCCCTAAGAGAAAAGTGTGAAACAAAGTAACCATTATGTTTTGACTTCGACTTGGGTGCTTAATTGAATGTGTGAAATCCATGAGGTTTGTAACACTCCAATTAAATGAGTAAAATAATATGTTTGTAACTTGTCTTTTAATTTCAAGGTAAAATGAAAATAACACTCTTGGGATTTAGGTCTTATGTAAACACATCCCATCGTTAAAAATGTGTATTTATATTCCTATGATTCTAATATTATACAAGTTTTTTTTAGAAATGGACAAACTTTTCATTCATGAATGAATGAAAAGAACAAAACCAAACATAGGAGAGTTCCCTAGGAGAGGGTTTTGTATGAGAATGACCATTTTTTTTTTTGGAATAAAACTAGAGAAATTTTATTGGGTGGCAGATTTTTATGCAATATTTGTAAAAATATCAACTCAAAAAAGTATTTGCAAATATAGCAATTTTTATCATGATGATCAGTGATTTATGTGTTTATCAGTGATAAACTTAGTGTAAAAATATGTAATTCAATGTTTATCAACCGATCAAAATTTGCTATATTTGCAAAAAAAAATTGAGCTTTTACTTTTACAAATATTACTAAAAAATTTGCTAGATTTGAAAATGCCTTTCTCTCTCTCTATGTAACGTCCCGTTATTTTGAGGTAAATTTTTTTATTATTATTAATTATTTTATTTATTTATTTAAAGTATTTAAGTTAATTTTGGAATTGACTATTTAGAAGTAAATAGTTAATTTCTTTCGGAAACCTTTTTAATCGATTAATTAGCCTAAACGAGTTTCGATGGTATTAATAATTATTAATAGGCCAATTAATAATTATTAATCACCATTGGGCTAGTTTAAGTGCTTCGGGTTTCGTTTTAAAAGTTTAAGGCAAGAAAAGGACGTATGCGTCATTTCCGAATTCTTAAATATCTAAACACTATTCATCCTTCTCCTTTTTTAAGCCAAAATTAGACAAAAATCATAAATTTCTTCTCATCTTTTTCTTCCCAAACCAGTAGCTTAGAGAGAAAAAAAGAGGAGAGAAAGAAATTGTCACCTCGGCTTCGTTTCTCGACCGTTTTCATCGTGCCTTAGCTCGTTGGAAAGCTCTTGAGACGTACTTTCTACCCATCCCAACAATCGAGGTTTTCATCTATTCTCTCAAGGCTTTAAGGTATGTTTAAGTTCAAAACCTAAAGCTTCAAATAGTGTTTTAATGGTGTTTTTGGTTTTAATCTTCCAATTCTTGCTCGGGAACTCGGAGATTTAGATCGAGGGAGTTGTTTTATGTATATTTAGAACTTTCCCTAAACCCTAGAATTGGGTTTGAGCCAAAAAACCATTTCTTTGAGTTATTCTCATTTTTATGATGATTAGGGTTTTGAAATTGTTATGTTATGATGTTTTTCTTAATTGTTCGGGATTGAAATTTTGACCTAAACCCTAAATCACGTTTACCCATTGATGTTACCAACCTCCAAAATGCCCGAAACCAACTCAAAATCTTTTTAAAGTGCTTAAAAATCCGGAAAACCAACTTCACCTTGAACTTCCTTTGGGCCGTGGGCCTTGTGAGCTTAATTCCGGGTTATTTTGTCCTTTATTTTAGTATCGTGACGATCGTTATTCGATTCGGTTAATTAATATACTTTAGGTGTATTTTAATTATAGGTTTTGTGCATCGTTCGTGATTTCGGTCAACCGGTGTTTCAGAGTTGACTTTAATTATAAGGTGAGTTTAAAATGGTTGCAATTACTTTTATGTTTTCGAACTGCTTGACGATTATGTTTGATTGAGGTTAAGAGGGATAATAGACTTTAAAACTTTCCAAGAATGTATATAATTTGGGAGTTAAGGAAAGTGCATAAGGAAAATTAGTTAAGTTTGGTTGTTGTTTAAAGTGAAATGTCATTGGTGGATTAAGTTGTATTCTCAAGGAGACTTAGGTTTCCGGAGATTGTAGATGAGTATTAAATTACTCTGTTTATTTCGAGTGGTTATAAGGTAGTTAAAAGAGACTTTGAAATGATTCTTCGTGTAGAATCGAGTTAGTATGATATTATTAGCGATGAGATTCTCTATTTAGTACTACCAAAGGGGAGTAGTACGTGTGGCGTTATGATACGCATGGTTTGTGATTGGTGACTGTGAGGTCACGGTATGGATTGTGATTGGTGACTATGAGGTCACGGTGACAGTGAGGTCACGGTATGATTTATGTTTGGTGACAGTGAGTCACGGTATGGATTGTGATTGGTGACAGTGAGGTCACGGTGACAGTGAGGTCACGGTATGGATTGTGATTGGTGACAGTGAGGTCACGGTATGGTTTGTGACTGGTGACTATGAGGTCACGGTGACAGTGAGGTCACGATATGATTTATGTTTGGTGACAGTGAGTCACAGTATGGTTTGTGATTGGTGATAGTGAGGTCACGGTATGGTTTGTGATTGGTGACAGTGAGGTCACGATGTGAATGTGAATGGTGACAAGTGGTCACGGATAAATTATGAAATGTGACAATGTGGTCACAATGTGAAATAACGTGTGGAATGACGTAAATGATAGAAATTTACTTTGTTATTCACTTTGCTATTTACTTTGTTATGCTTTAGTACTATTTCGTTGTTTTAGTACTTTATTTATGAGCTTGAATGTTTACTTTTCGAAATTACGATATAGTAGAATGGGATTGATTTTCTTATGTAAAGTACTTGGGAATATGAAATGGGTAGTAAGAGCACAATATGATTTTTGGACACATTTTCCTATATGGGATTCGGTCCATAGGAGTGCTTGCATCCATCTTATTCTCACTAGCATTTTTATGCTAATGTTGCTACACTTAAACTTTTTCAGGTAATACTCTTAGTAGGGTACGAGGTGGAGGAGATGGTGTTGCTTGATCACGAGTAGGTGGCTTTCGGGACATGGACTTTACGTATATATTTTGGGGCATTCTACGAATGCTAGATGAAACATTATATGTTGTTGTCTTTAAACTTATATTTTGTGGCTATTGAGAGCCTAAGATTGTTGTACATATTATCGAGTCTATTTCTTTTGATTTTGTCATGAAATGAAGTATGTACATCTTTGTTTTTACTTTCTCTTAAATGGGCCCATGTAAACAGGTTTTGATAGTTAAACGGTTCCATGCCAAATTTTTATAAAAACAAAGTCTTCCGCTGTTTTCTTATGATTTAAAGATTTGAGAAAATTCGAGTCTTTACACTCTATCTCATTTTTTATTTCTAGATAAAATGGATATTCAAAAACCATTTTTTCTCTCTCATTTTTTCCCAAAGAGTTTAGATCTAGTATGAATTTTGAAGATTTAAAGTCAAAATGTCTAAAATTGATGAAAGGTATTTTTTTTAAGTTCTTGCTACAAACTTTTTTTTTAAGTTTTATTTTTTTTATCAATGAAAAGTCCTAAAAATCTAACTCTCACTAGTTTTCCCAAAAAAAAAAAAAAACTTAAATCTAGCATGGATTTTGAAGATTTAAAGCAAACTTTTACATTTTTTTTATGTGTTTCAACCTGTATTTCTAAGACAGATTTCATTTTTTAATCGTTATACTTAAAGAAAAGATTGTATTTTTATTTAAAACTCATATTCAAATTAAGATGAATATATATTTTTTTATATATTTCATACGCACCATATGAGAAAGATTCTGGAATTTGACTCGTAGTCTGTACATTTTGTTCGATTTTTGCTGCACTTATGTTATGTACTATACGTACTATACAAATTATATACTGATTTTCAAGTTTGTTAACTTGTCTTTTTTTTAAATGCAGTAACATAGTGGATGACAAATATACTACGTATATTATGTATAAAAGGCAAGGAACAAATATACTACATACATTATATACAAAAAAACATGCACCATTTTTTCTTCAATGTGGTACCGAATCAAATGAAATATTATATATATTATGTACAAAAGTAATGTACCTGAAAATAACCAAAAGTCAAAATCATGTAAATTAAAATAAAAGGTCCATAAATCATGTACATAGTATAAAAATGAAAAAAAAAATTATGTTTTTTTACGTTACAAATATAAAACGATACAAGACAACAACGTACCATATGTACTATATAGTGTCAACTATACTATATGTGACCACACAAAATGAACTATAGTAAAAAAAAATCGTATAACTATATTAACTATACAATATGTATAGCATATATATACCAAAAATGGGAGGAAGATAAAATGAGAGGGAAAATTTTACAACTTTAATTGAAAACCGTGTCCAAAAAATTTGATGCAAGCATGGGAAAATGGTGAAATAAGCTTAAAATTTTCAATGTAACTAAAAAATCCAATGAATAATGGGCCTTTTTTTCCTAACTAAACTATATTTTTTAAGTATTTAAGTATATGTCCAAACGTTTGAAGTATTTAGGTAAATGTCCCTTTTTTATGAAATCCGGTTTCTAAAACCTATCTTTGACTTGATCAACACATATATGCTACCACGCTGTTAAAGACGGGTTCCCGACTTTATGCCTCATATGATGTAGACAAAACCCATCTTTACCTACCCATCTATCCCTTCATTGTGATATATTCAAGTCTCATGATATTTTGATCCCTGATCGTCGTCAAGTTCTCACCTCCCCATATGTTCCTTGCTCTCACGAGATGGTGGAAATAAGGCCCAAGAAGAAAAGTTGGTATATATTTATTAAACCATGCAAATAGGGGTGGCTCAAGGTTATACGAGGCCTTAGGCAAAATTTAAAATGAGGCCTTTTACGTTTTTCTCTTTTTTCTTTTTTTTTCATTTAATATAGAATTAATATCTTATACAAATCTTATTTTTCTTGCCTTTTGAGATGCAAATTTTTTTATTAATTTTTTGTTATCTAAATTCATCAAAATATCCTTTTCAATAGATAAAATTGCTAATCCATTTAATCTTTCTTGTGACATAGTTGATCTTAAATATGATTTTATTAATTTAAGTTTAGAAAAACCTCTTCCAACGAAGCAAGTCATTCACGTGGTATTGTCAATAATATTCTATAAGCGATAGATGCATTAGGAAAAGAATTACTTTTTTTATATAACCTAATACTTTAACAGGACAATCAATTTCGTCTTGCAACACTTCTCTTAATACTTTAAGTTCAAAAAATAAATCTAAATCTCATCTATTGATTCTATTATTTCATCATTATTATTAATTTTACTACCTATAACAAATTTATCAAGAGAACCTTTTTGAGATTGAATTAATTTCTCTATTCTTTTTTTCTTCTTAAGTTTCTCATATCCTGATTCATATTTTCCAGTAGACATATCAAAATCAATGAAAAAATGAAAGAAGTGAAACACAAACAATATTGTATGGATTAAAATATGCTAAAAAAAGAACAAAAAACCTGGATTTCTAAAGTTCACCAATGCTCCTATAGAAATGAGAAGAGAATGACAATGGATATGGAAGTCTTGAGTTTTTTTTAGTGTTGAAAAAATGCTAAGATTTTTTTTTTTAATTGAACTCTCAAATTGCAATTGTGATGTGATTTAGAATTGTGAATGATATGATGAATAGATCTCAAACTCACAGCAAAGACAATTATAAAAAAATTAATGAGAAGATGAAAAAGGGCTTAATAAATAAGATTTCAATTTTCTAAATGAGTAGTTAATATTTGCATTTATGGTGAGAATTGACAATTTGAAGTTTTTCTTTTAAATTACTGAAGGAAAAGGAGGCTTATTATTTATATTTAAATAATTTAATTTAAAGGTGTCTTTAATGTTTTTTTTCTCCAAGAGGCCTTTAATGTTATTAATAAAAAAGAGTTTAATATTATTTAGATTATTTTATATTATGAAATTATAAGTATAATAATATAAAATTATCACAAAATATTTTACATATGTATTATATATATATAAAATGAGGCCTTCTAAAATCCGAGGCCTTAGGCGATCGCCTATAGCTTAAGCCGGCCCTGCATGCAAATTAACTATGCAAATTACAGAACTACAGAAAAGACCCATGATTGAAATCAACCAATACGCTTAATTCCTCTATTTCTGATCAAACCAAACAAGACAGACGAAAAAAAGAAAATCCAGATCTCGATCTTTTGCTTCTTTGGGGCTTCAAAGTAAAAAGAAAAAAAGAAACATTTTTTTCTTCAACTTCAGCCACAAAATTAGAGCCAAACCATTATTTTATAAACATATCCGTAAAGACGAGTTTCTAAGGTAAAAAGAAAAAATTAAAACCCATTTTCATCATAACCCGTCTTTGACAGTGTCACGGCGTATCTACGTTGACTAAGGCGAAAATGGGTTTTAGAAACCAGATTTCACAAAAAAAGGGCATTTATCTGAATACTTTAAATGTTTAGACATATACTTAAATACTTTAAAAAGAGAGGCTACTTAGGAAAAAAAAGTCTTGAATAATGAATCTAATACCCATTGGACAAAATAGTGCAAGATGTACACCTCATCAGCTACAGTAGTACACGTTGTACCACACTGTAAGCTTTTTAAGGGCAAAAATGAATAAAAAAAGTAGAAATGTGGCTACACAATGAAATTGTGGAAGAGGTGGCTAAATATGGATGCTCAATACCAAAAAGTGGCTATTTTCTCAATTTAATCTTAAACTAATGGATTAATAGCATAAAAGGCTACTTTTATTGTGTTTATTACAATTATGTTCTTAAACCACATATATTACACCAATGACAAATGTTCCAATCGCCAGCTTTAATGATTTATTGTCAAAATCCTTGAATTTTGATTTTTAAAATAAAAAAATGTCATTAATTACGAAACTCCTTAAATCATATGAGACTCAGTAAAAAAGTAAAAACAAAATTCGAAAAATACTCATCTTTCTCGCGTGTTCATCCTTGTGTGACTTTCAAACTCATTCTTCTTAAAAATAAATCATCAGACCAGCATTAACATTCTTTAAGCTTCCGAAAAGAAAAGATTGACAATGATAATTCTTCAAGGTTCGGAAAATAAAATCTTGGTTAGTTTAACAAGTTTATTAAATACAAACTAATATTTCTCGCGTCTTCTAAAATCTTTCTTCTCCAAAACTCCTCCAACCGCAATCAACTCTTCTGCAACATTTAGAAAAAGAATTGGTTAGTTTAAAAGTTTATATTATGTGGTTTAGGCATTATGTAAACATAATTCATAATCGTTTAAAAAATGTATATTTATATCCTTGTGACCATGAAATTATACATATAGTAAATTTTGTTGGTAAAATCAATGTACGTGATTACCTTTTTCAAGGACCAAATAAAAACAGAAGCCTCAAAACTTAAGACTAAAAAGGGAATATTTGTGTAATATACCCACTTTTCCATCCTTCGTAATAAAGGATACCCACCTATTCAAAAATTAAATATTTTACCCACCTAAACTTATTTCTAACACATTAAGTACTTTATTATTCCAGATTTGCCATTTTTCTTATTTTTTAATAAATCTGATGCATTTATTATATCTTAATCAATGTGCTGGCTATTTTTTTTAACCTTCCCAGGACGTCTCTTCGTCTTCTACGAATCCATCATTATTTTTTTTAATTTCTCTTCTAAATTTACTCATTTATTCCTTCTAACTAACTAAATATTATATTTTTTTGGTTTACTTATTTTCTCTTTATATTCTTATGAGCTCATTGTTTCTAGATTTCCTCTCATCAACACAAATTCATTTCCTAGTTTTGACTCACTTTTTCCTTCCCCCCATTTCTTCATTGTGTTGATCATATTTTGAAGGTATTGTTTTTTTCGTTATTTATTTCATTAATTTACTCTATTCTTCTTTCTAACTAACTAATTGTTATCTTTTTGTTTACTTAGGGCCCGTTTGGTAACATTCCTCGTTTCTATTTCTTGTTTCTTGTTTCTTACTTCTATTTCTTGTTTCATATTTCTTGTTCCTGTTTTTTAAAAAAGAGAAACAGAAACATGTTTGATAACTGTTTCTTATTTCTTGTTTCTGGAAGAAAAAAGAAACAGAAATGTGTTTGGTAACTATTTCTTATTTCTGTTTCTCATTTAAAAAAATTAAAATATTTTAAAAATTTTACAATTTTAAATGATATACTTTAAAATATTATATTAATATAATTTTTGGATATTTATAATATATTTTATAAGTCAAAACGAGTCAACGTAATAATTTATCAATGTGTTGAAAACTTTAGAAACAAGAAAGAGAAATAAGAAATAAGAAATTGTTGTTTCCAAAATTTTTACACAATTTTGAGAAGTGTTTCTAAAAAAAGAGAAACAAGAAAAAAGAAGAGCTACCAAACAACTCCATTTCTTAAAAAAGAGAAATAGAAACAAGAAACAGAAATTGGGAAGGTTACCAAACGGGCCCTTAATTTTCTCTTGCTTCTCTCATCATCTAATATTTCCCATTACTAGTTTGATATTCCTTCTCTCATCAACACCAATTTTCTTCCCCTGATTTTGCTCCGTTTTTCCTTTTTTTTTTTTTTTTTGTTTTCTTCACGGTGATGATCTTGTTTAAAGGTTTTGTTTATTCAACTTTTTTTTATCACAAAACTTTAACGTTTTTTGTATTTTTTTTTTCTTTTTTAAGAAAGGAGTTATTTGCATTGAACATCAAACATGGTGCCGGTGGTGTTTGGAAACTTTTTTTTTTGTCACTTTTAATGGAATAAAGTGTTTGTCATTTTTTAGTTAATTAATTTTTTTTGTCCAGAGTGAGTATATATTTTAAACCTTGTACATTAAGTACATGTCATCTATATATATATATATATATAATTAAATATATCTAAAATTTGAACATATATACTTAGTTTATTAAATCAAAGATGATTATGTTGAAGAGTCGTATTGTGTGAATATGTACTAACTAAAGTACCAAATCTACTTGATGTGCAATTGTGTACAAACTTACGAGAAGTCATTAAACCATAATCCTGATGGAGATGAATTCGTTATACATGAAGTACAAACTTCAATCAATATTCCAAATGTTCATAATTTTGTTATGTTTTTTAACAAAATTATATATATATATATATATATATATATATATATTTTGTTTTGTTTTAAGGGCATGAAGTTTGTTTTGACGAAAAAAAATCATATATATTTATTTTAAAAGTATTATGTATGATATTTGACATATATACATGTTCTTATAAGTACATTTTTTTTTCAAATGTTTGTGGTCAATGTGTGTTTAACTGTGATATATTTTGTAGTATATTACGACGATATATATATATTATATACACATAGAATTCGAAACGAAGTTTTTATATTTTACTTTTTGTTGCTTCTTAATATAAACTAGTACCTTATGTACATCAAGTATATTTATTTTAAATTAAGATAAATACATCATATATATGAATTATATTTAACTTATATAATCAATCTCATAACAACCCATAATTCAAAATCATCATAAACAAATTCAAACCACGCCATAAAAAGAAACAAATTGAGCAATCAATTTTCCTGCTTGTTTCTCAAAGTTCAGTTTGTTTCCTAGTTTCTTCCTCGCCCTAATTAGTCCGATGTCGAAACCATACAATTCTTCCACGACTTTCCCTTTCCGTCTCTTCGATTTTCCACGGGCAGCTCCTCTGCCTCTTCTTTTCTTATTGGCAATTGTGGTCATGAATATCTTCACTGTCTAGTCATGCAACCAAATCCCCTGTGGTTCAATTAGAAAAGGATTATGTTCAATACTTAATTGCAATATAACTATCAAGGAAGTATTCTACATATAGTTTGTATATTATATACTAACACACTTCATATACATTATATACGAAATATATAAAATGTATGATACTTTCTGAATAAGTTCGAATACTTTAAGAGTTTTAGCTTTCACCATTTTTAGCAATATCTAATAAAAAAAAATATTTATTACACTGATTGTACATATATTACATTTTTTATATACACAATGAAATATGTGTACAATAAGTAGTGATTTGACAACCACCAAAAACACATTTTTTTCTAAAAAAAAAATCTTTTTTCAGGGTTCTAAAAACAAACAGATGATACAAAAATGAAAAAGATGAATATGAAAATAGAGAATAACCTAGATTTATTTTTCCAAAGATTAAGATATGAAACAAAAAATATCTTATATACCATGAATATTTTGGGTTTTTTGGAAGTTCAAAAGATGGAAAAAAAAACACTTTTTTCAATTATATTTTGTAAATCAGAAGATACATTTTCTTGTTTTTTTGTTGTTGTTGATTGCGAAGAACAATGAAGAATCTGAATGGAATGGAGAGAATGATCTTTTTACTGAGAGTTGTTTGTTTTAGAGAAATGGTGTGAGACGAGGCAACGTAGAAGAAGATTTCAAAAAATCTATTTTCAGTGAATTTTTTAAATTTGAAAAAATATGAGAAAAGATATGATTTTTTCAAATCTTTTTCAATTTGGGAAATTTTTATTGATTCTTTTTTACATAAAATTAGGGTTTGAGCAAAAAAAAATATAGTAACGTAGTGAAATTTATGTATATGAAACATTTTATATTACAACATTGAGATAAATATATGATTTTAAAAAAAAGAAACAACCTTGATTTAATGGTTTTTTCACATATGCAAAGAAAATAAAACTTTTTTTTTTAAGGAAGAAGATGATAGATGAAAGAGACACCTTTGCTTGGTTTATTCCCGGCTTGTTGTGTGACGGCCGGGGTTTTGGGAAAATAATTAAAATAGTTAAAAACATTTATTTTAAAATATGGAAGTTAGAAATTTAATTATAATAAAAAAAAATTTATTTTAAATAAAGTTCGATAATTATTTTGGGGTGATTAATCAAGGTTAAGCAAGTTAACCAAATTTGAGTAAGAAACTAACCACGGTTAGTTGAATGGGTAAATATTTAATCATGGTTAGAGAGTAAGAATAAAGTTTAGTTAATAAAATTAACTATTGTTAATGGTGGGACTAATTTCCATACCTAAATGCAAGAGAAAGGGCTTTTCCATTGAATATATTGTATAAAAGGACCAAATTGCACATTTTTGGTCTAAGTATAAAAGGAAACTTTATTTAATTAGTAATTAAAAATAAAAAATTTGCTACATTTTCTTCTCCTCTCTACCATTTTCGGCCAGCCATGGAAACCAAAGACAAGGATATTGAAAACCTTATAATTTCTTCATTTCTTCATCAAATCAAGTGAAATCAGGCTCCATTTTCATTGGATTTTCGAGTAGAAGCTGATTTTAGAAGAATCCCCATCAATTTCTATCAATTTCCAAAGGTTTTGGTGAGTTTTATTTTCTGGGTTTTGGGTTCAAAGTTGTGGGTTTTTGTTTTATGGGTTGGGGTTCGTTTGGATGTTTAAAATTTGTAGAGATATAAGTAAGATAACATGTTTTGAGTCTTAATTTTATGATCTAAAATGAATTGAGTTTGGGAATAATGAATTTATAGAAAAAGTGTACTAGCCCATGAAAATTAATATTAATGTTTATGGATGACTTTTTGAAATTTTCTCTAGGATTGTAAAACTTAAATACTTTTTAAGTTGTTTATGGTTTTAAACATATGTAGAATTAGAATTGAATCTAAGATGCAACAACTCAATATTTGGACTTGAAATAGTCTTTGGCTTATCCTTAAGCTACTGTTTTGTTATTGAACTAAGGGGCTGTTTTGGAGTTTTTGATTATGGGGCTGTTTTGGGGCCCCCGAGATGGTGTTATCATGTCTTAAAATGAAGTATGATCGGCATTAAGGATTAATTGTTTATAAGGGGCTGTTTTGGATAACCTTGATATAATTGTTGCTTAATATGTTATGAATGTTTAATCAATGTAAATTAAGGTGTTATTGTGTATAAATGTTGTTTGGTGTAGGTAAAGGATCAAATAACTCCAAGATGTTCAAGCAACATACTTTATATCATAAGGTGGGAATAAAAAGGGGTAAAAGTATATTTATGTTAGATTTTATTTGATGAATTGATAAATGTGGTAGTGTTTAAATTTGTGTATGGAGAGTAAAACAATAGCGGGTTAAGTGAGTAAAACAAGAGTGGGGTAAGTGGAGACAAGATTAGATGTCATCTTGCTAGAATAGCATGGTTATGAGACAAGATCATTAGACTTATAAGTTGTAATTCGGAAAGGCAATCCTTAAACTCTTTAGCTTATGGTAAAGACTAGTAATCCGAGAGGTAAGATTAAAACCAAACATAGGAAGCCCTGTATGAAGCTCAAGCTTAAACCTCAAATGTTGTTCCTTTGAAGTCAACTAGTTTTCTTAATTTTGGAGTTTTCTTGGCTTTCTCTTAACATCTTTCAATGCTGGTATATTTGGGTGCTTAAATACATATTTTACAAAAGAAAGGAAAGATAGAAACTCCAACCATTGATCTCTTAAAAAACACCAAGAGGCCAAAATCACCACTTTTTCATTTGGCTAGTTTTGAGACTTTTTGGTTCAAATCGGGGTCCAGAGTTAATTAACTGTTCTTACTGAATTTTGTATGATATAATAAGAATATTTGAAGGTTATTTATGGATAGTGATTGTAGGGAAAAGTCATTTCAAGCCGGGCCTCAAAAGCTGACTAGCGAAGGTGAGAATAGAGCGGGTTTTGTAATGGCGAGAGACACTTGAATACCATTTGAGTTATGGGTATTATGGTATGGGTTTGAGGTATTGGGGCTGATTGTTGAACGTGTTTAGGCCTTGACGGTAAGAAAGGAAAGTATGTGATAGTTGAGGATGAATCTTGTAGTCGAGAGGTAGACGGGTTGTGACTCAGGTGCGTTAGATGCGAGTGGAGGATTGTTTTGTTAAAACCTATACCTTTGCTTTATATTCGAATTTGGAGGATGATATTACCATAGATTTACAAGTGGTGGTTGTTTGCGAATGGTGTGAGATGGTTTTAAATTTGACATGGCCAGTAGTGAAACTTTGGTGTCGGAATACAATGGAGGAATGAATATTGCGAAGGAGACGAGCTAGACTTGACAAGTTGTCGAATGACTATTGTCTTGCATTAATATGTGATTTGTGTTCTTCTCTTACATCTTTTAATTGCACTATCACATGGTCGAGTTAAAGATCGAGTCATGTGCTGAATTGGGCCATATTTATGCATACTTGATATGTATACGGGCTATGCTCGATGGCTGTTATGGAAAAGCTTAGAAAGGGAATTGCTTGAAAAGAGTACTAAGGGTTATATGATTTTGCACCTAACACATTTTGTGATTGAGATTCTGATATACGATATTACTAAAAGCAAACATGCCAATCTCATTGCATCTCATAACATGTCACTCATGCATATCATGCTTTTGGTTTGTGGCCATGGGGTCGTAACCTGTAACCGGTGTGTTGGTTGTTGGACGTTACACGTGGTTACCAGGTGGCGGATATTGTGTAGCTCCAGGCGCCAAGGGGGGATGGCCTGGATGTTAGAGTGGTTATTACGATAACCTGGAAGAATATAAGAAGCTACGACTTGAATATTAATTTGTGTTGATATGTGCAAAGTGCGTAGTGAGACGCCAAGATTGTATATGAAAGGTTATTAATTGAAAGGAATTTGCGGAATGTGATTATGAGACGGATAATGTTTACTCTACATGGTTATGAGTTTGAAATGCCACGGATTGGTCAAGTATACATATCTATTACATAGCCGGTTATTGCATTCATTAGCATTTGTGATTGTGTTAACCATACTAATTTTGTTCGTGGATACTTAATCTTTAAACATACATGTTTTGGTCTCCTTGTCGTTTCAATTGCATCATAACATTTCTTACTTTTCGTTTAACTTCTGATATATATATATATATATATAGGGACGTGTGTAAAGGTTAAGTATGGGGAACATGTTAACGTGTACTTTAAAAGCTAGATTGGGCTTGAGGATTGGAAAGTTAGGTGATATGGGTTTAGGAAAATATGAGTGTAAGAAGGGTAAAATGGTTTAGCTTGGTTTGAGTGAGAATCAAGAAAGTGCTAATGCAAAGTGTAGTGAATATTAAGTGTAGGTAGGCACGAGATGGGAATAAGAGTGACGAACGGATTTGGAGTTAGTTCATAATGGTTTAGAAGATAATTTAAATGTATAATCATGGGTTTTTAACCGGGAATGTTAGAGCTTTTGGTTGGGAACATGATGAACATTATGAGATAGAACCTCTAGAGAAGGCAAAGGCTAATCGAGGGTGAGAGACCCGAGTGCGTGGACACAATTCAGAATATGGAGTTCGAGCGTAAATTTACTTTTATTTCTTTTATTTCCACTGAGTTATCAAACTCAGAGGTGCTTTATATCACCTTTCAGGTTGTTGCGGTCGAGGTCGTGACTAGGAAGATGGTATGCGTTGAAGCTTGGATGTCGAGCTTGGAAGAGGACTAGTGGACTGCATCTCGAGCTCCAGTCGTGTGAATTGCATAAGAAGTGTCTTATGTAATCTTTAGTTTAATGTCGTTGTTTATAATCCTTGAATAAAGTTGTTTTAAGTTGTTACACTTTTGAAACGTTATTTACCGTTTTTCTGCTTGGGAAATTGATGTAAACAGGTTTTGGTTTATTCAATTTTTAAATGGACCCACGCAAATTTTCCGTAGAAATTGTTGTTTTCCGTTACGAGATGTTTTAAATGAAATTTAAATTTCTTATTTTCCGCGCTTCCGCTGAGAGTACTCGCGGCCAGTCTTTATTGGAGTCGGGTCGTTACATGTTGTTTCGTAAGATGGAAGTCTGAGAGAAAAATGAATGAAGAAGATGAGACAGAGAGAAGATGGAGTGAGAAGAGGTTTTATGATATTTGATTTTGAAATATGAATATGAGGGATATAAAATGGAGAGAGGAGAGGTTTTATGAGAAATAAAAAATGGAGAGACGACGTTTTATGAGAAATGATATTTGTTGTCTCGGTTTTTCGCGTCACAATCAAAGCATTGTATAGTGGGTAAAAATGAACTTTTACTCACCTATTATCTCTCTTGGTGGGCATTTTGGTTTATTTTAGAGACGGTGAGTATAATAGACCTTTATTTTGGGTTCACTGTCAAAATAGCCACTTTTTTTTAGTGGAATAACACTTTATGACCACATGTATGAAAATAACATTAAATAGCCACCAAAAGGTAAGTGATTTACCAAGAAGCCCTCTCACGAATTTCCATGTCATCACATCATATTTTTTTTTTTCAAAAACAACCCCTCTTCTCTCATTTTTTTTCATTTTTTTCTCTCTCTCCTTCACCACCACCGTAGCCTTCTCTCTCTCTCTCTCTCTCTCTCATTTTCCATTTTTCTGAAAATGGATTTTAAAAATCCATTAGTTTGTCTCCATTTTTCTCTAAAAAAATTAGATCTAACATAAATCTTGAAGATTCAAAGTAAAAGATGACTAAAGTTGATGAAACGTATGTTTTTTTAGTTCTTGCTAACAAGTTTCCATGGAAAGTCTTAAAAATTGAACTCTCTCCATTTTTCTCTAAAAAAAACCTTAGATCTAGCATGAATTATTTTTTTTGGGTTTCAATCTCTATTTCTCAAAAAGATTCCATTTTTATTGTTATTATTATTTTTCATCATATGTAGTACGGCCCATATAAATATTTCAACCCATATAAAATAAAAGTACTAATTAAAACTTATGTTAATTTTATAGTTTATTATCAAGTTCTACTATACGTACTGTACATATTATATAATGACTTTAAAGTTTGTTAACTTTTTTTTTCTTTTCAAAACGCAGATGTACAAAAGACATAATATGTACAAAGGCAGATGACAAATATATCATGTATATTATGTACAAAAGACATGTACCATTTTTCTCTTCAATGTAGTACCAAAACAAAAGGACATATTACGTATATTATGTACAAAAGAAATATATATGAAAAATAACTAAAAAAGAAAAACATGCAAATTAAAATAAAATATCTATAAATCATGGGATAGGTAAAATTGTATTAACACTACAATATCTATTGTACGTATAGTATGTATAAAACGAATCTAAGAAAAAGATAAAATGTGAGAATTTTTTTAAAAACTCTATTCAAATTCGTGCCCTAAAAAAATCTGATGTGTTTGCGTGGGTAAATGGTGAAAGGAACCTAAAATTTTACAATTGTAACTAAAAGATCTAATGGATAATTAGTCTAATACTCACTGTACAAAATCAACTATAGGGCCGCTGTACCACCTTGACATACTTTTAAGGGCAAAAATGGAATGAAAAATAGAAAAAAGCAAAAAAGTGGTTAAAAAGTTAGATGAGGAGAGAAGTGGCTAAAATTTGATAGTGAATGCCCAAAAAAGGTCATCTCCTTAATTTTCTCCCTTATTTAGGGATCAAAGTGGTATATTACATACTAAAAATGTATTTTAGAAAATAAAAATAAGTGCATTTAGGTAATTTATTATATAAAACCCTAATTCCATCCCTTATGAACCCTGAAATCGCTCAAGGAAGCTCTTTTCTTCACTCTTCCTGCTCCCAAACTCTGAGAGTAGCCACTCGGTAAGAACCTCTCTCTCTCATTCCCTTTGTTTCAATTCGACACCGTCTCATATATACGTTTTCTCCTGCTTTGTTCTTCGATTCTGTTATTTTCCTCCTTTTAGAACTCAGGATTTTTTCTTTCAAGTTTTGTTTCTGAGATCTACAGTAATTAGTTAAAATCAAAGTGTTTCATGCCTTCAATTACTTGATCTATTGTATACATTTACTATTCGTTTAGTCTGGATTCTACAACTTGTTTTTGAGGATTTTACTCTTTTTCATGTGAGTTTTACTTACTATTTTGATGCAGTTTATTTTTAATTTCAAAATTTAAATTGTTCAAATATTGTTGCCAAGAAAGGTTTTTTTTTCCTCTCGAAAAACTGAGATTTCAAATTTTTATGGATTTTGGTTTTTACCCCTGCTCTTATTAACTGGAATTAAAACCCTCAGTTTTTTTTTTTTTTTTTTTTTTTTTTTAAATATTAATATTGTACATTGTAATTGGTTGAAATCCTCTTTAGTAATTATGTTCCCTTGAAATCACATGGTAATTTATTTCTTTATTCCAATTAGTTTCCAATTGAACTTTGAAAGGAGGCCATCTTTGTTCATGTAGTGCGTCATTCATTCATACTTGTATTTCATCTATTGATCCTAATCATTCAGTTTTTTTTTTTATTATAATTATTTCTGTTGTTTTCTAATTTGTTATGATTTATGAACTTTTAAAGTACTATGTCAAAGAGTTGTTGTGTCCCCCATTTCGAGATAGGAGGTGTATTGCTTTGGTAGATAGGGTTTGTAATTTTATGGAATATTGAGTTTGAGAGGGTCAAAAGGTTTTTTTCCAAGATAGGGTGAGGTTGTAGGAGGTTTGGAGTGTGGCTCGTGACAAATGCCTTTATCTGGGTTTCCCGTAATAAGTTGTTTTTTTGTTTATTTTTTGGCAAGTTAGCTTCTTGTAGCATTGGGCTTGAGCAGAACAGGAGGGCCTTTGAGGATAATATTCAATTAGAAAGTGGTTTGGAATCATATGACTTTGACAGCCTTGGTGGGTTTCAATTTTTTAACTGTTTAAGTCCAGTCCTTTTTTTATTACTTTGATCGGGGACTTATAGGAGGTTTGGAGTGCGGCTCGTGACAATGCCTTTATTTGGGTTTCCTGTAATAATGTTTTTTTTGGCAAGTTAGCTTCTTGCAGCATTGGGCTTGAGCAGAACAGAAGGGCCTTTGAGGATAGTATTCAATGGGAAAGTGGTTTGGAATCATATGACTATGATAGCCTTGTTGGTTTCATTTTTTTAACTGTTTAAGTCTAGTCCTTTTTTTATTGCTTTGATCGGGGACTTGTAAATTTCTGCTTCATGCCCTTGTGTGTTGGCTTTGACCCTTCTTTATATTTAACTGCCCTGTAGATTTCTTTAAAATGAAAATATCATGAAGTGAAATCTAGTGAATCATATTTAAATATTCAATTATATTTTGAAATAAATGTCTTATTGCTGTAGTTGTCTCCTAATTCTTAAGAAAATGATAAGTATCACGTCTTCTTTCTGTACCTGTGTTTCTTGACTTTCTACTTTTCTATTGCTGTATGATTTTCAGGAATGGACGTTGCAGTTGCAGGTTCAGTTGATGTGGTAAACGTAAACCCTGAATTGACCCAGGCTCACCATGATGTGAAGCTCTTCAACCGCTGGACCTTTGATGATGTTCAGGTGAATGACATCTCTCTGGTTGATTACGTTGGAGTTGCAACTGCCAAGCATGCAACTTATGTTCCCCACACGGCTGGGAGGTACTCAGCCAAGCGTTTCAGGAAAGCTCAGTGCCCAATAGTGGAGAGACTTACTAATTCACTTATGATGCACGGTCGAAATAACGGAAAGAAACTCATGGCTGTCAGGATTATTAAGCATGCAATGGAGATTATCCATCTTCTAACTGATCTGAATCCTGTTCAAGTAATTGTTGATGCTGTTGTTAACAGTGGGCCACGTGAAGATGCTACTCGAATTGGTTCAGCTGGTGTGGTTAGGCGTCAGGCTGTGGATATATCCCCTCTGCGACGTGTGAATCAAGCAATCTACCTTCTTACTACTGGTGCTCGTGAGGCTGCATTTAGAAACATCAAGACAATTGCAGAATGCTTGGCTGATGAACTCATTAATGCCGCCAAAGGTTCGTCTAACAGTTACGCTATCAAGAAAAAGGATGAGATTGAGAGGGTTGCAAAAGCTAATCGTTGAGGTTATTATAAAAACAAGAGGAGTTTTTGTTTTTCTCATTCTCCCAGTGTTGATGTTCTTTTAGTTTTAGTTATTACGGAACTCTTGCCTGTCATTTTTCTATTGAGAATTCATTGCTACTTGTTTAAGACTTTGAAAGTCTAGTTTTGAGTATTGCTTTCGCTTAATTTGATATTATAATTATTTTAATGTAGACATTCTATAACGGCAGTTGCTGGGTTTTCTTTCGAATTATATCCGGATAAAGGAGTTTTGATCGTTGTATGGAGTATTTTTTTTTATTTACATGTTTTCATTTTTATTGATATTTTTGTAATTTTTGATGTTCAATATTAGCATGAGGGTAAAATATTTTTTTGGTTTTTTTCATATAAAGCATTTTATGAAATGATATTTTAAAGAATATTTCCCTCACCGTATATAAGTGTGAAACTCATGTCACACATACCTTTATGAAAATGTCATTTTAGAAAAAATTAAGTACATTTGTTCTTTAAAAAATGATTTATAAATTGTCAGTTTAGACATTATTTTTGGGTAAAATACAAGATTGACAAACACAATTGAATATATGAACTCAGTTGATTTTATCTAAATGCAGGAATCGTGGAGGTTTCTTTATTTTATTTTTCAATTGCACACATGATCTCAAATGTACACTGAATTTTTTTGAATCCTCATTCACACAGGAATTTCTATGGAAAGAAATTAAAAATGTGGAATAAAATAGTGTTAATTTCATAGGTACCCAATATATATATATATATACACACACGTTTATTACATATAAATGTTATCTTTCATATAAAAAGCAAAACTACCCACCCATCTTCCACGCGCCGGCTAGGTAGGGAACGAAATGACAGCAACTGCCCTTTTTAATAAAATATTCAGAAAAATCCCACAAATCACGCTTAGCATTAATTGTAACTGTCAGACATTTTAAAAACTGGAAATCGTGTAATTATGAAAATGGATTTTCTGATTTAAAAAATAAAGATTTATTAAAAACAAAATAAAAAAGAAACTGTATTCAAGGATATTTGAAAAAAAAAGGGGAAGAGGGATTTTTTCAGTCCGAAACCTAAATCGTAGAAAACCTTCAGCGAAAGGAAGAAGAAAGCGAGCGGAAAAAAAGCATGGCGAGGACTCGAGGAAACGTTAATGGAGAAACATGGGTAAGTTAGCTATTATGATTTATAAACCTATATCATTTATGTTCTATTTTTTGGTATTCTGAAACTAACCTAAAAAATGAAAACTACAGAAAAGAGGACGAGGAAGAAAGAAGAATGAAGAAGAGTCAGAGATGGTAGAACCAGTTGTAACAACTCGGATTTTCACTCAAGGGCATTTTAGTCTTTTCACCAATTTTGATCCAAATAAAATTTTCTCTAGTTTTCCCGAACCGTCGCATCGCTACAAGTCCAACGCCATTGACTAAGTTCAATTCCGAGTCCCGAGTAAAAAAGATATGGCCTGAATACCGTTTATGTCCTTGACTTCTATATTTTCTTCCAGGGGCATTATCGTAATCTTCCAGCTAATATTTTGACACAAAACCCTAGGTTGCATATTTTATTTTCTTTTCACGTACTCTTCTCCTCGCCAGCAGCACACCTCTGCCAAACATTCTTTCCGATTTGAGTTCTCACAAGGTATTGTTCATCCATGCTAATCGTCGTTTTCCCGTCAATTCTGAATCGATTTCTAATCCTTTTGGTTGTGATTTAAGGTCTGTTTAGAGCTCGTTCTTCGTTGGAAATTCAAAGAAATTCAACTTCAACTATCTTCGAATTCTTTGGTATGTTATGTTAAATTTTGATTCCGTTGGTTTCCTTATTGTTATCGAGTTAATTTTAGTCTAATCAAGGGTCGTTTTAGTGCGGTTTAGAGCCTCGCCGGAGCCGACTCCTCTTTGCCGGAATCTGGAAAATTGGTCTCGAATTTGCTCGGGTTTGGGTCGTTGTTTTCATCGTGTTCTTCGTACGTGGTTCCGAGTCAAGTTAGTAGCTATTCCTAATCGAATTGGTGAGCTTTTGATTTGAAAACAAATTAAAAAAAATATTACAGTTGAAGAAAAACGCACAGCGTGCATTTCCCTTCCATGGCCGCACGCTGTGCTGGGAAAGAGATCGGTCCGACCGGACCTGATGGACTGGTCCAATTGGACCGGTTCAGCTGGACCAGACCGGTTCAGAGTCTAATTAGGGCCCAATCGAGCCGGTTTTCGTCCCGTTTCTCCGGTTTTCATAAAATTGACTTTAAATTAATGTCAATACAGGTTTTGGGCATCTCTAGGATTTTATTTGACGTTATTTCGAGTTCGTTTGCTTGCTCAATTTGCGAATAAGGTAGGTTAATTCCTACTTAGAAGTTAAATTGAATTCCTTGTGATTGCTTGTTTGTTATGTGATTATTATGATGTTTTCGGGAGATGTTTTATTGATTTTAATTATTATTATTATTATTGTTATTATTATTATTATTGTTGTTGTTGTTGTCGTTGTCGTTGTTGTTGTTATTATTATTATTATTGATTTTAAATTCTTATTCTTATTATTACTATTAATATTATTATTATTACTATTACTATTATTAATATTTTATTTTAATTTTTATTATTGATTTTAGTTATTATTATTAGTGTTATTAATATGTGTTTGTTGATTTGCAAATATTATATTTATTTAAATTATGTTCGTTAGTTGGTTATGTGCTATATTTAGGGCCTAATAGTGGTTTAAGTTTTAAACTAACCTAATAAACACACCTATTAAATTTGTAAAGCTGGATGCTTAGCATGGCACGTATCATGAGTGGCCCTATACCCCACTATGATACCTATATACAAATTTAATAGTAAACAAGAGATATAATAATTATGTATTAAATTTGTAACATTGAATACTATGGCACGTATCATGGTTAACCCTGATACCTATTTCCAAGATGGATAGTATGGCTCGTATAGTTTGTGGTCGCATATTCCACATTTATACCTATGTACAAATTTAATATTAAATAAGAGTTGTTGTAGGCTAAGTACCTATCTAATTAATTATAAAGCGTGGAAATGGACGAGTATCCATAAAGTATAATGATGATAACTCTTTGGATTTAATTTGCTTATATGAGTTTGGTTTTAATCTACTGAGCTAAAAACTCACGGTATTTGAATGCCCTGCAAACTTTTATTTTGCAGGTAACATTGATATTGATGAAGACCGTGGCGATTGACGAGGATGGCCCTACACTGATAGACCCCTAAGACCTGTCATTTCTATTTATTTTTATTTTTATTTTATTTTATTGAACATTTTGTCATTTGTTTTATGGATTTTCATTTTAAATTTATTTTAGTTGTTTTTAATTATTTAAATTGGCGCCAAAATAAATGTTTTTGTTTCGAATATTTCTTTCGTAATTAAATAAACGCTTCCGCATTTATTCAGTTTTACTCTGATTTAACTATATTTTTCAAATGAGTTATGTGTTTACTTATTTAATTGGTTATTTCGGGTCGGGTCGTTACACCAGTAGTGGAAGAAATAAATGATGAAGAGGTATTTTTGATTAAAGAATACGAGATTTATAGAGGATGATTCAAAGTTTTACATGCATGTTTTTGATCTGAACAAATAAACAAAAGGATTAAAGAGACATATAAGGAAAATGTATTGAACATTTGTGTGAAAATTAATTTCAGACGGAAGAAGATAGAAACTTACCAGAAGAGGAACATGATGAAGAAAACGAAAAAGAAGAAGCAAATTAGGTATGTGTATTTCTGCTTCATTTTGTATACTGGATTAAAAACATTTATAAAAAATATACATTTGCTTTAAAATAAACCAGTTACTTAACAATTTTTTTTTTTTGGAAGAGACAGAATGTTAGGTCAAGCAAGACAAGAAGTGCAAGGGGAAAAAAAGAAGTCGAGGGGGAGGTAGAACAACTTTAGATCCATACACTGAAGAGTTTGGTTCAAACGATAAATCAAAGGATGGACCAAAGTGGCATTTACCGACCCCACCAACTCAGAATGAATAGTTTGGCTAAGTTTATTTAGATGATGACTAACTATAGTTAATTTTGATTTCTGAAAACTATGTGATGTTTTTGGGTGTTTTGATAAATAAACATTTAACAAAAGTCTACATTGATTTTATTTGATAACTGGAATGAATAATTTGGCTATGTTTATTTAGATGATGACTTACTACACATACTTTTTACTTTTTTGTGTGCTGTAAATTGATGTTGACTTCATGTGATTTTGTATTAAGTTGTAAGGTAACTTAATTGTATTAAACTATTTGGGTATTTTGACAAAAATGTTTATAAAAATAAACATTTATCAAAAGTAAAGATTATATTGAACTACAAACTATGTTTATTTGCTTTGTGCTTTTGAATAATGGGGTAAGGGCACTAATGTCTACAAACCTACTATGAATAATTAAAACAAAAAGTATCTAAAAAAATCATATAGACATTTGTTTTAATATGCAATAATAAGATGCAACAAGTACTAACATCACACATCTGAAAAAGCAACTAAAAAAATGTTGATTAAAAAAGTACCCATTTATTAAAAATAAACTGTTTCAGAAAACATGAGCTTTCTGAAAATGTAGTGTTTTGGAAATACATCATAGATTTGAGTTCGTAACTTTCTTAAACTTGAGCTTCATTCCAACAACCATCGTAAATAATGTCAATAGATGTAGATCTCATTTTGGGAGAAACGAAAAAGATTAGAAAACGATGAAAAAAATTCAAGAAACATAGATGAAAAGAAAACACAGAATATTTCCAAAAAAAAAAAAAAAGAACAATGGGGAAGATAATAAAAAAATGTAGACGAAAAAAATCAAGAGATACTAAGAAAATCAATTCTGGTTACAAATCCCTTAATTAAAGGAGACATTAATAACTAATTGAAAAAGGAAAGAATTATTTTAGATTTGATATGATCACACGTGGCTAATCAAATCAGCGGGGGAAAAAAAGTAAACATATAAAAAGACAGCAACCGTTTACTCCTTATATTTGGGTGGTTAGTGGGTAATTCTGAAAAAAAAAAGAAAAACAACCTTCAAAAGTGGATTTAGACGAATTAATGTGGTCATAGGTGCAATAATTTCAATAAAATATAAGTATTGATATGAATTGAGCATTACAATCTCTAATGAATTGATTATCTGATTCTTTCTTTAAAATATAAACTTTGATGTGAGGGCCGGTTGACGTATTTCTTGAATCGTGGGAATGAATCTTCGGCTTTTGAGCTTGTAAAAAATCAATTGATTTGTTGTAGTCTTGAAGCTTGAACACTAAAGTCTTCAAAACTTGTGAGATTTTAGTCTCTAACAATTTTATATTCAAGATGGTCGTCAGAGAGTCTTTAAAGTCTTCAATCTTCAAAGTCGTCAACGTTTAGAGTCTTCAATCTTCGGTCTTGAGAAAATCTTCAAGAAGTCTTTGGTCTTTGAAGTCTTTGATTGTCAAAGTCTTTAATCTCGATTTTGAGGTCTTTGATCTTCAAAGTCTTCAGTCTTTTGTCTTCAAGTCTTTGATCGTCGAAGTCTTTAATTTCAATTTCGAGGTCTTTGATTTTTAAAGTCTTCAGTCTTTTGTCTTCGAGTCTTTGATCGTCAAAGTCTTTAATCTCGATTTCGAGGTCTTTGATTTTTAAAGTCTTTAGTCTTTTATTTGAATCTTCTCCGTTGTTGACCCCCCTAATGAATGAATGGTCTACTTTATTTATAGAGTTTTATGTGGACCTTTGGTGGATATGAGATTCATTTGATTTGAGCCAATCGCCACGTGGCATATTTTCATTAGACTAATTTATGTCATCTAATGGCTAAGAAAAAGATATGTGACATTATTTTGATTTGCCAATTTAATGTCTTTTAGTTTAATTAGGGGCATGTGTTGAATTTGGATTGGTCTTTATTTAATGACATGTAATTTTGTCATTGACTTGAATTATTAAATGGAAATTTGTAATTTTGCCGAATTTTCTTCTTCAACAATCGTTATATAAGAATTGTTTTCGTCGGTCCCAGATCTGATGCAAGAAGAATATTAGTCTGTTGAATTTGTGAAAAACCTGATCTAATATAATGGGTGTGTTCTGATCGAATTGAATAAAGATTTTGCTACAATAGTTGATAAGAGAGAAGTTGATTTAAGAAATTTTGTTATTGAAAAATTCATTAATACTAATAATGATTTTTTTTTTAATGTTAATGATTTTCTATTTTTATTTATTGTTAAAAAAGGTTTATCAAGTATGTATATTTTATTTGATACTTATTGGATACCGGTTATATTTATTTTTACTTTATTATTATTATTAATTGAGAAAATTTATAATTCGAAGTATATAACTAATAAATATTTTAAACTTAAATTTATGGTTATCTAGACCGGAACCAATCCCCCTCTCGTCGAAATTCTCTCAAGAAGTTACCAGAGCCGCCACCAAGTTTCTTCTTTTTTCTAGAAATTTTTTTACCAAGTTTTGAGGTTCTTGCGTCATTGATTGCTTGTGGCGGTGATTTGCGAGTGGTGGGGTGAAGTTTTGGTAAGTTTCATGGACAGAGGCAAAACTTCTCTTAGCTTGGGTTTTAAATGTTGTTGTGAGATTTTTTGATTTGAGATTCTTCATTGAGTTTTTGTGAAGTAGAATTTTTATTAATATAAGAATTGTGAAGAATGTGAGATCTAAATCTATTACAGCGAAAAATTTATTTAGATTTTTAATTAATGTTTTAATTAACCTGCAAGATTTAGATTGACATTATTATTGTGTAAAATAAATGAAAAACCATAAATTTTATGAATACGAGTTTTCAAAAAGGTAATATTTATAAAGTAAAATGACGGAAGTTTGGTTGGAGGTTCTTTGAAGTTCACCAAATATTCTATACTATATCTCAATCAATCAAGTGAAATCTGACCATGTAAATCGAACTTAAAAACAAAGAAGAAAAAATATATATATTTTTGCTTTATGAAGCAAAAGTCAGCAAATTGTTATTGGAAGAGGAAGAGAGGGTTTTTTATTCTTTAATTTAATTGCATTGTGAATTTATTGGGATTGATGCCCTAGGTCTAAATAAATTAAAATGAATAAACTAATATTTTTTAAAGCAAGTTTATGCATTGCCATATATTATATAGGTATAATGCGTTAAAATTACAATAATACCCATGATTTACTTAGATGTAATCTCGACTGGTTATCTAAGATATAAAAGAGGATCCAACTCCAGATAGTAACTCAAATAGTTTGTAGTAGATGGATAAAGTTGGGGAACCTTATTCTATCAACAGTGTTGATACGGTCCACTTTGTATTGATTACAAATAATTCGATTTAAATTCTATTGGAACTAAGCATTTTAAGGGATAAAACTCTTAAATTAAAAGCATAAAAATCAAGTTATCATTGACCTTGAACAATGATTTGGACAAGGACTTAAAATCAAAACATGAAAACATACGACGCATATGGTCTACAGAATCGTTAGGCTCTGATACTAACTGTAATAACCCGATACTTATTTTACATTTAAAATCCATAAAATGCATAGCGGAAGCATAAAATCAATAAAACCCGTAAATCAATTCTGAAATAATATCATCATTTCGCAACCCTAGTTGCGCAACCCTTTTTTCATTCAAATACTCAAAAGTCTAAGTAAATTTCAAAGTTCTAAATCAAACTGAAAGATAGTTCAAATCAATCCATACAGACATAGTTATAAACGACATAAATCCAACAAGTTCTTTGATGGGTTTCAAAACCACCAAAAATAAGTACTTACTCTTGGAATTTAGAATTTTGTAGTAGTGGTGAGTAAGGTCTATCTCCACAGGGAAAAGAGAATTAAAATAAAGTTAGTAAAAACAGGGGTTTTGAATTTGTTGTATGAAAAATAAAAGAAAAACAAAATTGAGAAAAACTTCTAACTAAAGGCTTAATCTCAGTATGGTTCATTAATTTGATTATCGATCACTAAACATGTATTCCTAAATTCTTCTCTAAATTAGTTGGAAGTCGCCGAAACAACAAGTGCTCTTCCTTAGTTTTTCGATAGCCAAGATACGATCTAATGACTGCTTCCCTAATTAACAGATAACCTTAGAATATGATAATAAGATTTAACCCATTAATAGTATTAAGAAGAGAAGAACCCAATTCTAACTAACAAACACAGTATGACCAATTCATTTAAGTTAGATCATAAATTACATAACATGAATTAAAAAAAAGTGTCCTAATCAATTTAAGCTAATTTGCTACTTGTATTAGAACAATTAAACAATTACGGATTTAACGTTCTAACTAGCTATATGATAAATTATTAATTGAACAACGAGCTCTTTTTGCACAACAATTAATTCAACAATAATATATGCAAAGAGCAAGCATGAATAAAGAGATGATAGGAATAAAATTAAGAACGAAACCTCACAAATTCATTACCAAACCTCGAGAATCCTCTAGTTGGAATAAAGAATTTAGCTAGAAAACATATTAAAAACTATCTAAGAGTCCTAAGAAAAATAAGGGGAAGAAGGGATTGTGAAATAGGAGTCAAATGGGGCTTCAAATAAGATAATCTGCCAAGCCGTTGAAGCCGAGCCACGAAGCTGAGAGAAGTCGCTGCCTCAACCCTGTATGTGTCACAAGTCGACTGGGAGCCGAGCCGTCAAGGAGCCAGCCGAGCGCGTTCATTTAGAGATAAGCACCGAGCGATGTGTCGCCACAAGTAGAGCGACACATCGTTTTGTTCCTTTTAACAACAACTAGATGACGCTGACGTCAGCTCACCAATATCGAAGAGCCAGGTGTCGTCCCCAGAGTGGATTCATATGGTTTTTGCATGAGACTTTTTATTTTGGCTCTAATTTCGTCGTTATAAGTCCGATTTGAGCGCCGTTTTCGCTTACGTTCATAGAATTTAATGATTAACAATATTATAGACATTTAAATCTATTAACATTCATAGTTTAATTATTTTGGAGATATGAACACTAATAAATTCACGTTATTTACGAGTTATCATTCTTAATCAAAATAACATGCATTCATCAAAGGTTAGATCATGTATAGTCCAATCATTGGTCCTCTAGTCAAGCGTAGAGTACCTGAAAAACAGTAAGTGTAGCAACATTAGCATAAAAATGCTAGTGAGAGTAAAATAGAGGTAACAAATCCTATGAACCGAATTCCATATTAGAAATTGTGTCCAAAGGTCTAACATGCTCTTTACTACCCAACTATTCTCCCAAAATATCCTAAACGTACTATCCAAGCATGTACCCATCAGATAAATGCTAATCCATACAAGATACCATAGTCTGTCACTAGTAATGTACAACACAAGATAAGCAAATCATTTCAATTTCATAAACAAACAAGTTGTGATACACATGTGTCATGGACTCGATTTATTATTAAAAAGATTATGACCTCAACCATGAATCCGATGTATTGGTGAGCCAATACCTTTTTCATCCAATGGTTCAATACATCCTCATAACTCGATATAACGGTGAGCCAACTACTCTTTCTTCTAAGGGCTCGTTATATCCACAAATTTCAAAATATATCGGTGAGCCAAGGCCTATTTCAATCAAGGGCCTGGTATATCCATACATCGGTGCATGACCCTCTTGTATCACAACAACATACAATTCACATTTCAGCCACAAGGCATAACAACAATCAATCACATGCTTACCTTTGTACATTTTAGATCATTACAACTATCAGAGTCCCATAAACATCATCCTTATTAAATATCAGAAAATTCCAGATCCATAAACTAACTTTTAGAATAAAAGAGTTCATACAATTAGTAAGGCTTAGCCATGACCATTAACAATTGTATAATCATCAAGATTCTCAAAGCAGTCAAGTTCCAAAGTAGCTTACTTTAATTCTCAAAATAACATATAAAAACACCTTTAATAACATGCAAAACATTTTAGAAATTCCTCCAAGTCACATTAGTTCAATACTTCACCCAAAGTTCCTTCAACTCTAATACATCACCCAAAATTTACCAAAACCTTACATAACTCCCAAAAACATGCTAAATCTCACAAACCCAATTACATATTAGAACTTAAAATATACCCAATAACATAATAACTCAAAACTCACATCGATTCTCTAAAATCATCATCCAACAATTAATATTCTTAAACATCAATTAAAGTGCTTATCCTCAATCAACAACCCATCATGGCAACCTAAAACATAGAATTACCAACAACCACCTTAAACTCACCTTTTTGCACTTGTAAGCTAAACTAAGTGTGAAAGCGGCAAGCACGATCCCAACCTACAAATAATTACAACTATCCATATCTAATACACCAAACATCAAATAATTACACAGAATCAAGACAAAAATTCTGAGCTAGGACACATCTTTGGGTCGAAAATAGGGGCTAGTATAAAGGGCTGTTTTGGGGCATTTTTGGGAGGTGTTTCGGCTTGAGGATGGTGATTCGAGAGGTATTCGGTTGGGTTTTCGTTTTGGTAATTATTGGGCAAGGGTTTTCTCTCATTTAAACTAAGGAAGAAATCGTCGTCAATAACGTCGACAATGTCACCGACAAGTCTCCAGAAAGAAGGTTGGAAAAGTCGACAAGGGGGTAAAGTGATGCCTTGTCATGAATCCATAACTTATCTTTGATGACATCGATATCTAGTTGTCCAACGATAAGTTCAATCAGTTGTGGGATGCACATGGCCAGGCAATTTCTAACACGTCTTTCTCACGATTTTGCAACTACTTGCCATCAAAAGTCGATGACTTCTGAGCTTTATAGAGATTTTTATGGAAAATTGAATTTTTGACTAGCTTTTCTCTGCTTTAATTTCACTTATGATCTGAAGTATGCCTTTGACCCCTTTTTTTTTCTTTTTTTTTGTCTCCTCTATAAATAAATTTTACATGAAAAGCTTAACTACAACAAAAAAACAAGACAAACTTCCTTTGCTCGCTAATGCAATCTCTTCAACAATTCCAATCTTCCTTCCTCTCTTAATATTTTTGACAATTAAGTTTTAATTTTAAGTTTGTTGGCATTTAATTTGAATTTCGTAATTATTTAAATTTTAAGTTTAAGTTTGATTCTATAACTTTATTTATATATGTTTCATTTTTATTATAATTTTATACATAGAATAATATTGTTATTATCATTGTTCACACAAAGATTTTGAATTTTCTCCTTCTACAGTCATATTTCTAAAAGTATAAAGCACCATAAAATTTATATTAAACCAAGTAAAAGTTACAAAATCAAGGGCTAAATCTCCTCTCATTTTCGGCCATGAAGGAATCTATTGGATAATTTTGGGTTCAAGAATTTTTTTAGAGGAAAATGGTTGAAAATGGTTTGGGTAGGCTCCATTTAACTTGAAATTTCAAGTTCCATTCATGGAACCTTGAAATTTCAAGTTCCATTCATGGAACCTTGAAACTTCAACAAATCTAAGAACAAAACACAAAAACTAATTCAAATCTAGAAATGAAACCCATAAAAAAATAACATCTCGGAGCTTCTAAGTGTCTGTTTGGAATAACTTTTGAAAGTGATTAAATGTTTTTTTAATGATGATAAAAGACACTTTCTTTATTAAAAAACACTTTAAACACTTTCAAAAGCTATCCCAAACGGTCACTAAGACCAAGATTTTGTTTCTAAACTTTAGGAAAAAGTTTCCCCATATTAATACCTAACCAACCCAACGAAAATCGCTCAAAATTGTTGAGAAATGAGAGAGAAAACTCTTTTTTTTTTTTTTGGTACAAATGTTTATGACTCACATTAACCAAGAACCAACATCAATTGCTTGCTAAATACAGCAAAGAAAATAGAAGAACTTGCATAAGGATCAATTAAAGACTCTTAAGGAAATGTGATAGGATCCAAACTATATTAATATGATAATAGAACAATTACAAACTAATAAGCATTCGAGAGGCTTAGAACTCTCCTTCCAATAGCCTAAAAGACTACAATGCTCAAAATATGGATACCCTCACACCCTCACACCCTCACATTCACTCTATTTATAACCCAATACCCCTAACTAACTACCCCAATTATTTACTAATATACCCTTTCCCCTTCCCTAACTAAATGATATTACAATATAGAGCTTCTTTTATTAGGAATGATTTTCATAGATTAAAAAAAACCTCTCACCAAGGATCTAAGACCAACTTATATGATAAGGTAATCTCTCAACTTTTCACTTTACACGAAAACAAGAAGAGCTTCACAGCTAAGTTAGAAGAAACATAAATAACTGAAACAACCGTCAACAAGAAGTAGTTTTCTCCTAAGCTGTCAAATCTGATATTCATGCTCAACTTGATGATAAAATGACTTTGGTTCATTTCATACTTATGTTTGAATTGGTGGATGGAATGATTGAATGCTGAATAGATTGAAATTGATCAATGGATATAATGAATTGCTTATGCTTAAGTTTAAGTTTAAGTTTAAATGGATAAATGAATGGATTAAATTGCTTTATTTAAGTACAAATGAGTTGGAAAATTTATATTTCTAATAAAACCATATCGTTTTTTCCCTCAAAATACTTGAATTTACCCAAACCTCGTCCTGACTCATTTAAACCCGACCCCGACAATAAAACAGGGCGGGATCAGGGTCAGGTTGACACTTGAATAGGATAAGCAGGGAATAATTGGTGTAGCCCCACCCCGCCCTGCTCACTTACACCCCTATTTTTTATGCTCTACAACAATTACTTAAAAAAAGGGATAAATGCAAAATATGCCCCTGCACTTTAGGTTATTGTTAAATCATATCTCTGCACTTTTTTTTTGTTTTTAAATACCCCAACACTTTAAGAATATTACAAATCACACCCTTCAATGGATTAGTTTTAACGAAATTGAGATACATTTATATTTTACGTATTTCATGTATTCTGATTTCATGAAAAATAATATACAAAAATTGACAGATGTGTAGAATTTTAGAATAAACTCATATTAATAAGATGCAAAATCTTCTAATCACACTCAAATGTTCAATTATTTTTGAAATTTTTAATGGTTTTGGAGCACGTGGTATGTGTATAATATAGATGTGTCTAAATTTCGTTAAAACTAATCGATAGAAGGGTGTGGTTTGTAATTTTCCTAAAATATAGGAATATTTTAATAAAAAAAAGTGTAGGGATGTTAAATAATATAACTTTCAAGATTTAACAATAACCCAAAATGCAGGAGTATATTTTGCATTATTCCCTAACAAAAAAATTCAATTTAGAATAGATTGTTATAATCAAAACATTAAAATCTATCGATGATCTTCCTTCATTAAGGGTCCGCTTGGTATAGCTTCTAAACAAGTGTTTATAAACAAGTATTTTACTTAAAATACTTCACTCAAATGTTTTTAGAATAAACACTTCAATAGTATTTCTTTTAAAATGTTCAACACAAAACATTATTAGGAGAAACTATACCCAACGGACCCTAAGTGCCATGTAGTTTAATTTTATCATGGACTATTAATGACTTTCTCATACATATATGATGATAAATCCGATTGGAGTTATTAAGGGTATCAAGCAATCACATGTTCTCAAAAAAAAAAAAAAAAAAAAAATGAAATCACATAAAATGCTGACTTTTTTTTTTTTTTGCTTAAAGCGCTATAAATTAGATGTGATACAGATTAAAAAATATATATAAAAAGAATTTAATATTTTTACAACAATGAAAATTCTCACAAATGTACTTATTAAATGTTGTTGAGTGAAAATCTAGAATGTTGTTTTTTATTAAATACAAATGTTGTCAAGAATGAATTTTGCAAGAGTGGATCCACCAATGTTGTTGCATGAAGAAGTTGCTGCCTTGTTTTTATATGTAAGTTTGATGTCTTGTAATTGTATCTCACTGCATGGATTGTTTGGATTGCAATCAAATGTCATTGCTTCTTCCGTTGCTGATGTCCCTTTTATATTTTTATATATTACTTTACTAATCTTCACTCCTGAACTCTTCAGCCAAAAAAAAACATTATAATTAGAAAATTTTCAAAATATGACACTTTTTTTATGAGTAATTTTAAAAATAATAAAAGTTTTTGACATTTTCAAAAATGAAATTTCTCACACTAAGATTCCACTAATTTCAGTTTGAGATTTGTGGATCTCAGTATGAGAAATACCATATATTTTTTCTATTTTTAAAAAATATCAATTTTTAAAATGCATTTTTAAAAAACCCATATTAATAAATTAATTAATACAATATTTAAATTAAGGGATGATTGATTTATATAATATTTATAAAAATATTTTGGTTTAAAAATATTTATAAATATAGTAAATTTTGGGTAGGTGAATCAGTGATGAATATTAAATTATATATTTTATCACTGATTCACACATTAATTATTATTAATCAAGAATTAATAATTTATATATTTAGAAATAGTTTTAAGCAATGATGTATATATAAATATTGCATGAAAATCTAATACGGAGTAAAATTTCCCTTAAATTAATAGTTTAATATTGACTATTTGATCACAAAATAGTTACCTGCTGGCGAGGACAATCTTGGTCGTTGGGACAATAATTCTGATCAATAATGATAGGATTTTTGACATTGTTCATGATAATGTCTTGAAACATAATGTTTCTTACAAATCCTTTGCTTGGCTTTGCCCATGTCTTTATCCTTACACCATTGTCTGATCCCACAAATACTGCATTCTTTAGTGTCACATTTTCAACTCCTTCTTCATTCAATTCCTTTCCCAAGCTACCAATACTGTTTTTTTTTTAATATATATTTAATTAAATTAATAGCTGAGAAATAATAAATTATCATGATTAATATTTATAATATGTATTGTCTAATCTCCATTTACCTTACACCATGACCAGGCCCACATTTGATGTTACTCATAAACAGATTCTTTGTGCCATCTCCAATGGAGATGCAATCATCCCCAGTTTGTATGGTGCTACCGGTGATCGTAACGCCCGTCGATGACTGCACGTGAATTCCGTCGGTGTTAGGGCTTTGATCTGGAGCCATTATTTTCACATTTTTAACCAAAACATTATTGCAACTATTGATTGCAAGATGAGTGATTTGGCTGTTGATTGATGTTAACCCACTGATCACAATGTTGTTTGCCCAATTGAATGTGATTGACTGCACATTTCATTCATTCATATAACTAGTAACAAAATTACCATGTATATTATTTCAATGTACATAAACACATACTAAATTTATATGTCATTTTAAAAAATGAACAAAAGTTTTATGAATTTTCTGAAATAGCACTTTCAATAAAATAATGAAAGTTTCAAAATCATAAAAAAAAACCTAATCAAATTTGAAAAATTATTGAATTTTAATTGAAAACATTCCAATTAGAAAAATAAAATACAATAATAATATTGAATAAAAAAATTAATTTAATAAAAGAAAGAAAATGTCATTTTTGAAAAAATTTCAAATTTTTTGTATTTAAAAAAATATAAATTTAAAAAGTGTCGTACGGTGAAATTTCTCATATATATATGATTTAAATATTATTCTGATCCATGTTTACTAAAAAAAAAAAACATAGGGTTTTATATTCTAAGACAAATCAAGATTGAAAAATGATTTATGATGAGGCTTTAATAGTGTTTAAAAAAAATAAAAATAAAAGTTTAAGAAAAAAAAATATAAAGAAGTTTTATGTTTTTACATACCCTAGCTCCCACAGGGCAATTATTTCCAGAGTTTTTGCAAGCCCAATAGCCAGAGCCCTTGGCATCAATGCTACCACCAATCATAATAACTCCATTAACCTTAATAAACAAAATCCAATACCCTGAATTTCCAACTGCTTTATAATCCAAAGGTGCCACCAGCGTTCCATCCATACGAAAAGTAATCACCTTGTTTTTACATGGCCCTCTAAATGTTGTGGCTGTTAACAAAAACCTCCCTTTTGGAACATAGATGGTTGATGCCGCCGTCGAGCTACATGCCGATGTCCACGCCTTGATAAATGCTCGTGTTGAATCGGTTTTTCCATCCGGCTTGGCCCCGAAATCGATCACGTTGTAGTTGGCTCCGTTTAATGTTTGAAACAAGGAAATGATGAAGAAGATAAACAAAGTTGATGTGATTGGGTTAGCCATGTTATTTCAATAAGGAAAAAAAAGGTTGTTTAATTGATTGAATTGAAGATATTAAGAGAAATGGCAGTTGGGGGTTTGGTATTTATAGAGTAAGCTTTTGATCAAAACTATTAACGAAATGTAATATTTTATGATTAAAAGTTTAAAAACAAAAGTAATCGTCACACTTCTCCATTGTCCATATACATGTAATGTATTAAAGTAACAAATAAGCTAAATATGGGGTTTAAAAAATTAATGAACGTAAGTTATCCATAAAACATGAATTATATTAGAGTTTTTCAAAGTTGATATTAAAATAAAAATAAAAAATTTGTCAATCAAGACATGTAATTTCACACTCAAAGTGTGGTTCAATCCCACCCTGAACACTTTGTATCAAACAAAAAGAGTTGGATATTTTTAAAAATTGTAAACGTTTTGATAATTTTAAAAAATAACATTTCTATTGAGATCCACCAATTTTTTTAATCAAAATTGGTTTAATCTAAAATCAAGTTTGGTGGAACCTAATATGAAAAATATCATTTAAAAATATTTCAAAACATTATTATTTTTAAAATTACTCATAAAAATGTGTCATTTATTGAAGGGGCTCTTGTAAAAATAGCAAAATTAGGTCCAATATTTATAAAAATAACAGTAAGAAAAGTTATTTGCAAAATAACAAAAACCTCAAATCCGCGCCTAAAATATTACAAAATTATCATTAAATTTGTATGAGTAATAAACCCTAAACCCTAAACCCTAAACAAGTAATCAGTGATTTCTATACAAATAATCACTGATTTTACTGATATCCTGATATTTTATGCATGAATTACTGATTACATAATAGTTATCACTGATTATCTTACAAGTTATCACCGATACATCTAATTCACATAAATAAGTGTTTTTAAAAATCTATTATATTTACAAAAACTTTTTAAAAATACTATGTTTATAAATATTGCAGAAAATTTTGCTACCTAATATTTTGTTAGGAATGTGGAACCATTCATTTGAAGTAGAAAGCGGAAGATCGGCTCTCCCCAATGCATGTACGGCCGGAAAATTAAACAATAATTTATATATGTATTCATTGAAATTTGTAACGAAAAAAGGAGGAAAAAAAAAATCAAGACACGGCGGCGACGGCGGTGGGGGCAAAGAAAAGCTAACGCTGTTAAGGAAACCGCGTATGAAAGGAGATATTATTCTCTTGCATAATTAATTTATTTCCAAATACCTAAAATCATTGTTTTTCGTGGATTCTAATTTACTTAATATGCAATTTACACCTCTTAATTGGAAGATTATTTATAAAATTCATTAATTAATCAAGTGGTATTTAAAATTGAATATATATTTTTATTTGTCAAAGTGATTATTTTATTTAATCATCAAAAGAAATTCTCGACACTTGTTTAATAATTATTTTTTACATTTTTCAAAAATGATTTTTACCTTAAAATTTGGTATTCGAATGAAAGTGTTGGGCTTAATAAAATTTGAGAATCAGTCTCTCAATTTTTAAGAAATCTTATTCCCTTATACAAATCCATCAATCTAATTTTCATTTCCAATTTTATGAGTTCCACTAACTCTTTTATTTTATTATATTTTTCTTTCACTTATTTTTTCCGAGTCCACATCAATTAATACTTGGATTCTCATTCTAAACATAGGTAAATAACATTAATGACAATTATTTTCATTCCCTTTCCAATTATATATTTTAATAAACATTATCAAAGAAATCTTATTCTCATCTCATCTCATTCCATACATTTTTATTCCGATTTTATTTTCATTGCAATTTGTTGTTGCGTAAAAATAGATATATTCCACGTAGGCAACGAACATAATTTATGGGACGAGTCAGAGGTAGTGCGCTGCTTCAGTGTGGTGTCGGCCTAACACCCTCCAATGCTAAAGTCAGAGCAAACAGAGCTAGTGTGCCAGAGAGAATAGTAGTAGAAGATAGTTACCTAATGAATGAATTTTTCTTCTCCTATTTAAGCGTCGGGATTGGGCCATGTGTTGCTTCTCAATTACGTGTCGCTTGTGGGTTGCGCCACGTGTCGTTTCCCAAATGGATACTTGTATTCAATCTTAAGTATTAGGTTTATGTCGAAGACTGCGTAGCCAAGTCTTTTCAGGTGTGTAGACTTTATGCTTAGGTACTGCGGTCAGATGAGGTGCCTTGGACCAACTGCTTTGGACTAGGTGCTCAGCACAGCGGTCAGACGAGGTGCCTTGGACCAGGTGCTTTGGACCAGGTGCCCAGCACCGCGGTCAAACGAGGTGTCTTGGACCAGGTGCTTTGGACCAGGTGCCCAAGTATCGCAGTCAGATCAAGGTGCGTAGACAAATTTTATCTAGTTGTAAAATTCCACGTGTAATCCAATTTCACCCCACAACACAATTCTTTCAAGGTCAGGTTGATATTTTGAGAGATTGTTTCAGTGCTGGGAAGAATTACAAAATCAACGCCATCACCCTTCCAAATATATGAGAATTTGTCTCAAATAGCATAAATCTGCATACTCATTATTAAAATGTCAAAACTTTTTAAAAATTACTCAAATAGAATAATTATAGCTAAATAAATTATTGAACTATAGTTCAAATAATTATTGAACTATTTTTCATAGATATTTTTAACGAATTTGTTTGTTTTTTAGCTTTTTAAGTTCAAGGTCAATAATTTATTGAACTATTTGATTATTTTTTATTATTATTTTCAATGAATTTGTTAAAAAATAGCATAATTATAGTTCAATATATTATTGAACTACAGTTCAATAAATTATTGAGCTATAATTATGCTATTTGAGTAATTTTTGAAAAGTTCAAACATTTCAGTAATTAGTATGCAAAAATATGTTATTTCAGTAATTGCCATCATATATATTATCCTCCAAAATCAACGCCTCGCCAGCATATTAAAGCTTTGATTTTTATTTTATTTTTATCAAAATATTAAAGCTTTTTATTCTTATTTATTTGCTTAAGGATGTTCATAATATAGAACAAGCTGTTTTATTCTCTTGCATAATCAATTAAGTATTTCCAAATACCTAAAATCATTGTTTTTCGTGGATTCTAATTTAATTAGTCAAGTGGTATTTGAAATTGAATATAAATAAATATATATATATATATATATATATATATATATATATATATATTGTCAAAGTGATTATTTTATTTAATCTTAAAAGAAATTCTTGACACTAGTTGAATAGTTATTTTTAAAAATAGTAACTTTTTAAATTTTTCATTTCTCAAAGTCGTGTAGTTTGTATTTCACACTTCGTTCAGTTGAGGGAGGAAAAAAATATTTTACTTAAAAATTTTCAAAATTTTTACTCTTTTAAACAAGGACGAGGCCACCTTTGGCTAAGGGGCAGTTAAAAAAAAATTATATGGTATATTTATAAAAATGAAATTATGATTTCTCTTTTTTAATTGATTTTTTTATAAATCCCCCCGCCCCTCTTAATTTTTTAAATTCCCCCACTCAAAGATAAGTTTTTTTTTTTTTTTCATTCTTATAAATGAATATATATATATATATATATATATATATATATTAATCTCTTGCTAAAAAAATTATGTTCATTTTTTCTTTGATTTTTTTTATGTCGCATTTACAATAAGATTTTGGGCAACTATATTTGTGAATGAGATTCTAGGCTTCTACTTTTTAAATATTGGACCTGATTCAGTTATATATGCAAGAACCTCTTTATTTTATTTATAAAATATGTCAAAACAAATTATAAATATATTAAAAAATTAATTAACAATTTATAAAACAAGAGGAAAAGTGTCATCTTAAAAAAGGAATGACTTTGAAACGTCGTGAAGAAGTATTTTTATAACTGGTAAAAATATTTTGGTTTAAAACTAACTTACATTGAAATACCAGTATTTTTTTTTTAATCAAACACAACAATTAAATTTTTATATAAAAAAATGGGTTTAGTTAAAGAAAGTTTATTGGTTTATAATTTATCAAAATAGACGTTAAAACAACCTACCAACCGGTATACAACACTCTATTTTTTTACCCCCCTAACAAAAATTTATGGCCTCATCCCTGCTTTTAAAAATATTAATTCATAAAATATTTTTTTTGAAAAAAGAAACCCTAATATTAATCTTAACATAATAAAAAATAAAATACAAAGCCCTTTTGTTCTTAATTTGTTCTTTTGTTTTTTAATAGCATTCTTTGATTTCAAGTCACTTGTTCTTGTGTTGTTTCAATCTCACAACGTTGAAGCCTTCAAAGTTGACCATGTCTCAAGTCTTAGGCTGGTTGAACATCTATAGAGAGGTCGGCTCCGGATCTACTCCTCGACATTCAGATTTTGAGCATATGAGCCCTCTCTAGTTTTTTTTTGTGTGGATATTTTATTGATTTTTGTGTATTTTTTTAATATTAATATTTAATGAATTTTTTTATTATATATTTAAATTTTTTAATTATTCTATTTTTGTTTTAATATTAGTATTAATATTAAAAGAATTTTAAAATAAAAAAGCCTTGCGCCACTTTTATCCATTTTATAATATTTTCAATTTTATGGTCAACGATGAATTCCGTCGCTAAAGTCAAACAGTTGACTTTATTAGCAAACAAATATGTCTCTACGTAAGCAAAATGCGTCGCTAACGTGAGCGAATAATCGTGTCGCTAAAAAAAGTGACGCATTGTGTCTCTAATAGAGAGACACGGTGAGTGAGTGTGTCACTATATTCAACAATAGATTGCATCGCTAAAATAGTTAACATTTATTAACGACTCATTGTTTTTATGTCACTAGTAGTCATTGGCGAATCCAGGATTTAAGTTCGAGGGGAGGGGGCATGTAGGACTGCAATTGAAAATCGTCAACTGATAAAAATTGAATCAAGAACAAACCAAAACTTATAGAAATTGATATCTTTAACCGCCAATGTGTCAAAACTAATTCGACCCATTTCAAATTTTAATTGTAACGCATATTCGGTTCAATTTTAATTTTAAAATATTCCTTCATTTTAATCAGTTTGGTGTCGATTTTATCTAAAATTGACAAAAAACCGCATTAAAAAACAACTCTAATGATTAATTACAATATTATAAAAATAATTTTATATATTTTTCAATGATATTTAATTGGTTAGAAATTAAATGGGTCAATATTAATCTATTTGATTTTTTATATTAAAAGATTATTATATTCATATTATAATAATATAGATGGATAAATAATAAATAATGATATTTTTTCTTATAAAAATTATTTTAAAAAAAAAGTTTAATAAATAAGAAATAAATTATTTTTATAAAATTATAAAATTATAAAATAAAGATGAGTCGAACTCCTAACCTCCATGTGATGAAGCAGATCTTGGACCAACGCTACAACCATTTTTGTATAACTTTTTAATTTATAATTATTTTTATGTACAAGGGCAGAATTTTTTTTAATATTATAACTTACATATAATTATCTAATATCAACAAATCGAGGGGGGCACGTGCCCCCTGGTTCCTATGTAGATCCGCCCCTACTAGTAGCGATACAATTCGTCGCTAAAGTCAGCGAGCGATGTCTTTTTTTACGATAATCAATTTTGTCGCTATTTCAGTCGCTAATGTTATTTAGCGACGCAACCATTCATAACGATTACGTTGCTAATATCTACTTCTCTTCTCTTGCAGTGGTAATGACATTATTTATTATAAAAATATAATTGTGTGATCAATGTTTTTTTTTTAACTATCAAAACAAATTTCTCAATTTGGTATTAAATTTTATAAAATAAAACGGTGTGGTAATTTTCTTTGTTTATCTATAAAAACAACCCTTTTGTGATTGGAATAATTATATATATGACCCTTCGTTAGGACCCATCTCTCTAAGAGGTTGTGGTTTTGGAAACTCCCCTATACGAGTGTCCTAAATATTTTGTAAAGAAAAAAAAATACAGATTAAAAAAATGTAAGGTGAAGGTGAAAGATAAATTTTAGATATGACCATTTTACAGTAAAATTAGATTTTTCTTTTGGGTTATCTGGATGTATAGCCTGAAAATGTACAAAATAAGACAAAGGGGCCTGCCTAAAAAAAAATAAGAGTAAATAGCCTGTTTGATATGTAAAATACCTAAACCACCCTTACTAAACTTAATTAAAATATAAAGAATAAAGAGAATTAAGATTTGAAAATGCTTAAACCAAGGAAACATTAAATATTAAAAAATCATAAAAGAAAATAAGAGGGAATCAGAAATAAAAAAAAAATCAAAACTAAACAAACAAAAAATCTAACTTTTTAAAACCGATAATTTTTTTTGCGGTGAATAAAAAGATAGAAATATACCATATAAGCTGCGATATTGTACTTTATCAAACCAGTAACACTACTCATACCTAATGATTGTATTGTACAAAGTATTGTACTGTACCACTTAATTCCTTCCCAAATCCACTATTCAAAATCGCTTAAACTCTATACTGTACAAATTATTAAACTGTACTGTACAAGCTTCCTCTCCATTTTTGTATGGTGTACATTCATCTCCATCGTCGTAATGTATGGTCCAAAATAATATATTGTACAAAGCTTCATCTTTTCTCCATCAGGCCGCCGTACTCCTCAAATCGACTCCTCCATCTTCCGCCCCTACCAACCAGCCGTCCGCCCATTTTCTCATGTCACTACGTGCTTCAAATAGATTGCAAATTTGTGATTTACAAACCTTCATATTTGTTGTCACGATTACCCATAACACATGCCTTCTATAAAAGAGAAACTCGGATCTTACGGCCACCGTAACAACGCAGTTTATGAGGGCGGTGACGGAAAAACAAATGGTGGTGGCTGCTATATGAAGAAGAAGAAGAATAGATTAAAATTAGGATTTGTGAAAATAGAAACTCAGATCTCACGGCCACCGTTACAACGCCGTTCATGAGGGCGGCGACAACAAGCTAGTTGGCGGCGACTGCTATAGGAAGAAGAAGAAGAAGAGACTTAAATTAGGGTTTGTAAAAAGTGAAAGAGAAATAAACGTAAAACATGTAAAAGTCTTGGATTTGATTTAAATTTAATTCAAATAATAGGAATAAATGTAAAAAAAAAAATTCCATTCAAAATTTAAAATTATGAATGAGATATCGAGAGAGAGGGGGATAATGTGAGAGGGAGAGGGAGAGGGAGAGAGAAGGTGGGATATAAAAAAGGAAAAAATAAAAAATAAATAAGGGGCAAATCAGGTATATTAAAAAAATCATACTAAAATGGGTTAAAAAGTCTTAAAATAAAGGGGGGCTAAAAAAACGTAGTGATTAGCCAAAACAGGCTATCTACTGGATTATCCCTTTTCTTTTATACTTTTTAGATTTCAATTTTATGATATTCATGAAGGGATGATTTACTAAACTAGCGGAATTTGATTTAGTAAACTAATTAACATTTAATTATGGATCTATTAATATCATGCAATTTGTGAAAAAACATGTAGATTCATGCTTTAAATTTCGAAAATTAAAATCAAAACTTACATTGAGTAATAAATGGAGAATCGGTTGGAGGTTTCTTTACGGCATCAAATCCTCGAGAACACCTGGATCTTCTACGCTATATCCTGATCGATCAAACGAAACCCGATTGTGGGATCGAACTTAAGAAGAAATTGGGAAGAAGAAAAATATTTTCTTCCCAATTTTGAATAGGGAAAATCGGCACTCAAGGGGGGAGAGGAGGAAGAGAGAATTCCGAATTTCTAAGGAATTTAATTGTGTGATTTATGAATGACCCAAGCCTCCTATTTATAGGAAAATAGGAATCCTAATCACATTAGGATTAATCTATAGAGATAAATACAAAAAGAAAAAAGATTATCTCTTTCCTTTATCTTGCAATTTCGAAAATGCCATAGATAAATAGGAGATTATTTTCTTTTCTTTATTTTATTTATCTTGGGTAAATAAATCTATATAATTATTATAGGATATAATTCAAATAATTATCTCCTACAAATTATCTATGAAGGCCAAAATTAATAATAAATAATTAATAAATCAAATTTATTTAATTAATTATTTTGGGCCAATTTCAATTGGGTTCATTAATCCAATTGGGCTTGAAACTCTCTCTTAAATTAATAAGTCCAACTTAATTAATTTATTAATTACCATTTAAATAAAATATTTTATTTAAACAATTAATAATATTAATATTTTCTCCCGACTAAATATTATCAAATTATATTTAATTATTAATTTCCATTTAAATAATTTTCATTATTTAAATAATTAATAATAAATATTTTAATTATTAATTTCCATTAAATAAACTCATTATTTAATTAATAATTTTATTGATGACATTTTATTATTAATTAATTAATTATTAATTATTAATTCCGTTCAAATAAAATTTATTATTTAAACAATTAATAATTGTTAATTAATTTCAAATTATTAATTACCATTTAAATATACTCAATATTTAAATAATTAATAATATCTAATTAATAATATTTCATTATTAATTTCATGTTTAAATAAACTCATTATTTAAACAATTAATAATGTTCATATTAATTACCGTTTAAATATACTCAATATTTAAACAATTAATATTGCCTATTTTAAGTAATTCACTTTACTTAAAATTTCCATTTCTTCTACTTGATTTCGCGACTACGATATTTGGGCTAGCATAGGGACCCGATGGACCTATAGATCATGGGCTTAATAATTAGTCAATTAATTGATTAACTCATAATCGGTTAATTACTTATTATCTAACTATGAATAATTCCACTATAGATTCATAGTGAACTCCTCTCACTATAGATGAGTTATGTCCATTTAGTTTATCTTTATTTATATCTCGTGATATAATCCTTCACGTGGAACCCTCATAATTACAAAGGATAAATTTACCGTTTTGCCCCTGTAATTACCGCTTTATCCTTGTGTTCCCGCTGATTCTCCAATGAACATTATCTTTAGTCGAACTAGAGATAATATACTTCGTGATCAATAGAAGTCGTGGCGCCACTTGTTCATGTCTCGAATCGAGACATCAAGGAGTTTCCTAAAGTTCCTAAAATATTTAGGTATCGCACCGATACCGTTAATTTATAGGAAAGTTAAGAATTCCATCTTGTGAAAATGAGTTCCCAGCTACTTATCTAGTCATGTTCCAAAAACAGAAGTGTATTGAGCGTTCTTACAGATCGCTCTCAACCATGTGAATCAAAGAACATAACTCCATAAATAGGAGTCCGCATTTCACTCAGGATTGAGATCTATCACGGTTGATAAACTTAGTTTGATATTCAATCATTTCTCGTAAACTGTACTAATGAGAAATTTGATCGAACATCGTGGTCCTGTCTTATACAATCAACATTGCATATGATACTTCCATTTCATGTCTCCCACATGAATGATCAGGATTAGATCATTTGTTTATAAACAAAATGCGAAGCTATCAACGATGTTACCAGGATAAGGTTCCCAAACGTTATCCATTTACGGAGACACTTTTAAGTTACTCATCTCGACTTTAATCCTCTCGTATGACTCACATACTAAGTCGTAATTTCATAAGAGTAACTTAGGGTTTACTATTTGAATGTTTGATATTTATATATTTCCATATATTTCTAATATCATTAATTGAATCAATCTAGATAATATAAAGAACTTATGTTTATTTATTTAATTTATTCTTAATAAATTATTATTATTAAATAATTACAAGTTCTAGGACATCATTCCTAACAATTCAAAGTTTTTCAGTTATGTTTACTTTTTTTTTTTTCCATTCATTTATCAATAAAAAAAAAATATGAGTAATTTTTACATTTTTTTTAAGAAATTCCACGGTATGACAGTTTTTGAATTGATATTTTTTAAAATAGCAAAAGTTTATTTTTTTTAAATGTAACTTTTTTTTTTCATAATATTTTCTTTTGTATCGTTGAATGATCAATATTATTATTATATTTTTATGTTTCTATTTGGAATGTTTTAAATTAAAATTCATTAATTTTTCAATTTTGATTTTTTTTTTTAAACTTTCATTAGATTAAATTAATGAAAGTTCTTTAAAATATAATGAAAGTGTTTATTTTTAAAATTCTGAAAAGTTTTACTATTTTTTTAAATTTACAACTAAAAAATGTTATTTTTAAAATACCCAAAAAAAAAAAAAAAATTAAGGGGCAAAAAGTCTTATTAAATTATTTAAATAAATAACTAGGAAAATAAGGGGGGAAAACATATGAAAATTTTGGGAAATTTCATTGGGTAGCATATTTTGATGCCATATTTGTAAAAATAGAAATTTTAAAAAAATATTTGTAAATAAAGCAATTTTTACTTTGTTAATCAGTAATTAATATTAGTTAATGTGTGTATTAGTGATAAATCTAGTGTAAAAATATGTAATTTAATGTTTATATTGATTTACTCAATCGAAATTTGCTATATTTACCCATATTTTTTAGAGTTGCTATTTATACCAATAATATTAAAAAATTTGCTGCCCCTTAATTTCAATATTTATATTAAAAAAAAAAAACATTGCCAATCTTCCCTTCTAAAACTTGTCCCTTGCTAAAGCAACCCATGTATAAAATTGAATCAAATAAACGAAATTGAATACAGGTTTTATAATTCAAATGAAAATATGTTCTAGTTGTAAAACCATATCACTACAAGAAAAACTGCAATTAGCGTCCAAAAATTAGAGACTAAAATTTTGGGACGCTATTTAGAGACGTAATTCGTCTCTAAATTAGACGTTTGACTTTCAGCGATCACTTTCGTCTCTAAATTACATTTCTACTCTTAGAGACGTATTTTGACTGTAAAATAGAGACGAATTTGGCCTCTAATATGAAAAGTAAAATTTTAAGAATTATTAGAGACGAACTTTGTCTCTAATAATTCTTAAAATTTTAATAAACCGCCAAAATTTTCACTAACGCGCCTTCCTATTTCATTTAGAGACGGAATGTGTCTCTATTTATTTAAAATATCTGGTGAAGTATTTGATTTCCAAATAGAGACGAAACGCGTCTCTATATGGAAAATATCCAGGTTGAACTAATGATTTCCCCATTAGAGATGAATTGTGTCTCTGTTTATTGAATGTTCGGAATCCTATCTCCATTAGAGACGAATTGTGTCGCTGTTCATTCAATGTTATGGAATCCTATCTCCATTAGAGACGAATTGTGTCTCTGTTCATTCAATGTTATGGAATCCTATCTCCATTAGAGACGAATTGTGTCTCTGTTCATTCAATGTTCTGGAATCCTATCTCCATTAGAGACGAATTGTGTCTCTGTTCATTCAATGTTCTGGAATCCTATCTCCATTAGAGACGAATTGTGACTCTGTTCATTCAATGTTATGGAATCCTATCTCCATTAGAGACGAATTGTGTCTCTGTTCATTCAATGTTCTGGAAATCCTATCTCCATTAGAGACGAATTGTGTCTCTGTTTCCAATATACATTTCATTTTAAAAATGTAATTGATTAGTATTAAAAAGGAATCCTCTTTTTTTTTTTTTTATACATTTTAATTTTTCTTTTATTTTAATCACTCAAATATGAAAAAACTATTTTAAATCACTAAACACACTAATATTTTTCTTTTCTTTCTTATATGTCTTATTTTTTTATAATCTAATAAAAATAAGATAAATAAAAATTTAAACGAGCTTCTCTTAACGAAGGTTTGAATTTGTCGAATGTTCAAATGATTAGATAAAAGTCCAACTTCCCGTTACATTGAAGATTTGAGTCTGACCTCTCCTAATTTAACTTAATTAATAACACAGAGAGGAATAATGATCAAGAAAAAGTATTGAAATTTATGACAGAGCATTAACACCTAAGAAGTTTATTTTTAAATCTGTTTCCTTCTGTTTAACAATACATCATCTTCACGATCATCGCTGTTTGATGTAGAACTGTTGTCCTCAGTATCTTCTTCTTCCTCCCTTGAAGGTTTAGAGAATGAATCATCAATGAAAGGAAGTTCAATATATAAACCGTCGGGATCAAACAATGTTTCTATTACGTCATTCAACGGTCGAGCAGTTTCAGAGTTTTTTCCTTCATCTATTTGACGACTCTGAACCTCTTCTTCTTGGAAAGCTACAAATTCCTCGCTATCTTTATTTGGGAGACTTTCTTCAATGTGACACGGTCTGACTTTGGAAACCACTAACCAATCATTCAATTGTCTAGAAGATGGATAAGGAAAGAAATACGATTGAATCGCTTGTTGTGCCAATACAAATCGATCATTTGTGCGCATGTGCTTTCTCTTATTCACCTCTAAAATCTGCAAATATGGTATCTTCCGCATCCCACCTCGCCGTATTGTCTCAAACCACGTACAATTAAACAGTACGGGACGTTTTACACTCCCTCCTGCATATTCCTTCTCTGTGTTATTAATTAAGTTAAATTAGGAGAGGTCAGACTCAAATCTTCAATGTAACGGGAAGTTGGACTTTTATCTAATCATTTGAACATTCGACAAATTCAAACCTTCATTAAGAGAAGCTCGTTTAAATTTTTATTTATCTTATTTTTATTATATTATAAAAAAAATAAGACATATAAGAAAGAAAAGAAAAATATTAGTGTGTTTAGTGATTTAAAATAGTTTTTTCATATTTGAGTGATTAAAATAAAAGAAAAATTAAAATGTATAAAAAAAAAAAGAAAAATTAAAATGTATAAAAAAAAAGAAAAGAAAGAGGATTCCTTTTTAATACTAATCAATTACATTTTTAAAATGAAATGTATATTGGAAACAGAGACACAATTCGTCTCTAATGGAGATAGGATTCCATAACATTGAATGAACAGAGACACAATTCGTCTCTAATGGAGATAGGATTCCAGAACATTCAATAAACAGAGACACAATTCGTCTCTAATGGGGAAATCATTAGTTCAACGGATATTTTCCATATAGAGACGCGTTTCGTCTCTATTTGGAAATCAAATACTTCACAAGATATTTTAAATAAATAGAGACACATTCCGTCTCTAGATGAAATAGGAAGGCGCGTTAGTGAAAATTTTGGCGGTTTATTAAAATTTTAAGAATTATTAGAGACAAAGTTCGTCTCTAATTTATTAATGGTGTATGACGTGGCAAGTGCTTTGAAATGCCCGCCTGCTTTCTTTTCCCATTAGAGACGAAATTGGTCTCTAAAAGCGAATTAAAAGACCCCCCTCATTTCCCTGACCTTTCTTCGTCCTTCCCCTCTGTTTTTCTTTTTCTCCCTCACACAGCCACCACTTCCTCACCCAGCCACCACCACCACTCCCTCACCCCCTCTCTGATTTCGTGGAGAAGAAGAAGCGTCGAGTCCTCCATCCCGTCAATTTCTCTGATTTCTCCTCTCACAATTCCGTAAATCTTCGATTTTCTCTCAGTTTTTTACTTTTTTTTCATTCTTTGATTTCAACTTATTTATTTCTCTTTATTTTCGATTGGATTGCTTATATTATTATTATTTTTTGTTTCCTTTGTAATCTGCTGAGAAATGAGTTTTTTTTTCTTCTAATTGGGTATTTAGAATGTGTTTTTAAATATTATAAATATTATTCATATTATGGAAGCTAAATCCAAGAACAAAATATGTTTAAGAAGCTATTAGAAATTGCTAATGTGTTTTTAGATTGGGTTCAATTTAGGGATTAAATTGCTATTTAGAATGTGTTTTTAGATTAGGTTCAATTTAGGGATTAAATTGCTAATTGGGTATTTAAGTAACATGTATTCAATTGCTATTTAGAATGTGTTTTTAGATTAGGTTCAAATTTTGGTATTAAATTGCTAATGGTTATGTGATTAGGGATTAAATTGCTAAATATATGATTCTTTAATTTCATTAGTATATATGTTAATTGTTCAAATTTAATTATACTTAATTAGGTTCAATTTCAAATTCTAGTGTTAATTGAATCCATGTTTAGGGATTAAGGATTAGCTTAAGGAATTGCTAATTTGATTTAGTGTGTTTATTATTCAAATTTAGGGATTAAATTGCTAATGGTTATGTGTTTAGGGATTAAATTGCTAAATATATGATTCTTTGATTTCATTAGTATATATGTTAATTGTTCAAATTTAATTATACTTAATTAGGTTCAATTTCAAATTCTAGTGTTAATTGAATCCATGTTTAGGGATTAAGGATTAGCTTAAGAATTGCTAATTTAAATTGCTTTTGGATATTTTTTTTGGATGGAAACATTTAATTTGTTTTGGATATTTTATTTTGGATGGAAATATTTATTTCATTTTTTTTTAATTTAAAAAAAATAATATTTAAAAATTAATTTTAAATATTTAAAATTAATTTTTAATTTTTTTTTTTAAATTTACATGCGGCAATAGCGACACAATGCGTCTCTAAATATTTCAAATACATTTTATTAACTTCGTTTAGCGATAAAGTTCGTCTCTAAATCTACTTTATTAGAGACTCAATACGTCTCTGTTTTAGAGACGTAATGTGTCTCCAATATTAGAGACACATTCTCACCCTAATTATAGCGACACATTGGGTCTCTATTTTCAGAGATGTATTTCGTCTCTAAATGGTCAACATTTATTAGCGTCCCAATATTTGTTTTGTCTCTAATAGCGATAAATTTCGTCTCTAATATGAAGAAGCGACGCCATTTTTAGAGATGGAATGTTTCGTCTCTAATTTTGTCACTATTTTTAATTAGAGACGAATTACGTCTCTATACCCGGGTCTCAAAATGCAGTTTTTCTTGTAGTGTATGGTATGACTCGATTATAATGAAACTGTTATTGCAACTTGCAAGGACCTAATAGCTAGAGACTGAAAATATAATAACCAAAATTGTTTAAAAAAAATAAAAATTATAGGGATTGAATATAATGTATTTCAACCTATTTTTTTTCTAGAAAAGAGGGCTCCAAATTAACTATTTTTCATGCGTACATTTTTTTTTTTTTTGGAGGTTATAATGGTCATGACTAATGCAAGAAAATTATCTATTTTATTTTCCAAATCGTGCATTAATTTAGTTTCTTTCTATACATTACATATTATATATTAGAAAGAAAAAAAATGGACCATTCACGCTCATTACACCTCTTTTCAATACATTACATATTATATATTAGTCCCGAGTTTTAAATATTGTGTCTATTTGGTCCCCGAGTTTTCAAATTGTGTTTAAATGGTCCCTGAATTATTAGAAATAAGTTTAATTCTTCCTTAATTTGTTAACTCATTAACATAATATCGACTTAATGGTGTCGTAAAATGTTTAATTGACCAAAATAATGACATGAGATTAATAATTATGTCAAATTTTAGGCCTAGATTTATGAAAGATTTAATCCCATCTTCGTATTTTGACCAATTAAATATGTTATGTCAGCGTTAAGTCAATAATCTGGTAAGAAGTTAACGAACACGTTAAATTAAGAACTAATTAAACTTATTTATAATAGTTTTTGAAAATCTAGAGATCAAATAGAGTATCCAAAACTCAGGGACTACTTAAACATAAATTGCAAACGCAGGACCAAATAGACACAACATCTAAAACTCAGGGACCAGTTAGACACAAATTGAAAACGCAAGGACCAAATAGACACGACCTCCAAAACTTAGGGACTAAAAGTGTGACGACCCGACTTATTTAAATAAGCCTAGGACGCGAGCACGTAGCGGAAGCGTAAAATTCAATCTTTAAACAACACAAATCTTAATAAATCATTGAAAATTCGGCATGATGTATACGTAAATTCTTAAACCCAAAGTGAATACATCAACTTGTTTATATATTAATAACAATAACCACGGCTCGTCGGCCGGTTCAGAAAAATCCAAGTACGAGTAAAACAAAGTACGGGTGCACCACTTTCAAGGTTAAAAACAAAATAGACATAAGTACATAAGTTTCAAAACAAAACCCCTAGACATTGGTTTATTTATCCACGAACATTCCCAAATCGAACCCTGGCTCGCATGTCTCAAGCCATCCAAAAGCCACATATCGAGCTATCAACGAGCACCACCTGCCGATCCTCACCCTCGACCTCGAGCATTACCTGAAAGGTGATTTAAAGCACCTTTGAGCATGACACTCAGTGAAAACAAAAGAGTATGAACGGTGATGTGATATGAATATAATGAATGCATAGAAGAAAGTAATGTCACAATTCAAGTACAAGTTTAGGTACATCAATGGTAGTATGTAAAAGTAACATCAGAACATCTCAATTCTTCGATCACGAACTCTCGGTGATCACTACACAACTTACCTTTCATTCTTTCCATTCTCAATATTCTCAAAGAACACATCATCATTAAACTCGGCGTCTCACTACGCCCCAATCACATAATCAAATCACAATCCCGAGCCGTAGCTCTTTTCAAACTCAACTTACAACAACAATTTCAAGCAACCAAGTCTTTCTCATTTCACATTCAAGATTTCTTTCACATTCTCTTTCTTTTTTTTTCTTTTCCCGCCACGGTAACCTCGTGTATCGTCCAACACCCAATACACCGATACACGGGTTACGACCCCATGGCCATAAAACGATCAAACGGAATGCGTGAATGGTATGTAATGATATGAAATGAATTTAACATACTTTATTTATACAAAATGGATTAACAAGATAGGTGGAACAATACTCAAGTTGGCATATAACACAACCCTTAGCCAAACAATGCACATTACTTCAAGCAAAGTCATGAATCTTAAGAACACTTTCTTCTTTTTAATACAATAATCTCTAACCACCTAACATAAAAGGGATTTGCATCAAATAGGCATAACCATGTTTCCAAATCAGAATAAAACTCATTATAACTTTAACACAAGTATAAAACATATAGGCATGCTTATAAGATCAGCCACTCAAAACACAACCGGTTTTGAGTTCATTAACGTTCGGTCCCTTTATAGCCTTTGCCAAGATCAATATCAACATCCACCAGCCTCTTTGATCACAATTCTCACAATACAAATCATCAACAACATCCAAAATATCCACAACCACACTTTAACGCAACTTGGTTAACGCTTGTAACAACACACCAATCACCCTTCCAATTCTTTATGTTCTCACCTTTTTGTTTAAACTCAGAACTTGATCTTGACCCTTGTCCTACATGAAACACCCCACACAATAATTAGAGGTAATATATCACATACAACTCAGCCCATGGTAACAACAACTCATCGCAAACCCAGTTAGTAGCAAAGTGCTCAAAACTAGTCAAATTGGTTACTATTTTTGGCCAAAATGAAAACTAACCCAAGATTCATCCAAATAGGCTTTCCAAATGTTTTTCATGTATAAAATATACATATTAACAACCAATATTTCCAGAATTGATAACTTAACACAATTACTCAAGAAAAACTCAAAGAAAGCTAAGTGTAAAACTAGCTTTTTAGGCAAATTTTGCTAACCTTTCAATAATCCTTTCCTTACCTTTCCAAGTTGTTTTTCATGTGGATTATACATATATAAACACACATACTTTCCAGAAATATTAACTTCAAAGAATAGCCAAGTACAATCATACTTTAAAGAAGGTAGAATTTCCAAAACAATGCCATTTTAAGGTGTCATTCAATATATGTTTATCCATGGTCCTTTACCCTTCTTTACCTTATTAAACATGCTTCTTAAAGCTTAAAACCATTAACCTTAAGCCAATTTCCAGAATATATACTTGTACAAATCCAAGCCAAAAACTCAAATTAAGAACATACAAAAGCTTGAAGTTCACCATTAATGGAGGTTATGAATTCTTACAAGCCATGGCTATCACAATTCCTTCCTTTTCCTTGCTTAAATAAACTTTAACATATGCTTATCATTTGAGAAACATATTTCCAGAAATTTAAAGAAGAATAAACTCAACACCAAAGCAAAAATAACATCATCCAAGAACACCCAAACCCATTTCCATGGAAACCTAAAAAAACTTGAATTGGGAAACTTGAAATTCTTACCTTAGCTTTGTAAAACCCTATGGATCTTAGCTTGAATTGGTCTAGGATGAAAAACCCATCATCAATCTATGAAACCCCAAATGATTTAGACCTTGGATCACAACCTCTTGAAGATTGGAGGAAGAAAAATCAAAGAGAAAGAAAGGGGGGGGGTGCCGACGGGTTGAAGAAGAAGAAGAGAAGAAAAATGATTTTTGATTTTTCTTTTCCTTTTTCCTTAATTTCCTTTATAAACTTTAAATTTCTAAAATAAGAATAATCAAATTGCATCCAAGACCTTCCACCCCTTCATTTTAATCTTCAAGTCCTCCCACCTTCTAAAATTAGTTCCAAATCCTTCTTCCTACTTTCCTTTGCTAACTAGCCCTCCATCCATTTGATATTTTCCATTTAGTCCTTTTCCTAACTTAACCATGGTTAAACTAACTATGGTTAAGCTTCAAAAAAATCAAATAAATCAAAAATATAACCTTCCAAGTAATTAATAAAATAAAATACGAACCCGGGCCCTTACAAAAAGGGTACTTTACCCTTTAATCTTTATCACTGATTCAACCAATCCAAATTTGCTATATTTGCCAATTCTATTTATACAAATAATATTTGAAACTTCCCAAGATTTGCAACTGCCCCCTTAATTTCAAAAAAAAAAAAAAAACATTGCCAATCCTCCCTTCTAAAACTTGGCCCTTGCTAAAGAAACCCATATATAAAGTGGAATCAAATAAACGAAATTGAATACAGGTTTTGTAAAACCATATGTATGACTGGATTATAATGAAGCTGTTATTGCAAGCACCTAATAGCTAGAGACTGAAAATATAACAACCAAATTGTTTAAAAAAAACAATTATAAGGATTGAATATGTATTTCAAACTATTTTTTCCTAATAAGCAAATAAGGCACCAATTTTAACTATTTTTTTTTTGGAAGTTATAGTGGTCAAATCCCACACCACATGGTGGATATCCAAAGCAAGAAAATTCTCTTTTTTATTTTCCAAATCGTGCATTAATTTAGTTTCTTTCTATGTTCCAACACAAAATCAATTTGTTAATTCTCTCTTTCCATCTTATTTCTCTCACACATATTATATATTATATATATCACAAAACAGTATCAATATCAAAGAAACAAAAAAAATGGACCATTCTCGCTCATTACACCTCTTTTCAATACTAATCCTCATCTTCAACTTCTCAACCTTCACCACTCCATTAGCGACATTCGACATCGTTAACTTCGGAGCGAAACCCGACGGAGAAAGCGACTCATCCGACGCCTTCCAAGAAGCATGGAGCAATGCCTGTGGCTCTTCCGATGAAGCATCCATTTACGTGCCAGAGGGAAGATTCTATATAAGTAGTGTAACTCTGAATGGGCCATGCAATAATAATGGTATCACGATACGAATAGATGGGACAGTAATGGCTTCATCGGATTTGAAAGTGATTGGAAAATCAAGAAATTGGATCATTTTTAAAAGTGTTAATGGAGTAAATATTGTGGGTGGAATTCTTGATGGTCAAGGATCTCGATTGTGGGATTGTAAAAACGCAGATAACAATTGCCCTGAAGGAGCCACGGTAATTATATATATATATTTAGAGCTTTTTTTTACCTACCAACTTTATTTTTACTTTCCTTTTCTTACTTAATTAGAATTATTTCATGGAAAAAACTATTTTGTATGGATTTTTCAAAAAAAAAAAAAAAGAAAATTCCCACTTTAGCTGCACCTCATTGGTTAGGTGCAGCCAAGTTTCTTCCTTATTTCATTCTTGTTTTTTCATCTTAGGGTTAAAAAAACCGATGATCCCAAAAAACCTATATACATCCAATGTCAATTGATTTTTGTTTGTTTTGGAATGATTATTAATTAAAGTATTAGTTTTATTTTGATTTACAAAATTGTTATTTTACGGTCGTTTTCTTTTTCTGGTAAGGTTATATAAAGTCTTATTTAGGTTTTAATTTTAATTTTTATGTATAAAAAATATTTTTTTATGGGATTATATATATATTAGCGATAGTTTGATGGTCTATCGAGTGTTTGCCCTACATTAGATTATAAATTTAGTTCATTGAGTTGAGTTTAAATAATTTGAAATTATATGAATTGAGTTAGTTTATGTTTCTGTTCTTCACTTTCATTTTCTGAATTCATTAGGGTTAAAAAAACCGATCATCTGAAAAACCTATATATCCAAGGTGAATTATTTTGGGTTTGTTTAACAAGGATTATAATTACATAATTAGAATATTAGCTTATTTTGATTTAGTTAAATGATTTACATTGTTAATAATTTCAGACAACTGGTTTTATTGATGTGTCAATTTGTTCTTTGGATTTTATTGTCGTTTTCTTTTTCTTATAAGGTTATCTAAGGTCTCGTTTATGTTTTAATTTTTTGAAATGAATTTTCTATATTTAGCGACGGATTTGGTTTGAAAGTTTTATAGAGGGTCTTATCCTAAATAATTAGATTATAAACTTTAAGTTGGTTGAGTTGAGTTTAAATAATTTAAAATTATATGAGATGAGTTCGTTTATGTTTCTGTTCTTTAATTATGTAAAACAAAAAAATTATAGAATATCATTGACATATATATTTGTTTGGTCATGGTCTATGAACGCATTGCAGTCGCTGGAATTTTCGAATTCAGAGAACATAATGATAAATGAATTAAGCTCAATGAACAGCCAAAAGTTTCACATAGTAATGAATCAATGCAAAAACGTGAAAATGGAAGGAGTGAAGGTATCAGCGCCTGGCGACAGTCCAAACACCGACGGCATTCACGTCGAGGAATCGTCGTTCGTAACGATTCTCAACTCCGATATCGGCACCGGTGACGACTGCATCTCAGTAGGTCCTGGCACTTCCAATTTATGGATTGAAAGTGTTTCTTGTGGACCTGGCCATGGAATCAGGTAACCTACCTAATCCTATATTTTTTTTAAATATCTTTTTAGTTTTGGATTAAATATGTTTTTATGTTATAGATACGTTATGATGAGTTCCAGTTATGTTAAAGTTATAGGCCGTTAATGTAATAGACCTTTTATAAACTTCACATCGATATAATATTATTTAAATCCGTATAAACATTTACGTTAAAAAGTTCATATATCGAGATTTGAGATGTTGTTCTTTCTTTTTAAATACAAGATAAAACGCCGTGTTTACAATTTTATAATTCAATTAATCAAGTCATGTTCATAAATAATTATGCTATTTTATTTTCTGCAGTATTGGAAGTCTAGGAAAAGAGTTAGAGGAGGATGGAGTTGAAAATGTGACAGTGAAATCGGCTACATTTTCGAACTCTCGAAACGGGGTGAGAATCAAAACATGGGGGAGACCGAGCAACGGGTTCGTAAGAAACGTTCTATTTCAAGACATCACAATGTCGAACGTCGAGAATCCGATCATTATCGATCAAAATTACTGTCCAAACAATAAACACTGCCCTGGCAAGGTCTGTAATTCCTCAATGAAAATTCAATATGAAATTTAATTAAATAATTAAATTGAAATAGTTTTTGGCAATTTAATAACAGGATTCAGGCATAAAAATAAGTGATGTAACTTATGAAAACATCCATGGAACATCAGCAACAGAATTGGGGATAAAATTGGAATGTAGCTCAAAAAATCCATGCACTGGAATAAGAATAGAAAATGTAAAACTGAATTATAAAGATGAAGCAGCTGAAGCTTGGTGTAATAATGCAAAAGGAGGTGAAGCTGGATCAGTTGAGCCAGATGGGGATGGAATTGCATGGAGCCTTTCATTCCCAACTCAAAGCCAAAGCCATGCAATCACTCACTTTAAGACTAGCTTTTTCTGCATCTTCCTTGTCTTCTTTAATATTATACATAATGCTTTTTCCTTTTCCTTTTAGATATATTACAATTTTTTTTTTTAATTTTAACCAATTTTGGTAGTATGTATCAAACTAACCTTAGCTGGTGAAATTTCCTTCAATTCAAGCAATTTTGAGTTGTTCAATTTTAATTTTCATATAGGTAGAAAGTAGAACTGTAATTCTATTTGTCGCTACCCAACGAACGATAAATAGAAAGTAGAACTGGTAATATTTTTTTTAAGTTGGATACTCTCGAAGGTAAAACATGCCTATATCATCTACTAAGGGTACGTTTGGTATAACTCCCCCTAAAAATATTTTGTGTTGAACATTTTAAAAGAATCATTTGAGTGAAATACTGGTTTATAAACACTTTGAGAAGAAACCCACATCAAGTATTTTCTCCAAAAACACCTATCAAACAGACCCTAAGTGAAGTATTACTCAAATCTCGCTTCGGGTGACCATCCAACAAATCAAGATGTTTTTTGAAACCAAGATAGCCCACACTCACATAAACAATTATAAACCTTCCAAAAATTACAAAATAAATTGGACCGAGTGCTTGAGAAATGTAAAGAACCATGAATGAAGTAAAACAAAATTTAAGCCACGTTAGGAAACAATGCTAAACATTTTCACAATTTCCCAAGTTTTATCATTGGCCAATAAAAATCAAGACTTCAAAATAAGGTCAAAACTTCTTCTTTTTTTCCTTCATATTCCTTTTTATTGCTCACAGAACTTCAAGTAACCATTTTTATTCATTCATGTTATTCATCTTATTATTTGATTTTTTTCTAAACCTTTTTTTACTTAACATAATTCATGGTGACACTAAAGTGAAACTCTGAAATAGTGTGAGTCTCATTTTTGAAGTCAATGCTCTCGATCTTAAAATGCATGTGAAATAGGTGGAGAAAAAAAAAAGATGACAAATTCAATAGTGTGGAAGAATGAAAATGATCACATTATAAACATATATTTATTAAAAAAAAATCATTATTTGAAAAACCTATAGTCTTAAGCATCACTAATAGGATATGGAGGAACAAAATCAAGAAATTTGTTCTCTCACTAATGGACATAGAAAGCTTAAAGGACTAGACAACGTCTAACTCATCTTTTGTGTCTCTGTTAATAGCTTTGGGATTCTTCATCTTCTATTTATTGAAAATATACACACACCCCTAATTTTTTTGAATTTGTCATTTTCACTCATGATTATCGTCATGCCCATGTTTGGTGTAGATGACGATGTTTGATTGAACTATCAATTTTGAGCTCAAAACCTTTATTTTAAACAATGCATGATTTTTAAATAAAAAGACAAACAAGCAACCAAACAGTTAAAAAAAATAAAAACTCGAAATGATATGTTTTACTTTATCTTTATCTTTTTTTTTTGGGGGGTTGAAAAACAATACTTATTTGTAATGAAATATAACAAGAACCATATTAATAATGTGGGCATCCATTTCAAAACCAATTGGTAATAAGAGGAGGGACCCTTAGAGTTTATAAACGTTGTTAGGTCCCTTCATCTTTCCGATGTGAGATCCTTAACAGAAACAACATGCACAATCAAACTAAACACCAAGAACACAGAAAATATGGAGAGACATATTTTTATAGTGGTTCGGCTAATAGAGATGCCTACATCCACTTTGCTGCTAGCATCAACTTCTTATTGAAGATATCAAGAGATTACAAGAGTTTAGTTACAGCCATAGCATCCCAAAACAAGCTTTACACCAAGCTTTCTATGTCAACAATGGCTTTTCTCTCTCTCACTACTCCCTCAACTTCGCCTCTCTCTCTCTCTCTTCCCCGCCCTGAAAACGAGAAGAATGAAAAATGATCACGCACTTCTCTCTGAGCTAATCTTTTATACCCTCAACAACGTGGCAACAAATTTGTTTGTCATCACTAACCAAACTTAGCAGAGAGAATATTTCTACGTGCTTTTGGTTGTAATAAAAGCTTCACAGATAAGATGATGGGCTTGGGCCTGAGACTTCAATAAGGTGGGCCAGGAACAAGACTTCTTCTTTATACATTGTTTACAGGACATTCAAGAACTAAGTATAAGATCTCAACATATCTCCACCTGAATGCTAGCAGCTTCCACATCTAATGTGCTTCAATCTCTCCAAACACCTTCATCGAATTCAAACAGAAAAATAATTTAGATGAAGGTACTTGCTTGGTTACAACATCTGCAAGGTTCACAAAGATGTGGATCTTCTCTGGCTCCACATCTCCCTTTTCTAAGATATCTCTCACAAAATGTACCTTGATGTCTATGTGTTTAGTCGTTTTATGGAATTGAGTATTTTTTTAAAGAGAGATGGCACTTTATCTTGCCTTGCTCAAAGCCTAACTCTTTTACAAAACCAGTCAGCCATATAGCTTCTTTTATGGCATCAGTGACAACCATAAATTCTGCCTCAATTGTTGACAACGCTACAATAGGCTGCAATGTAGCCTTCTAGCTAATTGTATTTCCCCTTAGCTTGAAGATGTACCCTGATAAGGATCTTCTTTTATCCAAATCCCCTACAAAGTTAGCATCTACAAACCCAAACCACTCCATCAGACAGTTTCGATGTTGTATCATATAGTAAACCATGAATACTTGTTGTTTTCAAGAATTTAAACACATGTCACCATCATCATATGGCTCGCGGCCTAAAGGCCGGCCCTGACTCGGCTTGGGCTCAGCCCGAGCTAGGCCGGAAGTCAACATTTGACGGGCCGGCTCGGCTCGTTAATTGTTTGGATTGAATATGAGTCTCCCTTTTTTTGAACGGGCCGGCTCGTTTGAGCCTCCATAGGGCCGATCCAACGAGTCGGCTCAAGCTTGGCTCAAATAAAGCTCGCAATATTTATTTATTATTTAAATAAAATTATATATTATTACCATTTTTTAAATTTAAGATAAAAAATTCTATTATAACTTAACAATAGAGTTAAAAAAAAAACTATTATAACTTGACAATAGAGTTTAAAAAAAAATTAAAATTAAAATTAAGCGCCAACTGCTCTAGCATAAAGAAGAAAATATTGAAAAGTCAACTGAAGAGTTTGAGACATTCATTTCACCAACGTTGGCTAAAGAATGTGATTCTCCCGAAAAATAATTTATTCATTTCATGTAATTTTTTTAAGTTGAGAAAAATGCATATGATTGACAAATAAGTGGGTGCCAACCTAGTTGGGATGTACTTATATTGTAGTGATGCACTTTATTCTCAAATATTCATGTATGAAATAATTAATAAAAATATATATTTTTTAAAGATGATACTTTTGTGTAATTACTAAATAAGATAAAATAAAATAGTTAAATAATTTAACAGATAAAAATGTTATTTAAAATAATAAGTTTAATATGTTAATTTTGTTAACACTTGATTTTTAAAAAAAAAAGTGATTAGAAAGTTATACACTATTGGTTGTTGAGAAAATATAATACAAAAATGAACTTATATGATAGGCCGAGCTTGGCTCGCTCCAACGAGCCAGGCCCAAACTCAACTCGATGAGCCTAGCCCATGAGCTGAGCCGTGAGCCTTAACATTTTTGATTGGGCCGAGCCGGCTCGGCTCGACCAAAAGCAAAAGCTCGTTGGGCTCGAGCCCGAGCCGAGCTTGAGCCTTCTAATGTTTGGGCCGAGCCAGCTCGGCTCGGCCCATTGATGATGGTGAAACACATGTGTTTGACAGCTTCCCAATGTTTTAGGCTGGTTTACTCATATATATACTGATTAAACTAGCTGAATAGGCTAAGTCTAGCCTTGAACACACCATTAGGTACATTAAACTTCCTATTGGATTAGCATAAGGAACATTCTCCATTTGCTTCAATTCCTTTGAATTATGAGGTGAGTCAACATTAGACAATTTAATATGAGGTACTAAAGGATAGATACATACCTTTAGCACCTTCCATGTTAAACTTCTTCAGGATCTTTTGAATGTACACTCTCTGGTTTATTTGCAGCTCTCTCTTGGATCTGTTTCTGATTATGTCCATTCCCAGTATCCTCTTAGCCACCCCTAATTCTTTCATGTCAAACTTATTGCTCAGTGCTTGCTTGAAGCATCATACTCTGTCTTACTCTTGCTTGCAATCAACATGTCATCAACATAGAGGAGCAAAAATATGGCTTCCTTGTCTCCTATGTTTTTGAAATACACACAGTTATCATGTTTGCTTCTTTGATAACCCACTGACACTATGTATTCATCAAATTTCTTGTACCAACATCTGAGAGATTGTTTTAGTCCATATAGGATTTCTTGAGGAGACATACCTTGTTCCTCTTGGCCTTTTATTATGAACCCCTTTGAATGGGACATATATATAGTTTCAGAAAGATTTCCATGAAGGAATGCTGTTTTTACATCCAACTGCTCCAACTCCATGTCTTGATGAGTAACCAAAGCAAAAATTAATCTAATCGAGCTGTGTTTTACTATGGTCCTCATCAAAACAGAAAGTTGTATCTCGTTTTAGTGCCGAATCATATTATCATGGTTTATCAAATGCAGCTGCTGAGATTATATGGGTGCAATCTATCTTCGTGAGCTTAATTTTTTACCTTCTCCTCCGCTGTTTCTTTGTGATAACATTAGTGCTACTTATTTTTGCACAATCGTTCTAAACACATTGAGATCGATCATCATTTTATTTGGGAACATGTTATTGCTAAGTGTAAGATTATATATTTGTATCTAGTTGATTCTAATTGTTAGTTAGTTGAGATATTGTTAACAGGTGTTTAGGAGTTTGTTAAGCTTCTGATTTACTTGAGTTAAGTTGTTGAGTGTGTATAACTACATCACAGAGTGATGAATACAAGTGTGAAGGATTACACATTTTCATGGTATTAGAGCACTACGCATAAGCGTCAATTTTTTTTTTTTTTTTTTAAGTTGCTACCTGTCACTTTGTGAAGACTTCCACCGCCAGATTTGCCACTCTTTTGTTTCCATTTTGTTTTCTCAACATTTTACTTTTCACCACCGATTTGCCACTCTTTGTTTCCATTTTGTCTATTACCGATTATCTACTCAAGATTAAACACACTATGGATCAACTTGATTCTTTTGGAAATAATTCTGTGAGTGATTCACAACATATCGATGTAATATTTTATGGGCTTACGAGTGATATCATTTCTGTTAATTCTCGGAAAGATGAATACTTAGTCGAAGAGATTGAAGTTATGTTATTAGCTTATGAAATCCAAATTGAGAAACGAGCAAAAGATATAGATTCTATCACTGTGAATATAGAAAATACTCAAATTGCTTCATAGCAAAAGAAGATCTCAAACTTCAAATTCTTCACAGATTTGTGGAAACTCTTATAATCCTCGAGGAAACAATCGTGGAAATAACAAGCAAGGGAATTATCATGGAAAGAATCCTTAGCAAGGGAATCATGTGAGTGCTGATTCTCAAAATCTCCATTACAGGACAGATTATCAAGGACAAGACATAGTTCACATGGGTAATGGAACTCCTTTCTCAATAGAAAACATTGGTTATTCTCAATTCTCTTCTATGTTTAATTCAAAACATTTACTTCATAACAATCTACTTCACGTGCCATCAATAACAAAAAATCTCACAAGTGTGTCTACCTTTGCTAAAGATAATAAAGTTTTTTTTGAATTCCATCCTAACTATTGTTTGGTCGTTTTCAAGGTCATCTTAATGCAAGAGATGAAGAGAATGATCTACTAAATTAGCGGAATTTCATTTAGTAATCTAATTAACGATTAATTAAGGATCTATTAATATCATGCAATTTGTGACATGAAGAACATGTAAATTCATACTTAATTTTTGAAAATTAAAACCCTTTTACTTACATGGAGTAATTAATGGAGAATCGGTTGGAGGTTTCTTTACTGCATCAATCTTCGGCAATACCAGATCTTCTACGCTATATCCCGATCGAAAGCAAAACCGACTTATGGGAATTGATCCAGAAGAACGAAAGAAGAAAAAATTTCTTCTAAATTTTTCCCCAAGGAAAATCGGCTATTGAGCAAAAATTGAAGAGATAATTTTCACTTTTCTAATTAAAATGAGAAGAAGACAAAATATGAATCCCAATGGTCATATTTATAGGAAAATATGATATCTAATCTAATTAGAATTCATTATCTTCTAATTATTAAATAAAATAAAATATAAATAAAAAATATATATATAATGTTATTCTTCAGCGCACGCATGGAATGCAAGATAACATATATATTTTCTTTTTAATTTATTTATTATTTAATTTTATTTCTATAATAATTATATATTTATGTATTTAAAATTAGAAAAATTCAAATAATAATTTCTAATGAAACACATTAAGCTGAAAATTAATATATTAATTGTTATTGAATCTTATTCAATTAATTAATTATTTTAGGCCAAAATAAATTTGTTTCTTAAACCAATTGTATTTAATTTTCTCTAATATTTATTATTAAATTAAATAAACTCATTATTTAATTAATAATATTAATTATTAATTTATATTTAAATAAACTCATTATTTAAATTTAATACAATTGGTTTAAATAATTAAACTAAACCCTAAACCCTAAACCCTAAATAAACTCATTATTTAAATAATTAATAATATTAACATTAATTTCCATTTAAATAATTTATTTATTTAAACAATTAAATTTGCCTTTAAAATATTATAATTGATATTGTTATATTAATTTCCATTTAAATAAACTCTTTATTTAAACAATTAATATTTTATCAATATTAATAATATTAATATTAATTTTTATTTAAATAATCTCATTATTCAAATAATTAATATTGCCTAATTTTAAGTAAAATCAATTACTTAAATTATTTGTTCTTCTTAAGTTAAATTAATAACTTAGTTTTGCTACAACGATATTTGGGCTAGCATAGAGACCCGATGGACCTATAGATCATGGGCTTAATAATTAGTCAATTAAGTGATTAACTCATAATCAGTTAATTACTTATTATTTAACTATGAATAATTCCATTATAGATTCATAGCTGAACTCCCCTCACTGTAGATGAGTTATGTCCATTTAGTTTATCTTTTATTTATATCTATGATTTATCTTTCATGTCGAACCCTCATAATTATAGGTGGATTAAATTTACCGTTTTGCCCCCTGTAATTACCGCTTTATCTTTGTGTTCCAGTTGATTCTCCATTGAACATTATCTTTAGTCGAACTAGAGATAATATACTTCTGTGATCAATAGAATACGTGGCGCCACTTGTTCATGTCTCGAATCATCACATCAAGGGAGTTTCCTCATGTCTCGAATCATCACATCAAGGGAGTTTCCTAAAGTTCCTAAAATATTTAGGTATCGTACTGATACCGTTAATTTATAGGAAAGATATGAATTCCATCTCGTGCAAATGTGTTCCTAGCTACTTATCTAGTTATGTTCCCAAAACAGGACTGTATTGATCGTTCATATCATATCGCTCTCAACCTTGTGAATCAAAGAAATTAGTTTTGCTACAACGATATTTGGGCTAGCATAGAGACCCGATGGACCTATACATCATGGGCTTAATAATTAGTCAATTAAGTGATTAACTCATAATTAGTTAATTACTTATTATTTAACTATGAATAATTCCATTATAGATTCATAGCTGAACTCCCCTCACTATAGATGAGTTATGTCTATTTAGTTTATCTTTTATTTATATATATGATATATCCTTAATGTGGAACCCTCATAATTGTAGGTGGATTAAATTTATCGTTTTGCCCTGTAATTACCACTTTATCTTTGTGTTCCCGTTGATTCTCCATTGAACATTATCTTTAGTCGAACTAGAGATAATATACTTCTGTGATCAATAGAATACGTGGTGCCACTTATTCATGTCTCGAATCAGCACATCAAGGGATTTTTCTAAAGTTCCTAAAATGTTTAGATATCGTACTGATACCGTTAATTTATAGGAAAAATATGAATTTCATCTCGTGTAAATGTGTTCCTAGCTACTTATTTAGTTATGTTTCCAAAACAGGACTGTATTGAGCGTTCATATCATATCGCTCTCAACCATGTGAATGAAATAACATAACTCCACAAATAGGAGTCCACATTTCACTCAACTTAGTTTAATATTTTGATCATTTCTCGTAAACGGTACTGATGAGAAATTTGATCAAACATCGTGGTCCTGTCTTATACAATCAACATTGCATATGATACTTCTATTTCATGTCACCCACATGAATGATCAGGATTAGATTATTTTTCTATAAACAAAATGCAAAACTACAACAGTGTTACCAGGATAAGATTCTCAAACGTTATCATTTACTGTAGACACTTTTAAGTTACTCATCTCGACTTTAATCCTCACGTATGACTCAAATACTTAGTCGTGATTTCATAAGAGTAACTTAAGGTTTTACTATTTGAATGTTTGATATTAATATATGTCGCTATGTGATAGCGACGCGGAAAGAAGAGGAGTCGCCATTAATCATTGGTTTTAAGGTATGGTGTGATTAGTCACCTAGTCTCTAAGTTAAGGAATGGTCTGCTAACTTTTGATGGTAGGTTCGGGAGTTCATTCACACATAGGGAAGGTATTAGCAACCTATTATGTTCGTTTGAAAACGATTACTGTTTATTATCTTTGTTATTTGATATTAAAGCCTTTTATCTTTTAACACACAATATGTTTTTAATTTTTATTTTTAAATGTCTCATATGTTATTGATTAATACCCTAAACATTAGAAGACATAATCAAATTGGATGAGTGGCATAAGAGCCATTATAAAAAAGTTTTAATAGAATTTAATCTCGGTATCCCTTAATTAAATTTGTATTCCTTAAGAAATATAGGAGATCAATATCCTGAAAACACCAAAGTTTTGTTTTTGTTTTTTTTTTTTTTTGAAAATCATCTTTGAAATATTTTAATTATTTTTAATTTTATATTTTATGAAAAATCATTATTTAAGGTTATCTTGAATTAAAGTTAATCAATTTTGTATATGAAAATTTATTAAGGTAATATCTTCTTTTATTATATTTTTATTGAGGAAAGTATTATAACATCAAATGTGGAGATTTTTAAGTATTTACGATTTTATTGATTTTATTTATTCAGGAAAGTTTATTTTTAAAATTTGAGAGGTCGGAAAGTTAGTATCCTAATAATTTCCGATCCCTAATTAAATTCCACTTGCCTTAATTAAATAATCTTTTTTTAGAAAATTGGGAAAAATTAGTATCATGATTAATTCCAATTTAATTTTTTAGAATTTAATTGTTAATTTTTATGCTTTTTAGAAAGTTGGTATCCTAATTAATTCCAAATTTATATTTAAATTTAATTGTTAATTTTTATGCTTTTAGAAAATTAGTATCCTAATCAATTCCAATTTTATTTTTTTAAATTTAATTGTTAATTTTTATGCTTTTGGAAAATTAGTATCCTAATTAATTCCAATTATATATATATTTTTTTATTTCTTGATTTTTATTCTTTCCTTATTAACTCCAAATATTTATTACCATACTCAATTCCAATTTCATTCTATATTTATTAACCTATTCAAATAAAATCGATATTTTAAATAAGGAAAGTGATGTCAATAAATTCAACCTCAGATAATAATTTTATTAGAATTAAGATGGAGAAAAAAAAACGAACTAAAAAAAAACATCTAAAAAGATAATATGTTGTTTTAATCCGATCAATTTTTTTTTTTAAAAAAAAAGGTAAATATAGCATGCAATATAAATTTAAGTCCAACAAATAGATGAAAAAAAATCATGGAATGAGAACAATGCTAAATCAAACTTAAATTACATTAATAACTGTAGTAAATCTTCCATTTCTTTAAGTAATTAAAAAAAACACTAAAAAAATTGAAAATGTAACTTAACAGATTTGTAAAAGAAACTTAAAAAAAAAAAACAGAATAAAATAGGTGTTAATACTTAAAGATTTGACTAAATAATAATAAATAAAAAAACCACTTACATTCAACTACGTATTGATTCTAATGAGACAAAATATTCATAAAAAAAAAATTAAGAAAAGACTTTACCAAACAAAGCAAAAAAAAAAAAAAAAAACTTATTGTAAATCTATATATCAATAAAGAGAAAATTGTACCAAAAAAATTAGACGGTGTTTGTCCTGCTTTCTGACGAGCTCTATGACAAGGGAACTTCAAAATAATAGTGACAATTTGATCCAATGTGGCTTTCTTATATCGTTTTGATTTTTGACAACTGAGATGTGGCGGTTAGTTAATGGTGAATGGTGATAAAAAAAAGATTAGAGAGAGCCAGAGAGAGGATGATAGTCGTGAAGAAGGCTTCGAGTGTATTAAGAGAGAATGGGTGAAATTTTTTTTAAAATAACCCAAAAATAATAAGTAATAAGCAAAATACAGAGGTTTGAAACTTATTTAGCAAAATAGGGCAGTTTGCTGACGTGGCATAACGTTTGACTGGTCCAACAGAGAAAACGTTATATCATTCCACGTTTTCTAAAGAAAACGTGGAATGGTTCCACGATTTCATAGAAAACGTGGAACCATTCCACGTTTTTGAAGAAAACGTGGAATGGTTCCACGATTTCAAAGAAAACGTGGAACCATTCCACGTTTTTATAGAAAACGTGGAATGGTTCCACGATTTCATAAGAAAACGTGGAACCATTCCACGATTTCAGAAAACGTGGAATGGATCCACGTTTTCTGTCCAGAGAGCATTACACGCCCTCATTTTCTTTCCCTTCCTCACGCCCCCCTTATTTTCTCTTTTCCCTTTCCTCTCTCAAACCCCTCCCCCCCAAATCGCCCCCTACCCCAAAATCACCCCCCAAGGTAGAACCGCCGCCGCCTCCGGCCATTCCAGACGCCGCCGCTGCCCACACATGTAATGATCTTAAATTTACTATTCGATGTAGATGGGTTGATGCTTTCACATGCAATGATCTTCCCACACATGTACTTATTTTATACCGTCATATGCTAGATCACCTAACTTCGAGCGGTATCAAATTATTTATAATTATATTTTAAATACCAGGTAACATACTAATCGAGTTTTTTTAATTAAAAATACAGTTATATGGCAACCATATACAAACGTTATTATGTTGTTACCGGAGTATTGTAGACGGGATCAGAATGTGTGGATGACTGTAAGTCCACTCATATGTTTCTATATATGTGAGTGGCATCGACCCGATCGTACTATGAGACAATTTGGATTCCGTCAAATAGTTCCTGTCGATTGTGACACCCGAACCACGACTTCATAGATTTGACTTACGGGGTAGATACAATTACGATTGGATTTCAGAATTGGATGGGTACCTACAACGGTGGAATCGAAGAATGGATCATATACTTGACGGTGATGATGTTCAAGAGGGTTCTGATGTTTCAGATGATTATTATGAGTGGTATTATAGTATCACACGTCGATTTATTTCCCACGTTGGCGGAACTTATGACACTTTGGTATGTATTCAGTCATTTTATGTATAAATCTAGTTTTTTTTTCTTATACATATTTATTTTGTTTTTTTTTCCTATATAGATTGATATGTTCAATGACTTGTCAACATCGGATGATCCTAATACTAGACTTGCTAGTGAGCGTGGTTTAAGTATTATTCGTGAATCTAGACGAAAGCTCGTCGCTCGACGACCTAATGTGCGACGCACCCGTGAACATCCTGAAAGAAGGACAAGAAGAGAGAGACAACATGTTCCTGTTGAAGATCCAGTGATATTGATCATCCTACGCATGCATTTTCATCCACCACTCCACCTGACTCATCTTTTATCAGGAGATCCATCAGGCTCGGTTGGTGCATCAGGCTCACACTCGCCTCATCTTTTCATGATTCCTACTCCTGGAGCTATTGACTATTCCTTACGTACATCTCTACCATTTGGTGAGGGGTCTAGCATGCATTTTGATCAAGAACCAGTTCGTCCACCACCACGTCGAGGGCGAGGAAGAGGCCGAGGTCGAGGTCGAGGTCAAGATTTGCCTCCACGACAACATCCTCGGCGTGATAGACATCCTCCATCGTGCGGGACATGATTTCTTTTAGCATCTAATTTAATTTTCTTCAATATCAAACGTTTATGATATTTCATTTTGTGCACTATCTACTTTTTTTAGAATGTTTAATTTCGATGTTAAAACTAATCTTTTATCATATTTTGCTTCAAATTTCTTCATTTCTCATAGTTTATTATTATTATTATATGGATATTATTAATATGAGAACAAGAGCGTGGAATGATTTTGCATTGAGAGAACACAAGCATGTTCCTATAAATGGAGAAAAGAAAAAAAAAAAAAAAAAAAAAAAACCTTCTGCATTGAAAACGTGGAATGGTTCCACGTTTTCAATGAAAGCGTGGAATCATTCCACGTTTTTAACTAAAAACGTGGAATGATTCCACGCTTTCATTGAAAACGTGGGACCATTCCACGTTTTTAGTTAAAAACGTGGAATGATTCCACGCTTTTAATGAAAACGTGGAACCATTCCACGTTTTCTGCTGACATGGATAATAAAATCGTGGAATGATACCACGTTTTCAGTCAACGGTCAACAATTGCCCTAGTTTGCTAAAACGTTTCACCAGAACTCTATTCTGCTATATATTTTGAAAACCCGCATTAGTCCGAAAATTACCCCGAGAATGGGTAGTATTCTGAAAATGATGAGGGCTAAGAATGAGAGGGAGAGACCTTATCGTTCATGTCCCCATTAGGGTAGAATTTGGGTTCTATGTAAAGGCTAAATTTCTTTAATTGACAATCAATTAAATAAGGAAAATTTCTTTAATTGACAATCAATTCCCCAAATTAACTCTACCTTGTCACTAATTAGCTTCAATTTAGGTTTGTTTCCCACAATAAATTCAAATCAAAATCAAATCAAATTTCCAATTTGCAAGCTTCTTTTCTTTTCTATTTTTTTTTTTATTAAAAATCAATTTTTTTTTCCGAAAATAAAAGTTAATTTCAAATTATCATTAAATATCAAATCTCAATCAAACCTTTTATTTTATTTTCTTGCTTTCAATAGTAAAAACTAATAATAAAAAAACAAAAATTGCAATTTTATTAATCTTATCCTATAAAATCTAATTACTAAAATTTAAATAAACAAAAAAACGCTATTCTCTTTTTTTTCGGCATTTTTGTTTTCGCTAAAGTTAATTTAAATTACACCGGACGAAAATAGGTGTCTACAATATATTTCCATAAATTCCTAATATCATTCATTGAACCAATCTAGATAATGTAAGGAACTTATGTTTATTTATTTAATTAATTCGAAATAAATTAATTTTGTTAAATAATTACAAGTTCTAGGACACCATTCCTAACAAGATAAACTTAAAGATGGGCTTTATGCTTTTGACTCATCCTCTCTGTCTTGAGACGGTTCATCTCAGCAACCAAATAACAAAGTGCAATTTGATAATAAGGAAGTACATGTTTTACATTCCAATGTTTCTTTACCTAGTCATGTCATTTCTTCATTTTCTCCTTTCAATATATGGCATTGTCGCTTGAGGCATCCCTCTGCAAGAACAACTCAAAGTGTTCTTAATTCATGTGATATTTCCGTTCCTCATAAGAATGCCTCTAATTTTTGCTCCTCGTGTTGTTTAAGGAAAGCTCACAAGCTTTCTTTTCCTGTTTCTAATTCTATTTGCACAGCACCTTTAGAGCTCATTCACACTGATTTGTGGGGTCCTTTCCCTATGCCCTCTGTTGGTCAATTTCATTATTATATTCATTTTATTGATGCTTTTTCTAGATTTACATGGATATTTCCATTGAAACGGAAATCTGATGCCTTTTCATACTTTTTAAAATTCAAAAGTCTTGTTGAATTTCAACTTGGTTTTAAGATAAGGGCTATACAATCTGATTGGGGTGGGAAGTATAGGGTATTTACAAAAAAATTTACATGATAATGGCATCATTCATCGAAATTCTTGCCCACATACTCATGAGCAAAATGAACTAGTCGGAAGAAAGCATAGGCATATTATTGAAACTGCTTTAACTCTTCTTCCCAGTGCCTCTATTCCATTAACTTATTGGGATGAAACTGTAAATACAAGTGTCTACCTTATTAACAGATTTCCTTCTCCTACTATTGATGGGATGACTCCTTTAGAAAAATTATTTCAAACCAAACCTAACTATAACATGCTTCGAATATTTGGTTGTTCTTGTTTTCCAAATTTATGACCTTATAACAAGAATAAATTCAATTTTAGGTCTCAACATTGTGTCTTTTTAGGATATAGCTCTCACCATAAAGGGTATCGATGTCTTGATTCTTCAAGAAAGATTTTTGTGTCTAGGGATGCGACCTTTAATGAAACTTCTTTTCCTTTCTTAACATTTTTCCTAGCTCAACCACATCTTTGTACACTTCTACTCCCTCAGTAACTTCTTCCATCATTCTAAAATCTTTATCTGTAACATCACCTAGCTCTTCAATTGTTAATAATCAACGTGGTTCTATTGAGACACAAGTTTTACCTATTCAAAGTTCTACTCTCGTATCTGGTACTAAAGTTGCATCAGATGGTACTGTTTCTTATTCCATTTAGCAGACCAATCCTCAACATGAGGTACAACCTTCTCAAAGTAATGATACTGTATCTTCTCTAGCTGTTCAGGATTCTATTTTAAGAGCCACCCCTAATACAAATGATCATGCTATGACTACAAGATCCAAATCTGGGATGTCAAACCCAAAGTGCTTCTAAGTTCAAAAGAACCTACTTTAGTCCATCAAGATTTGAGTAATCCTCTGTGGAAAGATGCTATGACAGAGGAATTCTTAGCTCTTATCAGAAATGAGACTTGGTCTTTAGTCCCAATTCCCTCAAATAGGAAAATCATTGGATGCAAATTGATTTTTTCGTGTGAAAGAAAATTCAGATGGTTCAATTAATAAGTACAAGGCAAGGCTAGTGGCTAAAGAATACCATCAAATGGCAGGGTTTGACTTCAATGAAACCTTTAGTCCTGTGGTGAAACCTACCATAATTCGAGTAGTTCTAACCTTGACTCTTACTTACAAATGGCATGTTAAGAAACTAGATATCAACAATGTCTTTCTAAATGGCCAACTCACTGAGGAAGTCTATATGGCACAGGCCCCTGGCTTTATTGATTCTTATAATTCTCAATATGTTTGCAAATTGAACAAGGCATTGTATGGTCCCAAACAGGCGCCTAGGGCCTGGTTTGATAAGCTCACATATGCTTTGTTGCATCTTGGATTCAGGATTGCTAAGTCTGACCGGTCTCTTTTGATTATATTTGTGCGTGTTTATGTTGATGATATTCTTATAACAGGAAATAACAACAATTTCATTTCAGCACTTATATTTAACTGAATAGTTCTTTTACATTTAAAGACTTGGGTTCTTTGAAATATTTTCTTGGTGTGCAAGCTCAATTTTCCAGTGATGGACTTCATTTATCTCAATCAATGTACATTACTGATCTTTTGTCTAAAGTTAATATGCATCAAGAAAAAGCTATTGCAACTCCTATGGCTAGTACTGACAAGTTGTCTAAAAGTGGAAGTGACTTCTTTTCTGATGTTCATCTTTATCAGAGCACAGTTGGTGCTTTGCAATATGGTACCATTACACGCCCTGAACTCTCTTTTGCTGTCAACAAGGTTTTCCAATTCATGCAAAGTCCTCTTGAATCTCACTGGAAGGTAGTCAAGCATATATTAAGATATCTAGCTGGTACTTTGACTCATGGCTTAATACTTCAACCATCTTCCACATTTAATATTGTAGCCTATTGTGATGTTGATTGGGCTTCATATCCAAATGATAGATGGTCTACAATAGGTCATTATGTTTATTTTGGCGGGAATTTTGTTTTCTGGAGCTCCAAGAAGCAACCTGTTATCTCTAGATCTTCCACGGAAGCTGAATACCGCAGTCTTGCATCAGTCACAGTGGAAATTTCTTTACTCTAATCTCTCTTAGGTGAGTTGCTAGTTCCTTCATCTAAATATCCTGTCATTTGATGTGATAATCTAAGTTCGGTGTCACTTGCTGTTAATCCAATTCAACACGCTCGCACCAAGGACATTGAACTTGATCTTTACTTTGTTCGTGAAAAGGTTGCGTGTCATCTTATTGATGTTCGACATGTACCATCAACAGCTCAAAATGCAAATCTCCTTACCAAACCTCTCTCCAATTCTCATTTCTACTTCTTCGAGGCAAACTCATGGTTGGGGCATATCCACCATGAGTTTGAGGGAGAGTGTACGTAAGATTATATATTTGTATCTAGTTGATTCTAATTGTTAGTTAGTTGAGATATTGTTAACAAGTGTTTAGAGTTTGTTAAGCTTCTGATTTACTTGAGTTAAGTTATTGAGTGTGTATAAATACATTACAAAGTGATGAATACAGGTTGAAATTATAGATTCTGAAATGCCAGCTGTCAGTCAGTGAGTGGGTCTGATGTGGCAAGGAAAGAAAGAAGAGAGTAACAGATTTGTGAAGCTGTTGCTTGGTCATTTAGCATGCATTCTTTGTGATAGAATAATCCAGATCTTCCTCTCTGTATATATAATGTTCTTCCTCCTTTGTAATCGATGATGATCATAGAATTGAATGAGAACCTCTAAGAATCCTCTGATTCTCCCGTGGACTAGGCGAATTGTCGAACCACGTAATCACTTGTGTCTTCTTCTCTATGCTCTGTTTTCTGTTTTCTTTCTTTGATTTGCAGGTTGCAGTTGTTAGAGAGATTGTTTCTCAGAGCTTTGGTTTAGGTTTTCTGGAATTAAGTTCAACAATTGGTATCAGAGCTTGGAATTGAGAAAATCTTGATAAACTCCGTAGCTGTTGCTGTCTGTGAAGAACTGAAATCCGAAGTGAAGCTTCAAGGAATCCAGAAATGTCTGCGAAAGTCGAGGTAGATCGATTTGATGGCCACAAAGACTTTAGTATATGGAAGAGGAAGATGAAAGCTATGCTGATTTATCAAAAGGTTGCTAAAGCTATTGGAGATCCACAAGACATTCCTGGAAATATTTCAGTTGAGCAAAAAGGTGAGTGGAACGAAATTGCTCATAGCTTAATCACTCTACACTTATCTGATAATGTACTTAGGCTTGTAAGTGAGGAAGATACTGCTCTAGGTTTATGGCAGAAACTAGACAAGTTGTATCTAGTGAAATCCTTGCCTAACAAAATATTGCTGAAAGAAAGATTGTTTGGATTTAAAATCAACACTAGCAAATCAATGGAGGAGAATCTTGATGACTTTGTAAAGATAACTCTTGATTTGTCAAATATTGGTGAGAAAGTTGATTCGGAGAATCAAGCAATCATTCTTCTAAATGAATTACCAGATTCGTATAGTGATGTCAAAGCAGCCATCAAGTATGGCAGAGATAGCTTAGATCTGGAGTTGGTGATTGATGCTCTAAGATCCAAGGAATTAGAACTTAATGTGGACAGAAAAACTGATGAAGCACTATTCTCTAGAGGAAGGGAAGATAAGAAACAATGGAAGAACAATAGGGGAAAATCAAGATCAAAATCCAGAAATAGAAAGGAAACAAGAAAATGTTATGGCTACAACAAAGAAGGACACATTAAAAGAAATTGCCCTGAGTTGAGAAAAGGAAAGGGAAAACTGGAAGACAAGCAAGAATATGATGATTCTGCAAATCTGTCACAAGGATATGAGTCTGCTGAGGTATTGTTAGTATCTGAAACACAAATGCCCCAAGATCTGCTGCAACAAACTTCTGACAGAGCTGTGGAATGGGTGCTTGATTCAGGAGCATCTTTTCATATGACACCTTGCAAGGATTTTCTGTTTGATTTTACACCATTAGGAGGTAGAGGAGTTATTCTTGGAAATGACAATCAGTGCAAGGTTGAAGGTACTGGATCAGTGAAGCTGTTACTTCATGACAACATGGAAAGGATACTCACTGAAGTCAGATATGTTCCACAGCTAAAGAGAAATCTCATCTCCCTCAGTGTGCTTGATAGACAGGGATATGCTTATCATGCAAAGAATGGTGTATTGAAAATCAGTAAGGGTCAGTTGGTTAAGATGAAAGGCACATTAAAGGGAAGTTTGTATTATCTTTAGGGAAGGGCTATGATAGGCAGTGCACTTGTGACAGTGAAAGCAGACAGAAATATGCTAGAAGTATGGCATAAGAGGCTTGGTCATCTATCAGAAAAAGGCCTCCATGAGCTTCACAAACAAGGATTATTAGCCAAGGAGAAGTTTTGTCCTATAGATTCATGTGAATTCTGTATATGTGGTAAATCCACAAGAGTTAAATTCAGCAAGGCTGTCCATTGTACAAAGAACAAACTTGACTATATACATTCTGACTTGTGGGGACCAGCATCAGTACCATCTCATGGTGGAGCTAGGTACTTTCTCTCTATCATTGATGACCACTCAAGAAAGGTGTGGGTGTTTGTTTTGAAGAAGAAATCAGAAGTCTTCAACAAGTTTAGAGAGTGGCTGATCCTTGTGCAAAATCAGACTGGTAGAATGGTCAAGAAGTTAAGAACTGACAATGGCTTGGAGTTCCTCAATATTGAATTTAAGAAGCTATGCGAAGTACATGGAATTGAAAGACACTTGACAGTCACATACACTCCTCAACAAAATGGTTTGGCTGAGAGAATGAATAGAACTCTACTTGAAAGGGTTAGATGTATGATGCTATGTGCTGGGTTGCCTAAAAGTTTTTGGAGTGAAGCTGTCATGACTGCTTGTTATCTGATTAATAGGACACCATCTACTGCTTTGAATTTCAAAACTCCTCAGGAGGTTTGGACAGGTGCTCCTCCTAGACTTGATAATCTGAAAGTGTTTGGCTTTGCAGCCTATGCACACATAAGCCAAGGAAAACTTGAAGCCAGGGCCTTGAAATGCATTTTTATAGGCTATCCAAAAGGTGTAAAAGGGTATAAGCTTTGGTGTTTGGAAGATGGGCATTCAAGATTTATTATCAGTAGAGATGTCAAGTTCAATGAATACAAGATGCCCTATAAGGAAAAAGAAGTCCAAAGAGATGAAGATAAATCTGGTAGTATAGATGCAGAACTGGAATCACCTACTGGATTGATCAATAATCATAATTCTGAGCCTATAATGACTGGAATTTCAGGGGCACATGAACAGACTATTGAACCAGAAACACAAGGGATGATTGCACCTGAGGGAGTGATTTCATCATAAATAGGTGAATCCAGTGGCATAAATCAGACCTTTGATGACTACCAACTAACTAGAGACAGAAATAGAAGACAGGTAAGAGCCACAGCCAGGTTTGAAGACTATGATTTAGTCTCATTTGCTCTTACAGTAGCCTCAGAAGTTGTTGACACTGAACCAACAAGTTATCAAGAGGCAATGAAATCTGAAAAAGGTAATCTCTGGTTGGAGGCTATGAAGCAAGAACTTTCATCTCTAAAAAGGAACAAGACATGGCATCTTGTTGAAAAACCAGAAAAACAAAGAGTAGTAGGGTGCAAGTGGATTTTTAAACTCAAGCCAGGCAGTAGTAACTCTGAAGGGGTGAGGTACAAAGCTAGATTAGTAGCTAGAGGGTTCACACAGCAATATGGTATTGACTATACAGAGGTCTTTTCTCCAGTAGTGAGACATACATCCATAAGAGTGCTCCTATCATTCACTACTAAGCTAGATCTTGAACTTGAGCAAATGGATGTGAAGACTGCTTTTCTTCATGGTGAATTGGAAGAGGATATTTACATGATACAGCCACCAGGATTTGAAGAAAAGAGGAGTGAAAATATGGTCTGTCACTTGAAAAGATTTATGGCTAATCCAGGGAAGGAACATTGGAATGGTGTAAAATGGATACTGAGGTACTTGAGAGGAACAATTGAGACTAGCCTAGTCTATAGTTCTATTGAGAATTATGATGAGTCAGACATTCAGGGATTTGTTGATGCAGATTTTGCAGCTGATATTGACAAAAGAAGGTCTTTGACAGGTTATGTATTCAAGGTATTTGGTAATACAGTGAGCTGGAGGTCTACATTGCAGCATATTGTGGCTTTATCTACCACTGAGTCAGAATACATAGCACTAGCTGATGCTGTGAAGGAAGGAATGTGGTTGCAGGGTCTTGTTTCAGAAATGAATCAGAAAGTGTGCAAAGTAACAGTAATGTGTGATAGCCAAAGTGCAATATATTTGTCTAAACATCAAGCACATCACGAAAGAACAAAGCATATTGATGTGAGATTTCACTTCCTTAGAGATATCTTGAATAAGAAGGATTTTGAGCTAAAGAAAGTATCCACACATGAAAATGCAGCAGATATGTTTACAAAATCAGTTCCAATTGCAAAGTTTAAAGTTTGCAAGGAGCTGATTAGTTTGGATACTGGTTAATTCAAGATGAAGGTGGAATTTCAGAGGATGTAGGATGAGGTTTTGAGAAATTCAGCAGTCATTGCGAATCAAGGTGGAGATTTGTTGAAATTATAGATTCTGAAATGCCAGCTGTCAGTCAGTGAGTGGGTCTGATGTGGCAAGGAAAGAAAGAAGAGAGTAACAGATTTGTGAAGCTGTTGCTTGGTCATTTAGCACGCATTCTTTGTGATAGAATAGTCCAGATCTTCCTCTCTGTATATATAATGTTCTTCCTCCTTTGTAATCGATGATGATCATAGAATTGAATGAGAACCTCTAAGAATCCTTTGATTCTCCCGTGGACTAGGCGAATTGCTGAACCACGTAATCACTTGTGTCTTCTTCTCTATGCTCTGTTTTCTGTTTTCTTTCTTTGATTTGCAGGTTGCAGTTGTTAGAGAGATTGTTTCTCAGAGCTTTGGTTTAGGTTTTCTGGAATTAAGTTCAACAATACAAGTGTGAGAGATTACACATTTTCACTAAGCAACTGTTTGTTTAATTTGTGTCTTTCGAAGATCAATTGGCTGATATTCTTACCAAGCCCCCTCCCTCTTCTCGGTTTACTAGTTTGTGTACCAAGTTAACAGTCATTCCCATGCCCGTTAACATGTGGGGAATGTTTGAATAGACAGTGCTACACCATAGTAATTTCTCTCTTTATATTCTTTTTATTTTCTGTTAATACTTTCTCCTATTATGTATGGACAATTGGACATGTGTCCTCCTACTTGCATATAAATATATCTTGCCTCTTCCTATTTTCTATTGAATATACAGAATACTCTTTATTGATATTCTTTTGGCTACATCTTCTTTTCCTACGTACATTTAGAACTATATGTTACCTTTCGTTATATCTCTAACATTTTAAACATTTCAATTTTACTTTTTTTTCTTTCATTTCTTTTAATCGAATCACATTAACATTTCCAATTTAAAATATCAACTAAATTTTATGTAATTATGTACCTACGTATTAGGAGATTGTTTGACGTGTTGGAATGAAAGGGACATGACATTCAAGACAATATCATTTGATTATTAATTTTGCCTTTCTTATATGATGAAATTTTTGTTTAAATCAACTATATTATCCATTTATATATTAAAACAAATTGAAGGTGAATGGAAAATAATAAAACAAAAGGAGATGGTTGAAAAATATTTCATATAAATTTAGGCTAAAAAAGTAAGAATCAGGCGCCGATTTCTTAACCGTTTTATCCTCCACTTGTTACGGTGCCATCCCACATTATTAGTTATATTTCTCTTTGGTTAAATTTCTACCACCTATTTTTCACTGAATTACGGATTTTGCCATTCCATTTTCCAAAAACGGAAACTAATAAAGACCTACCAAAGCGGCTGCCTACCTTATTTTCTGTCACGGTTTACGCATACATCCACGTTCTCATCCCTTTCTTTCTAATCTTTTTCCTCAATAGAAGCTTTTTACTATTATATCTTTTTTTTTTCTTTTATTAAATTCGAGGACATTCTTTATAAAAGAAATTTCAACTGATGACATATTTTTACGAGTAATTTTAAAAATAATATTTTTTAAAATATTTCAAAAATATATTAGATTCCACCAAATTATATAAATTTAAATTTGAGATTGATGTATCTTAATCTAAGAAACTATTTTTAAAAATATAAATTACTAAAATGTCATTTTTGAAAAAACCTTTTTTTATATTTGGTTTTCAAATTTATAAATGTTTTATTTTAATTTTTAAACTTTACCTGACATTTTCTTTTAATCCCACCTGTTAACTTTGCATTTTCTATTGTTTTTAATTGAAAATCCACATATTACTATTTTATTTATTTATTTATGAGTAGATGGCAAAATTATAATTCTCCCATTCCCTTCATTTTCACCTTGTGGGGTTGGGGTGGGGTGAAGGGGTTACATCGCTTTCCCGGGCATCTAAATCTCATAATTACTTTTTGTATTAACATCATAAACCCATCAAAAATAAATATTAAATATAGTTTCTTTTAATTTTAATTATTATATTTTTTAAATTAAAATTTTTGTTTTTAAATTTATTTGGAAGTGTTTTTATAAAAAAAATATTATTGTAAATTTTAATTTATTTTTATATAATTATTTAATTTTTTAAAAATATAATAAGTTAATTAAATAAAAAACTAAACATTTTTTCTATTCTCATTCCCGCACACCAAACACAGGCTTCACATCTCAGTCATCTCATTCCCAAACATCACATTCTCATTCTCAGATATCACATTCTTATTCTCATACACTAAACATATCCCCTTAAAGTTTATCACACTGTTTTTTTTCTCTCTTTTTTGTTATTAAATATACACAAATTATCTCCACTACTTTACTACAAACAAAAACACAATCTATTTACTCAATAATATACATTGAAAAATTAGTACCACATGGATTTTTTTGTAAAATTAATAATAGACAGAGTTTAATAGGAGATAGACTGACGTAAAATATAAATATCCTTTTTAAGAATCCGAAGACTAAAATGATAAAAGTGTTAAAGTTTATAGAATAAATTTTATTTTAAACTATATAGAAAAAAAATGACTAAGATTTTTAAAATATACAACGGATAGGATCTTAAACACACAAACATCAACGCTTTGGTATTAGATATTTTAAATCACCCATTATACTCAAAAGCTTAAACCAATGAAAAAGTAAATTTAATCATATTCCTCAACGTTTGAGTATCATAACGTCGGGAATGTGTTGTCGCGGCATCAGGCCAAAAACGTGAATATCACACATTTTTGGCCCATAAAGAATTTTTTTTATTGTGTATAAGAAGTAAGAGGGTGACTAAAGAGACATATATGGAGAAATCAATATATTGTAACAAGTCATGATGTTGTTGAAGGCAACAGAAAGTATGGCTCAATGAATCATCTCATTCCCATATATTTCAGCAACACAAGTGTACGTATTTTAAAAGAGATATAATATAAATAGTTTTCTCTTCTCATATTTTCAAGTTTTGTAATATTGACTTTTTCCCCTCATTTGTGCTTATTCAGATTATTCAGTATAAAATAAATTAAAATTTATCTCAAACGGTAGATTTTAGATTGCTATTTCTATTTCTATTTATACCATTACTCTTACACATTTTTTTCATCTTAAATTGTATATTTATTTTTCAATAATTTATTAAAATCAAAGTAATAACTATTAAAAAGAGATATAGATTATTAAAATTAAATTAACTACTAACTTATAATAAAATCAGAGTTTTTTTTTTTTTTTTTGATAAAACATCAAATTGAAGAGGGAAGACTCGAAACTTCGACCTCATGGGAAGAGAGTAGATGTCTAACCACCTGAACTATGCTCATGTTGGCATAAAAACAGAGTATTAATTCCTAAGATATCATTTAAAAAATATATATAACCCAAGATAACAATTAAAATAAATAATTTTTTTAAATATGTATGTTTATTTAAAGTAATTATAAATATAATAATATTTTTAAAACTCATTAATCCATGAATGATTTAGATAAATCGTAAATAGTTCACCCAATAATCATTAATTCATAGGATTATTATTTTTTTTAAAATAGCAGTTTTCAATAATAAATTTCAGAAATAGCAAAAAAATTCAAAATATATAATTGACACATATAAATCATAGTTTTCAAAAAAAGGAAAAAAAATGTTAGTTTTAAAATAAATCAAACTTTTATAATGTTTTAAATTAAGGTGGAAAAAGGTGTTGTTTAGTGTAATTGATATATCATAAAAAACTTTTTGAACATGTCCTTTTATTTATTTATAAATCTGGAAAAAAATCAATTTATACCCGTAAACTATGTATATGGATCAATTTAAAATCTGAAACTTCATAAGTAATTTAATTTAGACCCTAAAATTTATTAAATGGTTCAATTTATACTCTAAAACTTCAATAAGTGGTTCAATTTTTACCCTTTTGGTTAGTAAAAGTAATAACATTTTTGGAGATTTATAGTCAGGCTTAGCGTTTTTATATCTAAATAAAATATTTTCTTTAAGTAATCAATTTTTATATATGTGTAAAATATTTTTATAGATATATTTGATTATTTTAGTGTCAAATATTTTTATTTTACTCTGACACTAAAATAAAAAGTAATCTAGATTAAAAATTGAATATATCTATAAAAATATTTTACACATATATAAAAATTGAATTTGAGAAAAATATTTTCTATATTTTTATAAAAGATTACTTTGATCTTTTGATGATTTACTAAACTGAATTTGAGAAAGTTTATAGTTTTTGTCTTGAGGTGAGTATAAATTTGAACCATATTTATTAAAATTATACGAAGTTCAAAGGGTATAAATTGATTTTTTTTTTTTTTCAAAATAAAAAAATAAAGAAGGATTATGAGAGCATATTACCCATTTTTTTCCTAATGAACAAAAAAAATGAGGTGAGTCTCCAATTCAACTATAGTGACATGAGCAACAATTAAGGTACATCGTCCCATGTGAGGTTATAATGGTCAATTGGCAGCAAATTCCGTTTCCAATTTCCAAGTTCGGTTTTGATTTTCTTTTGCTTTCTCAATCCAAAACCAAACCTAGCCAAATATTGTTTTCTTAATTTTCCTATAAATACCCTTCAAACCCATTTCAACTTCCCCACCACTTCCTAACTTCCTTTCTCTCACACAAAATCACAAAACACTTACCTTTTCAAAAATGTCTCTTCCTACAAAAACCTCACTACTTGTCTTTCTATTTCTCTTCTTCAACTACTCACCCTTTGCTTTTGCTTCTCCTTTGACATTCAACCTTGTTAACTTTGGAGCCAAACCCGACGGTGAAACCGACATATCGAAGGCCTTTCAACAAGCATGGACCAATGCCTGTGGCTCTTCCTCGGCGGCCTCCATTTACGTGCCGAAAGGTAGATTCTTCCTTAAGAGTGCAACTTTTAATGGGCCTTGTAATAATAATGCCATCACCATTAGCATCGAAGGCACGCTAATCGCTCCATCGGACTTTCGGGTGATTGGAAACTCTGGGAATTGGATTATTTTCAGACATGTTAATGGAGTTAACATGTTAGGAGGTGTTCTTGATGGTCAAGGAACTGGTTTGTGGGCTTGTAAACACTCTGGCAATGGTTGCCCCACTGGAGCCACGGTATAAATCAAACTTTACTTACCAACTTTAATTATGATTAATATTGAATGCCCGTTTTTGGTAATGTTTAAAAGTGTTTTTGAATAACTATTAAAAAACACTTTTAACAATTATCCCAACCGGACCCTGTGTTGATTTATAGTTCTCTCGTCCATTGATTTGGGTTGAACTGAATTAATCCGAACAATTGGATTTTCGATTGAGTTTACGAATTCAACTAAATGATGCTCTCATTTTTATTTTATAACTATGCAAAATAATGGGAGAATTATTAACTTATATTTGTTGGTGTGTGTGTGTGCAGTCGTTAGAATTTTCGAATTCAGAAAACATAATGATCAGTGGATTAAGCTCAGTGAACAGCCAAATGTTTCACATTGTAGTGAATGGCTGTCAAAATGTGAAAATGCAAGGAATAAAAGTCTCAGCCCCCGGCAACAGCCCCAACACCGACGGTATTCATGTAGAGGAATCATCGAGTGTCACCATTCTCAACTCTAACATTGGCACTGGAGACGACTGCATCTCGATAGGCCCCGGCACCTCCAATTTGTGGATTGAGAATGTGGTTTGTGGACCTGGCCACGGAATCAGCATTGGGAGTTTGGGAAAAAATTTGAATGAGGCCGGAGTTGAAAAGGTGACAGTGAAATCGGCGACATTTTCCGGGACTCAAAACGGGGTTAGAATCAAAACGTGGGGAAGACCCAGTAACGGATTTGTGAGAAACATTCTATTCCAAGACATCACAATGTCGAACGTTCAGAATCCTATCATTATCGATCAAAATTACTGTCCTAACAATAAAGCTTGTCCTGGCCAGGTCTGTCTGAAAATTCAAAATTAAAAAAAGTTAAAAATCTCTGTTATGAAATGAATGAATGAATGAATGAATTTTTTTTGTCTTGTGTTGTGATTCTGTTAGGTTTCTGGGGTAAAAATCAGTGACGTGACGTATCGAGATATCCACGGAACATCGGCGACAGAGGTAGCGATGAAATTTGAATGTAGTTCAAAATATCCATGCAATGGAATAAGATTGGAAGATGTGAAGTTGAGTTATAAGGATGAATCAGCTCAAGCTTCCTGCTTTCATGCTCAAGGAACTTCTGTTGGCTTCATTCAGCCATCAAGCTGCTTCTAGTGTCTTCAACTTTACCCCCTTAGTAAAGGAGAAGCCTTTTTATATATGCTCTTTAATATGATATCATGATTCTATATAGATTAATTTTCCTACATTTATGATATATAACTAGTTTCATGTTGTCTGTTCTTCATTCTGAAATCAAGTTAAGATATTTTTATTTATATACAATACATTTTAATGTTTAATATACAAAGTCTCGCATTGGTTCGATCAAGAGATTCATGGATATATAAAAGGTGGGCAACACATCTCCATTGGTACGTGGATAATATCATACTAATATAGAGATTGTGGAGGTCTGATATTCCCAACAAACAAATACGAGTTATCAATCTAAAACAATTTTGATCTCATATATCTTTTTGAGAAATGGGGACAATAAAATATACAAGACAATGCAGTAAGGTAGCTGTGATTTTGATTATTCTATATCAACATCATGAAAAAAACTGCGTTTCATCGGTTGTAAACGTTATATACAAGACAGGATGAGGCATAAATAGTCTTCAAAATGACATCAGACATATAAAACAGATCATGCTTGAGTTGAGAGGCATGGCAACAAAAAGGCAAAGTAATTCTTTTTTAATCACATATATCGAGTGACTTGCTAATTCAAATAACCCATCTTGATTTAAAAGACCTCTATCAGTTCATTTTAATAAATTTAGAACACTGCTTATCTATAATTTGTAGAATAAATCATTTCAAATATCATTAGAAATACATAATCGATATACAGAGTAAAGAAAAAGATTAATGGGAGTTTGGATTCTTAAAATTCAAATATATATATATATATATTCCATTGTAAGAAACACATAACTATTCAAAAGAGTTAGCAACTTAATAATCATTGTTAATATTTTGAATGAAGTAACAAACACTAAAAAGAAGCTACGTAGTGTTGCAATTGCAAGGCCAGGCTCTATGCAACTCCATAAGGGAGAGCCACGCCACAGGCTCAAGGCATCAAACTAAATTTCTTTTTCTTTTTCCCGTGAGTATCTGGGCTAGTTTACTGCTAATCTCACGGACAACGATACGAGACATCCCTACAAGTTATATAAGCAGCTGGAGGGCTGAATGGGACCAGAGGCAGTTCCTCCAGCATGACTACAAGAAGCAAGTGATGGTTGATTTTTAAAAGTAAGCTTCAAATCTTCCAACCTCAGTCCAATGCATGGTACTTTTGGGCTGCAACTAAATTTCATTGCTACTTCTGTCGCTGATGTTCCTTGTATGTCTTCATACCTCACATCGCTTATTTTTACCCCAGAAACCTATTTAATTACCAAAAAAAAAAAAAAAACAAACTCAAAATGATAATTTAAAAAAAAAAAAAACATTTACCTGAATAACTTGCGGAGAATAATTGCATATACTCACTGATAGATACAAGCACATACTCACCGATATGCGTGTCATATTTTAATTGAACAAAACATATTAGTAAGACCTATATACATTTATTAATGAGAAACATATATTTGTTCTATACTTGTATATTCGATCCAATAAACATATAACACGTATGCCGGTGAGTATGAATTTGTATTCACTAGTGGGTATAAAACTTTTTTTTAACATTTCATTAGAATATTCATGTAAATATCAGATTGTTTAGATTAATGAAATCAAAATTAGTGATTTAAGAAGAATTATAATGAAACATACCTGACCAGGGCAGGCTTGACTGTTTGGGCAGTAATTTTGATCAATAATGATAGGATTTTGAACATTAACCATAATAATGTGTTGAAAAAGAATGTTTTTAGCAAATCCATTGCTTGGTTTTCCCCATGTCTTGATCCTCACCCCATTCTGTGTACCCGTAAATGTTGCTGTTTTCACGGTCACGTTTTGAACTCCATCTTCTTTCATGTCCTTTCCCAAACTCCCAATACTAAAACCCAACCATCCAAATTTCATTAATTTATTCATTCATTACCAAATTAAGAATTTAATTTAATATATTTTATTTTATACTACCTGATTCCATGGCCAGGTCCACAAGCCACATTTTCAATCCATAGATTGGAGGTGCCGGGACCGATGGAGATGCAGTCGTCGCCGGTTCCTATCTTAGAGTTGAGGACGGCGACCGTCGACGATTCCTGCACGTGGATGCCGTCGGTGTTGGGGCTGTTTCCGGAGGCTGAAATCTTGAGTCCTTGCATTCTCACGTTTTGGCAGCCGTTCACTACAATGTGAAACATTTGGCTATTCAATGAAGACAATCCACTGATCACTACATTCTGTGAATTCGATATTTCCAGTGTCTGCAAAATTAGACAAATTCAAATTCAAAATCAATATCACTATTAAATTATTAATTAAATAAATTTTAATTATGTCATGATCTCGTTCAGTTATATTTTAATTATTATTGTATAATGGAAAGAACGTGGGATAGTGCTAATTTTCGTTTCAAATTTTTATTTTTTAATTTTTTTCCTATAGGAATTACTTGTATTTTAAGTTCAATCATTAATATTACCGTAAATTAAGCCGTTTAAATCTTTAATAGTGATACTAATTTTATATATACCCTGGATTATGGGTCCATCTCCATGGCATCTTCCTCAGTCACGACTTTTTGCTGTGATTTTTTATTCCTTAAATAAATATATATAGTTTTAAGTATCAAAATATGATATGATATGATTTGATTTGATTTTGTATAACTTTAATAGGAATGGTTTTGATGCAAGAAATATAAATTATTCGGTGAAGCCACACCACATTAAATTTGTCATTAATGAATAATTACTCAGAAACAGAAAAATTATTGAACGACCCGAAGTTATGTGTATTAAAGATCCTATATTGGGGAATATGAAGAGACCTAACTAACAACGACTATATTATTAAGAATGTGGCTCCCCACTCGTAATCGATAACTAGATGTTATGGGTGGGAGAGCTACATTGGAGTCTATGTTGAATAATTACTTAAAAAAAATTAATGAAAAAATGATGTAAAGAAATTAAATTGTAACGATCATGTTAAATAATTATTTACCGTGGCCCCACTAGGGCAATTGCTACCGGAGGTTTTACAAGCCCATAATCCAGTTCCTTGGGCATCAAGAACACCACCCGAAATGGAAACTCCATTCACATGTCTAAGCACAATCCATGAGTCAGAACTACCAAGAACCCGAAAGTCCGAAGGAGCCACCAGCGTGCCATCGATGCGCACGGCGACGGCGTTGTTCTTGCACGGGCCATTGAAGGTGCTACCACGGACGTAGAAGCTGCCCTTCGGAACATAAACGGAGGCCGGTCTCGTGGAACCACATGCATTAGTCCATGCAGTTTGCAAGGCAGAAGTTGAGTCGGTTTTGCCGTCGGGCTTAGCGCCATAACTAACGACGTTGAACGTGGTCGATCCAGCGGCAAAGACGGAGTCGAAAAAGAAGAGGAGTAAAAGAGAGAGAACTTGGAGCAGATCAGAGGATGTGGAAAAGGCCATTTTTGAAATGTCTGAGAGAAGAAGGATAAAATGGAGATGGGGAAATTGGAATGGCTAGGAGAGGGTTATTTATAGTATTGACACAAGAAAGGCATGATGATTTCGGCGCTAGGATGTTGCGTAGAAGTTTACCAAACTACCCCTTCATCACATGGGATGAGGATGGATAAAGTGGAAGAAAGACGTAAGTTGGGTTGAGAGGATTGATTTATTATAATTGGGAAACTGTAAATGTAATATCCTCTCTAGAAAATATTTACTACAATAATATCATCGGTTACACACAACTATGTCATTATTTAAATTTAAAAAATAAAATTATCAAAATAGACCATCAATCGATTGTGAAATATTTATAAAAAAAGTTCTTCAAAAATCACATTTTAAGCATTGATATTTTCAAAAATAATAAAACTCAGATCCACCGAGATTGGTGTAATTCCAGTATGAGAAACGTCTTTTTAAAAATATTTCAAAACATTTTCTATTTTTAAAATTACACATTAAAAAATGTCATATATTGAAATTTCCTTAAATTAAATTGATAATGATTATAGATAAATTACAAATTATTATAATACTTTTTATTTATATTATATATTTTATAGAGAGATTTACACATCAATATTCAAATCAGAGATAATAATTACAAAATTATTTGCAAATCCAAATTAATTACATAAATGTACAAATAAGGCCGTAGGTGGTGGTTTTATTGTATTTTGTTGACTAATATACTCTTATTTCAATTAATTCGTAACTTTCCTTTTTTGATGAAAATGATATTTATTGTAAATAATTCTTAATTAATTATCAATTCCTTTTGTCCTGCCATGAAATCCGCCCATATTTCCACGTTCGTGTAGTTTACTTTATGTAATTTGTTTCTAAAATTAATTCTGTTTTAAAAAATTATTTGTTCATCGTCCTTATTTTCATTTTGTTATCTTCATCTCTTGTTATCTGTCAAAAGAAATTCATTCTGTTGTTATGGGTCGTGTAATAGAATTCAAATTGTTGCATGGTGGGCGTTTTAATGATAAGAATCACTACGTTGAATATCAGTCTTCAACAATTCGTTGCGCAAAAAATATCAACCTCGAAAGTTTTCAGAGAAAATTACCCAAGGAAAATGGTTTCTATATTAATTCGCACAAACTGTTTATGGAAAAGGGTTACTTTTCAAACTGGTAGTTATCATCTTTTACAATATTCCTCATTATTTCGTTTCAGTTTCTCTCTATCTAATCTAATCTTCTTCATTTCCAACTAGTTATTTTTTGTATTTTTATCTTGATATTTTGTATAATCGGGATGTAATTAAATGTTTAACAAAAATAAACATAAATATATTTTTTGTTAAAACAAACATCAGTAAATTGCTGTGTTGAACAAAAATAAACATTATTCAAGAAGTGTTTAAACATTAAATACATAGCCACGAAATCCGCCCATATTCCCACGTCAAAATTGTAATTAAATAGTACATCCTGATTCAGTTGCTTCATTATTAAATGCCATCAAATCAGCCCCACACGTTTAGCGGGACTTTTTTTTTTTAATTTCATGTATCCATAATCTTCACGATTTATTCCTTATCAGTTGCGTTTTCAAAACTGATATCATTCTTAATTAGTGATTTCATTTACATAATTATTTTAGATTAGTTTTTGATTCACACCTTTTAATCACCGATTTGGTTGTTTGGATTTTTGGGAATGTTTCTTTCTTTTTTTTTTAATTTTCAAATTTCAAACTGGTAGTTCTCATCTTTTGTAATATTCCTCATTATTTCGTTTCGGTTTCTCTCTATCCAACCTAATCATCTTCATTCCCAAGTCGTGATTTTTTGTGTTTTTATCTTGATGTTTTGTAAAAATAAACGTAAATATATTTTTTGTTAAAACAAACATCAGTAAATTGGTGAGTTGAACAAAAATAAACATTATTCAAGAAGTGGTTAAACATTAAATACGTAGCCACGAAATCCGCCCTTATTCGTAGTACATCCTGATTCAATTGCTTCATTATTATATACCACCAAATCAACTCCACACGTTTCGCATGACTTTTTTTTTTAATTTCATATATCTAAAATCTTCACGATGTATTCCTAATCAGTTGCGTTTTCAAAACTGATATCATTCTTAATTACTGATTTCATTTACATAATTATTTTAGATTAGTTTTTTATTCACATCTTTTAATCACTGATTTGGTTGTTTGGATTTTTGGGATTGTGTTTTTTTTTTTTAAATGTTCAAATTTCAAATTGGTAGTTCTCATCTTTTGCAATATTCCTCATTATTTCGTTTTAGTTTCTCTCCATCCAACCTAATCATCTTCATTTCCAAGTCGTTATTTTTTGTGTTTTTATCTTGATATTTTGTATAATCGGGATGTAATTAAATTTTTAACAAAAATAAACGTAGATATATTTTTTGTTAAAACAAGCATCAGTAAATTGGTGGGTTTAACAAAAATAAACATTATTCAAGAAGTGGTTAAATATTAAATACATAGCCACAAAATCCGCCCCTATTCCCACGTCAAAATTGTAATTAAATAGTACGTCCTTATTCAGTTGCTTCATTTTTAAATGCCACCAAATTTGTCTCTTATCCCACGTTTAGCAGTTTTTTTTTTTTTTTTTTTAATTTCATATATCCAGAATCTTCACGATTTATTTCTTATCAGTTGCGTTTTCAAAACTGATATCATTCTTAATTACTGATTTCATTTACATAATTATTTTAGATTTGTTCACACCTTTTAATCATTGATTTGGTTGTTTGGTTGTTTGGATTTTTGGGGTTTTTTTTTTTTTTTTTTTAAATTTTCAAATTTCAAACTTGTAGTTCTCATCTTTAACAAAAATAAACATTGATAAAAATCAAATACTTATAGACATAAACTATGTTAAACAGAATTTAGGGAAAGTCTACAACAAAAGAAGTCACATGTTCTCGATCATGAAAATCTTTTTAAGCTTGTTCTTTACATCTGTAATCTCTCGTAATTGGAATTTTTGAACATCATTTGTTTTGGTCATCCAGTTGACTGAAGAGATTAAAATGTGGTTATGAATCAATTATATATATTTTTTGTTAAAATAAACTTCGGTAAATGGTGGGTTGAACAAAAATAAACATTGTTCAAGAAGTGTTTAAACATTAAATACATATCATGAGCATTTTCAGAATATATTTTTAACAAAAGTAAACGTTGATAAAAATAAAATATTGATAAACATAAACCATGTTAAATAGAATTTAGAAAAAGTGTACAACAAAAGATGTCACATGTTCTCATTTGTTGGGTGCTTGCAACATTCTCCATCAGTTTCTTCATCACTAAACTGAATGTTTTGTATATGGTTGTGTCTTCTTGCCTTTATGCCAATTTTTCAATTTCAATATATATGTTGGTCCCTGTTTATATAGAATATCATCAAATTCCAGCAAATTTTAAGACTGTTTAACTAATATAAACATTTAATTAATTTAAAGACATATATATCATATAATTCATTTTTTTACCTCCATTTCATCTTGTTCTTCTTCTTCTTCCATGTCTCTTTTTCTTCACACATTTCATCATCCTCAATATATTCTTCTTAAAATGTTTCTTCTCCAGAAGTTGATTTTTCAGGTTCTTCCTACTATCTAATTCGTTTTCTACCTTCTTCCTTTTTCTACTTCTCGTTCTCTGCATTTTTTATGTGTAAACTAATTTCTTCATTACTCTCGTTTTCATCATGCTAGTCGAAATCCTCAATTATTTCTTTTCCCCTTTTCTTTTTCACGTGTTTTCCCCTCTTTGTTTCTTTTTTACCACTTGCTTTTTCTTCATAACAATCCTGTTTTAACCAATTTACAAAATAGATTCACAGAGAATTACATTCAAATTTTTTTCAATGTTATATTACATTAAATCTTTAACAAATTAAACATGAATGTAAATTGATAAGATTTTTGATAATGTGTAACTTATATAAACATTTATAAATAAATTATATTATTTTCTTTACCTCTATTACATCTTCTTCTTCTTCTTCATCATTCGTCTCTTTTTCTGCACACGTTTCATCATCCATGTCAAAATCCTCAATGCTTTCTTCTTCAAATGTTTCTTCTATAGATTTTGCTTTTTCTTCTTCTTCCACGCTCTTTGATTCCATTTCAAAATTCTTCGTTTTTTCAATACTAGAATCTAAAATATATTAAGGTTAGAAAACAATTTATTTTTCTTAACAAATATATGGAAATATAAAAAAGATGAAGCTTTTTCAGAAATCATTAATGGTGAAAATTAAATACCTTTTCCATTTTCTCTCCTTCAACTTCTGGTTCAACTCTTTCCTCAAGTTCCTTCTATGGAACATTGTCTTCATCTATTTCTTTCATGAACTGCTTCTGTCTCTCTATTAAAATCTTATTTTTCGTAAACATTGTTAATTCTTCTCCTTCGTTTTCTTCAAAATCTTCTCTAGGGTTTTTTGAGGTTGGTTGTGAGATTTAGGAAATTCCTAATTTTGTTTGTTAGAAATTTTTGATATTTTAAATTCCAATGCCCGCTGAATTGGTTTTTTTTTTTTGGTATTTCAAATCCCACGATTCATGCCGACTGTTTCTTTGTAACTGCTTTTTTTTTTTGCACATTAATTGAATACGGTGCCAATCATATCAATGTCAGTCAAGGATAAAAACGTAAATTTACATATCCATGCGGTGGAGGTTGTCTAAAAATTGTAAATAACTAGTACATCCATTCATTTTTGTAATTTACATTGTGTTTTTTAATATAGATGAAATTAACCCTATTTTATATGTATTGTCGCATCTTGTTCTAGATATTTTAAATTTCATTTTTAAAACTAACCTATATATTATTTATTTATCTTATATATTAAATTAAATTGTTAAGGACATAATCCATGTTTATAGATTATAAATTATTGTAGTTTTCAAGTACATTACTTGGTTATATTAAAGACATTTTAAATTTTTTGAAATAATTACACCAATAACCATTTTAAAACACCATATTTCAGAATTAATGGCTGTTTATTATTAATATCAAATTTAACCAAAAACCACAATTTTAGTGGTGATTTGGCCATCTTACCCTTTTATCTCTCATATTAACTATATCTTATTAATTACACATAGCTTTCAATTTTTTAAATTAAAAGATATCAAATCAGTTTCCTTAATTTAAGGAATCCTTATTTAAGACTCAACTTAAATATCTCAATTTCTTCTTATTTATTTTAGGAAAATTTAAATACGTTTATTTCTAGACAACTCCATCATTCTCTACCTCTTGTCCATCTCTTTTTCGCCGTCGTTTGCATTTCGTTGTGTTCTTCTTTAGTTATTTAAGGATCCTTATTTTTGTTTAAAAAACTCAACCTAATGTAAAAAAAAAAAACCATTTAGACGGAGTGGAGAGAGAAAGGAGATAACAGATGATTTGAAGGATTGGACAGTGGAGGAGATGATGATAATGGCGGAGAGGAGAGAGAAGATGTCCATCAGGAGAAAGAATGAAGCTTTTAGGTAGAGGAGAGAAACGACGTCGTCGCGAGATTTGGCAAAGATATGACGATATTTAAAACGAGTAGATCAAACCATCTTTTGCATGACGAGTTCAGTGCATTTTGAATCCAGAGCAGCTTCTTACGATGGTGGACATTGACGTAATTCTTCGTGTTATTCATGGCTGCTACTACAGGTTTGTTGATCTATAATACCGTTTATTAAATATAAACATTTTATTTATATGGTTGTTGCATGATGGTTTATCAATAATATACCATTTATTAAATATAAACACGTTAAACTATGTCTTTTTTGTAATTTTCTAAAAAACAACCATTTATATCTACTGTTATAAGTTTTCATGGCCGTTCCTATAGGTTGGTTTTTCAATTAAACACTGTTTTAATCAAATACAAACGTGTTTGATTTTTTTTTTTTATGTTTAATTTTTAATTTAACCTTGTATTTGGTTTAATCTTGTTGAACATTTTTTTTAAAGAAAATGAATGCTTAAGGCCCTGTTTGGTTTGCAATCCAGATTCAATTTTATGAATCTGAATTGAATGAATAAAAGGAATCTGCTTTGTTTTGTGTTTGGTTTACAATCCAGAAAAAAGAAATTTGGATTCAATTTCTTTTTTAGGCTAAAAAATGAATTCAACTAAAACAAGAATCCAAAATATCCAACTCAAAACTGAAAAACACAGATTGACCTCACCCACACAATTTAATCCACGGGTTTCAACACATGAGATAAAAATACGAGTCGGACCCATTTTGCAGATTTGGGTCGGGTCTGGTCGGGCCCATTTTTCGAGGTTGACCCGGTCCGTTCTAGCTTTTATTTATTTATTTAAATTTTTAATTGCATGTTTTTAGGCTGATTTTTAACTTTTTAAACTTAAACTTAATTCTAAAGTGATGGAAAAAAAGTTAATTTATTTTTTCATTATATCCTATTTTTTATTTATACTTTGTTTTTATAATTATATATAAGATTAATTTAAATATAAAAAATAAAATTATATATATATATATATATATATATATATATATATATATATATATATGTTTTGGAGGTTGTTGCTCACATTTTTCTCTGCTTCTTGTTTACTAATATATGTAGTACTATTTGAATAACGCTATTGAAGGTTTTCAATGCCCAAATGGTCTCTCAATTCAGTGTGAAAATATTTTTTCAGATTCTCTTTTATTGAGAAATTCTCTCTTTGGTTGCACTAGGTTCTTATGAATTTTAGAATGGATCTCATTGTGTCTTGTATAGTTCTCATTTTGGAAAAAAATTGAGTTGTTTTAATCTAAAGAGTTTATTTGATAGACTTGCAATGCTTCTATTATCTTTATTATAATTTTTTTTAAATGAAAAATTTATCCTAAGAATGAGAATAGTTATAGTTGATGCGGATAAAGATGTTTCTAATTTATAAGTAACGAATTATTAGTTTTTTCAAACTTAAAAATGAATGATTTAAAGTTGAAAGTATTATTTTTATCAGTAGATCACCCAAAATTTAGATTATGATCTAAACACATATTCTGATGGGCTATTATCACATATAGCCAATATCGAGTCTCAGTTTTCAAAAAAACCACAAAGATTGAAAAATATCAAAATCACCCATAACATAATTAACCCACAATTATTTTAGGGTAAAATACGTTTTTGGTCCCTGTAGTTTCACGTTGGTTTCATTTTCGTCCCTGTACTTTCAAAACTGACTTTTTTCGTCCCTGTACTTTCCAAAACCCACTTTTTTCGTCCTTCTATTAACTTCTCCGTCTGGGACATAAACGGTAGCTTATGTGGCATTTTTCTTGCTTATGTGGCATTAAGTTGTTGGCAGAAATTAACTGAAGTGGCATAAACTGAATTAGAAATCAAATTTAGTAACTAATTGAGAAAAGTAACTGCCCTAAAAATCTCAGAGAAGCACGAAGCACGAATCGAAGGCGAAATTGAACAAGAACAAGGAGAAATCGAAGGACAAATCGAAGGAGGAGTAGCGAATCGAAGGAGAAGATCTGAGTATCAGGCGAAGTACGAAGTAGGTGAGTAGCATCGAAGTAGAAGTATCGAAGGAGAAGTATCGAAGGAGAAATATCGAAAGAGAAATTGTAAGTATTCTGATTAACTCTAAATCTGAAATTTGTGAAACTGATTTGGGTATCACACATATTTCAAAACCTTAGTTTTACTTTTTGAAACTGATTACTGTATCAAAAATTTTCAAAACCCTAGTATAAATGTCATGCAAGTGATTCATGTATGTGGTTCTGTATGTGATTTTTATGCAGGAAAATGGTTGATTTAAGTGAATATTGTTTCCTAGTCATTCACTACAATGGAAGAAGGGTGTATGCACCTCAGATGGGATATGTTGGGGGAACAGAAGAGGTTGTGACATACAAGGTGGATAGACTGTCCCTTATAGAGCTTGGAATGATAATGATTAGGCTAGAGGTCTACAATGCTGTGTGGTTTCATTATGTGAAACCTGGAATGGATATAAGTAATGGATTTCACTGCTTTTTGGTTGATGAGGACATCCCTGAAATGGTTGAGTTGATCAAGGAGGACAGATTTATACACATATATGTAGAGCACAACCCTAATGTGAAGTATGCTGAAATAGTAGAACTAATCACCACAATTCGTGAGTTGCCTCGTCTGTGTTGGTATGACAGTGAGGCTGAGTATGGATATGGAGATGATGAGAAGGAGTTTGATGATGAGAAGGAGTGTGATATTGAGTCTCAGATCAAGGAGTTTGAAGTACTATCATTAGAATGGCCAAGTACTACCCCTCAGCCCTCTATATACAACAATCCACAATCCCATCCTTGCAACAATCCATAGTCCCCCCTTGCAACATTCCCCCATCCCCCCTTGCCACATTTCCCCATCCCCCCCCTTGCCACATTTCCTCATCCCCCCCTTACAACATTCCCCCATCCTCTCCTTACAACAATCCCCCATCCCCTCCTTGCAACAATGATATTGAAGAACAATTTTCTCCCCCTCATTGGACCCCTCTTATTGATGAACATTTTGCTTCCCCTCATTGGTCCACTCCGAATGAGGAAACATTTTCCTCTCATTGGCCCCTATCAATGAACCACTTTCCCCTTATTGGACCCTTCCTTACACTAGATCATACTCCCCTCCTAGGAATGAAAACTGGGATTTCTCTCATGTAGTTGGGGAAGAGAGGGCTGCTGAATATGGAGAAGAGAGAGCTGCAGTATTTGAGGAAGAGGGAGCTGCAGGATGTGAGGAAGAGGGAGATGCAAGATTTGAGGAAGAGGGAGATGCAGAATTTGAGGAAGATGGAGCTGCAGAATTTGAGGAAGAGAGAGCTGTAGAATATGGAGAAGAGATAGATGCAAAATCTGGGGAAGGAGGAGCAGAATCTGGGGAGTCAGGAGAAGCTGGTGAAGAAGAAGCTGGGGAAGAAGAAGAGGGAGCTGAATTACAAGGAGGTGCAGTATCAGATGCTTCTGCAGAATCTGATATTGACTTGAACGAGGTTCTAAATTTTGAAGGAGATGTAGAGTCAACGTATACAGCTTTTGATGACTTAAATACTCCTCCAAACTCAGATGGTGAAGGGGGACCTAATTATCCAAGCTTTAATCCGAAAGTTGACATGAAGGATGCAGCTTTGCAGATTGGTATGAGGTTTCCAACAAAGAAGAATTTGAAGACTGCCATCAAGACGTATGCTGTTAATGGAGCCTTCAATGTGAAGCTTGTAAAAAACGATAAGGTCCGAGTTAGGGCTGTGTGTTCTGGGGATTGTACATGGAAGCTACATGCTTCTCGAGTTCAAGGTGAGCCTGAAACCTTCCAAATCAAAACGTACATGGAAGAACATACATGCCCTAGAGAGTTCAACAACAGGAACATGAATTCGTCATGGATTGTGAAATCCAAGCGAGTGTTAAAGCAGATTTCTTTGTGAATATTTCAAAAGCGCATGCCTATCGTGCTAGAGCAAAGGCTTTGAAAAAATTGAATGGCTCATTGAAAGAGCAGTTTCGTAGGTTGAGAGATTATGGTGAAGAATTGCTACGTACGAACGAAGGGTCGACTGTGAAGATTGTGACTGATAGGGTGAATGAGGATAGCCCCCCTGTTTTCAAAAGAATTTATGTGTGCTTGAAATGCTGTAGAGATAGCTTTCAATTTTGTAGACCATTGATTGCACTGGATGCTTGCCATTTACTAGGGCCATGCCAAGGGCAGTTAATGGCAGCGATGGGGATTGATGGTATATGCCCTATAGCCTGGGCAATTGTTGAAGCAGAAACTAGGGACTCATGGACATGGTTTCTCAAGCTGTTGGAAGATGACCTAGGTAGTTTCAGAGCACGAGGAGTCACATTCATTTCAGATAGGCAGAAGGTATGTTCCATTCCATTATTGCATGGAGTATGTTGCAATCGAAGTAAAGGTTTCACAAATGGTCCCTCTGAGGGACCATTAGTGAAACCTTTACTTTTAACCAATTTATTCCCATCTGCTTGTGTTAATTGCATCTGGAATTGATATCTCCTTGATTTATCTGCAAAAATTGGTTAAAAGCTGAGGGACCATTAGTGAAACCTTTACTTTTAACCAATTTTTTCCCATCTACTTGTGTTCATTGCATCTGGAATTGATATCTCCTTGATTTATCTGCAAACATTGGTTAAAAGTAAATGTTTCACTAATGGTCCCTTAGAGGGACCATTAGTGAAACCTTTACTTTTCAACATTTATTCTCATCTGCTTGTGTTCATTGCTTCTGGACTTGATTTTGCAGGGACTTGTACCCACGTTTGAAAATGAGTTTCCAGATATTGATCATCGATACTGTGCAAGACATTTATATGCAAATTTTCAGAAACAGTTTCGAGGATTGCTGTTGAAAAACTACTTTTGGAATTCTGCTTCAGCTAGAACAAGGGTTGAATTTGACTTATGGATGGAAAGGATTGGAAATGTAGATATTAATGCATTTCAATATCTCAACAACATACCTGCTCGCTATTGGTCCAAACATGCCTTCAGGCCTGAATTTCACTGTGATATGCTCCTGAACAATCTCTCCGAAAGTTTCAATGCAATCATCAAGGAAGCCAGAGACAAACCTGTAATTCAATGCTTGGAAATAGTTAGGAAGCTTGTAAACAGTAGGATTACGAGGAAGACAACACAATATAGGGCATTGACTGGACAATTAGGACCAAGAATCAAAGACAAGCTTTCAGAGATCAAGAAAATGTCGCGGTTTTCAGTGCCAACATGGCATGGAGAGCAGATGTTTGAGGTTGAGAAGAGGAGAGAACAGTATGCGGTTGATGTAGCTCAGAAATCTTGTTCATGTAGAGCATGGAACTTGACAGGCATACCATGTGAACATGCCATAGCTTGCATTTTATGGCTAAAACTCATTCCAGAGGATCTAGTTGATACTTGCTACCACAAATCAACTTTAATCAGTACTTACTCCTGCTTCATGTTCCCTGTTAGTGGAGCACATACATGGCCTAAATCATCATCTGAACCTGTGCTACCCCCTTTGATTAGGCGTCCTCCCGGTAGACCGAAAAAGTCAAGAAGAAAGAGCGTTGATGAGGCTTCGGCATCAACACACAAACTGAAGAGGCAGTTTGGTTCAGTTACATGTAGTAAATGCAAATCACTTGGTCATAATTCAAGATCGTGCAAGGGGCCAGTCAAAAAGAGAACCCAAACAAAACAGGCTCATACATTCATGGGGTTCAATATTCCAAATGTGAGATATTAACTCCATTAAATTCATATTCTGCTTCAGCTTTAACTAATCATACAAATTTATGTATATGCAGGATGTGCCTCTCTTTGACCAAGGATCTACATCTGGATGTGCTTCTAGACCTGAAAGAGGCAGAGGATCAAGAAGAGGTAGAGGAAGGGGAACTAGATCTGAAAGAGGAAGGGGAACTGGATCTGGATCTGGATCTGCAGCTGCAGCTGCCTCTGGATCTGCTTCTGCATCTGGACAAGGATGGACTAGATCTGAAAGAGGAATAGGCCGCACGTATCTAACAAGGAGAAGGGCAAGAGGAACTTGAAGAATCTACTGCTATATTGATGGAGATTTTGCTGATAGATTTGCTGCTATATTTATGGATTTGATTTTGAAGAAACTCCTGCTATACTTATGCTGTTTGTTTTGATTTAGAGATTGGTTTTAGGGATATCAAAATCAATCTATCTACTGTTGGTGATTTTTGGGATTGTTTTTAGGGATAGCAAAACCTGCTGAAGTGGGTGAACAATTGTTGAATTCTGTCTTCTTTTTTGGCTGTTTATTTAATATGTATGGAGGACCACATCCTTATTATGTGTGAAAGATTCTCTTTTATCTTTATCCTCAAATTCAATGGTCAAAGCACCTTTTGTGTGAATCAAAATATTCTCTTATGAGATTTACCTTTCTATTTTAAATTGTTCAAAATTACCATTGATATCACAACTACCAAATCAACCAGATTTACCAAATCAACCAGATTTACCAGGGACTAAAACTGCATAGATTCAAATTAAGAGTAGGTAATAACAACCAGGGACTAAAACTGAATTCATTCAAATTAAAAACAGGGACTAACAACCAGGGACTAAAAAACTGTATTCATTCAAATAACATTGGCCATTTCCATTGATACATTCCTACTCACCTTACAAGTTCATACATTCAAATTAAAACCAGGGACTAAAACAAAATTCATAACACATGAACTAAATTTTGTTCATTTGCAATACATTGAACATCCCAAATACATGTTCATACTCAAACCTACACCTAAAATCATAGTTATGTAACAAGCCCTTTTCCATTTCTTCAGGTTCTGATTCTTCTTCTTCAACTTATGAACTTCATCCTTCAACTTCTTTATGACCACCATTTCCCGATCCATGAACTCCGCATCATACCAAAGAAAAAACCCACAGCCTGTTGAACCTCTCTATCAAGAAATAAGAACAATAACAGATTTATAGAATTTTAGATTAACAGATTACAGATTACAGAATTTTATATTAAAGAAATTTGTCTTACCCTGTAGTTAGCACAACCAACAAATCTTCGCCCTGGGTTTGCATTTGTCCATGACGTCTGTAACCTACCTCGAACTCCACAATAGCACGACACCAATCTTCGATTCAGATTACTCCTCCTTGAATCATCGTTTGAACTCTGATTCGAGGAATCCAGACTATTTTGAGTCGACATCTGCTTGCTCGACTTCAAATCCTTGATTCTCCACTGCTTCGTCTTCGTCGTACTATTTCCTTCAAAGTTCAGTTCGTCATCGCCCTAACTCTCGTGAGGAAGATGAACTTCATTCCATTTGCCCTAGCCCTCGTGAGGATGATGATGGAGCTGATTAACACTAAAACCTATTCATATATGCCACATGTTGTTAGTTTATGCCACATCAGTTAATTTCTGCCAACAACTTAATGCCACATAAGCTATCGTTTATGTCCCAGACGGAGAAGTTAACATAAAGACGAAAAAAGTGGGTTTTGGAAAGTACAGGGACGAAAAAAGTCAGTTTTGAAAGTACAGGGACGAAAATGAAACCAACGTGAAACTACAGGGACCAAAAACGTATTTTACCCATTATTTTATGAAAAATTGATTATAATTGATATATTATTTTTGTAAATTTACATTACTGATATAAATTTAATACTAGAATTTACATTACTGATAAATTATTGTTATAAAATTATATCAATGATATATCATTAAAATAATAGAATATTTAAAAATGGGTAAATATGATATAAACATAAAAATGTGGCATATATGAAAACAAGACTCAAAAGTTGGCTACCACGCATAATTTTCCTATTCTGATTCACAATCTGATTTTAAATTTTTAGAGTAACCAACCAAACATATATTTCAAATTTCTGAATCTTAATTATAAATTCTGAATCTGTTACCAAACACAGTTTCAGAACCAACAAATTCACATAATACAACTCTGAATTCATTAGAATCCACTAAATTCAAATTCTGCTTTTCAGATTGCATACCAAACAGGGCCTAATACTTTTTTGTTTATTTTTTTATTTATCCATTATACATGGTTTGACATTGTTAAAACTAACAGTGATTCTCTTTTAAAAATTTCAGAGTTTGAAGAAGTATTAATGACTGTTGGAAGATGATCGAAGAAGAAAGAAATTCGAATTTTTCTAGAAAATAACTATTCAGAAGCTTTAAGATTTTTTTAGTTATAGTTTTAATTATTGAGAATAAACGAATATGTGGCATAAATCCCAACCATCACTTGGTATAGATCAGAGGAGATTGTCGGGCTATTGTGCTAAGATATTATGATAGAATATGCTCTGTCAAAAGGAAAATTCTTACTATTGAAAACTTAAAAATCATACATTAAACTCATGAAATAAACGAATATGTGAGAAAGGGCTGAGATGTTATTCTCTCAAATACAACTCAGTGCAACCATCTAGCCTTAGTCTTTATCTCTAAAGTGTATAATTAAGTGGTAAATTCCTCTTGCCCAAATCATGCATGCATAAATTTATCATTACTTTCACTTATCTCCATGTATGAATGAAGAAAAACTTGTTAATTCTTCTTAAAATGATATGCAATATACTTCTCAATATATGCCTAGCTTCATCCTACTCTATTTTTACAAAGTTTTGTGGATGGATAAAGATGTGAAGAATTTAACGTCAAAAGGTATTGCATAAATTCTATATTTCAATCATGAAGTTCAAGCTATCTCATTTTCTTTTACACACACCCACAACTGATTTAGCCTAGCATGGCTAAAAGTGACAAAGAAAACATTACAAAATATGAAATGGATTTCATGATGATCTGGAAAATAAGGAACTAAATTTTTTAGAAAAATAAAATGAAAATCTTAAATTATCAACTAAAAACAAAATTTAGCTGTCACATATTCTATCTATGCCTTATTTTTCTCATCTCTCGTCCTCTTCTCTCTTCTTTCCTTAGTCAGTAAGCTTTTTATCGTCAACTCTATCCTTTTCCTGTAAAAAAACTATGCTAATTTTCTTCATCGGGCCACCTGATAATGTAGACGCATGTCGATAATACTATTGCAGATAGTGACCTGAGTATGTCACAACAAACAAGGTTGGTTAGGAAAAAAGAATATCTTCATATTTCCGCAAGAGCTTGTCTTGGTAGCAACATATCTTGCTCTAGACAGGGAAATAACATGCTGCACAAGTGATATAACCAAAGAAAACTTCCTAGAGTCTTAAAAACCCAATTCAACTATTAGTGCTCAGAATAAGAAGCAAGAATAGAGAAAAAGGGTAGGAAACATACTCAAAATGATAAAAGCAAACTTAAAGCATGAGAGAAGAGACTTCTCACAAAATTTACTAAAATTATATTCACATTACTACTATTCTACTAGTTTACTCGATATTTTCTTTATTTTTATTCAACTTTAGGTACCTAATAATTCCTTTTTTGTGGAATTATGAACCACACCGATGCTCCGCTTCTTTCTTTTTTAGGTACTTAAATTGCTCGTAAATTACTCAATACATCACTTACGTAGCACCTCCAACACACTACCTTCAATTCATCTCATATTCTAAATTTTTTGCGTACGTTGAAGCCAACCACATTTGCGCAGCAACATATATAATCAACATGTATAAAACACCATTTTTTAGTAATAAGAGTGTTTAAGTATGGAGTACTCGAAGGGAACCATGATTAAACCCTCATCAAATGGGTGGAACCTTGGACAAAAATAAAAGAGGTTGAGTAGAATATGGAGCCATGGTTTTTTTATTGGAATGCTTTTGAAAATTACAAGTTGATAAAACATTTTTATAGGGACATTTACAAATAAGTTAAAATGGGCTCTAATATTTATAAATTTGTTAATCTAAAAATGTATCTATAAATATGTTAACGATTTATAATCTCGATTACTGATCATCAAAAAATGTCACAAATACCCCTATTTCATTCAAGTTTATTAGTAAGACAATGATTTACCATTGATATAATAAGATTAATATTACAAAGTCAGGAGAGATGTTGGTAGAAAATTTCAATTTCTCTTCGAAAAACAGGGGAAAACAAGTTGGAAGATTTGGTTTTCTTCAAATATGAGTTAGGGGATGAGTTTTGATAGAAAAATTGATAGTTTTGTGATGGTAGGATTTAGTTAAATTCTTGCCGAAACAAAAAAATTCTCGCGTTTGAGGTCTTGTTGAAAAATTTTGAATTCTCGTTTTATAGCAAGGGATTGCAAGTGGGAAACTTCATATTTCGTCAAGTTTCAGTTCAAGGAAAGTTCTAGCAAAAAAAGATGATTTTTGGGTTTTGTTTAATTACTACCGAAAAACTTTGTAGCAGCAAAAATGGAGATGATGACGGTGATGACGTGGATATGGTGGTGCATTGGTGGAGATGGCGACTAAGGTGGCTGAGAAAATGGAGAGAGAAAAAGGAAGATATAATTTAGAAAGATGATAGTGGAGGAATGGAAGATAATGGAACAAGAAAGATGAGGATAATTTAAGAATTAAAAAAATATTCATTAAATCATCTTTTAAAAAAGTAACATATGTGTAAATATTTTTAAAAAATGATAGATAAGTACGTTGGGATTGGAGCCTCTAAAAGAGTTCTCAAACGGAAGTCCCAATGATCTTTCCTTGTATTATAAATATATTCAAAACAAAAATGCATAAAAGAATTACGAACCCTTGTAGAGAAGTGTCTGACTCTTCCTCGTTCTTCTTGGTTACGATCCTGGGACCACCAAAAATGTTTTCCTCACTAAGCATAAAAGAGAATCGGTGCGTGGGCACTATCCTCTTTGGAAAAAGGAAGAGGGAAGAAAATTCTTTCTTCCCTTACCCTATCGGCGGCGGCGACAGAGAGAGAGGGATGAGAGGAATTTTCCTGAACTTTTTCTTTTGCTCTCTTAGTTGTGCGTTTTGGGGTCACCCCAAAGTTCCTATTTATATTAAAACTAAAGCCTCAGAACATCTTTAAATATCATTTAATTATCAAATAATTGATAAAGATATTATATATTTTGAATAATTAAGATATAATATCTTATTCCATAATAAGATAATCTAATATCTTTATTTAAATTAATCTTTGTTAATTTAAAATAATTATTCCATATCTTACTCTCATTTAAATTAATCATATTAATTTAAATTAAGATATTCCACATATATATTTTAAATAAAATAAAATGCAAATAATTGGTTAACTATTAACCATTGGGGGCGTGTGACCCACACCTTGTCATCTCCATGAGAATATTGGGTATTTTATTTTTCCTTTTTATTTAATAGAACAATTCCATTAGATAAAAAAATAAAACTCCTTTTATTTATTTCCTCTTTTTAATTTGACTTCCTCAAATTAAATATTTAAATAGACTCCTCTATTTAAATCCTCGTTAATTTTGGACAACTGCAAAATCAATTTAATTGAATAGACTGTTCTATTTAATCTCTCTATTATATAATTAAATAGACTCTTCTATTTAATAAATAATTAAATAGACTCTTCTATTTAATAAATAATTAAATAGACTCTTCTATTCAATTTCTCCGTTAATTAAATAATCAAATAGACTCCTCTATTTAATTTCATTTAATTAATCAAATATACTCCTCTATTTATATTTTCCTTGATTGATTTGATAACTTCAAATCAAATACTTGACATCATTTTTCCAAAGAAATTAATCATCATTAATTTATGTTCTCAATTACATGCGTTAGCTCGAAAGACTTAATGGACCTATAGGACTAAGCTCCAATGATCTAGAATTTGATCGATTGAACTCCTTCAATCAATTAATTCTTATTCATTAACTTCTAGGTAACTCCACTAAATATCTAGAGTTGCACTCTTAGTACTATAAACATAGTTATGTCCATTGGCTAATATCATTAACTACACTTTGATCCTTCACAAGTTAGTTCGTATCCATGGCTAGGTAATTGCACCGTATTAACCTCCATGATACATCTTGTTCCTTAAGCCCAACTGATTCTCCAATGAACAACCTTACATAATCTCCATTATGCGTCTTTACCTTTTCCTTGATCAGAGGAATATGGGGCCCGCTGTTCAAGACCGAATCAGTACATAAGGGAACTATTCATCTATTTTCCTATATGGAAAAGAATGAATTCCATTTTTGTGTAATTACGTTCCCAGCTATAAGCAAGATGCAATCCCCAAAGTGGGAGGCATATTGAGCGAACTATATCGAGTCACTCTCACCTATGCAAACTAAAGGTTTTCCTCTTGCGAACAGGAGTTCGTAATCAACTTAGAATTAAGATTAATTGTACATGATCAACCGATTGATAAACAAAGTGTCTTTCTCTAATGGCTTTCCTAGATGACAGTAAGTTTATCTTAGTCTAAACTACTACAATCTCTATTGCAGTAATACCCCCACTCACATGTCTCTATAAGAGCGATCCAGATGAGATCTCTTGTGCCAATTCACAAATGGGCTGTGTTAGTGATGTTACCAGAAATCAGGGTGTAAATGGGGCATGACAGGGTGTAAATTGGGTACCTCGTTTGTACCATGCCCCATTTAAGGTTTTTTTCCCCACCCCACCCCACCCCACCCCAATTAACTTTATCCCCCACCCCTTACCCCGCACCATTTATTAAACGGGGGCGGGTACTAAATGGGGTGGAGGAAACTGTTAAAAATACATGATTTCATATTTTTTTCCTTCAAAATTCTTTTTTTCAATGATAATAGGCATAAAAATAAAGAAATAAAACTCTCCATCATAATCTATATGAAAATAAACCTAGTAAATTTAAATTACAAAAAAAAATAAAATTAAGTAGCTAAATGGGACGAGGTGGGTTTAAACTAGGGGAAAAAATACCCCCGCCCCGCCCCTGCCTCTGCCCCGTACCCCCCCCCCCCCGGTTTATTAGGCGGGTTTGGCAGGGGCAGAGCAGGGAAGCGGGGTAAATGACAATGTAAATATTACTAATTAATAATTCCTTTATTTATTTGCAGTTTTGCAGTTTAATTGGATTACATAAGATTTAGTGTAGAAACCCCAGCAATCTCCCACTTGCACTAAAGGTTTTTAGAGATTTATCTAGTAATCCTAAACTACCTATATGACGCTCGAACACCTTAGATGGAAGCGTATTTGTAAATGGATCAGCAATATTATCCTCAGAGGTTATCTTTGTCACTACAACATCTCCTCTCTATGTGCTTTCCCCGTTTGTGGCTTCTAGGCTCCTTGGAGTTGGCTACAACACCACTGTTATAACAGAACAGTGTTATGAGTTTGTCCATATCTGGTACTACCTCCAGATTGGTTAGGAACTTCCTGAGGCTGACACCCTCTCTAGCAGCTTTGCAAGCTGCTACATATTCGGCCTCCATTGTGGAGTCAGCAATACAATTTTGGTTTATACTCCTCCAAACAATGGCTCCACCACAAAGTGTGAAACTTGATCCAGACGTGGATTTCCTAGAATCCTTATCTGCTTGGAAGTTAGATTTGTGTACTCCTTGAAAATCAAATACTCTTTACCGTACACTAGCATATGTTCTCTTGTTCTCTGAAGATGCTTGAGAATATTCTTAACTGCAACCCAATGTTCATAACCAGGGTTTGATTGGTAACTGTTTACTATCCCTATTGCATAATAGATGTCAGGACTAGTACACAACATCGCATACATTAGACTTCCAACTGCTGATGCATAAGGATACTCTCTCATACTCTCAACTTCTTAAGGAGTTTTAGGACATTGGTCCTTTGTTAAATAAATCCCATGCCTGAAAGGTAACGCTCATTTCTTGGATTTATCCATCCCATACTTGGCAACTATTTTGTTAATGTAGGATGTTTGAGACAACGCTAACGTCTTGTTCTTACGATCCCTTATGATTTGGATACCAAGGACATATTAAACCTCTCCCAAATCCTTCATTTGAAATTCGTTAACTAGCCATTTCTTAACGTCTGGTAATACCCTTACATTATCCCCAATAAGTAAGATATCGTCAATGTATAGAATGAGAAAAACTACATCTTTTGTTGAGTATCTTCTTGTAGACACAAGACTCATCAGCATTCTTTTCAAATACGATTTGACCATAGTGTCAAATCTCTTGTTCAAAGATCGTGAAGCTTGCTTTAATCCATAAATAGATTTTAGCAACTTACAAACTTTTTGTCCTTCACTCTGATCAATGAATCCTTTTGATTGGAGCATATAGATACTCTCATCAAGATACCCATTAAGAAATGCATCCATCTTCCAAATTTCATAATCGAAATGTGCAGCAATAGATAGGAGAGTTCTAATAGAATTTAACATAGCAACAGGGGAGGAGGTTTCTTCATAGTCATCCCCTTCCTTTTAGGAATAACCCTTTGCTACAAGTCTAGCCTTGAAAGTCTCTACTTTTCCATTCGCTCCTCATTTCCTCTTGTAGATCTATTTGCACCCAATGGGTTTTACCCCAACTGGTTGATCTACAAGTTCCTAGACTGAGTTGGAGTATATGAACTCCATCTCAAGATCTATAGCTTTTAGCCATTTTTCTTTGTCAACATCCTCCATTGCATTTTTTTAAGACAATGGATCCTCCAGATCAATACAACCATCATTGGTCTGAGTAATGGCCAAATATCGTTCGGGCAACTTGGATGCCCTCCCACTATGATGGGGACTTAACTGGATTTGATTAGAATTTATCTTCCTATTTGATGAGTTAGGCAGTTCAACAACAATTGTTGGCTCATTTGTGGTTTCACTTGGAACCATCTCCTCTAGTACTAGTTTACTAGGCGATTTGTGGTTTCCTATATAGTACTCTTCCAAGAATGTAGCATTTATCGACACAAACAATTTATTCTCTTCAATATTATAAAAGAATCCACCACGAGTCTCTTTAGGGTAGCCTATGAAGAAGCATACCTTAGACCGTGATTTTCATTTCTTAGGGTTCGATTTCAGCACATGTGCTGGACAACCCCATACTCGGAAGTGACGCAAGCTTACTTTACGTCCCAACCATATCTCAATGGGTGTTTCTAAAATACTTTTAGAAGGTACCTTATTTAGGATGTGTAGCGCAGTCTCCAATATGTAACCCCAGAAAGATTCTGGTAATGATGAATATCTCATCATTGATCTCGTCATTTTGAGTAAGGTTCTATTTCTTCTTTCAGCTACAGCATTCTGCTGAGGTGTACCAGGTGCTGAAAGTTGGGATGTAATCCCATATATATCAAGTAGTCTTTGAACTCATTGTCCATTTACTCCCTACCACAATCTGATCGAAGTGTCTTGATAGATTTACCAAGTTGCTTTTCAACTCCAGCTTTAAACTCCTTAAATTTCTCAAGAGTTTCATACTTGAATTGCAACAGGTAAATGTACCCATACCTTGAGTAGTCATCTATAAAGACCCATAGTACTCATATGCACCTCTAGCTTTACCATTCATCAGACCACAAAGGTCTAAATGGATAAGCTCTAGTGGTTATGTGGCTCTATTTCCTTTAGCTAAAAAAGGACGCTCGGTCATTTTAGCCTCTATAAAGGATTCACATACTGGGAGTGCACCAAGCTCTAAGTCACTTAGAAGTCCATTTTTAACCAGTCTTTGAATTCTTTTGAGGTTAATATGGCCAAGCCTTAGATATCATAGAAGGGTCTCATCTTTAAAAATTCTACTTTATTAGTTATAGACTCTGCAGTCTGGAACAACTCAGTATTATAAAGTGTTGCACATACTAACGGTGTTAGTATATATAAATTGTTATCTTCTATTCCTGAAAAAATAAAGTTTCTATCTTTAAAAATATCAACTTTATTAATACCGAAATCTATGGTATAATGTTGTTTACAAATACAACCCAAAGAAACTATGTTCCGGAGTAAACCAGGAACATAATAAACAGTGTTCAGGAAAATAAACATTTTATTTAAAGATAATCAACAACTTTTTAAATGAACTAATACTTATTTTATTCATAATAAAATAACCAAATGTTTCCATAAACATAATAAAAGTAACACAAGTTACTAAATAGTTTCTATAACATAGATACTACTTAATGGCTCATAATGACTAGAAAAGCTTTTTTAAGCTTCAGAGCGCAAACTTCATGAAATCTCTATTTCCTTTCCATTTTTCCATTTTTAAAAGTAAAGATAATGATTAGAATTATCTCATAATTCATCACTGAAAACAAAGAATAGTAAATCGTATTTACCATTATTGATTTCAATCTTTCTCTTTTGAAATTATCCCCTGAGCTGAATTCACGAACTTTCGAAAATTTGTCTGTCAGTAGAAAAGAAGTTGAGTTAGTGAATTGAATCTCCATAAATTCAGTAGGATCATATCCTCATTATCTCATAATGTCACTAAGTAAATCATATTTACCAGTACATAAAGTCTTCTTTGCATACTTTAGCCCAGTAAACTTATATTGAGGGTTCTCTCGAGTGTTTTGGATGATGTTTATCATCTCTCGTGCGGTGGCAACCAATTCTACTATCCTGAACATGTGGAGTCTTTTTAGAATGTAAATCTGAGCTATTTCATCGCTTTAGATCTATCTCTCATATGGATCTCACACGTCTCGAAGAACAGGGTTTGGACCCCTCACGACAATCACTGTAAAGAACAAAATGAATGTGCTCATTGATCATAATGTCAAATAGTTCTGATTCCCAAGTGTCATAGTTCTCATCATTCATTGTTGGTTTGTTTTTTCAAGTCAAGTAATTCTTATTTCATATATTGCTGATAAATAAATAAACACATGCTTTAGTAATACAATTTTACATATCCATTCATTCATACTGTTGGCATCTATTAAACGTGATGCATGAAAGCACATTTAATGAAATTCTAAAACCTTAAAACACAATTTCAATGCCATGGTATGTTAGTGTGACAGGAACGATGCCTACGTAGGTAGGTCAAGGTTCCCTTTCACTAAAATGAGACTCCTCTCAACTAATGGACATCCCCAGGCTATCTCATATCCTACAGTTCTTTAGTTACCATGTTTTGGTTAGGCAAAACATCTAGATCACTTAAATATTAATTTTGATGAGTGTCACCATAAGGAGAGTCAAACATTAAAACTCTTAAGAGTCTTTCTAAATAGATCCTTTTGAGTGTTGCCCAAGTTTTAGTTCGCTTAAAGTTATTTTTTATGAGTGTCACCGTAGGGAGAGTCAAACATCAAAAGCTTTAAAAAAATCCTATCTTGAAGAGAATCACCTAGGTATTGATCCATACGGTTACTTTCTAGAGGGAATGAGTAAAAAGTTACCAACACCACAAAAGCCCTATATGAATCTCACTCATTGATTCCAACTTAGAGACAGTAAGACATGTTGTCACTGTTAGCTTTTGGGCTTCAATCATACCTAATGTTTTGATGATAACAAACCAAACATATACTGATGGTTTCAAAGTTTTTAAATATCTATGTTGTAGAGCTCGAAACAAGGATTCCGACGCAATTTGAATCGGCTAAATCGGAGTCCAAATGAAGAAGTTATGGACAAAAGAAGTTTAGATGCAAATATACAAACCGGATGATATCATCACTGACATGGACAAAAAAGGCGAACCAGAAAATGACACGTGGCAAAATTGATGACGTGACAAAGTCAATGGTCAACTATTGATGATGTGGCACTTCAAACAGTAACATTTTGGGTGACGTGACATTACACGTATACGATGACATGGCAGTTGAGAACCAACCATAAAGTGACACGTGGAGAAGCAGCTGACTAGGCGTTGATCGGATCAAGCAAAATTGATACTGACAGACAAATAGGAAGACGACATGTGGCAAAGAGATTTGGATTTTAAAATTTAAAATTTAGACTAATGGGAAGGCAGCACGTGGAGAAACCTTTAAAATTTAAAAAAAGTAATAAAGCAGCTGCAAGGAGGCGGTTCACGCGCCTCTGGATCGCATGCAGTACACGCGCCCACATGGGCGTTCTCTCATTCGCTGAATTAGTATCGCTCTATTTTATACTCTTGCGACTGGGCCTTGCTATTTGAACGTGGCTGAAGCAAATTTGCCTTTTTACTTGATTTTCCAGCCCGTTTTTCACCTTTTTTTATCAGCCATTGATCTGATTTTGCCCCATCAATGGTCCAGATTTAACCTGAAGCATAGACACGAAATTGACCACCTCTTAACCTTATTTTCAGATCCAAAAACAGTAATCTAATGCTTTCCAATCTGTTCTAAATTGCTGCCCAAAATTCTCAAGAGCTCCATCCTTCAATTCTATCTTTCAATCTTATTTTTGCTTATTTATTTTGTGAGAAATTTATTGTGTGAGGAATTTGTGACAATTTAAATGGTACAAAAACTTGTGTATCTCCTATTTGAGAGGATTTGTGAGGACTTCTTAATTCAAATTTTATTGGGATTTGTATTAAGGTGTGGGAACACCTTGGGGTGTGAAAAAGAAATTGGTTAGATCCTGAACCAGTGAAAATGATCGGGGTTTTCTCTTTTTCCTGTTGAAATTAACGAGGGTGATTGTATCAGTTTGATTCTCACCCGCAAGAGAATCGGTGATAGTGAAAAATCTCAAGGAGGAGCCTTGGGGAGTGGACGTAGGCTTGCCGAACCACTATAAAAATCTTCAGTGTCTTCTTTCCCTAAACTTTTTAATTTCCGTACGTTTTATTTTATTGATTTGTGTTTGTTGTTGTGTGTTAATTAATTGCTTGCATCGATCTTTTGAAAATATTGTTGGTTCAACAAATTCATTAATTTACATCTTGTTTGCTTTAATTTTTAATTTAGTTGATCAATTTGAAAAACGTTATTGTTATACAATTTGATTTATAAATTTATAATTTTTTAAAGCAACCTTATTCACCTCCCCTCTAGTGTTTCCATTCAGCCCTACAGTAACTTGTCCTTCTCCCACTCAATATAGCTAGCTAAGGCTTTTAACTTAGATATACCCAAGCTACCTCTAATATCTAAGTTCAATCTAACTTATAATAGCTTTTATAGATTGGTTAGATTGATTTTAATATGAAAGCCAAGTGATTAATCTCTATTAATCCTAACACATTATGCATCGTCTCAATGAAGAAAATTATTAATAAAATATGACTCCCATATCGCTCCAGTTAGAGGGGTCCCAAGTTAATGGAACGATTAAATAACCTCTTATCTAGGGCAAAGCTTTCTCGCCAGAGTTATATTTAAATTAATAACTTCAACTTCATTAATTTTTTATTAACTCTTTAAATAAAAATAATGACACCTCATCTTTTAGGTCTTTAGTTTCAAATCCTATTTAAAACTAAACAATTAATTAAAATATTGATTTCTAAACTCTTTTAGACCATTTTAATTAAAACCTAAAACACGCTGCTAGTAATTACTAACTAACCCCTTAATTAAAATTCTAGCACAATAAATATAACATTTATATTCAACAAGGCATGAGCATAATATCAATAATCTCCATTAATGATGCATGATCATGACATTTATGCATTTATGATGGAAATAATTATTTATGACATACTTTATGCATGAATAATTACTATTTAATTATATCTAATATCTAATAAATAAATAAGCAATTTTGGTTGGGATAATATTGGCCAAATCTATGAAAATAAAATTCTATATCTAAATATAAATTAAATTTTCATCTTGAACTTCTCCAGGATCTTCAGAAAACAAAAACAAGAAAAAACGAGGGAGGCACCTAGGGTTTACCCTAGGAGCCGCCGCCTCAAAACTAATTTTTTTCCTTGTAGAGGCTGCGCTGCAGCAGCCTTGGCTGCTGTTTCTGCAGCGTCACCGCATTACTACTGCTGCAGTACCGCCGCTGTGGTGGTGTTGTCCACCTGCAGCTCGTGTTATCGACTCCTTCGGTACCGGCCTGGATCCAGTTCATTTTCTTTCCTTTATCGTTTCGATCGATATCTCCATACGATTAAAACGAATACAAATTTTTCTTATATCAAAATCATGGGCTTACAAAATTGCTAGAAAAGAATACCTAGGCTAATAAATCCTAAATTAACCAAAACGCAAAATCCACAACTTTAATACTCCTTTTAAAATCAATTTCAAATCTCATCATAAAGTTTTGAAAAATATTATATATACAAGACAGCTCTGATACCAGTTGTTGGGATTGAAGCCTCTAAAAGATTTCTCAAACGGAAGTCTTAATGATCTTTCCTTGCAGTGTAATATATTCAAAACAAAAATGCATAAAAGAATTACCAACCCTGATAGAGAAGTGTCTGACTCTTCCTTGTTCTTCTTTGTTACGATCTTGAGACCACAAAAAAGTTCTTCCTCACTAAGCATTAAAGAGAATCGGTGCGTGAGCACAATCCTCTTTGAAAAAAAGAAGAGAGAAGAAAATTCTTTCTTTCCTTACCCTATGGGCGGCGGCGGCGGCGAGAGAGGGAGGAGAAGAATTTTCCTGAGCCTTTTCTTTTGTTCTCTTAGTTGTGTGTTTTGGGGTTACTCCAAGGTTCCTATTTATAGGGAAACTAAGGCATCAGAAAATCTTTGAATATCAAGATATTATAAAATATATTTCGAATAATTAAGATATAATATCTTATTCCATAGTAAGATAATCTCATATCTTTTTTTAAATTAATCTTTATTCATTTAAAATAATTATTCCATATCTTACTCATTTAAATTAATCATATTAATTTAAATTAAGATATTCCATACATATTTTAAATAAAATAAAATGCAAACAATTGGTTAACTAATAACCATTGGGGGTGTGACCCTACCCATGGGTCACAAGCCCACCTTGTCATCTCCATGACAATATTGAATATTTTATTTTTTTCCTTTTTATTTAATAGAACGATTCCATTAAATAAAACTCCTTTTATTTATTTCCTCTTTTTAATTTGACTTCCTCAAATTAAATATTTAAATAGACTCATCTATTTAAATCCTCATTAATTTTGGACAACTCCAAAATCAATTTAATGAAATAGACTCTTCTATTTAATCTCTCTATTATATAATTAAATAGACACTTCTATTAAATAAATAATTAAATAGACTCTTCTATTCAATTTCACCATTAATTAAATAATCTAATAGATTCCTCTATTTAATTTCATTTAATTAATCAAATAGACTTCTCTATTTGTATTTGCCTTAATTGATTTGACAACTTCAAATCAAATACTTGAAATTATTTTTCCAAATAAATTAATCATCATTAATTTATGTTCTCAATTACATGCGTTAGCTCGGAGGACTTAATGGACCTATAGGACTAAGCTCCAATTATCTAGAATTACATTGATTGAACTCCTTTAATAAATTAATTCTTATTCATTAACTTCTAGATAACTCCACTAAATATCTAGAGTTGCACTCTTAGTACTATATACATAGTTATGTCCATTGGCTAATATCATAATTAACTACACTTTGATCAGTCACAAGTTAGTTCGTATCCATGGCTAGGTAATTGCACCGTATTAACCTCCATGATACATGTTATTCCTTAAGCCCAACTGATTCTCCAATGAACAACCTTACATAATCTCCATTATGTGTCTTTACCTTTTCGTTGATCAGAGGAATATGAGGCCCCGCTGTTCAAAACCGAATCAGTCCATAAAGGAACCACTTATCTATTTTTCTATATGGAAAAGAGTGAATTCTATTCTTGTGTAATTACGTTTCCAGCTATAAGCAAGATGCAATCCCCAAAGTGGGAGGCATATTGAGCAAACTATATCGAGTCACTCTCACCTATGCAAGTCAAAAGTCTGTCTCTTGTGAACACGAATTCATAATCCACTCAAGATTAAGATCAATTGTACATGATCAACCGATTGATAAACGAAGTGTCTTTCTGTAACAGCTTCCTAGAAGACAGTAAGTTTATCTTAGTCCAATCTACTACAATCTCCATTGCAGCAATACACATGTCTCTACATGAGCGATTCATATGAGATCAATTATGCCAATTCACAAGTGGGCCGTGTTAGTGGTGTTACCAGAAATAAGGCACTCAACCTTTATTCATATACCACAGACTATTTGAGTTACACTTAAGTGAATCTTTCCACATCATATGCTCACTTTATGTTATCATAAGTAACTCTGGATCTTGTGATATATTACATTTATTAAACTAATAATAAATGACAATGTAAATATTACTAATTCCTTTATTTATTTATAGTTTAATTTAATTACATAAGATTTATGGCAGAACCCAGCAATGTATATATTTAATCAAGTTTTAACACGTATCTAAATTTCTCAATTTTTATACAATTTTGAGCCACTGAATGGAAAATATCTAATTAATAAAATAGAAATAGGTATTACCTTTAAAATCTATAAATCCCTCTCTTAATTTTTTTTTAGTTAAAAATTCCTTACCCTATTTAAGGCTCTATTTGTGCATAAATAAAATCCATTTACATAAATTTGCTACAGGAAAGAAAGGAAAAAATATTTCTGAAAAGGAAAAAATATTTCTGAGGTTTAAATCTTCTATTTGAGTGAATTCTTAAATAGTCTACTATTTGGATGTTTACTATAACTAAATATGTTATTTTAGCATTTACCTCAATTTTTTATAATAATTGGTCTATATCTTATTTTATTTCATTATTATTTTCTCCTTTATTTTAAGGTGTTTTTATTTTTATATTCATGTGATTTTTGAATTATAGATTCTTAATTTTTTATCTTCTATTATAATTTATATATTTGTTAAAAAATTCTTCTATTTGTTTTTATGTAAGAGTAGTATTATTTGGTTTCAACTCTCTTTAAGTAACACAATAACCTCATATTTTGTAAATTAATATTAATATTTATTTATAATTCAACGGTGTTAGATAATAAAGATTTTTTTTACGTAACAAAGATATTTTTATTTATTAAATATTGAGCTAAAGTAAAGGCGGGTGGAGGGTTGGGATGGGCAATTGGAAAGCCAAATTAGAAGTATGTTATTGTTACGTATATGAATTAGCATATACTAAACAATCTTGGAACAAGGCAACCCCATGCCATGATTAGGCTTTTCTTTTTCCTTTTTGGCTAATTTGGTGGTGCTTATTTTGATGGAAGAATACGTAATATCCCATATATCTTGCATTATCTTTATTTTCAATTTTATCTCATGTTTAAAATAGTTTTCTATATTTTAAAAAAAAATATTATTATTATACAAAAAAAATATTTGATCGGATATTTTAAAAAATAATATGGGAAATTTCATTGGGTGACAATTTTTTAGCAATATTTATAAAAATATCAACTCAAAAAAGTATTTGTAAATATAACAATTTTTATCATGTTTATCAATAATAAACACTGATTTATGTGTTTATCAGTGATAAACATAGTGTAAAAATATGTAATTCACATTACAAAAAAACTGTCAAAATGCGACCAGAAATTTGCGACAAAAAAAAATGGTAGTTTTATGGTGACCACCTGGTCACTTTCTTTGAAGGTTGACTCTAAGTGACCATCTGGTCACTTTTTTTGCGACCAGATTGCGACCAAAAGCAGAAGTAGTCTTAAAAAATGGCGCGAATTTATAGCGCGAAAAAAGCGACCAGATGGTCACCTAAAAAAACGACCCTCTAGTTGCATTTTTGTGACTAAAATAAGCCTTGGTAGCAAAAAATGGCGCGTAATTTTGGAGGGAAGAAAGCTACCAAGTGGTCACAATTAAAAGTGACTAACTGGTCGCAATTTTGGTGACCTAAAAGTGAGCAGTGGTAGCTTATAATTGGAGGGAAGAAAGCTACCAAGTGATCACAATTTAAAGTGACTAAATGGTCGCAATTTTGGTGACCTAAAAGTGAGCAGTGGTAGCTTATAATTGAAGGGAAGAAAGCTACCAAATGGTCACAATTATAAGTGACCAAATGGTGGCAAATTATGTGATTTTATGGGACCAATAATTGATAAAGAATTTGGTGGGATAAAAGCTACCAAGTGGTCACCAAAAAAGTGACCATGTGGTCGTAAATTCTGACTTGATGTGACCCGGGGCAGTGAGGAAAATGGCGGGAAAATTTGGCGGGAAACTGCGACCAGGTGGTAGTAAAAATACTACCATCTGGTCGCAAATTAGCAGAGGAGTCCATTATAAAAACCCCTTCACCCATTGTTTGTTAGCATTGAGAAAAAAGAAAATGAGAGAGTGAATGTATGTTCGGTTGATAGACGGGTATTTGAATGATGAGTTCGTCGCAGGGGTTGAACAGTTTGTTGAGTTCTGCATGACAACCGTCTATTATAGAAAAGTATGGTGGAAAGCTACGCTGCCCTTGCAGGAAATGCGACAATAGGAGAATCATACCGGTTACAGATGTGTAGGTTCATCTTTACAGTCGGGGATTTGTGCAGAACTATTATCACTGGGTGTATCAGGGGGAAACAAAGGAAATGTTCGACGCTGCATTACAGGAATTGAGACAATACGAGGGTAGCAACTCGAATGTCGGGGTTGATGTCGAAGAACGAAATGATGAACAACATTGTTGTCAGATGCCGCAAATGATACTTGAGGGTTCGGGGTATGGGGGCAATGAAAATATCCGTGAAAGTTTGAACGTAGACGAAGATGAAAGAGCTGTTGAAGAGGAAATGAATCCAGAAGCATGTAAGATGCATGAGATGCTAAGGACAGCCAGCCGACCATTGTACGATGGGTGTGAGGTAAGTAAACTTGCTGCTGCTACAGAACTTTTAAATATAAAGGCGCAGTACAACATACCTGGTAGAGGATTTGATTCGATTGCATCGTGGTTTCGGCGATGCGCTCCAGAAGAAAATAATATGCCCCACAGCTTGTAAGACACGAAAAAGCTAGTGGAGTGTCTAGGATTACCCGTGGAGAAAATAGATTCGTGTCGAAACGGATGCATGATTTACTGGGACGTGGATGAGGACCTGCATCACTGCAAATTCTGTTTTCTCCCAAGATATAAACAAGGGAAACGCAGCTTGATTTCGTACGCCGGCATGTTTTATTTACCGCTGACCCCACGTCTGCAACGGTTGTATGCATCAGATGTGACAGCTTCGCACATGAGATGGCATCAAGAGCATTCACATGATGACGGTGTTATGCGACATCCCTCAGATGCAGCGGCATGGCAGCATTTAAATAATTGTCATCCTGATTTTGCACAAGATCCGAGAAACGTCAGATTGGGCTTATGCACGGATGGCTTTAACCCGTTCGGGGCATCCGGGGCACAATATTCAGTTTGGCCAGTCATGGTAACCCCGTATAACTTGCCTCCCTCGATGTGCATGAGAGAACCGGTGATTTTTCTAACAGTGATCGTACCTGGGCCGAAAAGTCCAAAACAGAAACTCGATGTGTATTTGCAACCACTTATTGAAGAGTTGAAAAGGTTGTGGACTGATGGTGTTATGACGTACGATATTTCGAAGAAACAAAATTTCTTGATGCGCGCCGCGTTAATCTGGACGATCAGTGACTTCCCCGCGTATTCAATGTTGTCAGGTATGTTGACATTTAAATTGCTTTAATCATATATATTTTTTAGTATTTAGTTTAGTTTTCATTATTATTTTGCATAGTCAGTAGTTAATTGTGTGGACCTCGATCTCATCCTCTTAAAGGATGGAGTACGGTAGGGAAATACGCATGTCCACATTGCATGCTAGACACAGATGCATTTTATCTCAGAAACGGTCGGAAAACTTGTTGGTTTGATTGTCATCGTAGATTTTTGCAGTTAAATCATACGTTCCGTTCAAACAGTAGTGACTGGAAGAAGGGTCGACGAGTAAGAAAAGAAACCCCCCCGACAATGTATAGTGGAAGACAGATTCTACACGGTATAGATGCTTTAGGGATGAAGAAGGTAATAGTGGCCGGTGCAGATAGTGCAAACAATGCGGCCTGAAAAAACAAGGGTTGGAAGAAACGGGGTATTTTTTGGGATCTACCGTATTGGGAAGATCTACTGATTAGACACAATCTGGATGTCATGCATATCGAGAAGAATTTCTTCGACAACATTTTCAATACTATATTGAACGTTCCGGGAAAAACAAAGGACAATCTGAAGGCACGTTATGATATACGGGAGATATGTAACCGTCCTGAGTTGGAGCCTGACGACAATGATAATTACGCTAAAGCAAAGTACATGTTGACGACGGAGGAAAAGAAAACATTATTTGAATGGATCAAATCTATCAAATTCCCGGACGGATACGTTTCGAATTTGAGTCGGTGTATAGACAGAAAAAAAACATATCATGTTCGGGATGAAAAGCCACGACTGTCACGTATTCATGCAACGATTGATGCCTGTCGCGTTCAGGCCGTTCCTAGAGAACAGACATTGGGAGCCGCTTGCACAGTTGAGTGTTTTTTTCAGGGACTTGACATGTCCAGAGCTGAATGAAGCTAATGTGGTTTCAAGAGAACACCACATTTTGTTCGTACTACTTTGATCAACACATTGCAGAGCAGTTTCGACCAGCTAAACGAAACATTGTCGAAAATTTACTCGAAGGTGTTGACGTAAACGACTTGCCGATTTTTACAGAACCTGGAATGACAGTTGGAAGATCAGTGCGTAGACCGTTGACCGATTCCGAGTATCATGTAATGCAGACGTATGTGTTATGAAACTGCGCAGAAATCGAGCCTTACATAGAGTGAGTTCGTAACTTCACATTATTAATTCATCGCCTAAAAACTATTACAAACTATTTCAAATATCTCCTAACTATTTATGTAACATACAGATTATTTCTAAACGTATACGTTCGAATGACACGAGTTGGTATTACAGCAGCTGAGGAGGGGTCCATAATCCACAAAGAGTTTCGTTCATGGTTCAGTGCATACGTGAGTTAATTATTGTAAATTGAAGAAAAAAAAATGATATCAATTTGTTCTTAGAGCTTCTAACTTAACTGTATGTGATCAATGACAGGTTGACTCCCCTACAATACCGGTAGATGATCCTCGCATTATTTCCTTGGCAAAAAAACCTGCACGGATTGCAAGGTCGTATACTGGATACGTCGGTAACGGTTACAGATTTCAAACGAAGGCGCACTCAGTTTACCGGGCAACAAACAATAGTAGTGTTTGCATAAAAGGTCAGGTGCTCGGCACAAACGAAGATGATTACTTCGGAGTAATCGATGAGATTCTTGAGATTCAATACGCAAGTCCAACGCTGAAACGCATTGTTCTGTTGAACTGCACTTAGTTCTAGACAACCAGAAGAGGCGGAGTCCGTAAGATTGATCATTTACAAATCGTGGAGGTAAACAAGTCTAAACATATGCGCACCGCTGATAGGTTTGTCCTTGCTTCACAGGCGTTGCAAGTTTATTATCTAAACTATCCGATTAATAGACGAGATCTGACAGATTGGTTATTTGTTTGTAAAGTTAAACCACGCCAGGTAGAGGAAAACACATCCCAGCAAGACGAACATGCAGAAGAAGCTGGTGCTTTTCAAGAAGATGAGATAAGAGGTCGTGTAATCGACGATGGTTAGAATGGAAGTACTGTTCGTCCTTTGAACGATGGAACGGTAACATTGCATGATTATGATACAAATGCTTCCACTTCTCGCGCACGTGACATAGATGCTGAATTTATTCGAGACGATGAATCCGAAGAAGAAGAAGAAGAAGAAGAAGAAGAAGAAGAAGAAGAAGCGAAGACCGAAGACACTGAGGATGATGAAGAAGATATTTTGTTACTTTATGATTCACTGTATGTTTTATTGAAACTATTTCTTTAATGAAAGTCAAAAAAAAAATATATATATTAAGATTTGCGACCAGATGGTAGTAATTTAGAAGTGAAATGTGACCATTTGGTCGCAAAAATAAAGAGATATTATAAAATGTTCATTAATTTTTTGGCGGTTTATTTCATAAGTACGACCATCTGGTCGCAAATCTTTGGCGGTGATTTTAAATTTTCATTAAATTTATGGCGGTGAATTTAACATTTACGACCACATGGTCGCATTTTTTGATGGGACGCGTGAAATGACAGCTGTTGTGGATAATAGCAAATTAGCGACCATATGGTCACTTTTGGAATAAATGCGACCTTCTGGTCGCAAATATGTGGAAAATGGCGACCATATGGTCGTAATGTCCCCAGCATGCGCGACCTTTCGTTTCTAGTCATGATTACATATTTGCGACCAGTTGGTCGCAAAATCTGATTTAAATTCCCATCCGTTTTCCTTTCCCCCGTTTCTTCTTTTCTCCCTTTCTCTTTTTCTTTCTCTCTTTTCTTTCTTTTCTCTCTTTCCCCTCTCCCGTTCCCCGTTACTTTTTCCCTTTCCCGTTCCCGTTCTTAGTCTAAACCTAAAACCCTCAACCCCCAATCCCGGTTTCTATTACGAGGTTAGTTTTCGTATAAAATTGAAGTTTAGTTTAAGAATTTAGTTTTTAGTTTTCAATTAATTAGTTTAGTTTAGTTTTGTTAATTTAATTAGTTTTAGTTTAATGAATCTAAATTTGTGTAATCAATTACTTAGTTTACTTTAGTTTAATTCATAGCATTTTAGTTTACATTAACTAATTAATTAGTTTAGTTTAATTTTGTTACTTTAAGTAATTTTAGTTTAATTAATCTAATAGTTTAATTAATCTAACTTAGTGTACTTTAATTCAATTTATTTAGTAATTAATTTAATTTCTTAATCTAATTTAGTTTAATTACTTATTTAGTTTATTTAAGATAGTTTACTTTAATTTAATAAAATTAAACTAAAATTAAAAAATTAAACTAAATTAATTTATAATTACACTAGTTTAAATTTTAATTTTAGTTTAATTAATGTAATTTAGTTTACTTTACTTTAATCAATTAATTTAAGTAGGGTAATTAATTAAAATAGTTTAACTTCAATTATACTTAAGTAGTTTAAATTAATTAATTACACTAATTTAATTAATTAGTTTAGTTTAATTTTGTTACTTTAAGTAATTTTAGTTTAATTAATCTAATAGTTTAATTAATCTAACTTAGTTTACTCTAATTCAATTTAATTAGTAATTAATTTAATTACTTAATCTAATTTAGTTTAATTACTTATTTAGTTTATTTAAGCTAGTTTACTTTAATTTAATAAAATTAAACTAAAATTAAAAAATTAAACTAAATTAATTTATAATTACACTAGTTTAAATTTTAATTTTAGTTTAATTAATGTAATTTAGTTTACTTTAATTTAATCAATTAATTTAAGTAGGGTAATTAATTGAAATAGTTTAACTTCAATTATACTTAAGTAGTTTAAATTAATTAATTACACTAATTTAATTAATTAATTTTAGTTTAATTATTAAATAAAAATTGTTTAATTACTTAATTTTAGTTAAATTTGATTAAAGTAAATTACAATTAGATTAATTAATTAGAATAATTTTGTTTAAGTATTAAACTTTACTGAAAATTATTTAATTTATTTAATTAAGATTATTTAATTAATTCATTTTAATTAGTCTAATTTTACTTTAATTAATTAAACTAATTAAACTTAATTAATTAGTATAATTTAGTTACTTGATTTAATTTGCTTTTTTTTTGTTTTATTTTAATTTAGGATTATGACGATCGGACGACATCCTCCCCAGTCAGACCAGCATGAGGACGAGACTCCTCGGCCCCCTACTACTAATGAGTTGACGACTGATGAGTTGGCCATACTCCTCGCACAGTACCAGACGGGAGATGATCTCACTCCCGATCATTCAGACCCCTCACCGGTCCAGGATTCGACACTTGCGACACCACGGTTGGTGCAGGACTCCCAGGCCACGACTTCAGGGACTGCCACCCAGTCAGATGCACCAGCTGGCCCATCCACTTCTTCCTCGCAGCCTCCTCGGGCCGCATCCTCTACCCTTCGGATTGAGGGGGATACATAAGTTTTGTTTATAGTTCTAATTAATTATTTTTTAAATAATTTTACTAATTTTAAATAAATAGATAAATATAAATAGTTTTGTTTAATCTAATACCACAATATGTTTAATGTTTTTTTTTGCAGATTGGAGCCGCATACAACCGTATCAAAACGGTTTCGTGAGGTCCTCCAGAGCATGCCTCTACCCAGCGAGCTTCGCTGGCAGAAGATTCCGACGACGGAGAAACGTCGGATGTACGACTATTGGAAGGTAATTAACATCAATTGTTTTTATAATTACTTAATTTTTAAATTTTTCATAATAAATTGATTACTTTAACTAATTTTTATTTGAATTTTTTCAGGGCAAGTTTCCTTCTATTGATTCCGATATCACGGACGGTAGATTGTTCCCCCTGTGGGACAATCACGTCCAGGATCAATTCAAGGACCTCATGTACCGGGCACGCAAAAAACAAGCAGACAAACTACCCGTGTGGATGAGCGAGGAGGAGCACGCACGGCTGCTCGCCAGTTTGAACACTCCCCAGGGCAAGGCAGTGTCAAGCAGGAATAAGGCCAACCGTGCGAAGAATCCCATGAAACACACAGCTGAGGCCCGGACCCACATCGAGCACCATCATCGATTGGTATGTTTTTTGTTTCTTCTTTTACGTACTTTTTTGTTATTATCTTTTCTTGATTAATTAATTATTAATTATTAATATACTTTTTTCCTTCTCAATCTCTCTACTATTTTTAGGAAGAGAAGCACGGTCACCCTATCCCACCTGATGAGCTGCATCTCATTCTGCACATAAAAAAGGACGGGACGATCTTCGACGATAGGGCGAGAGAAGTTCAGGTACTTAATTAGTTTTTCAATTATTTAATTTTTTTTTACTATTCTTTCTAACTTCTATATTAAATATTTTATATTTTGAATTTTAAAAATTTAGGAGCGTTTCACGGAGTCATTGAGTCAGCGGTTGCCCACGCAACCGACTCCGGAAGACAGTAGGGAGGCATTCTTGGAGGTCACTGGAGGGGTTAGGCCTGATGGATCAGGTTCCCAGGCCTCGCTCTACTGATGAGACGATTGTGCGCTGATGTGCCTCGACCTCGGCCACGGCGGAGCGAGCACGAGTTCCGCCCTACTCCGACGGAGCAGCGGTTGCAAGAGGAGGTTCAGCACTTGATCGCTATGGCGGATATGCGCGCTTGATTGAGCGGATGTTCGAGCCCAGGTTGCGGCCCAGTCGCACTGCATTGGCAGCGTTCTTCGGGCCCCGAGATCCCGGGTCTTCATCATCGGCGCCGCCTCCACCCCCCTGCTCCTCCGCAGTAGTTTACATTTCTTTTATTCTGTACAGTACATTATTTTGGAAATTTATTTATATATAGTTTTATTTTAATTTCATTTATTTATTTTTTAATTAATTAAATAAATAAATAAATAAATAAATTTAAATGAAATAAAATTAAAATACTATTTACAAATGAAATAATTTAATTCAAATAAATAATTAAATAATTAAAAAAATATAATATAAAACGACCAAGAGGTCGCATTTCATTATACATATTACGACCACTTGGTCGCAATTTGGTATAAATAAAACGACCTCTTGGTCGCAAATAACTTGACTGAAAAGTGACCATTTGGTCACTTTATTGTGGGACCACCCGGTCACTTATCTTCAACTTAAATTACGACCATATGGTCGCTTAAGTGACCACTTGGTTGCATTTTAAAATGTTGACTTTATTGCGACCAAAACTGTTCTGGTCGTAATTTTGTGACTAAACAGTCGCACAAAAGTCAGGAACGACCAGCTTTTTTGCCACCACCATGTTGGTCGCTTTTTGGTCGCATTCTAACAGAAAAACGACCTTCTGGTCGGAAATTGACTTTTTTTTTGTAGTGTCAATGTTTATCACTGATAAACCCGATCAAAATTTGCTATATTTACAAATATTTTTTTTAGTTTTTATTTTTACAAATATTACTAAAAAATTGCTAGATTTGCAAATGCCCCTAATAATATTTTATTATTTCCATATGGTTTCTATATTAATTATTCCTATGCAATTATTATACATCTGATTTTCATAAATTAATATATATATAAAATAAGTAAATAAAAAATAAAATAAAAAATTGATTTTTTTAAGAAATTCATTAGGTAGTAGATTTTTTATTTAATATTTATAAAAAAAACAACTCCAAAAACTTTTTGCAAATATAGCAATTTTTACTATGTTAATCACAATGATTAATGTGTGTATCAATGATAAGTTTAGTGTAAAAATATATAATTCAATGTTTATCACTAATTCACTCGTGGAAAATTTACTATATTTACAAATATTTTTTAGAGTTGCTATTTTTACAAATATTACTAAAAAAAATTATTAGATTTGCAACTACATTTTTTTAAAATAAAAATAATATAGAATAGTTTATAGGATTAATATATAAAACAGCTCTTAATCACATTATCATATTGTTGCTTTCTTTAAAATTCTTATTTTTTTATAAAATATGATCAACATCTTATTTTTTTTCTTTTCTCTCTCCTATTTTTATCAAGGTCTCATATAAATTTAAATTTTATTTTCATTCTAAATATTAATTATTCATATCAAAAGTCAAAAATAATTTTAGTTGACACACCTTTATAAATTTTATTCTCATCCTTAATTTAATATTTTTTATTAATTTATATTTGATTTCTCTTACTATCATTCAATGCAACCACAGACTCAATTGAAGGGTGAAGAAAGAAAGTTGACATTGAATAATTCCTCCTAAATGGGAGTGGATTAACTATTGATCTCTCACCAACAAAAGCAGGTCCGTTCTTAAAAAAAAAAAAAGCCAGTGCGATATATAAAATTTGGGCCCTCCATTATATAATCCCTAATATGAAAAATGACAAAAATATATATTAAAAAATTATTTTTATTAAAACACAATATCAATAAAATAATATAATAAAAGAAAAGCATAAAATTATCAAAGTAGTATAAAAAAATTATAAAAATTGAACTTTGAACTTATGTTGGGATCAAAGTCAACTCATAACGGCAGAAGACATAGAGATATTGTATAGAGAACGTCAACAAACGCGACTTAGAATAAGTTCTCATTAATATTTTATTAATACTAAATTTTAAATTCAAGATTTAGGGCCCCCAAAGTTCGGGGGACCCTATTCTGTCGCACCACTTGCACCATGCCTACTACGGCCCTGAACATGAGCATAACTCAACTGGTTAGACATATACTTCTTTTCCCTTGAGGTCGAAGGTTCAAGTCCCCCTCCCCACTTTGATGTAATCTCAAAAAAAAAACTATTGATCTCTCATGCGATTATTTATAATAAATAAATAGGCTACTAATAAAAAAAAGTAGACATAAAATTCAAATAGAGAGAGAATTATTTTGGATGGTTATGTTTGGAAGGAAATTGGAAGAAAAATGTAAGAATGTTTTATTGTTTTTTTTTTTTTTTTTTTTTTTTGGGAAAGATGTTTTAGTATTTGTTGTTGGGAGGGTTTTTAATGAAGCCAAATCATGCATTAATATGGTTAATGACAGACGGAACGGTTCATTTACACAGGTAACGCATCAACATAAAACAAGATTTTGTTTCCCATCATTCGTTTCTTTGATTTTTATTTTTTAAATTAAAAACAGATTTACGAGGCCTCATTTTCTACTACTTATGAGTTATCTCTGGAGAGGAGATAGAGATTTAGTATTTTCATTGGGTAGCCTTATATTATGTAATATTTGTAAATATAACATTTTTTTTAAACCCACATTCATGTAAATCAAAGAAATCAAATATAATTTATAAGATCATCAGTGATTATATGCACGGATGTCAATTATTATAGGGATTCAGTAAAATCAGTAATTATCAATGTGGTGAATTAGTGATTATATGAGCGGAAATCAGTGACTACTTGCACAAAATTAGTAGGAAATTTGTAATATTATACTGCGCGATTCGCGAGTATGAGATTTATACTATTTATAAATAACTTTTTGAGCTGATACTTTTATAAATATTAGGCTTGATTACGCAATATGTGCAACATCCCCATATATATTTTCAGATTCAATTGTATTCCAATGTATTAACATTTTATTATATTTATAAATATAGTCTTTCAATATTTTATTGAAAACAAAGCAATAGAATTGAATTAAGAATAAACTTGTATTAAAATGAGTGATTTTTTTCTTCCTAAAAACTCAATTAGATGACAACTCCACCCAAAATAAAAAATAAAATAGTAAATATTAAAAGTCAATTAAGTTTAATATTTTATTTAGCAATACACCATAGTAACTTATTTATACAACTAGAAAAAATGAAATTAGCGACGAAAAACAATGGGATGCGGGTTAGCGACAAAATGAGTCGCTGATAGTGAGTTTGACTTTTAGCGAGATAAATGATCGCTATCTAGCATAAGAAAACTCTACATTGCTAACGCTTAGAATAAGTTTGGCCTTAGTGACACATTTCGTCGCTATGTAGCGTCCTAATACAGTCCATCATTAATGATTTGTCTCAAGAAATGGCGCGAAGCTTCCCGCTAAATTAGCGACTCTTTTTGACCCTAAATTAGCGACGAAATGTGTCGCTTCGCTACTTTTTCAGATAGCAATAGTTCTCTCCTTATTCAGAGACGTAGTCCGTATAAATTTTTTATTTGTTTAGAGACACATTTCGTCGCTAAAACATGGTGGGAAATTTTCCCTCCAAATTAGAGATAAATTTGGTCGCAAAAAGAGGCAGTAGAAAAATTATAAATAGGTGTGCAGAATCACTTCAAGCAAAAGTAAATTTCATTAAACCGTATTACCGAGAGAGAAAATGCGTGAGATGATGTACGTCTGTTTGGTTGAAGGTTTTCTCAACGACCAATTTGTAGCCAGGGTCGAAGAGTTTGTTGAATTCTATCAATCCACCATGTCTTTTTATAACTACGGACAAAAGATATGATGTCCATGTAAAAAGTGTAGAAAAATTAGAAGATATTACCGACAGATGATGTGAAGGTACACTCGTACAGTCATGGTTTCGTAGATAATTATTATCAGGAGCACTCACATGATGATGGAGTAATGAGACATCCCGCCAATACTGATTCATGGAAACGCTTAAATTGTTGTCATCTTGAATTTGTGTGAGAAATTAGAAACATTAGATTGAGTTTATGTACTGACGGGTTTAACCCTTTCGGGGCATCGGGAGCTCAATATTCATTGTGGCCAGTTATGTTAACGCCGTATAACCTGCCTTCATCGATGTGCATGAAAGATCCTATGATTTTCTTAACGATAATTGTATTAGGCCTGAAAATTCTGTAACAGAAGCTGGATGTGTACCTCTAACCATTAATTGTTGAGCTCTGTGGTTTATGGAACGAAGGAGTTGTGATGTATGATGTTTCACAAAAACAAAATTTTGTGACGTGAGCAGAAGTTATTTGGATGATAAATGACTTCTCGACATATTCAATGTTATCAGGTACGTTTGTAAATTAATTCGCATGAAATTAATATTTTCATACGTTTATAAGTTATAGGTTTTCACGGTTTAGATTAACATTTATGGTTTTACGGCCAATGTAATGATTTTACTACCCTAACTAAATTCATTAGGGTGGAACACTTCGGGAAAGTTTACATGCCCTCATTCCATAGACGATACCAGTGCCTTCTCATTGCTGTATGGTTGAAAAACATGTTGGTTTGACTGCCATAGAAGGTTCTTACTGCTAAATCATTCATTTCGAATGAAAAAAAATGACTGGTGTAAAGGGCAGAGTGTAAGAAATGATGGTCCTCTTAAAGTTATCAATACCAAATACTGCAACGGTTAGATGCGCTTGATATGTGAAGTGTTTAGAATATGACGGTAGGGAAAAATACAGGTTGGAAGAAGAAAAGTATTTTCTGGAAGCTACCGTATTTGGGAGATTTAATGAGCAGGCATAACTTAGATGTCATACATATTGAGAAGAACATTTTTCGACAATGTCTTCAACAAGGTTCTAAATGTATCGAAAAAACAGAAGAGAATATGAAATCACGTTACAAAATTCGAGAAATCTGTCATTGAACTGAATTAGAGCCAGATGACACTGGAAAAAAACATGTGAAGGAAAAGTACATGCTAACTGGGGACCAGAAGAAAATATTGTTTGAGTGGATGCGATTGATTAAATTTCCTAACGGATATGTATCAAATATGGTAAGTGCATTGACGTGCACAATTATATTATGTTTGGGATGAAAAGTTATGAATGTCACGTATTCATGCAATGACTTATGCCAGCTACATTCAGACCATTTCTTGAGCAGAAACATTGGGAATCGTTGGCACAATTGAGTGCTTTCTTCACCGAGTTTACATGTGTAGAGCTGTCCCAAGCCACTGTCGAGTCATTGAGTAGTGAGATTGCTGTCATAATTTACAAGTTAGAGAGAATGTTTTCACCATCATTTTTCGACTTGATGGAGCATCTACCAGTGCATCTACCATACGAGGCATATCTAGGAGGCCCAGTTCAATACCGATAGATGTATCCGTTTGATAGGTAAATAATTTTTCTGTTTCTTTTATTATATCCTAAATTATTTGTTGTAACTGATTCTTTTTATGTCAGATATTTGCGTAGGCTAAAAAAAACTGTAGGAACAAGGCTAGAGTGGAAGGATCCATATGCAATGCATACCAAATACATGAGACGACCACTTTTTGTTCATATTACTTTGATCAACAAATTACAGAACAATACAGAACAGTGAAGCATAATTTTTTCAAGATTCACTTCCTCTTGAAGTCGATCCAAATGATTTGTATATTTTTACAGTATTAAGAAGACCTATTGGAAAGTTCATGCGGAGAGCGTTAAACGAGGAAGAGTATCACATCTTAGAGACGTACGTGTTATGTAATTGTCTGGAGGTAGAACCATATATCGAGTAAGGATGAACTAAATTAACACGACAAACTGTTATGTTGATTTTTTTTTTTCATAATATATTATTTTCAATTATAGGTCATTCGTTGAGTTATTCGTACGACCGGCCAATCCTGGACTCAACGCAGTCGGGGAGGGATCATAATTGAGAGAGACTTTCGTTCATGGTTTTATGCTTATGTGAGTATGATTAAGTATTACATTTGTTCATATTAACTGAAATGATGTAGTTTCTCAATCCAAGTTCATTGTCGTGCAGGTTGATTTGTTCATATTAACTGAAATGATGTAATTTCTCAATCCAATCACATAGTCCTGTTGGCAAAAGAACCTGCTAGAATTGTCAAATCATACTCTGGTTATCTAGGGAAGGACTATAAATTTCAAATAAAAACTCATGCACAAAGCAGAGCAACAGACAGTAGCGGCGTATACATAAAGGGTCAAGTGTTCGGAAACAGTGAAGAGGATTTCTTTGGAGTTATTGATCAAATTATTGAGCTTGAATATGCAGGAGGGAGTGTAAAGCATACCGTATTATTTAACTGCACGTGGTTTGTGACAATGCGGTGAGGTGGGATGTGAAAGCTACCACATTTGCAGATTTTAGAGGTAAATAAGAGAAAACACAACACACAAATGATCGATTTGTATTTACACAACAAGCGACTCAAACGTATTTTCTGCCTTATTCATCTTCTAGACAATTTAATGATTGGTTAGTGGTTTGCAAAGTGAGGCCAATAATTAAAATTTTCGTTATTTTTAAGAATAAAAAAAAAGTTTTGAAATTAATTTTTCATAAAGTTGAATAATTTATTTCTTCTAAAAAAATTTTGATACAGATAAATGAAATATTGGAAAATTGAGGATTTGATTAAGTGTTTTATTTTTGGAAAATAATAATAATTTGCTTAAATTTTGGTACAAATAAAAAATGGGCTGTAAAAAAAATGATTGAAGTTGTTTCGGAAAGAAAAAGGCCGATTGGAAGAAAAGTGATTTTAATTTCAAATGTCTCCTAATTAACCTAAAATTGAGTAAATTATCATACGTAGTGTTGGCCTTAAATATTATTTCAAAAACTCTATAAAAGGACATCATCACCTCACCACCGAACAACAAGACAATTCGGCTGAGAAAACCCGATCACTTTTAAGATTTCAATTCCCTTCCTCTCTATCTTGTTCTCCTTTTGTCGTTGATATTTTTCTATCTCCATAACCATACAGAGCGCAAATACTTCATATTCCTAAGTACTTATAATCCCGAAGAACCATCAAATATCAGATCTTAGACAATTTAAGCCTCAATCTTTGATATATACCCATTTCATCGGAACGTCAAAAATCTGATATCATTGTCATATCAACTGTCAAAGTTAGAGGGCCATAACTTAGTTTCTTCTTTCTAGAGTCAATAGATAAACCACCAGTTCTCTACCTATACAAATTCGTGGGGCTAGCAAAAGGAATATTATCTTCAAATTTTGCTTTCAAATTTCACCTCATAGAAGCCATGAATTGTTAAAGGTAAATACATTAAATCTTACGTCATAGTTTGAGTTTAATATTTCATGGATTATAATATTTTTTTTATTGGTTGGCTTATTTTGATCATACTCATACTTAATTATTTATTTTAAAATTTTTATCTAATCCATATTTGAGTCTGCTTTATCTTCAAATCCTATTGTCAATTATTTTAGTTTTAAATTGCTTCAACATTATTACTCTTTATAAATGTGTATATACTTGATGTTTAATTAACGGTTTTTGACAAAAATAAGTAATATTGTTGTTGTTGTTGAATTTTTTATATTCCATTCAAAAGTTACAAAAAAAAGTTTAAATTAAAAAACTAATTAGGGACAAAATATTGTACTTGTTGGGATCTCGATAAATACGTGGAAATCATCACGTTTGTGAAGACTGTGTAATGTGCTTATCGAGGTTCTCATATAAGTCCACAAACACCCTAAAAAAATATAGAATAGAAAAACTTTTAAAAAACAATAATACATGTATTATTTAAAAAAAAAAAAAAAGTATTTTAAATAAGTTTAAATTTTATTTAAAAAATAAAAGGAAAATATTTTAAATAAAAATAAGAAAAATGTTTTAAATACAAATACAATTCCTATGATGGATTTTGAGAAGTAAAAACCTCAATTTCCTAGGGTGGAATTTTCTAAATTCCAATATTGTTCAATTAACGATTGTAACCCGCTCATTTTAATCTTTATTGCTTACTTCACTTTTGAAGTTGAGAAATCATTGAATACGATATTTATTTTTATAGATTATTTTTTTTAAAACTATTTAATTTAAGGACCATCATTTTAAAAATAAGATAATATAAGATAAAAATAGGGTAATCATTTTAAATGAGTGTTATAGGGTGCTAACACCTTCCCTACACACAAACCACTCCCGAACCCAACATCATTTTTTGTAGACCATTATTATTTTTATTTAATTTGGTGATCAATCACACCCAAATATGATTGATGGTGACTTCCACTTCATTTTCATATGAGAGACCTAATATTTAGGATGTCAGACGCTCCGCGTCGCAGTTTGGCGACCATTTTTCTTTAGAGAGTCAAGCCACATATTTTATTCTATATTATCTGTATTGTTGGTCCATTTTATTTGTTTATATAATTATTATTGTATTGATAATATTTTACTTTGTTTATTTACTATATTTTACTTTGTTGTATATTAATTAATGATTAGTTATTGTTTATTCTTATTATTATCATTATGTATCAATCATCCATTTCATAGACACATTTATGGGCCTCCTACCTAGGCTCTACTTTTAAGATCAGATCAAGGACTGGGTATCTGTTGCTTTCGCGGAGTTTCGGCTTTCGTGCATTGTTGGTGGAAATGGTGATTAACTAGGTGGTGAAGGGTGACATGCAAGTGCACATGGTCAACAAATAATAGTAGTGGTAAGTAAGTAAGTGTCCCATAAGGATGGTTAGTTTAAAACAAAATTAGAGTTTTAAGGGTGAATGCAATTGACAAGGCAGAATAATTATCAAAGTGAAGTGTTATAATGCACAAAATAAATGGATCAAACACTGGGTGTAGATCGAGAGAATGAGATTGTGATGCTATGCTGGGGATTAGGATAGGTTTTTATCATCAAGTGATATGCTTGTCGTGAGACCTTAAGTACAACTTGAGTTCATGAGACAACAATATAGTAAGAATAAAAAGGCAAGATCAAGTTCTCTCAAACGAGCTCTAACGCAGCTCACCAACCCTTGATTCTATCTGTAAAACCTTAGGTGATTTACCACTTCCCTTTAATTCCTAATTATTGTTATCTATTCTCCCTAACCCTCCGTTTATTTCTAAAGTTAAGGATAGGATGAACAAGTGAATCCTTACTCTAAGTGTTCATGCAAGAGATTTTTCAATGCTTGCATAAACTCTTCTAACTCTATTTTCATAAACGTTTAAAGAAAAACATGATCATGAAGAATTCTACGAAACAATCTCAATAAATATGTGAGTCTCAAAATATTGTCTTTCACCTATCCATATCCCACTTAGGACAACACCACAAAGAGTTTTAGCCTAACATGGCTTGCAACATCATGAAAGTAAAATAGTATTGCTGGAAGGAATTCATAACAGAGATATAAAATACAAACTTTCACTAAATGAATTAGCAAAGAAAAGTAAAAAAACTAAGAAATCTAAACGGCCATCACTTCCTTGCTCCGTTCATCTCTTCCTCTTCTCCTTCTTCGCTCTCCATTTTTTGACCTAAAAGTTCTCGCCTTTTATATATCAGTCAAAACTTGATGATCTTCTTTCGTATTTGTCTTTTTCCTGCCAAAATAGTAGTTGGTAAAGTCCATCGGGTTGCATGCACGGCTAGGGGATTGAAGCGCGAAGTGACAGCAGCTTGTCCCATCAAAATAGCTGGCAGTAGAAGTAAATATCTTCTCTTACTTAAACTGGCTTCCTTCAACATCATCTCTGCATGCTTTCTCAAGGCTTTTCCCTGAAACAAGATAAAATTTCCAAGAGCACTAACTTGAGACTTAAGCTCTAAACGAACAATATTAGGAATCTGAGAGCAAATGCTTAATTAATACAGGAGAATAATACAAAAGAGCTGAAATAAGATCAAACCTCAAAAGAACTAGCAACCACAAAAGTAGTTTGAATATATACATTGATCTACCATTTTACTCAATTACTTGGTCTTTTAACCTAGATTTGTCCAAGTTTAACTATGTGAATACTTCCTTTCTAAGGACTTATCATACATGCGGTATGAAATTCCTCACTCAAGTTATCCAGTTACAATTTCAATTTGGAATAGTATTATGGGTAATTTGGGACCCTAACATCCTTTAAGTGAATAAGAATCTTAACTTTACACTTATAATTACCCTAAGCCAACCTAGTATTTTAGGTTCCTTTCCTTTATTTATCACCCTCATGTTGACACTACATTTATCTTATGCTTATACTAGGAAATTGTTACTCATTTTCTTTTTATTTTATTAAAAAAAATCCTTCTATTTCTTTATCTTCACCCTAATTTGTACATAACATTTTATTTTTTCTCATACATTACCTTTGTTAGTTTCTTTTTCATACTTAAAAAAAAGGTCAAAGATTTGTCCGACAAGAGTAAGATACTCAATTCAAAAAATTTCTTGAAGTACTGAAGCAATTGCACATCAATATTCCGTTGATAGAAGCATTGCAACCAATGCCAAACTATGTGAAGTTTATGAAAGACATACTCTCAAGAAAAAGGAAATTGGATGAAGTGGAGATAGTGGACATGACATCAGAAGTCTGTTCCATCTTTCAACCAAATATACCACCTAAACTCAAGATCCGGGAAGTTTCACAATACCCTGTTCAATTGGAAATAATTACTGTGGAAGAGCTTTATGTTCAACCAAATATACCACCTAAACTTTAGGTGTCATCATCAACTTGATGCCACTATCATTCTTTTAGTAATTGGGAGTCGAAAATGCACGTCCTACAAGGGCAACACTTTAATTTGTAGACAAGTCTATAGCTCACCCCGAAGGTAAAATAGATGTAACGACCTGACCAAAATAACCAGATAAATAAGTAAATACATGACTCATTTGTAAAATATAATTAAATCAGAGTAAAATTAAATAATTGCGGAAGTGTTTATTTAATAACTAAAAGATATTCAAAATAAAACCTTTATTTTGGTGCCAATTTAAATAATTACAAACAAATAAAATAAATGAGAATGAAAATGAAAATCCATAAAACAACTGACAGGGTAGTCTATAAAATGAAATATTCAAATAAATAAATGACAAGTCCTAAGGATCTCTCAGTGTAGCGTCATCCTCGTCAATCGCCATGGTTTCCATTATTATCAGTGTTACCTGCAAAATAAAAGTTTGCAGGGCATTCGAATACCGTGAGTTTTTAGCTTAGTAGATTAAATCCAAACTCAAATAAGTAAATTAAATACAATTCATCTTATATTTATAATAACTTATTGATACTCGTTCATTTCCATCATTTCTCAATACTTAGTAGGTACTTAGCCTACGTCATTTCTTTGTTATTATTAAACTTGCATGACATGCTATGCGTTTGAAAATATGATCATAGTGGGGTATAAGGCCACTCATGATACGTGTCATAGCATCTATTATTAAATTTCAAATAAATTTGCATATGTGTATCATAGTGGGGTATAAGGCCACTGATGATACTGTCATACTGTACGCTTGAAAATATGATCATAGTGGGGTATAAAACCACCTTGATACGTGTCATAGTATACGCTTTACAAATTTAATATGCGTTAACTATTATGTTCAACCAAGTTGTAATACCTAAAGGCACTAACTAAACCACTTATCGAATTAACAAACATATTTAATAGATAAACAATATTCGTAAGTCATAACAATCACATAATAATTCCTAAAAATAATAATCATCTCCCAAGTCATACTAATAATCATTCAATAAACAAGCAAGCACAAAGAATTTAATTTAACTTCTAAGTAGGGATTAACCTACCTTAATTGCAAATTGAAGTAGTAATCGAGTTCAAAATAAATCCAAAAGTAGTCCTAACAATGCCCAAAACCTGGATAAACATTAATTTAAGGTCAATTTCACGATAACCGGGCTAACGGGATGAAAACCGGCTCAAATTGAGCCAAAATAGCCCTTGAACCGGATGGACAACCTGAACCGACCCAAATGAACAAAGCTCAGCGGTCCAATTGGACCGATTCTCCTTCCTCATGCCTGCAGCGCTGAATGACAGAAAAAAAACACAAGCAGCTCACCTTCCTAGCAACGGTAGCAGCTCCACACGTGATATCTGAGATGGTTAAAGCGGAAATCAACGGGAAAAAGCCTTAGAAACGAGTTTTAACGTCACCCAACTTATATACCAACTCGAAAATCAAAGAGCCACAACAAGAACTCGAGTTTTTCGGTAAGTACTTTCCCAGAAACCGCTGAGATCTCATTTTGCTGGAAAACAAAGAAAATGACGATCATTTAGCTTGTAACTAACTCAGAAACAATCATGAATCTATGACAAAAAAAACCAAAGAACATTTACCAAAGAAACGGAGAGATAAGGGGATGTATTCTTTGAATTTCGGCGACACTCAAGGCACTCCGATGAGACTGATTTCTTGAAGATCGAGGGTAAAACAGCAAGGAAAAGTGATGGTGGTTGGGCCTGAGGCGCCGCTGACCAAAGGAGATAAGAAGAAAAGAAATAATAAAATACTTGGCCTAGTTTTTTGTGTCCTTTAATGGAGCTGATTGGCTACAAAAAGACTAAAATACCCCTAGAAAAAATAATAGACGTCAAGGACGTAAACGGTATTCAGGTCATAACTTTTTGCTTAGAACTCTGAATTAAGCGTAGTCAATTGCGTTGAACTCATAACAATATGTCAGTTCGTATGAACTGAAAATAACGTCATTTGGATCAAAATTGGTGAAAAGGCTAAAATACCCTTAAGCGAAAAACCAGGTTGTTACAATAGAGGATGTTCTGGTTCATGTGGACAAGTTCATATTTCCCGTAGATTTCATCATCTTATACTTTGAGCAGATCGTGAAGAACCAATTTTGCTTGGTCGTCCATTCTTAGCCACAAGAAGAACCTTAGTCAATGTTCAAAAAGGAGAACTCACCATGAGAATTAATAATCAAGAGATAACTTTCAGTATTTTCAATTCCTTAAAACTTCCTAACCATATAGAGCATTATTTTTTTTATTGATGTTATAGATTTAGCTGTCAATAAATAATGGAAAAGGGCCTGTGCAGAAGACCAGAGAGTAGGATGCCACATTGCAGAGGAAGTAGACTGTCAAGATAGTTCTTCATTAAAATTTGATTAGGACTCTCAGTCTTATCCTGGTTATGTCATTCTACTTCAAAAGCCATCAACTTAAGAGCCCTCCTGAGTTAGAGCTAAAAACTTTGACATCTCATCTCAAATATGCTTTCTTGGGCAACAACCAAACCTTGCCAGTTATCATTATTTCTCAGCTAACACCAAATAATAAAGCCCAACTTCTGCAAGTTTTATTGAAATGCAAAACAACTCTGGGATAGACCATTGAAGATATTAAAGGGATTAGTCTAACTATTTGAATTCCCAAGATCCTATTAGAAGACGACAAATCTCATTCAGTGGAACAACAAAGGCGATTGAACCCTGCCATGAAAGAAGTTGTTTAGAAAGAAATAATCAAGTGGTTAGATGCTGGAATAATCTACCGAATTTCTGATAGCAGATGGGTGAGTCCAGTGCAATGTGTTCCTAAAAAGGGTGGAATGACTGTGGTAGCCAATGAAAACAATGATTTGGTTCCCCAACGCATAGTCAGTGCTTGGAGAGTATGTATGGATCGGTTGAACAAGGCAACACAGAAAGATCATTTTTTGTTTCCTATTTTCGATCAAATGCTGGACAGACTGGCAGGCAAAAAGTACTCATGTTTTCTTGATGGATACTCAAGGTATAACCAGATTACCATTTCTCTAGAAGATCACGAAAAATACTACTTTTACATGTCCATACGATACATTTACACTTCGAAGAATGCCATTTGGGCTATGGAATACTCCAACAACATTTCAGCGCTGCATGATGACACTCTTCAGTGACATGGTCGAAAACTCTTTACAGATATTTATGGATGATTTTTCAGTATATGGAGAAGATTTTGACTTATGTCTACACCACTTAGAAAATGTGCTCGCCAGATGCCAACACACATAATTAGTCTTTAACTGGGAAAAATATCATTTCATGGTATAAGAAGGCATTGTCCTAAGGCACAAGATCTCTAGAGCAGGAATACATGTTGATAAAGCAAAAGTGGAGGTGATTGAAGGAATGAGTCCACCCACAAATGTAAAAGGCATCCGAAGTTTTCTAGGGCATGCAAGATTTTATAAATGACTTCCAAAATTACAAAGCCTTTATGTTCTCTATTAGAACATAATACACCATTTGTAATGGATGATGCTTGTACAATGGTTTTTCAATTTCTCAAGTCTGCACTAATTCAAGTCCCAATTGTAGTCCCTCCTAATTAGACACTCCTCTTTGAACTCATGTGTGATGGCAATGATTTTGCCATATGAGCTATCCTGGGACAAAACAAGGGCATAAATTTTCATACCATTTATTATGCAAGGAAAACTTTGAATGATACTCAGAAGAATTACACCACAACAGAAAATGAGCTTCTTGCCAATTTACTTTGGAAAATTTTCGATCATATCTCTTGGAAACAAAAATCATTGTTCACAGTGACCATGCTTCTTTAAAGTACTTATTAGCTAAAAGAGATGCTAAGCCGCTCCTTTTGCGTTGGGTTCTACTATTTCAGAAATTTGACATGGAGATCCGAGATCAAAAGGGTGTGAAGAATCAAGTTGCAGATCACATATCTCGGTTGGAATTTTCTAAAGAAGGATATATGAGAGTAGAAATATCTACCACTTTCCCTGATGAACATTTACTTGCAATAGGAGATGTCCAATGCCCCTAATATGCTGATTTTGCCAATTATGTAGTCAGTGGGAAACAACTCTTCTTCATGACAGGGAAACAGTTAAAAAAGATTTTTGCATTAGGTCAAATTCTATGTCTGAAATGAGCCATTTCTGTATAAACGATGTGTTGTGGTGATGTGCGGCTGAAGAAGAGATGCAATTAATTTTATCGCAATGTCATAGCTCACCATATGGAGGATATTTTAGAGGAGTTAGAACAGCTACAAAGGTATTACAATGTGGTTTGTACTGGCCAACCTTGTTTAAGGATGCCAAGCTTTTCACCTAGCAATATGACAACTGCCAATGAACAAGAAATATATCCCAACGGAATGAGATGCCACTGAACAACATCTTGGAGGTTGAACTTTTTTATGTCTGGGGAATTGACTTCATTGGACAATTTCCTCCTTCTTTTGGGAATATTTATATCTTGGTAGCTGTAGACTACGTGTCAAAATGGGTTAAGGCCATCGCCCTCCCCACAAATTTTGATAGAAAAATATTTCTCACGTTTTGGCACACCTAGAGCTTTGATCAGTGATGAAGGACACATTTTTTGTAATAAGTTATTAGAAAGGATTCTTTCTAAATATAGGGTAAGGCACAAGATAGTCATAGCTTACCACACTTAGAACCATGGTCAAGCTAAAGTATCAAACAGACAGATAAAAAGAATTCTTGAAAAGGTAGTTAATCCAAACAGAAAGGATTAGGCAGCAAGGTTGGACGACTTTCTATCGGCCTACCACACAACATTCAAAACACCTTTAGGCATGTCCCCATACCAAGTAGTTTTCAAAAAAATTGGTCACCTACTATTAGAGATGGAACATGAAGCATTATAGGCCTTAAAAGACAAGCGTTGTTTAGAGCTGCTGGAATAAGATGAGTTCAGACACCAAGCTTATGAAAATGAAAATATTTTTAAGGAAAAAACAAAAAAGGTGCATGACAAGAAAAAACTTTGTAGGAATTTCAAGGAAGGAGACTTAATGTTGCTTTAAAACTCTTGTCTACGATTATTCCCGGAAAACTTAAGTCCAAGTGGTCTGTACCTTTCACAATTGCACGAGTTTTTCTTTATGGAGCAGTGGAGCTTATTGGCCATGAAGCAAAGAATACTTTCAAGGTAAACGCTCAACGAATTAAGCCTTACTGGGGCCAAGAAGTTGATAGATTGAAGCTATTCATTCCTCTTTTTGATCCTTGAGAAGATTCTCTCTATGACAGCAGGATGGTATTTAATTTTTACTCCCATCATTTCCTAGCTGGTTGTTCTAAAATGTTGCATGTACCCTTTATTGTATGCATGCTCACTTACTTTAGCATTACTTATATTCTTATTTTAATCTGGCATGTTTTATTATTTTTTATTTTTTTATTTTCAGCAAATTTATTTTAAATCACCCCCAAGCACGTGTCTAACTTCTTGAATTAGGATAATCCTCTCGATTCATCTAATTCTGCCACTTTGGGGTATTTTAGTCTTTTATCGTGCAGAATTTAATAGCAGTGCATTGTACCTTTCACGTCATCAAGGCATGCGTAAATGATAACTCGTAATTTACACGTGTTTATTAGTGGTTTTATCACCAATATAATTAAAATATGAATGATAATTTATTTAAATGTCCATAATATTATTAATATTTGAATTTCATGAACGTAGGCGAAAACGGCGCTCAATTAAGACTTAAAATGAAGAAGTTATGCCCATTTTAGTGTTGAAAAAGTCCCACCGCCGCAGCAATGGAAAGCCACCGCTGCAGCAACGAGAAAAATAAAAATAAAGATTATTTAGCGGCTGGACAGATTTAGATAGCATATTTTATTGTTTATTTATCCGAAAATATCATATTTTTGCCTATTTAAAGACCCTTTTGTACCCTAATTCAAGATCCCTCCTTCCCCTATTTTTCTTAGGACTCTTAGATAGTTTTTAATATGTTTTCTAGCTAATTTATTTATTCCAACTAGAGGATTATCGAGGTTCGATTTATGAATTTGTGAGATTTTGTTTTTAATTTTATTCCTATTTCCTCTTTATTCATGCTTTCTCTTTGCATATTTTATTGTTAGTTAATTCTTGTGCAATAGGGCCCGTTGTTTAATTGTTAACTTGCATATCGTTAGTTAGAACATTAAATCCGTATTTGTTTAATTGTTCTAATACAAGTAGCATAATAGCATAAATTGATTAGGACACTTTTTGATTTTTGTTATGGGAATTTATGATCTAACTTAAATGAATCGGTCGTACCGTGTTTGTTAGTTAGAATTGGGTTCTTCTCATCTTAAAGCTTTTAAAGGGTTAAATCTTATTATCGTATTCTAGGGTTATCCATTAATTAGGGAAGTAGTCATTAGATCGTATCTTGGCTATCGAGAAACTAAGGAAGAGCACTTGTTGTTCCGACAACTCCCAACTAATTTAGAAAAGAATTTAGGAATGCATGTTTAGTAATCGATGATCAAATCCATGAACCATAACCGAGATTAACCTTTAGTTGGAAGCTTTTCTCTATTGATTTCTTTCTTTTTAATTTATTTTTCATTTTATTTCCAAAACTCAAAATGCCCCTTTTTGTTAACTTTAATTTAATTCCCTTTTCCCTGTGGAGATCAACCATACTCACCACTACTACGAAATTCTAAATTCCAAGAGTAAGTATTTATTTTTGGTGGTTTCGACACCCATCAGTAAAGCCACGTCGTTTCGCTCTGACAGCCTTGCCTATTTCACCTGCCTCCTCTTCGCTATTTATAATGCCCTTTCACCTTCTTTTTTACCGCACCCATTGACACTTAGCCTTACTTTCTTTTCAAAACCCTAGCTCTTCTCTCTTTTCTTCCATAACTTCCATGGTGATGACAAGAAACAAGATAGACCTCTCCACTCCACGAAAGCGATCTACCACCTTTAATGAAGCTTCCAACAGTCGTCCATCCTGCGACGATCCCATTCATCTTGACAGTGCTTTGAAGTCTGACTACTTAGACCATGAGCAAGAAGAACAAGTTCTCTATTTAGCTGAAATACTTGAATCGGTGCGATTTTACTCTCTATAAGCAGATCATGCTTATAGAAAATTCTTCAAATGTTGTGAAATCCTGTACAAAAGAGGGTTTGAAATGTCTGACACAGTTGCATAGGTCTCCCTAACTATATTGTCAGACCCATTGAAACGTTGAATTTGGAGCAGCTCGCCAGACACCCTGAGATGCACCCTATTTTAACCATCGCAAGAGAATTCTATGCAAATTTCAAAGATCGCAATGAGTATCAGATTAAAGTTCGTGGTAAAATGACTGATTTTCTCATGAAGCTATTAATTCTTTTTATGACATTCCACATCTAGGTAACTACTTTGTTGATCATGATGAGCTGTTAACATAAGACTTCCTTGACATGATACTCCAGCATCTAGGGCATCTAAGAGCTCAATGGTCAACATCCACCCAGGGCATATTCATTATCAAAAGAGTACACTTAAAGCCTACGTCTAGAATCTGGCTGATTTTCCTTCTCACTCGTGTCTTACTTTACTGTGAATGCTATTACTTTACTGTGTGATCACAAGAAAGCCTGTGAATATTGGGCGAATCATTTCACGAGAAATGGAAAAATGCTCGGAAAATGTTGCTTCTGAAGGGTGCCTTATATTCCTTAGTCTGATAACTGGCTTATGTGAGCGTGTTGGAGTAATGTTTGACAATAGAGATGAAGTAAAAAACTTGAGTGGTGTGATTGATCACGACTGCATGGACCGGTCTTTAGTCGACCAAATCTTATTCAACCACCTATTGAGTTACCAAAGCCTCACCTTGCCCCTGTTATCCCAATCGCCATGCTTGAGACTCTTCATGTTATGAATCTTAAAAATGCAAGCTGAGCTATCTAGCTTCTTTCAAAAGACCTAACTTATGTGGACCTACCAAAAGATACACAACAGTGTGCTAGAACACACCCTTTCAGCTCATCAAATACATCCACCCCATAACTTCCCAAAGTTTCCCACCTCTATCCTAGGAGAGTATGACTTCTTCCCAAAGACTCCTCTCCACGTGCAAAAGAACCTACAGCTGCATAGCCTTAATTACATGTCACATTGGAAGAGGTGCTTGAAAGTGAAAAAGAGGAAGAACTTTTCTATGAGCCTGAGAGAGAAGCTTTAGAGAGAGGTTTAAATGAGCTTGGAGTTGTGAATGAGGGAGATTAGGATAGTAACCATGAATTTGATGTGGATTATGAGTATGACAACCTTGAAGAGGAACTAGAAAATGTTTGTATTGACGACTATGATATGGATGTATCTGATGATCTGAAAATGATCAATGCTTAATTTTTTTTTTTATTTTGTGGTTGTTTATTTATCTATGCTTTGGTTGTTTCACTTTAGTATTTCTATGATAAGTTATGAGGGCACAACTTTGTTTAAGTTTGGAGGGAGGAAAGGTAGTCCCCATTTTGCTATGTTTTGTTTTTATTTGCTCTCGTCTGTATCAATCCAAATTTAAATTTAACTTTTAGTTTTAACTATTTATTTTGTCTTTCCTCTCTTTGACTTAAAATTTATCGCTGTACACCAGCGGGAAAAAAAAGATTTTAGCCTCTGTTTTAGCTATCTCATTGTTGTTAGGTTGTTTAAAGATTTTTTAGATGAGGCAAAGTAAGTTTATGTTGCTGCATAAGAGGAGTCAAAGCTAAGTCAAGGACACTTAGAGTTTACAATTTTTTTACACTTACCAATTTTTGTTATTGTTCCTTAAAAAAATTGAATTAGCTAATCAGGAAACCTGAGAGCAACTTGCCATAGCTGAACTTTTTAAGACAAACATCTCTTCTTCTACTTCTGCCAAGTATAAAAACCTTTCTTTCAAATCCTTGTATAGAGCAAAGTGAATAAAAAGAAATAAGTTTCAGGGTGGTATAGCCACCAATCCTTTTGCAAGGATGAATATTTTCAATTCCCTTAGGAAAGTAAAGGTTTAGTACCAAAGTGCACATAGTGCACTAAAGAAAAAAGAAAAAAAAACAGAGAAATCAGAAAATGGGTTGGGAAATTTAGTCACTCCTCTTCCATAGGAATGAGTGAGCCCATAGGGCAAGCCTCTACGAGAAGGTGACTAGGAAGTCACATCACTAATTTGCTTCTTCTAAAAAAAAGAAGAAAAGAAAAATGTACCCAAAGCAATAAAACTCTTATAATAGGTAAATATAGGTTTGTGGTAATTGCTAAGCCTAGGAAAGGGAAGTGAGTTGAGAAAGTCTAGGCCAGGGAAAAAGAACTCCATGATGGTTATCTTGATAATTTATCCAAAAGTTAAAAAGGGACATGAAAATTTTGGATGCACTCAGTGTCACTATTGGGATTTGTTTACCCTTTATGTGTTTGATAAAGTCTTGACTCTGTTGTGAAGCAATAGAAGCATGTTGATAACAACCTTTCCCCCTGAGCCTTGGTTGAGCCTTTGTACATACTTTTGATTCTAAGAATTACTCGAGGGCGAGCAATGATTCAAGTTTAAAGTGTGATAATTTCCTAAAAAGAAGTTATTTGCATGTCCTAAGTTGGATAAAACCAAGAAGAACATGAGTAATTTAGTAAAATAGTTATAATTTAGCCATAATTAATATAAATTTACAACAACTTTTCCTTTTAGTGTAACTCTTGCAATTTGTAAATAGTTTTAGTTTTTAGTTCTTTTTCTTCCATAATTTATGCTGCACTAACTTTCCTGTTTGAGCTTGGTAGAACACAGTTGCTGAAATGAGATTTTACCTCTGACTAAGTTATTTGAGTGCAAGAGGCGTTGTTGCTGAGGCAACCTGTTAGGTAACGCTTGAAGATATTTTGCCCTTACCAGTTGTGTTAGACAAGACAAGCGGCCATCACTGTTCGCTACAATGAGCTGTATGTGCAAAAAGCGTTGTGTCAGCCAGAGAGCTCACCTACTATCATTTTTGGCGGAAAAAGAAGACAACAAGCTTGATATATAGTTTCCCCTAAAAAAATCAAGCAAAAACAACAGAGATGATGAAGGAGAAGAAACCAGTACAAGAACAGATTTTTGGTAATTGTAGCAATATATATTTCTTGTCTTAAGAACTCTTGCAAGTACAATGAGTAGATTTACAGTTTTAACTTCAATGAGCTGAAAGCCCTTGTGGTGTTCTGCTATAAGATCAGGGATGGGATAATCCTCGTTGTGACAGAGATTTTGAATGTATATTTGATTTTGTGATGTTGTTGCTTCTCATATTTGTCTTCTTTAAAACTACATGAGAACATAGTAAGAGGACACTAACCATGTATTGAGAGATATTAAGGTTAGCTCATTAAGAAGTAGACAAACATTTCTGCGAATCATAGATGAAGTGATATGTGTATGAAGTTTAAAAGGAGGAGGAGCATTAATTTAACGTGAGCATTTAAAGATAAATATAACGTTAAAATCTTGCATTAGTGAACATTTGAGAGAGTGGGATCACTACTTCTTATAGCTTCATTAAAGTGTTGAGCACAAAATCATGTTTGCACCAGAAATCTCTAAGTAGCAAGAGTTAATCTTGAGTTAAAAGATCTCATTCATGTACCTCAACATAGCACCCCTTATCCCTCTTTATCTACACTCAGTGTTAGATCCGTTTACTTGTCTTCTTTATTTACTTTGTAATCTGCTTAATTATCATTTCTTGATGGTACGATGTTACACCAAGTTATACAACTATCCTCGTGGGACACAATACTCACTTACCACTATTATTACTTGTTGACCATATGTATTTTCCACCCTTCACCATCTAGTTTAATCACCATTTTCACCAACACTTCCCCTAAATCTTTCATTTCAAATTCAGAATTGAGTATAGCTTTGATTTCCTCCAATTAATCCTTTCTTTTCCCTGCAAGTAACATGTCATCTACACATAATAGTAGATAAATCATGTCCATTCTCCTTGTTGTTATGTAATAGACACAATTATCAAACTTTCTCATGTTGAATGCAGCCTTTGTGATAAATTCATCAAACATATAATGCCAACACGTTGGTGACTGTTTAAGCGCATATAGTATTCTTTTCAATAGGCAGACATGATCCTTCTTCCTTTCCTCTTCATAAACAAGAGGTTGCTCCATATAAATGGTTTCATTCAAAGATCCATGTAAGAATGGTGTATTAACATCAAGTTGATCCAACTCCAGATCTTGATGAATAATTAGTGACAGTAGCAGTTTTATAAAGGTGTGCTTCATTACTGAAGAAAAGACCTCTGTATAGTCAACACATTCTTTCTAAGAGTACCCCTTGGCAACTAATCTTGTCTTGTACCTTGTCTTTTTTTTTATTTTTTTTATTTGAGACATTTTCCTTTATTTTCAGTAACCCTACTCTATTGTGGTGTGTGCCTGACTGTCTTGAGCCTTGTAATCCCCTTGTCTTTACATAATCGATTAAAGGAGCCTCCACAAAATTCAAGCCCATTATCAGTTCTAAGATACTTAACCTGCCTTCCAGTTTGCTTCTCAACTTGTAGCTTTTAAGGTCTGGTCCTTAGATTTCAGAAAATATATTCATGTTCTTCTAGAGTGATCATCTACAAATGTGAGAAAATATCTTAATCCACTGATCGAAGGTATCTTAATAGGTCCCCACAGATCAGAATGTACGAAGTCAAGTATCCCCTTTGTCTTACTTGTTGATTTTAGGAAATTCACTCTCTTTGCTTTACCAAACATACAATGTTCACAGAAATTGGTTCTTTCTGAGACTCTATTAGGGATTATACCTTGTTTTGACAATTCTTGCATACCTCTAGAACTGACATGAGAGAGTCTTTTATGCCATAGAGCTCCATCAGTCAATCCTGATTCTTCTGCTGTCAAAGCCTTTCCAGAGGGTGTTATGCCAGTCATTATGTATATGCCCTTTTCTCCATTTGCCTTCAACATTGGTTTCCCCTCCTTTTCAACTGTGAGAACACCATTATTTGCTTAGTATGAGCAACCCTGACTTTCTAGCATTCTCAGTGAGATCAAATTTCTTCCCAAGTCAGGAACGTATCTTACATATTGCAGAATTTTCTTTGAGCCATCATTCAGGTTCAATTCAAGATTTCCTATCCCTTCCACCCTGCATATATGACTATTGCCCATATGCACATTCCCTTCACTTATGGCTTTAAGTGTATAGAACAATTCCCTCGAAGGAGTCATGTAGAATGTGCATCCTAAATCCAGAACCTATTCTTTTAAGCTCTTTTCCTTTTTACAATCAGATCACATTAATTCAGCTGCTAGAACCTCTGCATATGATGCCATGTCCTCTCCTGCTGATGTCTCCTTGTTGTTTTCTTGCCATTTATTTTCTTTGTAATAATTTTTCTTCTTTGGAGAGTTTTTCTTGAAGTGTCCTTCCTTATTACAGATATAGCACTTCCAAACTTAGGTTTCCACTTTTGATTCTTGGACTAGTTCTTGGAATTCTTGTTATAGTTCTTGTGAGTTTTGTGTTTTACAAACAATCCATCAACATCTCCTACTTCTGTTTTACCCTTTAACAATAATAATTCTTTAGTCTTAATTGCTGAAAGCACCAAGGATAGTGGAATTGATTCTTTTTCATACAGCAGTGATGACTTTACATCACTATAAGCTTCAGGTAGTGCATTGCGCAAGATGATGGCTTCATTCTCTTCTCCCAACTTTTCTCCCAAACTATCATACTCCCATGTCAGGGTCTTGAATTCATTCCAATTCTCTACCATTGTCTTGCCAGAACTCATCTTGTAGGTGAATAAATTTTCTTTAAGGTAGATCTTGTTTGACATATCCTTCTTCCCAAAGAGTTTCTCAAGCTTAGTCCATACCTCATATGCAGTCGTCTCCGCATCTACAAGCCTCAACATACTATCAGAAATATTGAGAATCAACGTATTGTAAGCTATGTTTTCAATCAATTCTTTCTCTTTTGGCTTCATGGTTTCAGGTACGATTTTGGGATCTTCTAAGGCTTTAACAGCCTTTGTTGGGTGATTACTGTTCTGATTGTTTTCTTCCAGAGTTTGAAATCGCTCAGAGCCATGAAATCTTTCGATATCATATCTTGCTAACGCCATTGATGGATTACCTCTGACCTTGTTCGAATCTTCTTCTTCCTCAGGCTCTTATACAAGTTTTTGAAATGATTTTCATAGAAAAACTCAACTCACTTTATGAACTAACCAAAACAAAGAACTCAAGAACATGAAAGAATAGATGAATTGATTTCTTAAAGAAACTATCACATCAATCTTGAACAAAGGATTTACCAAAACTGAGCTAACAAACTCAAACAATTAAGCTTTATATGTTCATCCCTTTCACTACTCTCTTACGAATTTCATAACTGTTAAAAACAGAACATAAGAGCTTCAATCATTTGTTGACAGCTTGCAGTGAGTTGGCTTCAAGTTGTATCAAATAGCTCTTCTTTTAACAGTTACCTTGTAGTTTTCTTTGTCCTGGTGGGATGGAAAGTCGAGATCACCTCTTCTTCGAGTGTCCATATAGTGCTTTCATCTTCCGTAAGATTATTTTCTGGGCTAGTTCTACTCATCGTCCAAATTCTTAGCAGACTGACCTTCCCTAGATCATTGTTAGATCTAAGGGTGACTCACCGGCTTCAATGACTTGCCTGAAGTGCTATGATCTACCATATTTAGAAAGGAGAGAAACAATCATTTTCATAATCCATCTGTTTCTTCTCCCAGTGTGACATTGCATCACACTCAACATGAGGGTCTCTTTTCGTGCTATATCTTAGAGAGGTAGCACCCATAGTGTTGGGTGATCCCTTGAATTGCTCAACTTGGGATTTATTTTCTTAGTTTTGTTGTTGTTTAGGTTCTCTTGTTTCTCCATTGTTATTGCTTGCTTTTTGCTTGTTTTTGGACATGTTGCCTTTCTAGTTTGTTTTTTGGCCTCTTTGGCCTGTTGCTAAAGAGTTTTTCTGTTTTCCTTGATCTCAGGCTGTGACATCCTCTTATTTTTTTTTAATATATATTTTACCTTTGTATTTTTTTTATCATCACCCTATAATTCAGGGGTGGTTTAAGATCAATACTCTTTTTTCTTAAGATCGAAGATTAAAGTCTCCTTCCCTCGATTTGATGCATTCTATAAAACTATTTTCCATAATGAGTTGAGGGAGATGATTAACACATCGAGATTTTTTTTTTAATTAAAAAAACCCATTGAGTTGTTGTTTTTTTTTTTTTGGTTGTAAAGTCAACAAAATATTAAAATGGTAATTAATGAACGAATATGGATATAATTGTAACATGAAGGAAAGAACCGTCATTTGTTATATAGTGGGAAAGTAGGTGATAGGTGGAGGAAAAAATAAAACATTCATCAAATTAATCTCTTTTGGCTCTGCCTTTCCTTTCAGTTGCTAACGTAACTTCTCCCCCACCTTCCAATTTTTTTTTTCTTTTTTTGTAAGATCCAAGGCAAAGGGAAGTATAGAAAGAGATAGGGAGGAATCTCTTTCCCATATTTGGGCATGTTTTATAAACTACCTTTTTAATTTAACATATTGTAAGCAACAAAAAGATGCATTTCCTAAAATTTAGGTTTTAAAATACAATGTCTAAATGATCCAATTTTTTTTTTTTCACAATCTCTAATCAGACACATCAAACTATAGGGATTAAAAGTATATCTTATCCAAAATTTTAATATCTAAGAATTATAAGCATTTGACGCGGACACCATGGTAGCCTCTTGACGGAATTAATTACTAATTTTATAATAATTTAAAAGGATAAATACAAAATACAGCCCTGCAGTTTGGGTTATTATTAAATCATACCCCTGCAATTTTTTTATTTTAAAATAAACTACAAATCACACCATTCAATCAATTAGTTTTTAAAGAAAATGATATATACCCATTTATATTTGACGTATTTCATGTATTATGATTTCATGAAAAAAAAATTGACAGACGTGTAGAATTTTATGATAGACTTTTATGTTAATAAAATGTAAAATTTAGAAATGACATGCAAATATTCAATTTTTTTTTGCATTTTCTAATAGTTTTGAAACATGTGGTATACGTATAATATAGATGTGTCTAAATTTTGTTAAAACTGATAGATAGAAGAGTGTGATTTTTCTAAAGTGTGTAGGGGTATTTGAAAACAAAAAAAAAAGTATGGAAATATGATTTAACAATAACCCAAAATTTAGGGTCGTATTTTGCATTTAACTCTAATTTAAAATTAATCAACGTCAATGATAGTTATCATGGCATCGATCATTGAAGAGTAGTATTGTGATATTGTAATATTTGTTATGTGATACCAAATGTAAATGATCATGATTTAAACTCCTTAAGAAATTTTTTGTCCCTTGAAAGGATTTTCCACGAAAATATGTAATATCTCCTACATACCTCTGGGAAAAAAATCTTTCATTTTAAAGGAAATGGAAATTAATATTTTCAACCTTGTTTTAAAAAATAGTTATCAAACATATATGTTACTTTTGTTTTTAAAAACTAAGAAGCCAGAAAAACAGAAACTAAAAAACTAAAATGGTTGTCAAATAAGGATAACAACATTTGTATCTAACAGTTATAATAACCTGAATTATTATAATATTAAACTTTTTTTTTACAGAGTTTATAAAAAAGAAAAAAAATCTAGAATTACTTTAATCATAGAGGTTTAATGGCTTCAAAATGCTAATTTTCAGGTTAAGTTGAGAAAGTTTTTCCAGCTAACATGACAATGAAATGAATATGAAATAAAAAATGATGGAAAATTAATGTGAAACTGAAAGCAGCAGCAAATGAAATTGAATGATAGATTTAAGGTTGCCTTGTCTTAGGGATTCCCTTGTTTCAAGCAAATAATGTTTTTGTTTTTGTAATGAGAATAGAGACTTTGGCCCATGTGATTCCTCTTGACCTTCATGCCTTGCTTCCATATATCTAGCCTTAGGCTAAGGCTTCGATCCACCTCATATACATAATATTATGCTAAAACTCTAAGTATTTTTCTTATATAGTATGCTAGCTAAACATTCAATGATTTTAGAGATGATTATAATTCTAGCAAAAATTTTCTATATTATTTATCAAAATATCATTATTTGAATATATTTTTAGATATAGTAATCAATGATTAATCTTGAATTAATTTTTTATAATAAGTGAATCATTGATTCACACATTAATCATTGATAAATAGATTTTATCAATAAAATATCATTAAAGTTTTTATCAGTAAAATATAAAAATTGTAATAAAATTTGCTACCCAGTAAAATATCTCATAATTCATATTTCAAACTTTGATAACTTTTAAAATTTAACAGTTTTCAATCATTAATTTGATATATTTCACATATAGTATATGTGATAGACAGGATTTGTAATTTGATAGAAAGAAAATAGATGTTTTATCACTATTTCTGTTGACAAATAGTTTTCATATTTATTGATATTTTTTTAAAAAAATTGGGATTTTAACCTAAGTTTGAAAATTAAAAATAGATTTATTTGAAATACCTTTGACAAATAAAATGAAAAAAAGAAAAAGAAAAATAGACATATATATATATATATATATATGGGAAATTTCATTGGGTAGATTTTATGCAATATTTATAAATATATAGTATTTTAAAAAGGCTTTTGCAAATATAAAAGTTTTTTTAAGAACTTTCGTTTTCATGTGAATCAAAGGAATCAGTGATAACTTATTAAATAATTAGTGATTATATCCGCCAAATATCAATTGATACAGTAAATCAGTAAAATCAATGATTAATTAGTGGTAATTTTGTCATATTTTTTATGCGAATATGAGTTTTTTACTATTTTTACAAGTAAATTTTTAGGGTGCTATTTTTTGTAAATATTGGACATGATTCTTCTATATGTGTAAGAGTCCAAATATATTTCTAAACAGAACTCTATGTACAAAAACAAAGTAAACAATAAGATATCGATAAATATTTTATTAGTTTTTATCATTCCAAAAAATCACATCATAAACTTTAAAATAAATTTAAAAAAAAAAAAAATCATAGAGAAATTTTAACCACGACACTTTTTAAGAATCATTTTAAAAATAATAAATGTTCTAGAATTATTTTAAAATTGGCATTCCGCAGACTGAGATTAAACCATCTCTGTTTGAGAAATACTATTTTCAAAATTTTTGTTTTTGTTTTTGTTTTTTTTAAACATCAATCTTAAAATCTCATTTTTGAAAGATCTCCTAATTATTATTGGGGCTCTTGTGAAAATAGAAAAAATAGGTCCAATATTTATAAAAATAGCAGTAAAAAAACATATTTGCAAAAATAGCAGAAAAATTAAATTCACACCTAAAATATTACAAAATTGCCACTAGTAATCAGTGATATCTTCACAAGTAATCACTGATTTACTGATATCCTGATTTTTGTGCAGGAATCACTGATTAGCTGATAGTAATCATTGATTATTTTATAAGTTATCACTGATATCTCTGATCACATGAATGAGGGTTTTTAAAAATCTGCCATATTTGCAAATATTTTTTAAAACTGCTATATTTATAAATATTGCTAAAAATTCTACTGCCCAATGAAATTTCCCATTATTAGGGGATTCGTCAAAAAAATGTTAAGATTTAAAAACGGTGTTGAAAAGTTTATAAAGAAAAGAAAAGAAAACTTGATGAATTGGTTTTACATTCATAGTCATGGGTTCATTGAATGGAATTAGGTGGAGTGCATTGTACTGCAATGGCATGAATTGAATGAAATTACGCTTTTGATTTGATTTCTTAACCAAAATTAAAGTAAAATTGTCAAACTAACTAACTGTTTTTATAACTAACCTTTTTAATATACTTAAAAAGTCAATTAATCAGGCTTTGGTATGGCTTCCCATTCATTTAATTTCTTTACTTTACTTCTATAATCTTCTTACCTGATGATTTTTCAACTCTACCTTCTTTATTGGAGAAAATTAATTCCTTTTTGCCTACGATACATAGTTAAATTATGCATTAGATTATCTCAATGATCACAAAATTTATAAATTCGAGGATGAGAACAAGGGTTTTTAGTCGGACTCTATTAAATGGTTTCATTGAGAACCATCTATACCATTTTGTACACAATTCAATATCAAGGTTATTGAAAAAAAAGGTTCAAACTTCATATAAGCTTTAGAAGTAATAAGTTGAATCTCATATTTTATGGAAAGATAAAAGGAGATTGTGTTCATCCAAATCTTTTTCAAGGAATATGTGTCGTGTCAAGGACTCCTCACCGTAACTATGTTGAAAAAATAATATTAATATTTGGTTTAATTGGAAAAAGACTCTAAAATACATATGTTAATACTAGTTTTATTTATAATATATTAATTTATAAGATAACCAAACGACGGTTATATGTTAATTATGATTCAAATCAACTAAATGTTTTTGGCCCAATTTGAAAACTAAGCCCATTTATAATTTTGGCTAAAATTTGATGTGTTCAAATCAAGAAAGTTTAAAAGAAAATGTGAGGTATAATTTGTCTTCATATGAGAGGATTGACCGTGGGCTCTTTGTTTGACCAAAATCTAGTGAGGTGGTGGCACTATTTGACACATATGTAAGAGAATTATAGCGACCAATGATGTTTTATGGGAGACTTCGTCGAGCAGTGAGCGACTATTTAATTAGGTTCATTAAGGTTTGTTCTTTTGAGAGTAAATTAAAGAGGGGTAAATATTTTGGTGGATTCTCAAAAGTTAAGTGTAATTATGCTCAATTGTATATTCTCTATTGTTCATTTTAATTGTGTAATCTTCAAGTTCATTAGTTGTAACAACTCGGTTTTTTACTTAAGGGCATTTTAGTCATTTCACCAATTTTGATTTAAATGTCTATATTTTAGGTTCATTGCAACCGTCATATCGTTACGAGTTTAACGTAATTGACCGTTCTTAAATCCGTGCCCCGAGTAAAAAGTTATTATCTAAATACCGTTTTTACCCTTTTTCCTTATTTTGTTCTCAAGGGTATTTTAGTCTTTGGTGGGTCAACCTGATATTTTAAATCACACTAAACCCTAGATTAGTCTTTATCCATTCTCTTCCTTTCTCTCAAAGTCAACGTCGTAGCACTATTCTTCGTCGGAATTGTTTTTCGTCAAATCTCGTTGATTTCCTTTCGTTTCTTTGGGGTAAATCAAGTTTATGGTGTAAATTTTCTATCCCAATGATTTGTTTCTCTCTCAATCATTCTTTTTCAATCAAATTTCACCTAACAGCGAGTTTCTTTTTGAATCACCTCGTGTCGTCGGAATCCATTGAAGCTCCCCTTGTGTTCATTGAATCCAAAGTAATTTTTTATGTTAATTCAAGTCATTGTTTCGATATTACAACAATTTAAAGTATTATCCATGTTAAAATCACGTTTATTTACGCTTTATTCTTCGAGTTTAGTTCTTCATCGGAGTTCTCAATTCTCATCAGAAAACCAAGCAAACCTATTATTTTCTTAGGTAATTTCTTTGGATTCATTTTGTAATTGTTTCATTGTCGTTAACGAGGTAGTACAAGCTAAATTGTCATTGTTTTCATTACTTCTCGTCAGAAAACAGCCTTACTAGTTTCTAGGTTGTGTGGGCATCGTTTATCGGGTTTCTGATTGAGATTTAAGTTGTTTTGCGTCAAGCTCTTCGTTGCATTTTAATCCCTAGTGATTTCCCATCAATTTCTGTTTAGTTTCTAGTTGAATTCCCTCATTGTTGTTCACCTAAAGCAGCCTCGTCGGAATCTGGGTAAGGACCTCTTTCTTTCCTTTTTTTTTTTTTTTTTGCGTTTTGCTTGCGCTAGGTTGTTGGGGAAGAACTAGTCTATCTGGACCGGCTGGGCTGGTTCATCTTAACAGGTTCAGCTGGTCCAGACCGGTTCAAGGCCTTTTTCTCTCAATTTGAGCAGTTTTCGTCCCATTAGTCCTGTTCTCGTGTAATTAACTTCAAATTAATATTATTCCCGACATCGTTAGAAGTATTGTGGATTTATTTTGAGACCGTTTGTTAGCTCGATTTGAAATTAAGGTAGGATAAATCCCTACTTAAAGATTTAATTAGATGTTTTGTGATTGGTCTATCAATTGATTTATTGAATTATTATTATTGGTTCGTCTTGTTAGTTAGTTTGATATTGTTGATAAAATTAGACATATTAAACACTAAATATTATAAATTGATGTTTGAATGTTTATTAATAAAATTTGATGATTTAAATTATTTATCACTAGTAATTAATAATCGTTTAATAAATAGTTTTAAATGATTTAGTAATGCTTATGATAATTTTGAGAGACGATTATGACATGTTAGACTTAGTTAATTAATAAATGTAAATAAGAACTCAATGATTTTCTTGTTGTGACTTGAAAGTGTGAAATTACTTTTCTTGTAGCTATTTGTAATATGATTGTTGAGTTGTTTTAAATATTTCTTCTTTGTTACTATTTCATTATTTGTGCGTTATGATTTGGGAGTTATTTTACTATTAATTGTTGATTTATAATTGTTTTCTATTATTATTATTATAATTGAGATTCTGGATGTGAATATTTAAGTTGGTTATACTCAGATATGTGATAATCACGTTAGATAGTGTGGCACGTATCATAGTGGCCACTATAATACTATATTATAAATGTGAACACTGTGATTGTGATATATCTAAGTAAATTAGATGAGCTTGAATGGTAATATTTAGATATGTGATTACCATGATGGATAGTGTGGCACATATCATAGTGACCACTATGAACACTATGGTTATGCTATATTTTTACTGTGATATGCATTATTTTGTGAACTTGTAGGATAAGTACCTACTTAGTTAATGTTGAGGATTGGAAGTGGATGTGTATCCACACATTAATGTTAGAGATTGTGTACTATCTGATTTATTCTATTTATGTAATGGTTTAATATACTGAGCTAAAAACTCACGGTATTCCATACCCTGTAAATCAGGTATTGTTAATGGTTAGCTAGGCGCGTGACGAGGATGGAACTACACATGATGGTCCTTAGGACTTGTCATTTTATTTATTATTTACTTTCATCAGATTTTATTTTATGATTCCCTTTATTATTTGAATTTTAGATGTTTAGTTTATCGAACGTTTTCATTAAATTATGTTTTATTTATTATTTTAACTTTGGCGCCACAAATAAATATTTTGTTCTAAACATCTTTTTGGTTATCAAATAAACACTTCTGCAACTATTTGGTTTACATTGATTGATTTATTTATTTATTTTAAATGAGTCATTTATTATTTATTAATTTATTTTCGGTTATTTTGAGTCAGGTTGTTACATTAGTGGAACCTGAAGAGTCTGCAAAAGATAGGACGTAACCCATTTAGTGGTGAACCTGTATAAATTCTCCGGTGTTGTTTTTCTATCCTTATTATTTATTCTTTCTCTTATATATTTTATCATTTTTAGATTAAGGAGTTTAGGATTTGCAACCCTTCAAATTCTCAACAACTAGTATCAGAGCGTCAGGTTCAGATTGTGAAAAAAAGCGATGGAGAGCACAAAGGATATTGGGATAATTTTTTTTTGATGGTTTAGATTGTTCATTTAAGATGATGCAGTTTAATGATTACTTGTATAACAAGAAGCTATTTCGTTTCGGTGACATTAATTATTATTAACGGGCCAATTAATAATTATTAATCACCTTTAGATTAATTTAAGAGCTTCGGGTTTCGTTTTTAAAGTAAAAACAAAAAAGGGACGTAGGCGTCATTTTCCAAATTCTTAAATATCTAAAATACACTATTCATCTTCTCTTAAATATCCAAAAATTAGACATTTTACTCATTTTCTTCTTCTCTTCTTCCTTGGGGGCCAAAGCTATCAAGAATGGATCTCAAATTTTTGGGTTTTCTTCGATTCTCGGTGGATGGTCTCGATTCTCGTTCCGTTGGAAAGCCCTTGGTCCGAGCTTACTTTCCAACCTACCAATCGAGATTTTCGTCCGTTTTCTTGACGCTTTAAGGTATGTTAAAGTTTCTAAAATTTGATATGAATAGTGTTTTAATGGAGGACTTAGTAAGTGTACTTTTCGAGGACGGAAAGTCTTTTAAGGAGGGTAGTCTGTAACGTCCCGTTACTTTGGAGGTAAAAAAAAATTATTTATTTATTTTTAATTAAAGCTTTTAAGATTAGTTTAAATTTGGTAAATTCAATTTTAGTAGCTATTTTCGTCCGAAAATCTTTTTAATCATTTTAATACTTTAAATTCGTTTCACTGACATTAATTATCATTAACGGGCCAATAAATAATTATTAATCACCTTTAGATTAATTTAAGAGTTTCGGGTTTCGTTTTTAAAGTAAAAACAAAAGAGGGACGTAGGCGTCATTTTTCAAATTCTTAAATATCTAAAATACACTATTCATCTTCTCTTAAATATCAAAAAATTAGACATTTTGCTCATTTTCTTCTTCTCTTCTTCCTTGGGGGCCGAAGCTATCAAGAATGGATCTCAAATTTTTGGGTTTTCTTCGATTCTCGGTGGATCGTCTCGATTCTCGTTCCGTTGGAAAGCCCTTGGTCCGAGCTTCCTTTCCAATCTATCAATCGAGATTTTCGCCCGTTTTCTTGACGCTTTAAGGTATGTTAAAGTTTCTAAAATTTGATATGAATAGTGTTTTAATGGAGGTTTTGGTTTGAAATCTTCAAATTCGTTCATCGAAGCTTGAAGATTTCAATCGAGAAAGTCATTTTGGTCAATTTTAGAAACTTCCCCTAAACCCTAAAACCGAGTTTGAGCCGGAAACCCGTTCCGTGTGATTTTCCCTCACTTGACCATGTTTAGGATGTTTAGGTTATTATGTTTTTACAATTTACTTAGTTTTTCGGAAATCGATTATTGTGCAAAACCCTAATTTACAGATACCCATTGTTGTTGCGAACTCCCAAAGTATCCGAAACCAACCCAAAACACCTCTAAAGTGCAAAAAAGCCGGAAAACCAAACCCGACCTCTAATTTCCCTTGTATGGCCGAGAGTACCATAGGGAGGAAATCCGGGTTTTTCGTCGTTTTGTGCGTTTAGATGTTGTTTGTACGATTTCCGGTTAATTAATGTTATTTGGGTATAATTCATTTGTAGGATTGTGATTTGTTCGTGTGTTTGCGACCTCAGAACGATTGCAGCTTGTCTACAATCTAAGGTGAGTTTAAAAAGGGAAGTTAGTAATTTTCTGAATTAAGTTTCATTACGATTTTGTTTATCGAGGTTAAGAGGGAACTAACTTCTTAGAGTTAATGTTTGGTTGGAGACTTTAATTCGGAAGTGAGTGGAGAGAATTTAGAATTATGGTGAGTTCGGTGAAAATGAAACATCGGAGTGGTTTGGAAGTATTGTAAATGAATTGGAGATGTTAAATGAAAGTGGAATTTAAAAGCATTTTGAGTGGTTTGGGAGTTAAAGTGGCTTAGAAAATACACTTGAGTGATAACTCGTGTAAGCCAAGTTGATTAGGTTCTTTAGTAACTTAGTAGAATTCGGTTAAGATTATCTAACTTATTAGAGAACTTGATGGCTTGTGATACGGTACATGGTATATGTTGACTTCGGTCCATACGATATTATGGTACGATACATGGTAGTATGTTGATTAGGATCCAGATGATACCATGGTACGATGATTTGTGATACGGCACATGATAGTATGTTGATTCAGATCTATACGGTATCATGGTGCGATGGTTTGTGATACGGTACGTGGTATGTTGACTTCGGTCCATACGGTATTATGGTACGGTACATGGTAGGATGTTGATTCAGATCCATACGATACCATGGTACGATGATTTGTGATACACCACATGATAGTATGTTGATTCGGATCCATACGATATCATGGTGCGATGGTTTGTGATACGGTATGTGGTATGTTGACTTCGGTCCATACGGTATTATGGTACGGTACATGGTAGTATGTTGATTCGGATCCATACGATACCATGGTACGATGATTTGTGATACGGCACACGATAGTATGTTGATTCGGATCCATACGGTATCATGGTGCGATGGTTTGTGATACGGTACGTGGTATGTTGACTTCGGTCCATACGGTATTATGCTACGGTACATGGTAGTACATTGATTCGGATCCATACGGTATCATGGTACGATGATTTTTGATACGGTATGTGGTATGTTGATTCGGATCCATACAGTATCATGGTGCGATGATTTGTGATAAGGTATGTGGTATGTTGACTTTGGTCCATACGGTATTAAGGTACGATGACTTGTGATATGGTTCGACCGTACGTGGTATGTTGATTTCGATCCATACAATAGCACGTTACGATGAAACTTGTTTGGTAATAAAGATAGCTAGTATTACAATTACATATTCTTTAGAATTGTGTAGTAAGACTTAGTAATGGTTGTTACTTTTACTTTACGTCTTTATTTCTATTACATGGCATTGAAAGACCATTACGGGTAGTATATTACTATCATATGTTTGTATGGAAATTGGAAGTGTGAATATGGGAAGTAAAGAGTATTTTAGGCCTTTGGACACAATTTATGGTATGAAATTTGGTTCATAGGATTACTTGCTTTCGTTTTACTCTCACTAGCATTTTTTATGCTAATGTTGCTACACTTACAAATTTTCAGGTAAACCTCGTCCTAAGAAGCATGGTAGAGGAGGTGGTGCTGTGTGACTTGCCGAGTTGGTGTACGGACAATGATAAATAGAGTTTTTTTTTTTTAATATTATATATTTTAATAATATTTCGAAAAATATTGTAAAAAAAAAAAATATTAGGAAAACTAAGGTAAATCGCATACACGGTATGCGATTTCAAAAACTTTTTTAATGAAATCGCATACACGGTATGCGATTTCAAAGCTTTAATGAAATCGCATACGAGTATGCGATTTCAAGACAGAAACCCAATTCTTTCTCTTTTGGGGTCGGGGGAGAAGGAGAAGAAGTGGTGATATCCATGAAATTGGAAGAGGAAGAAAGGGAAGAGTTGAGTTTAAGATGAAAAAGGTTGTCAGGGAAAAAATTAAGAACAGTAGGGTTAAGAAGAAAGAAGCCAAATGGATCTGAATCAATTGAGAGTCCACTTCCTTTGGCCATAAATCCTAGAGAGAGAGAGAGATAGAGAAGCCTTTGAAACGGTTTCAATGGAGACTCGTGGCTATAAAAATGGAGGGTAAGACTTGACAAGAAGACCAACGTTAACGAGGAAAAAAGAGGATCGGATTGGAAACTGACAAATGGAAGATTTTGGCATGATTTTCTCTGGTTTTGGCATGATTTTCTCTGGTTTGATTTTACCATCTGCTTAAAATCGCATACTCAGTATGCGATTTCTACTTTTGTTTTAAAATCGCATACTGAGTATGCGATTTCTACTTTTGTTTCAAAATCGTATACTGAGTATGCGATTTTAACTTTTTGGTTTTTAAAATCGCATACTCAGTATGCGATTTACAATATTTTTAACAATACTTTCAAAGATACAATATTTTTAAGAATATTTATTAAAACTACAATATTTAATTTCAAAACCCATGATAAACATGCTTTTGGTTTAGCATTCTTTGAAATGCTTGTAAATTATTTCCAACTTTCGTATTTGTGTCTTTTTTAGCCTGAAAGGGTATTTGTTTAAAATTTGCATATGTTTTATGATTTGAATCTCTTTTGGAAGTTTAAATTATATTCTGGAATGCGCATTCCCGATTTATCGCTTTCTCTGAATATGGGTTGTTGTAAACAGGTTTTGGTTATCCGATTTTTAAACGAACTCATGCCGTTTTTCTTTAAAAACTAAGTCTTCCGCTGTGCAATTGAATTTAAAGAATTTAACGGAAAATCGGGTCGTTACACTAGTAAGCGAAAAGATTTTCAGTTCAAGGGGGAGGGCAAATTGGTAGGGATGACAACGGGGCGGGGTCGGGGATGTCATTCCCATCCCCTAACCCGCGGGGATTTTAAATCCCCATACCCTACCCTATCCCCTAATCAAAGAATCGGGGCGGGTTCGGGGATTCCCGGTGGGGAAAATTGTATTTTTATATTTTAATTCTTATTTAAAAAGAAATATAAAAAAGGAATATGTATTTAAAATATACATTTTTAAGATAAAAAGAAAACATAATATTAAACATTTTATAATTTATAAGTTAATATAACCATATTTTATATATTTTTTTCCTAATAAACAAAGATAAAAGTAAACAAAATACATAAAATATTATTAACATATCGGGTTCGGGTTCGGGTTCGGGGTCAGGGGTGGGGGCGGGTGGGGAATGTGTTCCCATCCCTTAACCCTAAAAAAAATTTGGTAAAATTCCCCCCTAACCCTAACCCTATAAAGCGGGGATTCCCCGCCCCTATAGAGGTGGGGCCCCTAACCCGCGGAGAATTTTGCCATCTCTACCGATTGGGCTGTTTGGGAACAAAATTTCAAATGGGTTTATCATTACCTTATTTTAGTGAAACCTAAACCTAGGTTTATCATTTGAAGAACACATTTCCAGAATTTAAAAAGTGAAAGAACTCAATACCAAAGTGTTTACACCAATAGCCAAGAACCCCCAAAACAATCCCCATTAAAACCTAGAAAAAACTTGAGTTGTGAGATTTTAAATCTTACTTTAACCTTGTAAAACCTAAAGGATTCTTGCTTGAGCCACTTTAAGATGTTGATTCCTTCACAATTCAACCAAAACCTAACACTAATTGTCTAGGATTCAAAGGAGTTGAAGGAGGAAGAAAATTGAAAAAGATGAGGAAGGGGGGGGGGTGTTACGGTTTAGAGAAGGAAAGAAAGCAGAAATATGAGCCCTCTTGTTTTTTTTCTTTTCTCTTTCCTTCATATAGTTTTAGTTTTTCCAAATTTAAAATAATAACTAAATTCAATTTAATAAAAGGTCCCTCAACCTCCTACTATTACCACCTAACCCTTCCACCTCTTAAAATTAAAAAAAACACCCCTCATTCTCTTTTTGTTGCTAACTAGTCCTTGCCTCTCAAATTAACTATGGTTAAATATTGCTCTTCTCATTTATTCCCCCCCCCCCCCCAAATATTAAATTAACTATGGTTAGTCACAAAAATTAACATAACAAAATCATTTTCCCTATTTAAAGTACAATTTAATTTATACCAAACTTAAAGAATTCTACTAAAATTCTCGGGCCCTTACACCTTGCATCTTTACCTACTCCCTAAACATCATGTACTTAAATCACATGCATAACCATACACAATTTAAACATTACCCCGAGACCCCAAACAGCCCCCAAACCCGTAAATATAAAAGCAATGGGGAGGGGTATTCGACCAAGAGGTATAAAATTCCCAAATTTATCTGTTTTAATTCCTAGGCTTAATTTTAAGTCAATTTCAAAAGGAAATTCAGTTTTAAGTCATAGTATTAATGGTCATAATTTGATTAATTATCAACTAAGTTTCTAAAACATCAATTCCATGAAAACCTAATAAATTTATAAGAAATATCTCATTATCCCATAAATAGTCAATTCTTTTCTAAAATCATCTCAAAACCCTAACCAATTTTTTTTTTTTAATTTAAAATCACATAATTTTAAAGTGTTTCTTCAAATTCCTTACAAACCAAGAGTTCTCAATCTTTTACTTCAAAATTCCCCAATTTTCCCCAAAACCTAGAGTTAGAAAACTTACCAAAACGTGATGAAAAGAATATGAATAGCTTTTGATTCTTCTTCATTCAGTTTCTACTAAAAAAACACATAAATTAGACTTTTATTTGAGGCAATTTGGTCAAGAATTGAGAAAACCCAAAAAAACCCTTTTATGGTGGCTTGCTCTCTGCTGGAAGAATAAAAAGAAAGATAAAAAAATTATCCATTCCTTTGTGTTTTTGCTTGTTTTAATGAAGAAGGGATGTGATGGAATGTTGTGTGAAATAATGTACAAATGATTGTGTGATTCTAAACTAGAGGAGATGACGTGCAAGTATACACAGTGAACAATTAATATCTTGTGGTCAGAAAGAGCCGATCCCACGAGGATTGTGAAGTTATATAAGTCGAGCATGTGATAGTATTCTAAATTCAAAGGTAAACTAATTAAAACTTAGTAAGATATGAATTTAAGCTACTGATTTGATATTCTAAGATAAAAGAGGGTTCACGAAGGGTCATGGGGTTAGCTTCGATGATTTCTCAATCTTTCTTAACAACTTGCAACTGTTATTTAATGAAAAAACTTGGAGCTTTTAATCATTTACCAAATCCATCTTTTTCTCAAAAGTAGATTCACTTAACCACTCTTTTAGATCTAGCACTTATCTCCAAGGATATAGATTAAGAAGAGAAGTGGCATTCATTAGCAAGCTTAAGCTTTAATTCATTTCTCATTTCTAAGAAAAACAGCTAACACCATGTTAATCTTTCTATCACTACAACAAATATTGCTTTTTTTAGCGTCCAAAAAACGCTATTGTTGATATATCATAGCGTTTTTAGTAACGCCGTGGTTGCCCACGTAATTAAAAGTCTGAGACATTTCATAGCGTTTGATTCACGCTATTATATATGCTATAAATGTTCCAAGTAATACATATTTTAAATGTTATGAATATATAACATAGCATCTCTGAAACGCTATGATACCTTTAATATAGCTATTTTAAAACGCTATTGTATATTTGTAATAGCCTTTTAGTAACGTCATAGTTTCTCCTATAATTCGGGGTCATATATAATTTATATCGTTTGTAAATGGCTAACTTGTCTGCTATAGTAAACCTGTTTATAAAATATATATGTAAACATATTCTTATTCAGACACAATAATAATCGAACTTGAGTTTCTAATAATAATTTAATGATCCAAAAATTACATCATTTAACTCATTAAAGACAACATATAAAGTTCAATAATAAAATAGTACTAAATTAATCAATCCTTTATCTATTACATTTTCAAAAGTACTAAATTTGAAAACAAAAGTCATTGAATCCAGCTGCTTGCGAACCTCTTTACTCCGTTTCTTGTTCACATACCTATAAAAAGTAGCATATGTTAAAAGTCGAACTTTACATGTAAACAAGATTTTCACCTGCAGAATTTTACATGTAAACAAGATTTTTCATGTATAAAAAAAACCGTTTGGAATTTTTTCTCCCAGAATTTTACATGTAAACAAGATTTTCAACTGCAGCAGTATTAAAATGCAAACTATATACACCAAGACAACATTATGTTCCCAAGTACCTGCTAATTATAGGAGTCCTATAGGAGATAAAAAAAACTAAATAAAAGTAATTAAATTTCAACAAACGTTATACATAAATATTAAATTTACATATTAAACTAAAGCTGGTTAATCTTTTCACATGAACCCATCTTTACATCAACCTAAAAAAAATAATCATGTTATTGACAACATAACTTGTCTTTATCAAATTGTAAACAATTAACAAATAAATTACAAGTTTGATGTTTGAGTTAAAGACTTTATACCAACATTATTTTACACATTACACAACCCAACAAAGTCGTGCATAGGCACAAGCTTTCTATAAATCAAAACCAAAACAATAAATCCTAACAAAATCTAGATCCACAACCAATAAAATAAAGAAACAAATCCAAAGGCCTTAAGATCAATATATCAAACCTAACAAGTGAATTTAGAAATATACCTAGAATGGAATTTTAGTTTTAAGATTCTAAATGATAAAAATAGAGTAAAAAAAAAGCAAATATTATCCGTTTTTCACTATTGACAGCAACTCTTTATTATATTACCAGCTATAAAACTCACACTTTCAGAAATAAAAATCTTCTAATGAAATATTTTAAGAAAAATACAAGAGTTATTTATTTTCTAAGTAAAATATATTGTAGTTTGAATCAATATATTTTCTAACAAACAAAGCACATTAATGATATTAATGGAGGAGAAGAGTACTAACTTTGAATCCATATCAAGAACAAGGAGGACATTAATAACCAAACCTGACACTCTTGAAAAGATTAACACATTAATATAGTATCAGTTGAATAAAATGCATCCATGGTTGGTTAAAAAGACTAAGAGTTAAGCAAACTAAGTTGAGCAAGGAAGTTAGAGTGATGGGTGGTGAGTAATTTTTTCTTATTTTTCAAAGAGGGAGCGTGAGAACCATTTGATTTCAACAAATACCCCTCTAAATGATTTTCTTTCTCACCCATCAAATTGCAGCCCCACACCTTCATCAAAGTCCAAGAACAACCTCAATCAAATGTAAGACTAAATGATAATAGCACAAGTATTAAAAAAACTCATAACACGACAATATCCTACCTATACTTCTCAAAGCAAAAGTTGACAACAATCTGTACAAATAAAACCCAAATTATCAAAGTATTGTATGGAATATGTATGTAAGTCAAATCATCGAGAAAATGAAGGGCAAATTAAAATATATAGAACTATATTGTCCATCAATTGGTCAGAAAAACTTATAAAATTGATACAATTAAACAAATAATACTGAAATGCAAGAGAAAGAAAAGGCCACCATGCAGAACAACTTTAAAGAAAGTAGTTATTGGGGGAAAACTTTACCTTTAGACTGTAAATAGATATTCCATCTTTACTTGCAGAAGTAATATGAGACTGCACTTTCAATAATCTTGGAGACGAAACAACAACATCTATGCTCTTATGTGTGACTTCTCCAGCTAAATACATTCTAAGTCTAAGTTTACTTTGTTGGCGACTTTCCACAAGTGCAAAGGTGTATGTGGTGGGTAGCTTGGCATTATCCTGAAACTGCAAGAAGCCCTAAGATGTCAGCTACCAAAAAAAACTAAAACTTATAAACCCACTTCAATAGCCATTTAAATCCAGCATTCTGGGCAAATTGGGAAAATAATTAAATTTTAAACATCCTCTACATGCGATAGCAATGCAAGCTAAACTAACATTGTCATTTTCTTCCATTATCTTTTAGTTTTCCAAAAAAAAAAAAAATTAAAACTCAATATAGATTAGGCTCAATGTTCTCTTATATCAAGCTATGTTTAAACCTAAAAAATACCGAAATGCAAGAGGATGGAAAGTAAACCAAAAGCTCGAAGAAAAATAATCAATGAGTAGACTATGGGGAAAACCAATAACAAAGTTGCCTATGCATTTCTTCACGAAATGGAGAAGGTGAGAAAAGGAGAAGTTTTGTAAGAAGTGTTATGTTCTAAACTTCTCCAAAAACAAAGCAGTGGTAAAAACTCAAAAGTTATTTTTATTCTCCATTCACATTCTCTTTAGAGAGAAGCAAAAGATCATTTGGTGATAGTGATTCACCCTTATCTTCATCATCATCGTCTCTGAGAAACACAATCTCTTGAAAATGAAACCCATTTACTTCATTACACTCCATAATCGCCCTGAACTTCCATTCTGCAGCTGCAAATCCCAAGTACTAAAAAATTTCAAAATCACAACAAAACAGAGGAAATTTCCTTTTCATTTTACTCATCATTAACCTTAAAAGAAACGTAAAGCCAGAAACAAATCTTTCCCATTACAATATATACAACAAACAAAAAGCTTCCTTTTTTCTTTTGTAAATTCCCTTTTCATTTTACTCATCATTAACCTTAAAGATTGTGTTGGTTCACAATCAGAAGGCATGGAATACTCTGTTCAGACTTAACCCCTTTCACTTCTGTAACAAGATCAATAAATCTATTCACAATCAACGAAAGAGATAAAACTTATATACACACAAGTTTGAGATTCATGACTAGATTTCTACACCATAAAAAGTGAACTCAGAAAATAGAGAGGAGGAATCGATTGCACATATTATGGTTGGGATGAAAAACAAAATAAAGACATATTGAGTTGAAGAAAGAGATACCTTAATAAGAATCAAGTCGCTAAGACGAAGTTGAATTAAGACTTCAAGAGAATGTCTGATTTTCATCTTGATTTTCACTTAGGGCTAATTGAACGATGAATCAAATTAAGATTTTGAGGCTTTGAGAGACAGAAAATTGAAGGGCGATTAATGATGAATGATAAATCAAAGAGCTTGATGAACGTTTATGGTTGAGAAAGATGAGCGAGCGATTTCGTTAGTTTCGACAGAGATTGTGATAATGAGTCATGGATTTCAATATTGTGAGGCGAATTGGTGGACGGATTTAGGATCGACGGCGAGAGAGCTAGGGCGAGAGTTAAGACTTGAGAGAGAGAACGAGAGCGAGCGAGACTTTTTTTTTTAGAGCGAGCAAGACTTTTGATATTTCAGTCTTGGGATAAGGGGCGCCTAATTTTTACTAACATATAATAGCGAGTCAATTTAAACGCTATGCTTAAATGTTATAAAAGACCTTATTTGTTGTAGTGTATCATTCACCTAAATGAAACCTGTCAAACATCAAGTGCTTCTGCTACTCATTTTATCAAGTATTATAGAGCTATACAAACTAAGATAGATTAACTATTAATTACTTTATCAGCAAGTAATCTACCAAAAGTTAAGTTGCTAATCCCCATTCCCAGATGAACCCTTCTTAAGTTTAGCCACTCATGACTAGATGACCAGACAGAGAAGTTAAGTATGAATTTTTACAAAATATAGATATAATGAAATAAACTATTGTTTTAGATGTTGAAGATAGTGAGAACAAAAGCTTAAAGAAACAGAGAGATGTAATCAATGCAGTATTTCTTCACGGTGTCTCTTGCTTTCATTAGTCACAGGCAATCTTTCAAGCTTCTCAGCTCATTGACTACTCCTCTGCCTTCCGTCGCGAATGTGAGCTATTTTTTAATCAACTTTCTTCTCTAATACGTGATACCTTGCTTTCCATAAAGTTGTCTTTTTATAGGGGACCAAGCTCTTAATTCGAGGGATAATGCAGCAGACAAAAAGAACTTTCCAGCTGGGCCTTTATCCACTTCATTAAAAACATGTTAATGTATAATTTTGATGAAGTGTAGCAACTAAATTGTCCTGAATAGGGAAGCTTAGAGATTCTTCCAACCTGTTATACTTCAAGAGACAAACATCAAAACACATGATCATATTCAACATACGCAACAAGGAAACTAAGAACATGGTTGATGGCATGTGACAGAGCATTAAAATAGTTAGCACAAGAGTAAAAATAAGAAATAACAAGAGAATGAACTATTAAAGCATTAAGTAACTAAATGACATTAAACTATGTTGTTTTGCTACTCATTACTCTTTAATTCTCTAAATAAAGTGTTAAGTAATGGATAGTTAGACCCTATTTTCACAAGGTCATCACACCCCAAAACTTAACTCATTGTTAGCCCTCGAATAATGCTCCTAAACTAACTAAGCTAGGTCTCTAAAACTACAATGTAGGTTAAATGCATATAAAAGGTTCCACATACTTCATGGCTGACTTTCCTTAACTTGGTGAGAGTAAAGGCTAGATGAAGAACATAAAGAAAGTGAGGGAAATCAAGAAGAATAGCTCAATCCACCCTAGGATTCTCCCTTTTCAAGGCTTAATCAAGCAGTACGACTGCCATCTAAGAATTCTCCTTCTAATTTAAGAAATTGTTCACTTACCTTCTCTTCTTAAGCACTTTCTACAAAAAGCCTATCTCTTTAGAATGTAAAAACAAGAGCTTAGAAGCTACAGATTATAAGGGATATGATGGGGTGAGAGAGCTCGAATTACCTTTTAGTCTTCACCACAGCAGTTTGGTGCATTTTATTTATTCTTTTTTTTTCTTTTTTAAAAATAAAACTTAGTGGTGTGACTTCATAGTCACTTCCTCCTCGAAGCTTTCCCTATGGGCTCACTTATTTCTATAGAAAAGGAATGACTTATATCCTAGCCCCTTGGTTTGAATTGCCTCTATCTTTTGTGCACTATGTGGCTCTTTTTTTTTTTTACTGCTTGGACAATATTTTTGCTTTTTGGAGTATGACTATAGAAGTTTTGCAAAAGGGTTGGGTGGTTGCCTAGATTTTCACTCTATATAAGGATTCCAAGAAATTTTTTTTGCTTCCAGAACTTAGAGAAGGTACAAGTTTATTATAAGTGATTAAATTAGAGAGTAATTCTCAAGCTTTCCCACTTTTTGATTAGGCTTGCATAAAGGAGTGGCTAAGGGAGAGGTACTTAAGATGCTTACTTTCAAAACGTCCTTAAATTAGGCTTTTTAGCCTTACACTATCATTAGGAAAACCTTCAAAATACCACTAGTAGCTTGAGTTTTAACTTTTTTTTTAAGAAACTTTCCTTGAAACTTAAAAACCTAAAGTTTAACACTAAAGACTATTTTACCCCCAAAACTACAAAATTAAATGTTAACTAAAGACTATACAAATTTAACTAACCTACCTACTCCCTAACTTAAAGATTGGTTGTGTCCCCATAAATTTTAAACTACAACTACATAAAAAAAATTAAACTAAAAACTAAACTGTGACGACCCGTCACTTTTAAATAAATTAAATTCAGAAAAAACAGCGGAAGTCTTTTATTTTTAGAAATTTTTGCGTGGTTTTGTTTGAAAATTGGCATGCCGAAAACCTGTTTACATCCTAATTTTCAATCTAATAAATTCACAAGGAACATCAAGTCCCATATCAGGAGTTCAAAGATATATATCATATAAACATCAACATTTAAGCTCTTATGAGCCAAATACAAAATACAATTCATTTAAGTTCTTAAAGTTCATCAAAATAAGACATAAACTTTACAAACAAAAGTGTCCATCTCGAGGTCAGCATCCCTCGATCACGCAGCACCACCTCCTCTCCCTCGACCTCTGGCTAGGGCATTACCTGAAATTGGTTGTAATATCATGAGCTAACAAACTAAGCCCAGTGAGAATAATAAGCATAAAAAGTAAAGATAGACCTCAAACTCGCATTTCGATTTGTGTCCAAATAAATCCGACAGTTTCTTTCCTAGAATTCACCAAAGTCTAGGTAATTCTAATCCATTTTCTCCAAAGTATGACAATACTACACTTGTAGTCAATTCTCAACCATTAACTTGTTATGACAAAGAATAAGTAAAGTAATTAAACTTTGTATAAAATAATATAACATCTCGATTCTCTATTTCATCAATCATATGCAATGAAGGGTTCGCATATACCCTTATGCATGAATGAAGTAAATTCATCAATCTCGTAAGATACCATTCACTTCTTTTTCATTAAGAGTAATGAGCAAATCCCGTAGGATCCCATTCGTCTCTTTATCACATAGAGTAATGAGCAAATCCCGTAGGATCCCATTCGTCTCTTTATCACATAGAGTAATGAGCCAATCCCGTAGGATCCCATTCGTCTCTATTTTCACTTTCTTTTCTTTTTCACTTTCTTTTTCTCTTTCACTTACTTTCTCTTTTTGTTCCCTTCTCAAAGAATGATGCGAGATGTTATGCATATGCTTGCAAAAGTAAATGTAAATGATAAAGTAACCAAAACAAGCATGAATTAAAGGATCAAAAGTAAAGACATAAAGTAAAGGACATAAGTAAAATAGATAGCAATCTCGGATGAACGATATGTCGATCGAACTCCGGCATCAATAATAAAAGTAGAATCATACATGAACGATTAATCTATTAACCATTCTAAAAACAAGCTTGGATCCTCTAACCTCCAATGATCCAACCTATGCTTAGAAACGAATCTAACTTAGAATCTTCTAAGATTTGATACTTTCCTCGAGAACTCCTAAGTTCTCACTTAAAGGATTAACTCTTAATCCTAAGGGCACTAACTCTCAAGCCTCTAATCTTAGACTCGGTTTCTAGTCTTAGTTTCAAACTCTACAAACCTTCACACTTATTCGATTTCTATAATTACTTTAAATTCTAACTATTCTCACCTTAATAAAAGTGAAGACTTTGCTCCTAAACACCGGAAGAGCAATCAACCACGCGGTTCAAAAACACCTACAAACGAATTATATCATACAATCAATAACTTTACCAACTATCGATCAAACATCAACCAAACGTACAAAACAACGAAAAACCCAACAAAATCCCACATGAGGCCCACGACCCTAGTATCAAAATTGGGTCTCGGGTTTGGTTTTCCGACTTTTTGGCAATTTAAATACATTTCGAGTTGGTTTTAAGCAAATGCGATAATCCCGATTTCAATGGGTATCGATAATTAGGGTTTTTGAACATTAATCCCTTTCCCGAATCGAATTTAAATAAACATTCATTCATTAATTTCTAACCCAAAATCAAACCCCAAAGGGTAAATTTCAAACGAGAAGGGTTTCGACTGAAACTCGGTTTTAGGGTTAAGGGATAGTTTCCAAAAACACTTAAAACTACTCCCGAATTGACAAACACCGAGTTTCACGGCAAGAAATCGAAAGAAAATAAGTAAAACTCCATTAAAACACTATTTGGAGCTTAGGGTTTCAAGAGAAACTTACCGAGATCTCCGTAAAACACGAGAGAAACGGACAATGGTTAGGTGGGAAAGGATCGTAGGATCGATACCTTTCCAATGGACCCGGAATCAAGTCGATCGGGCAAGAAACGAACGAAATCAAAAATCTCACTTTTCTCTCTTGAAGCTCACGGCCTTGGAGCAAAAATGAGGAGTGATTTTGGTCAATTTTGAGTCAATGGTCATTTAAAGAAGATAGTCAAATAGTGTTTTTAGATATTTTGCAATTTTGGAAATTACGACTTTGCCCTTTTTAGACTTTTGGCTTAAAAACGAATCCCGAACATCTCAAACTATCCCAATGGTGATTAATAATTATTAATTAGCCCGTTAATAATTATTAATACCATTAAAACGTATTTAAACAAATAAAGCCATTAAAAAGAATTAAAATGAAATAAAATACTAAATTCTAATTTAACAATTAATAAATAAACTTTAATTACTTAAATAAAATAAAATAATTAATTTTTTTTTTCACAAAATAACGGGACTTTACATAAACTAAGACAATAAAAGAAAAGAAACTCCCTGTTATTATTTGTTTATTTGCTCTGAATCTGAATCATCCATTTCTTAGTCATCAACCATGGAATTGGCGAATAACTCCCTAAACTGTCATATTTATAGTCTTTATTGGACTCATGATCACTCAACCATTTGTCTTTTGAACCAGGACTAACCATCATATCATAGTCCTCATTCCTTTTAAAACTGATTTCAGACTCATCATCCTTCTCTATCATATCTGAATTGGTATAATCTTCATTAGATGTGTGGTCATTCATCCAATCTTCTCCATCTACAATGCCCAAATTTGCCACATCAGTGTATCCACATTTCCTTGTAAAAGCTCCCTCAAAGGGAATGTTCATCTCTTCGTTTACGTCTTCAATGATAACTGTTGAGGCTTTAGCATTACTTGACTGCCCTTGACAAGTCGTGCTATTGGGAAAGTTTGACTCATCAACAAGTGTAATGTCCCGTTACTTTTGGAGGTAATTTTTTTTAAAATAAAGTATTTAAGTTTAGTTTAAAATTAGTAAATTCGATTTTAGTAGTTATTTTCATTCGAAGACCTTTTAATCCTTTTATCGCTTTAAATTAGTTTCGGTGACATTAATAATTATTAACGGGGCAATTAATAATTATTAATCACCTTTAGATTATTTTAAGATCTTCGGGTTTCGTTTTATAAACTAAATCAATTAAAAAAGGACGTGACCGTCATTTCTCAATTTCTTAAAAAATATCTCATTTAACTATTCATTTTCTCCTTCTTTTAAAGTCAAATTTGGTCATATTTTTTCTCTCCCAAAACCCCCAAACCCGAGTAAGAAGAGGAGAAAGAAAGTGTCGGATCTCCCTCGTTTCTTGGCCGATTTTGTCGTGCCTTAGCTCGTTGGAAAGCTCTCGCAACAAGCTTTCTACCCATCCTACATTTGAATCCTTTCCATCCACTTCCAAGGGACGAAAAGGTGAGGGAAATTCTTTAAAATATGGGTATTGTTGATTTTGAAATTCCATCTTTGATTCATGCTTGAATCCCTCCTTTATCCTTTGATTAATTGAAGTTTCTAGCTAAAATAAAAGTGTCTAGGGTTGATGTATGTCCATCGTTGGCATAACATAGAATTGAAACGGAAACCCGTCCTGTGTTAATTTCTCTCACTTGACCAAGATTAGGGTGTTTAGTTTGCTATGATTTTACGTTTTACTTAATTTTTCGGAAATCGATTATTATGTAAAACCCTAAAATATGGTGACCCATTGATATCTCGGTTTTCAAAGTATCCTAAATCAACCCGAAACACCTCTAAATGCATAAAAGCCGGAAAACCGAACCCGAGCCCTTTATTCCTTGTAGGGCCGAGAGCATGCCTAGGCTCTTTCGCCGTGTTTTCTTCGTTTTATGCGTTTAGATGTCGTTTGCTTGATTTTCAGATAATTAATGATTGTTAGGTGTATTTGATATGTAGGTTTGTGATCGATTGTGTGACTTTGACTCTGGCACTTTGGAAGCTTGGATTTCACATCTAAGGTGAGTTTAAAATGGAAGTTAGTAATTTTATGAATTATGTTTCATTACGTTATTGTTTATCGAGGTTAAGAGGGGAACTAACTTCCGGAAGTTATACTTGGTTGGAGACTTTAAACTCGGATGTGAGTGGAGTGGTTTTGGTGTACTTATGGTTTTGGAAGTAAAAGAGGAAACATGAGTGGTTTGGAAGTCTTATAAGATGATTTAGAGACTTTAGATGAAAGTGAATGAATAAGGAACTTTAAGTGATTTGGGAGTCAAAATGGCTTAGAAATTACACTTGAGTATTGACTCGTGTAATTCAAGCGGTTTATGTTCTTTAGCAGTTTAGTGGAACTTTATCTAACTTACTAGGGAGCTTGATATGTGATACGACACATGATAGTATGTTGATACGCTCCGTACGGTATCATGGTGCGATGATATGTGATACGGCACATGATGGTATGTTGATACGCTCCATACGGTATCATGGTGCGATGATATGTGATACGGCACATGATGGTATGTTGATACGCTCCATACGGTATCATGGTGCGATGACTTGTGATATGGCACTTGGTCTGTCGACTTCGGTCCATACGATATTATGATACGATGAAACTGGTTTGGTAACAAAGATAGATAGTAATACAATTACATAATCTTTAGAATTGTGTAGTAAGACTTAGTAATAACGGGTACTCTTAAGTCTTGATATCATTACTTTTTAGGAAGTATTTTATGTATGTTGATTATATGCGGAATTTGGAATGTGGAATGGGTAGTAAAAGTGAAATCTAGGCCTTTGGACACAATTTCTGACAAGGAATGTTGTTCATAGGATTACTTCCTTTCATTTTACTCTCACTAGCATTTTTTATGCCAATGTTGCTCTGCTGGGGTTTCTGCCCTAAATCTTATGTAATCCAATTAAACTATAAATAAATAAAGGTATTATTAATTAGTAATATTTACATTGTCATTTATTATTAGTTTAATAAATGTAATCCATCATAAGACCAGAGTTACGTATGATAACTTAAAGTGAGCATATGATGCGGGAAGATTTACTTAAGTGTAACTCAAATAGTCTGTGGTACATGAATAAAGGTTGGGTGCCTTATTTCTGGTAACACCACTAACACAGCCCACTTGTGAATTGGCACAAGTGATCTCATCTGGATCGCTCATGCACTACAAGAAACTGTCGTAATAGCGACGGACGTATAGCGACGAAATGTAAATACGTCGCACACTAACGACGGAAGGCATCGCCCCGGTGAAAAGTTGACTTTCAGCGATGCATTCCGTCGCCTAATTAATCGAATATATTTAATGGAAAAAATAATTTGGTATTAACGATGCTTGGCGTCGCTAATAATGGCGCCGAAAATTCCCGCATTAATAGGGAACGATGCAGTGTGTCGTATACGATGGCGCGAAACATTCCCGCGCAAACGAACGACTGATTGCGTCGCCCCACATTATGGAGGGAATGTTTCCCGCCATTTCAACGATGAAATCGATCGTTATTTTAGATAGTAACGACGAAATCCGTCGTTAGCTCACAGTATATATATATATATATATGCATCGAATGGAAAGAACTCATCATCAGAAACATTTTGTTTTTTCTTTTCGTTTTTTTTTCTACTGCAAAAAAAATGCGTGAATGGATGTATTTTCGTCTCTTAGAAGGCTATTTGGACGATGAGTTCATAGCAGGGGTTGAAGAATTCGTTGAGTTTTGTGAAAGTACAGAGGACTTTGATCGTAATGGAAAAATGATATGATGTCCATGCAGAAAATGTAAAAATAAGAAGTTATATTCTTCATTTGATGTGAAGAAACACCTGTATAGTCGTGGGTTTGTGGAGAATTATTTCAAGTGGGTTTATCAAGGGGAATCTGACGATCAATATAATGCGACGTTGGAGCGAGCCGTGTTGTACCAAGGAAGCAGCTCAAATGTTATACTGAATTTGGAAGAAGATCGTGATGAAAGACAGCAAGAGTATGGACAAATGCAGCATATGATATACGAAGGTACGTTTAATCATACTCAAGACGATAATCAAACTATTCTAGAGGAGGAGGAGGAAATGAATCTGGAAGCGCAACGAATGTACCATATGCTTGAATCAGCAAGTATGCCGTTATACCCGGGTTGTGATGTCGGCCAACAAGTCAAGCCGACGAGCTTCTAAATATAAAATCGGCATATCATATTCCGGAGAGAAGTTTTAATTCGATTGCACAATGGTTTCATCGTTGCGCTCCTGCGAACAACACGCTGCGAAAGTTTATACGACACGAAAAAATTAGTGGAGGGTCTCGGGTTGCCTGTTGAGAAGATTGATTGTTGCCCGAACGGATGCATGATATTCTGGGGTGATGGAGATTCGAGTCTCCATAATTGTAAATTCTGTTTCCATCCGAGATATAAACAAGGTAAACACACTCTCATTCCACATACTCGTATGTTTTATTTACCGATCACTCCTCGACTTCAAAGACTGTATGCATCGGAAGTCACGACATCTTATATGAGATGGCATTACAAGCATTCGCAAGAGGATGGTCATATGAAACATCCATCTGATGCTGACGCGTGGAAGCATTTGGATCGTTATCATCCAGAATTTGCAAGTGAGATTAGAAATGTGAGATTGGGGTTATGTACTGACGGTTTTAACCCGTACGGCGCTTCTGGTGCACAATACTCTGTATGGCCTGTTATGTTGACACCTTATAATCTCCCTCCATCGATGTGTATGAAAGATCCTGTGATATTCTTAACGGTTATCGTACCGGGTCCAAAGAGTCCAAAACAAAGGTTAGATATCTACCTCCAACCTCTTATTGTTGAGCTGACTAATTTGTGGAATAATGGAGCGTTGACTTACGATGTATCGAAAAAACAAAATTTCTGTATGAAAGCCGCAGTAATTTGGACGATAAGTGACTTCCCGGCATATTCAATGTTATCTTGTAAGCACGATAGCTTATTAATTATAAATTATTTTCATTGCATAATACTATGTATAATTAATTTAAACTTATCGTAGGTTGGAGCACATTCGGAAAGTTTGCTTGTCCTCATTACATGATTGACACTGGAGCTTTCTCTTTGAAACATGGACGGAAAACGTGTTGGTTTGATTGTCATAGAAGATTTTTACCGAGCGACCATTTGTTTCGATCAAACAAGACAGATTGGTATAAGGGTCGTAATGCACGCAACCAAAGGCCGCCCCGAGTTTATAGCGGAATCGAAATATTACACGGATTAGATTCTATTGGCATGAAAAAAATTACTGAAATAGGTGCTGAGGTTGCAAACAAGGCCGCTGGTAAGAACAGTGGATGGAAGAAACGAAGTATATTTTGGGATTTACCGTATTGGGGAGATTTACTGATCAGGCACAACTTGGACGTAATGCACATCGAAAAGAACGTGTTCGACAATGTCTTCAATACAGTTTTAAATGTGCCAAATAAGACGAAAGACAACCTGAAGGCACAGTATGACTTCCAAAAAATATGTCGTCGCCCCGAATTAGAGCCGGATGAAGATGGGCACTACGCCAAGGCCAAATACATGTTAAGTACAGAAGAGAAGAAATTACTGTTTGAATGGGTGCGATCGATTAAGTTCCCGATGCTTATGTTTCTAATCTCTCGAGATGCATTGACGTGCAGAGTCATACTGTTTTCGGAATGAAAAGTCACGATTGTCACGTTTTTATGCAACGATTGATGCCTGTTGCGTTCAGACCGTTCCTCGAACAGAAACATTGGGAACCGTTGGCGCAGTTAAGTGTGTTCTTCAGAGATTTGACATGCGCAGATTTAACAAGAGAGACAATCGAATCATTAAACCGAGAGATTCCAGTTATAATATGCAAACTGGAGCAAATGTTTCCACCCGGATTTTTCGATTCGATGGAGCATCTTCCTGTTCATCTACCGTATGAGGCACTACTTGGGGGCCCTGTTCAGTACAGATGGATGTACCCATTTGAAAGGTAAAATATGATTATGTTAATTGCCTTTTTTAGTATATTTAAATACACATGATACTAAATTTTAGATTTATTTTACTGCACGAATTCTAGATATTTGCATAGATTGAAGAAAACTGTTGGAAATAAAGCACGAGTGGAAGGATCGATTTGTAATGCGTACCTGGTACACGAGACAACTACGTTCTGTTCGTATTACTTCGACCAGCATATTTCCGACCACTTTCGTCCAGTGAACCGTAACGTGGTTGACACTCTTCCAGAAGGTGTAGATTTGAAGGACTTGGATATGTTTATCGTACCAGGCAAAGGTTTAGGCAAATCTATGCGGAGAAACTTAAGTGATGAGGAGTACCATGTCGTCCAGACTTACTTATTATGCAACTGTGCGGAAGTAGAGCCATATATTGAGTAAGTTTTTCTAATTCATGGAGTTTTGTTTTATTTAACATGAATAATTTTGTTTAAATTGTCATTAATTAATAAATTTTATGTAGATTATTTGTGAATTCATGTGTACGACCATCGCATCCCGGTATTACTGAATCAGAAGAAGGGAACGTCATCGATAAACATTTTCGTTCTTGGTTTTACAATTACGTTGACAATCCCACAATTCCGTTCGCTGATCAACGTATAATATGGATCGCAAAAGGTCCATCCAGGTTGCAAGATCTTACACCTGTTATCCGGTGCAAGGTTACGATTTCAAACAAAAGCTCATTCAGTGAACCGGGCAACAAACAACGATGGGCGTATGTATAAAGGGTCAAGTGTTTGGGAACAATGCGGAAGATTTCTATGGAATCATTAATGAGATTATTGAGCTTCAATTTGCAGGTCCGAGTCTTAAACGTACAATCGTTTTTAACTGCACATGGTTTGAAACAACGCGACGAGGTGGAGTTCGCAATAATATCAATCTTAAAATTGTTGAGGTGAATCGGAGAAAACACATGCACACCCAAGATCGTTTTGTTTTGGCACAACAAGCAATTCAGGTTTACTACTTAAACTATCCCGGTCAGCGTCAAGATTTATCTGATTGGTTAGTTGTCTGTAAAGTAAGACCGATGATAATAGATGACAGGCTCCCTGATAAAAATAGTGAGAACTACGTTGCATTCCAGGAGGATGAAGTGCAAAATCGTGAAATCGATGAAGGTATTAATTCGACCTCGCTGCGTCCGGTTGAATGACGCATCGAGACACTTTTTGATGAAGGTAATGTCTATGTTCCACCTGAAAATGACAAAGATTCTTCTCCAGATGAAACAAACGAAGAAGACACTGAAGAAGACAACATTGATTCAAAAAACATGAATGATTCTGATTACGATGATTGAAGTATTTATGTGTAACAGGGGAAATAATTCAAAAAAAAAAAAACATACCCATAACGACGGAAGGCATCGTTATATTAAGATATACATTGAATATAACGATGCCATGGGTCGTTAATATTCACAGAACACAATGATGAGATGATTTTTTCTAAGTGTGGGAATGATATTAACGACGAAAGGCATCGTTATATTGAGATATACATTGAATATAACGATGCCATGTGTCGTTAATGTTCACAGAACACAATGATGGGATGATTTTTTTTAAGTATGGGAATGATATTAACGACGAAAGGCATCGTTATATTGAGATATACATTGAATATAACGATGTCATGGGTCGTTAATCTTCACAGAACACAATGATGGGATGATTTTTTCTAAGTGTGGGAATGCTATTAACGACGAAAGGCATCGTTAGCAACTCAAACGGATAGTTTTTGGGAAACTGTTCAAATTCCAAGTCGACCTAATGCGTCGTTATATGTAATAAATACGGCGCGAAGATCAAAAATTTCACGAAAATTGTGGCGCGAATGGGCGATGCATTTCGTCGCCCATGAATACGAACAGTCACATTGACTTTATTTGAAAATTGGATTGAACGACGTATTGCGTCGTGTACTTAACTATCCGCGATGTATTTCGTCGTGTTGTTCATAGTCATAAGAACACAGATGACGAACTGCATAGCTAGAACGAGGTATTCCGTCGTTACTAAAACACGCACGATGAGTTTTTAAGTGATTAACGACGGAAGACGTCGTTAAATCCCTTATATAACAGAACCGTTTCTTCCATTTTTACCATGCTTCTTCCATTTTCTTCTTTTCCTCTCAAACAAATTTCTTCCTCCTTCGATTCTCTGAGCCAATTCCTTCCCATTTCTCTGAAAACCCTTTCCCTTTTCTTAAAAACCTCAATCCTTGGAACGAATCCGAGTAAGTTTCTTCAACTTCAATATTTGTTTTTATGTAATTAGTTTAAATTTGTAATTAGCATGTTATTAGTTAATTTAGTTTAAAATTAGTTAACTTTAATTTAATTTTGTGTAATTTAGATAATGTATGTAATATGTATTTAGTTTTCCCTAATTAGTTATGTTTTAATTAATTATATGTTAATTAGTTACTTTAGTTTGAAATAAGTATGTATGTTTTCATTTTATTATATGTTAATTTAGTTTGAAATTATTATGTACGTTTTCATTTAATTATATGTATTTAGTTAGTTTTACTTAAGTATAGGTTAATTAGTTAATTTAGTTTGAAATGCGTATGTATGTTTTCATTTAATTATATGTTAATTTAGTTTTGAAATTAATATAGTTTATAGGTTAGAATTTTAATTACTTCATTATTGTATTGTAGGTCATGCCTTCCCGTAGACGCCCAAAGACCTTCCCCGGCACACCTGGTGCCGCAGCAGTTGAGTCGGCCCCAAGTGAGGAGGATGATATCCGTCTCGGGGATACCCCGACACGATCGTTCATGACGAGGCTATCGACCGCCGGAGAGCCCTTCCGGATGTCTATTTCCTGGGAGGGTTCGCCTGGTCGTTAGAGGGCGGCCAGTAAGTTTTGTTTAGTTTATTGTATTCTTATTTCATTTATTATTTACAAATTCTAACTTTTCAATGTTTCCTTTTCATTTCAATAGGTTACATCCATCCCGTGAGGTTTCGAGGAGATTTACGGAGGTATTGAAGATGCTTCTTGTACGGGTACACCCTCGTTGGCGGAGCGTCTCTCGCGCGCACAAGGTGCAGGATGTTTGAGGCATGGAAGGTAAACACATATTCAAAATATTATATTTAATTATATATATATATATATATATATATATATATATATATATATATATATATATATATATATATATATATATAAAATTTCAAAACCACGCAATTAATTTTTTTCAAAGAATATTTTGATATTCCAGAGGAGCCGACCGACGAGGTCATATACGCTCCCCTGGCATCATCGAGCGGCATTCAATACAGGGACACTGCTACAATATTCGCCGCGCCCCTGTCGATAAACGGCCTGCCCACATTTCTGCGGAGGACTTGGCAGAGATCTTGGCGCGTACTCAGACGCCGGATGCCCAGCGTATTTCGGCGATCAATAGCACCAACCGTAATGCCAACCCGTCGAAGCACACTGGAGGGTCACGCTCCAGATACGAGCACAAGAAACAACTCGTAAGTTATTTTCTGTATTAATTAACTTTTACTTTATTTTCGTAAGTTATTCATTATTCGTTAATTATTTTTAACATTCACAAGCAAAAAATTGGGTCGTCCAGGTTCATCTTCGTTGAAGCTTGTTTGTCCGTCTCCACACCAAAGGTGGAGATACACGACTTTTGTAGACGATAGGGCCGAGAGAGAAAGCGGTAAGTGTTAATTATTGTTTATTCTTTTTCAAATTTATTCATTATTAGTATATTAGTTAATGAAATGATTTGATTTTTTCAGGCTCGTTACGAAACGATTCTCTCGCGATCGCTTAGAGCTCCGACACCTGCGCCGACACAGGAGGATATCGAGTCGGCTTTTCTCGAGGCAACAGGGAGGGAGACGTCCGAGGCATCGTGTTCCTGGACTCGACAACCTCGGCCCTGTGATTTACGCCGATCGGCCTCGGTCTTCCCAGGCACTGTTCGACCGAGGCTGCGAGCATCGCGCGAGCAACACTACTTTGAGGGCCGAGACATGAGCTTCGAGAGAGCAACGAACGGCTCCAGGTGAGGTGGCGGGGATTACGCTCGTCTCGATGAGGCCGAGCGGTCCAGGCAAGAGTCCGAGCCGTCCAGGCAAGAGTTCGAGAGGTCGATGAAGGCAACGATGGACATCTTCATGGCGCGGATCGCGGCGAGAGTTCTTCGACTTCCTGGTTTTGGTTTCCCTCCTCCCGATCCTCCATCTGATCCTCGTGTCAATTAGGGATTAGGCTTTAGGAAAAAAACATTATTTTGTATTATTTTGGGATTTTTAATATTATTTATCTAATATTATTTTTTCTTAAATTTACTTTCATTTCTTTTTTGTAATTAAATTTAATTTTCAAATCACAATAATTTGTAATTAAAACCCTAAACCCTAATTAAATTTTAAAAAAATAAAAATAAAATTGATCGACGTATTCCGTCGTTAATAGTCACCTGTTGACTATTAACGACGTGTTCTATCGTTCTAGTGAAACATGACTTTGATTAGAGAACGACTAAATGAGTCGTTATAGTGAAACAAGACTTTGACTTAGAAAACGACTCATTTCGTTGTTAAGGTCAACATTCTAGTCAACGAACCCTAACGACGGAAACCATCGCTCTATTCTAGTCAACGAATCACAACGATGGAATACTTTTGCCTCGTTATGGAACGAGGAAGTTCGTCGTTAGTTTTGTCTAACGATGACAAAAATAACGTCAAGTCATTCCGTCGTTAATTCCTTGTAACGACGAACTACTGCCTCACTTCGTCGCTAATCTTCCGTCGCTAATACGGATTTTTCTTGTAGTGATGTAGAGACATGTGAGTGGGGGTGTTGCTGCAATAGAGATTGTAGTAGACTGGACTAAGATAAACTTACTGTCTTCTGGGAAAACCGTTACAGAAAGACACTTCGTTTATCAACCAGTTGATCATGTACAATTGATCTTAATCCTGAGTGGATTACGAACTCCTGTTCGCAAGATACAAGCCTTTGATTTGCATAGGTGAGAGTGACTCGTATAGTTCGCTCAATATGCCTCCCACTTTGGGGATTGCATCTTGCTTATAGCTGGGAACGTAATTACACAAGAATTGGAATTCACTCTTTTTCATATAGGAAAATAGATAAGTAGTTCCCTTTGAATGGATGATTTACTAAATTAGAGGAATTTATTTAGTAACACAAATTAACACTTAATTTAGGATCTATTAATATCATGCAATTTGTGATAAAAACATGTAGATTCATGCTCGTTTTTCGAAAATTAAAATCCTTTACTTACATTGAGTAAAATATGGAGAATCGGTTGAAGGTTTCTTTACAGCATCAAATCCTCAGCAACACCGGATCTTCTACGCTATATCCCGATCGATCAAACGAAATCTGATTGTGGGATCGAACTTAAGAAGAAATTGGGAAGAAGAAAAAATATTTTTCTTCCCAATAACACTAGGAATTTCGGCCAAGGGAGGGAGAAGGGAAGAAGAGAGAGTTCCAACTTTCTATGGAATTAAATTGTGTGATTTATGAATGACCCAACCCTCCTATTTATAGAAAAATAGGAATCCTAATCACATTTGGATTAATCTATAGAGATAAATACAAAAAGAAAACAGATTATCTCTTTCCTTTATCTAGCAATTTCGAAAATGCCATGGATAAATAAGAGATTATTTTATTTTCTTTATTTTTATTTATCTTGGGTAAATAAATCTATGTAATTATTTTAGGATATAATTCAAACAATTATCTCCTCAAAATACATGTCATGGCCGATCTTATCATCATAAAATAATAAATAAATACAATTTATTTAATTAATTATTTTGGGCCAATTCCAATTGGGTTCATTAATCCAATTGGGCTTGAAATTCTCTCTTAAATTAATAAGTCCAACTTAATTAATTTATTTATTAATTACCATTTAAATAAAATATTTTATTTAAACAATTAATAATATTAATATTTTCTCCCGACTAAATATTATCCAATTTATATTTAATTATTAATTTCCATTTAAATAATTTTCATTATTTAAATAATTAATAATAAATATTATAATTATTAATTTCCATAATCTCATTATTTAATTAATAATTTTATTGACAATATTTTATTATTAATTTAATTAATTTTAATTATTAATTTCCGTTTAAATATAATTAATTATTTAAACAATTAATAATTGTTAATTAATTTCAAATTATTAATTACCATTTAAATATACTCAATATTTAAATAATTAATAATATTTCATTATTAATTTCATGTTTAAATAAACTCATTATTTAAACAAATAATAATGTTTATATTAATTACCGTTTAAATATACTCAATATTTAAACAATTAATATTGCCTATTTTAAGTAATTCACTTTACTTAAAATTTTCATTTCTTCTACTTGATTTCGCGACTACGATATTTGGGCTAGCATAGGGACCCGATGGACCTATAGATCATGGGCTTAATAATTAGTCAATTAAGTGATTAACACATAATCAGTTAATTACTTATTATCTAACTATGAATAATTCCACTATAGATTCATAGCTGAACTCCCCTCACTATAGATGAGTTATTGTCCATTTAGTTTATCATTATTTATATCTGTGATATTATCCTTCACGTGGAACCCTCATAATTATAGGCGGATAAATTTACCGTTTTGCCCCTGTAATTACCGCTTTATCCTTGTGTTCCCGCTGATTCTCCAATGAACTTTATCTTTAGTCGAACTAGAGATAAGATACTTCCGTGATCAATAGAAGTCGTGACGTCACTTGTTCATGTCTCGAATCAGTACATCAAGGAGTTTCCTAAAGTTCCTAAAATGTTTAGGTATCGCACCGATACCTGGTTAATTTATAGGAAAGTTATGAATTCCATCTCGTGAAAATGAGTTCCCAGCTACTTATCTAGTCATGTTCCCAAAACAGGAGTGTATTGAGCGTTCTTACAGATCGCTCTCAACTATGTGAATCAAAGAACATAACTCCACAAATAGGAGTCCGCATTTCACTCAAGATTGAGATCTATCACGGTTGATAAACTTAGTTTGATATTCGATTATTTCTCGTAAACGGTACTAATGAGAAATTTGATCGAACATCGTGGTCCTGTCTTATACAATCAACATTGCATATGATACTTCCATTTCATGTCTCCCACATGAATGATCAGGATTTGATCATTTGTCTATAAATAAAATGCGAAGCTATCAACAGTGTTACCAGGATAAGGTTCCCAAACGTTATTCGTTTACTGTAGACACGTTTAAGTTACTCATCTCGACTTTAATCCTCTCGTATGACTCACATACTAAGTCGTGATTTCATAAGAGTGACTTAGGGTTTTACTATTTGAATGTTTGATATTTATATATTTCCATATATTCCTAATATCATCAATTGAATCAATCTAGATAATATAAAGAACTTATGTTTATTTATTTAATTTATTCTTAATAAATTATTATTATTAAATAATTACAAGTTCTAGGACACCATTCCTAACAATCTCCCACTTGTCCTAGATCTTTGGAGATTTGACTTGTAATTCCAGTCAAACTGGATGACTATCAACTATTTAGCCATGGTAGTCATTTTAATACTTTATCAGTAACGTTTTTATCTGTTTAGTATGTATTTATTTAGTCCTATAGGTCCATTAAGTCCTTCGAGCTAACGCATGTAATCGAGAACATAAATTAATATGATTAATTTCTCTTTGGAAAATTGGAAATGAATAGAGGAGTCTATTCAATTAATTAAAGGAAATTAAATAGAGGAGTCTATTCAATTAATTAAAGGAAATTAAATAGAGGAGTCTATTTAATTAATGGTGGAATTAAATAGAGGAGTCTATTTAATTATTAAATAGAAGAGTCTATTTAATTATAAGAGATTAAATAGAGGAGTCTATTTAATTAAATTAATTTTGTGTTGTCCAAAATTAATGGGGATTTAAATAGAAGAGTCTATTTAAATATTTAATTTGAAATTATCAAATTAAATTAGGAAATAAATAAAAGGAGTTTTATTTATTGGAATAAATAAAAGGAGTTTTATTTATTGGAATAAATAAAAGGAGTTTTATTTATTTAATTATTTAACGGAATTGTTCCATTAAATAATTAGGAAAATAAAAATTCCCAATATTGTCATATGAGGATGACATGGGCGTGTGACCCGGGGTGGGGTCACACGCCCCATTGGTCAAATGGTTGACCAAAAAGTTTGCATTTTTACTTTATTTAAAATATATGTATATCTTATTTTAAATTAATGGGATTAATTTAAATGGAAGATATGGAATAATATATTTAAATTAATATTGATTAATTTAAATAAAAGATATGGAATGTTTTATTATGGAATAAAATATAATATCTTTATTATTCAAATATATTTTAGAATATCTTAATTAATTATTTATTAATTAAAAGATATTCAGAAGATTTTCTGATGCCTTGGTTTTCCTATAAATAGGACCTTTGGGGTGACCCCAAAACACACAACCAAGAGAGTTAAAGTAAAGGCTCAGGAAATTCCTCTCCTCCCTCTCTCTTGCGCCGCCCATAGGGTGATTGGGAAGAAAATTCTTCTTCCCAATTTTTTTCCTTTTTCCAAAGGAGATAGTGCCCACGCACCGATTCTCTTTTGTGCTTAGTGAGGAAGATCTTTTTGGTGGTCCCTAGATCGTAACCATCGAAGAACGAGGAAGAGTCAGACACTTCTCGACAAGGGTTAGTATTTCTTTTATGCATTTAGAAATTTGAATTTATTATACTGCAAGGAAAGATCCGTTGGGACTTCCGTTTGAGAACTCTTTTAGAGGCCTCAATCCCAACAGCTACAATTACAATTTTTCAGGTAAGACTCGTGGTAAAGGACGAGGTAGAGGAGGTGGCACCGCGTGACCTATCAAGACAATGAACAGACAAGAACATATATGGTTTTGGGTGAAGCATTCTTGAATGCTCATGAACTTTTCACTACTTTTATTATGTTTCATTTTGAGCTCGACGGAGCAATTGTATATATTTTGGACTTTAAAACTTTTTTTAGAAGTTTTATCATAATATGGAATGTGCATTCCAGGTTTATTGCTTTTTCTGAAAATTGGGATGTAAACAGGTTTTGGATAATCCGATTTTTAAACGAACCCATGCCGTTTTTCTGTAAAAATCTTATTTTCCGCTGTGCATTTAAATTTAAAAGATTTAACGGAAATCGGGTCGTTACAACAAGAGTATAATGAAATGTTGGAAATCCTGGGAAACTATGCAACTAGATGTCCGAAGGGTAGTCTCCAAAACTTAATTATATGTATGCTGATAATTCCACATCTATCGTGTCATTAAGGCTAACTCTATTACCGATACTTGGAGTGTACGTATCATGGCTTTCATATATAATATTGTAGATTCATGGGTGTTTGGCATTGGATTTTCCTCATGGAATGCTTCAGGAGATTTGGTAGATAGCACTTTGATCTTATTCTTCAACGAATGGGGTAACTAAACACCTTTTTCATACAAATCTTATCTACCAGCCCAGTATTTGGTTAAATGAAATCTCCTTGGACCCTTCCCTATTCTTTTGACAAATCCTAAACTCGTTATAAGCGAAGGAAACCAAAGCAACGACTTTTTATTGCCACTTGTCCATAGATTGTGCAATAGCTCTTCCCGCATTAATTTGCTTTCCTCGAACCATACAATAGAGCAGGTACATTTGCTTTATGTCAACGGTTGTTCTATGAGATTTGGGCATGATTCGGCTTAGTAAGAACAGTAACCAAACATGTGAGGTTAGTTTAAGCTCGGCCTATCTTATATATAAGTGTTAAGCTGGCTGATTTCCCATTCAACCCCCTTATACCTAAGCTTCTTTAATATTTTTTGGCATCTAGCAAGCGATATTGTGTCCAAACCATCTCCGAAGATATCCACAGAGTATTAGAGGTTGTAGTAACAATTTATAGACTCTAGAGAACAGTTTATCTCCTTCTTTCACACAAACACCTTGTACTTTTTTTTATCCAAAAAGTTATCATAGAACTATCAAACTAATGTGACATTCACATCAATTGGCTTGAATGCCAATCTTTCCCATCCAATTTGGTTTAGAGGTTTAACAACATACTCAACAGCCAAAACCATCATTCATTGTGAATCCCTCTCCACCAACACATTCCTCTGTGTAAATAGTCTTTATATTGCTTATCTGCCACAAGTGAAGCAAAATGCCTAAGAACATAAGAAGGTTTCTCACATGATTTCTTAGAGGTGGTGCCAACAGAGGTGTTATAATCCTGTATCAGCACGATTGGGATCTCGTGCAACTTGCCCCCAAGTTTCCTTTGCATGGTTAGACCGAGGTTGTCACGACTCTAATGTATCGACCTGATTCCTTGTCATTACAATTTTTAAATCTAAAAGAAACAAGAAAATCACAGTCAAGTTAAATAAATGAGATAATGAAAATGAAAATTTTCAAATGTAAATAACTTAAGCGAGGAATATTAGGCAAAAAATAGGGTGAAATAGATGCATACGTGGAAATCAAGAATTAAAAGCATGCTTATATTTCCAACATTTTCTATAATTTAAACCAAAATTTCTGCAACTTCTAAATCAATGTAAAACGTCCTTAAACGTGCTTAAAATCATATGTAAACACCCAAAATCAGAACTATACTTATTTAATGAAAAAGAAACAAAACAAAGAATTATCAAACAATTAACATTTTCTACTCACCTTAAACATGGGTAGTAAAGAACTTTAATTCCTCTTTTTCCAATAACTCCTACAACCTCTCTTGGATCTTGAAGAACTTCCTTTCAAAACTTCCTCAAACAATTACCGACTCCAAAAAAGAGTCGTTCTACAACTATACAACAAGAAAACGAAACAAAAAAACAATTAAATTCGAAAAAATCAGAGGAGATCAGAATGGTTTTTGGTCCATAACTCTTTCTTCAAATATTTGATTGCAATCAAATCAATCTCAATGGAAAGATAACGAAAAACTGATAAAAATGGACATCTTACTTGTGCAAATCGGAGTCCAGATGAGGAAGTTAAAGTGAAAATACTCCGAGAGATGTTCTTTAGTCGAAAATGAGAGAAAATGTCATAAGGAATATGTGATTTGCGGCTGACAAAAGAAGAAAAGGATGAATTTAGGGCTGAAACACGATTGCTAATACTTACAAAAATACCATTAGACTAAAATGGTCATAACTCACTCACTGGGATTCAGAACGATGATCCATCAACTGTGTTGGAATCGTAATAACAAGATAATTAGTTAAACTTGTGGTTTTAATTATGAGGTTAAAGAAATTACCAAAATATTCTTATGAGATAACGAGTTATTTCTCATCCAGTTTATCAATCCAACCTCATTAATATCATTTTGAGAAAATAATAATAATTTCCAATTTTTATAGTCTTTTAAAAGACTTTTAGTCCTCGAAAAGTTTCAATGTACGGTAAAGGGATGAGGTTATTATTCCTCATAACTTCTTTCTACTCTCAAGTAGCATCTTCTAATGTATTTTTTCTTCACACTAAAAAAACATTAAATTAATTCAATCATAACTAGATTCATAAATTTTCATATAAACATCACCTCAATTTCTCTCTATTTCTAAACCTCATAATTTCATCCATTAGATAAGTCAATAAAACACTGGGATGCATGTTAGAATGACTCTTTTACCTAACCTAGGCTATTTCCATTATTTCTCTAAATAGAGATATGGACACACTAGTTAGCTCCACTAACTCAAGCCCCAACAATTTTCTATCTCCAACCTCGTCCCAATGTACTGGAGACCTACATTTCCTACCATACAAAGCCTCAAATGGTGTCATCTCTATCGGAGCCTGATAATTGTTGTTGTAAGCAAACTCTACCAAGTATAGTTGCCCATACCAACTGCCCCCAAAATCCAACACACAGGCCCTAAGCATATCCTCTAATATATTATTCACTCTCTCATCTTGCCCATCTGTCTGAGGATGAAAAGCAGTAATAAACAACAACTTAGTGCTCATGGCACTATGCAAACTCTTCCAAAACTTTGACATAAACCTAGTGTCCAGATCTGAAACAATTTTCACTGAAACTCCATGTAACCTCACAATTCCTTTCAGATACAATCTAGCCCAAGCCTCTATTGAATAAGTCGACTTTCCTGGTAAAAAGTGTGCAGATTTCGTTAGTCTATCCACAATAACCCAAATAACAGTATAACTCTTCAGTGTTCTAGGCAAACCACAAACAAAATTCATAGCAATGTCCTCTCATTTCCATTCCGGTACACTCAAAGGTTACATGTGACCATATGGACTCATTCTCAAGGCTTTCACCTGTTGGCATACTAAACATTTACTAACGAGCTCAGTCACATCCTTTTTCATACAAGGCCACCAATAATGTACTTTGAGGTCATAATACATTTTGGTACTCTCAAGATGACTAGTAAACATCGAGTTATGAGCTTCTACCAACACTTCTTTTCTCAAACTTTCGTCACTTGGCACACACAAACGGCCCTTGTAAACCAAAGCACCGTCAGATGCATAAGTAAAATGCCAAGGTAACCTTGTTTCAACATCTAAAATGTAAACTCTCATATCTCTTTTGTGCATCAATAATCATCTGCCTCAACACTAGTGTCACAGTTAATCTGGCCATAATGAGAGTCATCTCAAAAGTAAGTATCTCAATCTCAGCCCTAGCCATCTGCAACTGAAGTCTAGGTTATCTACTAATCAAGGCTACACTATAAGCTGACATCCGACTCTACATTAGACTTTCTAGAATGATACTGGATATCACAGTCATAATCCTTGACCAACTCCAACCACCTACGTTGTCTCATATTCAATTCCTTTTAAGTGAAGAAATACTTAAGACTCTTGCGATCAGTGAAAATAAGGATTTTCTCACCATATAGACAGTGTCTCCAAATCTTCAAAGCATGAATCACAGAAGCTAACTCTAAGTCATGGGTGAGGTATTTCTTTTTATGCTCCTTTGACTGACTAGAAGTGTAGGCTACTACCTTACCATGTTGCATCGATACACAACCCAACCCTTTCTTTGAGGCATCACTATAAATGGCCAAACCTCTTGAATCATCTGGAGTTATCAAAACTAGAGATAAAACTAATCTTTTCTTGATTTCCTCAAAACTCTTCTCACACTCATCATCCCAAACATAGGCAACACATTTTCTAGTTAACTTAGTCATAGGTGAGTCAATCTTCATAATGTCTTACACAAACCTTCGATAATAACCAGCTAAACATAGAAAGCTACAAATCTCAGCCATGTTAGTAGGTCAGGGCCAGCTACTAATTGCTTATATTTTAGAATGGTCCACAAATATCCCTCTATCAGACATTGCACGTCATAGAAATGCAACCATGTCAAGCCAAAATTCACACTTACTAAACTTGGCATAAAGTTTCTCATTCCTCAATGTAGTCAACACATTACTCAAATATTCAACATGTAACTCCCTAGTCTTCGAATACACCAAGATATCATATATGAACACTATCACAAATGTATCCAGGTATTTCTGAAATACAGTATGCATCAAGTCCATAAAAGCAGCTGGGGCATTCGTCAAACCAAAAGACATCAATACAAACTCAAAGTGGCCATATCTAGTAATGAATGCAGTCTTAGGTATATCATCAACTCTTATTCTCAATTGATGATAACCTGAATGGAGATCGATCTTTGAGAACACAGTAGCTCCCTTACGCTGATCAAACAAGTCTTCTATCCTGGGGAAAGGGAACTTGTTCTTAATAGTTACCTTGTTCAACTCATGGTAATCTCTACATAAGCTCATTGTACCATCTTTTTTCTTAACAAACAAAATTGGAGCTCCCCATGGTGAGACATTAGGACATATAAATCTTAAGTCTAACAACTCTTGAAACTACACTTTTAACTTATTTTTAACAAGGGGGTGGTACCTGAAACAACCTGTACCTGGAAGTTCATTTGTCTACTTTGGGGTAATTCGGGTAATCCATATGTTGGGAAACTCACTAGCCACATGCATTGATCTCAAACTGACTTCCTCAACTGAGTTATGAACTACTCTAGCCAAATATGCTCAAGCTCCAATATCTAAAAGACGTCTAGCCTGTAACATCAAAATGACTACAAGGACTCACAATGTTTACTTATCTACATCATTAAGATCCACAAACTTGTCGTTAAACTCTTTTAGAGCATATTTCTTATACCTATCTAAGAATTCGAGCCTACTAAGTCAAACCTTTAGTTTTACCAAGTGTTCTATCCATATCGTTGTACTCAGCTTGAGGAATACATACCTCGGAGCAACAGGTGATACTTGAGTAGCTACCAGATATGGCAGCGACTTAAAATTAACAGGATTATCAAACTCTACATTATTCTTTTCAATCGGAGTATCATAGGATTTGACCTCATTCGATGACTTTGCATCGCTCTTATAAGCGGGGTTTAAGTCCACAGCCTCAACTTCATCATCTACCTCTTCGATCACGGCCATGTCACGTCCACGCATAGCAAGTGGAGGCATACTAATAACATTAAAAATTCACATAAGATATAACAAACATCATCTACGGTTACATCTTATTCTAACAACTTAGACTTTCTCATTAATGGCAATATTTAAAAATACCTGACACCGATGAGTTCATGGAGTGGCAGTTGGTTTAAATTTACGGTCTTCCAAACCATAAAGGTTTTGATACCAGCGGAAGCATAACATTTAAAACAAATATGTCCTTTTCATTCAAATAAAAAATAATCATTGTTCACAATTCTATCGCGATCTTATTTCAAGTATAAAATCCACAACAGTTTTACTTAGTTCAAATCAAAGGGAACAATCAAATCCAAAATAATATATCATCTAAAACATGAAAGTAACAATAATAACATTATTCAAATTCAAGTTCCCATCCCATAGGTAAAACTACAAAAATAAATGAAAGGAAAGTCGTCAGCGTGTAAATCCATGCCAACCAATCCACCTGCCATGAGCTTTATCAGTTATCAGCTTTCTTCTTCTTTTTACTTGAAAAAAATAGTGTAGCATCATGAGGCTACGCCCAATGAGTAGAAAATACTAAACATTTAATAATGTCATGAGATGCTCTAAGTTCATTAAGTCCATAATTGGCCTCACCGACTTCCAAACAAATCCATTCATTCTAAACCGTTCCATAACTTAACCCAATGCCTTAACTCTCCTTTTTGTTCGCAAACAAAGAGAGATTCCGCTCGAGAGGGATTAAACATACTTTTCCACAATTTAACCTTTTGAGGATATTCTTCTTATGTGTTTGCAAAACACTTAAGCGAACCTACATGTATATTTTTTCCCATGTAAACACATGAAATGAACCTACCCCATTAAGTTTTATTAAGTCTTGCATAACTAAAATAATCCCCTTAACGACATATTCTTCATTAAGGCGTTACTTAATGCGAACCTCCAACCATATTGTTTAAGACATTCAAAACAATATGATTTATGAGCATTGCTACCCAAGATGCATTATAAGCCTAAGTTTAAAATTTTCACTTAGAAATAGTTATCATCCAATTTTCATTAATATCATTTTGAGAAAATAGTAATCATTTCCAATTTTTATAGTCTTACTTGGTAACGGGTCGTTACATTTACCCTAAATTATAATTCTTCTACCAAATTAGAGTTTGTGGATACACCTGTATTTGATTTATTTTATGTTTTTAATTTTGGAAATTTCATTGGATAGCAGAATTTTCTTCAATATTTATAAATCTAGCAGTTTTAAAAAGTATTTGCAAATATAGGAGTTTTTTTAAAACCCTCATTCAAGTGAATCAAAAAAATCGGTGATAACTTGGAGGTAATCAGTGATAATTTATCAGGTAATTAGTGATTACGTCCACGAAATATCATTTGATATAGTGAATCATTAAAATCAGTTATTACTTACGTGAATTAGTGGCAATTTTGTAATATTTTAGGCTCGAATTTGAGTTTTTTTCCTATTTTTAGAAATAACTTTTTGGACTGGTATTTTTATAAATATTGGACTTTTTTTCATCTATATGTATAAGAGCTCTTTTAATTTTTCACATTGTGGAACGAAAAAGTCACATAAACAAAGACATAAAAGTCAAAAAAGGATGAATCATCAATTTACACCTAGCCAAAATATATCACAAAATAAAATAAAAAATCAATAAAATATTAAAATATAATTAAGCCAAAAAAAAGGAAATAAAAATAAATATTAAAATATAATTTTAATCTTTAATTTTTTAATTTTCTAAAATTTAAAAAAAAAATCTTAAATATAATATTTTTGATATGTATTTCTATATATATATCATTTTTTAAATTTACGTAGAGATTTATTTTTTTAATAATTTATTAAACTCGAAACAGTAAATTATTAAATAATAAGTCTGTTTTTTTAAATAAATAACTAAATGGAATTGATGTAAATTAAAATACATATCTAAAATTTCTTATTTGATATAAATTTTAAATTAAAAATAGAGGTACAGAATATGAATTAAAACTATATTAGCTTTAATTCGAGGGGAGTTGCAAATCTAGCAAAAAAAATTAGTAATATTTGTAAAAATATCAACTCTAAAAAATATTTATAAAATATAGCAAATTTTGATTGGGTGAATCAGTAATAAACATTGAGTTATATATTTTTACCATAAATTTATCACTGACACACATTAATCATTGTTAATCACTAATTAACATAGTAAAAATTGATATATTTGCAAATAATTTTTAGGGTTGCTATTTTTATAAATATTGTATCAAAATCTGCTACCTAATTAAATTTCTCAAACTCTAAATCAAATCATCACCACATGTATCTTTTTTTTTTCCTTTTTTTTCCTAAAAAAAACACTCGTAGGGTCGTTTCTTAATAAACTTGAACTTTGAAGATGTGTATCTAAATTAGAGTGGTCATTTTACAATAATTAAAGGCATCAAATGCATCTTAAATTTAATGATACCTAAAATTATAAGGTATCTTGTCATTTTCTCACACTCCTTCCCTTATAATTATTTAAATTAAATTTCCATCGTATTTTTTTCAAATCAATTTTCCTCCATCAACATTATTTTTTTAATTACATCAAATTAGGTGAGGGAAACGAACATTCAACCTCATAAAAATGGACTTAATACTTAACCAGTTGAATTATGCTCATATTGACAATTTTCTTTCATCAACTTATAACCTCTATAGCTATCTCAAAAAAAAAAAAAAACAATAAATATATATATATATTATTTTTAGTGGTTTCAATTTCACAATGAATAACACGATGTAAATGTTTACGGTTTTTTTATATATTATTTTTAGTGGTTTCAATTTCACAATGAATAACACGATGTAAATGTTTACTGTTTTTTTTCTTGAAAACGATCTTTCCAAACCATCTCATCACTTGATTCCCATTGTCCTCGACCACACATTCTGTCAACAGTTAAGTTCAAATCCAACGTCAATAATCCTAAATTGATAGACATAAAAATCAACAACTGCTAAAAAAAAAACACTCACACCTAATTATAAATCATAAAAGATCAGGAAAAATTTTTTTACATGGATATTATATTCAAGTGAAATATTTACAAATTTGCTAGAAAAAAAATATTTACAAAACTAGTAGAATTTTAAAGATGCGGTTACTGTGCATAAGAAAATGTCATAAATACTCTTATTTCATATCAATATATCAGTCAATCGGCGTTAGTATATAAACAATAATTTATCAGTCAATCCATTATAGTATATCAGTGATTAATTATCATTGATTTACCATGATATAATATAAGTGATTGACTATCAATGATATACTATCAGTGATTGACTATCAATGATGTACTATCAGTGATTGACTATCAATGATATACTATCAGTGATTGACTATCACCAATATATTATTAGTTGTTGATTGATATACTAATAGTGATGAACTGATATACTATTAGTTGATATATTAGTAATCACGTATCTATAAATTGAAGAAGAAGAATAAGGATATAAGTAACTCAAAACCACTCTATATTAATTAGCACTGATTGATATGCTAAATATATCAATATTGTTAATTGGTGTACATGAAAATTGATGAATATATCAATAGTTCATTGTATATCACATAACATTAATTGATATACTAAGTATATCTAAACTGCTAACTAACATACGCAAAAATTAATAAGTATATCATTAAACTCAAATCTAATATATATGAGTTAGCAGAATTTTGCAAACTGATACTAAGCTAACTGATATATAGTAAATAAAAAGCGTTCTAACCAAAAATTTCAAATGAAAAGTATATCTAGGGTTTTTTTTTTTACATTTTTTGTAAATAATTTTTTAGGCTAACATTTTTGTAAATAGTAAGGTTCATTCTAACATATTTGTAAGTGGCATATCAATGATAAAATATGTCAAAAAAAAAATAGTAGACTAGTTGACAATACGATGGTAGATCAATGATAGAATATGACATTATAGTGATATAATATGTCATGATAAAAATATGTCAAAACAATGGTAGATCAGTGATAGAACTTGTTTAAAAAGGTATATCAATAATAGGTATATCATGGTTGATCAAAAATAATTTACCATGGTAAATCAGTTATAGTATATCTAAGTATATCAATCATAGTATATATCATGGTAAATCAATCACCTATATACTAAGATCCTATGAACATTAACTTGGCCACTAAAATTCTAACATTTCTATAAATATTTTTTGAGATTGACATATTTGTAAATATTATAGCCCATTTTAACATATTTGTAAATGTCCCCCATAAAAATTATGACGGAACATTTTACTAAGTTAAAGCTTAAACTTTAAATGGTGGCAATTTTAATCTTAAATTATATTAGTAGTTATAAGTTTAGACATATATTAACTACTTGAATAGGGAAAATTCTCTGGCATTGGGACTAAAAATCCCAGTATGGTACAGGGAGTCAGTTATAATTGTTTTTTTTACTGTGAATTTATTTAAATTATTTAAAAGAATTATATTTTTAAAAATAAAATTGTATTCGACAAAAATCTTACGTAGATCAACTCTACCATCTCACTTTTAAATTTTCATCGTCAAGTATATCATGATTGATTTTTCATTAGATTTTTAAATTTGGTATTAGATCACATATACGATAATAAATATAATGTTTACTGATTATGTGATCACATACACAATATAGATCACATTTAAAAACACACAACAATATGTGACACGTCTAATTTTATATTTGGTTTGAATAACTACTATCACATATGGAAACCTACAATTAATGATAATCACAGTCAAAAGACAACGTTCACATTTGAAATATGATATGACTATCATAATGAAAGAAAGACGCTCATATATATTTTTTTTTTAAAAATCAATTGAACTTAATAATATGATCAATTAGAAACACTTATAAAAAAATGAGGATATCACATTTTACAACAATGAAAAAAAGTTATCACAAACATATATAAAAATGACAATTATTTTTAAAAAGCCAACGATCACGGTTAAAAAATAACGATTATATTTAAAAATGAACGATCATATTTAGAAAATAATGATCACATTTAAAAAAAGTACAAATAAATATAAAGAACGACGATCACATTATAAAAGTATACGATCAAGAACGATCACATTTAAAAAAGAACGATCGCATTTAAAAGACAACAATTACATTTAATCACATTAAAGAAAATCAATTACGAACAATATCATATTTAAATAATATAAAAACAATCACATTCAAAAGATGAAATGACAAATCAGACTTCCTTGAGTAATGTATTTGAAGAACAACCATCACAATGAAAGAAATGTGATCACAATGAATCAAATATCTCAATTTTTCAGAAATATGAAGTTTCACAACGTAATGATTTAAAAACGTTAGAAATTGATTTAGTTGTAATTTAAAAACAATAGTTGAGATTTAAAATTATAATCTAATGGTTAAAATTAAATTATATTTCTTAAAATAGTTAAGATAAAAAAGAGTAAAAAAATGAAGGGATGAGATTAAATAAAATTAGATTTAAGGGTTAATAAAAATCTCTATATCATAGAGGGACTTGACCGCTTGAATAGAGGATGACACAAATATTTTTTTTGAATGATTTAGGAATAATGAGGTACAATTGTGTTGTTGCGTGAAAACGATAGTAATTTTACCGTGTTGATGTCCTTCGCGCCAACGCCGCTCTTGCTTCCACGTGTGCAACGAACAATAAATTTATATGAGTCGGAGGCGATGATCCACGTAGGCAGTGACTTGCGTAGGCGGTCACTTGCGCAAAAGAGAAAGTAGCACCGGTGTGGTGTCAGCCTAACACCCTCCGATGCTTAAGTTAGAGCAGAGCTGAGCTAGTGTGCCAAGCTAAAGAAGAATGAATATTAGTTACCTTTTGGCCATTTCTCATCTCCTATTCATAGGAGTGGAAATGGATGGTGTCATCAAGTCACGTGTTACGCATGAATTGGTCCATGTGTTGTATCTTGCTTAGGTGTAGGTATGCAAGGAATCTGCGCACCTACGCTTCTTTGAGGTGGGAGGTAGGTATACATTGCGCAGCTTCTCACTTTGATACTTAGTGAATGTTTCAACAAGATGGGTCCGCGTCTTTACGCACCTGCGAGCATGTCACTCTATCTTTAATTGGATGGTTGTGACTCATGGTCTTTGACCATTGAGATGACAACAGACCATTCCTGATATGTTCCCCACTAGTGGTGGAGGTCGGGTCCATCGTAACGTGGCTTATCCAAATGATTAAACTTACACATGTTCCATAAAAAATTTGATTATTTCACATCTCTTTATATGCTTGACACTTTTTTTTTAGATGTTACATTAAATCGGGGGAGGGGAGACTCAAACCTTCGACCTCATGGGAAGGGAGCATGTGCCTAACTATTTGAGCTATGCTCGTGTTGGCATATGCTTGACACTTCATCCATAACAAATTGAAACATATGTTGTAAACTCATAAATTATTAAATTGAATGATTTAGGAAATATCATGGGTGAATGGGGCCCTTTCTCCCTTTGCTTATTAAATCTGCCTAACTCTATCTGATCTTCATTCAGTTGAAGTGGAAAAAGAAAATTCAGAAAATGGGAGAGGAAGTGAAGAACAAACAAGTGATTTTGAGAGATTTCGTGAATGGTTTTCCAAAAGAATCTGATTTTTCGATTGTAAATTCGAGCATTCAGTTGAAGCTTCCAGAAGGTTCAAAAGGAATTTTAGTGAAGAATCTGTACCTCTCTTGTGATCCATTCATGAGATTCCTAATGCAAAAACATGATATTTCCTTTCCCATACCTACTTTTACTCCTGACTCTGTAATCTCTCTGTTTCCCTCTCTATTTTAATATTAATTGATTTTTGTAATCTTAAAAGTTTTAATTTTTTAATTGTTGAATTTTGAAGGTGATAATTGGGTATGGAGTATCAAAAGTTGTGGAATCTGCTGATTCAAAGTTTGAAAAAGGAGATTTAGTTTGGGGAGTTACTGGTTGGGAAGAATTTAGTGTAATTCAACAACCTCAAAGTCACTTCAAAATCCAACATACTGATGTCCCTCTTTCTTATTATACTGGAATTCTTGGTTTGTACCCTTTTTTATTATTATTATTTTAATTTTTTATCTTGATATGTGGTCATTTATTTAATACTACCTTTTTTTTTTTTGTTAAGTTGATTGATAATATATTTACTGCTGGTTTAGGATTATTTTTGCAAGTGTTTACATTAATAACCATTTAAACATAAAAAACTTTTAAAAGCTATCTCAAACGGGCCTTTAATCCTGTGTGTTTGACCTTAACTATGTTGTAATATTTATTTAGTTTTTCAGAGTCTTAAGTTGGGCATCTGTTGTAATAATTCTCTTACACGAACTAATCAAAAATTAAAATTGTAGATTTCACAAATGACGGTGTTGTAGTTTGATGACAGGAGTTTGTATTTTTTTTTTTTTTTGTGAAATATTACACTAAATTAAGGGAGTGGAGGCTCGAACCTACAACCAAGTAAGAGGGAGTACTAATGTTAGACCACTTGAAGAATCCTCATGTCGGTGAGGAAGAAACTAGTTTTAACTAAAAATAATGGGGGAGAGGGAAGATTTATGTTTTCTGTTCACATAATTACATGGGGAAATTTGTAATTTGTCTAATTACTGATGAATCTGCGGCTTTTTTTTTTCTTTATACATGAGTGATCTATACGGCTCGTACAATTGAAGCTAGTGCCCACAATTTCTCCCTCTCCCTGTCTTTATAATTTGCCTGTTTATATTTATTTATATAGTTTGGGCTGGCCTTACATGAAAGTACTGTGTCATGTGGCTTTGTTTGCTTAACTCGGCTTTGATTCGCTACAAAACAATGCCAAAGTTAAGCACTCTTGATGTTTGCATCCATGGTTAAAAGTATTTTAAAAAAATTAGAAACACTTAGAAGTTCTTTAAGAGGAAGCACTTGAGTAGTTTTTTCTCTTAAAGTGCTGGAAACCATGTCAATTGTGCCTTTGCCTTTGTGCAGGAATGCCGGGTATAACTGCATATTTTGGATTCCATGAGGTATGTTCTCCAAAGAAAGGAGAAAATGTGTACATTTCAGCTGCATCTGGTGCAGTTGGGCAGCTTGTTGGCCAATTCGCTAAATTGTTTGGTTGCTATGTTGTCGGGAGTGCTGGTAGTAAAGAAAAGGTCGGCTTTTACTTTGAACTCTATTTTAGTATTCAATCATTTGTAGAAATCAATTTGTTTTTAATTTATGTAATGAAAATAGGAAAAAGATTCTTTAGTTAGATTTTATTGGAAGTTCAATTCTCTTCTCCCAGTGATTTATGTGCTATAATAGGTCGAGTTGCTGAAAAACAAGTTTGGATTTGATGAAGCTTTCAACTATAAGGAAGAACCCGACTTGAATGCAGCGCTAAAAAGGTCTGTAATCATTGACTTTACAAAACCTTAGCTTAAGCTTTATCATATCCTTATCAAATGAAGTTTGTGTAACCAAATCGATGACTCCTTGACTTTTGATTGGCAGATGCTTCCCTGAAGGCATTGATATCTATTTTGAGAATGTTGGAGGGAAAATGTTGGATGCTGTGCTTCTAAATATGAGAGTTCATGGTCGGATCGCAGCGTGTGGAATGATATCTCAGTACAATCTCGATAAGCCAGAAGGCGTACATAATTTGATGCAGATAGTTATTCAGCGCATTCATTTAAAAGGCTTCGAGGTTTTTGACTACTACCACCTCTATTCCGACTTCTTGGATGCAGTGTTGCCTCTAATCCGAGATGGGAAGATTACTTATGTGGAGGACGTAGCCAGTGGGCTCGAGGACGGCCCAGCTGCTCTGGTGGGGCTCTTTTCCGGCCGTAATGTTGGAAAACAAGTCGTTGCTGTGGCGCCGGTTGAATGATGATGATATAATATTCATAATTTTTCCATCTTTTTAATTTGGTGCTTGGTTGATTCCTACTATGTAATCTGGTGATGTAGTTTGTCTGGGAGTTGTCTGAGGATTTTGGAAGTGATATAATTTGATAAATAAAGTTAATTAAAATGTTCAAATATACGATCTTTGTACCAAATTTTTACATTACAAAATTTCGTTCAATTTGTATGCAGCTAAACTAGAAACATTTCGTTCAATTGGTAGTACTTATCAATGTCTCCAGTCGAATTCATCGACCTTGAAATACTTCCTCGCGTTCTTTAATTTAACTTGCAAATTTTAATTTTTGAATCGAAAAATTTGTGCAATCTATACTATATTAAAAAGTGGTTTGGATGGAAAAACTTTTGATTTTGATTTTTATCCTTATTAGTTGACTTACATATCTAATATTAAAATACTACGTTTCTTTTATTCAATAATATAATAAAGAAAATTTACACTTATATTATTACTTTTTAAAAGTGGAGAAATAAATATCCAAACAGCCATAAATAGTCAATTTTACTTCAATAACATATTTTTAAAATATTTTATAAATAAGTATATAAAATGAAGAAATATTTTTAAAAAATAGATAATCCATATAAGATAACATAGTTATTAAAAAAATAATAAAAACCTATTTCTTTTAATAAGTATTATTAAATTTGTAGGTACTATATTTTAATCTTTTATCGATACCATTCTTAAAAATAAACATTTTGAGAAACAGTTTTGGCTGATTTATCCATAATAAAAAATTATTAAATTTAAAAGCATATAATTGTTAATTAATTAAAGTAATTAGTTCACGACTTATTTATACTATCTAAAAAGTGGCTTAGAGGAAAAACTTTTGATTTCCATTTTTACCCTTATAATTCATTTAAGTTTCTATAATGTCATCATTCAAAATTAATAATCATTTTATTACCAATTAATTAAATACAATAAACAAATTTTATACTATCTAAATTTTTCTAAATATACTTTCTCATTATTAAATTAATTAAATACAATAAACAAATTTTATACTATCTAAAATTTTCTAAATATACTTTCTTATTATTAATAATTGAATATTATTACCAATTAATTAAATACAATAAACAAATTTTATACTATCTAAATTTTTCTAAATATACTTTCTTATTATTAAATTAATTAAATACAATAAACTAAAATTATCTTCGTTCAATAAATATTTCAAATATATTTTATCATGAGCTTATTTCAAAAATTAATTTAGTAATAATTTATTGGTCATATTTATAAAATAAATAATTTCATAGACTTATTAAATATAAAATCAAACCCAACAATCAAATTAATTTTTAATAACTTTTCATCTACTATTTTCTCTAACAAACATTTCCCTTCCTAATTCCTTTTTTTTTTATTATATTAAGACTATGTCAAGCAGGGGAAAACACACACTAAAAGAATTCTCTCTCTAATTTAAATATATAATTACGTTAGTGTGATTATTTTTTAAAAGATCAAAACCAAAGAACATAGCATACCATCTTGTAACACCCCAAATAAATGAGTAGTAGAAAAGTTTTGTAACTCACTAATTGAATTAAAAATTTATTTGAAATTTTCACTTTAATTTACTATATATATACATGTATATAGAGATGAACTAACACACCAATTTAAAAAACAAAAAACTAGATGTTTGAGGATAGAGTTATAGAAAGGAAATGAATATTAGGTAATGAGTAACAAGATGATATAAGATCATGAAATTTAAGTTTTTTTCATCTTAAAGATATTTTTTAATATGGTTACATTAATTTCTTCCATTTCATTATAAAATTTGAATTTTCAAAATGTTAGTTAAGAAAATAACTTCATAATAATATTGACATTTTTATTATAAACTTTGAAAGACAAACCACGTGCCCCACGTGCATGGCACGTGTGAAAAACCTAGTTATTTTAAAAAACCACTTGAACGGGTTAATTGCACATTTTTCTTTGTTTTGTTTGGTATTCTTGTGTGGATTGTTTTTTCAAAAACTCTTTTACTTTTCTTTTGATCTGTTCTTTCTTATAAATGGGAATGCCTTTTTTTTTGTTTTTTTCTACGAAAGAAATCTAAAAAAGCCAAAACGTTCTTATGAAGGCTTCGTTTTAGTTTGATTTGGCCTTTTTTTATACTTTATTTTATATCTCAACGCATCATCTCTGATTTCAAGTTCTAGAGGTAAGACATTTATCACCGGCTTAATTCTCTCCAAATTGGATTACTAATCTTTGAAAAAAAATTATCAAAAAAAGTTGGGTAGTTTGGAGAATGAAATAACAGAAATATTGAAATGATATTTTGTGAGGAAACAAGTGATATTTTTGTTAAATTGTTAATATATGAAGCTCCGAGAAGAAAGGAGATCTAAAATTGTAATGTATTTCTGGAAATTTGGGTAAATTGTCCTCTAAAATTTACAACTAAGAGTTATTGTAACGACCCGTTACCAAGTAAGACTATATATAAAATAAGTTTGGAAATTTATTTTATTTTCTCAAATGATATTAATGAGATTGGATAATAAATTGAATGAGAAATATCTCGTTAACTCGTAAGAGTATTTTGGTAATTTCCAAAACCTCAAAACTAAAACCACAAGTTTAATTTAATATTTTTATATGATGTTGATTGTCTCGTTATTACGATTCCAACACAACTGACGGCTTGTCGTTCTGAGTCTTAATGAATGAGTTATGACTGTTTTTGTATAATGGCATTTTCGTAAATAATGGAAATCGGGATTGAACCCTAAAATCCTCCTTCTTCTTCCTTTAGCCGAAAATCAGCCTCTCCAAAATAAGTTTTCTCCCATTTTCGTCCAAAGCAACTTTTGTGGAGTATTTTCATCATAACTTTCTCATCCAGACTCCGATTTCCGCAAGTAAGTAGTCCATTCTGATCAGTTTTCCATTATCTTTCCATTAATATTAATTTTGTAACAAGCTCATATCTTTATAAAAAGTTATGGCCTAAATACCCTTCAGGTGTGCTATGGTTTCTTCGACTCTGATCGATTTTTCTTTGTTAATTCATCGTTGTTCGTGAAATTAGATAAGTTTTGAAAGTTGTGATTATTTACCTCATACTTTAAAAGGTTGTAAGGGATTTTGGCAAAAAGAGAAGTAAGGTTCTTGAAAACGCAATTCAAGGTGAGTAGAACTTGTTAAATTTAAAATAGTTTCATTATTGTGTTTTATTTTCTTTAAAAGTTAAACCTCTGATTGTTGGACATGTAAATGGATGATTAAATGTATGCTAAGGAGGTTTTTGGGGCTGAATGTAAGTTATTATAATTTGGATTTAAAGTATGCGAAAAATTGGACTAAAGCATGTCTATTTTTTAGTATCGATATCGATTTACGGTAAAACTGAATTTATGAGTTTGCTTGATTTTGTTTGTATGTATAAGCATATTTTTGGGTTTTTAAGGTTATATTTGAATGTTTAAAAAGGATTAAACATTGTTAGTTGAGAAATATCTGGTTGTCTGACTAGTGCCCATTTAAGTCGAAAAATATTAGTCTATGCGGTTAACTATATAATAAATGAACTCCATATCGATTGTATTGTATTTTGGATGTTTAGGGGTGAGTTTAGGAATGCTAATAGAGCCATAATACCGCTTAATTATTAGTAGGAAAGTGTTAGACTTGGAATGTCCGAAAAAGGAGTGAAATTACACTAGTTTAGACTAGTTATGCCCCTAGCGTGGGGTATTTGTTGGGTGATCGTTAGAAGTGACCTAAATGTAATTTTTGGTGATTTTGGGTCATTCTAAGGTTGATATTCAGATAAATTTCTAGAATTTTGAAATACTAAGTTTAAGCCTTGAAAAAGTTAGTTTTGGGTAGAAACAGTATTTCTAGGCTAAAAACTGAACTTAGGCTTGTTAAACATTATGGTAGTGATCATGCTTCTTTTTAAATCATATTGCTTTGAATGCCTTGAGTAATATGGTTGGAGGTTCGCATTAAGTAAGGCCTTACTTAATGAAGAATATGTCATTAAGAGGATGATTATAGTTGTGCACAACATAATATCATTTAGCAGGGCAGGTTCATTCTATGTGTACAATGGAAAAGAATATACAAGTAGATTCGCTTATGTACTTTGAAAATACATAAGAAGAATATCTCGAAAGGTTTTAAATTGTGAAAAAAAGTGTTTAAAATCCTTCTCGAGCGTAGTGTCTCTCTTTATTTGCGGATAAAGAGGAGATTAGAGGCATTGTGTTAACTAGTGAATATTCTCATAAGGATTTAAACTGTGAAAAAGAGTGTTTAAATTCCTTATCGAGAGTAGTCTCTCTTTGTTTGTGGACAAAAAGGAGATTAGAGGTATTGATAGGAAGTTTTTTTATGAAAGGTTTTAAATTGAGAAAAGAGTGTTTAAAACTGTTTCGATTGAGTTTTCTCTAAATTTACTGATTAAGAGAAGTATTGGAATGTTGTGATAAGTTCCGTGTGATTTGGTGTGAGAGAATATTTGGAAGTCGGTGAGGCCGATGATGGACTTAAAGACTTAGAAAACATCTCGTGACATTATTTTATTTTTAACATTATTCTACTCATTGGGCGTAGCCTCATGATGCTACAATATTTTTTTTTTCAGTTAAAGGAAAGAAGAAAGTTGGCAGTTGATGGTTCGAGGAGAGTAGTTTGGTTGGCATGAATTTACACGCCGGCGATTTTATTATTTTCTTTACTTTTTGGGAACTTGGGAATGAATCATGTCTTGTTTTTATTTGAAATAAATTATGTTGCTTTAGTTATGTTTTGAATATTTTCTTTGACAACGTTCATGGGAATTGATTATGGTTTCAATGATTTTATGGTCTAAAATAAAACCGATCGGTATTGTGAATGTATTTTGAGACTTGATTTTAATGAGAAGAACAATGATTTGATGTTTTTAATGCTTCAGCTAGTGTTTATGAGTATTTCCGTGTTTTGGGAATTTCGGGCTGTTACAGTTATTGACCTCCATTCTCATATTAATCTTTTTTGACCTTATAATGATGTCCTGTTGTTGTGAAAGTTCTTATTTACCCTTAAACATATATATCTAATATTCAACCCTCTCACTTTGGAATCTCTCTAAAATTCTCAACCCTCTCCATCATTCATCTTTTCAATCTTTTCATTATTCAAGTATTTGATTCAAGCCTTTGATCATTACAATGAATGAGTGTAACGTCCTGTTACTTTTGAGGTAATTTTTTTATTTAATTAAAGTATTTAAATTTAATTTAGAATTTATAACTTAGTATTTACGAGTTTATTTCGTTCGTAAATCCTTTTAATTGCTTTATTAGCTTAAATTAGTTCGAGGCGTATTAATAATTATTGACACCTTTTAGTAAGTTTAAGTACTTTGGGTTTCGTTTTTAAAAGCTAAAAGCAAACGAGGGACGAGTTCATAATTTCCGAAATCTTAAAATATCTTGACACTATTCATCTTCTCTTTAAAAACACAAAAGTTGACCAAAGTTGACAATTTTTCTCTCTCCTTCTCTCCAAAACCGCAGCTCTCTCTCTCTTTAAGAAATTTTTTGGGTTTTCTTAGATTCTTGGCGAATCGTCTTGATTTCGGTTGTGTTGGATTGACCTCGGTCCAAGCTTTCATTTCAACCTATCATTGAAAATTTTCCTTCGTTTTCGAGAGGCCTTAAAGTAAGTCAAAGTTTCTAAATCTTTAAGGTTTTGTTCCAATTGATGTTTTAATGGAATCCATGGTTAAAATCTTTGATTTCTTGCCAAGAAACTCGAAGATTTCAATTAAGGAAGTTGTTTTACGTACTTAGTAAACTTTCCCTTAACCCGAGACTCAAGATTGAACCAAAACCCGTCCTGTTCGAATTATACAAATAGTGGGCTGATTTTGGGATGTATTTAATTGATTTATTCTATGTTGTAATTAAATTTGGGAAAGCAACTATTGTCCAAAAACCCTAATTATGATTAGCCATTGAATTTACATACTTCCAAACTACTTGAAACCAACCCGAAACGCCTCTAAATTGCCTAAAAGCCGGAAAATCAAACCCGAGACCCAACCCCCTTTGTGAGGCCGAGAGCTTCTTAGGGATATTTTCAAGGTTTTTCGTCGTTTTATACTTTTATGTGTCGTTTGTTCGATGTTTGGGCAATTAATGATTGTTAGATATAATTTAATTGTAGGTGTTTTTGGATTGCCGCTTGAACGCTCTTTCAAAACCTTGGAGTTGAATCCACTTTTGCCAATGTGAGGATAAATAGAATTTAAATGTAAACTTAGAAACCGAACAAGTTGAATGTCTTGTAGGATCGGATGTTGAGATTAAGATTTGAATCAAAAGGATTAAAGTAAGTGAGCTAACTTGTTAAGTTTTGGAGTTAGTTCTAATTTGAGTTTAGAGAACTCATAGGTGTTTCAAAGGAAACGATTAACTCTTGGAAGTTCTAAGTTTAGATTCACTTTGGCGTTTACTAATGATTATCGGAAATTGAAGGTTCCAAGTATGATGGGGTGAATAAGGACTTTGGATATGAAATTTCGTAGGTTTACTAAAAGCAATGGAATCAATGGATTGAAGACTTTTATGTGAATAAGGACTTTGGATATGAACTTTTGCAGGATTGGGGGGGGGATGGATAATGAGATAATGATGGGACTGTGCATGTTCACATTATGTAGTATTATCCATAATTACTATGGCTGAGTGTACCTTGTATTCGGTGGGTGAGATAATGGTTAGATTGAGTGAGCTTTCATTACCCATCATTATTCATTAGAGGTGGGAAGATAACTATAAAAGACTATGTATACTTTGATTCGGAAAGCGAGATAATGAAGTATTGTTAGACTACGTGTGCTTTCAATACTTTCATTATAAGCATGATTTGATTATATTAATGTAAAGGCCGAGTGTACTTTATATGTATTGAGCGAGTTAATGCATAATGTTGAGATTGTGTGTGCTAACATTATCGGCATTAATCGAAAATTATGATTGTTTGAATATGTTAAGACCGAGTGTACTTTACATGTATTGAGCGAGTTAATGCAATATGTTGAGACTGCGTGTGCTAACATTATTAGCATTAATCGCGAGTTATGTTGTTTGAATATGTTAAGACCGAGTGAGCATAGCATGATTTATTAAGATAAGAGATTGTAAACCTTATGTATAGTATAAGGTATTAAAGAGAATGAAATAAGAATGTTATGTGTGTTATGAAACACGTTGTAGACACCCATTTTCGTCCGGTAATATTTAAAATTAACAATTTTTACATATTTAAAAAAAAAGACTTTGATTTGAAATGTGGTGTTTTCTTTGACATGACTTGTTTAATTTGGATTTGAAAATAAAAATTTAAATTTAAATTAGCACGGTTAAAATTAATTTGAATTGAAATTTAATTTAAAAAGATTTGAAAAATAATTTTTAAATGAGAATCAATTTAAACATGGAAAAGATGAGTAGGAAATAATTTTTATTAGTTGTCAAATAAAATAAAATAAATGCATGATTTTAGGATGAATTAAAAAAATTGATTTGATTTGATTTGATTTTCATTTATTAGTTTCCTAATTCTAATTCTCCATTTGGCTATAAAAAGGACCCTTCTACAACCCTAAAAAGACACACAATATTCACAAGAACAAAAACCTTGAAGTTTTCTCTACATCTCTCCTTTTCACGGCCATAACCTTTCTCCTCTTGCTTTCTAAAAACCCAAAATCATTCACAAGAACCTCCCTCCCTTCATCATTTTTGCTCTCCTCATCATCTTCTTGATTCGCTCATTGGAACTCGGGGCAACACATTTGTAAGGTTCTATCGAACCAAGGTAAAATCCTTTCCACTAAAAATGTAGTCATTCATATGTTGCTGTTTTGTTTTATTTGATTTCATGATTTTTATACACTGATTTAGATTTTTTTGAAATTTTTATTTGAAAATATAATTAAATACGAACCCATAGGAAAAAGAATCAATGGATTTGGAGTTAATAGTTTAAAAGTTATGATTTTTCGAAGTTTGTTGTTCATATAAATTCACTGTTACGAAAATTTCTGAGCACTTACTATTACTTGATTTTTCGACACTAATTTTTTGAAATTAAATATTTATGGTTATTTTTCTATGAAACTAGACTCGTAAATAAAGATTTAGAAACAAGAATCACCCCGTTTCGATAAGTATTAAAAAAGATATGATTTTTTAAAGTTTGTGTAAATTCTGCAGAAATTTATATACAAAACCGTGGCTGAAAACTTTTGACATGAAAATCTGATTTTTTCTTACATAGTGTGTGTACTTTCGATATTAGAAATCAATTTTCGATGAACCTAGAATATTTAGAAGAAAGAATCAAGTAAAAATATATTTTTGTTATGAAGTTATGAATTTCTAAAGTTAAGGTATTATATTTGGGATGATTGTGCTGAATTTATTTGTTTGTCATATTTGTGAATTTGATTGCCATATTTTATGTTTTCTATTTATTGTCCCCAAATTAAGGTAAATCTTGAATTGATTTGTTAATATTATATTGATGTATATTGGATTTTCAAAAAAAGAAAGAAGTTTGAATTTATTAGGATACTAATTTTCCAACTTCCTAAAAAACATAATTTGATTAAATTACCAAATTTTTGAATATAAAAAAATGGAATTAATTAGGATACTAATTTTCCAAAACATAAAAATTAACAATTTAAATATATTGGAATTAATTAGGATACTAATTTTCCAAAGCATAAAACTTAACAATTTAAATAAAATCATAAAAATTAACCATTAAATTTTAAACATTAATTGGAATTTGTTAGGGTATAAATCTACCAACTTTCTAAAAACACAAAAGATTAATAATATAAGCCTTAAATAAAAATTGAATTTATTAGGATATTAACTGTCCATTTATACCATAAATAAAAGATTTAACAAACAAAAGTTTTCCTTTTAAAACTTAGGGCCAAAAGTGAAACTTACCTTAAACCTAATTTTGAGCTAAAAAAATCATTATTTTTAATAACAAAGATAAAAATTTATAATATCCTATTAAAAACTTGAACAACAAACAAATCATTTTCGAAAACTCCGATGACGGAATATGGGGTGTTGGAATACCATACTCCTAAACATTCTTGAGGTAAGGAATTTTTTCTCGGAATACTGAGTTGAAATTCCCGATAATATTTTTCTAATGGCTTTACGCCACTCATACTTATTTAATTATGCCTTATTACTAAAGTATTGATTAATAAAACATGAGACATTTAAAAATAACCAAAAAATAATTTTTGTTTTATAGATAAAGGCTTTCATTAATAATACACCAAAATAAATAAATAAAAACAACAATCGTTTTAAAACGAACATAATAGGGTGCTAATACCTTCCCTATGTGTGAATGAACTCCCGAACCCATTTTCAATAGTTAGTAGACCATCCTTAGTTAATGAATAGGTGACTAATCACACATAATTTAGAAAACCAATGATTAGTGGCGGCTTCCTTTTTATTTTTCCACGTCGCGTTTACGTAGAGACACACGTCCTTCTAAAAGGCTTAGGAACCAGATTCTTGATTATTTGGGAGATCTAGTAGTGAAAGTTGGATACTTGATGTGAAACCCTTTGAAATGGTTGAGTGATAAAGTGTATGTGAGTTTACTTGGACAAAAATCCGGATACAAGTTTGGAGTCTAATGTTACTGTAGATACTGTATTTTGTCCGGGCCATTAATTTTTATTTTTAAAATAAAGAAAATTGAAATAAAAAATAAAATTTGATTGTTTTAAAAATAAAGATAATTTTATTCTTAAAAATAAAATTGATCCTTATATTTTAAAAATAATTAGATTTTAATTTTGTTTTAAATTTAAATAATAAAAACGATTTTTATTTCAAAAATAAAATTGGCTTTGAATTTTAAATATAAAATAGTTTTCGTTTTTATTTATTTTAAAAGTTGTTATTATTTTTTTTTTAATTATTGTAGAGATAAGGTAGTTAATTTTAAATTAATTTGAAATGGTCAAAGATAATTATAATTTGGGATAGATTTAATTATATTTTATAGAGATATTATTTGATTTAGATTGAGTTAATCTCTAAGAATTATCTGCTTTTCACAAAGAGGCCTATAAATTGGACGTTGGCGCTCCGCGTCGCAATTACGTTGTGATAGCTACTTTACTTTCCATTTATCTTCACTGGGTTTTCACTCATGATATTATAATTTTTCAAGTAATGCTCGTGTTCGGGATCGTGGGAAAAGAGCTAGTGCGGTCTGATCTAGATGATGATGATGATGGTGAGATGGACTAGAGATGTTTTAAAGTCCATGGACTCGTTTTATTTTATGTTTCTCTTTTGGGATTGTACATGTGTATATAAGCTCATGAGAGCTTTTGTTTTAAACTTTAATAACTCTGATCGCTCCTGATTGTGAAAAATGTAAACATGTTTTGGATAGTTCGAATTTTAAACGGGAAAATTTCATTGGGTGGCAGATTTTTATCCAATATTTGTAAAAATATCAACTCAAAAAAGTATTTGTAAATATAATAATTTTTATCATGTTTATCAATGATTAGCAATGATTTATGTGTTTATCAGTGATAAGCATAATGTAAAAATATGTAATTCAATGTTTATCATTGATAAACTCGATCAAAATTTGCTATATTTACAAATATTTTTTTGAGCTTTTATTTTTACAAATATTACTACAAAATTTGCTAGATTTGCAAATGCCCGTTTTAAACGTATCCTTTTTTTTTCAAAAACTAAGACTCCCGCTGCATTCTGGTTTTTAAATGATTTAAAAGGAGTCGGGTTGTCACAAAAAGTTATATATTACTTTCAAACAATTTTATGAAAAAAAAAATCGGGTTGCCCCAAAATTTGATAATTTTCTCCGAAATCCGGACCGGTTTTTGCATTTTCCCCCCAGAAACCGGACCGATTTTTACATTTTGCCAGGAATTTGATAATTTTCTCCGAAATCTGATTTTTACCCAGGAATTTGAAATTGCCCTAGAATCCGGTTTGGAATTTAAAAAATTTCTCCGAAATCCGATTTTTACCCTGGAATTTGAAATTGCCCCGAAATCCGGACCAGTTTTTGAAAGTTTTCTCCGGATAAAATTTTGCACCAGAATTTTGTAATGTTCCCGAAATCCATTTTTCCCCGAAATTTGCAAAAACTAACAAAATATAATTAATGGCAAAGATTTTTTTTAACTATAGTAAATAATTTAAAAATAATATTAAATACAAATAAATATAAGCCTAAAAAAATTATTTAGTATTAAAAAATAATAATAATGCCCCCCTCCCCCCGGAAAAAATTCAGGGGGACCAATTTTCATTTCCGGTCCCTCGGAATTTTTGTCAAAGGGGCGGGTGAGGGGGAAGGGGCTTTTTTTTTTATAGTAAAATCAGTTACTTAATGGTTGAGTTTCTTCTGATAAAAAGTTGATGACATCATCATGCCATGTGTCGTGTCAGGATTGAGCCACATGTTCCTTCCCAACTACATGTCACTTGTAGGTTACGTTACGTGTCATCTCTTGATTGGATACTTGTACTTGGTCTCAGGTATGTAAGTTTGCCAAAGACGACGCAAATATACATCATCGCTTGGGTAATGTGCGTGGACAGTGTGCTTGAGCAATGTGCTTGGGTAATGTGCTTAGGCACTGTGCGTGGGTAATGTGCTTAGGTAATGTGCGTGGACATTATTCCAGACTATACAATTCCACATGTTATCAAATTTCACCCACAACAGTTGTTTTAATTTCAAAAATTAAAAGAGTCGGGTCTTTATAGTCGTGCACCCCGCTTTGTGAATAATATAGATTTAATTCAAACTTGTTTATTAGGTGAATTTTGATTTTAAAAATCTTCTACTACATTTTCTGATTTTAAAATTAAAGAGTCTGGTCTTTTCAGACACTCTTACTATAATTGAGGTATTATTATTAGTTTTTTTTTTAAATAAAATATAATAATTTATTTGTAAAATATAAATTATTATTAATATAATTAATATAGTAATAAGATCATTAAATTATTATATAGAAATGATATGCACATGTTAACTTTTCCACCCATGGGTAAGAAAGTCTTTTCCACTATGTTTGATGGAAAGGTTTCACCAAATAAATTGATTCCTTAAAAAAAATGAAATCAAAGAAATATTATTGAATAATATATGAGCAGTTAAGGCTACTTATGTAGCGACTCTTTACTACGTATTGTTCAATATTATCCTTCTCCTTCTCCTTCTCCTTCTCCCTCTCAACTCTAGACCCTACCAATAATCCACCCCTACTGAAATGTTTTCTATTATATATCAGAGCTTCTCTAACTTTCTTAACCATAATTTTGGTCTTCAAAGAATCAGTTTTTTCAATGTTATTTCACTATAGATTTTCTGCTATCTATTTTCAAATTCTTAATTAAGCTGATATGTATCTTCAGTAATATTTTAAAATAAAATTATCGAGAAATTACTAAATAATTTTATTCTGATTTAGAATTTAAATTATACAACATACCCCTAACTTTTGGAGTTTGTTTCAATTTTGTCCCTAATATTTTAAAATTTTCAATTATTCACTTAATATTTTAATTTATTTTAATAATAGTCTTTGTTAGTAATTTTCCTAAACCTTTTAGGAAAATTTGAATGGTACACGAAAAATTAGTTTTTTTAAAACATTTCGGGATATAACGGATATTGACCACATTTAATATATTTAATGGTGTTTTTGAAATAAATTAAAGAATTGAGAGTAAAATTGAAACTTTTAGGGGGTGTTCGGAATGAGGGGTGGGATGGGGTGGGGTTGTGAAGTCTGGGTTTAGATAGTCTATGTTTGGATGTGTATGAGGTATGAGTTATATAAGCCTGAGGTTAGATAACCTATGTTTGGTATGTGATTTTAGCTTGAGTTTTGTGTTGTTTAATTATTTTATGAGGGGTTAACAAACCCACAAATGTTACTATTTAAAATCTATAGATTTAGTAGATTAAACTCGGGGTTCGAAAATCCGTCTAACAAACATAAGGTAGGCTATTGAAGCCCACCCCACCCCACCCCTCCCCTCCCCTCCCCTCCCCTCCCCTTAAAGTGCTGGGGATAAATTTAAAAAAAAAAACTTTAAAAAGTGTTGGGGATAAATTTGAAAAAAACTTTAAAAGTTAAGAGTATAACCTTGAAAAAAATAATAATCATATAACCTATAAAAAAGTGTCCAAGGAGACGTTTCAATTATTTTCTTTTGTTGAAAGAAGAGGATTAAAAAACGAAAGGAAAAGTACATTACGGCAACAAGAGATCTTATCAACAGCTCATCAAATCAATGGGAAAATTCCAATTTCCTTCCTTCTATCAAATTATATTATTATTTATTTTACTTTTATCAGTATCAACGTGTTCTAATTTGATATTCTCCAAAATAAATAAACGAACGTCTACAAGTTTGTTATTATCTGTGGTTCTCTTTCGACAGCTCATCTCTATTTAATATGAATGAAGGGTTTTTTTTTTTCAACTATCAATGAAGGTGAGATTTAAACCTCATTTACTATTTCATTTGTTAAATTATCAATAAACATAAAAAATTAAGGTAATAAGTAATGATAAATTTAATCATAATAGTTAGGCTTTGGGTAAGAAAAAGTAATAAAGATCTAATAAATGAAGGTTTTTTTTCCAACTATTGATTGGAGGCGGTGATTTTGATGAGGATGAGGTTTAAATGTCCTCATTCCATTTCGTTATATGGAGTGGAGTAGAATAAATTTAATCATAATAATTTAAGATTGTATGAGGCTTAGGGTGAAATTTAAAATGAGACTTTAAATAAAAAAATATATAGATCTAATATATCTCATACAAAAAAAAAAATATTTTTCTTGCCTTTTGAGATGCAATTTCTTTTTTATATCAATTTTTTATTATCTAAATTTATCAAAAATATCTTTTTCAATATATAATATTACTATTCATTTAATACTTTTTATGACATAGTTGATTTCAAATATGAATTTATTAATATCAATTTTTTTATCAAAAAAAAAATCAACAAAAGCAATTATTACATGTATTATCATTAATATTCTAGATAAAAAACAAACCAAAGCGAACCAGTATTTAAAATTAATTGAAAAACCAAACCAAAACGACCTGGTTTCACTACCATTTCAATCCATTTTAAAAGGTCATTTTCTCTCAGACATTAATTTCTCTGAAACGCCAGACCAAAAGGGAGTAAAGTATATCTAGTTTTTACCTCTTACGGTTATATAGCCCAAAACCCGCTTCGAGAATCTAAATTGTCCCCTTCCAAAATAGAATAGCTATCAGAATAAGAGAGAGAGAAAGAGAAAGCAATGGCGGAAGAAGTGAAGAGGAACAATAGACAGGTGATTTTGAAGAAGTACGTGAATGGTTTTCCAAAGGAATCTGATTTCTCAGTTATAAATTCGAGCATCAGCTTGAAGCTTCCAGAAGGTTCGAAAGGGATTTTAGTGAGAAATCTGTATTTGTCTTGCGATCCGTACATGAGGTTTCTCATGCAGAAAATGGATGGCTATGAACTTCCTTCTTTTACTCCTGGATCTGTAATTCATCTCATCTCTCTCTTTTCTGTTTCGATCTTTTTATGAAAATAATAAAAAATAATGATTGTTTTAATAAATTTTTGCAGGTGATATTTGGGTGTGGAGTAGCCAAAGTATTGGAATCAGGTGATCCAAATTTGAAAGAAGGTGATTTGTTTTGGGGAGTAGTTAATTGGGAAGACTACACTTTCATTCAGGAACCTAAAAACTTCTTCAAAATTCAACATACTGATGTCCCCCTTTCTTATTATACCGGAATTCTCGGTTCGTACCCTTTCTTTTTTCTTTTTTTGCATTTTTTGATTCTGTTGTTTTGTTTTTTTAAGAATCTGAAAAAAAAAAAAAAGGGATCTAACACGATTTATATTTTTTTTTAGTAAAAGATTCTTGTTTGTAAATCATGAGTTTAGTAAAAGATACTTGATCTAACACGATTTATAAAGATCATGAGTTTATAAATCAAACATGTTTTATAAATTAATACTAAACTTTTTTTTTTTTTGAGTTGTATTGAAAATTTTGACAAAGTTTTTCAAAATCAAAACATTGAAAACTGAATTTGTTAACAAACAATCTTATTTTTCAAAAATAAAAACTAAAACCATAAACAAGAAACGAAATGGATGATCAAACGGGGTCTAAGATGTTAGTAATAATGAAATTTGTCCATGAATAAGATTGATTGATGAAGTGAATACGTGGACCGTGAAGTTTCAAATACATTTAAATAATACCATATTTAACCATTGAGATATATATGATATGATACCAATGAGTTTTCCCTTTAATACTAGATTGGTTTCAAAACGAATATATTAATTGGGTCCTTTTTTTTTCTCTGTGAAGGAATGGCCGGTATGACTGCGTATTTTGGATTCCATGAGGTATGTTCTCCAAAGAAAGGAGAAAATGTGTACGTTTCAGCTGCATCTGGTGCAGTTGGGCAGCTTGTTGGCCAATTCGCTAAATTGTTCGGTTGCTATGTTGTCGGGAGTGCTGGTAGTAAAGAAAAGGTCTTCTTTTACTTCTATTCCTTATTTTACTCTATTTTAGTGCTCATTCCATTGAACAGAGATAATCTTTTCCAAGTATTGAATTGGGACAAAAGATTAGATATTTACCTTCTTATTATTTGTTATTTTGTTTATACCAGCATACCGTGATGATAGGCATAATCAGCCTACTGTGTACCAAGTCTTAGCGTCGATTATTTGAAATCCTGATCAGTGGACTTTCATTTTTTATAGAGTAGTTAAATTTCGTCGTTTTAAGTTTGAGAACCCCTTTCCTATATAATAGATAAATACTAAAGCTACCTTTCATGTTTTAGTAAGCATTTTTTTGAAGTTCAATTCTGCAACTGATTTATGTGCTATAATAGATTGAGCTGCTGAAAAACAAGTTTGGTTTTGATGAGGCTTTCAACTACAAGGAAGAACCTGACTTGAATGCAGCATTGAAAAGGTCTATATAACCATTGACTTTTAAAAAAAAATTAGCTTAAGTTTTGTTTTGTCATAATTGAAATCAATTGAAGATTGTGTGTGTTCGAATTCATCATCCTGACTCGTGACATTTGATTGCAGATGCTTCCCCGAAGGCATTGATATCTACTTTGAGAATGTTGGAGGGAAAATGCTGGATGCTGTGCTTCTAAATATGAGAAGTAATGGTCGGATTGCAGTCTGCGGAATGATATCACAGTACAATCTGGATCAGTCTGAGGGCGTACAAAATTTGATGAAACTAGTTCTCAAGCGCATTCGTATGCAAGGCTTTGAGGTTTATGAATACTACCACCTCTATCCCAACTTCTTGGATGCAGTGTTGCCTCTAATCCGGGAGGGGAAGATTACTTATCTAGAGGACATAGCCAATGGGCTTGAGAGCGGCCCGGCTGCTTTGATCGGACTCTATTCTGGCCGTAATGTTGGGAAACAAGTGGTTGCGGTGGCAGCCGATGAATAAAATCTTTGCATTATGGTTGATTTCTACCATGTAGTCTGGTGATACAGTTTAATATCAGGTTCTGAAGTTTGTGGTAAATATGATCTTGGGGTTTGTATGATACCATCTTAATAAAGGAGGAATTTTCATAGGATAACTATGGAAAATGACACTAGTTATGTGGGTTTTTTTCCTCCCTCAAACAACAATTAGTCTCTTAACTTCAATTTCTATAATAGAGAGAGAGAGACTGATGGCAGTGCAGGCTTTCTATTAAATGAACAAATAAAGTTTCTAATAATAGTAAGAAACTCTAATTAACTTCTAACTAAGTGTGAAATACAGACTTAATTAATCAGTCAAGAACAGAAGAATATGAAAGAGAATTAGGGAAGAAATGACACAAAAATATTTATCTTGGTTTGACTCTACATCAAGAAGTCTCTCTCCTTCATCTAAAACAGAAAGCTCTCTAGAATTTACCAAAACTACATCGTCATGAATAACATCAAGTAGACACTTTAATAATTATGCCAGTTTGAAAGATCTCAACTTTCCACGTAACAATCAGAAAACCTCTAGGTGATAGCTCACAACTCAAAGATGGTAAAAAAAGAAAGAATTCCCACGTGGAGATTAACCATAAGTAACAAACCAACTAATTTGTTTAGGAAGCAAAAATTGAGGTCTTTAACCTGATTTGACTCTTTGCCAGCTCAAACCAATTAATGGTACTTTATCTAAAGAAATGTTTATGAACCACCTCCTCTCACTTCTCTTCCACTTCAGAAAGTGTCTTCTCGTCGTGCCTTATATAGTCTCAAACAGGCACCACGAGCCTGGTTTGCCACATTCAGTTCTACTATCACTCACCTTGGATTTACTTTCAGTCCTCATGACACAACACTATTTACTCGTCAGACTCCAAATGGTATCGTGCTTATTCTCCTTTATATTGAATAATATGCATATATTTATATTACAAGATTGCTAGCTAAATAAGGAAGGAGAGCTAATTACAACACTAATTCTAGAATCCCTCAATTTCTGTATCCCTGAAATCATGAGCCTAATTGTGTGCATAATTGATATTGTGACGACCTGACTCTTTTAAATAAATTAAAATCAGATTGACAGCGGAAGTCTTTAAATTTAATAAAAATTTGGCATGGATATGTTTAAAACTCGGACTATCCATAACCTGTTTACATTTTTCACAATCAGAGAAATTAAAAGTAAGGAAATACAATTCCTTTTCCAAAATTAAAAGAAGATTATAACATAAAACTTAAGACGAAAAGCTCTTAAGAGCTTATAAACAAATTTACTTCTCAAAGACCAAAATCAAAACAAAATAAGATAAGCTTAGCCCCGGGACTTTTAAATGACATCTAGTCCATCTCCTCAATCATCATCCTCTCGATCAAGCCGCACCAGCTCTTCTCTCATGACCCGAACACCTGAAAATGTTTGTAATATCATGAGCTAACAACAAAGCCCAGTGAGAATAAACAAAATAAAAAGTAAAGTTAGACCCCAAACCCGCATCCGAATTTGTGTCCAAGTAAAACTCACATGCTCTTACCTTTCAACCACCAAAATGGTTTTACATTAATGTTTTACTTTTACTTACCAATTCTCCCAAATAATTGAGGAAATATCTTTCAACCATTAGGAGGATATGTCTCATAACATATATGTATATACAACATTTGTATCTCGTTATCTTTAATACCTTATACTATACATAAGGTTTACATCAAATCTTATTCTCCAATTTCGAGATCTTCCAATTTATTGAGAAACTAGTTCTCTTACATGTCTATCACATGATAATTATACAAGGTTCAATACACCCTTGTATTCTCTCATTATCCAATTCAATCTCATTCATTTTTCCTATAGCACTCGGTTATACATCAAAATTCATTTCTTTTCTCTCTAGAAATGTATGTCTTACATAATCCTTTCTATACTTCTCTAAACTCTAGAAAACTAACTTTCATAATCATAATCTCTAATTGATGATATTACTAGCACACGGGGTCTAGTTCTCATCCAATAATTCGTTAAGACAAATATAAGCAAGAGTAAATAAACTTTGCATGAGCATAACATCTTAATTCTTCTTATTGTCTTGCTTCCCATTATGAAATATACAATTCTTGCTCTATGATGTAATTCCACTGATAATATGCATGAAGGTAATGAAGACATCCCGTAGGATTCGCATTCACCTTTATACATGAAGGTAATGGGGACTCCCGTCGGATCCACATTCACCTTTTTTTGTTTCTCACTTTCCTTCTCTTTCATTTCAATGATGCAAGATGTTATGCGTATGCTTGCAAAAGTAAATAAACGTAAAATATGAATGGAGCATAAAGTAAAGGGTATAAAGTAAAGGATATAAGTAAAAGGATCATAGATGTCCTTATGCATAAAGTAAATAGATAGGAATTCCGGAAGAACATTAAAGTAGAACGAACTTCCGATACTTTTAATAAAGTAGATCTTATCTTAAATAAGTAATCTACACTTCCAAGAATTCTAAACTTCCAAATAAAATCCAAGGTTCTATTTTCGAAAGCCTTTAACCATTCTATCTAAAAGTTTGGATCCTTTAACTTCCAATGATCCATTACTAATCTCCGGAACGATTCTAACTTAGAACTTTCAAAAGTTCAAAGTTCCCTAGAGAAACTCCAAAGTTTTCACTCAAAGAACTAGTTCCTAATCCTAAGGTCACTAGCTCACTTTTCTTTACTCTTAGATTCGAATCTTAATCTCAACTTCCGATCCTACAAACTGTTCAACTTATTCGGTTTCTAAATCTACTTTAAATCCTATTTATTCTCACCTTAGCCAAAGTAGATTTGCTCCAAATCTCCGAAAGCACGATCAATCAACAATTCGAAACACCTACAATTTAAAAGTATATTTAACGATCATTAATAAATCAAACATTGATCAATTAACATCTAAAAGCTCAAAACGATGAACAACCCCGGAAAAACCCAAGGGTGCTCTCGGCCCCTCTATAGAAAATGGGTTTCGGGTTCATTTTTCCGGTTTTTAGGTACTTCAGAGGTGTTTCGAGTTGGTTTTAAGTAGTTTCGAAGTTCCCGATTTCAATGGGTATCGATGATTCAGGTTTTTGAACAATAAACGATTTCCCGAATTTAATTACAATAAACATTATATCAATAAAAGTAAACCCCAAAACAACCCCCACGATGTAAAATTCAAACGGGAAGGGCTTCGACTGAAACTCGGTTTTAGGGTTTCGAGAAAGTTGTCAAAATCACTAAAAACAACTACCGTACTTAAAATCATCGAGTTCCTCGGCAAGAAATCAAAGAATCAAAGAGAAAACTCCATTAAAACACTTTTTGGAGCTTTAGGGTTTGAAGTTTAACTTACCGAGAAGTCCGTAGAACGAGGATGGAAAGCGCGATAGCTAGGTGGAGAAGAATCCTAGGACCGAAGGCTTTCCGATGCAACCGAAATCAAGCCGATCCGTCGAGAAACGAACGAAGACCGAAAATTTCCCCCCACACCAGAGCCACAGTTTTGAAGAGGAAAGGAAATGATTTTTTGGTCAACTTTTGGTCAATGATGTGTTTTTAAAGAGAAGTGAATAGTAACTTGATATTTTTAAGAAATCGGAAATGACGGTTGCGTCCTTTAATGACTTTTGACTTCTAAATCGAAACCCGAAACTCTTAAATTAATCTAAAGGTGATTAATAATTATTAATTGACCTATTAATAATTATTAATGTCACCGAAACGAAATTAGGCTAATTAAAATGATTAAAAAGAATTTCGGGCGAAATTAACTACTAAAATCGAAATTACTACTTTCAAATTAACCTTAAATACTTTAATATAAATAAATAAATAAAAAAAAATTCACTTCAAAATAACGGGACGTTACAGATATTGTGTATATTCATTAACAGTTCTAAATTTCTTCTACTCAAATTACACTTGTTCTTTTATCTCTCTATGGATACAATCGTCCAATCTACTCTACAATTGACATATTTTGGGCTTAATCAAGACCACTCCCCTCCATTGTCGTTAGATTTTCTTTTAACCATAACTTTTCGTTTGAACTCTATCCAATTTGAATGATTCGGTATTTTTGAAATTCTCGTCTTGAGCTCTAGTTTATGGTCACCTCAAAACATCGAAATCATCAATAATTAAAAGGGTTTATGGCTTCAACCATACCTTTATTATTGACAATTTCGAAATTTTGAAGTGACCACAAAGTATAGCTCCAAACAAGGATTTCAAAATATTTTGCATCATCAAAATTGGAACTAAAAAAAACAGTTATGGCTAAAATAAACTTAACAGCGTTGGATGAGAGAGATTTTTATTGGCATAATTTTGGTATTATCTAGGTATAATTTTCCATTTTTTAAGTGCAAGGGTGTTCTCCAATATGACCAAGTTTAGAGGGATCTTATTTACATTTTCCTTGATTTGCAAATAAGCTTTTTGGACGGCTATTTGTATAAATATTGGGTTTGATTCTACTATATATGCATGTAACGACCCGTTACCAAGTAAGAGTGTAAAAATTTGAAAATTTTTATACTTCTCTCAAAATAATACTAATGAAGTTGGATTGATGAGTTTGGTGAAAATAGCTCGTTTTCTCATAAGGGTATTTTGGTAATTTCCCAAACCTCAAAATTAAAATCAAAGTTTAATTGATTATTTTTACTTTATTTTGATCGTATCGTTATTACGATTCCAATGCAACTGACGGATCATCATTCGGAGTTTCGGTGAATGAGTTATGATCCTTTTAGTGTAGTGGCATTTTCGTAATTATCATAACTCGGGATTAAACCGTGTAATCATCATCTTCTTCTCAAATCCAAAAAGCAGCCCCTTCAAAAATTATTTTCCTCCTATTTTCACCAAAGGATAACCTCAAGAAGTATTTTGGCCATAACTTTCTCATCCGGATTCCGATCTGCGCAAGTAAGTAGTCTTTTTCGATCAGTTTTTCATTATCTTTCAAATGGGATTAATTTCATAGCAATTCAACATCTTTAGAAAACATAAGGGGGTAAAAATAAATTCGGACATGTGAAGGTTTATTCGAATTTAATTGGTTTTTCGATTATCTCTTCGTCGTAGTAGGTGTGTTTGTCGAATGGAAGCATTTGGTGGAAGATTTATGGAGAATGGAGGAGTTCACCTCAAGGTTAGGGTTCAAGGTGGTGGAGTTTCTTGGAAATAAAAGAACTTGAATTTTGAAAATTCAAGAACCTAAGGTGGGTAGAACTAGTTAAAAGTTAATTAATATTATGCGTTGCTTTTCTTTTTCATTAAAAAGAATTATGTTTTCTGATTTGGGAGTATTTAAGGATACTTTTAAGTATGAAATTTATGAAATTCGGCTGAACTTAAAGATGTTGAAGTATGAGATTTAAAGAATGTTAAAAAGAGTGAAAACATGCATGTTTAAGGAGTAATTTTGCTCATTAGTTGTTATAATCAATTGTGATTAATTTTGGACTTTTGTATGATGATTAGCATGATTTTATTGAGGTTTTAAGTCTTATTGAGCTGCTGGAATTGTGTTATGTTTTGAAGATTTAGTGCCCACTAGAATTGGAAATAGCCTTAAAGAGCGCTCATTTGTGCGAGATTAATTGTGAGGTATTTTTGGGAGACTCCTAGGTGTACTAGAATGTATATGGAACTAGTATTAGCACCAAATGACCGCTGATTTTATTTAGAAAATTAGACCATCACTTAGTGACCGAAAATAGAGCAAAACTACACTAGTTTAGGCTTGTTTTGCTGTTTTCATTGGAAATTCTTTGGGTGATCATATTTTGAGTTGGGATTGTGATCTTGGGTGATTTTAGGTCATTTTAAGTTCGAGAAATTGATTATTTTCCAGAAATTGGAAATTGTGAGTTTTAGTCTTTTAAGGTCAGTTTTAGATGGAAACTGGGTTTCTAGGCTAGAAACTGGACCTAGACTTGTCAAGCATTCTGGTAGTGATGCTTTTAGATAAATCATATTGTTTTGGTGCCTTAAACAATATGGTTGGAGGTTCGCACTAAGTAGGGCCATACTTAGTGAAGAATATGTCATTAAGTGAATAGTTATAGTTGTGCACAACATAATATCACTTAGTGGGGCAAGTTCATTCCATTTGATCAATGGGAAAGAATATACAAGTAGGTTCGCTTGTGTGTCTTGCAAACACATAAGAAGAATACCTCAAAAGGTTGAAACGTTGAAACACGTGTTTGATGCTTTTGAGCGAGAAACTCACTTTTGTTTGCGGACATTAGTTGAGTTAAGGCATTGTGTAGAAAATTGAACTCTTTGGAGTTGAGAGAATTTCTTTGGAGTTGAGAGAATTTCTGTAGAGTTGAGAGAAATTCTTGGAAGTTGTGAGGTCGATTACGGACTTAATGAACTTAGGAATCTTCTCATGACATTACTTTTCTTTTAACTTTTTCTACTCATTGGGCGTAGTCTCATGATGCTACACTTATTTTTTTCAGGTAAATAGAAGAAGAAAGCTGGCAACTGACGATGTTTCGTGAACGGTGGATCGGTTGGGAGGATTTACATGCCGGCATTATTTATTCTTCTCATTAGTTTATTTGGGTTGGACTTGTTATTTGAATATTTGTTCATTTTAACGTGTGCTTATGTTTAAAATGTTAATGGTTGAGAATTTGGTTTTAAATTGATTTTGGTATTTTAAACGAATAAGATCGATCGATTGTGAATGAATTTTGCTATGATTTTTAAATGAGAAGAGTCTTTGGTTTAAATTTTTGCTTCCGCTGTTTATTTTTGTAATTTCCATGTTTTGAGAATTTGGGGTTGTTACAATGCAAAGCCCTAATCTTCAAACAATTGGTTTTTTTTCTCTCTCATAAGTTTTAATTCAAAAAATAATAATTGTGAGTTACTTAAAATAAAAGGGCATTTGCAAATCTGGCAATTTTTTTAATAATATTTATAAAAATTACAGCTTTAAAAAACATTAATTTATAAAGATAGTAAATTTTATTCGGGTGAATCAGTGATAAACATATTTTTACATATTTTTACACTAAGTTTATCGCTGATATACACATTAATCACTGATTAACATAGTAAAAATTACTATATTTGCAAATAGTTTTAAGTGATAATATATTTACAAATATTGCATCAAAATCCTGCTATCAAGTGAAATTTTTCTAAAATAAAGGTTAACTTATAGAAAATACCCCTAACCTATAGGGTGAGTTTCAATTTTTCCAATAAAGTTTTGAAAGTTTCAATTATACCCTCAATTTTTTAATTTGTTTCAAAACACCCTTTATTGGGGAAATTACCCTTTCAAAAATATCATTTATTGAGGAAATTATTGTTTGTAAAGAAAATATACTTTTTTATTTAAAAAATACCCTCAAAGAGAATAAAAGAAAAAAATTATGATAACTCGATTTTTTGACCGATCAAAGAGAGGAAGCTTCTTGGGTAGTGAATATATATGTCATGGACGACGTATACATATTTATATATGTTGCTACAAATGACGTCTTCGTTTTCTTTTCCCAGTCTTCATTCATTATATAATTCATTATATTCTTGTGTTTCATCAATCTAAGCTATTACCATCATATAGACAGAGAGAAAAAAAAATGGAAGGTTATGGAGAATTGAAAGTGGTTGATAACAAACAGTTGTGGCTAAAGATCATGTGCCTGGAATTCCAAAGGAAACCGATCTATATGTTAGAAATGGAAGTTTACAATTGAAAGTTGAAAAAGATTCCAAATCTTTAGTTGTTAAGAATCTCTACTTATCTTGTGATCCTTACATGCGTGGCATTAAAGAACAAGACGTCGAAAAAGACCGTCCTTCTTTCTTCTCCCCGGATCGCCCCGTGATCGGTTTCGGAGTTAGTAAAGTATTGGATTGAGATAACCCAGAGTTCAAAATTGGTGATTTGATTTGGGGAATCACTGGTTGGGAAGAATATAGTATTATCACCAACACTGATCGACACTTCAAAATACATCACACTGATGTACCTCTTTCCTATTACACTGGACTTCTTGGTAAAACTCTCCCTTATGTACTATATTTATATTGTTATTAATGGTTTCTCTTAATTTTATATTTATTTTACTTTATCCGAAACCTCGCGATGCAATTTTTTAAAGAATAAAACTTGGCTGCTTACATGTAACCCGTTTTTACACATGCGGCATTCTTTCATTGGTCGTTAACATTCTCGACGGCTTACATGTAAGTAACCATTTTTTTTCTTGTTATGTGGTTCACCACAGCTACTTTACTAATTGTAATTTAGAAAAAGTTTTATTTGTTATGATTTTGGCAACTTAATCAAAAGTTAGTGGTTGTATATCGTCATTGGGTAAATAGATGCCTTAGGGTCCGTCTTTTAGAAGTGTTTTTTTTTAATGATTATCAAAAACACTTTTTTTGTTAAAAACATTTTTAAAAGTTATCTCAGTTTTTCATGAAAAGATTTTGATCTATTATTTTATTTTTACGGTTTATTGTTGCGTAATTCTAACATGAAAAAAACGATGTTAAATGTGTGTAGGGATGCCTGGAATGACAGCTTATGCAGGGTTTTATGAAGTTTATTCACCAAAAAAGGGGGAATATGTGTTTGTATCATCAGCATTTGGTGCAGTTGGTCAACTTGTGGGTCAGTTTGCTAAATTGATGGGTTGTTATGTTGTTGGTAGTGCTGGATCTAATGAAAAGGTTTTTTTTTTCTTTAAATTTAATTCTCTTTTAAATTCTGTTTGTGATAATCTTTTAAAAGTGTTTTTAATGATTATAAAAACACTTTTAAACGCTTTCAAAGTTATCACAAATGGACACTTGGTTTAGTATTGATTTAACTAAATTATGGTTCATCTTAGCTCACAAAAGATATTCTCCTTTTTAAGGTTGAGTTATTGAAGACAAAGTTTGGATTTGATGAAGCTTTCAATTACAAAGAAGAGCCTGACTTTGATGCAGCTCTTAAAAGGTTAATGAGACACACATACATTAGTTATATATTATCAAGGGTGTTTGATACTGATTTTGTCAAAAAGTTAATTAAAATCTTTTGTAAAAAAATAATTTCATTTTATCAATGATTTTTTTATTATATTTACTGGTTTATAAAAATAAAATTTGTTTATTAATTGTAAAGGGTAAAAATAGCCCTCTTGTGGACTACGCTCATACTGGACCGATTCACATAGGGACAGGCCCACTCGAATCACATCCTGAAAGAGCCATCCCTCCTACGGGCCGCGCTCACTACAAAACGACTCACATGGGCACGGGCCCGTCCGGACTAACACCATAAGGAGCTCGTCCCTCACAGGCTAAGTGAAAAGCCCATTAAGCCTAGCCTAATGCTAGCCCAGTCGATGAACCCTCGATCAAGGAACTATAAAAGGCACTTGACCCACCAAATAAGGTATGACACTCAAACCTAGAAAACGAATAGTCACATCGCTTGACTTAACCCTTGCGGCGCAAGGTATCACCTCATCTACCACCGTCTAACTTGATCGTCGGAGGGTCGTCGGCCGGTACCACACCGGTGCCCTTCTGACCATCTTTTATCGTAGCATTTCAGGTGACCTCACTGTGGGAGCTTGGCACGTGGCTCAGTTCGTTCGACCGTGTGGAGGAGTTCTGTACCAGAAATCACCCACACAGTTTGGCGCCCACCGTGGGGCCGTACATCTCCGATTTCCGGCTAAATCTAGATACTCACGCGGTACCCATAAGTTCAGACAATGACCACTCGGTCAGCAAGACTACGAGTTCTCAACGAGAACCAGGTCAGGAGTGGAGAGACGGATAACGACGTTCCAGTTCCTGACCCAATGCCAGAAACCATCACCATTGCACTGGCGGAACATCGAGAGCTGATTGAAGCTCATAAGGAGCTGAAGGAAGAGATGAAGCAGATGAAAGCATTACTGGGGGAAGGGTTGGCAACGGTCCGGGCCAACAGCCAGAACGTCCTAAACATAGATGAGGAAGGCCCTTCAAAGCTGCGGAACGGAAAGTCTCAAGCCAGACGTCGGCTTCGAAGGGCCACCGCATCGGAAAAAGGAAAAAACCTGGGCGAAGACGACCTTCGGAGCAGGCTAACGGCCCATCGACGCAGGGAGAACGCCAGTCTGGAGGTCTCTTCGTCAAAGGAAAAGGACGCCCCGAATAAAGCGGGTTCTTTCCGAGACGAACCTCACCGCCAACCACCAAGCAAAACCCTACCTTGGAAGGCCGCCGAAGGACAAGAAGACTCCAGTGACACAGGGAGTGACCAGAGGAGCTCGACCTCGACAGGGCGGGACGAGCGCCGAAAAAGGCGACAGTACACCGATGCGAGGCAGATCCTCGAAGAAAGGTCAGCGAAAAAGGCGTCTGAGGAAAAAGCCAAACACGGCTCTGACGCTCGAAAGTCGGGGGACTCTCCCTTCACGAGAGGGATCATGTCAGTCCCTCAGCCAAGACACTTCATCCTCCCCAAGTTCGAGATGTATGACGGAACTGGGGACCAGATGGAACATGTGGCCCACTTCGTCAACATGATGGAGTCCTCGTGCGTGTTCGGCTCAGATCTGGACGCCCTAACTTGCAGGTTCTTTCCTACCAGTCTGAAGGGCTCGCCCCTATTGTGGTTCAATGGCCTCCCTAAGAGGTCCATCAAAACCTTTTCGGACCTGTCCTCGGCGTTCCTCAGCTAGTATAGTGTGAGTCAGAAGTTCACTAAAACGAACCACGACCTCTATGACGTGCTGATGGGAGAGAGAGAATCCCTCCGAGATTTCATTATCAGGTTCCGAAAGGTCAAACTGGAAGTGAAGGATTGCAATGATCTGGAGGCAGCCACCGCATTCTCGCAGGCGATACACCCGAACCACCCCTTGTGGAGGTCTTTCAACAAGCGAAGACCAACGACTATGAAAGAGGCTTTAGACAGAGCGATGGCCAAAATATCGCAAGACGAGTCGAAAGGGTGGCCAGAGAAATGCGAAGAATGGGGTCGAAGTCCGAGGGCACATGGAAGAAGAAGGAACTTCCTGCTGAGGAAAGGAGCGCAGGCGCGCAGAAAAAAGAAGAGAGGAAAGAATAGATGAAGTGGAAATAAAATCTATCTGGGGAAGGATCAGAGATCCGAAAAAACGGAGTCCTGAACAGATCCTACATACAGAGACGAATAGGGGTTCATTCCGAAAGGAAGAGAACCCGAAAGAGAAACTGCCGCGCCGTATCAAAAGGAGTACGGAACGGAAGGAACCCTACTGCAGGTTCCACAAATCTAACGGACATAACACGGAGGACTGTAAGGTCCTCACCCGAGAGATAGACCGATTATGCGAAAAGGGTCCTGCCCAAAGAAATGAAAAGCAGGACGTGAGGGACGTGGAAGAGAGGCTCGCCACATCAGTAGAGATTCCGGGGGACGGCCAGGTCAGTTCAATTCACTGTACCGGGGAGTCAATCAACGCTTACAAAAGGTCTCACCGTGAGGCGAAGCTCCCCGGCTATAAGGTCGAGCACGTCTCCGAAGACTTGATCAAATACTCCAACAGGAATTTGGAAGACGTCCACCTCCCCCACAACGACGCACTGGTGATAACAATATCGATCGGCTCTCACACAGTCGGCAGAGTTCTGGTTGATCCCAGTTCCTCAGTTAACCTACTGTACATGCCCGCATTCCGAAGCATGAAGCTGAGGGAGTCCGACCTCGCTCCAAATTCCCAAGTTCTGGTAGGATTCAATGGCGCGGTGACAAGTTCTTCAGGGACAATCAAACTGCCAGTCCGAGTGGAAGGTGCGAACCCAATGACCATTTTCACGTCATAGACTCCCGCTCAGGATACAATGCCCTGCTTGGGAGGCCGTGGATTCACAGCATGAAGGCACATCCGTCAACCCTTCACCAGAAGCTGAAATACCCCACCGAAAAGGGGGTCAGGGTCATAAAGGGAGATCAGTAAGTCTCGAGGTCCTGCCTGGTCGAAATCGTCAAGCTGAAGTCCCGATGCCAGGCATAGAAATTACAGGATCGGGGCCCCGAAAGGGACCCGCCCTTTGCTCAACCACGAATAGAAGCGCCTGAGGACGGATCGGAAAAAATCCAGATCCATCCAGAAAACCAGGAGAAAACGACGAGCATTGGGAAAGATCTGAAAGAGGATCTGAGAGATGGACTGGTAAACTTTCTGAAAAAGAGCTGGAAGACGTTCGCATGGGATCATACCGACATGCCCGGAATAGATCCGAGTATCATAACCCGCAACCTCGAAGTCGATCCGAATCAACCTCCCGTCAAGCAGAAAAGGCGTAAGTTCACGCCCGAGCGGAACGAAATCATTAATGAGGAGGTTCGGAAACTTCTGGAGGCAGGCTTCATTCGGGAAGTCAAATACCCTGAGTGGCTAGCCAACGTGGTGGTAGTAAAAAAGAAGAACGGGAAATGGAGAGCCTGCATAGACTTCATAGATCTCAACAAGGCTTGCCCCAAGGATTCATTCCTCTTGCCCAAGATAGACCAGCTGGTGGATGTGACAGCCGGGTATGAATTGCTTAGCTTTATGGATGCATTCTTCGGATACAACCAAATAAAGATGAACCCGAAGGATCAGGAGAAAACCTCGTTCATCACGAACGTGGGCACATATTGCTATACAGTGATGCCCTTCGACCTAAAGAACGCAGGAGCTACCTATCAGCGCCTGATGAACCGAATGTTCCAGGAGCATTTGGGAAAGACAGTGGAGGTGTATATCGACGATATGCTGGTCAAATCCCAAAAGGCCGAAGACCACCTGGCTCACATCAAGCAGGCGTTCGAAGTGCTAAATCGCTACGGAATGAAGTTGAACCCCGACAAATGCACGTTCGGAGTCCTAACAGGTAAATTCCTTGGTCACCTGGTGATGAGTCGAGGAATCGAAGTGAACCCCGACCAAATCAAAGCGATAATGGACATGCAAGCGCCCACGAATCTAAAAGGAGTACAGAGATTGGCTGGATGCCTAGCCGCCCTGAGCAGGTTCATATCCCGTTCATCGGATAAATGCCAGCCCTTCTTCAAGGCGTTAAAGAAAAGCAGAGAGTTCGATTGGGGAGTCGAATGCTAGAAGGCGTTCGAAGAACTTAAGGTTTATCTATCTTCGCCCCCGCTGTTGGCAAACCCCTCAGACAACGAAAAGCTATTCTTATACCTAGCCGTGTCTGATGCCGCAGTCAGCTCAGCGCTGGTGTGCGAGAATGGGCAGACACAGCACCCGATCTACTACGTAAGCAAGGCGTTGATCGACGCCGAAACACGCTACTCAAAGGTAGATAAGCTGGCACTAGCTTTGATAGTGGCTTCACGCAAACTAAAACACTATTTCCAAGGTCACCCGATAGTGGTGAAGACCACGTTCCCACTTAAGGCTATTTTGCATAAGCCAGATGCGTCGGGACGTCTAACGAAGTGGGCTATAGAACTGGGCGGATACGACATCACTTACGAACCAAGGACAGCCATTAAAGGGCAAGTCCTCGCGGACTTCATCGCAGAAATGACCCCAGAAAGCTCAGGCGAAGCTGAAAGGACCGCGCCGTTACCGGAGAGCCTCGACGTAGGATCCTGTACCCTGAGAGTTGACAGATCCTCGAATTCAAGAGGGTCCGCCGCAGGTTTTATCCTATCGACCCCCGAAGGATACCTCTTGGAACAGTCAATCCGTTTCGGATTTGCAGCTTCAAACAATGAAGCCGAGTACGAAGCGCTGATAGCTGGGGTTGCAAAGAGTGAAAGAACTGGGAGTTGAAGACCTAGTCGTTAGAAGCGACTCTCAACTCGTAGTTAACCAGGTAAAGGGGTTGTTCGAAGCAAAAGATCCCCGAATGGGAAAATATCTGGAAAAGGTTATGTCCATCTTGTCTCAGTTCACCAAGTATACAATCAGCCAAGTGCCTAGGGTCGAAAATGGACATGCCGATTCTCTGGCCAACCTCGGCTCGGCAGTCCAAACAGAGACAAGAAGGTTCATTCCTATCGATTACATGCCCGAACCAAGCATCACCCTTGATTAGAACATGGGGAGTAAAGGAGAAGAAGAACGAATAATGCCGATAGAGCAGGACCCAGAGCCTGAGTCCGATTGGAGGAAACCAATCCTCGAATACTTACAATCAGGACTTCTGCCCGAGGAGAAACTATAAGCGCGAAAAATCTGATCCAGGGCAGCCAGGTATTCGGTCATTCAAGGAGAGTTATACATGACGTCCTTCATCGGGCCCTATCTGAAATGCCTGGGTAAGGCAGAAAGCTCTTACGTACTGAGAGAACTACACCTTGGACACTGTGGAAATCACGCAGGACCAAGGTCCCTAAGTCACAGAGCACTAACCCAAGGGTACTACTGGCCGTCCATGGTTAAGGACTCCAAAGACTTCGTTGCTCTGTGCGACAGGTGCCAAAGGTTCGCAAAAACAATCCACCCGCCGCCAATAGTACTGACTACGATTTCAGCACCCTGGCCCTTCATGCAATGGGGTCTAGACTTAGTAGGAAAATTACCGCTAGCCCCAGGACAAAAGTGCTACTTTATCGTGGCAACAGATTACTTCTCCAAATGGATCGAGGCCGAACCATTGGCAACAATAACAGAACGAAAGGTTGAGACGTTCCTTTGGAAGCACATCTTTACCCGCTTCGGAATTCCCAAAGTTATCGTCACCGACAATGGAACTCAGTTCACGGGAAGGTCTATCCGGAAATACTGCGCGGACAGGAAAGTGAAGCTTCGATACTCGACGCCCCGCTACCCGCAGGCGAATGGGCAAGCGGAAGCTTCGAACAAAACCATCATGGATTCTCTGAAAAAGAGACTAGGACGAGCAAAGGGAAGATGGGTAGATGAACTGCCTGGAGTCCTTTGGGCATACCGGACCACCCCTAGAATCCCAACTGGCGAAACTCCATTTGCCATGGCTTTCGGGGTAGAGGCCGTTATTCCCACAGAAATGATCATCCCCACGATCAGGAGCTCGATCCCGGAGGCAGAAAATGACACCATGATGGCAGAAGCACTAGATTTGGCCGAAGAAAGAAGGGAACAAGCACTGATCCGACTCGCCAGTTACCATCAGAGTTTGGCCAAATACTTAGAGAAGAAAGTGAGGCAGCGCAGCTTCAAAGTCAATGACTTCGTCTTACGGAAAGTATTTCAGAGCACACAAGAGCCCGGAGCGGGAAAACTAGGCCCAAACTGGGAAGGCCCATATAAAGTGGTCGAATAAGTCAAGCCCGGAACCTACCACCTCGAAGATCAAAAGGGCGAACCCGTTCCGAGGGCTTGGAACGCCACGCACTTAAAGATTTATCGTGTGTAGGAATGAGAGAACTATGTAATTACTCGGCCGAAAGGCCCTCCTTTCAAGATTAATATATGAGTATTACATGTTTTTTTCCTCTCACACGAGCAATCGATAAGTAAACGGATAAAAGCCCTAACTATTTAGGCAAGATCTCGCTCGAAACAAAGTGGAGCTCAAACCGACTATCTAACATTTGGAAGTACGGAGAGAAAACTTACACAGAAAGTAAAGCGAGAGGATAATAAGTGAATAAAATGCAGACTTTTATTTCACAACAAACAAGTAAGGCTCGGACCATATCGGGAATTCAGCAGAAGGAAATTATACGAGATCAACAAAGTAAAGTTGCGCAATTTAAGGCGTCAGTTTTGGAAACAATGAGGATTTTCTTCTAGGAGAAGACGAGGATATCGCTCGAGAAACGAGTGAACAAAGCCGAATCGCCAACCGGCTACTCCACCCACTCCTCAATTCCGAGGCTCAGCAGAACCCGTCAGATGAAAGAAGGAGAGGTCCTCGACTCGCTGCTCCAGGACCCCTGATGGATTTTGGAAAGTACCCATGAAGTCGCTGGGAACGGGAAGAGCGAGAATGGTGGTACCCTGAGGACAACATGCAGGCCCAGAGAGACACCATTCCCACCGCTCCGCAGTCGCGCAAGAGACTGCTCCTCCAATTAAGTCAGGGCAAACACAAGCGCGAGAGACGGAGGGCCACCTTTTTCATCCGATGTCGCTCGGCACTCGTCTCAGAGGAAGCGCATTTCTCGCTTCCTTAAACACGAAACAAGCTGTCACCTCCCATGCTGAAGTCCCAGACGATGTGATGATGAAGAAGACCGTCGGAGGACCGGCAAGGGAGTTTCCCCCCCCCCATCGTTCGCCCCAATTCCCGGAGGCTGCTGGGACAAACTCTGGAGCCACGATGGAAGGCGGCGGAGCGACTAGTTAGCCCGAACAACCTTAACCTTAGGGTCCATCCTCACAGGCGTAGAGGATTACGACCACCAAGGCCAAGTCCTCCGGGACTAACCAAACAAGCGTAGAAGATCACGACCAAATTTTCTCAACACAAGCCATGACCAAGGAGGGCCAGACGTGGAAGAGAAACAGGAAGAAATGGGAAAACCTCATGGTATGGAATTTCGAACTCTGTAAGAAGACTTAAAATCTAGGAACGAAAGAGAGAGTGTCGGGAAACAGGGTCCAAAAAAGCGAATAGAAAAGAAATCGCAAAGGCCTATTTAAAGGACCTTCAGGCCGTTATGATTGTGACAACTGTCAAGCATCAGGCGCCGCTACACGAATCGTCAGGCATGTAAAACGACGTGTACGTTAACCCGTAGTTAATGCGGTTAATCCCCCCTAATTAACCTCATTCAAGATGATTCGACGGGAATGATAGACCTTTGACACGACTAACCGCTACTTGACATCACGGCCTCGAGAAGTGAAACGGCTCGTTGCATCGAGTAACAACCGAATTAATGACAAGTCCTTTCGTCATGCCTCATTTTCTATATAAAAGGATAGGGGTCAGAGGAATGTCTAACATACTACCCTACCAACCAACTAGCGTCTAGTAGAAGAAATGGAAGACTCCACAGCAACCTCGAAGTCGACAAAGAAGGTCTTGAAATGGGAAAACCGCAAATTGAGTGCGGAAATAACCAAGCTAGGAGCAGCTCTGCTAGAGGAAAGGGAGAAAAGGGAAGACTCGGAAGTCCTGAGACAAGAGGTCCAGAGCATCCGAGGGGCCCTCGAAGCGGCTAATAGCAGGGTAGAACATCTCGAACAAGAAAACCTTTCTCTCTGAGAATGCCTGGAAATCGCAGGGACGGACGAGGATAGCGATCCAGGTGAGCCCTACCACGTGCTCGAAGATCGCCTTCAGTCGGCAAAGAATCTCAACGACTATTACGAACAGGAAAACCAGTCCCTGAAGAAGGAACTGTCTTCTTTGAAGCGACTAAAGAGACTAACTCCGACGGTCATCATCGACAGCGATGAAGACTAGGAGGGTTGCCTAAGAGGTCCAAGACTTGTAAATAACCTCGTCTTTTCTTTCCTTTTTGTGTTTCTGATTAACAATGTACAAGAAAGAAAAGAAGTTGTATCATTTTCGTTTCGCATGGTTTGCCTACACCCTCCGTCCAATTATCAAAAGCCTCGGTCCGTCCGAGTATTTAAAAGCCTTCTCCGGAAGCAGAAGCCTCGGTCCGTCCGAGCAATTAAAAGCCTCGATCCACCCGAGCATGTAAAAGCCTTCTCCTGAAGCAGAAGCCTCGGTCCGTCCGAGCAATTAAAAGCCTTCTCCGGAAGCAAAAGCCTCGGTCCGTCCGAGCAATTAAAAGCCTCGGTCCACATGAGCATTTAAAAACCTCGGTCCGTCCGAGCATCAAGCACTTCCTATTCCAAAGGAATAGAAGACGTTGGAGTATTAAAACGTATAAAACCTTGGTCCGTCCGAGTATCCGAAAGCAAAAAACCTCGGTCCGTCCGAGTATCCGAAAGCCTTCTTCAAAAGCAAAAAGCCTCGGTCCGTCCGAATACTCAAAAGCTTTCTCAGGAAGTAAAAAACCTCGGTCCTTCCGAGTATCCGAAAGCCTTCTCAGGAAGCGAGAAACCTCGGTCTGTCCGAGTACTACAACCTTTTCAGGAAGTGAAGAACCTCGGTCCGTCCGAATAACCAAGGACATTTTTAAGAATATTTACAAGTCAAAACATTCCTGTAAAGCGAGCAGGAAAACAAGACAAGCAGATATAAAGAAGAAGCACATGTTTACAAAAAATATGTATGTTCAAATAATAAAAAAAAACGAAAAGGAGTTCAATGCAACAAGTAATACAGGGGCTCCACAATCCGGAGTTTACCCTAGATAAAAGAAAAGAAGGGGTCAGTCCGAAACATAAACAGTCTCGGTTGGGGGGACTTCAACAAAAATGTCTTCGACAGTCGTGCCATCACCTCCATCAGCACAAGCACTAACCTCCTCGGTTACAGCGCCCTCGTCTCCGGCAGGACGAGCGACACCAACCTCGCCTTCCACGGCAGCCTCGTCCCTGGAAGCCTTCAAATTCATAGCTCGCTCAAATAACTCCCTCCGGCGGTCCATGGCATCGTCAAAGCCAACCGGACTGATCGGACCGCCTTCTTCCTCGGATTGGTCCATCTGCAGCTTGACCGAATCTCGCCCGATGAGGATGGAATCCACCGACGCCGCAGTCGCCATGGCCAACTTATTCTGGAGGTCGCTGACACTGTCACGAAGGGTCGGGAGCTCGGACACCTGACTCCTCAGCGAGTCATTCTCCAACGCAACAAGGTCCATTTCCTCCTTGGCCTTCCTGAGGGACTCAGCTTCCCGGTTGAAGACATCCACTGCCTTAGACCCCTCCTCACGAGCAATGCCTAGATCCTCCAATGCCCTGTTTCGAGCAACAATAGCTTCATCAAGCAGCTTCTGGTTGCTCTCATTGAGAGATTTGAGGTCCTCATATTCTTTCCGGACGCGCTCAAGATCTACAGTCAGCTGCAGCCCTTTTACCTCCAGTGAGGAAATTTTCTTTTCGGCCTCATCCAGATCGGATTTCAGTTGAAGGTCCTCATTCAGCGCCGAGTCGAGGACGTGAGACTGCCGACCACTGACCTTCGCCTCTGCTAACTCCTGCTTAAGCTCCCAATGCTTGATAAGCAGACTCTCCAAATTGAGAAGTATCTGCGTCGAGGCCTGGGTCCCCTGGCAGATCGGATATTTCAAGACGTAAAAAACCAACTGGAAACAACAGAGGAAAGGTAAACAGTGAAGTAAACGACTGACCAGCCAGCTTATATAGCACATGAGACTGAAGGTCTCGACCTCGCTGTCATGGTCGACTAGAGGTTCCAACTGCACGGCCCCTAAATCACGAGCAAAACCGACTGCGTCCATAGCCCGTCGGAGGCAAAAGTCATTAGAGAGGGACCCTTGGTCAAAGTTGGAACCGGGGGAAGCGAACAGAAAAAGCAAGGAAGATCCACCGCTTGCGGCACCCGATCCACCAGCTACAGAAGGGGCCGCACCCGCTGGAGGGGGAAAAACCTGCACTGTCTGGTCGGGTAAATAAGGAACTCCGCCGTCAAAAGTTTCAGCGACTGTCTGATCGTCCTCCTGTTCAAAGTCCGTGTCAGAAGACAAAGCATGGGCATAATCAGAAGAGAGCGAATCCGCCTCGGAAGGAAATGATTGATAAGCCATCTCAGGATGCTTCAAAATATATGCATCAGCACCCCTTACCGCACGGTCGAGTGCCCTGATGATTCCACCCCTCCTTCGCTTAGGAGCAGGAGAATCCGTAGGAGGATCCGCAGAGGAGCCCAAAGGAGGGTCCGGAGGAGGGTCCGAGAGAAGAGCCACTGCGCCCCCTGCAGGGGATTCCGTGCTAACGATCTTCACTGATTTCCCACTTCCGGAGGGACGGGAACGCTTAGGAGCGGCCACCTATTTCCCTTTTGGATCGGATGAAGACGCCGCCTCAGATCTTTTCCTCCCCATGTCCTGAAGAAGGGCAAGAAAAGCGTCGGAATCATTGGAGTTGGGAACGGGGGTGAGCGTGACGCCAGACATTCTTCCGCTGAAACCTGCGTCACAATCAGCCCAAATTAGCCGCACGCCAAGTTAAGCACATAGAAATGGAAAGGGGAAAAAAAAGCAAAGCAAACACTTACGAGGAGTAACGGGCACAAAACCTGGAGGTGGAGCCCAAAGTTTGGCAAAGACTAGCCAAGGATGCTGGTTAAACTCCTTCCAGTTGAAAGGGCCCTTCTGAGCGAGAATCCTGCACTAACCAAGAGTTTCCCGAGAAGCACCCTTCGGAAGCGGATTCTTCCCTGAAATAAGACAAATTGAAAATGGTTAGCACGACTATAGATGAGCGAGACACAAAGTAATACAAGACTCATGTTCTCACCCTCGTCTTCCCACTAGGCAGGAAGGGACCCGCCTCCAAGAAGAAAGGGGCCACGGATGAAAAACCACTCCTCTTTCAAACGCTTGTCACAAGAAGTCTCATCCACCAGAGCCGATTTTTTACGATTATGAAAAATGAAACGCATACTGTCTTGGACATTCAAGCGAAGGGACCAGAAGTGGGAAACCATGCTCAGGGTAGGCCGAAAGCCCAACCAGTAACACACCACAGAAAAGGTGATCAAAGATCTCATGGCGTTCGGCATCAATTGACCCAACGCGAGGCCGGCATTCTGAAGCAACTCGGCCATCAGAGGGGAAAGGGGAAGTCGAACACCCCATTGGAAGAACCGCGGATAAAAAGCGGTCCAACCTTCCCCTGGGGAAAGATAAACTCTCTCTGACACCTCTGAGAGTCTCATTTCAAAATCCGAAGAGATCCCATAGTTAACCCTCAATCTATCGAGTTTGGCCTGCGTTAGTTTCGAGGGAAAATGGAAGGGGCCCCTATCCTCCTTGATGCCCTTCGGCTGAGGCTCCTTTTTCTTCTTCTTCTGCTTGTTCACTGTCTCCACCTCGTCCGAATCAACAGAAGGAGATCCAAGAGGATCAGAGACGGTAACCTCATCAGCCAAAGAGGAATCCACTTCCCCCGACGGCGTAAGGACGGATGGATCAACCTGAGATGCGGCCCCACTACCCCTAGAGCGAATTTTCCTTTTCTTCTTTTGGGCCGCCTCCTTGGCAGGAACAGGAAGAGGAGGATGGGAAAGGTCGAGAACAGCAGTTGGGCCCATCGAAACGGAATTCGTTCTCCCTAAAGGGTGGGAAGTAGAAGAAGGGACGGGGTCTAAACCTGCCTGAATCTCAGAAACTGACCCAAGCTCACTCATAGAAGGCAGGGATTCCTCGCCAATCGATGAACGAAGATCAATAGCAGGCTCATTCCCCTCAGGCTCACCCCGAGATGAGGGAATGGCATTAGCCCCACCGGTACAGACAGAGGAAGGGGAAGCCCCAGAATCTATTCTCTCAAAAATCAGACCATCATAGTCAGCATCCCCTACGGCTAACCTAGGGGTCCTATGACCTCTAACCACAGAGTTTCCCTCAAAATTATCCATTACAGCAAGAATGGGAAACAAAAGATAGAGAGGAGAAGACTAACCTTCGAAGAGGAACAGGGAAAGCTTCGAGGGAACAAAACGAAGACGACGAAGAGTCTTTTGAAAGCGGACGGTTTACAGATAGCTTCGAGAATTCAAAAGGTGAGTGAGCCTTAAAGTCTGGGGAAAAACCTTATTTAAAGAAGAGAACACGCGTCCAATCATCGCGGCACGTGGGGAGGAACACGACGGTCCGGATCACCCAAACTCGTTGGTGTTCGCGCCCATCCGAAGATCTAATGGATCAATCTCGCAAGGAGCCGCGTCTCTTGGAACGGACACGTCCATGAGAGAACGCGACGACTCCAGAAAGGAGGTCAATAGAGCCCGAGTCATGACAAGGTTGAGGCGGTCTATTTTCCGAGGGGTCGTGGTCCCCGACCACTCCACAGTAGCACGAAGATTAGGGCAAGCATCGCGCCCCTGATCCGATTGATCTACTATCCCCTGCATCGGACTTTCCGACCCAGGAAATAGGGGAAAACTATAAAGGGTAAAAATAGCCCTCTTGTGGACTGCGCTCATACTGGGCCGATTCACATAGAGACAGGCCCATTCGAATCACATCCTGAAAGAGCCAGCCCTCCTACGGGCCGCGCTCACTACAAGACGGCTCACATGGGCACGGGCCCATCCGGACTAACACCATAAGGAGCTCGTCCCTCACAGGCTAACCACATGTTGGTAATACGGAATTTAAATAACTGATGTTAATAAATAAAATAAGAAAACTTAAAACAATAATATTTGGTGAGAATTTTTTGATATAAATGCAAAATCATATATGAAACTTTCCAATCTTGCACTCACAAGTCACAAGATTGAAGGCTGAAGCAATCTGTCAATTTTTTTCAGCACAAAATTAAGCAATCCACGTGCAACATATATGGAAATTGTGAAATATGAAATTTTGCATTTTTCTAATAAATAAAATTTAAAACCCACTAAATAAAATGGAAAAAAAAAATAGAATTCAAAATTTAAATTCATTTAAATTAAATTTGTAAAAATAAAATAGAATGTGAAATATATTTGAGAAAAAATTTAAGAAAAGAAATTATCATATTGTTGAAAAACAACGTATTATATACAAAATTATTATAAAATACATAATTGTATCTAAAAATCACAAAATATTAATTGTCAAAGTATTTATGATTATGATAAAATCTTGATTTTTCTTTAGGGGTAAAGATGTCACTTAAAATAATAAATGATTTCATTAAATTAAAAGAAGATCGAAAAATGGGTAAATATGATATAAATGAGAAACTGTGGCATATATGAAAACAAAACTCGAATATTGGCTACCACACATAATTTTCCAATATAGTCGTCCTGAGAAGAAATAACCAAATATGACAAAAGCATATATAGTAACAATGTAGAATAAAAATTAGAAAATGTCAAGCTAACCTTCATTAGTTGATTGATATATAGTGAATCATAGATTAATAATTGACTTGGCAATTTAATGGTTATTCTTTCACGTGTCAATCATGATTAACTAAGATTTTCTTATCTTAAACAATTAGTAATTGACATAATGTAATTTTTAAGAAAAAAAATATTGATTTTACATTTTTTTTTTTTTTGGAGGGGGAGGGGAAATCGTAACTTATAACCAAATGAGATATAATGATCGTTTATATGAATGAAAAAATGATTGAATTATACTCAAGTCCGTCATTAAGTTTCTTCTATCTTAATCTACTAGTAATTGAAAATCATAGTAGATAAGTGATTGTTTATAGGAAGGGAACAAATATTAAATATACTTTTGTGTCCAAACAGCGTTTGATAAGTTCTCCTTATTTTAATATCTACATTTCAACCCTTCTACTTTATTAAACACTCACTTTTAGTTCCTAAGCCTTTTGATTATTCATTGACTTATCATCTGGAGAATGTGATCGTTATTTATTGAATGGGAAAAATATCATTTTAGACCTTATACTTGAGTTAGGTTCATTTTAGTCCATGTAGTTTTAAATTGACGATTTTGGTCCCACGGCATAAGAAACCTACTTTTTTGGTCCTTTTGTTAAATTTTTCGTTAGTTGACTATTAATGACTTAATGACGTGGCACTTTTAATGACGTGGCAGACTGATGTGGCTCTCTTAATCAAATATTTTAAAGGGGCAATTTCAAATATGTTAAATATTTTTATAATATTTACAAATTTATTAGAAAAAAAAAATATTTACAAATATGTTAGAATTTCAAAGATTCTGAGTATATCAGTCAATCACTATTAGTATATCAGTGAATTATTAATATATCAATGATTATTTACCAGTCGATCATTTATAGTTTATCACTAACCTCTAACAAATTTGTAAATATTTCACCCAATTATAACATTCATGTAAATTTCCTTATTTTAAAATTATGTTAACGTGTTAAATTTTCATTTACTTAATGATAATTTATCTCCTCTCTCCTACACTTTCTCCTTCCCCTCCATTCTCTCTTTCTCTCTCACCTTCAACCAAGGTCGGTCCTAAGATAAAAGGGGTCCAGTGCGAAATGAGATTTTGGACCCCTATTATATAATTTTAAATATATAATAAATTACAAAATACATAAACAAATATAACGTTATGAACTTTAATCAAATAGTGAACCAACCATGGGTTGGCCCAATGGCTAAGAGGTTGTCCTTCCAACCTTGAGGTCATGGGTTCAAATCCATGTATGGCCACCTACCTAGGATATTATCCTACGAGTTTCCCGACGCCAAGTGTTGTAGGGTCGTGTGGTTGTCCCGTGAGATTAGTTGAGGTGCGCGTAAGCTGGCTCGGACACTCACGGATATAAAAAAAAATAGTGAATATTAAACAAAATAGTACAATTCAAAAATTCATTTAGAAAGTGACATTCTTCTTGAATATTTAGATGTAAAATCACTATTATATTTTCAATACCAATATCATCTAAAGTTTCACTTTAGTTGTTCAATTCTTTCCTTTTTTTTTTTACGTTTCTCAAATTCAAATGATATTTTCTAGAAGACATATTTATACTTTATCTCCATTAAAATAAAAAATATTTGGTATAAATTGAAATTAACTCCATAATTAATAAACAAACAAAAAATAGATTAAAAAATAGATAAAAATAAATATTTAGAAAAGTGAACATACTGTGAATGAGTTGAATCGAATCGGGTTGAATTTTTTTTCAAGTATTGTAGAGGAAAAAAATTAGAGAGTGATAAGAGATTGGAATGACTAAACATTTTGTTAATAGAAATTAGAGATTGTTTTTTAGAGAAAAAAACGGAGAGTTAAAAAAGAAAAGGAAAAAATAATAATAATAATGTAAGTCGGCGATTGAAAAAAAAGAAAAATAAATAAATAAGTCAATCAGCGCCTGACTTAAGAAAGGAAAAAAAAAATTCATTGTTAGTAAGCGCCGGCTTAAGAAGAAGAAAAAAAAATAGAAAAAAAAAATGGGGCCCTATATTTTAGGTGCCCTGTGCAAGGGCATTGGACACATGTTCAGGGCAGGCCCTGCCTTCAACATCTCCTCTATTGAATTAAAAACCTTAATGGCCGCCTTCTTCTTCCTAAAATCAACCTCACAATAGATCACATAAATCATATCAGAAAACTCAAGCATCTTAAATGTATCACTTTTCAAGCCAACTCGATGAACTCTCTTGTTGTGTGTTTTCGTCAGGTTGGCTAAAAGTACATTTCAGCTCCACGTGTGCACCAACAAGGACATATCACCAGAAGTTAAGCTGTCATCTCCAAAGTAAGTGACACTGGTGTGGTATCGACCAATTGTACTTCGATGATAAAGTTAGAGTCAAAATATTTTTAGAGTTTTTGTAAGGTTTGAATAGCATACCTCAATCAGTCGTCGGCTTCCTAGTTTCCCAATAATTATAGTGTTATATGTAGCACTAGTGCTAATGACGTGCTAGGTCGACTCAATGGACAAGTTAGGTGTGACAGGCAGTAAGTAGACATAAGGTTCAGTAAGAGAGTTTTTCTACATTCATGATTGTCCCTATCCACGCGTCACTCTCAATGTCTCGAAAATTGTCTGTTTAGACGGGCTTCTAGGTATAAACCCCGCCCTTCTAAACTTCTTAGTGTGAGCTCCTCAGAGCTGACCATTCATAGTCTCGATCTTTGTTCGATAGAACATCTAGGCCATCATCCTAGGTGTCACAATGTCAGGCTATAGAATAAAATAACTATGAATTTTTTGCCTTATGCGGCCTAAGAACCGATCTTAGTCAGCCTACCCTCACACGCAAATCCACTTCATGGTATGGATGAACGAATGTCGGAAGTATCGTAAAGACACGTACAACAAATGCACAACACAACACTCTTGATTTTTTTCAAAGGAATGACTCATTCCCAAAACTCTTGGTATTATCTCAGAGAAATGCACTAGAGGTTTATAAATCTAATTGTTTTTTTCACTCTTGAAGAATGCTATTTATAGTGAAAATAACTACCCACTAAGTACTATTTTCTCAAAAGTGCCAAGTGGCTTCCATGCACTTCATCCCACGTTCACATGATCTTCTAAGGATCAGAACAATGAGTGAGACAAAAATTCGAATAAGCAATTGGGGGACATAAACTTGATCAATGTGACCATTGAGACAAAAATAGTGGAATCCTAAATCTAAGGACCCATACCTTGAATTTCTCTGTCACCATCTTCATCCTCTTTATTAGAACCCACCCTCTTCAATTTATTTCTCTTAAAGACCATGTAAAATTTTTGCTTGAAGAAATAAAAAATCAAGTGCCCTTTCATCCAAAAGAATCTTGAAAAAAATCCAAACAAAATGAAATCCAATTAAAGATGATATTCAAACCGAAATTAAATGATTATCAATCAAAGATGAAACTGCAATCCCTGTACACCCAAAAAATAAACCACTGTTTGAGACTCACTCGTCTTTAAAGAACTAGCTTGCATGATGACACTCACAGCATCATCTTCTTATTCTTTGTAAACTAAAGAGTTGAAGAAGGTATAATTCATATCATTTACTAATCACAATACACATATATATACAGATTAGAGTCACTCGTCTTTAAAGAACTAGCTTGCATGATGACACTCACAACATCATCTTCTTATTCTTTGTAAACTAAAGAGTTGAAGAGGGTATAATTCATATCATTTACTAATCACAATACACATATATATACAGATTAGAGTCTAACCTAATGGGCTTAAAAGTTATGGGCCTCTAACTATGTAACTATACATTATAATAAACCTAATAATAATTCTAACACTCCTCTTCAAGCTGGAGCATATATGTTAATCATGCCCAGCATGTTACAAAGGTAGTCAATATGTGGTCCATTCAAAACTTTTGTAAAGATGTCCCCTAATTATTCTCCGATCTTCACATATCCAGTAAAAATCAGCCCCAATTGTATTTGCTCATGAAAAAAATGACAATCAACCTCAATGTGTTTAGTACGCTCATGAAAAGCGGGGTTTGAAGCAATATGGAGGGCAGCTTGGTTATCACACCATAGTTTCATTGGACACAAGATTGAAAATCCCAACTCAATAAGAAGTTTATGAATCCATATCACTTCACAAGCTAACTGAGCCATAGATCTATATTTTGATTCAGCACTAGATCGTGATACAACATGTTGCTTCTTACTCTTCCATGAGACTAAATTTCCTCTAACAAAAGCACAATAACTAGTCGTAGATCTCCGATCTTCCTTAGACCTACTCAATCAGCATCTAAGAAGCATTCAATCCCACTGTGTCTATGGTTGCCAAATAGAACTCCTCGTCCAAGGACACATTTTAAGTAACACAAAATCTGCTCAACGGCCTTCCAATGTTCAATAGTGGGTGAGGACAAATATTGACTCACTATACAAACTAAATATGCAATATCTGGACGAGTTATAGTAAGGTAATTAAGTTTTCCAACCAACCTCTGGTATCATTCAGGTTCTTCAAATAATTCACCATCCTTTGTAAGCTGTAAATTAGGATTCATTGGGGTGCTACATGGTTTAGCCCCCAATTTACCAGTTTCGGATAGTAAATCTAACATGTATTTCCTTTTAGAAAAGAAAATCCCTTTATTGCTTCTTGTCACTTCCACACCTAAAAAATATTTTAACACCCTCAAGTCCTTTGTATGGAATTGACTATGGAGGAAAGTTTTGAGGGATAAAATATATGCACTATCACTTCTTGTGATGACAATGTCATCTACATACACAACCAGCGGAATGATCCCAGCTGCAGACTTGCGATGAAAAACAGAATGATCAAATTTACTTTTCCTCGTGCCAAATTGTTCAATTGTCAAGCTAAATTTACCAAACCATGCCCGAAGGCTCTGTTTCAAGCCATACAACAATTTTCTTAGATAACAAACCTTTACATTTCCCCCTGAGCAATAAATCCAGGTGGTTGCTTCATATACACCTCTTCGTAAAAATCCCCATAAAGAAAATCATTCTTGATATCTAACTGGTGCAAAGGTCAGCCATATGTAGCTGCTAGAAAAATAAACAATCTCATTGATGTAACTTTAGCAACACGAGAAAATGTGTCAGAATAATCAATCTCATAGACCTGAGCATACCCTTTAGCAACGAGGTGGGCTTTCAAACGAGCAATAGATCCATCAGGATTAAACCTTGATAGCAAAGACCCACTTACAACAAATAGCTTTCTTACCAGTGGGTAAATCGACCAAAGTCCATGATCCATTTTCTTCCAAGGCCTGCATTTCCTCTATCATGGCATTACGCCACCTAGAATAAGAGAGGGCATCATGAACAGTCTTAGGCAAAGACACGTAATCAAGAGATGCAATAAAAGAACACAAAAAATGAGACAAATTGTTATAAGATACGAAAGAAGTAACATGATATGTACATGTTCGTTTCCCCTTGCGGGAAGCAATAGGGAGATCAACTTCAGTGACTAGATCTGGCGACGAAAATTCTTGAACGGTGGTATCTGGACATGAATCTGGTATAGTACAAGGATGACGGGTAAACACTTGATGAAAGGGAGGCATGGGCAGGGAGATTGGTAGAGGAGGAGAAACAGAAGTTGGTATTGCGAAAGGAGGTGGCAAAACAAAAGTCGGTACTGCATAGGGATGTGGAACAATAATAGTAGTGGCGTAAATTAACAAGTTATTATCATCCTCTGGAGAAATGTTTGAGACGGGAGGAGAAAACGGTGTATTATCTAGAAAAGTAACATCCGAAGAAACCAGATATCTATTAAAAACTGTAGAAAAATATCGATATCCTTTCTGAATCCGAGAATAGCCAAGGAAAATACATTTTAAAGCCTTTGGATCAAGTTTAGAAAGTTGAGGGCGAACATCCCAAACAAAACATGTGCAACCAAATATCCTAGGTTTTATAGGAAATAAAGGTTTATTAGGGAACAAAGAGTCATAAGGAATTTGACCATTAAGAACCTAGGAAGACATGCGGTTAATGAGAAAACAAGCAGTAGAAACAACATCTGCCCAAAAATGTTTAGGAACCTGCATTTGGAAAAGTAAAACTCATGCGGTTTCCAACAAATGTCTATTTTTACATCCAGCAACCTCGTTTTAAGACGGAGTATCGACATAAGATGTTTGATGGAGAATGCCCTGTGTGGTCATAAAATTTTGAAAAGTGGATGACATATATTCTTTTGCATTATCACTTTGTAGAGTTTTTATTGAGATATTAAATTGGGTTCGAATTTCAACACAAAAGGCATAAAAATGGGTAAATAACTTAAAACGAGTTTTCATTAAATAGAGCCATGTCATTCGAGAATAATCATCGACAAAGGTAACAAAATATCGAAATCCGGTTATAGAAGCAACAGTACAACGACCCCAAACATCGAAATGAACTAACTCAAAGGGGGCACTTGCTTGTTTATTGACCCATTGACCATGGTGAACACGATGATTTTTAGCAAACTAACACGACTCACAATCTAAAGAGGACAAATGCTAAAACTGAGGACATAATTTCTCAAAAACAGAAAGAGAAGGATGATTGAACCGACAACGAGTATCAAAAGCAGACGATTACGATACTCCAAAACATGCAACGGAAAACTGTGGGTCATGAATGTAGAGGCCACCAAACTCATGTCCTTTACCAATAATTTGCTTCGTCATAAGATCCTGAAACAAACAATAACTGGGAAAGAATGAGACACAACAATTTAAAGAGCGAGTAATTTGACTGACTGACATCAAATTAAATGACAAATCAGGGAAGCTAAGAATATAATACAAAGATAATGAAGGAACATGTTTAGCTTGACCGGATCCAATAAGTGGAAGTGGATCCATCTGCTAAAGTAACATGAGATGAAGAAGTGCGTGGTTCGAATGTAGAAAGTAATTTAGGATTACCTGTCATATGGTCAGTTGCACCAGAATCTATGACCCATTTGGAGGAAGAAGAAACAAGACATGATGTCGATTTACTGACTAAGCAAGAGCAATACCGGAGGCCGACTGATGATTCACTTTTTCAGCCATCAAATCAGCAGAAACTGGCAATTGGCAAGAAGAAACAAACAACGAACAAAAATAGTCCAACAAACGGCTAAAGAGTTAGCGACAAATATGTAGAAAACAAAAGGTAAAAGTAGGCAACAAAACCAAAACCGGACAGCAAGCAAAAACCCTAGAAAAACATATCTGAACCAAAATAGGGTCAATAGCAATACACAAATCAGTCCAACAAATGGCCTCAAATATGTGACAAATAGACTGAAAATGAGAACAAAAAACCTGAAGGTCCTCCAATTAGATCTGGACACTAGGCCACAAAAGAGAAGCAAAAGATATCTGGACAGCAAGTAAATTTCCCATTTTCGCCCCAACCAAACTCGGTTTGCTCCCAAAACCACCATAGAACGACTGGGATTATTATTCTGAGCAAAACCAAACAAACGACAACGACAGACAATGGCGCACGCGCCCTCATGTGTCGGCAGGTAAAGGAAGAGGCGGTGACGCGTGGACTCCACGAGCGGTTGTTTTCGACGAGCAGCGATTGCGACGTGGATCTTTGACGTACGGTTGTTCTTTCTATAGGGGTGGTGTCGACAAATGGTCACTTTAAACGAGACCCGAACTCAAACCCTAACCCCTCTTCAACAAAATTCACTCTACCAACTATCAAACAAATCGGAAAAAAAAAAAAAAAAAAAAAAAAAAAAAAAAAAAAACTTTTACGCTCTGATACCATGTAAACTAAAGAGTTGAAGAGAATATAATTCATATCATTTACTAATCACAATACACATATACACACATTAGAGTCTAACTTAATGGGCTTAAAAGTTATGGGCCTCTAACTACGTAACTATACATTATAATAAACCTAATAATAAGTCTAATATTCTTGATTATGGAATCATCCCCTTGACATGATTTCCTCCCCTAATAAAATAATTTCGTATGGTTGAAGCTATCTCCTTGTTGGTGATTGAAAGCCCAGTCCAAAATTGAAGACGACAACAGAGAAAACGATGGGGGGCAAAGTCACTGCTTGTTAGAGGATAGGATGAAAGAGAGGGGATGAGAGAGTGAGATTTAAGACAATTAAGAAAGTAGAGAGGGAGGGGAAAGAGCAAGTGGAGGAGACTAGGTAAAAGAAAATTCAATAGGTTAATATAATATTAAAATATTGATTAAAAGAGTCACGTCAACCTACCACGTCGTTAAAAAGCCACATCATCAAGTCATTAAACGTCAATTAACAGAAATTTTAAGTATCTCAAAGTCGATGGACCTAAATCGCCAATTTTAAAACTTAAGGGACTAAAATGAAACCAAACTCAAACTATAGGGAATAAAATGGTATTTTACCCATATTGAAAACAATAAATAAAACTAGGAGAATATATTAAACCACGAGCAAAATATTATTCTACATCCACCCCCATGAAAGGGAAAAAAAAATCTCACTATACCACACCTTTGACTGCTTCACTCCCAATAGCTATCAAACTTCTTATATGCTTTTTGAGCCCTTGAGAGCTCTGATCGCCATCCAAATAAAATAATTCACCCCTCAAAAAGCTCATAAACTCAATTTATTTACAACATCCCTTTGTTGTATATGGCAAGCCTTCCAAACCTTTCTTTTGACATTTCCTACTCATCATATTACAGAGGGAAAGAGTACCCGCGGAGATATTTTGAATCGACACCTGATTCACGCAACAACGCTACTCGTCCAGTTCTTGCCACCTGTAACAAGTACCAGAAGATCACCAAAATAACTATTAACTTAAACAAAATGGGAACCCAAATCTTTCTATACAAACCTCACAAATACCATAAGGCTCTAGCAATCTCTGAAGTGCAACCATCTTATGCAAATCACCAGTAAGCTGAAACATATATTAAGTGAAAATTATCATGACAAATATTTGGCTGGCTCTGCTTACTTCATATGTTGTAAAATAAAAAAAGAAAGATTTACCTCGAGAGTTATGGTGTGGTCAGAAACATCAACTGCTTTGGCCCTAAATATGTTGGCAATATCGAGCACATCCCGCCGGGCAGAAGCATTGGCAGCAATTTTAATCAACATCAATTCCCGCTCAGCAAATGGTAAGTGTGTTAGATCCCGCACCTAGAATAGCAACAACATACTGATTAAACTTGGACTGTTGAGCATGAGATCATAAGCTGCAGATAACTTATTTACCATTTTCTAACAGGAAATAATTAAAAAAATTACGATTCATTAATTTTTTAGTAGGGATTCAAAGAATTATCGAATATGAAGAGTGAAAAGGTAATAATTGGTAACTATATAAAATATCAAGGATGCAAAGGAAATGAAAGCAATAGGGAAGTTAGATTGTGGGGATAGATAGCTAGCCCTCACAAAAGGCTATCAACTTTTGTATTTTCCTTTGTGTTAAGTAAATTCAATGGTTCAAAACTTTACCTCGTGAACATCGGCAGACTTATAAAGATGCTGCACCAACTTGCTGACCGATTCATCAGTACCAGGAACGACAGTGGTTATGCGTGAGATCCCCTCAACTTCTGCATGACCAACAGCTAAACTCTGAGAAAAAGATATTATCAGATTTGACCAGAAAAATAATCTGAAAGCAAAAGGGAAAACAATAAAATGAATATAAATTCGTGGTCGTTAAAAAAGTTAAAAGTGTATTATGTCAAACTACCTGAATATTATATCCCCTTCTAGCAAAAAGTCCGGTGATAATATAAAGGACCCCTGGAGCATCATTCACAAGCATAGATAAAGTATGTGAGCGAAGACCATCCATCTGCAAATTGCATAAAAAAGTTATTCCTGTAATACGTAGAAAGCCAGGAAAATGTAACTTTCAACCTATAGAAACACAATAAACCAGCCACGCAGTTGCCTCTAACAGAAAAAAGAGCTAAACTCAAGCTAACATAACATAGAAAATTCAGTACTGCTTCTTATTGTTTCTTTCAAAAGGAATTAATGCCTTGGTGGTAACTGGTAAGGACTCAGTTTTGAGAATAAGTGAGCCCAAGATCCTCGGTTTAAGCCTCTAGGGAATGCTTAGTAAAAGAAAACCCTAGATGTCTATCGGAGCTTGTGATCAGGCATGTGAAGTCGCCCGAGGACTAGTGGAATGGGGCTTGATATCATGCATATTAAAGAGAAAGAAAACAATAACAGGAGCTTCCAAAATGTGCTATGGCAAAGCATTACAAAATTCTAATTGTAATTAGTAATCATATCATCTACCACTACCTGAGGCTATAAAACAATGCAATAGATAATTTAGAAATGAAGAAGCCATCAGCTTTCTTACATCTTCATCATTGAGTACACCCCAGTGAGCATCAAGTACTGGTTTGATCGTAAATTCATCTGATTGCTCCACAGGATATACATCTCCCTTCACACAGAAAGAAACATAGGACAGTTTAACAATTTTGACCATCACTCTGGTATATCTGTAGATATACAAGCATAAAAGTACACAGGTCCAGTATAATCCAGTTTTCAACTTTGATCATTAAGGAAAAATAAATGCATCCTACAACTCAGCAGTTGATACAGAAAAATAAATATAATTAAAGACTAAGAGTGACTATTAGCACTCATAGATTTGCTCGCAGCACCTGCACTTATGTGAACTAGTCCTAGTCAATGTGTAGATAATTTAATGACTGCAAATGGTCCTCCTTGACACTTTTCAAAGTACAAAACTCCGGGGTCATGTACTTTCCTAAAATTTGGAAGGTTGCAATAACGATATCAATCTAAGTTACAAATCATAATTCATTTTCTACTGTAGAAAGTGTACCAATGGGCTAATAACATAGGTTAGACAATGATAACAGATCTCACGAAAACAAACATATTAGAAAGTATAATAGATGGAAAGAAGGAATAGTGGTTTTTTCAGCAAAGAATTTTTTTTTTCTAGTTTTTCAATATTATTTTCTCAATGAATAAATTGGCACACAAATATTGACAAGAAGAATCAATGGTAAAGTGCCTTTTTGGTCCCTAAGTTTAGAAGCTTGTGTCTATTTGGTCCCTAAGTTTTTAATTTGCGTCTATTTCATCCTGAGTTTTAAGAAATAGTTTTATTTGATTCTTGAGTTTTCAATTTGCGTCTATTTTCATCCCCGGGTTTTGAGAAATAAGTTCTATTTGATGCATGAAGTTAGTTTTCCAACCAGCACTAAACAAATTGTTTTCCACTAATGAATGGAAAAATTAACGGCATAGACGAAATTGACCTATTTCTCAAAACTCATGGACGAAATAGACACAAATTGAAAACTAAGGGACCAAAAAGATACTTTACCCAAAAATTAATGTTCGATATAAAATTTAAATACAAATTCAAATGCAAATACTAGTTTTAACAATATCACATCTGTTGCAGAGCCTGAGACTTGGTTTGTTTTTTTCTTTTATTACTAAAAAATCCTCCAGCACCTTAATGTTCATTGGGATCAAAAGTGAGACTATTATCGGTTTAAACCAGCAACATCAATATCCTAAACACTTTTCTTATAGGAAACATATTTCCATTAATAGAAGAAACAATTAAACATGAGGGGAAGATACTACATCTTCCAAACCAAAAGTTCAAGAAGTAAAAACAAATCCAATTGGAATTAGTAACATCTAGATACTAATTACAAAAATGTTCATATGAAGAACTCAAAGTAGAAGCTAGGAAACACACTCCCAAGAATCAAACAAATTCCTCCCAACCCCTCAAAAATCTATTCTTTCATTCTAACTAAACTTTCAAAACATTCATCTTTGAGATGTTTGTCCACAGCACTCTGGACTAATTTTTGAAAGAATGACCATGATGCCTTTAAGACTACTGGAAAAACACCAAAAAATGCCAAATATATGAAAAAAAGGCAATTGACAATATTGAGTAAAAAGGCAGGGCAAGAAGCATTGATTGCTATCTTCTCAGTTCCAGCATAAACAACACCAACTAGGAGATAGAAGGGTTGGGGCCTGTCTTTTGGAGCCCACCACTATCACCGACTAAAGCAAGCATCCAAGAAAAAACTTTTTTTTAAGCATATTTCCTTTGCCACAAAGCTTAGAGGAGATCTTCCAAAAGAAGTTGGTTGTTCTTAGTATCATCTAAGAAAAGTGAATAAGGAGTTAAACTCTCAGATTTTTCTAGCCTCCAATATCTCATATCTTACAAATGATGCTTAATATCCGATATTCCAAGTAAGTGGCTCCAAAATCACGAAGAAAGTACAAATTAATAATAAGATTTATCCTGATATGTGACATTAAATCATAGTTTAAGCATACAGGATATGATTAGGTATCAATATCATTAAACTCTTACACTAGCTGATAGACTGGATTCTTTCTGTTCACTGTCAAATGCTTTGTTTTCAGCCCCCCGGACAACATTAACAGGCCTTATTTCTTCAAGATCAGGATAAGAGGCTGCTGAATATCGCCAAAATGGAGCACTTGAACCTAGTTTTTCTCTCCTCAAGGCAATCTATAAGATGAAACAGATTTTCAAATGTTGATAATTCATGATCCATGATTACACAAAAAATTAACTAGAATCCTACAAAAAGAAAAGAGAATTTTGTAAAAACTTCAAGAAAATATCAACCTTTCCAGTTCGTGCAATTTCTCTGATTCCAAATTTGCTTAAATTTCTTTGAAATGCAACCAACTTCCCCGGGTCTCCAGTTACCTAGATAATACAAATAACATTAAAACAATTGAAATGTTGAAAGTCTCAAAAACAGTGATAAGAAAAGAAAAGCTAAGATATGATAGACAGACAATTAATGTGGAAATACACTTGAAGATCAAAAACTAAGATAACATTAGGGACACTTGCGAATCTAGCAAAAAAAATTTAGTAATATTTATAAAAATATCAACTCTTAAAAATATTTGTTGTAAATATAGCAAATTTAAATCGGGAAATTACATATTATTACACTAAGTGAATCACTGATTCACACATTAATCATTGTTTATCACTAATTAAAATAGTAAAAATTGCTATATTTGCAAATAGTTTTAAGTGATGATATATTACAAACATCGCATCAAAATCTACTACCCAGCGAAATTTCTCATAACATTTACGTTTCTTAATAACTGTCCACACTGATAATTGAACTACCATTGCAATTTAAATTATTTATAAACCACCGTTATTTAACAGGTTAAACATAGCGACAGATCAAGATCAAATTTCATAACTCATGTAAAAGCATTAAAGTTCTTATGAAGGGAAAGACCCTAACATTCACCTCAATCGTTACTGTATCCTCTGAGATATCTACAATTTTTGCCCTGAAGACGTCCACTAACCTCATAATCTGAAAGGGCAAAAAAAAAACAGAAAAAATGTACACAAAAAGAATATTACATGGTAATTGAAAGTAGGCCGATCCTGATGACCGTGAATCAAATTTTAGACTAATCTGGTGACAGAAAATCACCAAGAAATTACCTCAGTACGGTTGGCTGGATCTGCATTTATTTTTATAAGCATCAACTCACGTTCCACCTGCGGCTCATTGGAGAGATCTTCAACCTGATGAAAAAAATATTGTCAACAGAACAAGGTGGAAAACATTAAATTTGCTCTGCTTATCGATATATTTTACTTATAGGCAAGGCCAAATATAATATGGTAAGAGTTGAAAAGCAAAAGGTTCCAAAGGAAATGGCAGATAGATCCCACATACAATTTGTCTGAGAACCAAATATATATAAGAGATTGTAATGAAATTTGTAACCTTCAAAACATTGACAAGTTTGTGAAGCTGTTCTATAACTTGTTGTAACACTTTTTCAGTTCCTGAGACAACTATAGTAAAAAGAGCCTTATCCTTATTCAGACCAACAGCAAGTGATTCGATGTTATACCCTCTTCTAGCAAACACACCAGCTATACGGTTAATCATTCCACTTTCATCCCCAACGAACACGGAAATCGTATGTCGTCTCACCCTGGGAACATCATAGGATATGATATGAAACATTAAAGTATCTACTTCAACACACAGACATTCAAATTCAAACAGGTTTTAAATGCAAACCAAACATGAAATCTTCATCAAAAACATGATTTTGAATGAAGCCATTCCCATCCAAATTATAAATAGGGTGATTGAAAAATTAAGAAAGTAGCACTTTTTAAAAAGTATATGCAAATATAAAAGATAATTTTATCAAGTTAATCACATAGTTAAAAATCGTCATATTTACGAATACTTTTTAAATAATTAAGAATATAGAAAATAGTTGAGCACTATCATATAGAAAACAAAGATAATTACATCGTAAATATGAATCAGTCATTTATCATAGTCAATCAATCAGAATTGTGATAAAAAAAAAAAAAAGTATGCAATAGAAAACATTAAAAAACACATACTTGGATAGAATAGTTGAAGGAGAAGAAACGTTGGTGCAAAATGAAGAGTGGTCGGAATTATTGTCGGCAATGCATTTGGAAGAGAAAGACGTTTTCTTGTTGGCATGGGATAATTCTGGAAGGGAAGAAAAAGGTAAAGATGAAGTTTTGGAAAAACCCAAGATTTTAAAAGAAGAAGAAGAAGATTTGAAAGAGAGGATCGAAGGAGAGTGAGATAAAATGGCAGCCATGGAAGAAAGTATGGAGGCAGCAAAATGGTCAAAGATCGAAGGGAAGGGTATAATTCATTGGTGGCACTGTAGTTGTATTGGACTCCCACTAAAGAATTTGAGGAGAGAGAAAAAGAGTGGAGATAACTATGGAAAAAAACGCACATTTTGACTTTATATCTCTCTTGTAATTACATTTTTTAGTCCTTTTTTATTTTTTATACCAAATTTAACCTTAAAAGTATGTTGCTAAAAAAAAAAGGTACTATGATACAATAACCCGTAGCTGATTTGATAAAATTGTTTTTTGCTGTTTCAATGTAGTTGGTTTTTAGCACAATTTACTATTAGTGTACATTTTTAGGCACGTATTATATAATTAATATGTTATACGTTTTTTTCACTATTGTTAATTTTGTGTAGTTTACATTAGTATATAGTTGACAATTGACATGATATAGTACATATGTATATTTTGTGTTGTATAGTTTTATATTTGTAATTTACCAAAACATGACTTTTTTTCATTTAATATGTTATTTTATGATTTATGGACCTTTTATATTTAATTTACATGATTTTCAATTTTTAATTATTTTCAGGTATATTTTTTTGTGCGTAATATACGTAATATATCATTTGCTTCGGTACTACATTGAATAAAAAAGTGGTACAAGTCTATTGTGCTTTTTTTTACATAATATACGTAATATATATGTCTTTCACTTTACTACTGCATTTTAAAAAAAAGTTGGGTTAATAAACTTATAAATCAATATATAATATGTACAATATGTATAGTACACAATATACGTACAACAAAAAATAGAGAGATATAGGGAAGGAGACTCAAATGGAAAAGGAAAAATAAGAGAGAAAAGAAAAAAGGGAAGAGAAAAATGGGAGAAAAACAAGAAAAATGTTATTTGATTGCATTGGAAAACATGTAGGGATTTTTTGGTATTTTTCTTACCTCCAAATGGCTATTTAGCCTAATTTTATTGGTAGTGGCTATGTTACTCTTATTTGGAAAATTTTGTGGCTACCCAAAAGAGAGATATGTGTTATGACCATAACGCCTTTTTATACTTTGGGTTTCATGTTTTCTCGTACTACTCTTTTCCATTAAAAGAAACCTATCTTTTTTTTTCTTTAATATTTTGATAATGTAATAATTTCCTGATTTTTCCCTTTAAAATAAATATTTCTTTGTTTATTGTTTCTTTAAGGAGTCTTTTTACATTTTTTTTTTTTATAAAACCTTTGGGGGAAATGGGGGAAAATCACAATAGCCAAAAAATCTTGGGTGTTTGTGGATTTGTTTTGGGAAAAGCTTTATCAAGCCTTTTGGACACCCTTTCATATATTTTCCTTGTAGATTTAAGGTAAACACTAAGACCATTTTCCTCCATTTTTGAAGTTCTTGTTGTCCTTTATTTAAGCCACCATTTCCATGGAGTGTTTGTAGTTTCAGATTTTGGAAGGAGATAACCAAACCAAAGTTTTATTATGCTAGACTTTTATGCTTTACCTTTTAGTATTTCCCTTAATTTTCCCATCAAAAATACTCAAAATATGCAAAATATGCTCCTACCCGAATTTACTATTCAAATTCGTGATTGGGGTTGCTTTTTCTCTTCTTTCCTTCATCTTGAAGAAGAGGAGGTAAATTTACATGGTTGAACTTCGGTTTTTCTTCTATACCAAATAGATTCTTTGATTTTATTTCTCTTAGAAATATTTTAGCCAATTTAAAATTTGTTTTCTCCAAAAAGAATGGTGTGGCCGTATACCCCCTTTATTTTCGAAATTGTCCATGTTGCCTTGATTGTGCTTTTGTCTGTTATACATATATAATATATATTATTATTAAAATGAAAAGCTGATACCTTGAACTTTGCACATATATATAAAAACTTGTACTTGAATTTTGTTATATATATATATGGCTTTAGCTTTTGACTCCCTTGCCTTGGATGTCCACGCCTGGTTTTCTTTTGGCCTTCTAAAATGTGTATATATATATACATTAGCTTTTGATTTGAAATTCCCACTAAACCATTAACTTTTGAACCCGGGGACGTGATGCGTCGTGACGTATTCGTTTGTTAAATTAAACACTTTGTTGGATAACTTTTAAAAATGTGTTTGTTTATGAATTATAGGTGATGGTTGAGAACCCGGAAACTCATTCGTGGTGTTTTTTTTGGTTGTTTGGAAGTAGTAGAGAAAGGTGAGTTAAGAGATGGAAAATGGTTGGGTATTTAGACCTTCAAGGTCAATTGATTGCTTAATTATATAATATGCTCTAATCATGGAATTGCATCATAAATTATTTAGCAAATGTCAATTAATTGCAAGTTTTATTTTATATTTTAAGTATGAATTTGCATTATAAACCTTCTAGTATATTGTCATCTTACATATTGTTCATGAATGCCATCTAGGTAGAGAGCTCCCAATTAGTGGGATGAGCATTTCATTCAAATATATGTCCTCATTCATAATTTAACCGTCATTATGGGAATTTTCTGGATTTATATATGTTTATTGTTATATAAATTTTCTAGTTTTATGCTCAAATATTGTTATGTGGAAATTCTCTGTTTATGTTTAAGAGTGGATAATGAAAGGGAAATGAACCATACGGATTGAGAGACTGATAAGGATCATGGTAGCACTCCAAGTCCAATACATGTTCCAACCGGCCCAATCACAAGATCCAAAGCTAAAAAGATCCAACAAGCTTTTATTACTCATGTGCAAGAATGGATAGGCTCGGATCAAGCTTTATTTCCAAGTGAGCAGCCCAATTCGGATGAAGACTTGACTTATGACACTTTGAAGATCAATGTATGCAACTTGCAAATCCATACGGAAAATATCTACAAAGATAACCTTGTGCAAGTGTCAACTATGCCTTGAATGGAAGAATGCAACAACTAAGCAAAACAGATTCACTTTTATTTGCATTTTAGTCAAACTTTCCTTATTTGTAACCGTGGGCATTAAGAGCTCTAGTTTCCTTTTCTGTTTTTGCCAATTGTAACCGAATGCTTTAATGCTTTGTTTCCTTTTATGTTTTGCTTTTCTTTTGCTGATTGTAGGCTTGTAAAGCCATGGGAAACACAATGTAAAACTCAGATTATGTTTTAATGAAAATCAAGTCACTCATTGAGAGTTTCTTTTGAAAACCACATTGAGTTTTCAACTTCTTGCAATTCTTGTGTTTAGGGTTGCTGTCGAGTCATTCAACTAGGAATTGATCAACTTAGTTGTAGAGTGATTCAATCTAGAACAAGGAATCTCATTCTTGTCTCTAGGTCATTGATCTAAGAGGTAATCTCATCTAGCCTTAAATCTCTTGGTTGAAACCGATTAGTTAGGGAGGGTTTGAGTTCTTGCTTCAAAGGTTCATGCTAAGCATAATAGCATAGGGTCTTTGGACTTGCAATTTGGGTTTGCCTTAACAGAGACATTCTGGTAATATTGAGAAATTAGGCATGTGTTGCCAAGAATGAACAAGAATTGCATGTGATTGTGGAAATGAAATCTTTTTCCCTTTGCTTGTCTCTATGAGAAGGTGAGGCTATACTTGCGTACTATAGCTTAGGGTTTCGACTCGCGATCACCTATTGAACCATATTCTAACTTGCGTACTTAGTCTATTGGCTCCAAACAAGTAAAGAGATTAGGATTTCATTTCATGTTTGTGAGAATGTAGCGTTGGTGTCTTTATCTTGTCGCTACGATCGAAGGGCGTAGCTATGGTCCCTGGATAAAGGTGAGGCTATACTTGCGTACTATAGCTTAGGGTTGTGTACCCGCGATCACCCAGTAAGAACTTTGGCTATGTAAGCCAAGTCTTACTTGTTACTTGAGAATTGGACCATATTCTAACTCGCGTACTTAGTCTATTGGATCCAAGCAAGAAAATGGCACATAAGGCTACATTCTAAAAATTGTTTGATGTTAGCTACTTCAAAGGTGAGGTAGTTTTGTTTTGATACAAGATGTTTTATAAATGATACCCTTGATTTCAAAATGAAAAAATAATGTTTTAAAACTATCAAGTGAGTTTTTGAGTCCATTTTTGAATAACTACTCATTTTCTATTTCTTCTATCACTAGCTAGTGTAGCTAATGGTGTTACACACCAAAACATTTCAGGTAATGGAAGAGTATCGGGAGCTTGACGATTCTTAGCGATGGCGATTAAATGGACTATTACCCTTGCATTATTGGTCTAGATGTTCTTTGATTTTAGGCTTCAGATCTATCGTTTTATATTCATGGAATATTTGTAAAACTATATATCATTTGGTTACATTTGTCTATGTTTTGAAAGGATACTTTTACCAAACTTTTATGAATCCCGGGATTCTTTTGAAATGAATTTTAATGATGAATTATTTAAAATCGAGTCTTCCACTGCTTTATTATGTTTTAGCATATTTATTATTGAATTTGGGTCGGGTCATCACAAAAAGACACATAGTACTCATATCCACCTCTAGCTTTTACATTCATCGAACCATAAAGGTCTGAATAGATAGGCTCTAGTGGTTCTGTGGCTCTATTTCCTTTAGTTGAAAAAGGACGCTTGGTCATTTTAGCCTCTATACAAGATTCACATACTGGGAGTGTACCAAGCTCTAAGTCACTTAGAGGGAGGTCAGGGTGTCAAGTTTCAACGAAATATCGCTCAAATCCAACCTCAATATCAAAAGTAGGGGAAGTTTTTTTTTTCTCCAAAATTGTCGAAAATAATGGAGATATCGCCGGAATCCACCTATCGAGCGATATTTCGGTGAAATTTCTAAGATTTTAGAAAATTTGATGGAAAAATGTGTTAGATTTTAATGTCTTAGATCTACTGCCATGAGCTTTGAAGAGAAAAAAATGGTGAAAAATTCAGTTGCAGTCTGCAGGTTCTTATGATGCAGAAGGAGAAGAGCACGTGTTTCAATGGGAAAAAAATAGAAAATAAAAAGGAGAGGTGGAGAGGAGATAGGCTCAGGTTTCAATAAAGGAAATAAGATAGGGAAAGAAAGGATAAGATAGAGGTAAAGAGAAATTTAAAATAAAAAAAATTATAGGAAAAAAAATATGCATAGAAAATGAGAAAAAATTATTTTAATTTTAATTTTATATTGAATTTTATTAATATATATATTTTAAATTTTATTTTTATTCTCTTTTTTTTAATATTGATATTGATATTGATTTTAATTTTATAATTATGTTTGTTATAATTTTAATTTGATATGTTTAAAATCATCTAAGTAAAAATATGATTTATGTTATTATCATGTCTTTAATATTTTTTTTAAAAAAAATATTCTAATAATATTGTCAATTTTTTATTATTGTGAAAAAAACATATTATAATTTTATTATATAATAAATTACAACTTAATTAAGCTTCTATAAAAATTTCATTAAAAAATGTCAAAAAATCTCATATATTTTCATCGTTTCTATAATTTTCTGGGAATGTCTTTCGATATCGATATTTCCATCGATATTTCTGTAAATTTAAACTTCGGTATTTCCATCGACATCGACATTAAACACATTGGTTGAGTTTAATATGGCCAAGCCTTAGATGCCATAGAAGGGTCTCATCTTTAGAAATTCCACCTTTATTAGTTCTAGACTCTGCAGTCTGGAACAACTTAGTATTATAAAGTGTTGCACATACTAACGGTGTAAGTATATATAAATTGTTATCTTCTATTCCTGAACAAATAAAGTTTCCATCTTTGAAAATATCAACTTTATTAATACCAAAATCCACAGTATAATTTTGTTTACGAATACAACCCAAATAAACTATGTTCCGGTTTAAACCACGAACATAATAAACAGTGTTCAGGATAATAAACATTTTATTTAAAGATAACTTTATATCAGCAACAACTTCAGCATTCACCATCTGACCTCTGTTATTCCTTAAAGACACTTCTCTAAGCTTGATCCTTCTTCAAGAGTCACTTTAGGAACTTTTCCTCTCTTGGAGTTATTTGTAGGATTGGCAACTCTCTTACCCTTCTTCTTCCAGAACCTCAACTTCTTATTCTTAGTACCTGAGCAAGAGGCACCTTGAGCAGTAGCAACATTTGCTTCCACAACTTTCATCTCCTTGCCTTTCAGCAATATAGACTCGAAAGTTTGTAGCTCATTAAGAATCTAGGACATGTTCATGCCCATCTTGTTCAAAATCTAGTTACTTTTGAACAATAAGAAGCTATCTGGAAAATTTCTAGAATCATGATTTGGCTAGTCTCATCTACAGTACCATCATTCATCTCAGCCACATTGAGATGGACCTTCATGTTAAGGACATGTTCCCTAACCGAAGTTCCTTCTTTCATGCGAGCATTCATGATGAACTTGAGAGCCTCATGTTTGACTTGCTCAGATGGCTTGCCAAACATCTCTTGTGCCGATTGCAGCATCTCATATGTTGTAGGCAGAGGTTCAAATTTCTTGGATACGACTTCAGTAAGTCCAGCCAAGATATAGACAAGAGCTTTCTCGTTAGCCTTGATCCAACGATCATACGCCTTTCGAACAATTCGAGCGGCATTAGCAGGCAGTTCTAGAAGACAGTCCTCTAGAATGGTGAATTTGAGATCTTCAATAACCAGAATGGTATTGATATTGATGTTGTTTTTCCAAGTAGCGTAATTTTCACCATTCAATTTTTCAATAGTAAGAATATCAATTAGAGAGTTTTCTGATAAATAAATAAACACATGCTTTACTAATACAATTTTACATATCCATTCATTCATACTTTTGGCATCTATTAAACGTGATGCATGAATGCACATTTAATGAAATTCAAAAACCTTAAAACACAATTTCAATGCCATGGTATATTAGTGTGACAGGAATGATGCCTACGTAGGCAGGTCAAGGTTCCCTCCCACTAAAATGAGACTCCTCTTAACTAATGAACATCCCCAGGCTATCTCATATCCGACCGTTCTTTAGTTACCATGTTTTGGTTAGGTGAAACATCTAGATCACTTAAATATTAATTTTGATGAGTGTCATCATAGGGAGAGTCAAACATCAAAACTCTTAGTCTTTCTAAATGAATCCCTTTGAGTGTTGCCCAAGTTTTAGATCGCTTAAAGTTATTTTTTATGAGTGTCACCGTAAGGAAAGTCAAATATCAAAAGCTTTAAAAAATCCTATCTTGAAAAGAATCACCCGGGTATTGATCCATATGGTCACTTTCCGGAGGGAATGAGTGAAGAGTTACCAACACCACAGAAGCCCTATATGAATCTCACTCATTGATTCCAACTTGGAGACCGCAGGACATGTTGTCACTTGTCCTTCTCCCACTCAATATAGATAGCTAAGGCTTTTAATTTAGATATACTCAGGCTACCTCTAATATCTAAGTTCAATCTAACTTATAATAGCTCTTATAGATTGATTAGATTGATTTTAATGTGAAAGCTAAGTGATTAATCTCTATTTATCCTAACACATTATGCACCGTCTCAATGAAGAGAATTATTAATAAAATATGACTCCCAGATCGCTCCAAGTTAGAGGGGTCCCATGTTAATGGAATGATTAAATAACCTCTTATCTAGGGCAGAGCTTTCTCGAAAAAGTTATATTTAAATTAATAACTTCAACTTCATTAATTTTTAATTAACTCTTTAATTAAAAATAATGACACCTCATCTTTTAGGTTTTAGCTTCAAATCCTATTTAAAACTAAACAATTAATTAAAATATTCTTTTGCAGAAAAAAATTAATCAAAATATTGGTTACTAAACTCTTTTAGACCATTTTAATTAAAACCTAAAACATGTTGCTAGTAATTACTAATTAACCTCTTAATTAAAATTCTAGCACAATAAATATAACATTTATATTTATACAAGGCATAGCATAATATCAATAATCTCCATTAATGATGCATGATCATGACATTTATGTATTTATGATGGGAATAATTATTTACGACATATTTTATGCATGAATAATTACTATTTAATTATGTCTAATATACAATAAATAAATAAATAAGCAATTTTGGTTGGGATATAATATTGGCCAAATCTATGAAAATAAAAATATATATCTAAATGTAAATTAAATTTTCATCTTGAACTTTTTCAGGATCTCCAGAAAATGAAAACCAGAAAAACTGAGGGGGGGTACCTAGGGTTTTAACCCTAGGCGTCGCCGCCCCCATAAAACCTTTTATTTTTTCGTGTGTGTGGCCGTGCGGCAGTAGTGCCACCCCGCCGCCGACATGGTGGTGCTCTCCACCTACAGCTCACAGTACCGACTCCTTCGGTACCGATCGGGATCCAGTTCGCTTTATTTCCTTCGTCATTTCGATTGATATCTCCATATGAGTAAAACAAATACAAATTTTCCTATACCCAAATCATGGGTTTACAAAATTTCTAGGAAAGAAAACCTAGGCCAATAAATCCAAATTCAACCAAAACGCAAAATCCACAATTTTAAAACTCCTTTTAAAATCGATTTCAATTCCCATCATAAAATTTTGAAAATATTATATATATAAGACTGCTCTGATACCAATTGTTGGGATTGAGGCCTCTAAAAGAGTTCTCAAACAGAAGTCTCAAGGATCTTTCCTTGCAGTATAATATTATCAAAACTAAAATACTTAAAAGAAAACTAACCCTTGTAGAGAAGTGTCTGACTCTTTCTCGTTTTTCTTGGTTAGGATCTTGGGACCACCAAAATGTTCTTCCTCACTAAGCACAAAAGAGAATCAGTGCATGACCACTATACTCTTTGGAAAAATGAAGAGGGAAGAAAAAATATTTCTTCCCTTACCCTAAGGGCTACGGCGGCAAAGAGAGATGGAGAGAGGAATTTTTCTGAGCCTTTTCTTTTGCTCTCTTAGTTGCGTGTTTTAGGGTCACCCCAAGGTTCCCATTTATAGGAAAACTAATGCCTCAGAAAATCTTTGAATATCATTTTAATTATCAAATAATTAATAAAGATATTATAAAATATACTTTGAATAATTAAGATATAATATCTTATTCCATAATAAGATAATCTCATATCTTTATTTAAATTAATCTTTATTAATTTAAAATAATTATTCCATATCTTACTCATTTAAATTAATCATATTAATTTAAATTAAGATATTCTATATATATATATATATATATATATATATATATATATATATATATATATATATATATATATATATTAAATAAAATAAAATGCAAATAATTGGTTAACAATTAATCATTGGGGCTTGCGATCCTACCCATTGAGCATTTTATTTTCCTTTTTATTTAATAGAACTATTCCATTAAATAAATAAATAAAAATCCTTTTATTTATTTCCTCTTTTAATTTGACTTTCTCAAATTAAATATTTAAATAGACTACTCTATTTAAATCCCCATTAATTTTGGACAACTGCAAAATCAATTTAATTAAATAGACTCTTCTATTTAATAAATAATTAAATAGACTCTTTAAACTCTTCTATTTAATTTCACCATTAATTAAATAATCAAATAGACTCCTCTATTTAATTTCATTTAATTAATCAAATAGACTCCTCTATTTGTATTTGCTTTAATTGATTTGACAACTTCAAATCAAATGCTTGAAATCATTTTTCCAAAGAAATTAATCATCATTAATTTATGTTCTCAATTACATGTGTTAGCTCGGAGGACTTAATGGACCTATAGGACGAAGCTCCAATGATCTAGAATTACATTGATTGAACTCCTTCGAACAATTAATTCTTATTCATTAACTCCTAGATAACTCCACTAAATATCTAGAGTTGTACTCTTAATACTATAGATATAGTTATGTCCATTGGCTAATATCGTTAACTATATTTTGATCCTTCACAAGTTAGTTCGTATCCATGGCTAGGTAATTGTAGTGTATTATCCTCCATGATACATCTTGTTTCTTAAGCCAAACTGATTCTCCAATGAACAACCTTACATAATCTCCATTATGCGTCTTTACCTTTTCCTTCATCAGAGGAATATGGGGCCCCGCTGTTCAAGATCGAATCAGTCCATAAGGGAACTACTTATTTATTTTCCTATATGGAAAAGAGTGAATTCCATTCTTGTGTAATTACGTTCTCAGCTATAAGCAAGATGCAATCCCCAAAGTGAGATGCATATTGAGCAAACTATATCGAGTCACTCTCACCTATGCAAATCAAAGGTTTGTCTCTTGCGAACATGAGTTAGTAATCCACTCAGGATTATGATCAATTGTACATGATCAACTGATTGATAAACAAAGTGTCTTTCTGTAACGGCTTTCGTAGAAGACAGTAAGTTTATCTTAGTCCAGTCTACTACAATCTCTATTGCAGCAACACCCCACATACACGTCTCTACATGAGCGATGCAGATGAGATCACTTGTGCCAATTCACAAGTGGGCCATGTTAGTGGTGCTACCAGAAATAAGGCACCCAACCTTTATTCATATACTACAGACTATTTGAGTTAAACTTAAGTGAATCTTCCCGTATCATATGCTCACTTTAAGTTGTCATAACTAACTCTGGATCTTATGATGGATTACATTATTAAACTAATAATAAATGATAATGTAAATATTACTAATTAATAATTCCTTTATTTATTTATAGTTTAACTAGATTACATAAGATTTAGGGTAGAAACCCCAACAAAAAGGTTGGGGGGTAAAAGTTTTGTATATTGCGTATATTGTGTATGTTGTTAGTACATTATTCACCTGTTACTAATATTGATATATGTCTCCCCCATTTCATATAGTTGCAGTGAAAGGTATGAAAAAGAATAACTAGTGTAGTATTTATTGTATATTAAGTATGTTGTGTATACAATAAGTTAACTTGTCACTTTGGTGTGGATATTACGTGTATTCGAATACCTATTTCAGGATCATCAAAAAGTTGGTTTTTATAGGTCATCCAAAACAGATTCTTTTGGCAAAATACTTTCAACATTGTAGAGCATGCCCCTCATGCGCACATGGTCACCTTCTAAAAAAAAGGTGTTTATCGTATATGAATATTGCATGTTGCGTATATTGATGCAGACAATTAATGGGTCAATTTATGTATATTATGTATAATGAATACATGACAGCGGCATATGAAAGAGGTGCTTGGATATGTTATCTGTAATAGATATTATGTATATTGTGTATATTATTCACAACAGTTGGGGTATTTATGCGAAAAATATATACTACAGAGCAGTCCACCTACAAAACAGTCCGAAATATGTTACATGTCCGCGAAATATAAACCACATATGAACTGCATCACCACCCTTTCCCAATGCACAAAATGCAAAAAGCCACAAAAGTTATACACTGCTAAACCCATAAAAACAGTAAATTGATCCTCCTAAAATAAAGGACCCCTACCATGTGAAGTATCAAAAATCTGTTTCTTGGGTTTGCTTCACTATACAAAATTCAAGCATTGGATGCTCACACCAAAAGATCATGTCTTCGTCCTTTTCGCACCATTAAAAGGAACTATCGAAAGAGAACTTTGACAATCACTACATTTGTGTCCTTTCCCATTGTAGTTGTAGACCTCGTATTTGGTCCGACTTGTTTGAACAAATTATCTGATTAAGTTATATATGATTGTACTGAGAACCAAAAGTTGACATCCCAAATTAAGTTGAAATGAACAATTTATTTTAATTAGAACTCAATTAAACAAAGAGCCTTTTCTTTTTGTGAAAAAGGCCTAAAAATAAGTTGGGTATTATGCTTTGGTTCATACAAATTAATTATAATAAAAGAACAAGAGATTTGGTCCATATCAATTGATTATAATAAAAGCCCAAAGTACTAAGGCCCTGTTTGGTATGCAATCTGAAAAGCAGAATTTGAATTTAGTGGATTCTAATGAATTCAGAGTTGTATTATGTGAATTTGTTGGTTCTGAAACTGTGTTTGGTAACAGATTCAGAATTTATAATTGAGATTCAGAAATTTGAAATATATGTTTGGTTGGTTACTCAAAAAATTTAAAATCATATTGTGAATCATAACAGTGTAAAAATAATACTTACAACTTTAAATCATTCATTTTTAAGTTTGAAAAAACTAATAATTCATAACTTATAAATTAGAAACATCTTTATCCGCATCAACTATAACTATTTTCATTCTTAGGATAAATTTTTCTTTTTAAAAAAATTATAATAAAGATAATAGAAGCATTGCAAGTCTATCAAATAAACTCTTTAGATTAAAACAACTCAGTTTTTTCCAAAAGGAGAACTAATACAAGATACAATGGGATCCATTCTAAAATTCAAAAGAACCTAGTGCAACCAAAGAGAGAATTTCTCAATAAAAGAGAATTTGAAAAAATATTTTCACACTAAATGGAGAGATCATTTGTGCATTGAAAACCTCCAATAGCGTTATTCAAATAGTACTACATACATTAGTAAATAAGAAGCAGAGAAAAATGTGAGCAGCAACCTCCAAAACACACACACACACACATATATATATATATATAATTTTTTTTATATATTTAAATTAATCTTATATATAATTATAAAAACAAAGTATAAATAAAAAATATGATATAGTGAAAAAATAAATTAACTTTTTTTCCATCAGTTTAGAATTAAGTTTAAGTTTAAAAAGTTAAAAATCAGCTTAAAAACATGCAATTAAAAATTTAATTAAATAAATAAAAGCTAGAACGGATCGGGTCAACCTCGAAAAATGGGCCTGACCCGACCCAAACCCAGAAAATGAGCCCGACTCGTATTTTTATCTCATGTGTTCAAACCCGTGGATTAAATTGTGTGGGTGAGGTCAATCTGTGTTTTTCAGTTTTTGAGTTGGATATTTTGGATTCTTGTTTTAGTTGAATTCATTTTTTAGCCTAAAAAAGAAATTGAATCCAAATTGCTTTTTTCTGGATTGTAAACCAAACACAAAACAAAGCAGATTCCTTTTATTCTTTCAATCCAGATTCATAAAACTGAATCTGGATTGCAAACTAAACGGGCCCTAAAAGTCCACAAGACTTATATCAGGATAGAACTTTCAAATTATGACCCATACTGCTGAGGTTTTGTTAAATCTAACTTTAATTTTTTTTAGTGATTAAGAGTAAAGTAATGATGAATGTTGCCGGAAATTTTACCTCTTATTGTTTTAATAAAATGAAATAAAATATATTTTGTCTCCATTAGTGGTCAAACTACAGGAAGAATAATAATATAAAATTAAATTAACCCCCCTTAAAGTCTGAAGGGGTAAGAGAAAGTAAACAGCAAGATGACATTTATCTCTACAATACAAAACATGACAAATTGTCATTATTAAAAAAAGTCGGTTCAATTTCCCTTCATATCTTAAACTCTAAAAAAAATTCCCTGATAAGGATACATTTAAGGCACCTGCAAAAAGAAAGATTTATTGAAAGTTAAAGATGAATCCAGAAGATCTTAAGCCAATAAAAAAAATATTTTTACCTCATTATAAATACGTTGAAGAAGGTGAACCATGGTAAGAAGAATTTTACTAAAAGAAAAGGAGAGAGACAAGTAATCAGTAATTAAGGAGGAAGAAAGAGCTAAACTCAAAGTAGGTCTCAAATCTAATAAGAGGAGACGATCAGGTATAAGATCTTCATAAAATATAACCTTTTTTCCCATCAGTATGAAAAAGAAGATATATTAAAAGCAGATATGTATATATTAAACAAAAATATATAAATACTTATCTCTAAATGTGTGACTCAAAGCTAATCTGGAAACTTAATCATAAAACAAATAAATTGTATGTGGATAAAAACTTTTAAATAAAATGATAAAATAGAATAGCAACCTATTTAAAATTGAAACAAATCGTTTTGAAAATATATAATATAAAATATAAATATAAAAATATATATAATAAATAATTTATTTTAGATCTAAAACAAGCTTTTGAAAAAGGAATAATTCTTTTTAGGGAGAAGTAGACTATTCATAAGTCTTGAAGATGTAGATCTAGAAGGTCTTAATAAAAAAATCTTGAATAAATTCTTGAAACTCAGATATGAGAACAAGATCCAATAAGAGTGAAACATAGGCAAGAGTTATAATAAAATATTTCAAAAAAGAATAAGAGATTGTCAGTCATTAAAACCTCAAAAAGAATTTTGAAAGGGAAGAACATCATAAAATAATCATAGAAAAAATGAAGATTTTTCGAATTCAAGTTAATGTATGAGTACGTAAATAAGAAAACTTATTTTTGAACATCATAAAAACGCTTGTTCTTTTTTAAGAAGAGCATCCCATTTTATGAATCTGTGATTAAAACAATAGAAAATGAGAAAATAAAGATTCAGATCTGAGAAAATAATTATTGCTGGCAGTGTGATTCCCGGAAAAAAATAATATTAACCTGCCCACGGTTTTGTAGAAAACTATGGACTAAAAGTTGTATTATGTGATGCACTAGTTGTTATATTAGCCTTCGTTTCCAAATTTTTTTAAATATGAATCTGGCTTAGTGGCATAAGCACCTCATCCACTTATTATTGGTCTATGGTTCGATTCATTATATTGTCCTCTTTATAACTACTAATATTATTTGGCTTTATTTTATGGATTAAATATAGAAATGGCCGCTTTTTACTTCCTCTTTTTCCTAATAGCCACATGGTAATAAAACGGAGAAAATAGCCACATTGAGAGATGATTTTACCAACCTACCATCAAATCAGACATATCAAATCTTTTTTTTCTTTTTCTTTGTCTCTTTTCTTCTCTGTTTCTTCCCAAACCCACGTCCCTCCCTCCCTTTCTCTCTCTCATTTTCTTTTTTTTTTTCCCTCCCATTCCATTTTTTTGGTTTTTTTTCAAAAACAAACCCCCCCCAATTCCTCTCTAAACCCTAAACCCTCCTCTCTCTTTCCCTCATTTTTTTTCATCATCTCTCTATATTCTTCTCAATTCCATGGCCCCCTATCTCTCTCTCTCTCTCTCTCTCTCTCTCTCTCTCTCTTTTTTTTTCTTTCAAAATTCCACCATTTTCATCAACTCTCTTCATTTTTTTCATAATTCATGAATGTCATTTTTTTTTAAAAAAAAATCCCATTTACATCCTTCTACAAACTACTCATCACATTTTTTCCCATATTTTATAAATATACTCTTTCTTTTCATTTTTTTCTCTTTCTCGTTTTTTTTTCCATAAATGATGTTCTACTTTTTTCTTCTTTCTTTTATCCATTTTTTCTCTCCAAAATCTTAGATCTCGTGAATATTGAAGATATTGATAAAAGCTAATATTTTTTCTTTTTAGTTTTCTGAATTTTTTCTCATTATCACCTAAATTTCAAGATTTACGTTCTTTGCTATATGTTGTAATATTCGCAATGTATTATCTCCTAAATTTCAATATTTACATTATTTTTAGTTTTTCGTAGTATATTATCTTCAATATATGTAATATACAGTTGTTTGTTTAACTAAATATATATACTCTACAATATACGTAATGTACATAAGTGTCGAAAGGATGAACAGACACCCTCTTTCATCATAGCCATTTTTTTAAATGTATACTTCTGTGACATACGTGATATATATAACTGTCTGTTTTCTCAGTCCACTCTGTTGTTTACCAAATGTATATTCGTTAATATACACAATATACAAAAATGATGAGGGTTTGATGTACACACCCTTCTTTTATGTTCTGTTCTTTGTTATCTGTACATTATGTAATACACATACTATACGTAATACACAATATATGTAATATGCGTCTGTCTATTTATCTAAATATATATTATGTAATATACGTAATGTACATATGTGACGAAATGATCAACGGGCACCCTCTTTCACCATAGCTGTTTTTTAAATGTATAGTTTTGTAATATACGTAATATACATAATTGTCCTTTTTTTCATTACGCTATGTTGTTTACTAAATGTACATTCTTTAATATACGCAATATACGAAAATGACGAGAGTACACACCCTTCTTTTATGTTCTGTTTTTTGTTATCCGTACATTATGTAATATACATTTCTCTTTGTATGTTTGCATACTAAGTATTTTTTTTTATTATATTAAGTATTTGTGTAATTAATATTTTTTTGTTTTTCATTTGCAAATTAAATGACATGTATATTACATATATACATCCTCACTTTTTCTCATATGCAGTTATGAAGCAGAAGACTATATACCCAATACACCAGATGTATAAAATATTTTACATGAGAGGGAAAACTATAAATAATATACTAAAATGAATCTACAAAATTGAATTAAAATCGAAGTATGTATTATAAAATCAAAATGTAAAAAAATAAAAAATTACAAAATATACTAAATACACTAAAGAACTATGAACAATATACTAAATATACTAAAAAATGGGGAAGAAAAAATACATTGGGAAAGAAAAATTGCATCGGAAAAGAAAAAATATCAGAAGTGTCAGACTATACCTAACAGGGTAATTTTGATATATTAAAAAATTGAATAGTAAAAAGTGGCTAAATATTGCACATTTTCAAAACATGGCCATTTGGGATAAATACCCACCTCCAAGTGGCTATTGTGATTTTTCCCCTTATTTTATTTAAAGGGTCAGTGGTATGTTATGTTCTCTTTTCCAAATATATTACATTCTTATAATTCACCAGCTTATGACAGCTCACATCCATTATGAGCTCCATTATCTTTAAAGTAGTTTTTAACTTTTATAAAGTAGATTCTTTTTATTTTGTTTTCTTTCAAAATTATTAGTTTTTACTATTTGCTTTTTGAAAAGGTGACTGACAAGGGTCCTATCCTGTCTCCCACCTTCTTTTGTCTTTTGTGTTTTACTTTCAATTATTTTCTCTTTTCATAAAGATGATTTAGACAGGGGTCCTATCCTGTCTACTCATCCTTATCTCTTAGTTAGCCTTAATTTTCATTTCAATTCCACACCCCAAATATCAGTCTATATAAAGGACTGAAACTTGTAAGAAGGGATCATCGAGCAAAACAATTAAGCTTATATAGACTGATATTTGAGGTGTGAAATTGAAATAAAAATTAAGGCTAACTAAGAGATAAGGATGAGTAGACAGGATAGGACCTCTGTCTAAATCATCTTTATGAAAAGAGAAAATAATTGAAAGTAAAAGACAAAAGACAAAAAAAGGTGGGAGACAGGACAGGGCCTTTGTCAGTCACCTTTTCAAAAAGAAAATAGTAAAAACTAATAATTTCGAAAGAAAACAAAATAAAAGGAATCTACTTTATAAAAGTTGAAAACTAATCTAAATATAATGGAGCTCATAATGGATGTGAGCTGTCATGAGCTGGCGATGGTGCACGTCTTCCTCCCCATGAAAGTGGCTTTATTAAAGTTGCTTTTACTGATGTGTCATGTATTTTTGTCGTCTTCTAGAATTCTGTCAGTAACTACTAGTTGTCAAGCTTACCAACCGTTTTACGCCTCCTGCTGCGTGGAACACCCGACTGTCAATTAGTTGACGAAAACCTTCATTATTCTACAACCTTAAAAAATACTGAGTCTTCAAGCTCTTCAGTCACAGAGTCTGATTTGAGCGTCTGTTTTCGAACAATTTTCTTGGGAAGTTGGAGATGAACTTTGCCAGAGGGATGACTTACAACACTTTTTGTGACGACCCGACTTATCACATAAGTCTAGGACTCGAGTACGCAAACAAAAGCTAGGACCGTGCTTCGTTCAAATGACTTTAACACGAAACATTGGAAAATTGGACATGAAATGTACGTAAACATTTAATAATCTGCTTAGATTTCAAAAGAAAATCCAGCTCATCGGCCGTCTCATAACATCGAGTAAAGTTTAGAGTTATAAAACATGTAGAAAAATGTGTAAAGTACACGGTAAAAAGGTCGTGTTAAAAATGTCGTGGTGCACCACGGTGAAGTTATTACAAAACATATCATTCCAAAAATATTTACATAAAGTGCCTATCACATAGACCCCAAATACAACAAGACTTCACATCCCGAAGACGTGACTCGCGTGTCCAGTGGCTAATCCAAAGTCTTCATCCTGTACGTCAACGAGCACCATCTACCGCTCCACGCCCTCGTCCCCAAGCAACACCTGAAAGGTGATATAAAGCACCTCTGAGTATGACACTCAGTGAAAATAAAAGAATATGAACGGTGATGTGGATGCTCATAACATAATGCACAAACAGAAACATATATGTAAGAATGCAATTTATCGGGTACACAATGTGAGTAGATATACATGATCAAACTGTAAACATTTCAAACATGTACTATTGTCAAGCCAATTTATTCATCTCATATTCCATCTTATCATTTCCGCTAAGTTAACAAAACTCCACTTTCACAATTCCTGGTGTCTCACTACGCCCTATACACATCACATCATTAATTAACACCCGAGCCATAGTTCCAGCTCTTTATATACCTCTTTTCCTTGTGTTACACTGTGACGACCCGACTTATTTATATAAGCCTAGGACGTGAGCACGTAGCGGAAGCATAAAGTTTAACCTTTAAAACATATAAGTTATTAAAAGTAATAAAAAAAAATTTGGCATGATGTGTACGTAAATTCTTTAACCCAAAATAATATATCAACCTGTTTATTTATAATAACAACGGCTCGTCGGCCGGTTCAGAAAATCCCAAGGTTCAAAGTATAAACAAAATATGGTTGCACCATTTTCAAAGTTAAAACAAAACATATATATACATAAGTTTCAAACATAGACCATAAACATAATTTTATCTATCAATAACATTTCCCAAAATGATCCTCGGCTCGCATGTCTAAAAGCCATTCCAAAAGCTGCATCTCGGGTCATCAACGTGCACCACCTGCCACTCCACGCCCTCGTCCCCGAGCATTACCTGAAAGGTGATTTAGAGCACCTTTGAGCATGACACTCAGTGAAAAAACAAAAGAATATGAATGGTAATGCGGTATGGACATAATGAAAGGATGAAATAAAGTAAGAACATGCTTTAAGTACAAGAATGGTATATCAATGGCAATATAGAACACATCAGCATAAACCTGGTGTCTTACTACGCCCCAAATCACAAGATCAATTCACAATCCCGAGCCATAACTCTTTTCAATCTCAACTTACCTCAATAACTTCAAGCAACCAAGTCATTCTCATTTAATATTTCAAGACTTATTTACATCCTCTTTGCCACGGTAACCTCATGTATCGTCCAACACCCATACACCAAGACACGGGTTACGACCCCATGGCCTTAATACGATCAAACAAAATGCGTGAATGTTATATAATGTCATGAAGTGCATTTAACATACTTTCTTTATACAACATAATTTAACAAAATGTTGGTTTAACAAACATAGGTGAAACAACATCTTAAGTTAACATGTATCACGTACATTATCCACACAATGGACATTATTCATGCAAACTCATGAATCACAATCACACTTTTCTTCTTTCAACACAATGATCTCTAACCACCTAACATAAATGGGAAATACAACAAATAGGCATAAACATGTTCCCAATTCAAAATAAAACTCATTGATTAGCTAAACTCAAATATTAAGCAAGTAGGCATGCTTATAAGATCAACTACTCAAAAACATACACCGGTTTTGAGTTAACTAATGTTCGGCCCCTTTGTAGCCATTGTCAAGGTTAATATCCACAACCACATTCCTCTTTGATTCACACTCTATCAATCCACACCACCAACAACATCCACCTTTATCCCCAAACACATTTTAAGACAACTTGATTAACGCTTGAAACAACACGCCGGTCACCTTTCTCACCTTTTCGATTTATACTCGGAGCTTGTTCTTGACCCTTATCCTACATGAAATATTCCATACATATTTAGATGTAAATTATTACATATAAATCAGCCCATGATAATAACAACACGCCTCAAACTCGGTTAGTAGCAAAATGCTCAAAACTAGTCAAGTTGATTACTATTTTTGGCCAAAATGGAAACTAACCCAAGAATCATCAAGTTGGGCTTCCCTTATGTTTCTTATGTATAAAATATACATGTTAGCATTCATTATTTCCAGAATTGATATCTTTACACACTTACTCAAGAAAAACCCAAAATTAGGGTTTAGGGTTTAGGGTTACGACCTCATGGCCATGCAACGAATATGAAATGCATGAATGAAATGGTATGAAATGAAAATAGAATAGTCAAGCTCTCTTTCAATAACTATCATGAAAAGTACTCTCGGCTCAACGAGCATGAACAAGGCAATTCCTCCAAGCAGTGTATGACTCAATCATACTACGCATCCTGCTCGATATTCACATGATACATGTAAGACATAATTCACGAATACAATTTTCATTCACATTTGCATGCTATTCACGAAGCACTAACAATAGCATATCGAATGTTTATGAAATTAGCCCCAATTCAGTATATGACTCGATCATGGACTAAGAGTACAAATATTAGCAAGCAAGCATACTCAATTAAGCAAACAATTAAATAAACACATATCGGTTCGAGCCATCTAGCTCATTGTGGTCCTCTTAGTATTGGCCGGATCAATTTCCACATCTCGTTACCTTCTCGAAATTTGATCCCTTACCATTTATAATTCATAATCATAAATAACCATTCTCACAACAACACGCAAGGAAAACACGAATCACATCGTAACACCCTTCCGTTTCATTATGTTTTCACCTTCATAATTAGCCTCGTTTGTTTCCGCTTGTCCTTGTCCTTGATCTTGCCTAATTCCTCTTAAATCTTATATAAACCTTCCTAATATGATGATTCCACCATAAACCAACAAGAATCCTCTTGGATTTTCCCACCATGAAAGCTAGATGAAGGTAGGAAAATGTTTTGGAAAAAGTGAGTAGGAGAATAATTTTAGGTCATCATATAAAATAAAATATTTTATTTGGACAAATTTTGGAAAGAATAAAAGATTTTATTTTATTTTGATTTTCATTAATTAAATTTTCCTCTTTTGTTTTTCCCTCTTGGCTATAAAAAGGACCCTCCTACAACCCTAAACACATACAATATTCACAAGAGCAAAAACCTTGAAGTTTTCTCTACATCTCTCCTTTTCATGGCCATAACCTTTCTCCTCTTGCTTTCTAAAAACACACAAAACATTCATAAGAACCTCCCTCCCTTTATCAGTTTTACTCTCCTTATCATCTTCTTGATTCACTTGTTGGAACTTGGGGCTACACATTTGTAAGCTTCTATCGAACCAAGGTAAAATCTTTTTCTATTAAAAATATAGTCATTCATATGTTGCTGTTTTGTTTTATTTAATTTCGTGATTTTTTTATAATGATTTAGATTTTTTTGAAATTTTTATTTGAAAAAAGACTTAACCATAGAAAAAAGAATCAACTGATTTGGATTTCTGGTTAAAAAGTTATGATTTTTGAAAGTTTAATGTTCAAACCGATTCACTGTTTCGGATTTTTTTACACACCTTGTCATTACGTGATTTTTCATTTCTGATTCTTTGAAAATAATGATTTATGGTTATTTTTATATGAAACTAGACTCGTAAATAAATATTTAGGAACAAGAATCACTCCGTTTTGATAAGTATTAAAAAAGACATGATTTTTTAAAGTTGGTGTAAATTCTGCAGAAATTTATGTAGCGAAACCGTGGCTGAAACTTTTGACATAAAAATCTGATTTTTTCTTACAAAGTGTGTGTACTTTTAGATATTAGAAATCAATCTAGGATGAACCTAAAATATTTAGAAGAAAGAATCGAGTAAAAATACATTTTTGTTCTGAAGTTATGAATTTCTAAAGTTGAGGCGTTATATTTGGGATAATTATGCTAATTTTATTTGTTTGCCATATTTGTGTATTTGGTTGTCATATTTTATGTTTTTCTATTTATTGTCTTCAAATTAAGGTAAATCTTGAATTGATTTGTTAATATTATATTGATGTATATTGGATTTTCAAAAAAAGAAAGAAGTTTGAATTTATTAGGATACTAATTTTCCAACTTCCTAAAAGGACACAATTTGATTAAATTACCAAATTTTTTAATATAAAAGTGGAATTAATTAGGATACTAATTTTTCAAAGCATAAAAATTAACAATGAAATTTTAAATATAGAAATTAGAATTTATTAGGGTTTTAATTTACCAAACTTTCTAAAAAAAACAAAACATTAAAATCTAAATCTTAAAAAAATTGAATTTATTCGGGTATTAATTTTTTGATTAAGAAAAATTAAGAGATTTTAACAAACAAAAGTTTTCCTTTTAAAACTTAGGGGACAAAAGTGAAACTTACCTTAAACCTAATATTGAGCTAAAAAATCATTATTTTTATAACAAAGATAAAACTTTATAATGAACTAAAATATCCTATTTAAAACTTAAACAACAAAAAAATCATTTTCGAAAACTCCGACGACGGAATATAGGGCGTTGGAATACCATGCTCCTAAACATTCTTGAGGTAAGGAATTTTTTTTCTCGGAATACTGAGTAAATTCCCGACAATATTTTTCTAATGGCTTTACATCACTCATACTTATTTAATCATGTCTTATTACTAAAGTATTGATTAATAAAACATGAGACATTTAAAAATAACCAAAAATAATAATTTTTTTTATAGATAAAGGCTTTCATTAATAATACACCAAAATAAAAAAACAACAATCGTTTTTAAACGAACATAATAGGGTGCTAATACCTTCCTTATGTGTGAATGAACTCCCGAATCCATAGTCAAAAGTTGGTAGACCATCCTTACTTAATGACTAGGTATCACACCTAATTTAGAAAACCAATGATTAGTGGCAACTCCTTTTATTTTTCCGCGTCGCATTCACGTGGCAACAGAGTTCTGTGAGAGTTTGCACAGAACTGGATAAACCAAGAGTGATCTTGGGATTTGAAAAAGAAGACTTTGGACCAAGCTCTTATATAGTAGTAATAACTATATGTTTGAGGGATGAATTTGACGGAGAATTTCTTTTCCGTATATATTTCCTGATTCCATTTGGTTGGAGTAAGGACTTTGAAGATTTTTATTTTTGAGAACACGATCATTTGAGGGGATCGTGGATCTGAAACATGAGTGTGAGAATCAGCTCATAGAACTTCTTGGTATTTAGGATAGATTCAGGAAGGTAACTGAATCCTTTAGAGAATATATTGGAAATTATTCCTTCAAGGGAAGGAGCCTCGAACTCAGGCTCTACAATACAGTCGAAGACTATCATTTGCTTTTGTAAGTAACCCTTCATTACGGGTTCTGGCATAAACCGGGGTAACGAGATTACTGCTTGGGAGTATGTTGAAGGATTTAAAGAACCCTTATTTGAAGATAATAACGTGGTTGAAGACCTCGGTGGAATCTATGATCTCGGAGCCAAAGGCTCATTGATTTGAATGCCTCTGTTGTGACGGCGATTTCTGGCCACTAGTGTGAAACCTTCGTCATCACATAAGACGTATTGATCCGCTCTCATCAGAGAGGGTATTTGAATGGCTGGTGCCTTTCCCTTTGAAGAGGAAGAGGTTGTTTGGTTTTTCTTACTTCAGCTCATAATGAGAGAAAGAGGAAGGAGGAAAGAAGGCTAAGGGTTTTCTTAGAGAGGTGCTCTCTCGAAAGATAATCTGCCAAGGGATTGTTGGTTCCTTTTATAGGCACAATTTTGTAATCAAAACAGGATAAGATCGCCTACCACCTGGCTAAGATCTGTTTAGACACAAGATTTTTTACATCTTTTACTAAGACAAAAGTTGAGGCTTTTGAATCTGTTTTAATTGTAAAAGATTTATTGATTAACTCTCCTTGGAATTTTTGGACACATAGGACAATGGCCAGTATTTCCTTTTTTTACTGTAAAGTAATTTGATTGGGCATTATTCCAGACTCCTGAATGAAATCTGACAATTGATTGTTTCTTATATTTGCACTGTTTTAAGATTCCTCCATATCCTATATCTGAAGCGGCAATTTCAACGATAAGGTCGGCTGACTCATCTATAAGACTAAGACACAGAATCTTTTTGACAAGAGATTTGATTGATTTGACGGCTTGAGTATGCTCGTTCGTCCATGGTGTTTGATTCTTTTTCAACCTTTGAAAAAGAGGTTTGCAAATAGGTCTGAGGTCTTTTAGAAAATCAGACACATAATTGAGGCATCCTAGGAACCTTTGTAATTGGGTTTTGTCTAGGATTTTATCTGGGAACTTAGAGATGAATTTTAAAGACCTTTGAATAATTTTAATTAACCCTAGGTGGATTTCAAAACCTAAAAAGCGAATGCTTGTTTGGAACAGTTTAATTTTCTTTTGGGTGACAACTAAACCGTTACGCTTTCATAATTTCTATGAAATTATGAAAGTGTTTGAAATGTTGATCTATATTTGATGAGAAGATAAGAACGTCATCAATATAGACTATTGAATAATCTTGAATGGGATTTAAAATGTCATTCTGTTCCATTCGTATTGTCTGAAAGGGACATTGAAATCCGTTTTATACTTATCTTTTTCGGCTATTTGAATCTGCCAAAATCCTGACTTCATATCAAATTGAGAAAAAAAAATTGTAGTTGAAATTCTTTTAGTTAAATCCTGCTTGTTAGGAATAAGATATCTAATCCATTGTAAAACAGAATTTAAAGGCTTGTAATTAATAACTAACCTTGGAACTCCTCGCTCTAGTTCTGCTGCATTGTTAACATGGAAAGCTGCACAGAACCACGGACTTTTGCTGGGCCGAATCAACTTTATTTTTAAAAGATCTTCGATCTCTTTCTTACAGTGGGTTAAAAGATCACTATTCATCTGGATGGGCCTGGCCTTGGTAGATATTTGGGCCTCTTTAAATTCCTTGATATAAGGTAGTCCAACAATATGTTATTTGTGGGCCCAAAAGGCATTTGGGTCATTTGAACAAACTTCCTTCTTTATTTTGGACTGAACCTCTTGGATTTTCTTTTGAAGAGTTGGGCTTTTAAGGTTCTCTTCAATTCTTTTGAAACTAATCTTGTCTTTGAGAAAAGATATTTGTCGTTCCTTTCTTTGAATAACATTAACCTCGTGAGTCCTTGGAGGTTTAATGAATTTAAACGATACTTCTCTTCCTGCAACGGTTGAGAATAATCCTTCTTCATTGACTCTGATGGGAAACAGCTGAGTTATGAAGGGTGTGCCTAAGATGATAGGCTGACTATGGTTTTTTACCAAGATGAAGGTGTTTGTAAAAAAAATTCCTTGGTTGCAAATGTGTGCTTTAGATAGCTTATATTTGATATTTAGAGGTTGTCCATTTGCTCCTTTGAAACCTTTGGTTGTCTTCTCAAAGTATTTTGAAGGGATGGTTCCTTCTAGAATATAATTCTGGTTTGCTCCTGAGTCAATTAGGGCTACCATATTCATACTATAGTCCTTGATTCTTAAAGTGATCATTGAGTACCACTTCTGGAGCCGTATTTGGGTTATTGGATTGATAAACACTTCTTCCTTTTCTTTTGAAGGTGTTGCAACTATATTAGAAGCTTCTGGGATATCTTCTTTTTGAACTTATGAATTTCCTGCATTGTTAGTTTCATAGGATCTTAAAAATACAATTTCAGAATAAATTTGAGAAATGTCACCTCGGGCTTCTTCTTGAAAATAGAAGGTTGACTGTTTGAGATTGGAGACTTCCTTCTTTAAGTCTTTGATTTCCTTTTGAAGATCTGCTACAGATACTTCTCTAGGTGTTTCAAATTTGGCATACACATCTTTTATGGAATAGGGGGCGGGATTAGCCTCTCTTCTTGATGTGTTTGAATTGATAGACTCTTTGAGTCTGTTGAGGATTGTTATTTTCAACTGCTCATCCTCAATCTTTGCTACAGCTTCGAACAATAGTTCTTGATCTGCAGATAAAACATTAATAGAAATGTTGTTATTGCAAGGACAGATATGTTTACCTTCTTCATCTAAACTGCTGTTTTGGTCATCGCTAGAGTCAGATCCTAGCTGATCATCGTTTTCTATTGCCATGACTTGATCATCTTCTCCTTCAGAGATTTCTGGATCTGTCATGAAGACGTTGAGTAATTCTTGCTTGATATCTTCATCGATTTCAAGCTGATTGATTTTTGCCTTTAATTTGCAGGCACTTGCATAATGTCCATATGCTCTACACTTGTAGCATTGGATTTTCTTTGCATCGTGAGTTGGAGGCTTGTTTGCTGGGTTAAACTTCCTCTTGTGATTATTAGTTCTTTGCTTGTTTTCTGTTTAAACCTTCTGGTAATAACCTTGCTGCTTATTATATGGTCTAGAACTTATTCTAGGGTTATTCTTCTTCGCCTGTCTCTTTTTTATACGAGATGGCCCTTCAACCTTTTTGCATCCTTATTGTTTGCAAAAAGCTTCAAGTTCTTTTCTTTCTGATCCCTTGGAATGGGAAATCTTATTCTGTATCTTTACTTTGTTACACAACTTTAATCCTTCAGTGATAACAAAGTTGATTAGTTCACCATAGGTCAGAGAATCCCATAGGATGTTTCTTCGATACTTCTCGTCAAGACCTAATCTGAGTCTTTCTGAAAAGAGCTTTGGAAGACCTGCAATAAATCTTTACTTCCAGAAAAGAGAATTACAGTCAGTTCTCATAAATACTTCAGTAAGAAAAGTATCTTTCTACCATCTGAAATCTTGAAGAGTTGGACATCTAAGATTCTGAAGATGCTTGCTGTTCTTTGCTGGTGACTTGTAGGATCTCCAACAAAGTGCTTTGAGATCAAGTAAAGAAGTGTATTGATAGCATCTGAGACTGTTTCTTCATAGGGTTCCCAGGTTGAAGGTTGTCCTTCAATTTTTACTTCTTTTCTCTTACTTGATATTGTTGTGTGGGTAAGAACATGTTTTCTTTCTTCATCAGTAACAAAGTTATCCCACCAACCTTTGAGTTGTCCACAGAAACCTGTTGCTAAGGCACTGGCTATTGCATGATCCCATGTACCATTGGCTTTGAAAGCTGAGGCGGCGATCATCATTTCATGCAGAACATTGAGTATCTGAAACTAAGATAAACCATCTATGTTCCATTCGATAAACGCTCTCACGAGCTCAACATTATTAAAATTAAAGAATTATGAATAAAGATATATTTTTAAAAAAAATCCAGGATGTTACACTTTCAGCTCGTATATTGGGGCTACCATGCACTTCGTTGCGAACGCTTAATGGTGCTGAGTCACATACATCAGGTGGATTCCCGCAGGCGTTTTGTATATCACGTCTATCAGGTATGTCGAAGCAAGTTTCGTCCAAACGTGTTTATGGGGGGTCTCTGGTACGTTGTGTATACCCTCAAGTGTGTTCTGGCACTCTTTCGATTGTATTTTTGAGCAGTGGTCTTGTAAATCCAAATAATCTTCATCTTCATGACTATCAAATACACCATCTTCACTATGAGCCTCCACCGCCATATCTATAAAGTTAATAGCCAATGAACACCTTACACACTCGACGTTTAGGAAGTTATACAAAAACATACAAACTTCATCCGCAACCAAGCGGATATATTTTGAAACGTTCACTTCACTGACTAACTCAATAAACATATTTAAATTACCAACATTGTGCAAAGATTCAATAATGATAGCCTTGAAAACATGAATATCGTGTGTAACAAGTATAGAAATTGTTCGAGTTGTGAAAGAAATATACTTATTCTACCTATCCCACATTCCATCTCACTTTATCTCAATAGCTATGACCTCTATTCTCTCTCGTGTGAAATCAAAACAAACGAACAAGGAATGAAGGGGATAGTACATGAAATATAAAGCATGGAAAGATATATCACTATGGCCAAGAGGAAGGGAAAATGAAGGAAAAAGGTGTATTGGTTGAGGGCGAACCATTGTTTATATAGCAAGAAAAAAAGTTTATAACATAGTTCCACATACAAAATTTGAAAAGGTGAAAATTTGGGAGGGAAACAATTTTTTTTTAAAAATTGAAAGCAAATGGTAATATGGAGGGAAAATTCAATAGCCTAATGTATGATATTAGCCACAAAATAATGATTTCATTTGTACTTAAAGGTGAGGTAAGGTATAAGCTTGTAACGTCCCGTTATTTTGAAGTGAAATTTTTTTTTATTATTATTCTATTTTATTTTATTTTATGTAATGTTATTTCTTTATTTATTTCAATTCAAGTATTTATTTTAATTATTATTTTGTAATTTCGATTTTAGTAGTTAATTTCGACCGAAATTGCTTTTAATCGCTTTTAATGCTCTAAATTCGTTTAGGTGACATTAATAATTATTAATAGGCCAATTAATAATTATTAATCACCTTTAGATTTATTTAAGAGCTTCGGGTTTCGATTTAGAAGTCAAAAGTCTTAAAAGGACGCAACCGTCATTTCCAATTTCTTAAAAATATCCAAATTCACTATTCCATCATCTTTAAAAGTCACAAGTTGACCAAAAAACTTCATTCTTCTCCTTCTCCTTGCCGTGGCTTTCTTTCCACCATGGGAGGGTTTGATTTTTCTTTGGCCTTTCTGCGTTTCTGGACGCATCGTCGTGTTTTCGGTTGCGTTGGATTGGTAGGGACGAGGGCTACCTATCCAACCTAGCTTTTCGAAGTTTCTCGTTCCCTAAGGGAAAAGTAAGTTTTCAAAACTTTTTATATGGATTTGTTCGTTTTTTATTATAAATGAGTTTTGAAGTTGAAATCATGAATTTCTATCATGGAATTTGACGATATTGAGCCCGGATTTTCGAAAAACACTATTCATCCGAAATTACTATTCATCCGAAATCACTATTCATCCGAAAATACAAACTTGTTCTCATATTAGATATGAGTTGTAATATGTTGTGCAATTGATGAATTGTAGGTGCGATTGCTCGGTTGTTGAATTGTGGGAAATCGGAGATTTGGACCAAAACTAATTTTGGCTAAGGTGAGAATAGTTATGATTTAAAGTAACTATAGAAAGCAAATGAGTGTGATGGTTTGTAGAGTTTGAAAACTAAGATTAGAAACCGAATCTAAGATTAGAGGGATGTGAGATAGTGCCCTTAGAATTAAGAGTTAATCCTTTAAGTGAGAACTTAGGAGTTCTCAAGGAAAGTATTGAATCTTAGAAGATTCTAAGTTAGATTCGATTCGAAACTAAGATTGGACTATTGGAAGTTAAAAGATCCAACTTGTAATTAGAACGGTTAATAGAACCTCGGATTATATTGGAAGTTAGAATCCTTGAAGGTATAGGTTAATCGTTTAAGTTATGATTCTACTTTTATTATTGATACCAGGAGTTCGATCGACATATCGTTCGTCCAAGTTTACTATTTATTTACTTTATGCCCTTTTACTTCATACTTGTTTCAACTACTTTAATATTGTACTTTACGTTTATTTACTTTTACGAGCATATCACAACATCTCGCACCATAACATATTGCACCATAACATCTCGCATTATGAAAAGAAGGAAAGAATGTTGGACCCTTCTGGGATGTCTGCATCGCCCTGAGAGAGAAAAAAAAGAAGGAAAGAATGTTGGACTCTTTGGGGAATGTCCAACGCCTCCGGAAAAAAAGAAAGGAAAAATGAGAAAGAAAAGAAGGAAAGAATGTTGGACCCTTCGGGAATGTCCGCATCGCCTTCAGAGAAAAAGAAAATAAAGAGAGAAAAGAAAAGGAGGGAAGAATGTTGGACCCTTCCTGGGGATGTCCGCATCACCTTCTTCATTCATTCATTCATGCATAAAGGGCGAATGCGTATCCGACGGGATGTACTCATTACTTTTATGCATATGATAGATGAGAAAGAGAATCGAGATGTTTGATTGATGCAAAGTTTATTTACTTTTATTACTTATGTCATAACAATGTTAATGGATGAGTATTGACTACGATTATTAGCAATATCATCCTTAGAAAGTATAAAATGAAATCACCTAGAGTTTGGATGACTTTAGGAGTGAATTGTGTCAGATTACTTGGACACAAATCGAAATGCGAGTTTGAGGTCTATCTTTACTTTTTATGCTTATTATTCTCACTGGGCTTAAGTTGTTAGCTCATGATATTACAAAAATTTCAGGTAATGCCCTAGCTAGAGGTCGAGAGAGAGGAGATGGTGTTGCATGATCGAGGGATGAAGACTTTGAGATGGACTAGGTGGTTGTAAAAATCCATGTACATGGTTTTCGTGATTTTCATATAATTTTGAGATTTGTACATTTGTGTATAGCTCTTAAGAGCTTTTGTCTTTACTTTTATGTTTATAAATCATTTTGAACTCCTGATAGGAACTTAATGTTCCTTGTGTTTTTAGATGTTTGAATTTAATATGTAAACAGGTTTTGGCTAGCCTATTTTCAAACATAATCACGCCAATTTTCTTAAAATAAAAGACTTCCGCTGTTTTTCTCTGATTTAATTTATTTAAAAGTGACGGGTCGTCACAAAGCTAGCTCAAAAAGGTTGACATATTAGCCAAACTATAAAAGAGTGTTTTTGGGATATAATATTAACAAAATCTAATAAGTGACTACTCAATACTAAAATAATAAAGGTGGTTGTTTGTGAAATTGGAAGGAAGAAAAGTGTCACAAAGTACCTTTTTTTTAGTATTGTGTCTATTTGGTCTTTGAATTATTGAAAATAAATTAAATTGGCCACTGGACTATTATAAATGTTAAAAAACTTAAAAGAAGTTGATTGGATAATTTTTATTTTTATCATATTTATATTGTTGATGTGGCATAACCTATTGTTTTTAGTTGCTGACATGATATTTCAAAATTTTGATGGCTATTTTTTTAGGGCAAATTACGAAGAACACCCCTGTGATTTTGGTCAAATGAAAACATTCACCCTAATGTTGTCTTTTTTAGTCATAACTTCTTTATCTGACTCTGATCTAGATTATTCAAAATGTTTTGGAATCCTTGTTTCAAGATCTACGTGATTGTCTAAATTATTTGTAAATAAGATGGTTTATGACTTCAATCATACCTAATGTTTTGAAGTAACCATAATGTAGAGATCGATACGAGGATTCCAAATTTTTTTGAATAATCCAAATCAGAGTTCAAACGAAGAAGTTATGATTAAAACTATACGTTAATGGGAAGAGGGTCAAATTGCATAATTGTGAAACTATAAGGATATAAATATTTATCTTAATTATAGGCGGTGTGTTTGTATTTGACCAAAACCACAGAGGTGTTATTTGTATTTTATCATTTTTTAAAAATAAGAATATAGTCTGTCCTCTCTTTCACTCTCTCACCTTTCATCATCTACCGTGTTATGATTAGCGAACAACAAGAATATACCCTCCCTATCCCGCAAACAACTTAAAGAGACTCTCAATAATTTTAAAAGATTCAATTAAATCCATTAATTTGTAGTATGTATCAATTTAATCTGTTAGTTTGAAGTCTATATCAATTTAGTCTCTATAATTTTAAATATGCAATTTAGTTTTTATGATTTGAGTTTGTGTGAATTTAGTTCTTATAGTTTTAATTTTTTTTTTTAATCTTTGTGATTTGATTTTACAAAATAAGTTGTCATTACCACAAGTTACATGATTACTTATGTATCTGTTTTCTATGATTGTTGATTATGTACGTGACAACTATATAAACAATCGTGTTAATTTGGGGTGATACGATACAGATATTTTGTATTTTTTATCAAATAATAATTATTATTAACTTGAAATTTTTTTTAATACTAAGGAACAAAAATAAAAATAGCCACTTTTTAACTCTTAAATTCCTAAATAGCCACTTTTTTAAAACTTTATCTAAATAACCAATAAAATAAAGAAAAATACAATTTTACCCCTCTCTCTTCTCTCCTCTCTCTCCTGTCATGTCACTTCCACTCCTTTCTTTTTTTTTCCCCTCTCTCTCTCTCTCTCTCTCTCTCTCTCTCTCTCTCTCCTCTTTTCTCTCCTTTTTCCATCCGTTCAACTTCTTTCTTTTTTTTTTCTTTCTTTTTTTAAATTAAATAACTCTTTCTTTTTCAAAAAAAATTCCCTCCCATTCCCCCCCCCCATTTTCTTCTATATATTATATTTTCCTCATCTCTCTCTCATTTTTTTTCTTTCATTTTTCATTTTTCTCTCATTTCTTCTTCATTCTCTCCCTCATTTCTTTATCTATTTCCTATAATTTTCTCTCAAATTTCCATTCATTCTCTCATTTCTTCTTCATTCTCTTCCTACACTTTTTTAATTTACTATGTCTCTCCTTAATTTCTTCCCATTCTTGTTTTGTCATAAAAAAATTTCACGTTTTTGTTCCGAATCTCAAAGATCTACACCAAACATAGCATGAATTTGACGAAAGGTATTATTTTTTTAAGTGTTTTAGTTTGATTAACGTCTTTTGTTGTTTTATGTAGTATACATATGTTCTTAATACTGGTTTCTACTATATATATAATATATGTGATATAAGTTGTTTTTACAATATACGTAATATACATATCTTAATCTATCGTTTGTTTCTATTTTGCTTAATCAGTCTGTAATATACGTGATATAATATTTGTAATGTATTATCTGCAATATATGTAATATACGACTGTTTGTTTTATAAATATATAGTATGTAATATACATAATGTACATAAATATTGTAATATACGTGATATACAACTGAAGGAAAATTGTTCACGTATATTACAATACTTAGTCTGTAATATACGTAATGTACATAAGTATTATAATATACGTGATATACAACTGAGGAAATGGTCAATGTATTCCCATCATTTGTTCTGTTTTTCCTTCTTCTTTTATATTTTTTTAGTATTCGTACACTATGTAATATACATAATATACATTTAGTTATTTATTTTACATATTAAATATTATGTATTAACGCTCTTTTGTTTTCATTTGCAGGTTAATTGACATGTTTATACGTATATTTACATACTTGTGAGTATTTTTCAAATGCACTTACAAAATCGGAGGCTGATATACACAATATACTAGAAGACAAACACATTTTACCTGAGAGAACAATATACCCAATATACTAAAAATAATATACATAAATGAATTAAAATGAAAATATGTACAAAATATACAATATACAATAATTCAAAATTGAAATAAAGCATTTACTAAAAAATATTGAAAATGTACAAAAATAAATAAATCAAATGCAATAAAAACTAGACACGATATACTGAATATACGAAAATTAGAGAATGAAGAATGCATTGGGAAAGAAAGTATTGGGAAAGAAAAAAAATGTCAGAAATGTCAGATATACGTCATATACGGAATTGTCAGACGTGTCAGACTATACTTGATATACGGACAAAGACATTTTTGGTATATTTAAAATTTGAATAGTAAAAAGAGGCTAATTCAATAACTTTTAAAAAAGGTGGCTATTTTGATAAATGTACCCTCAAAAGTGGCTAATTTGATTGTCCCCTAATACTAAATTGAAACTTTTGAAATTGTAATTAAACCCAGTTATTTTATTGGTTTTAATTATTGCTGTCAAGGAAGCGTATCTGTTCTTCTTCTGGTTTGCCATCACTCACTCCTCTGCTTCACTCTCTAACCTTACTATTTTTCTAGATCTCATCCCATCACCATTTTCTCATTCATTCATTCATTCTCCAAGATTTATTAATTTCTCGCAGATTGATTCAAGAAGAGAATTGAACCGTATATCAGAGATCTGACCCCACTGATCCTGCATTCTGGTTTGCAATTCTCTTATTTTTCTTCTTCAGGTCTTTCAATCCAAATTTACGTTTTTTTTTTGTTCATTTCTTACAATTCGGAATTGAAAAACGCACGATTTCATTGAATTTTCGATTTCTAATGTGTGTTATGTAATCGAATGAGCCCCGTTCCGTTGCAAATTGTTTCTTAAAATCCCGCGTTTACTCAAGTTGAATAAAAATTGTTTCCATTTTTATTTATATTTATAAAAAAAAATGGGTATTCAATTGTGTTTGTTGTGAAATCACACTTGACCGTGTAGAAAATATAATTGATAATGCAACGATAGTGAATGGGAAATTTGAAAATCTGTTTTAGTTGCTGAATCTTCTTTTGATAATGTCATTTCATTCCATATGCCTTCTATTTTTATCAAATTTTAACTGACTGTTATGTTTTTGTCAGTCACGGTCATTTTCGTCCAACTTTTTACAAGTAGTTGTCTGAAATCTTTATTTGCACCATAACAGACGTCATGGAATCTTCAATGCTTTTTAATCACCTCCAGGTTTGAATTCCCCCTCTTTTTTAATTATTTGTCCTGTTATTTTATACATCAACCATCAATATTCTGAGAAGCATAGACACGGACATGGGACATCGCTATGATATGATGTGTCCCCATTGTGTCCATTGTGTTCTCTAAAAATTACAAAAAAAATCGGGTACTCCAAATCACATGTCCAGAGCACATTGTGCGACTTGGAAACTCTTCTCAGAATGAAGTGTCACTACGTCGGAGTCAGCATTTGATCACGTGTTTGCTTCTTACGCACTTGTATTAATCTGGGCAGGCTGCAGAACCATTTTTCCTATTGGCGGGTCCAAATGTGATCGAGTCTGAGGAGCATATATTTAGGATGGCTAAACACATTAAGAATATATCAACAAAGTATGTTTCCGGGTTCTTTAGATGTTCTATTCTATTATTACTGAAGGTGATCGAAAACAGTGTTATTTTTTCTTTTTATATGAAAATTAAGAAATAAAAACGAATTTTGGATTTGTTGAAGTTTGATGCAGAAGGTAAGTTAATGGAGCTTATAATTTCATGCATTACTTATTGTTAGGTGTCCAAGGATTTCCTTGCAATCTTAATTTGAGTTTCTGATTTTTTAAAGATTTTATATCTTATCTTTGCAGGTTTGGATTGCCACTTGTTTTCAAGTCGAGCTTTGATAAAGCTAACCGTACTTCTGCGAAATCCTTTCGCGGTCCAGGCATGGTTGAAGGCTTAAAGGTCTAGGCTGTCAATATTTTTATCTCATGATTTTCTTGTTTGAGGTTGGACTCATGTTTATGCATGTTTTTTTCCATGCAAATTTCTATCTGTAAATATATACATGGCACGTCCATTCCTAGATATACTTGAATAATTCAACACAAACGTATGTCATTTGTTGATCATTTCATGCAACAAGTATTCCACATTTTGCTGTAAATTTTTAAAGAACTGAAAATGTCACCTCATATGGAAAGGAAGAAGTACTTGTAGCAATCAGGAAAACTATGTGTGAATATAATGCATGCATATGTACTTGATTGTTCATTGCCCATTGAAAGAGTTTATATGATGCAATTCTTGATTATGAAAGGTTCATTTTTTTTGTGCATTGGATCACTTCTCCCTATTATAAACTTCTCACCAATGTAGGCTTCACACTTCTTTCGCAAAAAGCATGTGTTGCTTTTCTTTTACATCTCAATTTTCCCATCATTTTTAAGACTTAGAGATTCAAAAGTTTTTTGGGTTAAATTGAGATTTGAGGAAAGGGGGGTAATAAAATTGATTTAATCAATGAGGAATTATATGGTATTTCAGATTTTAATTTGAAAGTGTTTAGCAAAATATTCCAGATATCTTCTATGTTGTCTCAGAGTTATATCTCATACTTTATATGTTTAATGGGACTTTTGTTTAATCCTCGAGTTCATTGTCATGGTGCTTCTTATGATCCAAATTATGTGCATCTTATGATAGTTTTGCTCGTTTATGAAATCTTTTGTTTTCTATATTATTGTTGCAGATACTTGAAAAGGTTAAATTAGCGTATGACTTGCCTATTGTGACTGATGTGCATGAAACTATACAGGTAGTATTTTGATTTCATATGCTCGCTCCCAATTTTTCTGTGCATTTTTGTATACATTTGTTTGAAATTCAAAGGGGATAAAAAAGGAAAAAACTAACCCAACTGATGTAGCATTACTTACAATGGATGTTGCATCAAGTTACTGCCATTCTTGCAATAAAAAATTGAACTTCTGATGAAAGTTTGAACTGAGTATTAGTGAGTTAATTTGGGTCTTTCAAGTCTTATAGGGTATTTCTAATATATAATTTTTACAGTGTGAACCAGTTGGCAGAGTCGCAGATATTATTCAGATTCCTGCATTTCTATGTCGGCAGGTTATTCTAAATTTTCTGACCATGTGTCCTTTAAGTTTAATGGAAACTCTAGTCAAAATTAATAATCTCATTTGTGACCTCATACCATGACAGACTGATCTTCTAATTGCAGCAGCCAAGACAGGGAAAATTATAAATATTAAGAAAGGCCAGTTTTGTGCTCCTTCTGTGAGTGAAATTCTGATAGCTTGACATATTCGAATGTTTACTTCTTTTACATCTATTTTCTTCTATGTAGTATCACTCTTTTCTTCCAAATATCCATTTCTTCAGGTAATGATAAATTCTGCTGAAAAGGTCAGGATGGCTGGGAATCCAAATGTGATGGTTTGTGAGAGAGGAACCATGTTTGGATATAGTAAGTTACTGGATTTCCTCGCAAATCTTGTATAACATTGTTGAATGTGGTTGAAAGAGAAGCTTGCATTTGCTCTAATTATTCACTTTGTCCTTCAAATTTTCTTGATCTGTATCAAACATGGGACTGACCAACTCTGGTCTGCGTCTTGATCATCTTCTATGCTGAATTCGTGTCTTTCCATCGCACTTTTTAAGAAACCAGTTACCCATGTGTAACAGAGGAAAATTCATATTTAAAGTAATTTATTTGCTCTTTCAATAAAAAAAAATTATTTGTTTGCTCTAACATTCATGAGATGAGTGTCTGAGTCGAATTTCCTGAACTTTACCTCATCCCTCACCATTTTTTTCTTATTACCTTTTTTTGTACCATTTAATTCATCTTTTAGTATGTTGATTTGGTTTGTAGATGACTTAATTGTTGATCCCCGGAACCTGGAGTGGATGAGAGAGGCAAACTGCCCTGTTGTAAGTCAATCGATCTTGTATGTTGTATCTTTTTTTTTTCTATATATTTTTTATTCCAAGTAGCAATGTGACTGTACAAAATGCATTGTTATTTTGGAGCCCAGAAGATGTCTCCATTTTTTGGGAAAAGCATGGGTTTTGAGTACAGAAATGAAAAAGGAAAACTAAAACAAAGTTGCATTCCAATTTATAATAAATAAAATTTGAGGTTTCAAAATGAAGGAGAGAGGTTCAAGAGTAGTTTCACATGGAAAATTATTGATGAGGGTTTATCTTCTTCACAAATCACACCATTTTTCTCACGTTGAATCTCGACATTTTTGTTGCTTATTTTCTTTGTCTGTAGTTAATCCATTTGTGTTCTATTATTAAAAAGGTAATGATGAGCTTTATTTTACTTGGGCCAAAGTAATCTGGTAAATGCTTTCACTTCAGGTTGCTGACATTACACATTCTTTACAACAACCTGCTGGGAGAAAGGTATATATAATCTTGCATTATATTTTTATAAGCTGGACTGTTGCACTGTATTGAGAGAGTAGATATATATCTTTGGCATTTTGTTAGTTTCATTGAACATTTTATCATTTAGTCATTCTTTAACGTTTATTTTATAAGATTGGTTTCTTAAATACTGGTTTTGTTAACTTCTTTTATAGAAGAGAAAAAAGTATCTCCAGTAGGACTTCTAGATTTGACATTGTTCCTGTCAGAATATAGTTTATTGTACAGCTGTGACAGCTTGTTATTGTAGAGTGTGCTTATCATTGTACAGCTGTGCTTATCATATTAGGGAAGTTTTTTCTTTTCTTTTGCTTTTCCTTTCCTAGAGTAGGTTGATAATTTTTATTACTTAAGAACTAAAGCTGTACATCTTCATTATCAATGAAATTTTTCATTTGACAGTTCCATGTTCATCTTATGCTCAATGAAACAAAAAAACATTTGACAGTTAGAGAAAGTTCAAATCTTCTCTACTAGCTGTCTTCAATATTTCGGGGAGTGGTTAGTTGGCCTTATTTTTGTGAAAATATTGACCATGCATTCCTTTACTTCTCTAGGAAAATTTACGGAAACTGTTTGACACTTTTCAGTGTGAAGTGGGATAATAAAAGCCCACACTTTTGGGGGATTTTTTAGCCCAAGATATTTATTACCTGGTTTTAAAACTTAAAATCGAAACAGCTAACATGGGTATAGGGTATGGAACACCCATCAGAAAACCTATGAAACACAAGGGCTGTTAGGATCGTGTCTGTCATTGATGATAGTTCTTATCTCATAGTTGCAATCTTTGTATTCTTCCTCCTAGGTTGACAAACTTTGTTTTTTTGGATAGAAAACTTGCTCATTAATTGGTGGATGGTACTACATTTCTCCCTTTATTTTTCCTGGTTTTAGCTCACTATGAGGTTTTCAAACACGGTAGAATAAAAAATAGCCATGAAAGATATCCAACTTGATGTGTTTAATGTGGTCAACGACTCAACCCTGGCCTAGTGGTCAAAGACTCTCTTTAAGCCTTAAGGTCATGGGTTCAAATCCATGTCTATCTAGGATATTATTCTACAAGTTTTCCGATGCCAAGTGTTCTAGGGTTGTGGGTTGTGGGTTGTCCTGTGAGATTAGTTGTGTCAGGTGTAAATTGGTCTGAACATTGACGGATAAAAAAAAAAAAACCGATCAAGACCTGCACTGCAGGTCAACCTGGCATAGCCCATGATAGTGATCCAGGTTGGCTTCCAGGTTGTATGTAATGAGTTGTTACTTGCAAGCTGCGTTGGAAAAAAATCACGGGTCATGCCAAATTTGGATCATGTATAGTACAGAGTGTGGATCCTTTGCAGATTGTTCATGAGTTAGTAATTGGCCTCCTATTGGTCAAATGTTAATTACAATTCTCACATATTTTACTTTAGACATAGAAGTTAAAATTTATAGTGATCTGAAAGATTATAAATTGTGTAGAAACATGCACAAAATGTTTTAGCCTGGAATGCTTTTTAAATCGTCTCCTCTTGTTGAGGAATTTTTTAAACAGTCCCAGTGAATTTTGAGATTGCCTCTTCTTGTCACAATATTTCTTAAAATATTAACTTAACGATTTTTCCCTCTTTTTCTTTGACTATTTTACATAGTTCTCATTAACTACGAATATACCTGTTGTAATTAAGAGTGAAGTTGATTTGATATATATTAGTATCAATTACTATTTTAATTTTTCAACCATACAGGTAGCTATAAATTACTTTGAGAGTCTTAAATCTCATTAACTATACATGTTCATTGTTGCACAAAATTAATTAAACAATTTTATTGTGTAAAATGCAATTAATTTATATTTTAATTCTGTTATTAAATTTATTAAAAAAAAGTCTTTGAATAAAAAATTAAATCACCATTTCTATAGATTAGGTTATAAATATTGAATTTTTGGAAGGTTACAATATTTTTTGAAGCATATAAATTCTTCTTTACATTTATTCCTAAAAATTTTGGCTGCCCCTGGTTGCGTTTAATTACCCACTGACTCGCTTTCCATGTCTTTTTTAGTCATATTGTGTTATGTGAAGCACAACCTATAAGTTTGTGTTGTACTGGGTCAATTTACCTTTTGGCATGCCATGTCCAATACTTCAATAAACAATTCGATGCTTTCTTCATTGGCTGTTAATGTTATTTGCAGTTTTGAATAACACACGGCTCATGTTCATTTTAGTGCTGTTATTTAAATTTTCTTATTCAATCATGTCCATGTAAAACTTTTCAGTAGATCTCTAAATTTAGAAGGATAAATTAAATATGTGATTTATCTTTGAAGTTGGAAGATGGAGGTGTTGCTAGTGGTGGTTTACGTGAATTAATTCCATGCATTGCGAGAACAGCAGTGGCAGTTGGAGTAGATGGGATATTCATGGAGGTATGCAAAGTTTTCTTGTTGTAGCTAGTTCCATGTTGATGGAAATAAGAGATTTAAAAAGTTAATAATAGCTACAAAATTGAAATAAATAGACTTGGAAGGTATCTGCTCCAGTTACTTGCTGCACCAGTGTCACAACTTACTGGAAACTCTTTGTTCTGGTTGGAAAAGAACTTAATAGGACTAATTTTCTGTTATTGAATTAAAATATGCTTACTATCTGATAATTATTTTTGGCTCAAGGGGATATTATAATTATTATTTTTTAACGTAGCTGTGAAGTTTAGAATTTTCGTATGTATGATTTGACTCTCACATTTCTGTGGTTTCTAGGTGCATGATGATCCTCTGAACGCACCAGTCGATGGTCCGACTCAGTGGGTGAGTTTTGCTATGCCATTTTTCCTGGTCGAGTTGCATTGCAGTAAGATTTTTTTATAGGATTACTTCCTGAACCTAATCAATAAACATTCTTTTTTGTGACTAGCCGTTGCGTCATTTGGAAGAATTTTTAGAAGAGCTTGTAGCAATTGCGGTGAGTTTATTTAGTCAGATACTTGAATTATTTTTGTTTTAAGATTATGCAACAGCTTCTCTTTCTCGAATTGAAATGAAGTAATTCGTGTCTTCTTTATTGTCATCCTAAGTTTTTGTGTTAATGCCAGTCTTTGCCATTTAGACAACCTACAAGTTTAAGATCACCAATTAGATTTCTTTTTCTAAATTCCAACCTTCACCAATTGTTTCAGGTGGTGAGAATCTATATTTAAAAGATTAGTACTCTTCTTAACAAACAACTCAAGTTTTTCGGTCTAGTGGTCGTTTAATATTGTATCTGAGCACAAGGTATTTGAATTCATGTTATTATTTGAGTCCTCGTGAGAGGCGTGTGTTGAAAATATAATCAAAGGATTAAATTTCTCTAGTTAGTTTAAGCTTTTGGATTTATATCGTTTTTATTGCATGTATATGGATTATAAAGTATCAAAACTTAGACGATTGTTTTTCGCTTCTCAGCGGGTGAGCAAGGGTAAACAGCGTTTCAATATTGACCTGACACCATTTCGTGATTAGAGAGAGGCACTCAGAAATTTCAAACATAGATAGGGGTAAGAAAGCAATGACTTTGACACCCTTTTGACTTGAATTTATCTGGGATGAATTGTATCTTTCTCTCTGCACTATTTTTTACTGACAATTCACATTCTCTCTATATTATTTTGTACTTGGTGAAAAATATTTTTGATTCATCTTCAAATGAATTTATTCTGTTACTTTCTCTCCTACTATTAATCATTGCTGCCCTGCCTAGCTCTCTTCGTGAAAAAACAAATATTTATTGAGAGAGGAATTTTTTTTCCCAGAGAGTTTTGTTGTCTATTTTTTAGAAAGTGCATAGACTTGTGGATAGGAAATTGTATATTATTTAATTTTGTATGGTAAACTACAATAAGAATAAGAATATGATTAAATTCTATTTTGGTACTTGAAATATCATATTTATTTTGTTTTAGTCCTTAAATTTTCAAACAACCTGGGTGCTATAGTCATGTCATGAACTTCTCATAAAAAAGTATGAAGTCCCCGCCATTATTATTTTTTTAATTATTTAATAAAAATACAAATCCATTATAAAATCTAACACTCAAACTTGGATATCTAGTTTTAAATATTTGACACAGATATGTACTTTCTTTTTACATTTATATCATCTATATTGCTATCTATCTATATCTATCCAGTTATGTTTTTTATAGTAAAAATCATCCTTTCATTTAATATGACATGTGGGTAAAAGAAAATATTAAACAAATAAATAGTAATGTGAGAACATTACCAAACAAGAGTTTTATCTCTTTGATTTCTAAAAAGTGGATGTTGAGGAGGTTAAAGATTTTTCGCCCAATTAGCCTCACAACTGGTCTATGTAAGATCATTGTCAAAGTTATGGCCTTCTTCATAAGACTAGCACCAATTTTCAGAACCTTTATTGACTCTATTCTTGTGGCTAATGAGATTAATGAAATTTGGAGAAGGAAGACCACAGTTTATTATGAATCTCAATATTTAGAAGCCTATGATTGTGTTGATTGGGTTTATTTAGAATTAGATGTCATTATGAAGGCTTTGACCTTAAATGGATATCGTGCATTAGAAGTTGTTTATGACCTGTTAATTTTTCTAATATCATCAAGAAGTCTGCGACAAATTCTATGCTTCGAGAGGCTTGAGACAAGGGCCTATTACCCCTTTCATTCCATCCTCGTGGCAGATTCTTGAGTAGGTTGTCGACTAGCGCTCTTAGGTTCTGAGTTGGAAGGGACGATCTTTGGATTAACCACGTCCAATTTTCTGATGAAACTCTTATTCTTTTTCCTCCAACAATAAAAGGAAGATCAAGAATATTTTAGTTATATTGAAATTGTTTGAGAAGATGTCGAGGCTCACTTCAATCTCGATAAATCTGTGACTGCTGGAATCAATATGAAGTCATATGAGATTGATGGTAGATAGATGCAAATCAAGCTGCCTCGACCTTTCTCACATGAGTCTTTCCAATGGTGGTTACTCGAGATTAAAGTGCTTTTGAGAGCTATCCGAAAGAGGTTCAATAAATAGAAGAGTATGATTATTTCTAAAGGGGTAAGTTCACTTTAGCTCAAGGCTAGCTCAAATCTCAGAAAAATGTTGGGTGGGAGAAGGTTGCCTTTGGCAATATCCTTCTTAGAAGTTTGGCATAAAGTTATATATACTCTTTGCACGAGAAACCAATCGAGGGCTTTTAAGCCACTTACATCTTTCAAAGGGTTCGAAAATCAAATTCTGGCACTATTAGGCCCCATTTTTCTGCATGTAAAATCGACTTTGGATTTGGAGCATTCCAACATGCCCACACCCAAAAGGGAAAAAATCTGTTCTCATTCCTTTAGTCAATCTGATAGGAGTGTTCACGGGGCGGGGCGGGGACAGGGAATGCATTCCCCGTCCCCGCTACCAATCCCCGTCCCCATCCCCGCAAAATTCCCCGTTCATAGGGATCGGGGACGGGGATTCCCCGCGGGGGAATCACTGGGAACGGGGAATTTAGCGGGGAATTTTCCCCGCTTAAATTTAAAAATAAAATCCTTAATAGAGTTAATTTTTCAATAGAATTATCAAAATTCACTAATTTATCTAACTCAAATTCAAAAACAGCAAATTACAATAAAAAAAACAGCAAGTAAAAAACAGCAAAACAGTAAAAACAACAATAAAAAAAGCAAACAAAACATATGAAAAACAGTTTTTAAAACAATTTTAAAAAAACAGTTTTAAAAAACAGCAAAAACAGTGAATAAAAACAGTTAATAAAAAACAGTGAATAAAAACAGTTTTTAAAAAACAGTGAATAAAAAACAGTAAAAACAGTAAGGAAAAAACAATAACAAAACATAAAAAAAAAAGTGAATTATCGGGGACGGGGTCGGGGATGCCATTCCCCGTCCCCGTCCCCGAAACTCGAACGGGGATTTTTTTATCCCCATCCCCGTTGGGAACGGGGATTCCCCGCCACTTTCGGGGGGGGTCCCCGCGGGGCCCGTCCCCGCTGGGAAAATGAACACCCCTACAATCTGATTCATATTCCGAATCTCATGAATCCTACAATCTTTATTATTTTTCTTCTCTATTCCAAACAATAGTAAATAATATAACAATGCTAATTCTTTTCATTCCGATTGATTCTTATTCTTGTAAAGCGAATGAAAACTATTTCAAAATGATACCAAAGATCCTCTGTCTATAATTTATTTGTTTGGGGCACACTTTTCTTTAGAGATCTTTAGATAAGGTTTTCGTAACTATTCATCCCAAAAAACAAGTTTCTTTTATAAGTTAGGATAAAACATAAACTTTCATCCAAAATTTCAAGAATGAAAATTATATTTTTTTTAACTTATCCTTGCAATCCAAAAGCCATTATTCTATCCATTTTAAAAATGTCCTATTATTTCAATGTTTTGTTTATTCGCTATATTTTATTCATATTTTCTTAACCTAAGGGGTGACAAAAGAGATCCACTATTTCCTTCCACCAATATTTTTTATCAATGGAGGTTGTAGAAACATATTTTGGATCAAATTTTTGTGAAATTCACATATTAACTAAATTATCTTTTTTTAATGTGATGATAGTGGATAAAAAAAAAACCAAAAGGTTGTTAAAAGTGAATTTACTAAACCCATTACAAACCATTTTCTTAATTTATTTTATTTGGAAAAACATCAAATAAACGTTCATAAATGATAAAACGAATCTAACAAGAATAAATCAAGTAAAATTTAAAAAAAAAATGAAAAATTTAAAAGAAATATAACCACCATGTATTTAATCAACTCGAAACAGTTTGTTTTTTTTTAATAAAATACAATTTAGAACAGTTGAAATCAAGCGTCCTAAATTTCTAGGGTTTTAGCAAAAAATAAAAATAAAAATAAATCGAAACAAGATCTAGAATTCTCTTGAAATCGGTTATAATGTTTTTCCAAATCTAGATGATAAGATGAAAAAAGAAGAAGCTAAAATCGTTTGAAAATGAATTAAAAGAAAAGGAGAGAGAAAAGAATGTAGGAAAATCTGAATGCAAAAGCTTTGTGAAAGGCAAAGCAAATGCCAGAATCTCAATTCCCAAATAGTTAATATCGGCAACGTACAGCGCTGAAAACGCTACAGAATCATATAAAAGCGCATCAGAGACTCTAATTTATTGCCTTTCTTTTTCTTCCAAAATCAAAATCAAAATCAAAATCAAAATCAAACAGAACATTTTGACCTCAGAAAATAGAGTTATATTGTTTACTCCATCGAAATAATTCTCAGATGGTACGGACAAATTTTCAGCATCATCGGCCAATAATGAACAACTAAAACTAAAACTAAAAGAAGAAAGAAAATAGCAAATTGAGGAAGCGAACGAAAGAACCCAAACAATGTGTTTGAAGAATTGAGATGCGTTTCGGTTTCGGCTTCGGTGTGTTTAAATACAAGATTGAGTGACGGAAACCCTAATGCCATTCGCGAAATTACCAATGCACCCTCCTTTCAATTCTACCATCATTTTTTGAAATTTGGGTAAAATGACCTCCAAAATCCTAAATTAATGTTTTTTGACCTCCATTTTCATTTTAACTTTTTTTGACCTTATGATAATGCCATCTTTGTGTGAAAACTCCCATTTACCCTTAAAAATTTATATATGTAATATTATAACCCGCTCACTTTACAAATGATTTTCTCTCTCTAAAAATTCTCTCTCTAAAATTCTCAATCTCAACTCTCTCCAACATTCCTTCAATCTCTTCATTATTCAAGGTATGAACATTGATCTCTTTCTTTCTAACCATTTTTTAGAAAAATCCAGGTTGCCCCGAAATATGAAAATTTTCTCCGAAATTCGATTTTTGATCCGGAATCCTTTTTTTATAATATCTCCTTAATTCGTTGGTACCTCCGGATTTTGTAATTTTGATTTTTTTTTTTCATATTAAGACCATTTTTTTAAATTTGTTCTGGAATTTCCAATTTCATTGTTTTTTTCCCTATATAAGGGTTTAGGGTTTAACATTTGCCCCGGTATTTGTATTTTCCCCCGTAATTAAGACCGGTTTTTTAACTTTGTTCCCGGAATTTCAAATTTCACCTTTATTTAACATTTGCCCCGGTATTTGTTTTGGTTGTTTTACAGGATGTCAATGACAAGAATTTTTATTCGTTATGGTGGAGAATGGGATGCTAATCGCAACAGGTATATAGGCGGTAGCCGGTAACACTAAAGGAATAGCGATAAGTAAAAGTATAATGTACGAAGAATTTCTAGTTCGAGTGTATACAGTTGCCAGAATTGATCCTGAAGTGTTTGATATTAAAATCAAGCGCATTTACAAGTTACTAAGGGTGGAATGAAAATGTTGCTCCGACGGAATTATCAACACCACATCATCGTTGCTCATAGACATTTTGAACTGAAAAAACACATATAAACCAAATTAAAAAACTAATTAAAAAAGTCCACATATAAACTAAATTAGATAACTAATTAACAAAAAAACCACATTTAAACTAAATTAAATAACTAATTTTAAACTAAATTACCTAACTAATTAAAAATAAAACCACATATAATCTAAATTAAATAAATAAATAAATAAAAATTGGGCAGGGGCAGCACCCATTAAAAAAAAATTGAAAATTTGGGCTGCTGCCCAAAATTCCGGAGGACCGAAATTCAATTCCGGTCCTACGGAAAATTGGGCAGCAACAATTAAAAAAAATAATAAAAAAAAAAAAATCGACCTCCGGATCCGGAGATCTAAGATATTGGATCTCCATGGAAATCCTTCGATTCCCATGTCGATTTCTAGAAATCGAAGGTCTTGATTTCCACCATGGAAATCGAAGGATTTTCGCCAAAATCCTTCGATTTCCATGGATTTCGAATTGTTGGATGAGAAAAAAAGTCGTACGAGTTTTGAGATTTCGAATTGTTGTGTACCTTTTCGTTGTTAGATGTGAAGAATCAATGGAAGTTGAAGTTGAAGAAGATGAAGAATCAATGGTTGAAGTTGAGAGGGAGATGCATTTCTTGAATTTCTTCTTCTTTTTGGAAAGATGGGGAGAGGAGAGTGGAGAGGGTAAATGGGATATTTCACAGAAAGATGACATCATCATAAGGTCAAAAAAGGTTAAAATGAAAATGGAGGTCAAAAAACATTAATTTAGGATTTTGGAGGTCATTTTACCCAAATTTCCATCATTTTTTAATTTTAAATTTTGAAAATACTATAAGTTTTTAGATTTTCAAAAAATACTACTTTCATTCAAAATAATGACAACTTTCATTAAAGTTTAAAAAAAAAAAACAAATTTAAAAATTGATTGATTTTTAATTTAAAACATCTCAAATAGAAATATAAAATACAATAATAATATAAGCATAAAAAAATTACATGAAAATGTATTAATGAAAGAAAAATGTCATTTCTAAAAAATTTCTAAACTTTTTTTTTTTTTTCAAAATATTAATATGATGAAGTTTCTCTTTTTTTTTTTTTGTTTAATTTTGTTTTGGTCTCTAAAAATTAAAATGGTAATATGCAAATAAGACCCCTATAGTTTTGGTCATATTCATGAACACATTGTAGTTAAAAAAATTTGGAGATTTATGTTGGGATTGATGCCCTAACACTTGTAATTTTATATAAATATTATTTATTTCGAATATATAAATGAAATTATATTCTTTTAAGAGAATATGTGAATTGCCTTATATGTTCAATATAATGCATTCAAATTACGCAAAACCCCCCTGAGTCATCTCAACTAGGTATGTGAGACATAAATGAGGATCAAGTTCGAGATAGTAACTAAAAAAGTCTACGGTAGATGGATAAAATTGGGGAACACTATCCTGATAACACTATTGATATGATCCACTTTGTATTGATTACAAATGATCTTGTTTGGATCATTCATGTGAGTGACATGAAAGTGGAGGCCTCCTATACAATAACGATTGTACAAGACTGAAATAATTTCCTTAATAATACCGTTTATAAGAAATGATCAAAGCATAACTCAAATTATGAAGTGTGATAGATCTTAAACCTGAGTGTGTTATGAACTTCTGCTTGTGGAGTTGTGTCATTTGATTCACATGGTTGAGAGTGATCCGTTGATACGCTGAATACACTTATGTTTTGGATACATAGCGAAATGAGTGACTGTAAATAGGGTTGGGCTTGGGTCAGTTCGGTCCGATTTGATCCAAACCTTGGACCGAACGGATGTGCTCGGTTTTCTAAATAAGTGAGCCGATCGGTTCACTTTTTTTTTAAAGAACCATTCGATTCGGTTTAAATATCAATTTATATCCAAAATATGTTTAAAAAAAAGTTTAAAACCCATTTTACATGAGCTTTTAAGACTATATTATGAATTAAGTTCAATTATAAGAGGTTATGATTGAAATTATTTTATTTAATAAATTCAAAAATCTAATACTATTTTTTATTCACACCTAAATTAGGATAATGTGACGACCCGACTTCTTTTAAACACTTAAAAACATAACGCAGCGGAAGGCAACATTTTTACAGAAAATTTGCGTGTTTCTATTTGTAAATCGAGTTAACCAAAACTTGTTTTACATGGTTCACATCAGAAAAAACGGTAAATGCACATTTCCTAAGTTTAAATAAACTTTAACTACATCAATATAAGTTTAAGACTCAAAATAACGCTCTTGCCAGCTTAGAACACAACTACACCAATTTACAAACAACAGAATCCTATTAGCATTCATCAATGCCTAAATCCATATCCGCATGTCATCCCGACTAGTCAAGCAGCACCACGTCCTCTAGCTCACCCTCTCCCACAAAGCATACCTGAAAAATTTGTAGTGTAGCAACATTAGTATAAAGCTAGTGAGAATAAAACAGAAGTAAATGACGTTATGAACTCAAATCTCAATCGGAGAATGTGTCTTAACGTCCTAAGTACTTCATACTACCCGTTTCACCATTCTAAACATAAATGACATTTCCATTCAAATTCGATAAAGTATACGGAAATTAAACATTCATTCGAACTACGGGAATACTAAGTAACATACACACGGTTTCGATCGAGTAGCAAGTCACATGCTTTCAAGGTTTAGTTAGCAAATCTCAAGCTTTCATGATTTAGTAGCAAATCACATGCTTCCACGGTTTAGTAGCAAATCACATGCTTTCACGGTTTAGAAGCAAATCACATGCTTTCCAGGTTTAGTAGCAAATCACATGCTTTCACGGTTTAGTAGCAAATCACATGTTTTCACGAGTATCACAACGCTAGTGCTACGCCCCTTTGGTAGCACTAAGTAGCGAAACCCATCGCTATAAGTATCGTGTCTCGTGACCAACTCCCTTCCGACTAAGTAACTAACTTCAACTACCTCTCCTTAACCAAGCGTTGCTTCTCAACTTTCCTTATACTAATAACCTCGTCCAAGTTCACTCGATAATCCTTACTTTCACCTTACCTCGAACCATCGATTCTTGCTAACATTAACTAAGTTTCTAACTCGATCTTATTCCACTTTCCATCTCTCGTATAACTCCCAAAAGTAACTAGTACTCGTAAGGATCGTATTCACTCCCATGAGTATGTCACAACCGATAATTAATATCCATCCTTAACCATTAAACTTCTAAGTAGTTCCGACTTCTGATTTACTCATAGTATAAAATGCTTAACCTCGATCAAACATAAATGTCTCGTGACGTGAACGCATAAAATCACCTACATCCGCTTTAGACTCACCTTTAGAACGCGTAGGAGTTTCGTCACTCGTCGGATGCGTGAACGATTGCTCATGGGTCAAAACCTACAATTAAAACAAATATCTAAACATATTAAATTACCAACCAATGAAAGAACTTGTCACAACGTAATTGCGATGCGGAGCGCCAACGCCCAATTTATAGGCCTCTTTATGTAAAGGAAAAATTTGGAGTCGCCACCAACTAAATTCAGGTGTGATTGGTCACCTAATTAATAAAAAATAGTCTACGAAAGCCAGATCGGGTTCGGGAGTCATTTATGCATAGGGAAGGTACTAGCACCCTACGGCATCCATTTAAAAAACGGTTACCTTAATCTTATCTTATACTATCTAATTTTAAATTATTGGTCCTTAATTTAACTAATTTGTGAAAAGATTGATTTTAATTTATGAAAACAAATGTTTCATTTAAATCTTCTTTTAACATCAAGAATGTCGTAAGTTCAAAGATTAATTGAGCGAGGCTATGACCGTTAATTGAACAAATATCAGAATTGAAAATCCCTCACCTAGAGAAATTGAGAGTCGTTACTTCTCAAAATCCCATCATCGGGTTTGTATTTATATTTTAAAACATTTATTATTACCTTTTATTCAAAATACTCCTTTTATTTTAAAACAACAAATCTAGTATTTATTATTTAAATAAAACTATAGTTATTTTTAAGGTTTTTGTACACTTATTGAGACTTTGATAAACACATTACTCAGCCTTCACAATTGTGACGATTTCCACTCATTTATCAAATTCGCAATAAACATATTACTCTTTCCCCAAAATATAATTTTATTAAGATAATTTTGTTATAGTACAAAAAAATAAAAGAATTTTAATGTACTAATATCACAAGCCAATTAAAAGTACCAATTATTTCAAATCAAAGTCTAAACTTGAAAATTTCATATCTCGTTAATTAAAATGTGTTTTGACTTGATTCTTTAACCTAAATACACCTTCTTAATATATCATTGAACTATAATGTTAAAATTAATTTATTTTATAAATAAAAATAAGAATTCATATAAAAGACATCTCAATCACGTTTTATTTTGTACAAAAATCCTGCAGCATTTGTATCAACTTTGAAAAATCATATCTTTTTTACTAGAGATCCAAACGAGGTGATTCTTGTTGCAAAAGTTTCATTTATCAGTCTAATTTCAAGGAAAAATAAATTGTAAACACATATATTTGATAAATATCACCGAAAACACTCAAAATAAAAAACGCTGCAGTTTTTCCCGAAACAGTAAATCTCATTAAATCCTTCAACTTCAAAAAATCATAACTCTCAAACCAGAAATCGAAATTGATTGATTCTTTTTCCTATATCTTCGTCTATCAGTCTATTTTCAAATAAAATTAACCACATAATAAAAGTAAGAACCTAAAAGGCACGAATTTAATGGAAACACAGAAGACTCATATGACTAAGAAATAATTTAAAGAAGAGAAAAGAATTTACCTTTGGATGCATTGGTTTGGGAGAGAATGAGATGGAGAAATTTGATAGGTTTTCTCTCCTCAAAACCTTGAGATGTGATCTCTACATTTTCTCTTTTTTCTTCTCTTCTTTTTTATGTGTTTCTATTGTCTTTCTACTATGACCTATTCTAAGAATGAAGGCTCCTATTTATAGCCAAAATTAAAGTTATTTAAAATAGATTGAGATAAGCTAATGATAATAGTAGATAATTCTTAGAGATTAACTCAATCTAAATCAAATTATAATTATCTTTGATCATTTCAAATTAATTTAAAATTAACTACCTTATCTCTACAATAATTAAAAAAACAACAAATTTAAAATAACAACTTTTAAAATAAATAAAATCGAAAAATATTTTATATTTAAAATTAAAAGCCAATTTTATTTTTGAAATAAAAATCGTCTTTATCATTTAAATTTAAAACAAAATTAAAATCTAATTATTTTTAAAATATAAGGATCAATTTTATTTTTAAGAATAAAATTATCTTTATTTTTAAAACAATCAAATTTTATTTTTTATTTCAATTTTCTTTATTTTAAAAATAAAAATTAATAAATTTGACCTGGACAAAATACGGTATCTAGAGAACTAATACTAATTAAGTAAGACGTCAAAACAGCCCGCTAAAGTCCTAAAATAATTCTAATATAGCAGCCCCTGTTTTTTTTGGAACCTGAATTTACCGGCTTTTGGACGTCACATGATCAATCCGAGTTGGTTTTGAGTAAATTAGGACATATTAGGATCAATGGGTAACACTTTTAGAAGCTTACATACATGAGTTTCCCACTAAAACTCAAGGGAAACAGTTTTTCAAGCATGGAATTCAACACACGACAGCCACAGTTTGGAGTAATTCAATGGGGGTTCAGGTTTTCGTTCAACTCGGGTTTTAGGTCAAGAGAAAAAATTCATCCCAAGTGTTTATCCTAGCTAGAATTCACCATTAACACAAGGAAAAAGGGATTTGAAGCTTGAATTAAGAAATTGTAAAAGAGAAACACAAAACCCATTTTCTAGAATTCTTTATCACCTCGTAACTCTCGGATCTTGGACGGGTCAGCTCGATTGATGGGATGGGTAGAAAGCTTGCATTGAGATCTTTCCTATGAGTCAAGAATCAAAGGAAACGATCGAGAAATGGCGACGAAATCCCGAAATTTCTCCTTTCCCTTTTTTTCCTTTTGCTGTCGTCGGGTGTTGGGGGGGGGAATTGGTGTCTTTTTTTTTTTTTTTTTTTGTAAATCAATGAAATGTGGAGGATATATATATATATATAGTTGAAAGTGAAAAGACTAAAATGCCCTCCTTTAGTAAAATCGTGAGGAAAGTCATCCCGAGCGCCGTTATTTAATGTTTCTAATTATAAACTAACTCAACTACTTTTAAACTAACTAAAGTGATTTGACGAATTTGGCCCGTTAATAATTGTTAATATTCTAGTTAAACATTCTGTCGAAAATAAAATTAACGAAAGACCTCGAGCTTGAAAATTTAATTACTAAAACTAAACATCTAAATAAACAAACAACAAAGCACATTAAAATTAAACTAAATAAATTAAGGTAGAAATAAATAATGTAAATAAATTAAAATATAAAATTCACCTCAAAAGTAACGGGACATTACAGATAATTACTATTACGTCTTCATTTCCACATTTAGAGGAATATTACTAGACATAATTATCTAATAACAAAAACAAAATACCTCAAGAACATTAACATGACTCATAAATAAAAACTTATTAATGAATTTACTTTTTTTTTTTGGTAACAATAAATGAATTTGTAAAATAAATGTAAAAACTAATTGCGTTTGAAAAATATTGAATTTTAAATTAAAATATCTCAATAACCATCCTAAAAAAACAACTTCGCTCCTAAGCAATACAAAAGAAAAAAAGAGAAGAGAGAAATTTAGTTTTAGTTTTTAGTTTTTTTAATCCTCGGTATGGTTCAATTCGGTTAACTGAAAAAACTGACCCCTTAAAACCGAAAAAACCGAATTTAATCGGTTTTTAATATTGGTGAACCGAGGAAACAGGTCTAACAGGACCGAACCAGATAATTTGGTCCGGTTCAGGCCAGTTCCTCAGTTTAGCGGTTTTTTTCTCAACCCTAACTGTGAACATTTTTACACAAGATGAAATTCACAATTTTTCTACTATGACAATGTCAATGCGACACTTAACAATTATAGGAACTTTAGATAACATTTCATTCATTCGATTCAATTAACGTTATGCTTATGCTCATACCAGGTGTTTACGCATCCATTTTTTTTATAATACAAAAATATTCATATCATTTTCTGCTTAATCCTAAAATTACAAGTAAAGAGAAACGTACACAAAAGCCTCAACAAAATTGAAATTACAGAGTTATTTCACAGGATCCTCCTCCACACACAGTTGTAATTAATATAGGTTACTTAGAATTAGAGATTGATAAGTGATAAAGACCCTCATCAATCATCATACAAACTTAAATGCAACTTGTCATAATTGTCATGTTTTCCATCACCAGTACTAGAGCTTAATTTACCAACTAAACTAAACATACTTAATACCACTCAAATTTACCTCTACCAATCGTACCACAAGCTATTCCGAAAAATACCTGTTTTTAAACCTCTATGTGTCGCTTTGCTGCTGTTGCTGAGGTTGAGTATGCGGCCATGGCATAAAAGCCATTGGTGGTCGGGGCTGTTGGCCAGCGGCACCGTACATATTCGCTTGATCTAATTGCTTACCCATGATCATCCCTGTAGCTCCTACAGAAGGATGCTGTGATGGAACGTAGTAATAAGGAAGATCAGCAGGGGAACCCACTACAGGAATAGAAGCTTTAGTAACTCCAAGTCCTTCCTCTTTCAACTCATCTCTAGGAATAATATCAACCAAAAAATCAAAGACATCGGTCCTTGAAATTGCAGCCGCGATATCATTCTTCTGTAAGGTTCTCCTTTTATTCTCTTCTGTATGAATCCAAGAACGCAGAGTCAACTCCAAGATGAACATTTCACAAGCCTTTGCAAATATAACAGGTGCTTCAGCTGAAATCATTCTAACATCTTCATCAGCTTTCATGATTTTCTTAATCCGAGCAAGGGGGAGACTGTGATTCTTAAAATCGGAGGTCTGCTCAATATCTTGCATTTGGTTGGCCCAAAACATTTGAAGCTGCTGCTGCTGTTGTTGCTGCTGCTGCTGGTGGAAATGTTGGGCCTGCTGATAGGCAAGCTGATGTGGAGAATTCGAGAAACCGGACGGCGGCTGAGTTGGGGGAATAGTAATAGCAGCAGGGGTTCCAGAAGCCACCATTGCTGCTGTTTGGTAAGGATTAGAATATGCTAATTGGCCTGCACCAACGACACCTCCAGCAGGCTGCTGTGATTGGTGTTGATGCTGTGTATGCTCTGATTGATCCATGATCACAGTATTTACTATATTTTCCTCACCACACTTCTGACAAGAGTAGAAAATACATTCAATATTATGAAACAAAATAGCAAGGTGAACAAGAAAGAAACCCTATTAGAAAGAATAATACCATCATCATCACATATTCTGACTGAATTATCGTAACAAAAAATTATGCATGACCATATTTACAAGTCATACCTAAACTTTATACAGTTTTGGAGGTGTCAGTACAACAAAAAAACAGACAAATTGGGTGGTCTGGTAGAAGGTAGAGGTGGAAAGATAAATAAAAAACAATAGTTTCAACTAGAGTACCGTTTACTCCCAAGTAAAACCAACAAAGCTCAGTCAGAGTATTAAATAACCAGCTCCACATTTAAATTTCCAATTGAGAGTAGAGGATTCTATAGCACTAATAGTATGAAGGTATAAAAAATTAAAAACAACGACTCAGTTTACAAACAGCCTTCAGTAAAGCTGTCAACATAATTGAGCGATAATACTCCTTCAAATTTATTTTATATAATAAGAATATACCAAGAAGATTAAACATGATGAAACAGACCAAAACTAAAAGAGTGATAGTCTGAGCATTTAACACAATCTTGAAAGGCCTGAAGATACCTAATCTACCAAATTAATTAACAAGACAACTCGGTGCATGGCCAAGATCCATAAGCACAAAATCTTAATATTTTCAGGGGTTCCATCTCAAAACCAATGAGAAGTGAGGAGTAAATCACGCGGTCTTAGTTCATATATCTGATGTGAGATTCTTAACAAAGAAAATTAAAAGATGTATATATTAAATATCACCACATCAATAGGAAGGAAATTAAAATAAAAAATAAATTATCCTTTAAGCCTGGATCATTCTTCCTCTATATCTCACACAAAAGACATATCCATTAAGCCTACCACTCTCCTACCACTATTTGATCAAAGAAATTCTTAATTCACTCTATTCACTTTATGAAAATCTTCTAACTTCAGACAAGAAAAGAAAAACCCACACATCAATTAAAAAATTGAAATTTCAGATTCTTGTTGATTGAACCAATCGTTTAACTACAGCTAGAATAACTGCAAACTGGTTGATGATAGGGAAAAAAAAAAAAAAGGCAAGAATATCCACAAATATTCTCGAAATCGCTAATCTTCCATTCAATCTCTCTGAATAAGCAGAAATCTAGAGTATATAACAAAGAAATTATCCTCATGCAGCTTCAATCAATTTGCTTATCATGAAACAGAGAAAAATCAGGAAAAAAAACCCAATCCATATATGGAATACAAATCATAATAAAACAAATTAAAAAGAGAAAGAAGAAGAAGAAGATCACCTTTCGAAATTGAAATAAAAAAAGTTAATTCGTAATTAATCGAAAGGAAAGCAGAAACCCTAAGAGAGAGAGAGAGAGAGAATGCGTTTAAAAGGGAGGAAAGGAGGGATTGACAAGGCTTCGACCAGAGTCTTAGAGAGAGAAAAAGGAGGAGAGAGAGAATGTTTAAAAAAGTGAAACGTGTCAAAAAGAGTGATTACAAGTGGCATTCAAATAATGGCTGATGCTGCAAAGTAAGATGCTCCCCCTCTCAGAATGACAACGACTTCCCTCACATTTTTACATAGAAATATTTCTATCTATTAATTACTTAAAAGTCGAAACTTTTTTAAAATTACTCAAATAGTATGATTGAAGTACTATTTTTTTTTTTTTTTTATTATTTCTAGTGATTTTGTTTTTGTTTTTGTTTTTTAGCTCAATAAACTATTTTCAATAATTTATTGAAATATTTTGTTTTTTCAGTGAATCTATTTAGTTTAAAAATTATGTTATTTGAGTTATTTTGAAAAAATACAGACATTTCAATAATTAGTATGTAAAAATATGATATTTCAGTCCTTTATTTTTATGTAAAAATGGATACAATATCTCATTCATCCCTCTTTTTCCTTTTTCCTTTTTCCTTTCTTCTTACTTTGTATTCTTACGTGTGAGTCTCAATTTATTATTTAGTATTTATGATTTTAAATTTATTCATTTAGTTCTATGATTTTGAGTGGTATCAATTTAGTCATTTTGATTTTAAATTTTATCTAGTTTAGTATTTAAACACAAGAACGTTTCATGAGTTTTATAAAACCATAAGAATTAAATTGAAATCTTTAAATTTATAGAACTAAATCAAAGAAAACTCAAATTATAGGGACTGAATTTATAATTAAATATGTTTTAAACAACTAAGTTGTTATCTTTTTTTACTCTATCATATCAGTTTTATTAAATTTTTTTAACACCTCAATTCTCTCACTTTGTCTCAAACAGTAGATTTTTTTCGTTGTTTTTCAATATATGTCACTACCTTTAATTTTTTTTTAATTAAATAGTATATTTTTTGTTCAATATATTGTATTGAACTCAAATTAATTGATTATTGAACTAAAAATAAATTAACAATTAACTTGTAATAAAATGGGAGTTTCAATTCCTACAAAACTCGTTCAGATGATAATTATTCAACCAAAAATAAAAATATTAAAAACCAAAAGTTCAATAATTTATTGAGTTAGAAGCACCGATTTATTAAATTGAAAACAATATACTATTTTTATAAATTTTTAAATGTCGTGCTTTATATATATATATGTAACGTCCCGTTATTTTGTGATAAAAAAAAAACTTTTATTTATTTTATTTTAATTTGAGTAATTAAAATTCATTTATTTATTATTAAATTAGAATTTAGTAATTTATTTCATTTTAATGGCTTTATTTATTTAAATACGTTTTAATGGTATTAATAATTATTAACGGGCCAATTAATAATTATTAATCACCATTGGGATAGTTTGAGATGTTCGGGATTCGTTTTTAAGCCAAAAGTCATAAAAGGGCAAAGTTGTAATTACCCAATTTGCAAATATCTAAAAACACTATTTGAGCTTCTTCTTTAAATGAGATGTTGACTTCAAATTTGACCAAGTTTGCTCATTCTTTCCCCTCCCCACCCGTGAGCTCCAAAGAGAAGAAAAGAAAATTTGGGTTTTGTTCGTTTCTTGCCGGATCGACTCGAGCTTGGATATTTTGGAAAGCCCTCGGGTCAAGGATCATTTCCCACCTAGCCATCGTCCGTTTCTCTCGAGATCCTAGGAGTTCTCGGTAAGTGAAGTTTCAAACCCTAACTCCAAATAGTGTTTTAATGGAGTTTTACTTGTTTTCTTTCGATTTCTTGCCGTGGAACTCGGTGTTTGTCAATTCGGGAGTAGTTTTAAGTGTTTTTGGAAACTATTCCATAACCCTAAAACCGAGTTTCAGTCGAAACCCTTTCCGTTTGAAATTTACCCTTTTGGGTTTGATTTTGGTTTAGAAATTAATGAATAAATGTTTGTTTAAATTCAATTCGGGAAAGGGATTAATGTTCGAAAACCCTATTTATCGATACCCATTGAAATCGGGATTATCGAATTTGTTTAAAACCAACTCGAAATGTATTTAAATTGCCAAAAAGCCGGAAAACCAACCCCGAAACTCTTTTTTTTGATGATAGGGCCGTGGGCCTCTTTGTGGGTTTTATTGGATTTTCGTTGCTTTGTATGTTTAGTAGTTGTTTGAACGATAGTTGGTTTCGTTATTGATTGTATGATATAATTCGTTTGTAGGTGTTTTCGAACCGCGTGGTTGATTGCTCTTTCGGTATTTAGGAGCAAAGTCTTCACTTTTATTAAGGTGAGAATGATTAGTATGTAAAGTAACTATAGAAAGCAAATGAGTGTATTGGTTTGAAGAGTTTGAAACTAAGATTAGAACCCGAACCTAAGATTAGAGGGTTATGAGTTAGTGCCCTTAGGATTAAAAGTTAATCCTTCAAGGGAGAACTTAGAAGTTCTCGAGAAAGACTTGAATCTTAGAAGATTCTAAGTTAGATTCGATACGAAACTAAGGTTGGATCATTAGAAGTTAAGAATCCAACTTGTAATTAGAACGATTAATAGAACCTCGATTTATTGAAAGTTTGGAATCCTGGAAGGTATAGTTAATCGTTTAAGTAATGATTGTACTTTTATTATTGATATTGGAGTTCGATCGACATATCGTTCATCCGAGGATACAATCTATTTCTTTCTTTTTACTTAATGTCATTTACTTTATGTATTTTACTTTATGTTTATTTCGATTACTTTATTATTCGCACTCTATTTTATTTACTTTGTAAGTATGTGCGAGCATATCATTGCATCTCGCACCATGACATATTGCACCATGACATCTCGCATAAAAGAAGTACAGAATGTTGGAGCCTACGGGTATTATCCGCATTTCCTTCTGAGAAAAAGAATGAAAAATGAAAAAGAAAAGAAGTACAGAATGTTGGAGCCTACGGGTATTATCCGCATTTCCTTCTGAGAAAAAGAATGAAAAATGAAAAAGAAAAGAAGTACAGAATGTTGGAGCCTACGGGTATTATCCGCATTTCCTTCTGAGAAAAAGAATGAAAAATGAAAAAGAAAAGAAGTACAGAATGTTGGAGCCTACGGGTATTATCCGCATTTCCTTCTGAGAAAAAGAATGAAAATGAGAAAGAAAAGAAGTACAGAATGTTGGACCCTTCGGGGATTGTCCGCATTTCCTTCTTCATGCATTTCATGCATATGATTGATGAAAATATATATATATCCTGGATAGAGGATCGAGATGTTATATTGTTATGAGAGGTTATTTACTTTTCCTGTTTATGTCATAACAAGAATTTGGATGAGATTAAGACTACGAGAGTTAGTAGTATCATCCTTTAGAGAGTGTAAAAATGAATTCACCTAGAGTTTGGATGACTTTAGGAGTGTATTGTGTCAGTTAATTGGACACAAATCGAAATGCGAGTTTGAGGTCTATCTTTACTTTTTATACTTATTATTCTCACCTGGGCTTAGTTTGTTAGCTCATGATATTACAACCAATTTCCAGGTAATGCCTTGGCTAGAGGTCGAGGAGGAGGAGGTGGTCTTGCGTGATCGAGGGATGCCGACCTCGAGATGGACTAATGGTTTTTGTAAAGTTTATGTCTTATTTGATAAACTTTAAGGAATTGTATTTTGTATTTGGCTCCTAAGAGCCTAATGTTGATGTTTTATGATATTATATATTTGAACTCCTGATTTGGACTTAAAGTCCATGAGATTTTGTTAGATTTGAAAATTAGGATGTAAACAGGTTTCCGGCATGCCAATTTTCAAACAAAACCACGCCAATTTTTCGTAAATTAAAAGACTTCCGCTGTTTTCTCTGATTTTAATTTATTTAAAAGTGACGGGTCGTCACAATATATATATATATATATATATATATATATATATATATATTTCAGTTATTTTGGCAATTCCCCATAAAAATACGGGGCACTAACAAAAACATAGGTAAATTTCAGTTGGTATCATAAATTTTTAGCATTATTCATAAGTATAATATTTTCTAAAAATATATTCACAAATATATTATTGTTTAAAGTTATTTATAAATATAGTAAGAGAAATTTCATTGGGTGACAGATTTTTATGTAATATTTGTAAAAATATCAACTCAAAAAACTATTCGCAAATATAGTAATTTTTATCATGTTTATCAGTGATAAACAGTGATTTATATGTTTATCAGTGATATGTAATTCAATGTTTATCACTAATAAACCTGATTAAAATTTGCTATATTTGTAAATATTTTTTTGAGATTTTATTTTTACAAATATTACTAAAAAATTTGTTAGATTTGCAAATGCCCCATATAATAAACTAGATGTGCTAGTTAGTTATTAGTATTGATTATTGTTAATCATTGATTGACACATGTTAAAATGTTGTGAAGTGATTATTACGTATCATAGTAAATTAAAACTAAGCATTGATTAACATATTTAAAATTTGTTCTATTTATAAAAAAATTTGTTAGATTTGTAATTTTTTAAATATTATATTTTTTGTTTTGCTAGAATTACAATTTCACTAAAAAAAATCTAAATATTAAATGGGATAAAAATATTAAAAAGTGTGAGGTTTGAATCTTCAACCTCATCATTACACCACTCTACCAAATGTATATAAATACCTGGATAAAAGAAATCAAGTTTATGATGTGAAGGATAAATTTATCTATATCTATATCTATATCTATATCTATACTACCTAAAAAGTGTGTTGATGGGGAGAAACTTTTTTAGACAAATATGCCCCATCAACTTGAGTTAATATCTTAAATACCATTGATCCTTCTATCATATCATAAAAGTTTTAATAATAATCTTTAAATTATTTATGTACTTTGCATAAACTTCATTAATCCTTCTATAATAAATTTTTTTATTAATTTTTTTGTTTGCATAAGCTTATGACACGAATATAAAATTCTTTTTTATAGGTTCTTTTATATAATCCTTAAACAGTATATTCAATCTATACTATATTATTAATAAAAATATAATTTTTAAAAAAAAATAAATAATAAATCAAATGTATGAAATAAGAAAAGTAACAATTTGTAACGGGATGTTCTTCATATTTTCAAAAAGTATATACTTTCATTATTTACAATGATCGATAATAAAGGACAAAAATAATTTTAGTGTTTGTTTAATTTAAAAATGTAAAAAAAATTCAATTCATATAATGGATAATGCAAGAATTAAAATCTATATAGTAAATTCGTTCGGAAAATTCATCAAGTAATTAATTCACAATAACTCTTGAAAAAAAAAACTCTTGCCTCTTCAGTTTATTGCGGTGGTTGATGCCAAAAGGCAACTGTTGACCTTTCAGCTAAACAAAACCACCAAGACCATAAATTTTGGAATGTAACATTAATTCAATAATTGTTATATAGTTGTAGAGGAACCTCAATCAATGGTATGGAGAGGGATAAAATGGAGCAGTGGGGAAGATGATGATGATTGAACTTGAAGCAGCATTGGATTAACACCACAATTCAAAATCTATGAGCATAAATCTTTGTAAGTTCTATGTTGTATTGCTAACTAGCAATTAATCATAGTGGACAATATTTTGTAGGATTATTAATCTATGCTTTTCTATTTCACTATTTAATTGTTCTTATCCTCTAATATTCTATGGTTATTTGAAACATGAAAATTTTGTTATTCACAGGCCCATCTAAGTCCCATTGCATGAATTTGTTTGAAGCTGCCATCCGCCAGTACCTTCCTCTCTTCTAAAATGAGGTTCCTTTTGATTTTATAATTCAACAGTTGTAAAGGTGTATTTTTTATACCACTTCCGCATATCAAAATTTATTCAATTATGATTTATGTATATTATAATCATAAGATTGTTAAATATTGATTTGATATATAATAGTCATTCTAAGAATAATATTGTTAGCTTTATATTTACACTGAATACTATGAATTATAAGAGAATTAAAGCAGTTAAGTGATTAATCAATATTGTACGTTCCGGTTTAATTATTTGAGTTTAAGGAGGAAAGCTTTATAAAAACGATTTTTTAGTGGCCGAAACTTAGATCCATTGAATTCAAAACTGTTTTCTTATTTCAATGTGACGTTTAACTGGATTTTGTATCTGATTAATAATTTGTTATAATAATTTAAAAATATATATATTTCAAAATACAACATTAATAATATTTTTATTATTTTCTTTCAAATGAATTATATTTGAAACTCACAAACATTATTCATTTGGTTACTTTAACTAAATAAAATATCATGATTCAATCATTAATAAATATTTAATTAATTAATTCAGGGTAGTCACTAAAATAACATATTTTTAATACTTATTATTGAAATGTAAGAATTTTTAAAAATTACCCAAATATCAATTCAATTAATTATTAAAGTAAAAAAAAACCAACAAATTTATACAATGAAAAATTAAAAAAAAATAGTTCAATAAATAATTGAACTACTATTAGAGTATTTTTTTTTAAAAAAAATCTTACCTTTCAATAATTAGTATAGAGAAATATGTTATTTGAAATAATTTATGTAAATTCAAATACGCGAGAGTAGCTATTGAATAACATATGTTAGATAAGATTATTCGGAAAAAAAATAAAATAATAAACGTATGGTAAATAAAAATGTTAAAAAGATATTATTTTTAAATACCATATACTTGAAAATTTTACATCACCAAATTTCTGATTTTTTTTTTCACTACACCACTTTTTTTTATTCATGCTAATCGTGGTGCCTTTTTTAAGCTTTCAATCAAGCTTGACCGTCCATTTATATATTTCACTTATCAATGAAAAATTTATTTATTAAGTTAAAAAAATTATAAAATATATTCATTTACTAATTCAATTTTAATTACTAATATGATAAAAATTTATAAATTAAAACTAAGTTCAAAACATCATGTGCAACGCACGTGCTAAATACTAGTACTCATTAAAAGGATGAAAAAATATATTTTTTATGTGAAGGATAAAATTGGAAAAAAAATATTTGTAATGGGAATAATAAATTTATAAAAAGTTACATATGTAATGTAAAAGATAAAAATTGATAAACACCTTAAGATAGGTAATCTTGATAATTTTCTTTTTCCCCGTAACATGTTTTCCAATGAGTCATTAAATTTTTATTTTGTTTGGTCCAAATGGAGAAAATTGGTCTTGCATCCATTATTATATCAAACCTACATTTTCTTCCATCGCCCAAATGTATTTTTATGATTGGGTTGTAACAAAGAACAATTACATATGTCATTTATTCTTCTTCTTTTTTTGAAAGTTGTGAAGAAATAAATATTAAAATATTATGAATTTCTACTTTATACTTTTAGTTTATCAATTAATGAAGGTCACAATGTGAAGGAGGGAATTGTAATAGATATTCTTGAGTGGAAAGTAAAGATCTTTGATTATATTTAATGAAAATGACAAATGAAAATCTGTTAATTACAAATAGGTAATAAATTGGGAAAAGGACATTTTTGTCCTGAATTTTCATTTTATTTATTATTTGGTCCCGAGTTTTAAAAAGCGACATTTAAGCCCCTGAGTTTTCATTTTGTTTACCATTTGGTCATTGCCGTAAAAAACTAGTTAATTATTTAACAGAAATATGACGTGGCACTAAAACATTCAATTTATAATAATAATATTGCTTATGTGATATTATTTAAGTGATATGGCATGTATAATCAATTTTTATATTAATATATTTATTATATCTTTATCTTTAATATATTAAAAGTGGGGAAGTTTTAGAATCATTTTTAGACTCTTTTGTCCCTTAAAGATTTCTCAAAATTACAAAGTTGCCATTATCTAAAATTATAAAATTTTTCATTCTTAATTAAATATCACTAATAATTAATTAAATACAAGAGTGCTCTTTTAATTTTCTATCAATTTGTTACTAATTACTAATTCATGCAAATTAATATAATAGATTTGAAATTTCTAAATAAAAGAATCTTTCATTTCATAAGTTTTTTTTTAATCATTAAAAAATATTATGCGAAATTGGTATATATAAAATAAAATAGTGTATACTAGAATTTAGATTCTTTTATATAATCTTTATCCTTAATTAATATATATATATATATATATATATATATATATATATATAATGGATGTGAAAATAATTTTTAGACTATTTTTTTTTTATAAATTTTTAAACTATTTTAATCCTATATCTCTATCTCTACTATGTTAAAATGGGCTAACGTGGAGAATCAATATTTTTAAATTACTATACCCTTTATTAATTTCTAATTTCTAAAATCATAAAATATGCCACTAATTAATTGTCTACCGTCAATTAATTATTTATAAGATAATAGTAGTAATAATCTAAAATATATTATAAGCAAATGGTTATTGATATGATCAAAATATAGTATATTTATAAGCAAGAAATTTGAAAAAAGAATTTTATTTACTATACTTGATTCCCTTTTAAACACATATTAATTGAAAAATTTACACCATAAATTGACCAATTCATATCGGTTGCGGTTACACATAGTCAATCAATTAAAAAAACTCTCCACGAGATACAATTCTATGGTTAGTAAAAAACAATTAAGTGTTATTCAATCCTTTTGTTTAAAATTAAATATATATAGGTCAGTTGGTATTCAGAAAGTTATGAAATGCAAGCTCTTATACCTCTCTTTTTTTAGTATAAATAAAGGTGTGCCACTCAATAAAGTGTCCATGGAGGGAAGGGAGCCGAGACTGAATCTTCTATTGATAAGTTATGCTTTCTCTTTACCAATTTCTTTATGTTGGAGTAACTTCTATTACGTTCGATTATTTTATATATATTATTACATGTTTTAGAATAATATATGTATTGGTTTAATATAATTTTTAATTGTTTGAATTATTTTACTTAGTTTTTACGTTAGATCATCAACTATAATGATGTCGAAGATGGAGACCACAACAAAAAGTGAACCCAACGGGGCTCTTACTATAAAATATTGTCTTTCAAGCTTTCATCATTTTTTGTTGGATTCTTGATCACTAACATTAGAATTGTTTTCTTAGTTTTTAAAGCAGGTTATCATTTGTATAAATAAAAAACGTGCGAGATATACGAAGGATTTTTTTTTTTGGAAAATATTACTCTTTTAATATAAAATTAGTTGTATTTCATTTTTCTTTTTTCATATTAAGAATTACTTACATTTGTTTCAACTGTATCATTATTGATGACAAGAAAATTTGAATATTATTAAGTTTTTAATATATCTACAATAATTCCATAAATAAATAATTTTAATATAATTTGAAATCGTTGAATTTAATTAATCAATAAAAAAATTAATGAAAAAACAGTAGGAGTTGTGATATATACTTGATTAACAGTCATTTGAAAGGTATAAATATAAATATACTATTTGATATTTTTAATAAACAAATTACAAAAAAGTATAAAATTAAATAATAATATATTGCTGGTATATTAAAACCTTTTGCCATTTAAAATAATTTTTTTTAGTTATGAACTACCAATCAACTACTAATAAAATGTAAATATATTATCAATAAGGGAGAAAAAAGTGCTATTGACTAAAATATTTTAAAATTAAATTACGTTTTTTCTATGTAATAAAATCTACTATTTAAATACTTATTTTATTAAAAAACTAAAATTATAAAATAAAATTTCACGTGCATCGCACGTGTTTAAAATCTAGTTGCTTTAAGTGGCCTTTAATTTAGTTTATTATTATTATTATTATTATTATTATTATTATTATTATTATTATTATTATTATTATTATTATTATTATCATCATCATCATCATCATCATCATCATCATCATCTCTTCACTCTCAATCTCGTCTCTTCCACTCTCCTCCGACGACAACCATGAACGTAAAAATCTTTGATTGTTCAATACTAACTAGAAACAAAGCTTGCCCATTGACATTGCAATTCTCAAACCAAATATTCAAGAGATAAGATCAACAGTATTCTTTGTTTGGGAAAAAAAAATAGAGAGATTATAACATGCAATTCTCAGATATGTAGAAAATCTTCCGTTGAATCACTCCATTCTTAGATCCGTAGTCAATTTTTATCAATTTCTAAATGAATCTTGCTTATAATTAATTTGATTTGTAAAAAACCCTCCACATCTTGTAAATTTTACCTTTGTGTTGTTGGTTTTAAAAGAAGAGAGAGATCTGTTCTTGTACATTTCGCCTTGGATTATTTGAAAATAACACCCATAAATATTAGATCAGATTTAAAGGTAGCAGGTTGTGGTAGAGGAATGGAAGATGGAGTGGAAGCACTAGAAAGCCAAGCTTTCAGTTTGAAAATTCCTGATTTAGATCAAGTTATCATAGGATGAGTTGGAAGTGTTGGGAAAAATCACCTTCCCACATTCACCGTTAGGAATAAAAAAATAATCGAGAAATTAAAGAATAAACACAATCAGAGAAGACACAAGAATTTATACTGGTTCACCCAAATTGGCTACGTCCAGTTGCTACCGCTGCGGAATTCACTATGATGAAACAAAGTTACAATAGAGAAATATTCTCAATACACTAAACCGTGTATTAACCGCTCGAAAGCCCTCAAGAAAGAAAACCCTTTCTTTTACAATATTTCTCACAAAACTCACAAGTCCCCACTACCGTCGAGAACCACGAAATCTCCAAAAAAGATTGCCCCCCTTTTTTTTTTCTTTCGTCTCAGCTGCACAGTAATTCACCAAAGCCACTGCTTCACATAGTCAATAAAAGGCTGCTGCTCTAAATTCCTTTTTATTTCACATAATTCCATGTGAAAAAGTCAAACAAAAAAACCTTATTGGCTCATTTGACAAAAACCCACGGTTGAACAAAACAATTACTAAGAATGGGCTTTGACTAAACAATTTTGGGCTTGGCTTTTAATTTGTTTTCAAATAAATACCCAACAAATTCCACCTTGAAGACAACATCAAAACACCATGTCTTCACTGCACCGGTAGCGACTCCTCCAATTCCACCTTGGCAAGATAGAATAAAACATAGCTTCTGCTACAATCATTGTCTTCACCGACAATCATAGTTCTCAAATTTGAGAGCAATCCTACTCCACCATAAAAGTAGACCACTTGAAATATCACCTTTCAAGATTTTCCCTATTCCGGCACATGTCGATAAACCTTGTTGAAATTATGGTGCAACTTCCACCTACTTGACTTCCTCGGAAGTTCTTCATCCATCGACACCAATTCCACACGCCTTGCAAAACTGTCAAGCCAATGCCCGCGTGCATCCGCTAACAACACATCCTCTATCATGGTAAAGCGGTCATACCATGAGGATGAATTTCCTCTTTCTTCAAACAAATTCGTCGTCTCCCTTTACAAGAGAGACAATGTTAGCTTCCAACCCAGAACCCTTTGTCGAACCTGCTCTGTTTGGACAATCTCTTTTCAGGTGACCAGATGATCCACATTCCCAGCAACCTTTCTTTTGTATGAAATTCTTCTTCTTCCCATTGCTAACTACCAACATAGAGTTGTTATGTGAATCGCGCCCTTCACTCTTCAACCTCCTCTCCTCTGATAAGAGTTTACTTGTAGTTTCTGCAAAATCCAAAGAATCCTTTCCATACATTAGAACCGTCTTCATGTGCTCATATGATTTTGGAAGAGACAAGATAAGCCTAAGAGCCTTAACCTCTTCATCTACATCCACTTCAATTGCCTTCAGTTCTGAAACGATACCATTGAGAACACTCAAGTGATCTGAGATTTTTGTACCTTCATCCATTCGAAGTGTGTGAAACCGCTCCTTCAGGTACAATCGATTTGAGATACCCTTAGCTTGATACAAAGCTTCAAGCTTCTCCCAAAGTTCTTTAGCTGTCAAAATTCCATGCACATTTGCAAGAACTTTTTTAGCCAAACAAAGTCTTATCGCGCTTGTCGCCCTCAAATTCATCTCCTCCCAATCTTCATCATTCGAACTGGACTTCTTAGCACCTCCACTAGAACCACTGCCATCTGATTTCGTTGAATCACCATCACCGCTTGACTGATTGAGAGCACCACCGCTCGGTCTTCCTTTCAAAGCCTTGTGTAACCCAGATTGTATCAATACATCCTTGACTTGCACTTGCCACAAGCCAAAATTGATCATCCCATCACATTTCTCCACATCAAACTTCACCGGACTCATAAAGTTTGACATACCTGCTTTTCACTCCTAACTTGAATATGCGGATAATTATAACCTAAAGCTCTGATACCAGTTGTTGGGAAAAATCACCTTCCCACATTCACCGTTAGGAATAAAAAAATAATCGAGAAATTAAAGAATAAACACAATCAGAGAAGACACAAGAATTTATACTGGTTCACCCAAATTGGCTACGTCCAGTTGCTACTGCTGCGGAATTCACTATGATGAAACAGAGTTACAATAGAGAAATATTCTCAATACACTAAACCGTGTATTAACCGCTCGAAAGCCCTCAAGAAAGAAAACCCTTTCTTTTACAATATTTCTCACAAAACTCACAAGTCCCCACTGCCGTCGAGAACCACGAAATCTCCAAAAGAGATTGCCCCCATTTTTTTTTCTTTCGTCTCGGCTGCACAGTAATTCACCAAAGCCATTGCCTCACATAGTCAATAAAAGGCTGCTGCCCTAAATTCCTTTTTATCTCACACAATTCCATGTGAAAAAGTCAAACCAAAAAACCTTATTGGCTCATTTGACAAAAACCCACGGTTGAACAAAACAATTACAAAGAATGGGCTTTGACTAAAAAATTTTGGGCTTGGCTTTTAATTTGTCTTCAAATAAATACCCAACAGGAAGGATGGGAGGCAGTGGGGATTGGGAAGGTGGATTGGATTGGAGAGGTTATGTAGGAGTAGGAAGCTGAGATGAGGGAATGAATGTAGAAGTAGATCATGGAAAAAGGGAAGCTGATAGAGAAGTTATATGAGGGTGTGGTACTGAGAGAGGAAGTGTTCTTAATGGGTTTTGATAAAGGATCTGTTGGTGATAAAGGAGGAGCAGGTTGATGGTCCCAATTTGAAGAAGCAGTAAGGATATATGCAGTAGAAATTGGCAGTGGCTGTGCTGGAATAAATGAATGTGGAAGAGAAGATATATCATAATGCAATTGTTGAATTGGAGGAATTTGAGATGGTATCTGTGAAAGGAAAGAGATGTTCATTGAAGATAACATGACGAGAAATATAAATTCGACTAGAGTTGGTTTCAAGGCGTTGATAGCCTTTGTTATTGGAACTATAGCCTAAAAAGATGCATTGTGTGGATCGATATTGGAGTTTATTCTTATTATAGGGATGAAGGTAGGGGAAACAAGTACAACCAAAGACTTTTAGAAGGGTGTAATCAGGGAGCTTGGCATAGAGATGTTCATAAGGGGACTTGTTTTGTAGGACAGGGGATGAAGTCTATTAATAAGATGGATAGCTAATTGAAAAGCAAATAACCAAAAGATGTTGGGTAGATTAGAGTGTGCTATCAAGGAGAGGCCTACTTCTATAACGTGCCTATTTTTTCTCTCTACTTTTCCATTTTACTAAGATGTATGGGGGCAAGAAATTCGATGAAGAATGCCAATGTTTGCAAATAAAGAGGATAAGTTACGAAATTTGCCACCCCATTCAGATTGAAGAGCCCATATTTTTCTGTCAAATTGAGTGTAAACAATGCTGAAAGTGTTTGAAGCAATGAAGGGTTTCATCTTTAGTTTTTAATAGATAAATCCATGAGAAACTAGTAAAGTCATCCACAAAAAGTAAAAAATATCTTGCACCTTTGATTGAAATAGAAAGGGAAGGTCCCCATAAGTCAGAGTGAACGAGTTTAAAGGGTTCAAGAGTGGTCTTAGAAGACCTTTTGAATTCTAAATGATGGCCTTTTGTCATTTGACAAAAATTACAAAATTCAAATTGAGTAGCACTAGGACTAGACTAATTATATGAAAATTAGATTTGATGAACTATGGTGGATGATGGATGGCTATTGGTGAAAATGGTGATGGATAGAATTAGATGGTGAATGGTGGCATGCAAGTGCACATGGTTAACAAGTAATAGAGTGGTGAGTGAGTGTCGTGTCCCACGAGGATAGATGTGTAACAAGGTGTAAATTCGTAGTAACAAGAGAAAATGATGAACTGACTGATTACAAAATAATAAGAAAGTGAGTAGATGGATCTATCACAGGGTGTAGATCAAGGATGAGTGTGGATATTGTGCAATAGGGAAGAGATGAGATATACTAACTTTTGAATCAATTGAGACGCTTTGAATAGATAACAAGTTCATGCAAACCTTCGAACTAAGCTATGAGAAGTAGTGATTCTATTTTCTCAAATATTGACCAATGTATGACTTCAATGGAGCCTTATCTCTAATTGCTTCCATTCAAACGATACTCCTACTTCTTCTAACATGTTCCGAAGATTAGTTTACTCATGATTTAATTTATCTCTAACTTAAGTCATAAGCTTGTTGAGGTTCTTTTCAAATGCTAACCCTAATATTTCTCAATACAAGGTTAAACTCTTCTTACTAGGCTTTCACTTAGCTTTAGAGAAGATAGAGATAAGAACAACAACATCATAAATTCATTAGGCATTCAAATCTTCATTTTCATACTAATGATAATCCCCCCCCTCTTCCCTTGTAGCACAATATCACAAGGGTCTTTAGCTCATCGAAGCTAAAGTTTCAAAATCATACAAGGTAAAATATTACATGTTTTCGGAAAACGAAACACAAAGTATGAAAACTAAATAAAAACTGAAAAACTAATCCTTGTTCGCTATCGCCTTCATGTTCTTCTTTTGTTTCTGATCCTTTCCTTTTCTTGCCCAAAAAAACAATATAAGTATCATCATTTTTAAAGCTTTTTCCAGCCAAAAAGAAGCGCCTCTCTATGCCGACAGTCCAAACCTGCACACACGAGCCACTGTAGCAAACAGTGATGGCTACCAGTCTTGTCAAATACAACTGTCTGCACAAAATATATAACATCTTGCTACCCCGCATGCTTCAGCACCAACATTTCTTGCACTATGTGACGACCCGTCATTTTAAAATAATTTAAATTAGAAAACAAAGCGGAAGTCTTTTATTTTAAGAAAAATTGGCGTGATTATGTTTGAAAATAGGCTAGCCAAAACCTGTTTACATCTTAAATTCAGACATTTAAAAACACAAGGAACATTAAGTTCCTATCAGGAGTTCAAAATGATTTATAAACATAAAAGTAAAGACAAAAGCTCTTAAGAGCCATTTACAAATATACAACTCCAAAATTATATAAAATTCACAAAACCATTTACATGGATTTTTACAACCACCTAGTCCATCTCAAAGTCTTCATCCCTCGATCACGCAGCACCATCTTCTCTCCCTCGACCTCTAGCCAGGGCATTACCTTAAATTTTTATAATATCATGAGCTAACAACTTAAGCCCAGTGAGAATAATAAGAATAAAAAGTAAAAATAGACCTCAAACTCGCATTTCCAATTTGTGTCCAAGAACATACTTACTCTTTGCTACAATCCATTCAAAGAGTTTATATCAAAATGTTCCACTTTTACTTACCAATTCTCCAATATAATTGTGGAACTACATTCCAAATATTTCTGGTATGGTTTCGTAAATGCATATAGCATTTATATCTCATTTTCTATATATACCTTATACTATATACAAGGTTTACAACAAATCTTATTCTCCCAAAGAATGATATTACTACACTCGTAGTCAAATCCTCATCCATTAACTTGTTATGACATAAAATAAGAAAAGTAAATAAACTTTGTATAAAATATAACATCTCGATTCTCTATTCCATCGATCATATGCATGAAGGTAATGAGAACATCCCGTAGGATCTCATTCGCCCTTTATGCATGAAATGAAGGTAATGTGGATTTTTCACATACTGTCCACCCTTATCCTTATGTATGAAGTAGTGTGGACTTTTCCCGTAGTATCCACCAGTACTTATGCCTGGAGGTAATGTGGACTTTTCTCGTATTCCACCATTAACCTTTCGTTTTTCTTTCTCACTTTCTTTTCTTTTCAATAATGCGAGATGTTATGCATATGCTTGTAAAAGTAAATAATGTAAATATAAATGATAAAGTAACCGAAACAAACATAAAGTAAAGGAGCATAAAGTAAAGACATAAAGTAAAGGACATAAGTAAAATAGATAGTGACTTCCAGAAGAATTATAAGCGAACTGTACAACCGATACATACTAAAGTATGATATTTATCTCCCAAGGACTTAAACTTCCGAATAAGATCCAAGGTTGTACATTCAAGTTCCTTAACCAATATATCTAAAAGTATGGATCTTCTAACTCCCAATGATCCGTCATAAGCTTTGAAACAAATCTAACTTAGAACTTCCTAAGATTCAATGTTTCTCCTCGAGAATTTCTAAATTCTCGCTCAAAGAACTAGCTCCTAATCCTAGGGCACTAGCTCACTTCCCTCTAATCTTAGATTCGAATTCTACAAATCATTATACTTATTCGCTTTCTAAGATTACTTTAAATCCTAACTATTCTCACATTTGCCAAATAAGATTTTCTCCAAATCTCCAAATTCCCACGAATCAACAACCGAGCAATCGCACCTACAATTCACCAATTGCACAACATATTACAACTCATAACTAAGATGAGAACAAGTGTGCATTTTCGGGTGAATAGTGATTTCGGATGAATAGTAATTTCGGATGAATAGTGTTTTCGGGTGAATAGTGTTTTTCGAAAATCCGGGTTCAAAATCGTCAAATTCCATGATAGAAATTCATGATTTCATCTTCAAAACTCATTTATAATAAAAAACCATATAAAAAGTTTTGAAAACTTACTTTTTGGGACTTCCCTTAGAGAACGGGAAACTCCGAAAAGGTAGGTTGGATAGGTAGCCCTCGTCCCTACCAATCCAACGCAACCGAAATCAAGCCGATCCATCGAGAAACGAAGAAAAGAAAATTCTCATCCATGGTGGATGGAACCCACGACAAGGAGAAGGAAAGGAAGAGAAAGATGAAGGCAAATAGGCAATTTTTGTGATTTTTAAAGATGAGTGAATAGTGATTTTAGATATTTTAAGAAATTGAAAATGACGGTTGCATCCTTTTATGACTTTTGACTTATGAATCGAAACCCGAAGCTCTTAAATAAATCTAAAGGTGATTAATAATTATTAATTGGCCTATTAATAATTATTAAAGTCACCGAAACGAATTTAAAGTATTAAAACGATTAAAAAGGATTTCGAGCGAAATTAACTACTAAAATCGAAATTATAAAAATAATAATTAATCTAAATACTTAAATTGAAATAAATAAATAAATAAATAAAATTAAATAAATAATAAAATAAAATAAAAATTTCACTTCAAAATAACGGGACGTTACACACTAGGACTGGACTATCTTGAGAACAAAGCTAGCTCGAATAACTGCATCTAGACAACTTAGATCAAAAGGTTATGCAACATCATTAAATAAAGAAAAAGAGCTACTTTCAAAAGTTTATTTACATAATTTCAAGAATTACTAAACAGAAGGAACTAAAATGATTTTTCATTAATTTCAACTAAATAAAGGCTACTAATGCTAAATTACTCATGTTGATCTTAGATTTATCCACTTTTGAGTATGTTAATTAACTCATTTTTAGGGAATTATCACACCCCCAAACTTGAATCATTGCTCGCCCTCGAGTAATGCTTTAAATTAAAAGGCTATACAATTGTAATTCTTAAAGAGGCTTAGAAAAAGAATTATTATCAATAAGTTTTTATTGCTTCATACAGAGTCAAGACTTTCACCAATTTCAAAGGGCAACCTAATCTGAATGGTGATAGTGTGTGGTCAATATCTTTGCATATCTTTTCAACTTTTGACTACCCACAAAGAAAGCCATCATGGAACTCTTCTAAGCTTAGTTTTTCCTTAGCTTTCTTCTCTATCCCTTTCTTAGCAAGCTATAAAAAACTATCTTCTACCTTGCAATACTAAGAGCTTTATTGCTTTTGCTACATTTTCTCTTCTTCTCTTTTTTTTTGTTAGAAGCAACTTGGTGATGTGAATTTCTAGTCACCTTCACTTAGAGGCTCGCCCTATGGGCTCACTCATTCCTATAGAAGAGGAGTGACTAATTTTTCCCAACCCATTTTCTGATTTTTTTTTCCATTTGGTGCACTTTGGGAATAAACTTTTGCTTTCCTCAGGGCATTGGAAACATTGGCTTTGCAAAAGGGTTGGTGGCTATGCCACCCCAAACTTATTCTTTTTAAAGATTGGCTCTATACAAGGGTTTAAAGAAAGGGTTTTGTACTTAGCTAAAGAAAAATAAAAGGTACTTGCTTGAGGAAAAACTATGGCTATGGAAAGGTGTTCTCAAGCTCTCTTAGCTAGTTAGATCAATTTGCTTAAGAGACACTACAAGAGCATTGATTCGTGTTGAAGATTTGTAACCCTAAGCAATTTACTTAGATCTGACTCTTTTTATGAAGCAACCTAAACTATTTTTGCCTCATCTAAAAATTCCTAAAGCAAGCTAGGAACTTAAAAGAAAACAGCACCCAAAAGAGGAATTAAACTATACAAAGTAGAAATAAAGGAGCAATAAAACTAAGCTGTATTAAAATTTAAAACATTTGGATTTTACACTGGGAGCAATACAAAAGGTAAGAAAACATAGGGACTATCAAACCTCCCCCCCAAACTTAAAACAGTTATGTCCAAACAATAATCCAGATCAATGACAAAAGATACAAAATATAAAACATGGCATGAAAATATGTAAGTAATAATAAAAGATAACTGCCACACTTCATTAAGATATCCATTCCCCTTCGTGATCCATAAGCAAAGTTTTTCAAATGATAGCACGAGTTTCAATGGTTTATTCTAAATAAAGTTGCCCCAATGAGTGCAAACCATTCCAGGTTTGCATGTGTTTTTTTATGATATTAATGCCCATTAAATTATTATTTTTTAGAGAGATTTCTATCGTATTGATGATTGAAAGCGTGCATTTCAAGTTTTAATTTCACTATGGACTGCGCACATGTTCAGTTTTCGCACGAGGCAATAGTAATTCAAAGGGTAATCACGTCTTTTCGCGCAAGGAATTACTAATTACTGCATTACAACATATCACATTGATAATTGTATTGTCCAGCTATTTGCATTAACCTTAACATTTTGATCTTGCCTTAAACCAACCATCCTTGTAGGACACGACACTCACTCACCACTACTATTACTTGTTGACCATGTGCACTTGCATGCCACCCTTCACCACCTAGTTTGATCACCATTTCCACCAACAATGACCCAGATAAAGAGCAGAGTTTGTAAGAGAATTGAGAGAATGAGTTATGTGGTGTGTAGCAGTTGAATAAAAAAATCAGTCATGATCAGGATGTGGGGATGGAAAATTGGAAGGATTATTGGTAGGCAGAGGCGGTAAGTGATAAAGAGGAGCCACTGAGGGAGTAACAGTATGTAACGTCCCGTTATTTTGTGATAAAAAAAAAAAACTTTTATTTATTTTATTTTAATTTGAGTAATTAAAATTCATTTATTTATTATTAAATTAGAAATTAGTAATTTATTTCATTTTAATTCCTTTTAATGGCTTTATTTATTTAAATACGTTAAAATGGTATTAATAATTATTAACGGGCCAATTAATAATTATTAATCACCATTGGGATAGTTTGAGATGTTCGGGATTCGCTTTTAAGCCAAAAGTCATAAAAAGGGCAAAGTTGTAATTACCCAATTTGCAAAATATCAAAAATCACTATTTGCTTCATCTTCTTTAAATGAACCCTTTGACTAAAAGTTGACCAAAAAGCTTCCATTTTCTTGCCTCCAAGCCGTGAGCATCAAGAGACCAAAGGGTGACTTTTGGTTTTTGTTCAATTCTTGCCCGATTGACTTGATTCCGGGTCCATCGGAAAGCCCTCGGGTCAAGGATCATTTCCCATCTACCCATCGTCCGTTTCTCTCGAGATCCTAGGAGTTCTCGGTAAGTGAAGTTTCAAACCCTAACTCCAAATAGTGTTTTAATGGAGTTTTACTTGTTTTCTTTCGAATTCTTGCCGTGAAACTCGGTGTTTGTCAATTCGGGAGTAGTTTTAAGTGTTTTTGGAAACTATTCCATAACCCTAAAACCGAGTTTCAGTCGAAACCCTTTCCGTTTGAAATTTACCCTTTTGGGTTTGATTTTGGGTTAGAAATTAATGAATGAATGTTTATTTGAATTGAATTCGGGAAAGGGATTAATGTTCAAAAACACTATTCATCGATACCCATTGAAATCGGGATGATCGAATTTGATTAAAATCAACTCAAAACGTATTTGAATTGCCAAAAAGCCGAAAAACCAAACCCGAGACTTGTTTTTGATGATAGGGCCGTGGGCCTCTTTGTGGGTTTTATTGGGTTTTCGTTGCTTTGTATGATTAGTAGTTGTTTGATTGATAGTTGGTTTCGTTATTGATTGTTACGATGTAATTCGTTTGTAGGTGTTTTTGAACTTCGTGGTTGATCGCTCCTTCGAACTTAGGAGCTAAATCATCTTATTAATAAGGTGAGAATAGTTAGCATTTAAATTAACTATGGAAAGCAAACTAGTGTGATGGTTTGAGAGTTTGAAACTAAGATTAGAATCCGAACCTAAGATTAGAGGGTTGTGAGTTAGTGCCCTTAGGATTAAGAGTTAATCCTTTAAGTGAGAACTTAGAAATTCTCGAGAAAGACTTTGAATCTTAGAAGATTCTAACTTAGTTTCGATATGAAACTAAGGTTGGATTATTTTGAAGTCAAAATGATCCAACTTGTAATTTAAAACGGTTAATAGAACCTCGGATTATTTGGAAGTATAGAATCCAGGAGGACATAGGTTAATCGTTTAAATTATGATTCTAATCTTATTACTAATATCGGAGTTCGATCGTCATATCGTTCATTCGAGTTTCTCGCTTATTTTACTTTTCGTTATTTACTTTATGTCCTTACTTATGCCCATTTACCTTATGTGTATTTTAAATTACTTTATCATTTACTTTACTTTATTTAATTGTACAAGCATATGCAAGCATATGCATAACATTTTGCATCATTATTTATTAAACTATAACATCTCGCATCATTGAAAAGAGAAAAGAAAAGAATGAAAAGAATGAAAGGAACGGTGGATGAGTGGATTCCCACGTTACCTTCATGCATAAGGTGAATGATGGATGAGTGGATTCCCACATTACCTTCATCATGCATAAGGTTGAATGGTGGATGAGTGGATTCCCACATTACCTTCATGCATAAGGATAAGGGTGGATAGTTTGTAAAAATCCACATTACCTTCATTACATGCATAAATGGCAAATGCGTATCCTATGGATGTACTCATTACTTTTATGCATATGATAGATGAGAAAGAGAGTCGAGATGTTATATTTTATGCAAAGTCATTTACTTTTCTTACTTTATGTTATAACAAGTTAAAGGATGAATAATTAGCCTAAGTGTGTTAATTAGTTTCATCAATTGGAAAATATGACTTAGAATAACCTAGACTTTGGAGAATTCTAGGAAGGATTGTGTCGGTTTATTGGACACAAATCAGAATGCGAGTTTGAGGTCTATCTTTACTTTTTATGCTATTTATTCTCACTGGGCTTAGTTTGTTAGCTCATGATATTACAACCAATTTCAGGTAATGCCTTGGCTAGAGGTCGAGGAGAAGGAGGTGGTCTTTGCGTGATCGAGGGATGCCGACCTCGAAATGGACTAAAGGATTGTAAAGTTTATGTCTTATTTTGATGAATTTTAAGGAATTGTATCTTGTATTTGGCTCCTAAGAGCCTAATGTTGATGTTTTATGATATTATGTATTTGAACTCCTGATTTGGACTTAAAGTCCATGAGATTTGATTAGATTTGAAAATTAGGTTGTAAACAGGTTTTCGGCATGCCAATTTTCAAACAAAACTACGCCAATTTTTCGTAAATTAAAAGACTTCCGCTGTTTCCTCTGAATTTAATTTAATTTAATTTATTTAAAAGTGACAGGTCGTCACAGTTGGTATCAGAGCCGACGGGTTCTGTAGACTACATGCGATGCATGTTTGTATTTCGTGTTTTGTTTTAAGTCCATTCTCGAAAGTCATCATCTGAGATCAGCAGCACCAGGTATTCCTAGACCTTATCTTTAAACTCGCATTTCATTTCGATTTGGTAAAAGTGGTGAATCCTCTTTTCTGGTAACTTATCTTGTTCCGTTGACTTTATGTAGTATGCCTCCTAGAAGGGGGGCTAGACGAGCCGGAGTGAGAGGTAGAGGTAGAGGCGAGCTCGGAGCCCTACACCTCCACCACCACCTCCACCTTGTGATTCCTATAGTACCTCCGCCTGGTGATTCTGTTGTACCGCCACCTGTTCAGGGGCGAGGAGTTTATATTTCGAGGAGGATTATCTAGGATTATCGCGAGATGCCGGCACGCAGATTGCTGTTGTACCACCACCTAGACCACCGATGTGTGGCGCTTGATCAGGTTGGATCTACCGAGGCTGCTAGGTTTTTGAGAGAGTATAGTAGACATGCACCTGGTGAGTTTAACGGTAGGTCTTTGGATCCATCTTTTGCTGAGCTCTGGATTGATAGAGTTGAGAGAGCTTTTGAGTTTATCAGGTGCCCGGACCATCTGAAGGTCCATTGTGGTACGTATTCTTTGGTTGATGATGCTCTATATTGGTGGAGAGGTCTCCATAGATCACTTTCTTTGACTATGGAGGTTACTTGGAAGGTATTTCGTGAGAAATTTTATGAGAAATACTATTCTGCTGATTGAGAGATAGATTGGAGGTGGAATTTGTGACCCTGAAACAGGGTGATAGCTCGGTGGTCGAGTATGAGAGAGAGTTTGACCGACTGTCTAGATTTGCTCCTGGACAGGTTGCTGATCCTGAGAGCAAGATGAGGAGATTTTTGGTAGGGCTGAGAGCCGAGATTAGGGGTTTTTTACGCACCCTGCGTCCGACTACCTACGAGCAGGCTTTAGAGTTTGCCCTTTCTTTAGATTTGGCATCCAAGAAAGGAAGGGCAAACTAGTCGCTATCGGAGAGACTTCCTCTCATAAGAGGAAGGTGGAGGATGACCGTCTTGGTCGAGTACCACCGCCACAACGAGAGATCAGATTCGGCAGCAGCAGCTCGGGGTGGGATTCGATTTGGATACCGAGAGCACAGAGACAGCTCCCCTACCACTTAGGTGTTTTACTTGTGGTCAGGAGGGTCACCTATCTAGGTCCTGTAGAACTTATCAGGCTCATCCACCGCAGATGGTTACCCAGGACAGGGTATTCAGCAGAGACCTTATCAGGCACCACCTGCTTTGTATGCTCCTTCGGTTAGAGGTAGAGGTCATGACCGAGGCAGAGGTCGGACCGGGCAGAGGACGATTTAGAGGTAGAGGTCAGGGTGGCCATGCACGCCAGCTTTAGACTTCCACCTGTTGTTCGCCGCCACGATTTTACCTCCACCACCACCGAGATTTCCTCCACCGCCACATCGATTCACGCCTCCACCTGCTCGATGATCAGGCCCGAGTTTATGCTACTAGAGAGGAGGCGGAGGCCGCAGTGCTTGTAGTTCTTGGGTACTGACTGTTTTAGGCCATTCAGCCTTTGTTTTATTTGATTCTGGAGCTAGCCACTCTTTTATTTCTTCTGCATTTGTTGAGTCGGCTATGCTTGAGTCTGCACCATTAGGGTTTGAGATGCGTGTTTCTACCCCAGGGGGAAGTTTATTATTGCTGATAGTATGATTAGCACAGATGATTTGTGTTTTATGGGTTGTTGTTTGCATGCTACTTTGATTATTATGCCTATGACTGACTTTGATGTGATTTTGGGTATGGATTGGCTATCAGCTAATCGTGCCACTATTGATTGTACAGAGAGAGTGGTTGATTTTATAAGTCCATGTGGGACTAGTGTACGTTTTCGTGGGACTAGTAGTAGATCAGTACCCACTTTGATATCGATGTTAGAAGCTAGTATGCTTCTAAGTGATGGAGCCTTGGGCTATATAGCTAGTGTGGTTGACACTTCTATACCAGAGGCTAGTTTGAGTTCTGTGCCAGTAGTGAGGGATTTCATTGATGTTTTCCCTGATGAGTTGCCCGGTTTGCCACCGGTAAGACAGTTTGATTTTCAGATTGAGGTTGCACCTGGGACAGCTCCATTGTCCAAAGCACCATATCGTATGGCACCGGCTGAGTTGAAAGAACTCCAGAGCCAGTTACAGGGACTTTTAGACTTGGGGTTTATACGCCCGAGTGTTTCACCATGGGGAGCTCCGGTGTTATTTGTGAAGAAGAAAGACGGTTCTATGCGATTGTGTATTGATTATAGGGAGTTGAACCGTGTTACGGTGAAGAACAAGTATCCTTTGCCCAGGATAGATGACTTGTTTGATCAGTTGAGGGGAGCCACTATCTTTTCAAGATAGATTTGAGATCCTGGCTATCATCGCTTGAGGATTCGGGATGAGGATATTCCCAAGACCGCATTCAGGACGCGTTATGGACATTATGAGTTTGTAGTTATGTCCTTTGGCTTGACTAACGCTCCTGCAGCTTTTATGGACCTTATGCACACCGGTGTTTAGGAGGTTCATTGACTCGTTTGTGATTGTTTTTATTGATGATATCTTGGTTTATTCCAAGACAGAGGAGTTGCACGCTATACACCTTCGAGAGGTTTTGACGCGGTACTACGAGATCAGAGATTGTATGCCAAGTTCTCTAAGTGTGAGTTTTGGTTAGAAAAGTGGCATTTTTAGGCCACGTAGTATCGAGTAGAGGAGTATCCGTTGATCCCTCTAAGATTGAGGCGATTACTAACGGCCTAGACCGATGAGTGTGGGCGATATTCGCAGTTTTCTGGGACTTGCAAGGCTATTATAGACGGTTTGTGCAAGATTTCTCTAAGATTGCTTCACTTTGACACGTTTGATCCCAAGGGGGTTGATTTTGTATGGTCTCGAGGATTGTGAGAGGAGCTTTGAGGAGCTCAAGAGGAGGCTTGTGACGAGACTGTTCTAGTGTCGCCTGATAGGACTGGTGGTTTGACCGTATATACGATGCTTCCCACGAGGTTTGGGATGTGTGTTGATGCAGCATGGTAAAGTTATAGCTTATGCTTCCGTCAGTTGAAGGAGCATGAGAAGAAATATCGGACTCATGATTTAGAGTTGGCGCTTGTTGTGCATGCATTGAAGATATGGAGGCATTATTTGTATGGTGAGAAGATTATGATATTCATCGACCATAAGAGTCTCAAATATTTCTTCACTCGAAGGAATTGAATATGAGACAATGGAGATGGTTAGAGCTCGTTAAGGATTATGACCGTGACATTCAGTATCATCCTGGGAGAGCCAATGTAGTGGCCGACGCGCTCGAGGGAAGTCTTCTCATTCTTGACTTTGTCGCCTTACCTTTGAGATTGAGGTGGGATATGGAACGAGTGAGATAGCATTGCTTATCGCCGAGGTCACCGTGAGTCTGGCTAGTTTGACAGTGGGGCCTACTTTGAGGCAGAGGATGATTGATGCACAGAGAGATGAGGTTCATTTGCAGGCCGGTTTTAGAGAGGCTGAGTCTGATGTTCCTAGTCATTTTACCTTCTCTACAGATAGTGCTCTAATGTATCGTAAGAGGCTATGTGTGCCTTTAGAATCGACTTTTAGAAGGGAACTGTTGGAGGAGGCTCACAGTTCTATCTTCTCTATACATCCAGGTAGTACGAAGATGTACAGGGACCTGAGAGAGCACTATTGGTGGCCGGGGATGAAGTTTGAGATAGCGGACTTTGTTAGTAGATGTTTGACTTGTCGCAAGTCAAAGCTTTGAGGAAGAGTCCATCGGGTTTGCTTAACCCTCTCGAGTGTGCCAGGAATGGAAATGGGAGGAGATTTCCATGGACTTTATCGGTGGTTTGCCGAGGACGCCCAAGGGTTATGATACCATTTGGGTGATTGTAGACCGTTTGACGAAGACCGCGCACTTTATACCTGGGAGGATCACCTACCCGGTTGAGACTTGGGCACGCTTGTATCTACGGGAGATCGTTAGATTACATGGTGTGCCAGTGAGGATTGTTTCGATCGGGACACTCGTTTTGTCTCGAAGTTTTGGCGAGCTTGCATTCACTATGGGTACAGGCTTGGATTTTAGCACGACTTTTCACCCCCCGGCACGGATGGTCGACCGAGAGAGTTAACCGGATTCCTGGAGGATATGTTGAGGGCTTGTGTTCTTGATTTTGGAGGTAGTTGGGATTCTCGGTTGTACTTGGTAGAGTTTGCTTATAATAACAGCTATCAGGCTACTATTGAGATGGCACCATTTGAGGCACTTTATGGTAGAAAGTGTCGATCTCAGCTCACCTGGATGAGGTTGGAGAGAGAAGGCTTTTGGGACCCGAGTTGTTACAGATTGACTAGTCGGTCTATTGACTTGATCGAGAGAGAGGATGAGGGTTGCCCAGAGCGGCATGAAAGAGTTATGCGGACAAACGACGTAGTCCACTTGAGTTTTGTTAGGGGGACCACGTGTTTTTGAAGGTAGCACCTATGAAGGGTGTTATGAGATTTGGGAAGAAGGGTAAGTTGAGCCCTAGATTTATTGGCCCATTTGAGATACTCGATCGAGTAGGAGCAGGGCTTACCGATTGGCTTTACCACCTTCTTTATCGGCGCTTCATAATGTTTTCCATGTATCTATGCTTCTAAGTACATGGCGGATCCTTCTCATGTGATTGATCACGAGCCGATAGTTTTGGATGCTAGTATGTCTTATGAGGAGACACCAGTTGAGATTTTAGCATTCGAGCAAAAGGTGTTGAGAAACAAAACGATACGCTTGGTTAAGGTTCTTTGGAGGAACCAAGTGTCAGAAGAAGCTACGTGGGAGCGTGAGGATGATATGCGGGCAAAATATCCTCAGCTTTTCACCTAGTGAGTTTACTTTTCGGGGACGAAAAGCTCTTTTAAGAGGGTTGACTGTAACGTCCCGTTATTTTGTGATAAAAAAAAAAAAACTTTTATTTATTTTATTTTAATTTGAGTAATTAAAATTCATTTATTTATTATTAAATTAGAAATTAGTAATTTATTTCATTTTAATTCCTTTTAATGGCTTTATTTATTTAAATACGTTAAAATGGTATTAATAATTATTAACGGGCCAATTAATAATTATTAATCACCATTGGGATAGTTTGAGATGTTCGGGATTCGTTTTAAGCCAAAAGTCATAAAAAGGGCAAAGTTGTAATTACCCAATTTGCAAAATATCAAAAATCACTATTTGCTTCATCTTCTTTAAATGAACCCTTTGACTAAAAGTTGACCAAAAAGCTTCCATTTTCTTGCCTCCAAGCCGTGAGCATCAAGAGACCAAAGGGTGACTTTTGGTTTTTGTTCAATTCTTGCCCGATTGACTTGATTCCGGGTCCATCGGAAAGCCCTCGGGTCAAGGATCATTTCCCATCTACCCATCGTCCGTTTCTCTCGAGATCCTAGGAGTTCTCGGTAAGTGAAGTTTCAAACCCTAACTCCAAATAGTGTTTTAATGGAGTTTTACTTGTTTTCTTTCGAATTCTTGCCGGTGAAACTCGGTGTTTGTCAATTCGGGAGTAGTTTTAAGTGTTTTTGGAAACTATTCCATAACCCTAAAACCGAGTTTCAGTCGAAACCCTTTCCGTTTGAAATTTACCCTTTTGGGTTTGATTTTGGGTTAGAAATTAATGAATGAATGTTTATTTGAATTGAATTCGGGAAAGGGATTAATGTTCAAAAACACTATTCATCGATACCCATTGAAATCGGGATGATCGAATTTGATTAAAACCAACTCAAAACGTATTTGAATTGCCAAAAAGCCGAAAAACCAAACCCGAGACTTGTTTTTGATGATAGGGCCGTGGGCCTCTTTGTGGGTTTTATTGGGTTTTCGTTGCTTTGTATGATTAGTAGTTGTTTGATTGATAGTTGGTTTCGTTATTGATTGTTACGATGTAATTCGTTTGTAGGTGTTTTTGAACTTCGTGGTTGATCGCTCCTTCGAACTTAGGAGCTAAATCATCTTATTAATAAGGTGAGAATAGTTAGCATTTAAATTAACTATGGAAAGCAAACTAGTGTGATGGTTTGAGAGTTTGAAACTAAGATTAGAATCCGAACCTAAGATTAGAGGGTTGTGAGTTAGTGCCCTTAGGATTAAGAGTTAATCCTTTAAGTGAGAACTTAGAAATTCTCGAGAAAGACTTTGAATCTTAGAAGATTCTAACTTAGTTTCGATATGAAACTAAGGTTGGATTATTTTGAAGTCAAAATGATCCAACTTGTAATTTAAAACGGTTAATAGAACCTCGGATTATTTGGAAGTATAGAATCCGGAGGACATAGGTTAATCGTTTAAATTATGATTCTAATCTTATTACTAATATCGGAGTTCGATCGTCATATCGTTCATTCGAGTTTCTCAGTTATTTTACTTTTCGTTATTTACTTTATGTCCTTACTTATGCCCATTTACCTTATGTGTATTTTAAATTACTTTATCATTTACTTTACTTTATTTAATTGTACAAGCATATGCAAGCATATGCATAACATTTTGCATCATTATTTATTAAACTATAACATCTCGCATCATTGAAAAGAGAAAAGAAAAGAATGAAAAGAATGAAAGGAACGGTGGATGAGTGGATTCCCACGTTACCTTCATGCATAAGGTGAATGATGGATGAGTGGATTCCCACATTACCTTCATCATGCATAAGGTTGAATGGTGGATGAGTGGATTCCCACATTACCTTCATGCATAAGGATAAGGGTGGATAGTTTGTAAAAATCCACATTACCTTCATTACATGCATAAATGGCAAATGCGTATCCTATGGATGTACTCATTACTTTTATGCATATGATAGATGAGAAAGAGAGTCGAGATGTTATATTTTATGCAAAGTCATTTACTTTTCTTACTTTATGTTATAACAAGTTAAAGGATGAATAATTAGCCTAAGTGTGTTAATTAGTTTCATCAATTGGAAAATATGACTTAGAATAACCTAGACTTTGGAGAATTCTAGGAAGGATTGTGTCGGTTTATTGGACACAAATCAGAATGCGAGTTTGAGGTCTATCTTTACTTTTTATGCTATTTATTCTCACTGGGCTTAGTTTGTTAGCTCATGATATTACAACCAATTTCAGGTAATGCCTTGGCTAGAGGTCGAGGAGAAGGAGGTGGTGCTGCGTGATCGAGGGATGCTGACCTCGAAATGGACTAAAGGATTGTAAAGTTTATGTCTTATTTTGATGAATTTTAAGGAATTGTATCTTGTATTTGGCTCCTAAGAGCCTAATGTTGATGTTTTATGATATTATGTATTTGAACTCCTGATTTGGACTTAAAGTCCATGAGATTTGATTAGATTTGAAAATTAGGTTGTAAACAGGTTTTCGGCATGCCAATTTTCAAACAAAACCACGCCAATTTTTCGTAAATTAAAAGACTTCCGCTGTTTCCTCTGAATTTAATTTAATTTAATTTATTTAAAAGTGACGGGTCGTCACACAGTAGGTGTGAGAGTAAAATATAATGAGGAGGAAGAAGGATTGTAAGGAGAGACAACATGAGAAATAGGTGGTTAGTAGGAAGTAGGAACAAAAGGTTTATGGTGCTCAGGCGAAATTGGTTTGAGAGCATGGAGGGAGAAGATTAGGGTATCATTTCTTGTTGTCCCTATTATAGTAGAGAAGTTCTTATATGTACAACTTTTCTGCATATTTGGCATAATGGTCGTTTAGAGGAGCAAGGAGACCATCTATGTGACGACCCGTCACTTTTAAATAATTGAAATTAGAAAACACAGCGGAAGTCTTTATATTTTAAGAAAAAATGGCGTGATTATGTTTGAAAATTGGCTAGCCAAAACCTGTTTACATCTTAATTTCAAAATCTAAAATACACAAGGAACATTTAGTTCCTATCCAGGAGTTCAAAATGAATATAATCATAAACATAAAGACAAAAGCTCTTAAAAGCCATTTACAAATATACAATTCCACAATATGTAAAAAATGCACAAAACATAGTCCATGGACTTTTACATAACACCCAGTCCATCTCGAAGTCATTATCCTTTGATCACGCAACACCATCTCCTCTCCCTCAACCTCTAGTCAGGGCATTACCTGAAATTTTGTAATATCATGAGCTAACAACTTAAGCCCAGTGAGAATAATAAGCATAAAAAGTAAGGTTAGACCTCAAACCCGTATTCCGATTTGTGTGTAATTTACCTGACACAATCAATCCTAAAGTTCTCCAACTCTAGGTAATTTCATTCTATACTCTCCAAAGGATGGCATTACTAACACTCGTAGTCAAATCCTCATCCATTAACTTGTTATGACATAAATAAGAAAAATAAATAAACTTTGTATAAAATAAAACATTTCAATTCTCTAATTCATCGATCATAAGCATGAATGCATGAGGACATCCAGTAGGATTTCGCATTCGCCCTTTATGCATGAATGAAGATAATAGGTACATCCCGTAGGATACCCATTCAACCTTATGCATGAGAAGTAATGAGTACATTCCGTAGGATACCCATTCAACCTTCTTTCCTTGTTTTACTTTCTTTTCTTTTTCTGAAGGTGATGCAGACACTACCCCTAGGCTCCAACATTCTTCCCTTCCTTTCTTTTTCAATGAATGATGCGAACTTGTTATGGTGCAATATGATGCCTGCATATCCTTGTAAAAGTAAATAAGTAAAGTGTGGAATTAAAGTAGTCGATGCAAGCATAAAGTAGAGGGGCATAAAATAAAAGACATAAAGTAAAATAGATAGGAAACTCCGGACGAACGATATGTCAATCGAACTCCGCTACCAATAATAAAAGTAAAACCATAACTTAAACGATTAACCTAAACTTTCAAGGATTCTAAGCTTCCAATAATAATCCGAAGTTCTATTAATCGTTCTATATAAAAGTTTGGATCTTTAACTTCCAATGATCCAACCTAAGCTTCGAAACGAATCTATCTTAGTAATTTCTAAGATTCAATGTTTTCCTCGAGAACTCCTAAGTTCTCACTTAAAGGATTAACTCTTAATCCTAAGGGCACTAACTCACTTCCCTCTAATCTTAGATTCGAATCCTAGTCTTAGTTTCCAATTCTACAAATCATTATACTTATTTGCTTTCTAAAATTACTTTAAATCCCAACTATTCTCACCTTTGCAAAAGAAGATTTCGTTCCAAACCTTCGATAACGCGATCAATGAAAGGTTAAAAAACACATACAATTAAAATTACACCTAACAATTAATAATTAACCAAATAACGGTCAAACAACATCTATGCGTACAATACGACGAAAAACCCAACAACCCCAACAATGAGGCTCTCAGCCCCCCCCCCCCTCTCATAAAAGGGTTTTGGTTTTCCGGCTTTTAGGCAATTTAGATGTGTTTCGAGTTGGTTTCAAACAAATTCAATATTCCCGATTTCAATGGGTATCGATAATTAGGGTTTTTGAACAATATGTAATTTCCCGAATTGAATTTAAATAAACAATAATTCATCAATAAATAACCCATAATCAAACCCAAAAAGGTAAATTTCAAACGGGAAGGGTTTCGACTGAAACTCGGTTTTAGGGTTAAGGGAAAGTCAAGTAATATTTAACCAATAAGTTTTCCATCAACATTCAACAACAAAATTGGAAGGGGATGAGAGTTTTGGCCAAGAACTCAAAAGCTTGAATCAATTTTCATGGAAATACTAAGAGAATTCGAAATCTAGGGCTTACCTTAGAGAGTTGGAAACGTTCCAAGAGTGGAATGGGTAGAAAGGTCTCGGCGAGAGCTTTCCAACGCATCCGAAATCACGCAAAACGGCCAAGAAACGAAGCCGGGACGACACTTTCTTCCTCTTCTCTTTTTTTCCTCTTGTTGCTCGGGTTTGGAGAGAAAAATGAAAGAGTTTTGGTCAATTTTGGTCAAATGACAATTTAAAGAGATGAAGTGAATAGTAAATAGATATTTAGGAATTTTGGAAATGACAGTTGCGTCCTTTCATGACTTTTAACTTATAAATCGAAACCCGAATCTCTTAAATTAATCTAAAGGTGATTAATAATTATTAATTGGCCTATTAATAATTATTAATGTCACCGAAGCGAATTTAAAGTATTAAAACGATTAAAAAGAAGTTCGGGCGAAATTAACTACTAAAATTGAAATTACAAAAATAATAATTAAACTAAGTACTTAAATTGAAATAAATAAATAAATAATAACATTAAATAAAAAAAATCACTTCAAAATAACGGGACGTTACAATCTAGAATTTTGAGAAAGATTGAAAGGGGGTTTGGGATTATAGGAATGGCCTTAAGATCTGAGAAGAGAGGGATTAGGATGTTGAAAGTAAGAAGATGTTGGGATAAGAGAAGACTAGTTGTGGGAGGACGAGAAGAGGAAAGGTTAATAGAGAAATCTTCCAAGTTGGTTTGAATAAGATTCAGTTGGTCAACAGAGTTTTGTCTTTTCAGTCGAACTTTATAACTCAATAGCAAGCTATAGATGTCTTCAAGAGAGGGTCTATCAGTGTGATTTTGTATTTATGTAATAAAGGTAATGTATTCAGCTCCAAGGCCATCCAAAATGTATGCAACATGATCCCTATAGGATAATGGTTCCCCTATTGATGATAATTTATCATTAATTTGCATGATTTGAACTAGAAGCTGGGTAGTATTCACTCCATCTTTTTGGATTTTTGAAGTTGAGAACTCAAACTCATGATGCTAGCCATTGAGATTGATTCATAAACGCTCTTTAGGGATTACCAAACTTCAGTAGCGGTAGATAGACTAACGATTTCACTCATTTTATCTTCGGACAGAGAAGAATACAACTATCCCACGATCAATCGATTTAGTTTCTTCCAAAAATAATGTTCAATGTTGATTGTTTTTGGTTTGGATCTAGAAATGTGGGAGGCATGAGGATAGATCCATCTATCAATCCTTCAAAACCATTTTAGATGATAACGTTTAGATGTTGATTCTTCCATAGAAGATAAACTGTGTTATTAAGCTTGACAGTGAGTGAAGAAACCCATAGATTAGTTAGTTGTTGTTGTTTAACATTGGGCTAAAGATAAGAAGTTTGTTGAGGAAAGGTAGCTTGTGGAATGAATTGAAATTGAAAATTAGATTGAGATTGAAAATTAGGTTGAAAACAAGGGTGAGGATTTTGATAATAGGTTTCAAGAGGAGAGCCCAAATTTTATGGGAAAAATTGAGGGTAAGAGGGTTGTTGACGTTGAGTTATTGGAGTGTAGATCTGAGGTATGAAATTCTAGGTTTTCCTTGTTGGATTGATTTGAGCTGGAGTAGTATTGATGGTAGAGAAGATAACGACGTTTGGTTCAACTTGAGGAAGAGGACCTTTTTGTTTCTAATTTTGGTTTTCACATAGGGACGCCATTAAAATGGTCCTTTCAATGCTCCATTACCGTGAGAATTTGTAAGAACAATAAAGCAGACAAGACAAAGAAAAGAAAAGGGTAGAAAATGAAAATACTCAACTCACAGTACTGAGGTGAGGTTGTCAACTATTAATAGAAAATCATAGCCATACGTGTCTTACAAAGAGAGAAGGAAGAATAACAAACTAAAAAGAGAAAAGGACAAAAGATACAATAATTAGAACATTCTAGTCAGTAGGAATATCTTCTTCTTCCTTGAAAAAGGCGGAGGAAGAAGAAGATGTGAGATATTTAGGTTGAGTTTCTTAATCATTAAATAAGAATTCCTAAAATTATGGTAGATTGATTTGAATTAAAAATATATATATAACTTAAATGATATGTAATTAATAAGATATAGTTATTAGGAGAGATAAAAGGGTAAGATGCTAAACTATAAAATCGAAAACCACCAGATTACAACCATAAATGGTGTTTCTTGGTTATTTTTTATATTGATTGTAATTTATCATTAATTTTGAAATTGGGTGAATTAAAGTGGTTGTATAGGTAATCTATAATACCTCTAAAAGGGGCTTAAGGGGAGAAACTTTTGATTTCCCCTTTTGCCCCTATTTAATATGCAATATTTAATTTTATAATTTAATTAATTGATTTAAATTAAATTAACATAAAATACAAATCAATTTATTTGAAATAATAACTATTTGTTTTCCAATATTTTGAGTTTTTAATTTAATTATGTACATTAATTATTTCACATACCAAGAATCTTTTGCTTCACTTTGATGATAATGTTTTCATATTGCTCATTTAATCGAGAGAAGGGGATTTCAATCTATTAATTATTTGGTCATCATTTAAGATTCTTTGAATTTGTCCAAGATCGATATTTGTGCAAGCATGCATTTGGTGTAATTGCTACATTTATACATTTCAATGAAATCAATATGTGTTTTAATTTTTGTTCACTCTTCTCGAAAAAAAAATAAGTATATAGATTGAAATTCTATTTTCACAAATCCATAGTTAGAAAAATATATCAAAGAACACTGAGTCTTAAGGTTTGTTCATCTTCCTCAACTCATTTGAATGGATGGGTATACGGGGCCATATGAGATAGATGTGGATATTATTTTGTTTGTCAAATGATGATTGATATTGATTGCTTTCTTTCTAACTCTTTTTTTTCTTACGATATATGCAGGAAGTGGTTATAGTTGGTGTGAAGACTGTGAGAGATAGATGTGGATATTATTTACAAAGAGAAATACGAAAAATCTTTGAGGTAGTGGTAGTGTGACAATTGTAAGATAACGTTGTTAATTAGTCAATCCAATATGTATGAGACTTGATACAAATAAATTATAGATTTAAATTTTTTAATGAATATATACAGTCGAAGATTTCAATCTAACATGTATGTGACTTTTTGGGAATGATTAATTATGAGGGAGAATTTGGATTTTATTTATTTAAAACAATGATAAAATTTGAAGTCTTTCGTTTCCGAAAGAAAAAATGGTCAAATCATATTATAAAATTTTCAATTTTATGTACCAATTTATTGGAATTGATGATACAAATAAATTTTATACTTATATATTGATGATATGAATAAATTTTTTATTTATAAATTGATTATACGAATAAATTTTATATTTATATTTTTGAATGAATATATAGTCGAATATTTCAAAACCAATGTACCAATCTATTGAAAATAGTAATGATTTCTTATTATAGACAAAAATTCAATATCGTTCATTAATTCATCAAAAAAAATATTTATTATACATGGTTTTAAATATATGAGCATCTTTAATTTTATAATAAAACAATCACAAGATACGTGCATCTATTTTAAAAAACACGTTTTAATTTTATAAGAATAAGTTTATGCTTAAAATTTTAAACTTTTAAATAATAAATTATAATATAGAATGAATTCAAAGAGATTAATAATGAATGACAAAATAACATTCTAATATTCCGTTTCCTATCAAACATATTATGAAAAAGTATTGGAGATCAATAATGGTTTAGGCACTCTTTAGTCTTGAACCTACCTATTATCTTCTTAAATTTTCATTTTTTTTTTTGTTTGTTTAAAGGTGCATATCTATGGAGTATTGCAGGAGTTTTCTGTTTTTCTAATGCCGAAAAACTCAAATAATGTTAGATCTTTAAAAACAATTAAATTATAGTGATATGTTTTACCAAGAAAAATCTCTTTCCAAACAGCATGTTCCTAAAAATGTATATAAATACTTTGAAAAATAACTCTATACTAAATCAACTCATTAAATTTCGAGATCTATAAGAAGAAAAACACATGGAAACGTGATTAAAAAAAACTAATTTAGTTTTATATATATTAAATTTAATTAAGTTAGTGAATGAAATGTTTAATTTAATTAATTTTGAAGAATTTTTTTAATTAACTAAAAATTAGAAATGAATTTCATTAAAACCAAAACTATGATTTTTTTTTAAATAATTTTTAACTTTAAATATATATTTATTATTACTTTAATCCTATTGATGCTTCATAATTATAATTGTAATATTTATACTACAATAATATAAATGCATGAATCACTTCCTTTTTTGATTCTATTAAATACTACTCATTTATTAAAAAAAATCTCTATGTAAACGTTATTATGGCATAGTATAGTCATCATATTTGAGTTTTGCAAATAATTATAAATTTTGGTTTTTTTTTTTCAAATTACATTTTTTTTACTTTAATTTTAGATAAATTTAGTATCCATCTTAATAAATATTATTATTTTAAACCTCTTCCTTAGAAAAATTTAACTGGAATAAATAATATAACTTTTTTAAAACAACTCTTTTTATAAATATAAAAATTAGTTTCTTTTATAGGATTGAGTAATGTTTATAATTATTTGTTAATGATTATTTTTAAACTTTATAAAAAAAGTTGTTTTAAAAAAGTTATATCGATGACTTATACTATGAAAATGTGAAAAGACCTCCAAAAATTACAACAAACCAATAAATACTTGATGAATATATACTTGTAAACAACGGAAAATTATAAACTTCTGTATGGAAAAAAAAAGAGGTACGTGAATATATCCTACACTACAGCGACGACATATAATTCCTTCCCTCCTCGAAACTGTGAGATAAATACGTTTACAACGTTTAAAATGGGTCCTCTCTATTAGTTTTTCAAGAGAAATATCATATTCTTCTTTCTTTTTCTGCAGGGGCGGATGCAGGGGGTGGCAAGGGGGGGCCATGGCCCCTCCAATTTTTTTTTAAAAAAAAACTTTTTTTTATATATTTTAATAAATAATTACTTTATTATTTTTAAATATATATATAGTTATAATTTTAAAAGAATTATTTTGATAAGATTTATTTTTATTTATTTATAATTATGATAATATTAAATGGGAGTTTTATTTTTGGTTAAATTATACAAAATACCCCTAATTTATAATGTTAGTTTCAATTTTTTCCCCTAACATCTTAAAAGTTTCAATTCTACCCTCAACCTTTATTCTGTTTAAAAATACCCCTTATTGAAGAAATCAATCTTTAAATATATAATATGCGTGTAATTCGGCTAAGTTTAACAAAAATTAAAAGATTGAGGGTATTTTTGAAAGATTTTTCCTGTAATGAATGATAATTTCCGGAAAAAATGGATATTTTGAAAGAGTAACTATTCAAACAAAGAGTATTTTGGAAACAAAATAAAAAGTTAGGGGTAGAATTGAAACTTTTGAAACCTTAAGAGTGAAATTAAAAGCAAGCCCATAGTATAGGGATGTTTTGTAAAATTTAACATGAAATTAATATATATATATATATATATTAATTTCGGCCCCCGCAAATAAAACATCCTAGATCCGTCCCTGTTTTTCTGAACTAATTATTTAACATCACCTCCATTATAAAAAGTTTTCTATTATTTTGACATAATATTAAATGAAATAAATAAAATCTATAAATTAATTAATTTGAAAGGAAAACTCTTCATACCAGTATTGAAATTAATTTATATCCTTTTATATACGTATATAAAAATATAAAGAACATTTTCATTAAAAATACAAGTTGAAATATATCAATTAAATAAATTAATTAAACAAATTTCCAAAGAAGATCAATCGCGACGATGGATAGTAATGCTAAGCCTAAAAACGAGGCTAGTAAAAAAAGACAAAATTTTCTTACCAAATCTTCCTTAGAAAATCGGAGGAGGTACTGACCAAAGACTAATTAAGAAACAATGAAATATGAAAATTTTCCAAATACAAATCATTTCAACGAGGAATTTTATTTGAATTTGAATCAATTCAAATTTAAACAAATTAATTTGATCACATTAAAAATTACAATAATTTGGTTTTGTCAAAATAAAAGCCAATCTAAAAACATATTCTAACAATCTCTCTTTTTGACATTGTTTTGCAAAAACTAAAATATTTTTTTTCTTTTAAATAACAATATTTCCCCTCAAATAGATATTTTAAAACTCTCTCTCAAAATGTCATTTATCATTTTTAATTTTCCTCTCCCCGTTTTTGTCAATACACCAAAATAAAATAAAATAAATGCCCTCCTTAAAAAACAAATCTGACAACTATCCCTAAACACAATATTCATCTTGCAAGATAATAATTTTGTTTAAAAAAATGAACATAAATTCGAATTCAAATAAAATAATATGATCACATTAAAAATTACAATATTTTGGTTTTGTCAAAATAAAAGCCAATCTAAAAACATATTCTAAAATTTCTCCCTTTGGCATTGTTTTGGAAAAAACCAAAATAAAAAAGAATTTTGAAAAGTAACAATATTTCCCCTCAAATAGATATTTTAAAACTCTACCACAAAATGTCATTTATCATTTTTAATTTCTCTCTCACAGTTTTTGTCAATACATGACCAAAATAAAATAAAATAAATGTTCTCCATAAAAAAAAAATCTGATAACTCTTCCTAAACATAATATTCATCTTGCAAGATAATAATTTTGTTTAAAAAAATGAAGGTAAACTCTCCAAAAATTAAATTTAAATACATATGATTATAAGAGCATACACACAAAAAATCAAGTAAATGAGCAACAAGTTTTCAAACAATTATGAGAAATAAAATTTTCTAACTCATTTTTTCTCACCCATATTTGTTTAGAAATACGATTTTTAAAATTTGGCATTTTTTTCTTCAATATATTTTTTAATTTAAATTATTTTGGCCTAATGTATCCACGAATTCTACAAAAATGACAAATATGTATAAAGTCGTGAGGCTTACCATATGAATTTACCTTTTGTCTCATAGTTATAACATTTTCCTTTTTCCTCCAAATGGCAGAATTATGTGCTCTATCATAATAAGACATTTTATGATCTTCTTGCTTCTCCATAGTTGCAACTTTTCTAAAATTTTGTTGAGCTATTACGAAAACAATTGGCTTTTTAGATGTCTCCTCTTCACAATTGAGCCTTTTATGAATTTTAGAGTCAACAATTTAACACCTTCATAAGAATTATCCAATTCCAACTTTATATCAAGAAGCTCTCTATCCTTATCAGTAAGTAGTTTATTCAAATGATCATTCTCTAAAATTAAATTCTCATTGTAATCAATCCCAACTCAATAGACGAATAGTAAGGATCATACAAAATGAAAATACCTTACAAGAATCGGCGTAAATGGCAATGAGTGTGACTATTTTCCGACGATGATGAACCCTAACTTTGACGAGAAACTAAACTCAATGAAAAGTATGAAAACGATGTCAAAGTTGCTGGAAAATTATTCTAAACGACCCCAAAACGAAAGAACAAACGAATGGACGAATTACCTTTCAAAAATCTCGACATAAACATGACGAATCCTCAGTTTACAAACGAAACACGTGAACCGATGGCTAGTTTGGATGAAAGATGAAAAAGCTTGATAAAGGGTGGCGGCTGGGCTAAGAGAGAAGAAGAAGAAGAAGAAATATTTAGGTTTAGGGTTTTATTATAAATGTATGAAGGCTTATCAAAAGACTAGAATGCCTTTTTTTTAAAAAAATAACTAAAAGGACATAAACGACGATATTCAGGTCATATCTTTTTACTTGGAACTCGGAATTGAGCGTAGTCAATTGCATTGGATTCGTAGAGACGTGACGGTTTGGGAAAACTAAAGATAACGTTATTTGGATTAAAATTGGTGAAAATACTAAAATGCCCTTGGTGAAAATCCGGGTTGTTACATTGATGCTCTTAGATCCAAAGAACTTGAGATAAAATCTTGATAAGAGGGATGCAGGTCCTATTCATAAGGGGAAAACAGGATCAAAGGCATGAGAAGCAAAAATCTAGAGGCAGAAGTAAATCAAAATACAAGGTGAAGAGTAACAAGTGTTTCTTTTACAATCAAGAAGGGCATTGGAGAATGGATATTCCCAAGAATCCTCTCAGAAATCAAGCTGCTGATAAAGGAGAGAAAGGAGATAAGCAAAATGAAGCCAATGTTCATGAGGGGTATGATTATGCAAAACTCTTAATGATATCAGAAGTTGTTAATTCTAAAGAATGGGTAATGGATTTAGGCTGTTCATTTCACATGACCTCACAGAAAGACTAATTTCAAGAATTTCAGGAAATTGAAGGAGGTAAAGTTGTCATGGGGAACAATAAACCCTGACTTGTGAAAGGGATTGGGAATGTTATAATCAAAATGTCAAATGGAACAGTGAAGGTCTTACCCTCTGTCAGATATATGCCTGAAGTCAAACGAAATCTGATCTCTCTTGGTACACTTAATAAAGCTGGCTATGAATTCAGAGGTGGAAATGGAACACTGAAGGTGTTCAAGGGATCCATGCTTGTAATGAAAGGAATACAGAAGAATTTTTTGTATGTTCTTCAAGGTTCAGCAATTCAAGGTGAAGTAAATGTTGTGATTCAATCCAAAGTTAATGAAAATGGGATTTGACATCATAGGCTTGCTCACATAAGTCAGAAGGGACTAAATTAATTGCATTGTCAAGGCTTGCTGGGAAAAGGAAAGCTGGAAGAGCTTCCTTTCTCTGAACACTGTATAATCCGCAAGGCCACCAAAGTAAAATTCAGCAAAGGAAAGCATTGCACTCAAGGAATCATGGATTACATCCATTCAGACCTGTGGGGGCCAGCTAGAGTAGCCACACATGGTGGTGCAAGGTACTTTCTATCCATAATTGATGATTAGTCTAGAAAATTATGGATACATGTGCTGAAAAGTAAGGATGAAGTGTTCAAATACCTCCAAGATTGGAAGGTGTTAACTGAAAATCAAACAGGGAAAAAAACCAAGGTGTTGAGAACTGATAATGACCTTGAATACCTGAATAAGAATCTAAATGATATATACAAAATCAGTGGCATCAAAAGGCACCTAACTGTCCCATGTACACCCCAGCAGAATGGGCTTGCTAAGAGATATAACAGAACCATCTTTGAGAGGGTGAGATGTATGCTAGCCTATGCAGAACTACCAAAAATCTTTTGGGGAGAAGCTGCTTCAACAGCTGCATATATCATAAACAGAAGTCGATCAGCTGCTATTGACTCAAAGACACCTCAAGAAGTCTGGACTGGTGAGCTCCCTAATCTGTAAAACCTGAAAGTGTTTGGCTGTGCTGCTTATGCACACATGAAAGTAGGAGTGTTTACGGGGCGGGACTGAGCGGGGACGGGGAATGCATTCTCCGTCCCCGTCCTCGCTCTCATTCCCCGTCCCCATCCCCGGTAAATTCCCCGTTCAAAGAGGTCGAGGTAGGGGACGGGGATTCCCCACGGGGAAATCACGGGGAACGGGGAATTTTCCCCTTTTTCACTAAAACAAAAGAAATTATAATAAACAAATTACAATATAAAAAAAACACATTAGTAAAAAAAACAAAAAACAAGTATGAAAAACAGTGAAAAAATGACATTTTAAAAAAAAGTTTTATATTAGAGACTTTAAAAAGCCTTATCAAAACAGTTTAAAAAAAAAATATAAAACAGTATATAAAAAAAACTATTAAAAAACAGTTTTATAAATAACAAATGAAAACAAATTTTTAAAAAACAGTATAAAAATAATTTAAAACATTTTAAATATATATATATTTTTAAATAATTTATATAAATATTATATTCGGGGATTCGACTGGGGTCGGGGTCGGGGAAGGCATTCCCCGTCCCCGTCCCCGAAACTCGAACGGGGATTTTTTCATCCCCATCCCCGGCCCCATCCCCGTTAAGAACGGGGATTCCCCGCTACTTTCGGGGCGGGTCCTCATGGGGCCACGTCCCCACAGGGAAAATGAACACCCTTACATGAAAGATGATAAACTGGGACCAAGATCTCTCAAATGCATCTTCTTGGGCTATCCATCAAGAGTGAAGGGATATAAGCTGTGGTCTTTGGAACCAGGGCAAAAGAAGTGTATAATTAGCAGAGATGTTAGTTTCAATGAAGAAGTAATGCCATGGAGTGATTCAAAACAAGATCGGGAAGAGGGTGGGTTTTGAGAAATGTAAATCTTACAGTATTGAACTAGAAGATATACATGACAACTCTAATACTCAAAGCTTTCAATCTGGAGCTGAGACAGCTACAAACCTGCAGCAATCAGAAGATCTAAATCAGGGAACATCAAGTAGTGCTACTGAAGGTATTGACACTGAGCATGCTGAGTTAGATGACTATCATCTTTCAAGAGAAAGAGAAAGAAGAGTGATTAGATCTCCCTCCAGGTTTGATCAAGTAGAGTATGTTGCCTATGCTTTAACCTTTGCTAACATTGACACTAGAATAGAGCTCGTCTCTTATGATGATGCCATGAATACAAGGGATAAGGAGTTATGGCTGAAAGCAATGGAACAAGAGTTATTATCATTAAATAAGAATGAAATATGGTTCTTGATTGAACCACCTCAGAAGAAAAGTATTATGGACTATAGATGGATATACAAATTAAAACCAGGAATTGAAGGGGTAGAAAAGCCAAGATATAAGGCTATATTAATAGCCAAAGGATTCTCTCAGAAACAGGGAATTGACTACAATGAGGTGTTCTCACCTGTTGTTAGACACACATCAATCAAAGTTCTCCTTGCAATTGTGGTGTAGCTGAATTTACACCTAGAGCATATGGATGTCACCATTACCTTCTTACATGGAAGCCTGGAAGAGGAAATCTATATGAAACAACCTCCTGGGTTCATTAAGAAAGGAGAAGAGCATATAGTGTGTAAATTGAATAAGTCCATCTACGGATTGAAGCAGTCTCCAAGACAATGGAACAAGAGATTTGATACTTTTGTCACATCAAACCAGTTCCAAAGAAGCAGTTTTGACCATTGTGTGTATATCAAAAGTCTGCACCAAACTCCACTGTGTTTCTATTACTTTATGTTGATGATATGCTTATTGTATCCATAGACATGAATGGGATCAAGAGTGTGAAGAAGCTTTTAGGTGCAAAATTTAAAATGAAAGATCTTGGCCCTGCTAGCAAGATCTTAAGCATGATAATACACAGAGATAGGTTGAAGGGGACACTAGCCATTATGCAAAAAGACTACCTTGAAAGAGTTGCGAAAAGATTCAGCATTGAGTCAGCCAAGACAATGAAGACACCCTTGGCAGCTCACTTCAAACTCTCTTCAAAACAATCTCCCACCATTGATGCTGAAATGACAGAAATGAAGTTTGTACCTTATGCCAATGCAGTGGGAAGCCTCATGTATGGAATGGTTAGTACCAGACCGGATTTAGCTCATGCAATGAGTGTCATTAGCAGATATATGAGCAACCCTGGCAAGTCCCATTGAGAAGCAACTAAATGTATCCTAAGCTTTGCGAAAGGTAGTTCACACAAGGGTCTGCTATTCACAAATACATAAGACATGACTAAATGTTTGAAGGGTTTTGTTGATTCAGACTATGCAGCAGATCAAGACAAGAGGAGATCTTTAACTGGATATGTGTTTAGTCTTTTTAACAACACAATTAGCTGGAGATCTACCCTTCAAAGTGTAGTAGCTTTGTCTTCCAGAGAGGCAGAGTACATGGCCTTAAGTAAAGCAGTAAAGGAAGCTATATGGTTAAAGGGAATTGTGACAGAAATGTATATTGAAGATTGCAAAGTGAAGGTGTTTTGTGACAGCCAAAGTGCTTTAGCTATTTCAAAGAACCCATCCTTTCATGATAGAACCAAACATATTGATGTTAGGTTTCACTTTGTTAGGGATGTAATTCAAGAAGGATTGGTAGCAATTGAGAAGGTGTGCACAAATGAAAATCCTGCTGATATGCTTACTAAAGCATTACCCTTTACTAAGTTTGATTACATGGGTAATAAGTTGTGAATTGAATAAGGAATTGTGCTTCTTGCTTAATGATTGATTGAATCAGTGTTAAGAGGGCGTTTTGTTGAAATTAACAGCTGATTAACTACATCATTAGCAGCAACTGTCAAGTTGAAGCAATTCTGTTATATCAGTTAGGTGTTTGTTAGAAGTTCTTTGTCACTTGTAATGGCTGCAATATAAAGCCTATTCTCTTTGTATTCATTTAGCAAGTTTTATTAGATTCATTAGAGAATTATATTGGCACTATCAGTTTGTAAATTCTCAGGGAAAGCAACATCAATAAAATAGTTTTGTTGTTCATTTCTTCTTTGTCCATTGTTGAGTTCCTCCATTTTTGCTATAGCTTGAAGTTTTCTATCAAGTAATTGTTCTCTCTCTTTACTTAAAAATCATCAAGCTTATCATCAAAATTTGTTTTCATTCTTCTTCTATCTTTTGTAGTCTTAGTTCTTCAAAGTCATTCATAATCAACTCCCTACTTCCAGTAGCCTCTCGTACTATATATTTTCTTAATACTTCTTCAACTAGTGAACAACATCATCCTCGTCCTCCTTCAACGTCATTCACAATCAACTCCCTACTTAATTAATAATGGAACTTGGGAATTAGTTCCCTTTGATTTCAAAATGACCATTGTGAAAAATTAATGAAACTCCCTACTTAAAAACAGTTGCTTAGCTTTCAAAGTCTAAAGTCTCACTGAGTTATAAAAGATTTTAATCAAACTCATTTTGTTGATTTCAATGAAACTTTCAGGCTAGTGATAAGTCATACAACTATTAAGTTGTTTCAGGCTCTTGCTATTCATTTTTTGGGTGGTCTATTAGGCCATTAAATTTAAATAATGCATTTTGAACTATATTAATATTCTATATATTTATTTTGTGATATAATAAAAATATCATGTAGAACTGTTTCCTAATCAAACCACTAAACATAATCTAATATGTAAAGATAAATTGTTGAGAAACTACAAAAGCAAACTAATTACCCAATCAAACCATTAATCATAAAAAACCCACTTACATATACAAGACCAATTTGTAACTTTACTCAATGAACTACTTAACATTAATCAATCTTACTAATATCAATTTAATGAAAGATCTTTTTTCTCACATTACATATAAGCCTATCAATATTCTTCTTGGAGCTACCACCTTCATTAAAAGCCTTCAAAGCAATGTCCTTCCATTTCAAAGCATTCTCTTTAAACTCTCTTCCCTTTTCTCCCTCCATGATTGTTTCAATACAAGCTTTAATCTCATCCTTCCAAACAACCCCATCATGACCCACCTTGACCCTCACCCCCACTTTCCAAACATCTTCAACATACTTGGCATTTGTTGGTTGGTCTGTCCATTGAGGCATCCCCACCATTGGGACTCCTAAACACAAACCCTCCAATGTAGAATTCCATCCACAATGAGTGAAAAAACACCCAATGGCTACATTAGACAACACCTCAACTTGAGATATCCATGGCACAACCAAGCCTTTCTCAGGCATTAGATTTTCCAAAAACTGTTTGGGAATCTTGTGCCCTTCTGATTCTCTAACAACCCAAATGAAAGGGTAGTTGGTTTCTAAAAAGGCAAGTGAGAGTTGGTCCATTTGAGTGGGGCTGAGATTTGCCATGCTACCAAATGAGATGTAAACAACAGAAGATTTTGGTTTGTTTTGAAGCCAATTCATGGTTGAAGATGAAGATTTCTCATTTGTTGGGAAGAGATCAAGACCATATTCCTTGTTGTTTTCATTGGTGTTGTTGTGATCATCTAAGTAGAAAGATGGAATTGTTGGTCCTATTGTGAATGATGGAAGTATTTTTGACATTTCATCCACTACCTGAAATTGTTTCTCACACAAAAGTTAATTATAAGCAAGCAATTTTACTTTATTCAATTTATATTTTAAAAATATATATATAAATTAAACATTAAAAAAAAACATATATTAAAATAAAAACCTATTGAGTCCCATATAGTTAATAAAAAATATTATATTTATTATCCCCTTATTTTATTTCATGCAATGAGAAGAGAGTACATAGGGCAGGTAAGTTTCTTCTTTTAAACATTAAAAAAAATTATGATATTCACAGTTTTAAATTATATTAAATTTTTGAAAGGTCTATTTATAAATTTTCAAAATCTAATCACTAATAAAATCTGACCCAAAGTTCATTAAAAAAATGGTAGTTGTAAATATAACTTAAAATATTTATAAATATATCATATTTTTTTTAAATAATTTGTCTCAAATAACATAAATCTGCATACTAATTACTAAAATGTCAGAACTTTATAAAATTACTCAAATAGAATAATTATAGTTCAATAAATTATTGAACTATAATTCAATTAATTATTGAACTATTTTTCATAGGTATTTTTAACGAATTTGTTTATTTTTTGGTTTTTTAAGTTCAAAGTCAATAATTTATTGAACTATTTGATCATTTTTTTATTATTATTTTCAATAAATTTATTAAAAAAAATTATTTTTTTAGTTTAATAAATTATTGAACTATAGTTCAATAAATTATTGAACTATAATTATGCTATTCGAGTAATTTTTGAAAAGTTCAAACATTTCAATAATTAGTATGCAAAAATATGCTATTTCAGTAATTGTCTTTTTTTTTATGTTAATCAGTGTTAATCACATGACATAATTAGTATTGATAACCGATCGATCCACATATAAAAAAATCTAATATATATATACTTGTAGATGTTCTACCCATTAAAATATTTTGAAAAAAAAATCATTATACAAAAAGGTAAAACTTTTGAAAGGTGGAGAGAGAGAGATGCACCTGAGCCTCAAACTCGTAGACAGTATTGATAAGAATGAAATCAGCCTTATGAATATTGTGGAATTGATTCAACAACATATGAAAGTAATCTGGATAAGACCCATCAACGTATATGAAAGAAGGCATATCCCTTGGCTCAAGCAATGGAATTCCAGGAATTGATATTAATTTTGAATCATCATAATTCGAAATAGGAAGATTAATCAATCCCTGATTAACATAATAATAAATGAAATTAACAAGACAAGGTTGTGTAAAAAAGGAGCTCCCATCAAACCAAATTCCTTAGCCACATCCAAAGCCCATGGCATAAAAGCATCATACACAATTAAATCAATTGGGCACCTACTTGACTTTCTATGTTTGGTTATTAAATTGGCTAAGCTTTTTGAACCAAAACTCTCTACTTTAATAAGATATTCATGGATGCTTTTCGCCCTGGCAAAGCCTTCGTCATCGAAACCGTCCCGAAATCATGTCGAATTCGACGAGAGGATTCGGTTTCGGTTTGAAAGTGTTGGAGATGAATTTGGTGATGGCAAGAGTGGTGGTGATAGATCCTTGTCCATTGGAAGATAGGTATTTGCAGAATTGATACATGGGATTAACATGGCCTTGGCTTGGGTATGAGATTGCTAGCACATGGAATTTGGATGAAGAACTATGATGATGGCCTCTCTCACTTTCCCCCATCTCTCTCTACTCTTCAATCTCTTACAATATTTTGCTTTGCCTTCCTATATTTCATGGGCCCAAATTTAAATTTAACTTTGAAATTTCCACATGGATTGATTGATGTGAGATATTTTTAGGACCTAAAAAGTAGTAAAATAAAAGATTATTCAACGGAGTTGTTATCATATACTATGATTCTCATTTATAATTATGGTATTAAAAGGATAAATAGTCATAAATATTTTAGTTGTATGTGAGGATATATATTAAATAATTCATCATCATTACTATTATCTTTAAAAAAAATGATATGAAATTAATATTAATCATAATAGATGTATTTAAAAATAGAAAAGATTCAGATGTTGGGGTCTTCATAATTACTTAAAGGGTGTTTGGTATATCGAAATGGATTTTGATTCACGAGAATATGATGCATACGTTTAATAAGTAGAATAAAATTGGTATATTATGATTTGATTATTTTATTTATTTATTAACTAAAATTTAATAATAATTTTAATTATATAAAATTAAATTAAATTTATCAACAATAATTATTCAAAAACAGTTTTATCAAATCAGTTACAGTGACCGGATGTGACAACTGTTTTAGTGTTTTGCTTTTAAAGGTAAATTTGGGGTTAATTAGTTTAGTAGTACAAAAAATAAAATAAAAAATTAGACACATAGACTCGTGGGCAAAATATTTAGTAAAATAGTCTGGTTTTGACTAGTCAATTTCAAATGCATCTACGTAACTGGTTAAAATTGCTGAATTGGCAAGAAGACTAAAAATCACTTGACACGTGGACGGAATTTGCTTGTTAGGTTGCGAATTCATGGAATACGCAACTCACTTAATTTGTAGAAATATTTTCTTGTTGAGGATGATTTTTTATTCGGTTTCAACTTTCAAGTTAGGAAGATTTTTTTAAAAATTAGGATGACATATTGATTTGCAGCTTATTTCTTGCGAGGACGTTTCTGTTTTTGAATTAGATACTAAATACGTATTTAATGACTCAATCAGATGCGTATTCATTAAATACGTATCCTACGTGGAGTAAAGTGGTTTTTGTGCCAATTCAGCTGCCACGTGGATTACGTAGTTTGTGACTACGTAATTCGAGTTTGATTAGTCAAAACTAGACTATTTTACTAAACATTTTGCCCAGGAGTCTATGTATCTAATTTTTTTTTAACTACTCAACTAATTAACCCATCAAAAATCAATAAATGGTTTAAAAATATAATTATAAGAGAGATGACTATTTTTTTATTCATGAAATCTGATTCTTTTTATAGTTATCTTTCATTTTAACTGGCGAATCAAACCAACCCTAAGAGCTATTATGACCTGAGAATCAAATTATTTTTCTGTTTTTAATTTGAAAAACTATGTTATTTAGATAATATATTAGGAAATTTTAAAAGAGTTAAGTTAAGTTAAAAGTGTGGGGTGTCGTGTTTGAAATGAACTTGTGGTGCGAATGGACAATCTCTCCATCACCCATGTGTGTGTCTAACTCAATGGATGACTCATTGTCGATCTATTTTTGTACTTTTCTCAAAGAGATAACTATAGAAACACCCACATTTTAACTTCGTGAATAAAAAAATAGTCACCTCTCTTAGTGTTTCGGGTTTTTTAAAGAGTTGGATACATAAACTTAACTAGTGTTTATCTCATAGTTTTAAAACTCAAGATGATGGATTTGTTAACCCCCTCTTTAATAAATTCATTCATTTTTATAACTTCGATACTTTTTAAATTAACTCAGACTTAACAGACTTAGTATTTTATACCATCTAAACACTGTTTATAGAACTTTGTTTAACAACTACTTGCTTATGTTTCACTCTGCCTATCATAAAATCCAATAGTGTGGAAATAATTTTCTTAATGAAAATCTGTTTTGAAATTTCAACATAAATAAAATAGATTTTTTTAACATAATTTAAAAAATAAAACAAACAATATCGATTAGGTTGACTTGAAATAGCCACTTGCAGGACAGAAAGTGATGTTAAAACAAATTTGACATGTTGCTTTCCATTTTCCACTCATTAAAAAATGCGGAAATTTTATAGTATTTGCAAATATATCATGCCAATTTTTTACAACCCCTCATTCATGTGAATCAGATAAATCAGTGATAACTTATAAGATAATCAGTGATTCATGCACAAAATATCAGGATATCAGTAAAATCAGTGATTACTTATGTGGAAATCAGTGATTACTTGTGAGGAAATAATCGATTACTCGTGCAAAACTAGTGGCAATTTGGTAATATTTTAGGCACGAATTTGAGTTTTTTACTATTTTTACAAATAAGTTTTTTTAGTGCTATTTTTACAAATATTGGACCTAATTTTACTATTTTTACAAGCACCTCTAAAAAACATTGGGATTTTGGTAAGTGATTTACCATTGGTATTTTCAAAAGAGTAAAAAGCCCAAAATAGCCACTTTTCCTTTCCCCTTTTCCCTATAGCCACCTTTTTAAAAACACCTCAACGTAAAAAGACATAAACACCCTTAATGTCAAATCATCCTCTCTCCTCTCTCTCCTCCTTCCCTTTACCGTCATTGCTTTTGTTTTTTTTTTTTTTTTTTTATATTAACATAACTCTCTCTACTTTTCATAATCATTTTTAAAAATATTTTCCCTCTCATTCCCCCCCCCCCCCCCTTTCTTCTATATATTTGATTCTCTCCCTCCCTCCCTTATTTTTTTTCTCTCATTTCTACTTCACTCTCTCCCTCATTTGTTTGTCCATTCCATATCATTTTCTTTCAAACCTCCATTGATTCTCTCATCCTATCTCTTTCTTTTTAAAAAATCCACCATTTCTACAAATGTTCATCTCACAAATTTCCTACACTTTTTTAATTTACTATCTTTCTCCTTAATTTCTTCTCATTCTCATTTTTTTCATAAATATTTTCCACCTTTTTTGTTCCGAATCTCAAAGATCTAAACCAAAAAATAACATGGATTTGACAAAAGGTATTTTTTTTCTCATACATAATATACATTTTTCGTGGTCTGTAATATACACTTTTTTCATGGTCAACACAGTCTATAATATACGTTCTGCTTCTGTTTTTCTTAATATACAGTTTGTAATATGCGTAATATATACTTTTTGTTTGCATATTTAAGTATTTTTTTGCACATTAAGTATTATGTAACTAACACTCTTTACTTTTTCGTTTGCAGATTACGTATATCACGTACATATCCACACATTTCTCAAATGCATTTACGATACGAAAGACGATATATCCAATATACCGGATGTAAAATCACTTTTCTTGAGAGGGGAAACTATAAATAATATACTAAAATAAATCTAAAAAATTGAATAGAAATCGAAGTATGTAGTATAAAATCAAAACATAAAAAAAAAATTAAACATACTAAGTACACTAAAGAACTATGAACACTATACCGAATATACTAAAAACTTGTGGAAGAGAAAATACATTGGGAAAGAAAAATTGCATTGGAAAATAAAAAAAATGTCAGAAATGTAAGACTACATGTACTATACGTGTCAGATGCGTCAGACTGTACCTGACATGCAAAAGGGTAAAATTGGTATATTAAAAAATTGAATAGTAAAAGTGGTTAGTCCAAACTTTGTTTTAAAAAAAGGGTGGCTACTTTGAACTTTTTGATGCAAAATGTGGTTATTTTGAAATTTCACCCTTTTAAAAATAACTAATTCTCTGTTTATTAAATAAATAAAGAACGGGAATTATTTTGAAACTTTGACAGGATAATATTAAAATAAAATGGTAGAAAACAAAAACAATATTTCGTTGTTTTCTGTATTAGTTATTTTCATATACTACTTCTTTATATTTTAATTTAAATATCAAATATTTTTAAATACATAGAGAGAATAATAGAAATAAATGTCGAAAAATATGTATATTTTTGCAAACGTTTTTTTTTTAAATTAAAAAAAAAAACTAAAAACAATTGTTTTATAATGGGGCTCTTGCAAAAATAGTAAAATTAGGTGCAATATTTGTAAAAATAGCACTAAAAAAACTTATTTGCAAAAATAGTAAAAAACTCAAATTCGCGCCTACAATATTACAAAATTGCCACTAGTTTTGCATGAGTAATCAACAATTTTCTCACAAGTAATCACTGATTTCCACACAAGTAATCACTGATTTTACTGATACCTTGATATTTTGTGCATGAATCATTGATGATCTAATAGTTATCACTGATTATCTTATAAGTTATCACTGATTTATCTTATTCACAGGGTTTTTAAAAAACTGCTATATTTGTAAATACTTTTTAAAAATACTATATTTATAAATATTGCAGAAAATTCTGCTACCCAATGAAATTTCCCTTTATAATTAGTGTATAAATTTATCAATTGGGCACCTACTTGACTTTCTATATTTGGTTATTAAATTGGCTAAGCTTTTTGAACCAAAACTCTCTACTTTAATAAGATATTCATGGATGCTTTTCGCACCGGCAAAGCCTTCGTCATCGAAACCGTCCAAAATCATGATGAATTTGACGAGAAGATTGGGTTTCAGTTTGAAGGTGATGGAGATGAATTTGGTGATGGCAAGAGTGGTGGTGATAGAACCTTGTCCATTGGAAGATAGGTATTTGCAGAATTGATACATGGGATTTACATGGCCTTGGCTTGGGTATGAGATTGCTAGCACATTGAATTTGGATGAAGAACTATGATGATGGCCTCTCTCACTTTCCCCCATCTCTCTCTACTCTTCAATCTCTTACAATATTTTGCTTTGCTGTCCCATATTTCATGAGGCTGAAATTTAAATTTAAGTTTGAAATTTCCACAGGGATTGATTGATGTGAGATATTTTTAGGACCTCAAAAGTAGTAAAATAAAAGATTATTCAACGCAGTTGTTATCATATACTATGATTCTCATTTATAATTATTGTATTAAAAGGATAAATATTTTAGTTATAAGTGAGGATGTATATTAAATAATTCATCATCAGTACTATTATCTTTAAAATAAATTAATATTAATCATAATAGATTTATTTAAAAATAGAAAAGATTCAGATGTTGGGGCCTTCATAATTACTTAAAGGGTGTTTGGTATACCGAAATAGATTTTGATTCTTGAGAATATGATGCATACGTCTAATAAGTAGGAATAAGATTGGTGTATTATGATTTGATTATTTTATTTATTTATTAACTAAAAATTCATAATTATTTAAATTAATTATATAAAATTAAATTAAATATATCAACAATAATTTTTTTAAAACAATTTTGTCAAATCAGTTACAATCACCCAGATGTGACAACTGTTGTACTATTATGCTTTTAAGGGTAAATTTAGTATAAAAAATCAATAAGTGGTTAAAAAATATAATTATAAGAGAGATAACTATTTTTTTATTCAGAAAGTCAAATTGTGATTCTTTTTATAGTTATCTCTTATTTTAACCAGGGAATCAAACAAACCCTAAGAGCTATTCTGACTTGAGAACCAAATTATTTTTCTTTTTTAATTTGAAAAACTATGTTATTTAGATAATATGTTATGAATATTTAAAAGAGTTAAGTTAAAACTTAAAAGTGGGGGGTGTCACTACAAGAATTATAGGCATTGCCGGCGAAATTTTTCGCCGGCAATGCCCCATTGTTCGTCGGCAAAGTCTTTACCGGCGAAACTATTTCGCTGGAAAAGCCCCGTCGAATTAGGCTATGCCGGCGAAATGCTAAATTTCGCCGGCATAGCCACTGTTCTGTTTTTTTTTTTTCCATTTTCTTCTCAAAATAGTTACATTTCTAATTTACTACCTGTTTTTCCTGTTTAATGCAATACTAATCAATAACGAATATTTATATAAAAGTTCAGAACATCCCGAGTAGATACATAATCAAATAGTTGATACAAAAGTATTATTCATTATCTAAAAAACATAAAAGAGTTAAAAGACAAGTTTTATTACAATAATCTAATTAGGCGGAGGAGTCTGCGTAAAGGTAGAAAATAAGTTCCCCATCTCACCGAAATCACGTTTAAACTTATCTAAAGTAGCTGACATCTCATTGTATTTCGTTCTAAGCTCTAAGTTTTCTGCCACAAGCTTATCGACCCTCGGATCTTTGGTGAAGCGTGATCGGCCCCCACGTGGATGAGAATACACCATATTATATGCAGGTCCTGCCCCTAGACCTTTAATATATCCCGAACGATAGCCTCGAACTCTCTCAATTATCTCGGCTTCAGTTAGGCGCGGTTGAACAACTTCGCCCACCTCCACTTGAGGGGCATCAAGCAAATCACACATCATGCCCTGCACGTACGTATATAATTATGATTAAACAAAAATTGTAAAACCAACACTTGCTAATATAAACCATCATCATTGGTATAAAATCTTTCAGTCTTGTGAAACTTACATAATCTTCCTCCGCCGCATCGTTGATCCATACACCATCAGCATTTGTATACGTGACTCGAAATAGAACAATCTGATTGAACTCTTCTTCATGATCTTCATCTTCGGCTTGCTAGAATCAAAACAATACAAGTTATATTAGGTAAAAATAAGTTTAGTAATATAAACTTTGACATAATACTTACATGATCCGTCATAACTCGCACATGTGATCTCGAGCCTGTTTTGTGATTGTATTTCATTTTTCCCCGATTTTCAGTATTAGCCTCAGCCATGGCTTACATTACAATCAAAGTAAGGTTACTATAGGAGTCTCCCATATATCACATAAGAAGATCCAATCTTCTAAATTCTCCACTTGTTTGTGTTGTTTTCCTTGAGCTACTTGAATGCAATCTTTCTCTTTGTTATTCTTATAATATGTATGCAACGTTGAACGAAACTCGTTCAATGCATCGGGCATTTTGTGACTGAGGTAAACCTGCACTGCCTCTCGAGTAGGGTCGAAAATAAAGTTATCGTACATCAATATGTAATATACACGAAAGAAATAAAATTAGTTTGATCAATTCCCACTACCAAACTAAGCATAATATCAATTATTAAATTGAATATACTTACCAAAAGGCAATGGACTATATTGTCTTTGTCTTCTTGTGTCACATACTTCCATTTCACGAGATGACGAATGAGAATGTACGTGCGACAAAGAACACCGATTTCACTGATGAAGAATGTGGCATTGGCGTCAATGGGAACACATAATTTATTGGGGATGTCCACAGGTATTTTCCCTCCATTATTCTGGATCGCTTGGGCAAGTGCTAGACTTTTAGATGGCCCTCTTATATTCAATGTCTGTGAACCTGTTACAAATATACAAATTGATATATTATGCATTAATTTAGAGTTGAATATGTATATAATATATAATGTTCATGCGTACTAACTCGATATAACGAACCTGAAGCTTGCTGACTTCCTCCGGCCGTGTTCACATATTTCATACAAGGACAACGAACCCTCCCATTTTCATTGACAATAGTCCTTGCAACATCTAAGAAAGACTTAATCCCCTTAATGTATTCCGAACAAAATCTGTCCTTAAGTACTATCCAACTCATGATCCATAACCCAGGAAGTAAAAAGTTAGGTATTGGCTCAATAAACTAAGCATAAACAATGAAAAAAGTATAACAGATTATATGTGTGGCTAACTTTGCTGAAGGTTAACCACACCCAAAGTTTATGCATGAACAAATGAAAAAAGTATAAGAACACTACAACAATTAAAGGCTTCTATAGCATTCAAGCATAACGTTTAATTTATAACGCTATTATATTCAGACAAAAAAATATAAGCGCCAATAAATCCCGCTCATTTTTTTCGTCCGAAAACAAAACAATGTTTTGGTAGACTATCACTCTTCGCCTTCGTGCCTCACTTGGTGTTCTCCCAACCTCACGTATCTTCAAGGTCATATTCTAACCCTTCTCTCCATCCCTTATCTTACTCTTCTAGGTCATATCTCTAACCCTTCTCCCAACCTCACGCATCTTTGTATTCTCAAAATCGTTCATCTACTTCGAAATTTGTTCTTCTAACTTTTAATCAAAGTGTTTCAGGTAACTCCAATTGTTTTTTTTTTCTTCTATGATTCTTTGAAATCTTAATATACTTTTCAAAATTTGAAACCATCAATTTCTAGGATTTGATTTTTTTTAGCTGGCCTCTTTCTCTCTACTTTTTTTTTGAATCTCTAGAGTAATTCGTAGCATCTTTCATTCAATAATAGAGTGACGTATTTTTCCTCTTCTTACTCTCTTAGATCCATTTCTACTCATGATGTTTGTGGAAATTTCTTTTGAAAGTTGCTTTTTTTTTTACCGTACATACTTCCTGGAATTTCGTTTCTCAAGGATTTAATTCTTAAACTTTACCACATCAGAGCTACAAAGTGTTTAAGATTTATGCTATGCTTTTTTCTCCTTGCCTTTTCCTCTATCTGTTCTTCACTTTTATTCACATCTCAATGCTCCCTTTATGTTACTTTTTTTTTTTTTTTTTTTTTAAATTTTATATCTGAAATTCACAATGTTCTTCCCAATCTCTCACATTTTTATCCTTATTAGATGATATCGTTGTGGGAGCATTCTTCTCCTCTTCATTAGTTCATATGCCATAAAATTTAGCTAATTTTAAACTGTGAATTTTTTTTCATATTTTCTCTATGGAAATCTAAAAGTAATTATTGATGATTACTTTTTTTATTTACCATGTTATTTTACCATTATTATCCTTCTCGTTGTAAGCTATTTATTGTTCTGTAAAACAATAGATCAAAAGAGTATTAATAAAATATTGATAGTAGACTTCGAAGCATGTAATGTTATGGTTTGACTAAACTTATTTCTTTTCCTTGATCAATGAAAATTTATCTTTCTATTAAAAAAAACTAAACTTATTTCCTAGTTTTAAGCTTTTGCTCTGTTTTTCATGAAATATTTTGCTAAAAACTAAGACTTGTGGAGTGCTTACTTTCACAATTTATTTATCTAACATAATATGAAATTTTGATATTACATGCTTAGTGTTTTTTTGCAAGAATCAACCTTTCAATTTGTTAATGTCTTCTTATAATGTCTTGCAATCTTAAAAAAAGGTCGACATGTTCCATTGTAAGATGGTTACTTTTTGTCATTACTATTTGCTTGTATGCATACGAAATTATTCTATCTTAACTAAATTATTTGTTTAATATAAGATCCTCCACTTATAATTCTAAGTTATTTTTCTTGGTGCAACTTGAAGATCAAATTTTTATATTCTCTCCTTGTGGGCAACTTATTGTTTTTCTTGAAAACTTGAAGATAAATCATTAAAATCGGGAGATTTGAAATATATTTTTTTCCTCAAGATGATTGACTAGAGATATTACATTGATGAATGATGGGGTGACTAATGGAGAAGAATCTCTCATGACTCTTTTCTATTTCTCACTTGTTTTCATATTGGTTTAAATCATAATCTAATAAAATTTTCAAAAGAAATGTCCTTAAAAAAATTATTTGTCCATTATAATATCATCAGTACCTTGCATGAAATAAAACTACAAATTCGTAATTTTCTCAATTTATCCCAAAGTTCTATATTTGTGTATTGAAAAGTAACTTTTATCTTTTCCAAGAACATGAATTTTTTTGTTGGACTCTAGAATAGGCATGATAAAAATATTCGCTTATTTTAAGTTTTGGAAAAGAAACCTTTCACATTTTATGTACTAGAAATATTTTAAATACTTTATTTGATTTTGGTTCTCTCTCTTCCGTGGTAAATTTGCAGGAGAAACCCAGTGAAGATATTTGACAGCATATTCGTTCTAAAATGGTTCTCCATCTTTTCCTCCTCCTCTTTAATACTATTGTTTTGCAAGATAAATAATTGTTTTGTTTGTTTCTTATTCTTGTTTAGACTTGATTCTACTAATTCTTGATTCTCTAATTCTTTTACCTTATTATGGATAACATGTTTCTAACTTGTTTGCTTCTTAATTTTCTAACGTCAAATAGAACCAGATGTAAAACGTACACTGCTATTTCATTCTTTAACTTATTTGTTAGCTACAGAGTAAAGAAAGAAAGATATGCGTTTAAATTTATTATGTCATGGATCTAGTTTGTGACCTATAATTATCTTTAATGGTTATTAGGAAATATTATGATTTAAGAATCATGTAGAACGATCTGTTGTTTCAGGGAACATTATTTCTCTTGTATTGTATTTGATTGGTCAATGCTAGAAATTGCTTACTTTTAATAGTTATACATATATATTAACTTGTTACTACTGATTTCCCTTACAATTAAAGCAAATGAGAGAGAAGTTTCATTTCATTTTGAACATCCTGTTTCACTTAATGTTAGCTCTTTTTTCCTATTTTTTTTTAAGTTAGAACTTTTGCATTTCATTCTTTAAAGTTTACATTACGGCTCTTATATAATTTCAACACGAGCATTGTTCACTTCAAATTTTTGGGAACCCCGCCACTTTTATTTTAATATCTACCTGTCTTAGTTTTCGTCTCTCGGTTTATTAAAAAAAATGCTTCCCCATCCCCAAAATTGTCCATACGGTACCATATCAATCTTCCCTCAAATCCTTATAGAAATTGTTTCGTCCTTTTCATCGATTTTTTAGGTTTACCTTAAGTAAGTCTCATACTAGGTATGACTTTGAAGAAGCAATTTTGCAAACTTTGTACTGCTGGTCTCTCTTGTCAAAGGCCTAACTTTAATTGACAAGAAATTTTGCATTTACTTTACAGCTTTGTTGGTTCACCATCTCTACTTTTGTAATTAAATCATTGAAGGAGCAAGATTGTGACCGGAGGAAGACAGAGAGCATTATCCCAAATACAGGTTCAAGGATCTCTCTGGCACACCATCGTGAGTATCCTGAAAACATGTGTCAATGGTTTAAAAAAGATGCTTAAGTTTTAAATGAAAAAAGTGCAAGGTTTCCAAAGATATTAATGATTATGTAAACAAGTGTTCATTTTGATGGTTTTTATTTATCTCATGGTATATTTTCTAGAATAAGTCAATTTCATTATTTTGTGGAGTTTAATTTTTTAGTGTTCCTTATTGTTATTTATGAATTCTGTTTTTCACTGAGTGAAATGCCCTTTGATCTATGAAGCATGTAAGCTCTAAAGTCATCTAACTTCTTAGCTCTTATCAATTCAACAAATTTAGAAGATTTTTTTTGCTTTCTTTACTAATTAGAACAATAAACGTAACATGTAGACTTGAATTTTATAAAAAACATTGTGGCCTGAATAATTTCCTCTGGTATGTATTTTCTAATTTATAATATCTCAAAGACTTTTCACTCTGTTCTTTTGGTTGTAATATTTTTACTTTCATTCCTATATTCATGAAAGCTTGTTATTCTTTCTTGAATATGATGTTTCAAACACATAAAAAAGATTGTATACCTTGTGGCTTATGCAAATAAAGTTGAATTTATTCAACTTGTAAAACCAAAACTAACATCTAAGATGTTGACAGTTACAAATTATTTATTTTTTTGAACTCTTTGATAATTGTTGGGTGTGTACTTATGGGTAATTGGGCTATAAAGTCTGTTGTGCGATTTTTTGTGTGTTCCTTTTATCTAATTGCTTTATTTTAAACAGATTTGGCACATGAAATTACACATTCAAGCCAATGATCATTTTTAGAAACAAATCAAATTTTCCTAGCATCGTTTCCTCCTTACGTCACATGAACGTAGACGCTCTATAAAATTATTTAGTATGAAGCAACCCGGTTAGCATTACATTTCTTTTCTATCAATATTATTAGTTTACAACTCAATGTTTATAATAGCTATTTTTGATTCAACTACAAATAATCATGAGGTAGTTTCTTTCATATTTGTTGAGTTGCATTGACATTAACACTATGGTGACTTTTCATTGCATCACAAAACATTAATAACCACTCTTTTGTATCTTTTTCTCTCATCTCTCTTTTTCCAAATATTGAGTTTTGTAATCGTTGTGTTTTCTTTGCTTTTGGTTTGTTTTAGATGACAAATTTATAAACTCGTGATATAGTCTTTCATCTCTCTTTTTCAAAATATTGAGTTTGGATAGTAATTTGTTTTAGTTACTTTTGGTTTGTTTTATTCTTGTTTTTTTCCTCATTTTTTTTAGTAAAAGGGGTTTTTTTAGTAACTTTTGATAAAAGTTTACTATTAAATATCTTGTTTGACTAACTACTACTTGACTTATTTAACTCTCTCAAAATAATTTACCCTCTCTCTGAACTCTTCCTATTACAGGTTCACATTGTGATGAAAAAAAGTGTGTAGCATAATATAAAGGGTTCTATTTATTTGGATTTTTACATTCAAGGTTCGTCCCACTTTCTTGGTAATTATTTCTATTATTTTAAAAATTTACCATTGAAGAATTGATTGTGATAACTTAAAAAGCCAATATGTAGTTATTATTTACTGTGTATCATGGCTATCCTGCAGTGATGGTAGCCATGACTTTAACATCTTGCTAAAAGCCATTAACGGCCACTCTTTTGTCTCTCATTTTAAAATATTAAGTTTTTATATCATTATAATTTTTTTTTGTTACAGGTCATTGTTTGACAAAGTTATAAACTCGTGATCTAGTCTTTCAAGGAAATCTTAAATATTTATGTTATTATTTTGACAAATTTACAAACTTGACATCATTGTCTATTATGGTAGCAGCGTTACATATGTTCGTTTAATTATTTATGTAATTTGTCGTTATCAAGACGCATAAATTGTTAGTTCCAATCATGCTACTTGTTCATTAGTGGTCTTTTTAATTTGCTTAGATTTGATGACCCCATCGTAAGCTAATACAAAACGTTAATTTGATTAAAGCATAATAAGAAGTTGATCCAACTTGAAGCACATCTATAGAGAAATCAAATGGAATGATAAAACTTAACAACTAGTAAAGAGTATCAAGAGAAAAAACCAGCCTTAAGATAAAAAAGACCTGCATTGAGGTAAAAATGACAAATTGACCTGCTTGGGATAAAAAATCATTGTTTTAACAAGCTCCAATTTTAAATTTTGATAATGTGCTTCTTTAAATAGAAAAAATAATAAAAATAATGCTTCTGGCATATTATGCCTGTTTGAAGATGAACTACATGTTATTTGCATTAGAAGTAGAAGTTTCCACTCTTTCAACATAATTACATGTAAAAGAGCTGGTTTGTCCTTGTTCACACACTCAAATAAAACTTGGAAGGAAGATTCCTGAAAATCAATGTTCGATCCGCAACATTACTAAGCATTTTATCTTTTGTTCTTATTGAAGATTACAATTGCTTGATTGTTTTATCTAATGTCCTACCAGGTGTCTAATCTATGTTCAGTGGGCTCATTTTGCTAAATGTTAGAAACTTAGCCATCAATTCTATTAACATTCGTTTGATGAAGTGCCTCATCCTAATATAGTTGGCTACATACAATGTTCTTTTATTTTTAGTCTTTGACGAGTTCACTCTTGTTATTATAGTGGGTACTTGTGCTTCTTTGGGTGCTTTAGAATCACTGCGTCAGGTTCAGGGAGCAGGAATTGTCATTGGGTTGGAGTTTAATATGATAGTTTGCAATGCTTTAATCGATTCTTATTGTAAATGTGGTAAACTGGATATGTCGTATTATATTCCTTGTTAGATGATGCTGGCCAATTATTCAGTTGTATGTCGTATGTCGGTAAAAAATGTCCATTCTTGAAGTGCTTTAATTACTGCTTTTGTAAAAAAAAATGTATAGTAATATAGACGAGTTTTTGCATATATCATTAAATAGATCCAAATCTTTATTTCTTAAGCAGCAGCAAATCAAAAAAACCTTTAAGCACCCAACTCTTCTTCGGATATGCCAACTATTGAAGAAGTTATTGGGAGTACAATTGCATGGCTGACAAATAAAGTTATTATGGGTAAAACACCAATTTTTATGACCTTCATTATGATTTGTATGTAAAATAATATAACAGTTTATTAAAATGACTTATGATGTCTTTTTGTAGGTTGATAGAGCGGAAGTCTTAATGATCTTGCTTGCGTAGCCTTTTTGTTCGGGTTTTATTTAACCTCGGTGTCTATTTTAATTTAAAGTTACTATAGACTTATGTAATCGAGTATATACTTTATTTTTATGGATCTTATGTTATTTTGTCATAGGTAATACATTTAAATTATCCACCTTATGTATAACTTTTTCTAAAGTACTTTTATGTATGGATGGATCTTATATTTTGTATGACTTTCTTTTTAAGTTATGAAAGTTGGCCAATCAAGAAGTAATTTTTGTGTACTAGTACGAAAATCATAGTTTCTATAGCTTCCTTTATAAATGTTATTATACATCTTCATAAGAATCTAGTTATATTATGATTACAGGTTTATTATAGCAAACTAGATAGCCTGTTAAAAACGCTATAAAATATAAATGGACCTTAATTATAAGAGAAATCATGACGTTAGTAAAAGGCTATTACAAATATACAATAGCATTTTAATATAGCTATATTAAAGGTTATCATAGCGTTACCGATACGCTATGTTATATTATCATAACACTCAAAGTATGCAATCCAACGATACGTTTATAGCGTATGTGATAGCATGTATTTAACGCTATCAAATGTTTCAGACTTTTAATTACGTGGGCAACCATGGCGTTTCCCAAAACGCTATGAAATTTAAATCATAGCGTTTTTTAGACGCTATGGATAACAATATTTGTTGTAGTGGAAATTATATGTGTGGCTAACTTTGCTGCAGGTTAGCCACACCCAAGTTTATGCATGAACAAATGACTAGAGTTATAAGAAATTATATGTGTGACTAACTTTGCTGCAGGTTAGCCACACCCAAGTTTTGAACAATGCTAAAATATATATATATATATAATAACAACCATAATTTAATAGACTATGATAGTTGGGAAAAATGAGTACTTGAAAATTTACCTATCATTGCTCGGTATTGTTTGAAGAAAGCCCGGCGAATTGTGAAATTTCGCCGGCTTCACCAATTTCGCCGGCAATTCCCTATTTTCTTGTAGCATGCCGTGTTTGAAATGAAGTTGTGGTGTAAATGGACAATCTCTCCATCACCCATGTGTCTAACTCAATGGATGACTCATTGTCACTTTATTTTTGTACTTTTCCCCCAAAGATATAATTATAGAAACAACCACATTTTAACTTCGTGAATAAAAAAATAGTCACATCTCTTAAAATTTAGGGTTTAGAGTTTCGGGTTTTTTAAACAGTTGGTACATAAACTTAACTAATATTTGTTTCACAGTTTTAAAACTCAAGATGTTGAAATATCAGCTCTTATGCAAGGAGACAACTCAGAGATTCCATAAATAAATTCAATCAATCAGACACTTATTGTTGGTGAGTTGGAGGCTTAAAAGAACATACCTTATAAGAGTGAAGTGATGTCCAAGAAATTTTGAAACTTCCATAAACAAAGATGGAATTAAATGGAGACATTTATTCAGACAAAATGGAAAAATGAGATAAGGAAATAAGTCAATTAATTCTTTTATGACAAAACAAATAGCCAAAAAAAAATTTAAAAAGTAGAAAACCTTTTAAAGAAATTTTCAACAAACTCCCCTTTTGGCTTTGATTTGGCATAAAACCCTATTTCAATCAAAACATTTGAAAACAAATAAATATTTCCCCTTAAATAACCCCCCCCCCCCCCCCCCCCCTCCCCCTAAATGGTAGATAACAAAATTATTATTTTCAAATGATAATTAAATTTCTCCCCTGTTTTGGATAAACCAATGGCAAAGATATTCAACAAATTAAGGTAATAATCAGAGATAGTGGAAGCAAAAATACCAAAAAATAATGATTGATGATTCAATAACAAAAAGACATTCAATTGATGTATTTTTCAATAAAAATTAGCACAAGAACACAAGACATGTAAAATATTGTCACAAAGGAAAATTAACAAGACAGAAAAAAATATTTAACCAAAAATTGTAGGAAATTATCAAAAAAGGCAAAACGGGAAGAGTCATGACTGCATTTAATTCATAAAAAGACAATTTTTTTTTATTTATATCTTAACCACAAATCAAGCCAATATAATTTTTTAAACAAACTCTCTATTTCATTAATAAAAGAACTCCTCCACAATCTTATATTAGAAAATACCAAAGAAAACTTATAACAGAGCAAATTACAGAATCTTTTAAAATGGGGCCCCATTTAATAAAAATGTGAATTCGGTCAAAAGATTTTTAGGGAAAAAATCCATTTAAAAAAAAAAAATTAAGAAACATAAATTTAAGCCAAAACGACTAAATTCAAAGGAACAACAAAAAAAAAACAATAATTTTTATGAAAAAAAAATCAAGTATTCAAATAACAACTTTTCAAATAATTATGGGCAGTAAAAATTTTCAAATCATCCTTTCGAACCCAAATTTGTTTAGAAACCAAATGTTGAAAATTGGACAAGTATTTAGCTCGATTTTTACTCAATATATTTCTCAATTTTAAACAATTTGGCCTAATATGACCATGACATCCACAAAAGTGGCAAATAGGAATTAATTTATGTGACTTACCCCATGATTTTTTCTTTTTCCTCATTTCTTTATTTCTTAAATTTTCAATAGTTTCAGATTTATTCCAAGAAACAAGATTACAAATTCTATTTTCACAAATATTCACTTTACATGGTTCTTTATGCATTGTTCCAGCAAAATCAATTGGTCTTTTGGAGGATTCTCCTTCATAATCAAGCTTATATGATTTTTTGAATCTCTTTCTATACTCATATGATAATCAATTTTTTCACCAGTACAAAAATTCAAAGGTTTTAAGCCTTTATGAGTATTTTCAAAATTCAATTTAGTATCAATTAATTCATTCTCCTTTTTAACAAGTAATTTATTTAAAGGCTCATTCTTGGAAATTAAATCATCATTTACTTATTGAAAGTGCCTTATTTTTCTCGATCAAAGATTAAGTCTTTGTACACATTTTGAGCCATTCTTTGTATAACTTGGCGTAGGCTTCTTCACTGGAATCCTCATTGGCATCATATTCATCACTTTCATAGCTTTCATCTTTACACTCTAAATTATCATCTTTAGTACAAGATTCCTGCACATCATTAGAGTCATTAGTAATAGATGCAATAAGTTCCACATTCTTACATTGTTTTCTTCATAACTTAGAGTAAGTTCCATTGTTTTCTTCTTTTGAAAAGACTTGGAGATGTAGTTTTTCTTTCCTTTAAAGAACCTTTTCTTTCCTTTTTCTTAGACATCCTTACACAAAAACAGAAAATAGGTAAAAAAATATTCTGAGATCTCGTTAATAATTTAAGCGAACTTGCTTTAATACCACTTGTTAGACCTAATTCTTGGCTTAGTTCTGACTAATTCAATTAATTGCGTTTAATAATGAAAATTAATAAAACACACACAATTCCAAAATTTATCTCAAGGATTTTAAACTTGAAGCTAAAAAACTATTTAGTGTTACAACAATGGATGACTGCTATAACAGTTTGTGCTAGGCAGAAACAGAAACGATAGAATGTAAAAGAGAATGAGAAAAGCACAACAAGATGATTAACGTGAGAAACCTTCAACTGGTAAAACTCACGAGGCCTAGTCTAGTAAAATCCACTAGAATCGTTAGTCGTTCAATACAAGAAATTAAAGCTGCAAAAAAAAAACTTCCTTTTATTCTTTTTCTACTTGCAACGACACCTTCTTCAATGAATTTGATTACAAGCTCCCCTTATGACGTTTTGAATGAAGAACCTCCCGTTCTTGTTTTTATCATATCATAAGCTCCCCTTGCGGATTTGGATCAAGGAACTCCCTTCCCTAAATGTATGAGCAAGTTGACTGCATCCTTCCGAAGAATCAAATCGACTCTCTCCAAGCAATAAAAATATAAAGAATTGGAATAATAATCCTTACAAAATAAACTCTCACATCAATTATAACATAAGCACAATAGGCTGAATTAAAAGTGAGAGAAAATACAAAAAGCTTTGTTAATCAAAACTAAATGAAAAGGCCTTCAAATTATATGCAAAGCTTGAAGGTTCAAAAAAGGAAACTCTGTCAATTTGAATTCTGTCAGCACTGTTGCAATAGTTTGTCCTCGAATTAAAGAGTGGCGAAATATTTTAATTTAACACAATGATTTTCCATTTCGAATTTCTTCCATATAGGGTTGCTACTAGTTGTTGAAACGTTAGCTCTTATGCCAGGAGACAACTCAGAGATTCCATAAATAAATTCAATCAATTAGACACTTATTGTTGGTGAGTTGGAGACTTAAAAGAACATACCTTATAAGAGTGAAGTGATGGTCAAGACATTTCGAAATTTCTATAAAGAAAGATGGAATTAAATGGAGACATTTATTCAGACAAAATGGAAAAATGAGATAAGGAAATAAGTCAATTAATTCTTTTATGACAAAACAAATAGCCAAAAAAAACTTCCAAAAGTAGAAAACCTTTTAAAAGAAATTTTCAACAAGGAATTTTATTTGAATTTGAATCAATTTCCAGTGCATGTGGCTCCCATGACATTCACCAACTTTTCTTTTTTCTTTCATAAATTAAAATGTCACAACATGATTGCGACGCGGAGCGGCTGACATCCTTAATATTAGGTTTCTTATGAAAATGAAGTGGAAGTCGCCATCAACCATATTTGGGTGTGATTTATCACCAAATTAATTAAAAATAATAATGGTCTACGAAAATCAAGTTAGGTTCGGGAGTCGTTTGTAAATAAGCGGGGTTACTACCGTTGATTGAACAATATTGGAATTAAAGAAAATTCCACCTTAAGAAATTGAGGTTTTTACTTCTCAAAATCTATCATAGGAATTGTATTTATATTTTAAAGCATTTTAATTTTTATTTAAAATAATTTCCTTTTACTTTTTTGAAATAATATTTCAACTTATTTAAAATACTCTCCTTTTATTCTTGAAATGATATATATATATATATATATATATATATATATATATATATATATATATATATATATATATATATAATTGTTTTTTTAAGAGTTTTTTTATTCTATATTTTTTAGGGTTTTGATAGACTTTTATGAGAACTTCGATAAGCACATTACTTAGCCTTCACAAACGTGACGATTTTCGTGCACTTATCGAAATTCCAACAAACACGTTATTGTTTCCTTAATTAATTAGTTATAGTTTGATAATTGTAAATGCAATTTTAACAATTATATAATTTGTATCTATATAATGGTGGATACCCAAATTCAATATAAACCCTTTTTTTAGTTCTCTTTGATGTGGATAAGATATCTATAAGCAAACAAAATTATATCTTACATATATACGATAATGCAGCATATTTTAGACAAAAACAATTAAATATATATAATTTCTTATTATCATAAGACTTGAGTCATGTATGTAAATAATAAATTATATATCAATAAAATACTTACAAAAGCTTCAAGCGGCAATTTTTATCTGATGTATGAATTACAATTCAAATAGAAGATGTACAATTCTATGGAAACTCGTGCTTCTTGAGAACTTGTATGACGGGATCAAAGTCGTGGCCAAAAGAAAATTTGAGGAGAGAAAAACTTTGCTTTTGTATGGACAAATTAGAAATAGAGAGATAGGCTTTCAGCCGAGAAGAACGACTGCTGGTAGTGATGAAGAGGTGAGGTGATGTATGTGAGATCGCCTGAGGGTGAGGTGTGAAATGGCTATGAGGTGAGATGGTGAGGAGTCGTTGGTGAGATCAGTGATGAGGGGAATGAGGTGAGATCGGTTTCGATGGTGGTGGTCTATGGAGGTTAAGAGATGGTGAGGTGATCTGTCCTTTTTTTTAGGTCTAAAGAATGACCTATTTAAAAAAACTAATTCAGAGTAGTAAATAAGGAAACAAGTATTTGATTTGTCAATCATTCCAAAAATAAATCAATCAATCAATTTACCTCGTCAGCAATTAGCCTAAATTACTACCAAAATTTATTCTTTCCAAAATTAACTTCTCTTATCAAATTTGTATTTTAAAAATATTTAAACCAAAATGATGCTAAATGACTTTTATAATTTTAAAAATCCACCAATTTTTATATGCAAATATCCTTTTTTTTTTTAAAAAAAACCATGAAAAATTTAATTTAACATTAATTTTAAAATCAAAATTCGATTTATCATTTAAAATCAATTCCAAATTAAATCTATTTTCAAATGAAATTAAAATTTCTTAATGAAATTAAGCCGGGCAAAATACGGTATCTACATAAAAAATTATTGAAGTTAGAACGATGAAGAGATGAGTTTTAGTGAGAGTTTATATACGAAATTTTTTCCCGTGAGAATTTGAGTTTTCTGACCATCTTGTTTTAAATAGGTGATAAAGATAACGAAAGGGAAAAGAGATGAAGTGAGGAGAGGGAAAGAGAGGGGGATAGAGGGGGATAGAGGGTATTTAAAAAAAACTAAATAAATAAAATATTTATATAAAACTCATTTAAAATGCAAATACATTTAAAAAAATTATGCCATGTATGTAATAAAATTTATATAAAATAATATTTTAATGCACGTCAACATTTTGTTAGGTATTTAACAAAGTTTTGACAGTAGTGACCCAAATTGAAATCTAAACGAAAACTCAAGAGTAAAAATATCAATTTTGAAAACTCAAGCACCAAATTGTCAATAAACTTAAAACTTATGGACCAAAAGTGCATTTCCCCCCCTAAGATTTTAATGTTCGATTTTTATAGATTTAATATGTTTGCGTTTGAGATGAAAATTGGGGGTTTTCACTTTGGTCTCTAATATTTGAATAAAATGATGTTTTAGAGTTCAAATTAAAGTAATTTGTAGGTATTTTGGTTTTTTATTTGTTTAATTTGAGATTTTATGTTCGGTTTTATTTTATTTGTTGAAATGAGATCTAAACTTCAAACAAATGCTCAGTTTCCAACGTGTGAAGTGAAGAGGTCGAAGCCATGAAGGAAAAGAAGTTAGCAGCTGTCTGGATTAGTTAGAAGTCTGTTAGTCATTAGCTTAATAAAGTGATTAGTTAGCTAATGAAGTAGTTAGTCTCTTCCTTGTATAAATAGCTTAGAATAAGCTTGTAATGGTGGTTGATCAATTTCAGATTTGCAGAAGAGAAACTGAGAGTTCAATTCTTGTGTAGAAAGATTGATTCATCAATAGAACTTCTCATTTTTCATCTTTGTTCTTGATTGTTCTTATTGATTCTTGAATAATTCATTTGGAATTAGAGTTTTCATAACATTATTTATTTTATAGATTTTTATATTAGAGTTTGGGATGAAAATTGGGGGTTTTCATTTTGGTCTCTTATTTTTTGATGAAATAATGTTTTAGAATTCGAATTAAAGTAATGTGTTGATATTTTGGTGTTTTATTTGTTTAATTTGAGATTTTATGTTCAATTTTTAGATTTACATGGGTTTGGGATGAAAATGGGAGCTTTTCGTTTTGGTCTCTAATTTTTTTAATAAAATGATATTTTAGAGTTTGAATTAAAGTAATTTGTTGATATTTTGGAGTTTTATTTGTTTAATTTGAAATTAGGGTTTGGTATGAAAATTAAGGATTTCTTTTGGGCTTTTATCTTCGAATCAAATGATGTTTTAGAGTTCGAAATAAAGTAAATGGTTGGTATTTTGGTGTTTTAGTTGTTTATAAATTGAGATTTTATGTTGGACTTTTTATAGATTAAAACGTTAGGGTTTGAGCTTAAAATTGAGGTTTTAATTGTAAGTTTTAATTTAGATTCAATTGATGTGGTTGTTTGTAGATTCAAAATTGGGAGTTTTAGTTGTAAGTGTTTGTTTAATTAGAACATCTTAAACTTGTTAAGGCTAATTTCATATACTATTTTACAAAATTTGTTTAAGGTGCTTGATAACAAAATTTGTTTTGTTACAACTGAGGATTAGCTCAAAAATAGCAGAGCCCTCAAAAGTTAATTTAGTTTTGAGAGGTTGGTGGTTCGAGTCCATTCAGATCTATTAAATCATGTCAAATTTGATGCTATATGTTCATTTTCAAATAATACTAGACAAATGGATTTTTTTTAAATTTTTTTTGAAAAATGGGGCATTGCCGACGAATATTCGCCGACATAGGCTTTTACGATAGAGCTTTCATGTCGAAAAGCTCAAGCGAAATTTTGGGTTTTGCTGGCGAAAAATTTCGCCGGTTAAACTACTGTTTTTTTTATCTAGTCTTGCACAATCATTATTGTACATGATACCTCCACTCACATATATCTTTCACATGAATGATCCGATATGTCTTTCACATGAATGATCCGAAAGAAAAATTCCTTAAAACCTTTTGACTTTCTGTTTTCTTTATTTGCGTCTTATAACTTCAATAACCTACAATTTAGGTCTCAACAATATGTATTCATTGGATATGAGTCAACCATAAAGGTTATGTGTAAAGACTTGAATTTTCTCAAATCTTTAAATTAGAAGAAAACAGCCGAAGACTTTGTTTTTATAAAAATTTGGCATGGAACCGTTTAAAATATGAACTATCAAAACCTGTTTACATGGGCCCATTTTAGAGAAAGTAAAAACAAAGATGTACATACTCCATTTCATGACAAAATCAAAAGAAATAGACTCGATAATATGTACAACAATCTTAGGCTCTCATTAGCCACAAAATATAAGTTTAAAGACAACAACATATAATGTTTCATCTAGCATTCATAGAATGCCCCAAAATATACACGTAAAGTCCATGTCCCGAAAGCCATCCACTCGTGATCAAGCAACACCATCTCCTCCACCTTGTACCCTACTAAGAGTATTACCTGAAAAAGTTTAAGTGTAGCAACATTAACATAAAAATGCTATTGAGAATAAGATGGATGCAAGCACTCCTATGGACCGAATCCCATATCGGAAAATGTGTCCAAAAATCCTATTGTGCTCTTACTACCCATTTCATATTCCCAAGTACTTTACATAAGAAAATCAATCTCATTCTACTATATCGTAATTTCGAAAAGTAAACATTCAAGCTCGTAAATAAAGTACTAAAACAACGAAATAGTACTAAAGCATAACAAAGTAAATAGCAATGTAAATAACAAAGTAAATTTCTATCATTTACGTCATTCCACACGTTACTTCACATTGTGACCACATTGTCACATTTCATAATTTAACCGTGACCACTTGTCACCATTCACATTCACATCGTGACCTCATTGTCACCAAACACAAACCATACCGTGACCTCACTGTCACCAAACATAAATCGTACCGTGATCTCACTGTCACCATACACAAACCATACGGTGACCTCACTGTCACCAAACACAAACCATACCGTGACCTCACAGTCACCAATCACAAACCATACCGTGACCTCACTGTCACCAATCACAAACCATACCTTGACCTCACTGTCACCGTTACCTCACAGTCACCAATCACGATCCATACCGTGACCTCACTGTCACCAATCACAAACCATGCGTATCATAATGCCACACGTACTACTCCCCTTTGGTAGTACTAAATAGCGAATCTCATCGCTAATAATATCATACTAACTCGATTCTACACGAAGAATCATTCCAAAGGTTTTTTTAACTACCTTATAACCACCCGAAATAAACAGAGTAATTTAATACTCATCTCCAATCTCCGGAAACCTAAGTCTCCTTGAGAATACAACTTAATCTACCAATGACATCTCACTTTAAACAACAACCAATCTTAACTAATTTTCCTTATGCACTTTCCTTAACTCCCAAATAATATACATTCTTGGAAAGTTCTAAAGTCTATTAACCCTCTTAACCTCGATCGAACATAATCATCAAGCAATTCAAAAACATAAAAGTAATCGCAACCATTTTAAACTCACCTTATAATTGATGTCAACTCTGAAACACCGGTTGACCGAAATCACGAACGATGCACAAAACCTATAATTAAAATACACCTAAAGTATATTAATTAACCGAATCGAATAACGATCGTCACGATACTAAAATAAAGGACAAAACAACCCGGAATTAAGCTCAGTTCAAAGTGAAGTTGGTTTTCCGGATTTTTAAGCACTTTAAAAAGATTTCGAGTTGGTTTCGGGCACTCTGGAGGTTGGTAACATCAATGGGTAAATGTGATTTAGGGTTTAGGTCAAAAGTTCAATCCCGAATAATTAAGAAAAACATCATAACATAACAATTTCAAAACCCTAATCATTATAAAAATGAGAATAACTCAAAGAAATGGCTTTTGGCTCAAACCCGATTATAGAGTTTAGGGAAAGTTCTAAATATACATAAAACAACTCCCTCGATCTAAATCTCCGAGTTTCCGAGCAAGAATTGGAAGATTAAAACCAAAAACACCATTAAAACACTATTTGAAGCTTTAGGTTTTGAACTTAAATAAACCTTAAAGCCTTGAGAGAACAGATTAAAACCTCGATTGTTGGGATGGGTAGAAAGTACGTCTCGAGAGCTTTCTAACGAGCTAAGGCACGATGAAAACGGTCAAGAAACGAAGCCGGGGTGACAATTTCTTTCTCTCCTCTTTTTTTCTCTCTAAGCTACGGGTTTGGGAAGAAAAGATGAAAAGAAATTTATGATTTTTGTCTAATTTTGGCTTAATAAAGGAGAATGATGAATAGTGTTTAGATATTTAAGAATTCGGAAATGACACATACGTCCTTTTCTTGCCTTAAGCTTTTAAAATGAAACACGTAGCACTTAAACTAGCCCAATGGTGATTAATAATTATTAATTGACCTATTAATAATTATTAATACCATCTCGTTTAGGCTAATTAAGCGATTAAAAAGGTTTCCGAACGAAATTAACTATTTACTTCTAAATAGTCAATTCCAAAATTAACTTAAATACTTTAAATAAATAAATAAAATAATTAATAATAAAAAAAAATTACCTCAAAATAACGGGACGTTACATTATGTTTATCTTCATCCCTCTGAGCTTGTTGCAATTTAATAATGCTTATCATCAAAATTTGTTTTCTTTTTTCTTCTCTCTTTTGTAGTCCCGGTTCTTCAAAGTCATTCACAATCAACTCCCTACTTCCAATAGCCTCTCGTACTATACGTTTTCTTAATACTTCTTCAACTAGTGAACAACATCATCCTCGTCCTCCTTCAAAGTCATTCACAATCAACTTCCTACCTTAATTAATAATGGAACTTGGGAATTAGTTCCCTTTGATTTCCAATTGATCATTGTGAAAAAAAAATGAGTTTTTTCAGGTCAAAACAGTTATTTAGCATTCAACATCTAAAATCTCGCTTGGTTGTAAAAGATTTTAATCAAACTCATTGTATTGATTTCAATTGAACTTTCAGGCTAGTGATAAGTCATACAACTATTCAGTTGATTCAGGCTCTTGCTATTATTTTTTGGGTGGTCTATTAGGCAATTAAATTTGAATAATGCATTTTAAACTATATTAATATTCAATATATTTATTTTGTGTTATAATTGTTTCTATTGGTTTAAAAATATTATCTTAGAACTGTTTCCTTATCAAACCACTAAACATAATATAATATGTAAAGATAAATTGTTGAGGAAATACAAAAGCATTACATATACAAGACCAATTTGTAACTTTACTCAATGAACTACTTAACATTAATCAATCTTACTAATATCAATTTAATGAAAGATCTTTTCTCTCACATTACATATAAGCCTATCAATATTCTTCTTGGAGCTACCACCTTCATTAAAAGCCTTCAAAGCAATGTCCTTCCATTTCAAAGCACTCTCTTTAAACTCTCTTCCCTTTTCTCCCTCCATGATTGTTTCAATACAAGCTTTAATCTCATCCTTCCAAACAACCCCATCATGACCCACCTTGACCCTCACCCCCACTTTCCAAACATCTTCAACATACTTGGCATTTGTTGGTTGGTCTGTCCATTGAGGCATCCCCACCATTGGGACTCCTAAACACAAACCCTCCAATGTAGAATTCCATCCACAATGAGTGAAAAAACACCCAATGGCTACATTAGACAACACCTCAACTTGAGATATCCATGGCACAACCAAGCCTTTCTCAGGCATTAGATTTTCCAAAAACTGTTTGGGAATCTTGTGCCCTTCTGATTCTCTAACAACCCAAATGAAAGGGTAGTTGGTTTCTAAAAAGGCAAGTGAGAGTTGGTCCATTTGAGTGGGGCTGAGATTTGCCATGCTACCAAATGAGATGTAAACAACAGAAGATTTTGGTTTGTTTTGAAGCCAATTCATGGTTGAAGATGAAGATTTCTCATTTGTTGGGAAGAGATCAAGACCATATTCCTTGTTGTTTTCATTGGTGTTGTTGTGATCATCTAAGTAGAAAGATGGAATTGTTGGTCCTATTGTGAATGATGGAAGTATTTTTGACATTTCATCCACTACCTGAAATTGTTTCTCACACAAAAGTTAATTATAAGCAAGCAATTTTACTTTATTCAATTTATATTTTAAAAATATATATATAAATTAAACATTAAAAAAAACATATATTAAAATAAAAACCTATTGAGTCCCATATAATTAATAAAAAATATTATATTTATTATCCCCTTATTTTATTTCATGCAATGAGAAGAGAGTACGTAGGGCAGGTAAGTTTCTTCCTTTAAACATTAAAAAAATTATGATATTCACAGTTTTAAATTATATTAAATTTTTGAAAGGTCTATTTATAAATTTTCAAAATCTAATCACTAATAAAATCTGACCCAAAGTTCATTAAAAAAATGGTAGTTGTAAATATAACTTAAAATATTTATAAATATATCATATTTTTTTTAAAGAATTTATCTTAAATAACATAAATCTGCGTACTAATTACTAAAATGTCAGAACTTTATAAAATTACTCAAATAGAATAATTATAGTTCAATAAATTATTGAACTATAATTCAATTAATTATTGAACTATTTTTCATAGGTATTTTTAACGAATTTGTTTATTTTTTGGTTTTTTAAGTTCAAAGTCAATAATTTATTGAACTATTTGATCATTTTTTTATTATTATTTTCAATGAATTTGTTAAAAAAATTAATTCTTTTAGTTTAATAAATTATTGAACTACAGTTCAATAAATTATTGAACTATAATTATGCTATTTAAGTAATTTTTGGAAAGTTCAAACCTTTCAGTAATTAGTATGCAAAAATATGCTATTTCAGTAATTGCCCATTTTTTTTTTTATGTAAATTAGTGTTAATCACATGACATAATTAGTATTGATAACCGATCGATTCACATATAAAAAATCTGATATATATATATATATATATATATATATATATATATATATATATATATATATATATATATATATATATATATATATATTTTGTAGATGTTCTACCCATTAAAATATTTTGAAAAAAAAATCATTATACAAAAAAGGTAAAACTTTTGAAAGGTGGAGAGAGAGAGATGCACCTGAGCCTCAAACTCGTAGACAGTATTGATAAGAATGAAATCAGCCTTATGAATATTGTGGAATTGATTCAACAACATATGAAAGTAATCTGGATAAGACCCATCAACGTATATGAAAGAAGGCATATCCCTTGGCTCAAGCAATGGAATTCCAGGAATTGATATTAATTTTGAATCATCATAATTCGAAATAGGAAGATTAATCAATCCCTGATTAACATAATAATATATGAAATTAACAGCACAAGGTTGTGTAAAAAAAGGAGCTCCCATCAAACCAAATTCCTTAGCCACATCCAAAGCCCATGGCATAAAAGCATCATACACAATTAAATCAATTGGGCACCTACTTGACTTTCTATGTTTGGTTATTAAATTGGCTAAGCTTTTTGAACCAAAACTCTCTACTTTAATAAGATATTCATGGATGCTTTTCGCCCCGGCAAAGCCTTCGTCGTCGAAACCGTCCGAAATCATGTCGAATTCGACGAGAGGATTCGGTTTCGGTTTGAAAGTGTTGGAGATGAATTTGGTGATGGCAAGAGTGGTGGTGATAGATCCTTGTCCATTGGAAGATAGGTATTTGCAGAATTGATACATGGGATTAACATGGCCTTGGCTTGGGTATGAGATTGCTAGCACATGGAATTTGGATGAAGAACTATGATGATGGCCTCTCTCACTTTCCCCCATCTCTCTCTACTCTTCAATCTCTTACAATATTTTGCTTTGCCTTCCTATATTTCATGGGCCCAAATTTAAATTTAACTTTGAAATTTCCACATGGATTGATTGATGTGAGATATTTTTAGGACCTAAAAAGTTGTAAAATAAAAGATTATTCAACGGAGTTGTTATCATATACTATAATTATGGTATTAAAAGGATAAATAGTCATAAATATTTTAGTTGTATGTGAGGATATATATTAAATAATTCATCGTCAGTACTATTATCTTTAAAAAAAATGATATGAAATTAATATTAATCATAATAGATGTACTTAAAAATAGAAAAGATTCAGATGTTTTTTTTTTGCAAAAGAAAGATTCAGATGTTGGGGCCTTCATAATTACTTAAAGGGTGTTTGGTATATCGAAATGGATTTTGATTCATGAGAATATGATGCATACGTTTAATAAGTAGAATAAAATTGGTATATTATGATTTGATTATTTTATTTATTTATTAACTAAAATTTAATAATAATTTTAATTATATAAAATTAAATTAAATTTATCAACAATAATTATTTAAAAACAGTTTTGTCAAATCAGTTACAGTGACCGGATGTGACAATTGTTGTACTGTTATGCTTTTAAAAGTAAATTTGGGGAGGGTTAATTAGTTTAGTAGTACAAAAAAAAAAAAAAAAAAAAAAAAATTAGACACATAAACTCGTGGGCAAAATATTTAGTAAAATAGTATGGTTTTGACTAGTCAATTTCAAATGCATCCTCATAGACTACGTAACTGGTTAAAATCGCTGAATTGGCAAGAAGACTAAAAATCACTTGACACGTGGACGGAATTTGCTTGTTAGGTTGCGAATTCATGGAATACGCAACTGACTTAATTTTTAGACGAACAAACAATCAATTCACGGGTTATCAAAATCAAAGCTTTTTTCTTTCTTTCTCTTCAATGGCGAAAAAGAAAAACAGTAATTCTTCAAAATAAAAAATAAAAATAAAAAAAATACCCATTTATGTTGCTTCTCAAATCATAAACCTCCTCTGTACTTCTTCTTCTCTTCAATCCCTCCTTGATTCTCCTAAAAAATCTTCCAAAACTTTTATTTATAATAATAATAAGTTTTTATTAAGCTTTTTTTCCACTTCTAAAAGCTCAAAAAAAATTGACATTAGCACGGACCCCTTTCTTCCTCATTTACTTCTGTCCCAATTCCGCCACCCGCCGAGACGAAAAACGCCGCAAGGAAGCCGTCAATTTCCATCAATTTCCAATGGTTTTTTGTTGTTGTTGTTGTGTAACTCGTGTTTTTGAAGCTTAAAAGACTTTTTTTTAATCTTAGCCGCATTTCATTGTCAGGCGATTTTTTGAGTATTTTAAGGCAAAATTAAGTGAGTTTCGAAGACCCATTTCATTTTTCGAAATATTTTCTTGTTGAGGATGATTTTTTATTCGGTTTGAACTTTCAAGTTAGGAAGATTTTTTTAAAAAAAATTAGGATGACATATTGATTTTGCAGCTTATTTCTTGCGAGGACGTTTCTGTTTTTGAATTAGATACTAAATACGTATTTAATGAATACAATACACAACTCAATCAGATGCGTATTCATTAAATACGTATCCTACGTGGAGTAAAGTGGTTTTTGTGCCAATTCAGCTGCCACGTGGATTACGTAGTTTGTGACTACGTAATTCGAGTTTGATTAGTCAAAACCAGACTATTTTACTAAATATTTTGTCCAGTAGTCTATGTATCTAATTTTTTTTAACTACTCAACTAATTAACCCATCAAAAATCAATAAATGGCTTAAAAATATAATTATAAAAGAGATGACTATTTTTTTATTCATGAAATCTGATTCTTTTTATAGTTATCTCTCAGTTTAACTGGTGAATCAAACCAACCCCAAGAGCTATTATGACAATTTGAAAAACTATGTTATTTAGATAATATGTTAGGAAATTTTAAAAGAGTTAAGTTAAGTTAAAAGTGTGGGGTGCCGTGTTTGAAATGAACTTGTGGTGCGAATGGACAATCTCTCCATCACCCATGTGTGTGTCTAACTCAATGGATGACTCTTTGTCGATCTATTTTTGTACTTTTCTCAAAGAGATAACTATAGAAACAACCACATTTTAACTTCGTGAATAAGAAAATAGTCACCTCTCTTAGTGTTTCGGGTTTTTTAAAGAGTTGGATACATAAACTTAACTAGTGTTTATCTCATAGTTTTAAAACTCAAGATGATGGATTTGTTAACCCTCTTTTTAATAAATTCATTCATTTTTATAACTTCAATACTTTTTAAATTAACTCAGACTTAACACTCAATATTTTATACCATCTAAACACACTGTTTATAGAACTTTGTTTAACAACTACTTGCTTATGTTTCACTCTGCCTATCATAAAATCCAATAGTGTGGAAATAATTTTCTTAATGAAAATCTGTTTTGAAATTTCAACATAAATAAAATAGATTTTTTTAACATAATTTAAAAAACAAAACAAACAATATCGATTAGGTTGACTTGAAATAGCCACTTGCAGGACAGAAAGTGATGTTAAACAAATTTGACATGTTGCTTTCCATTTTCCACACTCATTAAAAAATAGGGAAATTTTATAGTATTTGCAAATATATCTTGCCAATTTTTTAAAACCCCTCATTCATGTGAATAAGATAAATCAGTGATAACTTATAAGATAATCAGTGATTCATGCACAAAATATCAGGATATCAGTAAAATCAGTGATTACTTGTGTGGAAATCAGTGATTACTTGTGAGGAAATAACCGATTACTCATGCAAAACTAGTGGCAATTTTGTAATATTTTAGGCACGAATTTGAGTTTTTTTTACTATTTTTACAAATAAGTTTTTTTAGTGCTATTTTTACAAATATTGGACCTAATTTTACTATTTTTACAAGCACCTCTAAAAAACATTAGGATTTTGGTAAGTGATTTACCATTGGTATTTTAAAAAGAGTAAAAAGCCCAAAATAGCCACTTTTCCTTTCCCCTTTTCCCTATAGCCACCTTTTTAAAAACATCTCAACGTAAAAAGACATAAACACCCTTAATGTCAAATCATCCTCTCTCCTCTCTCTCCTCCTTCCCTTTACCGTCATTTCTTTTGTTTTTTTGTTTTTTTTATATTAACATAACTCTCTCTACTTTTCATAATCATTTTTAAAAATATTTTCCCTCTCATTTCCCCCCCCCCCCTTTCTTCTATATATTTGATTCTCTCCCTCCCTCCCTCATTTTTTGCTCTCATTTCTTCTTCACTCTCTCCCTCATTTGTTTATCCATTCCATATAATTTTCTTTCAAACCTCCATTGATTCTCTCATCCTTTCTCTTTCTTTTTAAAAAATCCACCATTTCTACAAATGTTCATCTCACAAATTTCCTACACTTTTTTAATTTACTATCTTTCTCCTTAATTTCTTCTCATTCTCATTTTTTTCATAAATATTTTCCACCTTTTTTGTTCCGAATCTCAAAGATCTAAACCAAAAAATAGCATGGATTTGACAAAAGGTATTTTTTTCTCATACATAATATACATTTTTCGTGGTCTGTAATATACACTTTTTTCATGGTCAACACAGTCTATAATATACGTTCTGCTTCTGTTTTTCTTAATATACAATTTGTAATATGCGTAATATATACTTTTTGTTTGCATATTTAAGTATTTTTTTGCACATTAAGTATTATGTAACTAACACTCTTTACTTTTTCGTTTGCAGATTACGTATATCACATACATCCACACATTTCTCAAATGCATTTACGATACGAAAGACGATATATCCAATATACCGGATGTAAAATCACTTTTCTTGAGAGGGGAAACTATAAATAATATACTAAAATAAATCTAAAAAATTAAATAGAAATCGAAGTATGTAGTATAAAATCAAAACATAAAAAAATTTAAACATACTAAGTACACTAAAGAACTATGAACACTATACCGAATATACTAAAAACTTGTGGAAGAGAAAATACATTGGGAAAGAAAAATTGCATTGGAAAATAAAAAAATGTCAGAAATGTAAGACTACATGTACTATACGTGTCAAATGCGTCAGACTATACCTGACATGCAAAAGGGTAAAATTGGTATATTAAAAAATTGAATAGTAAAAGTGGTTAGTCCAAACTTTGTTTTTAAAAAAAAGGTGGCTACTTTGGACTTTTTGATGCAAAATGTGGCTATTTTGAAATTTCACCCTTTGAAAAATAACTAATTCTCTGTTTATTAAATAAATAAAGAACGGGAATTATTTTGAAACTTTGACAGGATAATTTTTAAAATAAAATGGTAGAAAACAAAAACAATATTTCGTTGTTTTCTGTATTAGTTATTTTCATATACTAGTTCTTTATATTTTAATTTAAATATCAAATATTTTTAAATACATAGAGAGAGAATAATAGAAAAAATGTCGAAAAATATGTATATTTTTGCAAACAGTTTTTTTTTTAAATTAAAAAAAAAAAAACTAAAAACAATTGTTTTATAATGGGGCTCTTGCAAAAATAGTAAAATTAGGTGCAATATTTGTAAAAATAGCATTAAAAAAACTTATTTGCAAAAATAGTAAAAAACTCAAATTCGCGCCTACAATATTACAAAATTGCCACTAGTTTTGCATGAGTAATCAACAATTTTCTCACAAGTAATCACTGATTTCCACACAAGTAATCACTGATTTTATTGATACCTTGATATTTTGTGCATGAATCACTGATTATCTAATCACTGATTATCTTATAAGTTATCACTGATTTCTCTGATTCACAGGGTTTTTAAAAAACTGTTATATTTGTAAATACTTTTTAAAAATACTATATTTATAAATATTGCAGAAAATTCTGCTACCCAATGAAATTTCCCTTTATAATTAGTGTATAAATTTATCAATTGAGCACCTACTTGACTTTCTTTGTTTGGTTATTAAATTGGCTAAGCTTTTTGAACCAAAACTCTCTACTTTAATAAGATATTCATGGATGCTTTTCACACTGGCAAAGCCTTCGTCATCGAAACCGTCCGAAATCATGTCGAATTCGACGAGAGGATTGGGTTTCGGTTTGAAGGTGTTGGAGATGAATTTGGTGATGGCAAGAGTGGTGGTGATAGAACCTTGTCCATTGGAAGATAGGTATTTGCAGAATTGATACATGGGATTTACATGGCCTTGGCTTGGGTATGAGATTGCTAGCACATGGAATTTGGATGAAGAACTATGATGATGGCCTCTCTCACTTTCCCCCATCTCTCTCTACTCTTCAATCTCTTACAATATTTTGCTTTGCTGTCTTATATTTCATGAGGCTGAAATTTAAATTTAAGTTTGAAATTTCCACAGGGATTGATTGATGTGAGATATTTTTAGGACCTCAAAAGTAGTAAAATAAAAGATTATTCAACGCAGTTGTTATCATATACTATGATTCTCATTTATAATTATTGTATTAAAAGGATAAATATTTTAGTTATAAGTGAGGATGTATATTAAATAATTCATCATCAGTACTATTATCTTTAAAATAATATAATATTAATCATAATAGATTTATTTAAAAATAGAAAAGATTTAGATGTTGGGGCCTTCATAATTACTTAAAGGGTGTTTTGTATACCGAAATGGATTTTGATTCTTGAGAATATGATGCATACGTCTAATAAGTAGGAATAAGATTGGTGTATTATGATTTGATTATTTTATTTATTTATTAACTAAAAATTCATAATTATTTAAATTAATTATATAAAATTAAATTAAATTTATCAACAATAATTTTTTTAAAACAATTTTGTCAAATCAGTTACAGTCACCGAGATGTGAGAACTGTTGTACTTGAAGGGATGATTTACTAAATTAGCGGAATTTATTTAGTAACACAAATTAACACTTAATTTAGGATCTATTAATATCATGCAATTTGTGATAAAAACATGTAGATTCATGCTTGTTTTTCGAAAAAATTAAAACCCTTTACTTACATTGAGTAAAATATGGAGAATCGGTTGGAGGTTTCTTTACAGCATCAAATCCTCAGCAACACCGGATCTTCTATGCTATATCCCGATCGATCAAACGAAATCCGATTGTGCGATCGAACTTAAGAAGAAATTGGGAAGAAGAAAAATATTTTCTTCCCAATGGACTAGGGAAAATCGGCTAAGGGGGGAGAAGGAGGAAGAGAGAATTCCGAATTTCTAAGGAATTTAATTGTGTGATTTATGAATGACCCAAACCTCCTATTTATAGGAAAATAGGAATCCTAATCACATTAGGATTAATCTATAGAGATAAATACAAAAAGAATAAAGATTATCTCTTTCCTTTATCTTGCAATTTCGAAAATGCCATAGATAAATAGGAGATTATTTTATTTTCTTTATTTTATTTATCTTGGGTAAATAAATCTATGTAATTATTTTAGGATATAATTCAAACAATTATCTCCTCAAAATACATGGCATGGCCGAAATTATCATCATAAAATAATAAATAAATACAATTTATTTAATTAATTATTTTGGGCCAATTCCAATTGGGTTCATTAATCCAATTGGGCTTGAAATTCTCTCTTAAATTAATAAGTCCAACTTGATTAATTTATTTATTAATTACCATTTAAATAAAAGATTTTATTTAAACAATTAACAATATTAATATTTTCTCCCGACTAAATATTATCCAATTTATATTTAATTATTAATTTCCATTTAAATAATTTTCATTATTTAAATAATTAATAATAAATATTATAATTATTAATTTCCATAAATTAATAATTTTATTGACAATATTTTATTATTAATTTAATTAATTTTAATTATTAATTTCCGTTTAAATATAATTAATTATTTAAACAATTAATAATTGTTAATTAATTTCAAATTATTAATTACCATTTAAATATACTCAATATTTAAATAATTAATAATGTATAATTAATAATATTTCATTATTAATTTCATGTTTAAATAAACTCATTATTTAAACAATTAATAATGTTTATATTAATTACCGTTTAAATATACTCAATATTTAAACAATTAATATTGCCTATTTTAAGTAATTCACTTTACTTAAAATTTCCATTTCTTCTACTTGATTTCGCGACTACGATATTTGGGCTAGCATAGGGACCCGATGGACCTATAGATCATGGGCTTAATAATTAGTCAATTAAGTGATTAACACATAATCAGTTAATTACTTATTATCTAACTATGAATAATTCCACTATAGATTCATAGCTGAACTCCTCTCACTATAGATGAGTTATTGTCCATTTAGTTTATCATTATTTGTATCTGTGATATTATCCTTCACGTGGAACCCTCATAATTACAGGTGGATAAATTTACCGTTTTGCCCCTGTAATTACCGTTTTATCCTTGTGTTCCCGCTCATTCTCCAATGAACTTTATCTTTAGTCGAACTAGAGATAAGATACTTCTGTGATCAATAGAAGTCGTGACGTCACTTGTTCATGTCTCGAATCAGTACATCAAGGAGTTTCCTAAAGTTCCTAAAATGTTTAGGTATCGCACCGATACTGGTTAATTTATAGGAAAGTTATGAATTCCATCTCGTGAAAATGAGTTCACAACTACTTATCTAGTCATGTTCCCAAAACAGGAGTGTATTGAGCGTTCTTACAGATCGCTCTCAACTATGTGAATCAAAGAACATAACTCCACAAATAGGAGTCCGCATTTCACTCAGGATTGAGATCTATCACGGTTGATAAACTTAGTTTGATATTCGATTATTTCTCGTAAACGGTACTAAGGAGAAATTTGATCGAACATCGTGGTCCTGTCTTATACAATCATCATTGCATATGATACTTCCATTTCATGCCTCCAACATGGATGATCAGGATTTGATCATTTGTCTATAAACAAAATGCGAAGCTATCAACAGTGTTACCAGGAAAAGGTTTCCAAACGTTATCCGTTTACTGTAGACACGTTTAAGTTACTCATCTCTACTTTAATCCTCTAGTATGACTCACATACTAAGTCGTGATTTCATAAGAGTAACTTAGGGTTTACTATTTGAAGGTTTGATATTTATATATTTCCATATATTCCTAATATCTTCAATTTAATCAATCTAGATAATATAAAGAACTTATGTTTATTTATTTAATTTATTCGAAATAAATTATTATACTTAAATAATTACAAGTTCTAGGACACCATTCCTAACAGTACTATTATGCTTTTAAGGGTAAATTTAGTATAAAAAATCAATAAGTGGTTAAAAAATATAATTATAAGAGAGATAACTATTTTTTTATTCAGGAAGTCAAATTGTGATTATTTTTATAGTTATCTCTTATTTTAACCAGGGAATCAAACAAACCCTAAGAGCTATTCTGACTTGAGAACCAAATTATTTTTCTTTTTTTAATTTTAAAAACTATGTTATTTAGATAATATGTTATGAATATTTAAAAGAGTTAAGTTAAAACTTAAAAGTGGGGGGTGTCACTACAAGAATTATAGGCATTGCCGGTGAAATTTTTCGCTGGCAATGCCCCGTTGTTCGTCGGCAAAGGCTTTGCCGGCGAAACTATTTCGCTAGAAAAGCCCCGTCGAATTAGGCTATGTCGGCGAAACGCTAAATTTCGCCGGCATAGCCACTGTTCTGTTTTTTTTTTTTCATTTTCTTCTCAAAATAGTTACATTTCTAATTTACTACCTGTTTTTCCTGTTTAATGCAATACTAATCAATAACGAATATTTATATAAAAGTTCAGAACATCCCGAGTAGATACATAATCAAATAGTTAATACAAAAGTATTATTCATTATCTAAAAAACATAAAAGAGTTAAAAGACAAGTTTTATTACAATAATCTAATTAGGCGGAGGAGTCTGCGTAAAGGTAGAAAATAAGTTCCCCATCTCATCGAAATCACGTTTAAACTCATCTAAAGTAGCTGACATCTCATTGTATTTCGTTCTAAGCTCTAAGTTTTCTTCCACAAGCTTATCGACCCTCGGATCTTCGGTGAAGCATGATCGGCCCACACGTGGATGAGAATACACCATATTATATGCAGGTCCCGCCCCTAGACCTTTAATATATCCCAAACGATAGCCTCGAACTCTCTCAATTATCTCGGCTTCAGTTAGGCGCGGTTGAACAACTTTGTCCACCTCCACTTGAGGGGCATCAAGCAAATCACACATCATGCCCTGCACGTACGTATATAATTATGATTAAACAAAAATTGTAAAACCAACACTTGCTAATATAAACCATCATCATTGGTATAAAATCTTTCAGTCTTGTGTAACTTACATAATCTTCCTCCGCCGTATCGTTGATCCATACACCATCAGCATTTGTATACGTGACTCGAAATAGAACAATCTGATTGAACTCTTCTTCATGATCTTCATCTTCGGCTTGCTAGAATCAAAACAATACAAGTTATATTAGGTAAAAATAAGTTTAGTAATATAAACTTTGACATAATACTTACATGATCCGTCATGACTCGCACATGTGATCTCGAGCCTGTTTTGTGATTGTATTTTATTTTTCCCCGATTCTCAGTATTAGCCTCAGCCATGGCTTACATTACAATCAAAGTAAGGTTACTATAGGAGTCTCCCATATATCACATAAGAAGATCCAATCATCTAAATTCTCCACTTGTTTGTGTTGTTTTCCTCAGGCTACTTGAATGCAATCTTTCTCTTTGTTATTCTTATAATATGTATGCAATGTTGAACGAAACTTGTTCAATGCATCGGGCATTTTGTGACTGAGGTAAACCTGCACTGCCTCTCGAGTAGGGTGGAAAATAAAGTTATTGTACATCAATATATAATATACACGAAACAAATAAAATTAGTTTGATCAATTCACATTACCAAACTAAGCATAATATCAATTATTAAATTGAATATACTTACCAAAAGGCGGTGGACTATATTGTCTTTGTCTTCTTGTGTCACATACTTCCACTTCACGAGATGACGAATGAGAATGTACGTGCGACAAAGAACACCGACTTCATTGATGAAGAATGTGGCATTGGCGTCAATGGGAACACATAATTTATTGGGGATGTCCACAGGTAGTTTCCCTCCATTATTCTGGATCGCTTGGGCAAGTGCTAGACTTTTAGATGGCTCTCTTATATTCAATGTCTGTGAACCTGTTACAAATATACAAATTGATATATTATGCATTAATTTAGAGTTGAATATGTATATAATATATAATGTTCATGCGTACTAACTCGATATAACGAACCTGAAGCTTGCTGACTTCCTTCGGCCGTGTTCACACATTTCATACAAGGACAACGAACCCTCCCATTTTCATTGACAACAGTCCTTGCAACATCTAAGAAAGACTTAATCCCCTTAATGTATTCCGAACAAAATCTGTCCTTAAGTACTATCCAACTCATGATCCATAACCCAGGAAGTAAAAAGTTAGGTATACTACTTAATGTGGCGCAATAAACTAAGCATAAACAATGAAAAAAGTATAACAGATTATATGTGTGGCTAACTTTGCTACAGGTTAACCACACCCAAAGTTTATGCATGAACAAATGAAAAAAGTATAAGAAATTATATGTGTGGCTAACTTTGTTGCAGGTTAGCCACACCCAAGTTTATGCATGAACATATTACTAGAGTTCTAAGAAATTATATGTGTGGCTAACTTTGCTGCAGGTTAGACACACCCAAGTTTTGAACAATGCTAAAATATATATATAATAACAACCATAATTTAATAGACTATGATAGTTGGGAAAAATGAGTACTTGAAAATTTACCTATCATTGCTCGGTATTGTTTGAAGAAAGGCTGGCAAATTGTGAAATTTCACCGGCCTTGATAATAAAAGCCGGCGAAATTTGTATTTCACCGGCTTCACCAATTTCGCCGACAATTCCCTATTTTCTTGTAGCATGCCGTGTTTGAAATGAAGTTGTGGTGTAAATGGACAATCTCTCCATCACCCATGTGTCTAACTCAATGGATGACTCATTGTCACTTTATTTTTGTACTTTTCCCCCAAAGAGATAATTATAGAAACAGTCACATTTTAACTTCGTGAATAAAAAAATAGTCACATCTCTTAAAATTTAGGGTTTAGAGTTTCGGGTTTTTTAAACAGTTGGTACATAAACTTAAATAATATTTGTCTCACAGTTTTAAAACTCAAGATGTTGAAATATCAGCTCTTATGCAAGGAGACAACTCAGAGATTCCATAAATAAATTCAATTAATCAGACACTTATTGTTGGTGAGTTGGAGGCTTAAAGAACATACCTTATAAGAGTGAAGTGATGTCCAAGAAATTTTGAAACTTCCATAAACAGAGATGGAATTAAATGGAGACATTTATTCAGACAAAATGGAAAAATGAGATAAGGAAATAAGTCAATTAATTCTTTTATGACAAAACAAATAGCCAAAAAAAAACTTTAAAAAGTAGAAAACCTTTTAAAGAAATTTTCAACAAACTCCCCTTTTGGCTTTGATTTGGCATAAAACCCTATTTCAATCAAAACATTTGAAAACAAATAAATATTTCCCCCTAAATAACACCCCCCCCTCCTAAATGGTAGATAACAAAATAAATATTTTCAAATGATAATTAAATTTCTCCCCCTGTTTTGGATAAACCAAAGGCAAAGATATTCAACAAATTAAGGTAATAATCAGAGATAGTGGAAGCAAAAATACCAAAAAATAATGATTGATGATTCAATAACAAAAAGACATTCAATTGATGTATTTTTCAATAAAAATTAGCACAAGAACACAAGACATGTAAAATATTGTCACAAAGGAAAATTAACAAGACAGAAAAAATATTTAACCAAAAATTGTAGGAAATTATCAAAAAAGGCAAAACGGGAAGAGTCATGACTGCATTTAATTCATAAAAAGACAATTTTTTCATTTATATCTTAACCACAAATCAAGCCAATATAATTTTTTAAACAAACTCTCTATTTCATTAATAAAAGAACTCCTCCACAATCTTATATTAGAAAATACCAAGGAGAACTTATAACAGAGCAAATTACAAAATCTTTTAAAATGGGGCCCCATTTAATAAAAATGTGAATTCGGTCAAAAGATTTTTAGGGAAAAAATCCATTTAAAAAAAAATTAAGAAACATAAATTTAAGCCAAAACGACTAAATTCAAAGGAACAAAAAAAAAAAATAATTTTTATGAAAAAAAATCAAGTATTCTGTTATGGGTGAAATATCGCTAAGGGTAAAATAACCACGTGTCGAGCATACGAAGAGACACGAGGAATTTCAAACTCTTTCGGCCTATGCGTGTGAGCCTAATTATTTAAGCATGCCACGCACGACGGACCCGACCTCCACCACTAGCGGAGAACGTACCATCCATAGTCCACAAACGCCTCGACTGACCAGGACCACGAGGCACAACCATCTAATTAATGATGGAGTGACTAACTCGTAGGTGCGTATAGACGCGGACCCATCTCGGAGAAATATAGACTAAGTTTCCAAGTAAGAAGCTTCGCTGTTACGTTGTGCTTATCTACCTCCACCTCAGAGAAGCGTAGGTACACACCTACATACCTACACACCTACACACATACACCCAATCAAGACCCAACACATGGACCAATCCTGTGTGTGACACGTGGCTTGATGACATCATCCATTTCCACTCCTATAAATAGGAGATGAGAAATGGCCAAAAGTTAATTCATTTTTCATTCCTCATTTGCTCTAACCATTAGCTCTGCTCTACTCTAACTTAAGCATCAGAGGGTGTTAGGCCGGCACCACACCGGTGCTACTAGCTCTATTTGCGCAGGTGATCGCCTACATAGCGGACCACCTCCGTAGGTTACCACCTACATAGCAGGACACCCACGCAAGTTACTCCAACGCGGATCATCGCCTCCGACTCAATACAAATTTATTGTTCGTTGCACAAGTGGAAGCAAGAGCGGCATTGGCGCGGAGCACGCCCGCGTGTTATACTTAGTACCATTTCCACGCAACAACATATTCAAATAACAAATTTTCAAATAATTATGGGCAGTAAAAATTTTTAAATCATCCTTTCGAACCCAAATTTGTTTAGAAACCAAATGTTGAAAATTGGACAAGTATTTAACTCGACTTTTACTCAATATATTTCTCAATTTTAAACAATTTGGCCTAATATGACCATGACATCCACAAAAGTGGCAAATAGGAATTAATTTATGTGACTTACCCCATGATTTTTCTTTTTCCTCATTTCTTTATTTCTTAAATTTTCAATAGTTTCAGATTTATTCCAAGAAACAAGATTACAAACTCTATTTTCACAAATATTCACTTTACATGGTTCTTTATGCATTGTTCCAGCAAAATCAATTGGTCTTTTGGAGGATTCTCCTTCATAATCAAGCTTATATGATTTTTTGAATCTCTTTCTATACTCATATGATAATCAATTTTTTCACCAGTACAAAAATTCAAAGGTTTTAAGCCTTTATGAGTATTTTCAAAATTCAATTTAGTATCAATTAATTTATTATCCTTTTTAACAAGTAATTTATTTAAAGGCTCATTCTTGGAAATTAAATCATCATTTACTTATTGAAAGTGCCTTATTTTTCTCGATCAAAGATTTAGTCTTTGTACACATTTTGAGCCATTCTTTGTATAACTTGGCGTAGGCTTCTTCACTGGAATCCTCATTGGCATCATATTCATCACTTTCATAGCTTTCATCTTTACACTCTAAATTATCATCTTTAGTACAAGATTCCTGCACATCATTAGAGTCATTAGTAATAGATGCAATAAGTTCCACATTCTTACATTGTTTTCTTCATAACTTAGAGTAAGTTCCATTGTTTTCTTCTTTTGAAAAGACTTGGAGATGTAGTTTTTCTTTCCTTTAAAGAACCTTTTCTTTCCTTTTTCTTAGACATCCTTACACAAAAACAGAAAATAGATAAAAAAATATTCTGAGATCTCGCTAATAATTTAAGCGAACTTGCTTTAATACCACTTGTTAGACCTAATTCTTGGTTTAGTTCTCACTAATTCAATCAATTACGTTTAATAATGAAAATTAATAAAACACACACAATTCCAAAATTTATCTCAAGGATTTTAAACTTGAAGCTAAAAAACTATTTAGTGTTACAACAATGGATGACTGTTATAACAGTTTGTGCTAGGCAGAAACAGAAACGATAGAATGTAAAAGAGAATGAGAAAAGCACAACAAGATGATTAACGTGAGAAACCTTCAACTGGTAAAACTCACGAGGCCTAGTCCAGTAAAATCCACTAGAATCGTTAGTCGTTCAATACAAGAAATTAAAGCAGCAAAAAAAAAACTTCCTTTTATTCTTTTTCTACTTGCAACGACACCTTCTTCAATGAATTTGATTACAAGCTCTCCTTATGACGTTTTGAATGAAGAACCTCCCGTTCTTGTTTTTATCATATCATAAGCTCCCCTTGCGGATTTGGATCAAGGAACTCCCTTCCCTAAATGTATGAGCAAGTTGACTGCATCCTTCCGAAGAATCAAATCGACTCTCTCCAAGCAATAAAAATATAAAGAATTGGAATAATAATCCTTACAAAATAACTCTCACATCAATTATAACATAAGCACAATAGGCTGAATTAAAAGTGAGAGAAAATACAAAAAGCTTTGTTAATCAAAACTAAATGAAAAGGCCTTCAAATTATAGGCAAAGCTTGAAGGTTCAAAAAAGGAAACTCTGTCAATTTGAATTCTGTCAGCACTGTTGTAATAGTTTGTCCCCGAATTAAAGAGTGGCGAAATATTTTAATTTAACACAATGATTTTCCATTTCGAATTTCTTCCATATAGGGTTGCTACTAGTTGTTGAAACGTTAGCTCTTATGCCAGGAGACAACTCAGAGATTCCATAAATAAATTCAATCAATTAGACACTTATTGTTGGTGAGTTGGAGACTTAAAAGAACATACCTTATAAGAGTGAAGTGATGGTCAAGACATTTCGAAATTTCCATAAAGAAAGATGGAATTAAATGGAGACATTTATTCAGACAAAATGGAAAAATGAGATAAGGAAATAAGTCAATTAATTCTTTTATGACAAAACAAATAGCCAAAAAAAACTTTCAAAAGTAGAAAACCTTTTAAAAGAAATTTTCAACAAGGAATTTTATTTGAATTTGAATCAATTTCCAGTGCATGTGGCTCCCATGACGTTCACCAGCTTTTCTTTTTTCTTTCATAAATTAAAATGTCACAACGTGATTGCGACGTCCTTAATATTAGGTTTCTTATGAAAATGAAGTGGAAGTCGCCATCAACCATATTTGGGTGTGATTGATCACCAAATTAATTAAAAATAATAACGGTCTACGAAAATTAAGTTAGGTTCAGGAGTCGTTTGTGCATAGGGAAGGTGTTAGCACCCTACAACACCCATTTTAAAATGGTTACCATATTTTTACCTTATATTATCTTATTTTTTAAAATGATGGTCCTTAAATTAAAGAGTTTCAAATTTTATTTTAATTCATAAAAACAAATGTCTCATTTAATCATTTCTCAACTTCAAAAATGAAGTAAACGATAAAGATTAAAATGAGCGGGGTTACGACCGTTGATTGAACAATATTGGAATTTAAGAAAATTCCACCTTAAGAAATTGAGGTTTTTACTTCTCAAAATCTATCATAGGAATTGTATTTATATTTTAAAACATTTTAATTTTTATCTAAAATAATTTCCTTTTACTTTTTTGAAATAATATTTAAACTTATTTAAAATACTCTCCTTTTATTCTTGAAATGATATATATATATATATATATATATATATATAATATTGTTTTTTTAAGAGTTTTTCTATTCTATATTTTTTAGGGTTTTGATAGACTTTTATGAGAACTCCGATAAGCACATTACTCAGCCTTCACAAACATGACGATTTTCGTGCACTTATCGAAATTCCAACAAACACGTTATTGTTTCCTTAATTAATTAGTTATAGTTTGATAATTGTAAATGCAATTTTAACAATTATATAATTATTTTAAAATAGATGTTTCCATATATATTACGTTTTAAAAAATGATTTATATATATATATATATATATATTTATGATGCTATTTTAGATATGGGCATTTTAATTAGTTAAACAAAACATTCTTTTCATTTTGTTTTTAATTGGTTTTATGCATATGACCAAACGAAATCTATCTACAAAAGATAATAAATAAATAGCAAGCAGACATAAACAGAATAAAAAAAAATCAAATGTATCTATATAATGGTGGATACCCAAATTCAATATAAACCCTTTTTTTTAGTTCTCTTTGATGTGGATAAGATATCTATAAGCAAACAAAATTATATCTTACATATATACGATAATGCAGCATATTTTAGACAAAAACAATTAAATATATATAATTTCTTATTATCATAAGACTTGAGTCATGTATGTAAATAATAAATTATATATCAATAAAATACTTACAAAAGCTTCAAGCTGCAGTTTTTATCTGATGTACGAATTACAATTCAAATAGAAGATGTACAATTCTATGGAAACTCGTGCTTCTTGAGAACTTGTATGACGGGATCAAAGTCGTGGCCAAAAGAAAATTTGAGGAGAGAAAAACTTTGCTTTTGTATGGACAAATTAGAAATAGAGAGATAGGTTTTCAGCCGAGAAGAACGACTGCTGGTAGTGATGAAGAGGTGAGGTGATGTATGTGAGATCGCCTGAGGGTGAGGTGTGAGATGACTATGAGGTGAGATGGTGAGGAGTCGTTGGTGAGATCAGTGATGAGGGGAATGAGATGAGATCGGTTTCTATGGTGGTGGTCTATGGAGGTTAAGAGATGGTGAGGTGATCTGTCCTTTTTTTTTAGGTCTAAAGAATGACCTATTTAAAAAAAAACTAATTCAGAGTAGTAAATAAGAAAACAAGTATTTGATTTGTCAATCATTCCAAAAATAAATCAATCAATCAATTTACCTCGTCAGCAATTAGCCTAAATTACTACCAAAATTTATTCTTTCCAAAATTAACTTCTCTTATCAAATTTGAAGTTTAAAAATATTTAAACCAAAATGATGCTAAATGACTTTTATAATTTTAAAAATCCACCAATTTTTATATGCAAATATCCTTTTTTTTTTTAAAAAAAACCATGAAAACTTTAATTTAACATTAATTTTAAAATCAAAATTCGATTTATCATTTAAAATCAATTCCAAATTAAATCTATTTCAAATGAAATTAAAATTTCTTAATGAAATTAAGCAGGGCAAAATACGGTATCTACATAAAAAATTATTGAAGTTAGAACGATGAAGAGATGAGTTTTAGTGAGAGTTTATATACGAAATTTTTTCCCGTGAGAATTTGAGTTTTCTGACCATCTTGTTTTAAATAGGTGATAAAGATAACGAAAGGGAAAATAGATGAAGTGAGGAGAGGGAAAGAGAGGGGGATAGAGGGTATTTAAAAAAAAAACTAAATAAATAAAATATTTATATAAAACTCATTTAAAATGCAAATACATTTAAAAAAATTATGCCATGTATGTAATAAAATTTATATAAAATAATTATTTTAATGCACGTCACCATTCTGTTAGGTATTTAACAAAGTTTTGACAGTAGTGACCCAAATTGAAATCTAAACGAAAACTCAAGAGTAAAAATATCAATTTTGAAAACTTAAGCACCAAATTGTCAATAAACTTAAAACTTATGGACCAAAAGTGCATTTTCCCCCTAAGATTTTAATGTTCGATTTTTATAGATTTAATATGTTTGCGTTTGAGATGAAAATTGGGGGTTTTCACTTTGGTCTCTAATATTTGAATAAAATGATGTTTTAGAGTTCGAATTAAAGTAATTTGTAGGTATTTTGGTTTTTTATTTGTTTAATTTGAGATTTTATGTTCGGTTTTATTTTATTTGTTGAAATGAGATCTAAACTTCAAACAAATGCTCAGTTTCCCACGTGTGAAGTGAAGAGGTTGAAGCCATGAAGGAAAAGAAGTTAGCAGCTGACTGGATTAGTTAGAAGTCTGTTAGTCATTAGCTTAATAAAGTGATAATGAAGTAGTTAGTCTCTTCCTTGTATAAATAGCTTAGAATAAGCTTGTAATGGTGGTTGATCAATTTCAGATTTGCAGAAGAGAGACTGAGAGTTCAATTCTTGTGTAGAAAGATTGATTCATCAATAGAACTTCTCATTTTTCATCTTTGTTCTTGATTGTTCTTACACTACAAGAAACTGCCGTAATAGCGACGAAAAGTAAATACGTCCCACCTTAACGACGGAATGCATCGCCCAGGTGAAAAGTTGACTTTCAGCGATCCATTCCGTCGCCTAGTTAATCAAATATATTTAATGGAAAAAATAATTTGGTATTAACGATGATTGGCGTCGGTAATAATGGTGCCAAAATTTCCCGCGTTAAAAGGCAACGATGTAGTGCGTCATATACGATGGCGCGAAACATTCCCGCGCTAATGGACGACCGATTGCGTCGCTCAACGTTATGTAGGGAATGTTTCCCGCCATATCAACGACCAAATCGATCGTTATATTATATATTAACGACGGATTGCGTCGGTATATCACAGTACATATATGTATCAGGAATGGAAAGAACTCATCATCAGAAACATTTTATTTTTTCTTTTCGTTTTTTTTTCTACTGCAAAAAAAAAATGCGTGAATGGATGTATTTTCGTCTCTTAGAAGGCTATTTGAACGATGAGTTCGTAGCAGGGGTTGAAGAATTCGTTGAGTTTTGTGAAAGTACAGAGGACTTTGATCCTAATGGAAAAATGATACGATGTCCGTGCAGAAAATGTAAAAATAAGAAGTTATATTCTTCATTTGATGTGAAGAAACACCTGTATAGTCGTGGGTTTGTGGAGAATTATTTCAAGTGGGTTTATCAAGGGGAATCTGACGATCAATATAATGCGGCGTTGGAGCGAGCCGTGTTGTACCAAGGAAGCAGCTCAAATGCTATACCAAATTTGGAAGAAGATCGTTATGAAAGACAGCAAGAGTATGGACAAATGCAGCATATGATATACGAAGGTACGTTTAATCATACTCAAGACGATAATCAAATTATTCTAGAGGATGAGGAGGAAATGAATCCGGAAGCGCAACGAATGTACCATATGCTCGAATCAGCAAGTATGCCGTTATACCCGGGTTGTGATGTCAGTCTACTGGCTGCAGCGACGGAGCTTCTAAATATTAAATCGGCATATCATATTCCAGAAGAGAGGTTTTAATTCGATTGCACAATGGTTTCATCGTTGCGCTCCTGCGAACAACACGCTGCCAAAAGTTTATACGACACGAAAAAATTAGTGGAGGGTCTCGGGTTGCCTGTTGAGAAGATTGATTGTTGCCCGAACGGATGCATGATATTCTGGGGTGATGGAGATTCGAGTCTCCATAATTGTAAATTCTGTTTCCATCCGAGATATAAACAAGGTAAACACACTCTCATTCCACATACTCGTATGTTTTATTTACCGATCACTCCTCGACTTCAACGACTGTATGCATCGAAAGTCACGGCATCTTATATGAGATGGCATTACAAGCATTCGCAAGAGGATGGTCATATAAAACATCCATCTGATGTTGACGCGTGGAAGCATTTGGATCGTTGTCATCCAGAATTTGCAAGTGAGATTAGAAATGTGAGATTGGGGTTATGTACTGACGGTTTTAACCCGCATCTGGCGCTTCGTGCACAATACTCGTATGGCCTGTTATGTTGACACCTTATAATCTCCCTCCATCGATGTGTATGAAAGATCCTGTGATATTCTTAACGGTTATCGTCATCGGGTCCAAAGAGTCCAAAACAAAGGTTAGATATCTACCTCCAACCTCTTATTGTTGGTGACTAATTTGTGGAATAATGGAGCGTTGACTTACGATGTATCGAGAAAACAAAAATTCCGTATGAAAGCCGCAGTAATTTGGACGATAAGTGACTTCCGGCATATTCAATGTTATCCAGGTAAGCACGATAGCTTATTAATTATAAATTATTTTCATTGCATAATACTATGTATAATTAATTTAAACTTATCGTAGGTTGGAGCACATCCGGAAAGTTTGCTTGTCCTCATTGCATGATTGACACCTGGAGCTTTCTCTTTGAAACATGGACGAAAACGTGTTGGTTTGATTGTCATAGAAGATTTTTACCGAGCGACCATTTGTTTCGATCAAACAAGACAGATTGGTATAAGGGTCGTAATGCACGCAACCAAGGGCCGCCCCGAGTTTATAGCGAAATCGAAATATTACACGGATTAGATTCTATTGGCATGAAAAAAATTACTGAAATAGGTGTTGAGGTTGCAAACAAGGCCGCTGGTAAGAACAGTGGATGGAAGAAACGAAGTATATTTTGGGATTTACCGTATTGGGGAGATTTACTAATCAGGCAGAACTTGGACGTAATGCACATCGAAAAGAACGTGTTCGACAATGTCTTCAATACAGTTTTAAATGTGCCAAATAAGACGAAAGACAACCTGAAGGCACGGTATGACATCCAAGAAATATGTCGTCGCCCGAGTTAGTAGAGCCGGATGAAGATGGGCACTACGCCAAGGCCAAATACATGTTCGATCAAGAAGAAAGAAATTACTGTTTGAATAGATGCGATCGATTAAGTTCCCCGATGGTTATGTTTCTAATCTCTCGAGATGCATTGACGTGCAGAGTCATACTGTTTTTGGAATGAAAAGTCACGATTGTCACGTTTTTATGCAACGATTGATGCCTGTTGCGTTCAGACCGTTCCTCGAACAGAAACATTGGGAACCGTTGGCGCAGTTAAGTGTGTTCTTCAGAGATTTGACATACGCAGATTTAACAAGAGAGACAATCGAATCATTAAACCGAGAGATTCCAGTTATAATATGCAAACTGGAGCGAATGTTTCCACCCGGATTTTTCGATTCTATGGAGCATCTTTCGGTTCATCTACCGTATGAGGCACTACTTGGGGGCCCTGTTCAATACAGATGGATGTACCCGTTTGAAAGGTAAAATATTATTATGTTAATTGCCTTTTTTAGTATATTTAAATACACATGATGCTAAATTTTAGATTTATTTTACTGCACGAATTCTAGATATTTGCATAGATTGAAGAAAACTGCTGGAAATAAAGCACGAGTGGAAGGATCGATTTGTAATGCGTACCTGGTACACGAGACAACTACGTTCTGTTCGTATTACTTCGACCAGCATATCTCCGACCACTTTCGTCCAGTGAACCGTAACGTGGTTGACACTGTTCCAGAAGGTGTAGACTTGAACAACTTGGATATGTTTATCGTACCAGGCAAAGGTTTAGGCAAATCTATGCGGAGAAACTTAAGTGATGAGGAGTACCATGTCGTCCAGACTTACTTATTATGCAACTGTGCGGAAGTAGAGCCATATATTGAGTAAGTTTTTCTAATTCATAGAGTTTTGTTTTATTTAACATGAATAATTTTGTTTAAATTTTCATTAATTAATAAATTTTATGTAGATTATTTGTGAATTCACGTGTTCGCATCCCGGTATTACTGAATCAGAAGAAGGGAACATCATCGATAAACATTTTCGGTCCTGGTTTTACAATTACGTTGACAATCCCACATTTCCGATCGCTGATCAACGTATAATATGGATCGCAAAAGGTCCATCCAGAATTGCAAGAGCTTACACCGGTTATCTGGTGCAAGGTTACAGATTTCAAACAAAAGCTCATTCAGTGAACCAGGCAACAAACAACGAGGGCGTATGTATAAAGGGTCAAGTGTTCTGGAACAATGCGAAAGATTTCTATGGAATCATTGATGAGATTATTGAGCTTCAATTTGCGGTCCGAGTCTTAAACGTATAATCGTTTTTAACGCACATGGTTTGAAACAATGCGACGAGGTGGAGTTCGCAATAATATCAATCTTAAAATTGTTGAGGTGAACCGGAGAAAACACATGCACACCCAAGATCGTTTTGTTTTGGCACAACAAGCAATTCAGGTTTACTACTTAAACTATCCCGCTCATCGTCGAGATTTATCTGATTGGTTAAATGTCTGTAAAGTAAAACCGATGATAATAGATGACAGCCTCCCTGATAAAAATAGTGAGAACTACGTTGCATTCCAGGAGGATGAAGTGCAAAATCGTGAAATCGATGAAGGTATTAATTCTGACACTGCGCGTCCGTTGAATGACGCATCAGAGACACTTTTTGATGAAGGGAATGTCTATGTTCCACCTGAAAATGACAAAGATTCTTCTCCAGGATGAAACAAACGAAGAAGACATCAAGAAGACAACATTGATTCAAAAAACATGAATGATTCCGATTCACGATGATTGAAGTATTTATGTGTAACAGGGGAAATAATTCAAAAAAAAAACATACAAATAACGACGGAAGGCATCGTTATATTAAGATATACATTGAATATAACGATGCCATGGGTCGTTAATCTTCACAGAACACAATGATGGGATGATTTTTTCTAAGTGTGGGAATGCTACTAACGACGACAGGCATCATTATATTAAGATATACATTGAATATAACGATGCCATGAGTCGTTATGTTAAGATATACATTCAGTTAACGACGGAAGGCATCGTTAGCAACTCTAATAAATACGGCGCGAAGATAAAAAATTTCACGAAAATTGTGGCGTGAATGGGTGATGCATTTCGTCGCCCATGAATACGAACAATCACATTGACTTTGTTTGAAAATTGGATTGAACGACGTATTGCGTCGTGTACTGTAACGTAGACGACAAACTGCATAGCTATCAGCGATGCATTTCGTCATGTTGTTCATCGTCATAGAACGTAGACGACGAACTGCATAGCTAGAACGAGGTATGCCATCGTTATGAAAACACGCACGACGAGTTTTTAAGTGATTAACGACGGAAGACGTCGTTAAATCCCTTATAAAAAAGAACCGTTTCTTCCATTTTCACCATCTTCCTCTCGTTTTTCTTCTTTTCCTCTCAACCAAATTTCTTCCTCCTTCGATTCCCTCAGCCAATTCCTTCCCATTTCTCTAAAAATCCTTTCCCTTTCTTAAAAACCTCAATCCTTGGAACGAATCCGAGTAAGTTTCTTCAACTTTAATATTTGTTTTTATATAATTAGTTTAAATTTGTAATTAGCATGTTATTAGTTAATTTAGTTTAAAATTAGTTAACTTTAATTTAATTTTGTGTAATTTAGATAATGTATGTAATATGTATTTAGTTTTCCCTAATTAGTTTATGTTTTAATTAATTATATGTTAATTAGTTACTTTAGTTTGAAATAAGTATGTATGTTTTCATTTTATTATATGTTAATTTAGTTTGAAATTAGTATGTATGTTTTCATTTAAAAAAATGTTAGTTAGTTAATTTAGTTTGAAATTAGTATTTATGTTTTCATTTAATTATATCTTAATTACTAATGTTGATTGAAATTAGTATGTATGTTTTAATTTAATTATATGTTAATTAGTTATTTTAGTTTGAAATTAGTATGTATGTTTTCATTTAATTATATGTTAATTAGTTATTTTAGTTTGAAATTAGTATGTTTCCTTTTAATTATATGTTAATTAGTTAATTTAGTTTGAAATTATTATGTACGTTTTCATTTAATTATATGTATTTAGTTAGTTTTACTTAAGTATATGTTAATTAGTTAATTTAGTTTGAAATGCGTATGTATGTTTTCATTTAATTATATGTTAATTTAGTTTTGAAATTAATATAGTTTATAGGTTAGAATTTTAATTACTTCATTATTGTATTGTAGGTCATGCCTTCCCGTAGACGCCTCAAGACCTTCCTGGCACACCTGGTGCCGGCGATTCAGGAGTCGGCCCCGATGAGGAGGATGATGTCCGTCTTGGGGATACCCCTGACACGATCGTTCATGACGAGGCTATCGACCCGGCGCAAGAGCCCGTCCAGATGTCTATTTTCGGGAGGGTTCGCCTGTCGTTGGAGGGCGGCTAGTAAGTTTTGTTTATTTTATTGTATTCTTATTTCATTTATTATTTACAAATTCTAACTTTTCAATGTTTACTTTTCATTTCAATAGGTTACATCCATCCCGTGAGGTTTCGAGGAAATTTACGGAGGTATTGAAGATGCTTCCTGTACGGGGACACCCTCGTTGGCAGAGCGTCTCTGCTGCGCACAAGGTGCGGATGTTTGAGGCATGGAAGGTAAACACATATTCAAAATATTATATTTAAATATATATATATATATATATATATATATAATATTTCAAAAACTGACAGTTAATTTTTTTCAGCAATATTTTGATATTCCAGAGGAGCTGACCGACGAGGTCATATACGCTCCCTGGCATCATCAGGGCGGCATTCGATACAGGGACACTGGCTACAATATTCACCGCGCCCCTGCAGATAAACGGCCGGCCCACATTTCTGCGGAGGACTTGGCAGAGATCTTGGCGCGTACTCAGACGCCGGATGCCCAGCGCATTTCGGCGATCAATAGCGCCAACCGTAATGCCAACCTGTCGAAGCACACTGGAGGGTCACGCTCCACATACGAGCACAAGAAACAACTTGTAAGTTATTTTCTGTATTAATTAACTTTTACTTTATTTTCGTAAGTTATTCATTATTCGTTAATTATTTTTAACATTCACAGGAGCAAAAATTGGGTCGTCTGGTTCATGATGCTGAGCTGTTTGTCCGTCTCCACACCAAAGGTGGAGATACACAGACTTTTGTAGACGATAGGGCGAGAGAGAAAGCGGTAAGTGTTAATTATTGTTTATTCTTTTTCAAATTTATTCATTATTAGTATATTAGTTAATGAAATGATTTGTTTTTTTTCAGGCTCGTTACGAAGCGATTCTTGCTAATCGCTTACCGAGCTTTGACACCCTGCCGACACAGAAGGATATCGAGTCGGCTTTTCTCGAGGCAGCAGAAGGGAGACGTCCAGACGGTACTGTTCCTGGACTCGGCAACCTCGGCCCTGTCATTTACGCCGATCAGCCTCGATCTTCCCAGGCAGCTCGTTCGACCGAGGCTGCCGAGCTTCGCGTGAGCAACACTACTTTGAGAGCTGAGACTGCGGAGCTTCGAGAGAGCAACGAACGGCTCCAGGCGGAGGTGGCAGGGATTACGGTTCGTCTCGATGAGGCCGAGCGGTCCAGGCAAGAGTTCGAGAGGTCGATGAAGGCAACGATGGACATCTTCATGGCGCAGATGCGCGGCGAGGGTTCTTCGACTTCCGGTTTTGGTTTCCCTCCTCCCGATCCTCCATCTAATCCTCGTTCGATTAGGGATTAGGCTTTAGGAAAAAAACATTATTTTGTATTATTTTGGGATTTTTAATATTATTTATCTAATATTATTTTTTCTTAAATTTACTTTCATTTCTTTTTTGTAATTAAATTTAATTTTCAAATCACAATAATTTGTAATTAAAACCCTAAACCCTAATTAAATTTTAAAAAAATAAAAATAAAAATAAAATTGATCGACGCATTCCGTCGTTAATAGTCAAAGACACCTGTTGACTATTAACGACGTGTTCTATCGTTCTAGTGAAACATGACTTTGATTAGAGAACGACTAAATGAGTCGTTATAGTGAAACAAGACTTTGACTTAGACAACGACTTATTTCGTCGTTAAGGTCAACATTCTAGTCAACGAACCCTAACGACGGAAACCATCGCTCCATTCTAGTCAACGAATCACAACGATGGAATACTTTTGCCTCGTTATGGAACGAGGAAGTTCGTCGTTAGTTTTGTCTAACGATGACAAAAATAACGTCAAGCCATTCCTTCGTTAATTACGTCGTTAATTCCTTGTAACGACGAACTACTGCCTCACTTCGTCGCTAATCGTCCGTCGCTAATACGGATTTTTCTTGTAGTGTTATTGATTCTTGTATAATTCATTTGGAATTAGAGTTTTCATAACATTATTTATTTTATAGATTTTTATATTAGAGTTTGGGATGAAAATTGGGGGTTTTCATTTTGGTCTCTTATTTTTTTGATGAAATAATGTTTTAGAATTCGAATTAAAGTAATGTGTTGATATTTTGGTGTTTTATTTGTTTAATTTGAGATTTTATGTTCAATTTATAAATTTACATGGGTTTGGGATGAAAATGGGAGCTTTTCATTTTGGTCTCTAATTTTTTAATAAAATGATATTTTAGAGTTTGAATTAAAGTAATTTGTTGATATTTTGGAGTTTTATTTGTTTAATTTGAAATTAGGGTTTGGTATGAAAATTAAGGATTTATTTTGGGCTTTTATCTTAGAATTAAATGATGTTTTAGAGTTCGAAATAAAGTAAATGGTTGGTATTTGGTGTTTTAGTTGTTTATAATTTGAGATTTTATGTTGGACTTTTTATAGATTAAAACGTTAGGGTTTGAGCTTAAAATTGAGGTTTTAATTGTAAGTGTTAATTTAGATTCAATTGATGTGGTTGTTTGTAGATTTAAAATTGGGAGTTTTAGTTGTAAGTGTTTGTTTAATTAGAGCATCTTAAACTTGTTAAGGCTAATTTCATATACTATTTTACAAAATTTGTTTAAGGTGCTTGATAACAAAATTTGTTTTGTTACAACTGAGGATTAGCTCAAAAATGGCAGAGCCCTCAAAAGTTAATTTAGTTTTGAGAGGTTGGTGGTTCGAGTCCATTCAGATCTTTTAAATCATGTCAAATTTGATGCTATATGTTCACTTTCAAATAATACTAGACAAATGGATTTTTTTTTTAAAAATTTTGAAAAATGGGGCATTGCCGACGAATATTCGCCGTCATAGGCTTTTATGATAGAGCTTTCATGTCGAAAAGCTCAAGCGAAATTTTGGGTTTTGCTGGCGAAAAATTTCGCCGGTTAAACTACTGTTTTTTTTATCTAGTCTTGCACAATCATTATTGTACATGATACCTCCACTCACATATATCTTTCACATGAATGATCCAATATGTCTTTCACATGAATGATCGGAAAGAAAAATTCCTTAAAACCTTTTGACTTTCTGTTTTCCTTATTTGCGTCTTATAACTTCAATAACCTACAATTTAGGTCTCAACAATATGTATTCATTGGATATCAGTCAACCATAAAGGTTATGTTTATCTTCATCCCTCTGAGCTTGTTGCAATTTAATAATGCTTATCATCAAAATTTGTTTTCCTTTTTCTTCTCCCTTTTGTAGTCCCGGTTCTTCAAAGTCATTCACAATCAACTCCCTACTTCCAATAGCCTCTCGTACTATATGTTTTCTTAATACTTCTTCAACTAGTGAACAACATCATCCTCGTCCTCCTTCAAAGTCATTCACAATCAACTTCCTACCTTAATTAATAATGGAACTTGGGAATTAGTTCCCTTTGATTTCCAATTGACCATTGTGAAAAACAAATGAGTTTTTTCATGTCAAAACAGTTATTTTAGCATTCAACATCTAAAATCTCGCTTGGTTGTAAAAGATTTTAATCAAACTCATTGTATTGATTTCAATTGAACTTTCAGGCTAGTGATAAGTCATACAACTATTCAGTTGATTCAGGCTCTTGCTATTATTTTTTGGGTGGTCTCTTAGGCAATTAAATTTAAATAATGCATTTTAAACTATATTAATATTCAATATATTTATTTTGTGTTATAATTGTTTCTATTGGTTTAAAAATATTATCTAGAACTGTTTCCTAATCAAACCACTAAACATAATATAATATGTAAAGATAAATTGTTGAGGAAATACAAAAGCAAACATAAAAAACCCACTTACATATACAAGACCAATTTGTAACTTTACTCAATGAACTACTTAACATTAATCAATCTTACTAATATCAATTTAATGAAAGATCTTTTCTCTCACATTACATATAAGCCTATCAATATTCTTCTTGGAGCTACCACCTTCATTAAAAGCCTTCAAAGCAATGTCCTTCCATTTCAAAGCATTCTCTTTAAACTCTTTCCCTTTTTCTCCTTCCATGATTGTTTCAATACAAGCTTTAATGTCATCCTTCCAAACAACCCCATCATCACCCACCTTGACCCTCACCCCCACTTTCCAAACATCTTCAACATACTTGGCATTTGTTGGTTGGTCTGTCCATTGAGGCATCCCCACCATTGGGACTCCTAAACACAAACCCTCCAATGTAGAATTCCATCCACAATGAGTAAAGAAACACCCAATGGCTTCATTAGACAACACCTCTACTTGAGATATCCATGGCACAACCAAGCCTTTCTCAGGCATTAGATTTTCCAAAAACTGTTTGGGAATCTTGTGCCCTTCTGATTCTCTGACAACCCAAATGAAAGGGTAGTTGGTTTCTAAAAAGGCAAGTGAGAGTTGGTCCATTTGAGTGGGGCTGAGATTTGCCATGCTACCAAATGAGATGTAAACAACAGAAGATTTTGGTTTGTTTTGAAGCCAATTCATGGTTGAAGATGAAGATTTCTCATTTGTTTGGAAGAGATCAAGACCATATTCTTTGCTGTTTTCATTGGTGGTTTTGTGATCATCTAAGTAGAAAGATGGAATTGTTGGTCCTATTGTGAATGATGGAAGTATTTTTGACATTTCATCAACTACCTGAAATTGTTTCTCACACAAAAGTTAATTCTAAGCAAGCAATTTTACTTTATTCAATTTATATTTTAAAAAATATATATATAAATTAAACATTAAAAAAAAACTACATCAGCAATGCCACTAATCATTTAATATATTTAAACATCGAAAATACTTACCTCCGACTCCCGTATGTGTTTTCTTTCCATTAGTTAAAACAAACTAGTGGTCCCATATAATTAATAAAAAATAATATATTTATTATTCCTTATTTTATTTCATCCAATGAGAAGAGAGCACATAGGACAGTCAGGAGTTAAGTTTCTTTCTTTAAACATTAAAAAAATTATGATATTCACAGTTTTAAATTACATTAAAATTTTGAAAGGTCCATTTATCCATTTTCAAAATGTAATCACTAAATAAAATCTGACCCAAAGTTCATTTAAAAAGGGGTAGTTGTAAATATAACGCAAAATATTTATAAATATATCATATTTTTTTATATAAATTAGTGATTAACAATGATTAATGTTAGTCACATGAGATAATTAATATTGATTACCGATTCACATATAAAAAATCTGATATGTATATATATACTTTTTAGATGTTCTACTCACTAAAATTTCCCTTAAAACAGAATCTATATATATATATATATTTTTTTTTTGAGATATGTTGAAAAAAAAAAGCATTATACAAAAAGGTAAAACTTTTGAAAGGGTGGAGAGAGAGAGATGCACCTGAGCCTCAAACTCGTAGACAGTATTGATAAGAATGAAATCAGCCTTACGAATATTGTGGAATTGATTCAACAACCTATGAAAGTAATCTGGATAAGACCCATCAACGTATATGAAAGAAGGCATATCCCTTGGCTCAAGCAATGGAATTCCAGGAATTGATATTAATTTTGAAATAGGAAGATTAATCAATCCCTGATTAACATAATAATAAATGAAATTAACAGCACAAGATTGTGTAAAAAAAGGAGCTCCCATCAAACCAAATTCCTTAGCCACATCCAAAGCCCACGGCATAAAAGCATCATACACAATTAAATCAATTGGGCACCTACTTGACTTTCTATGTTTGGTTATTAAATTGGCTAAGCTTTTTGAACCAAAACTCTCTACTTTAATAATATATTCATGGATGCTTTTTGCACCGGCAAAGCCTTCATCATCGAAACCGTCCGAAATCGTGTCGAATTTGACGAGAGGATTCGGTTTCGGTTTGAAAGTGTTGGAGATGAATTTGGTGATGGCAAGAGTGGTGGTGATAGATCCTTGTCCATTGGAAGATAGGTGTTTGCAGAATTGATACATGGGATTTACATGGCCTTGGCTTGGGTATGAGATTGCTAGCACATGAAATTTGGATGAAGAACTATGATGATGGCCTCTCTCAGTTTCCCCCATCTCTCTCTACTCTTCAATCTCTTACAGTATTTTGCTTTGCTTCCTATATTTCATGAGGCTGAAATTTAAATTTAAGTTTGAAATTTCCACATGGATTGATTGATGTGAAATATTTTTAGCACCTCAAAAGTAGTAAAATAAATTATTCAATGGAGTTGTTATCTTATAGAAAAGTAAGATTCTCATTTATAATTATGGGGTTCTTGAACATATTGCCGAAAAAAATCAAATATTTACAAAAACTGCTATACTTGCAAATACTTTTTAAAACTACTAGATTTATAAATATTGAAGAAAATTTTACTACCCAATGAAATTTCCCTATAATTATCGTATTAAAAGGATAAATAGTCGCATAAATTTAAGAGAAAATTCAATTGAATGGCATTTTGAAAATATAAATTCTTAAAATACTTTTTTTAAATACTTAATTATGCCAAGAATTTTTTATTTTAATTTAATCAATATAAAATTTTGGATAGGTTTTTTTTTTTTATATATAAATATTTTGGTTATAAGTGAGGAGATATATTAAATAATTCATCATCAGTACTATTACATTTAAAATAAGAAATTTTTACTCATTAAATCAAATCGGAGTCTTTATTTATAATTATATTGGTGTTTCATTTTTAATTACAATTGTATTCATTGTAGGCCACTTTTGGCGGTTTTCTCATATGAATTCCTCATTGTACCCTTATTTTACCCTCTCTAATTATTTGAGTATTAATATTTCTGATTTCGATTTTTCCTTGATTTCCTTTATCTAATTATGTATTTATTAATTATTCTGATTTCCTTTTATTAATTACAAATTACGATTTTTGATTATGCATTCATAACCGTTTTAGATTTGATATATTTTTTTAAATATTAAAAATTTTATTTTCAAAATTTCCATATCTCCTCATTAATTTACGTTTTGATTCCTTTTTTTTTCTTCTCCTTCTTCTTTATTTTGTTACGTTTCTTCATTATTTTTTGTAGGATTAGGGTTTCACTTTTCATCTTTTTCACTTTCATCAGCTCCCTTCGTTCGTTTATTCATTGTTTCATTTCTTTATTATTCCTCTTCTTTCTAAGTTTGTTGTAAGACATGGGTAGATATATTGATGTCAAGCTTTTTCATGGTGGAATTTTTTATGAGAATTGAGTATATGTTAATTATGAATCTGTTGATATTCGGATTCCAAGAAACTTTACTATGAGTGCATTACAAAAGAGGTTATCTCGTGAAGTTGGATTTAACATTCACTGTCATAGATTACGTATGGAGATATGTTCTATTGCTTAGCAATTGAGGTTGCAACTTCTCAACCAAAGCAATGTTCTAGGTGTGGTGGGAGAGGACATAATTGCAAGTCTTGCAGGAATGTTCTTGTTCGAAAAATTGATTTTAGTTCTTAGTTTATGAATTTAATAGGTGTGTTTCAATTTTTTATTGTTTATTTTGTTTAAACTTATGGTTGTTTTGAACTTATTATTTCGTTATGTTCGAATGTTTTATTGAATTGGATTTTTGTTTTCTTTGGTTTTACAATCTTATCATCTATTTATCTTTTTATATTGTTAAATATTTGTATAATTTAACTTTGTTCAATATTTGTAACTTTATAATTACTTCACATTTTCTATTATCTATTGTCAAATAGTTCTGTAATTTAATTATATCCAACAATTTAAGTTACATATATTCTCTATTATTTTTGTTAACTAATGTTTATTTTGAACTAACTATGTGCGGATGTTTTATTGGATTGGATTTTTTTCAATTTCGATTTACAATCTTATCATATTTTTGTAATTTAAATTTGTTCAATCATTTCATTTACATAGATATTTTACATTTTCTATTGTATATTGTCAAATGGTTTGTTAATGTTAGTTTATCCATTAGTTATTGTAACGTCCCATTATTTTGAAGTGAATTTTTTTTTATTTAATATTTTATTTATTTATTGTAATTAAAGTATTTAGTTTAATTTTGGTTTTAGTAATTTAGAATTTAGTAGTTAATTTCGTTCGAAAACCTTTTTAATCGTTTTATTAGCTTAAATTAGTTTTGGTCGTATTAATAATTATTAACAGGCTAATTAATAATTATTAATCACCATTTGGCTAGTTTAAGGACTTCGGGTTTCGTTTTATAAGTTAAAAGTCATTAAAGGGACATAACCGTAATTTCTGATTTATTAAAAATATCAAAACACTATTCATCTCTCTTTAAAATCATCAAAGTTGACTAAAAGTCATAATTTTTCTTCTCCTTCTTTGCTCAAAGTCGTAGCTTTGTTCCTCCATGGATGTTTGAAGCTTGTCATTTTGAGCTCATGGGTTTTCGTCATTTCTCGACCGTTTTCGATGATTTCCGTTGCGTTGGATTTCTTGGGACGAGGGCTACTTATCCAACCTAACTTTTCAGTGTTTCTCGTTCCCTAAGGGAAGTCCTAAAATGTGAGTTTTCAAAACTTTTTATATGGTTTTGTTTGTTTTTGTTTCTAAATAAGTTTTGAAGTTGAAATCATGTATTTCCATCAAGGAATTTGACAATTTTGAGCTCGGAATTTTGAAAAATACTATTCACCCAAAAACACTATTCATCTGAAAACACTATTCATCCAAAAATTCATACTTTTTCTCGTATTAGATATGAGTTGTAGTATGTTGATCGATTGATGAATTGTAGGTGCGATTGCTCGTTTGGTTGATTCGTAGGAACTTGGTTGTCACGGGAGCATTCGAGGTGAGAATAAATAGAACTTAAAGTAAACTTAGAAACCGAATAAGTTGAACGATTTGTAGAATCGGAAGTTGAGATTAAGGTTTAAATCGAAAGGATTAAAATATATGAGTTAACATGCTTAGGCTTGGGAGTTAGTTCTAATTTGAGTTGAGAGAACTCATAGGTATTTCGAAGGAAACGAATAACTCTTGGAAGTTCTAAGTTAAGATTCGCTTCGGCGTTTACTAATGATTATCGGAAGTTGAAAGTTTCAAGTATAATAGGGTGAATAAGGAATTTGGATAAGGAACTTCGCACATTTACTGAAATCAATAGAATCATTTGAATTGGAGACTTATGATAAGGTTAGTAATTCAAGTTTAACTAAGGGCCGTTTGGCTTGATTTATTTGTTGTTCTCTTATTAGAAGTTCCTAATTTCTTATTTTATGTATCATGGGAAATTCGTGATCCATTTATCTTTATGTCCTTTCGATTACTTTGAATGTTTATATTTATTTTACTTGCACTTGAAAGCATATTCATATCATATCATATTGCATAATCGAAATTGAGAGGAATAATGAGGCAATGCATAGACTGAGTGTGCTTGCATTGTCTAGTATTACTCGTTTTATGTTATTGTATATGTATCATGAGGAATGCAAGGTTGCAGTACTTTGCATGATCGGAGGAGATGGATAATGATATAATGATGGAACTATGCGAGTTCACATTATCTAGTATTATCCATAATTACTATGATACACATAGGAGAAAACAGGGGTGTATTGAACCTTGTATTCGGTGGGTGAGTTAATGAGGTGAATGCTTAGTCCTGTGGGAGCTTTAATTACCTGTCATTAATCACTAGTGGTGGGAAGATATTATTGAAAAAACTTTGTATATTTTATTTTGGAAAGCGAGATAATGAAGTATAGTTAGCCTGCGAGAGCTTTCATACTGTCATTATAAGCATGTGATGGTTATATTGATGTAAAGGTCGTGTGCCCTTTACACTTGTTGAGCGAGTTGCTATAGAGAAAAAGAAATGAAACATTATGTATGATATAAAGAGAAATGAAATATGATGTATAGTCGAGTGCTATAGGAAAATAAATGAGATTGAATTGTGTACTAAGAGAATATAAGGGTGTATTGAACCTTGTTTAATTATCATGATATATATGTAAGAGAACTACATTCTCAATAAATTGGAAGATCTTGAAATTGGAGATTAAGACTTGATGCAAACCTTATGTATAGTATAAGGTATTAAAGAAAATGAAATAAGATTATTATGTGTGTTTTGAAACATGTTAATCTAATGCTTGGAAGTTAATTCCTCAATTATATGGGAGATTTGGTAAGTGAAAGTGGAATACTTGATAAAACCTTTTTGGTGATTGAAAGGTAAGGGTATGTGAGTTTTACTTAGACACAAATCCGGATGCGGGTTTGGAGTCTAATGTTACTTTACTTTCTATTTATTTTCACTGGGCTTGCTTTTAGCTCATGATATTACAAACATTTTCAGGTAATTCTCGGGGTCGTGAGGGAGGAGCTGGTGCAGTCTGATCTAGTTGATGATGATGCTGAGAGGGACTAGATATATTTTTAAAGTCCATTGACTCATTTTATTACATGTTTTGTCTTATGAGTTGTATATTTGTATGTAAGCTCATAAGAGCTTTTTGTTTAAACTTTTATAACCTTGAACTCCTTTAATCTTTACAACAAGAATTGCATTTTCTGTCTTTTAAATTCTTTGATTGTGAAAAGTGTAAACAGGTTGTGGATAGTCTAAGTTTTAAACATATCCACGCCAACTTTTATGAAATATTAAGTCTTCAGCTGCAATTCGATTTTAAATTATTTAAAAGGAGTCGGGTCGTCACAGTTATAATTAACATAAGTATGTAATATATTGATTTGAAGCCAAAATATCTCATTCACATTAAAAATAACTTGGGGTCTGTTTTCAAAACATAAAAACACAAACATAAGCAGTCTTAATTTGAACTTCAAAATTACATAATCAATATACATAAGCAGTTTTAATCCTGTGTTAGAAGGTGAAAAGTCGCTTTTTCAATTCTTAAGTCAAGATAATCGGCTTTTCTTTTTATCCAAATTCCTCTGTGTATGGCTCTTTTGTTGTTCTTCCTTATTTCTTTGGCTTCAGCGATCTTGCTCTTGTACTCACCACCTATTATTGATCATAGTAAAAGTGTTGTACAATATTAAACAGTAGATAATATTTGACAATCATAAATTTTGAATATACATCTTACTTGTGTCTGTTTCTTCTTTTCTTTTTTCTTTTGCAGCAACAAACTTTTTCTTTTCTTCATTTCCTTTCTTTTCTTCTATCACCTTCCTCTTCTTGAATTTTTTCTTATCAATGGTTTGATATTCTAACACACAAAAATTCCACTTACATATTATTGTTAACAAGAAGAAAGTCATATGTTGCTTAAACAGAAGATTTTGCCACCGAATCAAAATTTATGCAAGTATTAAAAAATCATTGATTGCAACTACTACTTCTTCAAAAATTCAGATCAAGGTATATGGAGAAACTACTTCAGGAAACAATAACAAATTTCATTTTAACCTAACTTCAAAATACTGACTCTCTAAACGATTTCTTCATCTGAATGTTCACTATCCACATCTTCTTCACTGTCTTCTTCATCTTTTGAAGATGAATCCTGTTTATTTATCTCAAATCTATGAAAAATAAACTTAATTTGTATTAATTTCACAAATTTATTAAAGTTCATACCTTTGCATCTTCCTCATTTGTGTTCCATTTTTTTTCCTCTTTTGATTTTCGATTGTTCTTCATCTTCATTACCTCCTCTGCTTTCATCTTGATCTCCTTTCTTATCATGATTTATTTCTTCAAACAATTTATTCCATGCCTCCAAGATTTCCTTACTTGATACCATCGTTGGTTTCTCTAGGCTCCCTTTGATTTCTTTTTTTGTTGTTTTTCTAATTTCTGATTTTGGTTTCAAATCTCCCACGATTTTGTCTTTAATTATTTTACGCCTATTTTTCAAATTTCATAATTAATACACTTTCCACTGTCGGCGGTTTCAGAAATACACGTGCAAGGGTATTTTTGTCTAATTCTCTCCGGCAGGTGGTAGACGTCCATTACTGTAATTAAATTTCATAAACATGTTTATATGTAATTAAGATGATTATATGACATTAATATTAATCATAATAGATATATTTAAAAACAGAAAAGATTAGATGTTGGAGGCCATCATAATTACTTAAAGCGAGTTTAAATAGTGTTTTAACAAACTTTGTTTAACAACTATCTGCTTTTGTCTCACTCTGCTTATCATAAAATCCAATAGTGTGGAAAGTATTTTCTTAATGAAAATATGTTTTGAAATTTCAACATAAATAAAATAGATTTTTTTAACATAATTTGAAAAGAAAAAAAATAATATCAATTTTAGGGGTGTTCATTTTCCCCGTTCCTAATGGGGATGGGGATGAAAAATGCCCCGTTCGAGTTTCGGGGATGGGGATAAGGAATGCGGTCCTCGACCCCGACCCCAACCCCGATAAAATCCCTGAAAAATAAGTGTAGATAAATTATTTTAAAATATTTTTATATATGCCCAATCTTTATTATAGTCCAACTCCTCTACTATTTTTAAAATATTTTTACATAAGTGTTTGAAAAATTGTTTTTATTTTTAATTTTTAAAACTGTTTTTAAAACAGTATTTAAAATAAAGTTTTTAAAAAGTTTTTCAAATCCTTATTATTCAATTTTTTTATAAAACCTTTTTTCAAAACTGTTTTAAATACTTTTTAAAATCTGTTTTGAATAATTTTTTTCTTGCTTTTTTTTTCCTACTGATTTGCTGTTTTTTTTTTAATTATTGTAATTTGTTGTATTTTTATTTTGTCTTAAGTGAAAATTGGAATATGTCGATTGCATCAGAATTTTATCAATTGAATAGGTTATCATTAAAAAATTAAACGGGAAAATTCCCCGTTCCCCGTGATTTCCCCCGCGGGGAATCCCCGTCCCCGACCTCTTTGAACGGGGAATTTAGTAGTTCCCCGTCCTGCCCCGTAAACACTCCTAATCGATTTGGTTGACTTGAAATAGCCAGTTGCAAGACAGACAAAATTGACACGGCAGTCCCACTGCAAGATTTTCTCATTGCCCGTCCTCGTCCCGCCCCGTGAACACTCCTAATCGATTTGGTTGACTTGAAATAGCCACTTACAGGAGAGACAAAATTGACACGGCAGTCCCACCGCAAGATTTTCTTGCTTTCCATTCCACACTGCAAGATTTTCTTGCTTTTCATTTTCCACACTGCAGCCATTAAAAAACATTTGGATTTTGGTAGGTGATTTACCATTGGCATTTTAAAAATAGCTAATTCTCTTTTTATTAAATAAATAAAGAACGGGAATTATTTTGAAACTTTGACATGATAATTTTTTAAATAAAATGGTAGAAACAAAAACAATATTTCGTTGTTTTCTCTATTGGTTATTTTTTATACTTAATTCTTTGAATTAATTACATTAATAACTACTTTAATTCACCTAATTTCAGTTTTAATGGTTGTTTTATATTAATATCAGATTTACCCATAAAACACCATTTATGGTGGCGATTCCGGTGGATTCTAATTCCAGTGTTTACCATACTACGCTTTTATCTCTCCTAATAACTATATCTCATTAATTATATATCATTTAATTAAGGAAAATTAAATCGGGGTATGTTTCGTCTTTTCACAATGTAATTTAATTTTTCTGGTGGTGGTTTTAGGTAGTTTTGATATATATATACAAGATTGTGTTTTTTTGAAAAAAAACAAAATTAATTTGTCCATTACTGAAATTAACCCTAATTCTTTATATTTTTATTTAAATATCAAATATTATTATATATAGAGAGAGAGGGAGGGAAAATAAAAATTTAAAAGAATATACATATTTTTGCAAACAATTTTTTAAATTAAAAAATACTAAAAAAATTGTTATATAATTATTGTATAAAATTATTTTTAAACAAATATTCTTACTAAATTCACTCAAACAACCCCTCAAAAATTTAAAGTGAGTAAAATGTCAATCAATTATAATTCTCTTTTAACATGGAAAATCTGTACCCACACAGCCACAAGAGTATTTTTGTCATTTGAAGAATGTTTTATTGAACTATCAATCAAAATTAGTGTATAAAATTATCTTTAAACAGTATTTTTTTTACCTTCTATCAAACCAGAGGTGGGTTTGAATCTTCTCCCAAAAAATTGTTTAACAAAAACCAAGTTAAAAGATTAAAACAGTACTTGAATAGAATTTAGACCCTGAGATCGATCCTAGTAGGAATTAAAAACTTGACATTGTGGTCACATATTTGCAAGCACAAACCACCCGCCACCCCTTAAAAACTCGAAGTCTATGATACCAAAAGTTCAACGATAGGACCATCTCCAATCTTCACCCTTGTCATTACCACCATCTTTATCGTTATCGTTATCATTATCATCATCAAAACTATCACGATCACCATCATCTTCAAAATCACCATATGTATCATATTCACACAATTGGGCTCCAATCTCTGACAAGTCATCACTAGCTTCTGATGACTGCTTCCGGTCACCGTCATCATCGTTATCTTCTGATTCATCATTAGAAGCTTCACTCTCCAACTCTTCTTCCTCTTCTGATATCTCATCCGGGTAATCAAAGTGTGGATTTTTTTCGGCTAAAATCGACGGACATTTTGATATCAGATGTAAATAAACATTCATCGGTAAACTACAAGGGGAAAAAGGTTATTTACCATTTGAATCATCACTTTCATAATCTGAGTCATCAAGCTCATCGTATAAATCCAAGTCATTAACTTGTACCCTGAAAAAAGATATAAATTGATACACGGAAAGAAAGTATGGTCTAAACAAAAAATTCCCAAAAAGAAGAATGAATGAAAGAAAGCAAAGCAAAGCAAAGCAAAGAGTAAAAGAATGACGCACAAAGGAAATGGATTCGAGGCATCATCATCAGTAATCTCCATGTCACTTTTTACAGTATAGTAGTCGTACACGTAATCATCGATAGGCACTGGAAACACGTGAAGACAAGACAAAACCAATATCACAGTAAGATGTTAAATTAATACCACAAACATGCACGAAATATAAGGATTAGCTAGGAAGTGGATTTGGGCAAGCAAGTGGAAATAATAGTTGGAAATACTAAGGTGAACAGACCATAACTACCCTCCTAGTTTCATTATTCACATCTAAGATTAAAAGAAAAGTGCCTCGAGTGACAGCGGTTTAAGTGAAACCTACTATGTTGTTTGACCAAGTTTGCATTTATATCTGTCTCAATCTCTGCAGCAGCATGTGGAATCAATTCCCTCAGCAAAGGCAGATAACTTGATAGCATACTCTGATCCTCCAGGGACATATGACTGCGTTCATAACACAGACATATTAGTCATGAAAAATAGACCATAAAAGAAAAAACGAAACCCAATAATATGAACATGATGAAACTCACTCCTGCGTTACTTCATCTGATTCATTTGTATCAACACGAACAATATCGTATATGTGATACATATTTTGTAATTGGTCTTGTGTTGCATCATTAATACCTTTCCTACTTCTCCATATTTGCTCAAAACGAGCAGTTTTGGCTAAAACCTGAGAGAAAAAGAAAGCATAAAAAAGGACATTACTAACTTAAAATAACAAAAAAAAAATTATATATATATATATATATATATATATATATATAATTTCATCAGATTATAGAGAAAAAACTATATCTGGTTTATAATCTATTCAAACAAAAACTCTTCACATTAAACAATGATTACAATTATCATTTAAAAGAAAAAAAAATTATCATTTAAAAATCCTAACAAAACACCATTATAAATTATACCTCTTGTTCTTGTCTAGCTTTAACCAACAGCTGATCTTGTTTTGACTGCAAATTACATAACATCAAGAAATTATTATATGTATGAAATACAAAGGGAAAGAGGGAGCAAACGTCAGTATACAATCTCTCTCTTAAAATCCCGTCTGCGCTCCTCATTCTTTATCTTATTCTCAGCAGCATCCGGTGCCTAAAGGAGTCAGGGGAAAGACGGTCACTGATAAAGATGCTTGACAAGATGTCCAACAAGAAGACTTCCATAACTAAGACACTAACCACAAACGACTGAACGATGTCAATAGTGGCCTTGGAGTTTCTAAGCGTCTCCACATGCTGTACAAATATCTTCTTAGCCTTAAATTCATCTAAAGCAAGAGAAAGCAATTCATCAGGGATATGGTGTAAAGTAAAGACATTAAAATCATACTTTCCTAACCATTACCATGTAACTGTGAAATCCACTAGAATCTCAATTAAGGTTGAGAGAGAAGAACAAGTAAAGGTTTAGAGCCCACCAGACCTTTCTTAGAGGACTCCGAGATGGATAAATTCTCAAAATCCAATAGAGCTCGCTTCCTTGGCCGATCATTGATCTCCAGCCCTACGTTATATCAATAGCCCAAAAATGAAACATCAACGAGGGAAGAACATCAAACTTTATTTGATAGTCCATGACTTATGAGAAACTGGAGAAAAAAAAACATAAAACAAAACCAACAAAGCCTAAATTCTTATAGGATTATAAAGGCATTTTGTTACAAAGCCATTAGAAAAAAAAAATGAGCGCCTTAACATACATAAAGCATCAAGTCGAGATTGGGAAGCTTTGCGCTTAACCCTAACTATCATTGGCTTGTCATCCGTGAGTTTGGGAAGAGAAGAAGAGCTCTCGCCAATGGTAGCCATGTGAGAGGCTAGACGAGAGAATGATCTATGCCGAGAGACGTGCAAGTTCGGTCTGAAGCCGAAGTATTGTGTTCTATCAAAACCTCTTGTCAAAACGCTTAAAACATGTGCACGTAAGCCTAAAAAACAAATGACAAAGGCAAATTGGTAAACCCGACAAGTAAGGTAGAAACACTAAACACGATTGTCTCACATCTCAATTAGATAATACACAGAACAGAATCATTCAGGAGCACTCAAGCTTACAAATTAATTGTCTTTATCAACAGAGCTTCGGTATATCTTGCATTATCCACTACCCTCACATACGCTACTCTCATCAATGTAATGCAATAAAACCTACTGGTTGAACAAAACAACTCGATATTTCATCCCCTTTTCTTCCATCCCAAACAGCAGCTAAAAAGCGAAATTAACGACAGATGAAAATAGAGGTATTATAGTGACCCAAGCATATTCCTAAAAACGTGTATTTATTTTTAAGGGAATCAATATGGATAGGGAAAACCTAGAGTCATCAAACCATTACACCAAGCATACTCCTAAGAACATTTGTATGCATTTATGATTTAACTACCAGATTTTAGGCGGGGGGGAATGGTTAGGGAAAAATATCAATGAACTTATACCAGACTTAGGAAAAAGGAAGAACCAAGATGATTTGCGAAGCAACGGGGCATCGATGATGGAGAGACAACAATTGAAAGAACTTAGAGAAGAGAATGGAGATGGAGACAAAGAGGGGAATTTTTTGCCCTAGCCTTGTCGTCAGCTTGAGAAGAATCAGAAGTGAGGAAAGATTTTTACAAATTGTAAAAAATGAGTCTACTGATAGAAAAGGAAAGGTAATACATATTTTTATAAAAATTATAATATATATGTAAAGTTTGGGTCCGTTTGGTTTTAACCGACCTTATAAACGTTGGACCCGGGGAAGACCCAAATACAGAAAGGACCCAACCCAACCCGTCTGTAGTCCGGGTTGGTTGGGTTGTCGGGTTTTTAACACCCCTATCGATTAGGCCCTGTTCGGTTCGCAATCTGGAAAACAAGATTTGGAATCAGTGAATTCAGAGTTGTATTCTATTTTGTGAATTTGTTAAATCCGAATCTGCATTTGGTAGCAAATTTCAAGATTCAGAATTAAGATCCAAAAATATGAAATATGTGTTTGGGTGTTCAAAAATTCAAAATTGAGATTATGAATTAGAACATGTATTTGATTGGTGATCCAGATCTTAAGTATTTTATTAAATTAATATTTTTCAAAGTAATTTCATATATTATACCGTGCATATTGTAAGCATTTTCATATGTCTTCAACTTCGAAGTCTCATCTTATTGCTGATCTCTGGGTTGAAGAGGGGAGTTTCTGGAATTTGGAGTTCAGGAGGAATTTAAAGGATTGTGAATTTGAGAACTGGATGGAGTTGATGGCTTTGTTGGTGCCCTTCAAAATTAGTGATAAGGAGGATACGAGGGTGTGGATTCATGACAAAAACAGTGGGTTTTCTTGCAAATCTGCTCTAGACCTCTTGTGGAAGACTAGTAGTATGGAAGGGGATAATACAAATTCTCTAATCTGGAAAGGTTCCTACCCGAAGAAGATCAAAGTGTTTATATGGACTGTTTTGAATGATGGCCTCAACTCCAATCAAAAACTTCAATCGAGAAAGCCTTGGTGTGCCTTACGGCCCGAATTGGTGTGTTCTGCAAGGTGTGCTCGGAGTCTACTAGTCATATCCTTTTTGATTGTGTGTTTTCACATTCAATTTGGATTTCTTTCTTGGAGACTTTTAATATGAGGTGGGTGTTTCATAAAGATCCGAAAGAAAATGTCATTTCTCTTTTGGGAGGCTCTCGTCTTCAAGATAAGGGTAAGACTCTTTGGGCTAATGCGGTGAGATCTATTTTGTGGAACATTTGGTTGGAGCGAAATAGGAGAATTTTTTTGGATAGTAGTAGATCTTGTATTGATATTTGGGACACTAGTGTTCTAAATGCCTCCTCTTGGAGTGCAAGTTGTAAATATTTTTGTAGCTACAATACTTCTACTATTGCCTCAAATTGGAAGGCGTTTTTGTAACTTTCGGCCGTTTTGGCTCTTCATCCCATCAATGAATTAGCCTTGTTTATTATCAAAAAAATATATATATTTTCAAAGTAACATACTGTAAGTATTTTCATCATCAAAACTTACCCATAATTATATAGTGCAAATAAAAAAATTACCTATAAGAGTTTCTATAATATTGATTCATGATATGATATGTTCATTCTACACTATTAACTATACCAAAAAGGTAAGGCAAATTATAATACAACTTAGGTGAATAGTAAAACTCAATGTTACAAAATATGCATCAACCTCATAATCATTCATAATTCCATTGGTGTGAAAAAGTTAGAAAATATGACAAGTTTTATGACATTGTGCCCACATTTGCAGTTCTAAGGTTTCATCAAATAAGAAATCCTTGGCCAACTGACCTCTATTTCTGAACAAATCTAAGGTTTCATCAAATTTTTTAAGGCATTGAACAAATCAAACTACATGATAACTATTTTTTTTTACCCCTAAACAGTATAATCCAACCCATAACCATTGTCTAAAAAAAATAATTAAAAAAAAAACCATAGCCATTGAGAATTTTGGAAGAAACAAGACTTTTACATTATCAAATCATATCACACATAAGATAAAGGGTACAAAACAATCTAAACAAAGAAGATAAGAAGAAGAAAAAACAGAGAAAGAGCAAAAAAGCATAGTCATCTAAACTTCTTGTAGTCCACAATAAGTCTTCTGGGAATTAAGCAATCATATGTCTTAAATGCACACCTAAACTTTCAATTCCTTCTCAAAAGAGGTAACAATCTCCTCAAAATGTACATTAACTGAAATAAAGCCCTACCTTGCACAAGCCTTAGGGCCATTACTACTAGATAAGAAACATATTAGTCTGATTTATGGACTAATATAAAGAAATGCCTGAAGATTTTAACTATTTAACAAGATTGCAACTTCAACAAGACAATTTCATCCCAAATTTCAAGAACATAGCATGCAGAGGACAAGCTCAAGAGTAAGCAAAGAAAAATGATATGAGTTTGTTTCCAAATTTCAATGATTCATAAGCTAAAATTGCCTAATTAGTGAAATCCCCAATTAGAACGTTACCCAGCAACCAATATGTAAAATTACACCACCACCACCACCCTAACAACGAGTCATTTTAGCTTATAAGAAATAGATTATAACAAAATATAGCTGTGAATCAAGGAAATTGAATACACAAATAGAATCGAAACTTACCGTCTGAAGAGGATTGAATGAAAAATAACTCAATGCCTAACCTTTAACATGTTCTGATACAAGATAACAGCTTTTGAATCGTCAAATGAGCTAACTTCGACAGAGAAATTTATTCAAATTAGGTTAAAAACAACTGCATGTATTGAATGAAGAGGAGAAGACGATGGAACTAAGAAATTGAATCGTACAAGGGAGAACTGATGAGAAATTCGAAGAAAATTGGAAAGATACGCTATTGCGATTCAGAGAAGTTCGAAGAAGAAGAAAGATTCCCTGAGGCGTACGAGAATTTGGGCTTATTTTTCAAAATATGGTTCATATTTTGGGATTCAATGGATTCTTAGGCCATGTTTGGTTCGCAATCTGAAAAATATGATTTGAATTCGGGAGATTTTAATAAATTCAAAGTTGTATTCTGTATATTTGTTAGTTTTGGAACTCTGTTTTGTAACAGATTCAGAATTTACAGTTGAGATCAAGAAATTTGAAATATGTGTTTGGTTTAGTATTCAGAAATATAGAAATTGAGATTGTGAATAAGAACATGTGTTTGGTTCATGATCCAAATTTTGAAGAGTGTCATTTTTTAAAATATAAATATTTATTAAAATTATATTATATATTATATCTCCACATTTTACTATTTATATCAATTATTACGTAACATCTATTATTACTAAAAGTCTTATTTTAAGCTCTATACTTTATTACTTATATCAATTTAATTTATATATTTTTTAATTCTTATAATTTTTATTAAATCTAAATAATAGTATCTATAATCATTGATAAACCATCATTAATTCGTAGTATAAATTTAGACAAGTATTTAAAGTTAGTAAGACTCAAGTAGTAGATATGGGTTCTAACCTTTTTGAGATAATATAAGTTATAAGATTAGTGTAGGGGGAGATTCTTACAAGATTTACTCAAAACAAATTAAAGAGACAATAATGGTCAAGAAAACTCCATTAAATCTATAATCTATCTATCTATAATCTATAATCTATAATCTATAACATATATAAATGTGGGAATGTTGGGAGAAACATTAGGTTCCAATTTTATCCTTACATTTTAAGTTATTGCCTATTGTATCCCTTTTCACCATACACCAATCGAGAGAAGGAGATTTCAATCCATTAATTATTTGGTCATCATTTAAGATTCTTTGAATTTGTCCAAGATCGATATTTGTGCAAGCATGCATCTGGTGTAATTGCTACATTTCAATGAAATCAATATGTGTTTTAACTTTTGTTCACTCTTCTCGAAAAAAAATAAGAATATAAATTGAAATTGTATTTTCACAAATTCATAGTTAGAAAAATATATCAAAGAACACTGAGTCTTAAGGTTTGTTCATCTTCCTCAACTCATTTGAATGGATGGGTATACGGGGCCATATGAGATAGATGTGGATATCATTTTCTTTGTCAAATGATGATTGATGTTGATTGCTTTCTTTCTAACTCTTTTTTTTCTTACAATATATGCAGGAAGTGGCTATAGTTGGTGTGAAGACTGTGAGAGATAGATGTGGATATTATTTACAAAGAGACACGAAAAATCTCTGAGGTAGTGGTAGTGTGACAATTGTAAGATAACGTTATTAATTAGTCAATCCAATATGTATGAGACTTGATACAAATAAATTTTAGATTTAAATTTTTTAATGAATATATACAGTCGAAGATTTTAATCTAACATGTATGTGACTTTTTGGGAATGATTAATTATGAGGGAGAATTTGGATTTTATTTATTTAAAACAATGATAAAATTTGAAGTCTTTCGTTTTCGAAAGAAAAAAAGGGTCAAATCATATTATAAAATTTTCAATTTTATGTACCAATTTATTGGAATTGATAATACAAATAAATTTTATACTTATATATTGATGATATGAATAAATTTTTTATTTATATATTGATTATACGAATAAATTTTATATTTATATTTTTGAATGAATATATAGTCGAATATTTCAAAACCAATGTACCAATCTATTGAAAATAGTAATGATTTTTCAAAATTAATATTTCTGGGAAAATATATGTCAGATGATCTTTCATATTTATGCACCAATTTTAGTAATGAAAATGTAAGATTTATGTTAAATAAATAAATTTTAAACAATTTCTTATTATAGACAAAAATTCAATATTGTTCATTAATTCATCAAAAAAAAATATTTATTATACATGGTTTTAAATATTAATTTTGCTAATAAGAAATTGTTTAAAATGAGCATCTTTAATTTTATAATAAAACAATCACAAGATACGTGCAACCAACGTGTTCTCTAACTAGTACCTTCAAAAATCATAATACAAAAACTAAAATTACACTATCCAATATATTGCTCACTCCGTTTCTAATACAAACTCAAAACAAAATTCTTGTTTGAACAAACATCAATCCAAAGTCTTCTTTAACAATCGTTTGAACATCCTCATACATGATAGATTGGAAAAGCATATCATTTTTTCCCCCAGCTTTGTCTACAATGAGCTCATAGGAGCTATGTTGGTGTGTTGCCTAGCCAATGGTTGAAATTTTCTGGGAAAAGAGAAAAATTGGAGTTAGAATAAACATATAATTCAACCTGTCGCTATGTGATAGCGACGCGAAAAGAAGATGAGTCGCCACTAATCATTGGTTTTAAGGTATGGTGTGATTAGTCACCTAGTGTCTAAGTTAAGGATGGTCTGCTAAACGTTTGATGGTAGGTTCGGGAGTTTATTCACACATATGGAAGGTATTAGCACCCTATTATGTTTGTTTGAAAACGATTACTGTTTATTATCTTTGTTATTTGATATTAAAGACTTTTTTTTATCTTTTAACACACAATATATTTTTAATTTTTATTTTTAAATGTCTCATATGTTATTGATTAATACCCTAAACATTAGAAGGCATAATCAAATTGGATGAGTGGCATAAAAGTCATTAGAAAAAAAAGTAATAGAATTTAATCTCGGTATCCCTTAATTAAAGGGGCATTTTCAAATATGTTAGAAATTTTTATAATATTTACAAATTTTTTAGGAAAAAAATATATTTACAAAAATGTTAGAACTTTAAAAACTCTGAGTATATCAGACAATAACTATTAGTATATCAATGGTAGTTTATCAGTCGATCATTAATATTCTATCATTGATATACTATTATATATCACTGATATACTATTAATTATTGACCGATATACTAATAGATTGACTGATATACTTTTGACTTTTGAAATTATAACATTTTTGTAAATATTTTTTTTCTAACATTTTTGTAAATATTTCACTCAATTATAACATTCATGTAAATTTCCCTTAATTAAATTTGTATTCCTTAAGAAATATAGGAGATCAGTATCCTGACAACACCCAACTCCATCATAGGAAAGTTTTTTTTTTTTTTTTTAAATCATCTTTGAAATATTTTAATTATTTTTTTTAATTTTATATTTTATGAAAAAAAACATTATTTAAGGTTATCTTGAATTAAAGTTAATCAATTTTATATATGGAAATTTATTAAGGTAATATCTTCTTTTATTATATTTTTATTAAGGAAAGTATTATAGCATCAAATTTGGAGATTTTTAAGTATTTATGATTTTATTGATTTTTATTTATTTAGGAAAGTTTATTTTTAAAATTTGAGAGATCGGAAAAGTTAGTATCCTAATAATTTCCGATCCCTAATATTAAATTCCACTTGCCTTAATTAAATAATCTTTGTAGAAAATTGGGAAAATTAGTATCATGATTAATTCAAATTTAATTTTTTCAGAATTTTGATTGTTAATTTTTATGCTTTTGGAAAATTAGTATCCTAATTAATTCCAATTTTATGTTTTAATTTAATTGTTCATTTTTATGTTTTGAAAAATTAGTATCCTAATTAATTCCAATTTTACCATATTAAATTCTAATTGTAGGTTTTATTTCCATATTAACAGTATTTTATATAAGGGAAGTGAAATTAAAAAAATAAAAATTCACAGTATTCAATTTATCAATAAAAGCATATTAATCCTATTATAGAAAAAAAATCAATTCAAATATGGTGAGCTTAATTAAACAAATTATAATTTAGAAGCAACTGGATCGAATCAAATTAAATATAAACCAATATAACAAAGACCAATACACATATAGTGATCAAATTAAAACTAACATGACAAGAAATTTGAATGCCCATATGAAAAATTAATTAAATTGATTTTAAGCTAATAATACGGCACACTCAATCTTAACGTATTGTTCCCTCTAACACAAAGCATTGACCTTTTCCCTCGTTATAACCTTATTTCAAAAAAACAATTTATAAATTTAAAGTGGCATCCCTTTTCTTAATCAAATGCTTTAATAAATCACAAATTGGTAAATTCTAGACCATGTTTTATGACACCATATTCATATAAAAATGTGACAAAGGCTTGCAAATATATAAAAATAAAATTTGTTTCAGAAAAGATATCTAACCAAAAGATTTCAATTGGAACAAAAACTTGAGAATTCAATGCACATCAACTTTAAATGCCTATGACGTCAAGCCTGATGAAAGGATTTTGTCTAGTTGTGAGGAATGATGAAGGAATAAGATGGGTTTGGTCTTTGGTGTGAGGCGAGAGAGATAGAGGGAACCGAGATGTTTTTTTTTTTGTTAGACTCTAGACGCGAATAAAAGGGAATATGGGGTTTGCTGGGTTATGGCGATGGGAGAGGGGTTACACGATGAAAGAATAAAAATATCAGAAGAAGAATTGAGGGTTGCTGAAGAAGAAGGTTTTGTGATGGAAGATGAGAGTGTATAAGGAGGGAATGGGAGGATGAGAGTGTGTCCCCTTTTAGATTAAAAACTAGCTCTATTTATAATAAAAATGAGGTAATAAAATAAGGAAGATTTGAATTGATTGATAAATTGCTCCCCAATTAGCTCAAATTAAACAAATCATCTTGTCACCAGATTACCAAATTTACGTTCTCTTCCAAAAATGGTTTCAATCAAAAATCAATTTGAATTTCAAAAAATCAAAATTTGCAATTTATTTATTTATTTTTATTTATTTATTTGATAAAATCAAATCCTTTTTCAAATCAAAATCCCAAATAACAACTTTTTTTTTTTAAATCCAAAAAAAGATTCAACTTAGATAAAAATAAAAATCCAATTTATCATTTAAAAATCAATCTAAATTAAACCTATTTTCACTAGAGCTAATTTTCTTAATGAAATTAAATTACTATTACTATTTTATTATTCAAATTAAACTGAAGAAAGCAATTATATCAATTTTATTCATCAAAATATTTTTTTCTTGAATTTAAATAAACATCAATCAAATCTCTTTTTTTTTATTTTTTAATTAGAATTAATTTTAATTAACACCGGACGAAAATAGGTGTCTACACAACCCTAAAATTTGGTTATAATCTTTGGCTACCTCATCTCACTTGAAAGAAAAAAGGTGAAAGAAAAAGAAAAAAAAAACAAAAGTAGGAGAAGAGAAAAACATGTTTCATAAGAAGAAAAATAAGTACAAAAAATAGTTATGTGTGGATGAACTGAACTTAAAAAATTATTGTTATCATTGAAGGACTTGTAATGCAACCAAGCAGTTCGTAATATCCATTTGTATAAGCAAATACAAGATTTCAGCAAACTAATTTAAGGGCATGATGGGGTTTGAAGCTATATCTTACAAAGGATAAGGAAAACTATATGAAGAATAGAGAAGAAAATATTTACAAATGAAGTTAAATATAGTCACTTGAGAAGAAAATGGGAAGAGGGAAAAGAAAGCCATTATTTTGTTTTAGTTTTGGCACTCAACACTAACAACAAATTATAATAAACAAACCATAATACACATGCTTATTGAGAGTGAATGTTCAACTATAAAACACATCCCACCTCTTCCCATATCAACATTACATTTAAAACTCTTCGTTAAAATCAACCCTAAAATCAGAGTAAGGATAAAACACAAACTTATTGAGACAAAATGTTCAACCTAAAACACTTTATGCATTCCTTTGATATGGCAATGATATGTTATGTACAAATACAACCCATTTCATAACAAATCATGAAGAGGATATAGTGATAAGAATTTGGAAAAGCAAAGAAAATAGGAAGAGAAGAAAAGTTAGGAGGAAAAGTAACAATTCATGCCTTCACTCTAAGCACTATATGAACGTAATCTTTAAACAAGTTTGTGATCAAATGGTAGCTCACATCTGAAACAAAAAAAGGGAAAAACCCATAAAAAAAATTATATGAACATAATCTCTAAGCCTTATATGAACGTTTCATGGCTTCAAGTCTAGCAACGCATCTTAGACAAGAACCATATGAGATAAACCGAGAAAAAAAATTCATATGGTAAAAATGAAATTTATTATAACAAGTTTCATGCCTTCACTCTAAACAAGTTCCTGGCTTCAAGATTTAATTGTGATAAACAACTCATAGGTGATCTTGTTCAAAATCTCCTATGCCTTCACTTAAAAATTTACTTCTCATTGGAAAGAGAAAGGAATTAACAGTATAGTAAGCATTTTTTTATAGAATAGAAAGCCCTTCTTATTACTAGCGAATATTACTTTTCATGTGAACAAACAACAAATGGGTAAGAAAGAGGAATCCTCTTACCAGCAACCTCAAAACTCTAAAAACAATGAAAGCAAAACTAAAAGAAAATGAAACTAACATAATTCAGCTCATACAGTCAAAATCCAAAACTCTCAACACTACTTCTCATTGTCATGCTTATTGAGAGTGAAACGTTCAATCTAAAATAGAAAGAAGAGAAAAAAATAACCTATTATCAGCAAAAAGATCTAAAATGGTCAAAATGTTATCTATAATCAAGAACAACCCTGCTTTTGAAGTTCATGTACCAAATATTAATCACTAGAATGCTTTAAAATGATAACAGATTTAAGAAAATAACTCAAAATTAGAAGGTACAAAAATGGTCTAAGAATCACTTTTGGTTCCAATTCATAGTCACTACGAAATAACTCAAAAGAACTTAATTAGTTCAACCTTCAAACTTGTCAATTTTAAAGAAAATAATTCAAGATCAAAACACAATTGATTATGATAAACAAAAATGAAAGAATTTGAACCCTTAATTCAGCTACCCAATCATTATTATAATCAGTAAAAGCAGAAAATACTTAGGGATATGCATGAATTCTAAGCATTATTTGTAACAAAAAGGAGGAATTGGAAGAACAATACTTAGGGTAGTGGAGTTAATATACATGACCTACCTCTTTCAAATTGATAATCAGAGCTTTAATCCAAGAAACTTTCTAATGAAAAATAGGAAGAGAAGCTAATTGAATTTACCTTTTGTGAAGCAAAAACCTTGATACAACTTTGTGTTAGAACAAGAAAAAATGGAATCATCAACAGCTTCAACTTCGTCGAAGCCATCGCTTGGAATCATCGCCTCGTCGTTAATCTGACCATTGATTTGATTCGATGTGCTCAAGGTATTGGAAGAAGCTTCATCGTAAGATGTTTGTGGCTTCAAGGGTGGGTTTCGCCATAGCTTTTTCTTGATGAAGAAAAGATGAGCTCCGTACAATTCGCTTTTGTCCGAACTTTTTTGACGGGATTTCGTTTCATTAAAATGAAATCCTGTGTTTCTGAAAATGAGTTGAGGGGATTGGATTTTTAGGATTCATAATTTAGTCGTTTTCTGATTTTGGGCTAAGAAATGAGTTGTATCCTGATTTGTTTTTTTTAGATAGTAAACCAAACACCAATTCACACAGCCCATTTTCATTTTATGGATTTGGATTCATAAAATTGGATCCAAATCATATACCAAACAGGCCCTTATTTTTTTAATTGGATTCAAATTTTACTACCCACTCAACCTATTCTATAGAATTTGGATTTATAAAATTGGATGGGAGTTTTGCCTATATAACCTCGAAAAGAGGCCCCCAATGAAATAAAGGCACGTTTATGTGAAAAGACCAAAAAACCTGATAAGACTTCATTAACAACCAACCACCTTCCATCATCTTTTTACTTCATTCATTTCTTTCTCTCACAAAACAGTCTAGATCTCTCTTTCTCTCTCTCTCTATCTCAGCTGAAGGAAGACGGACAAGGTATGGTGTTTTTTTTCTATATATTTTTGATGTTTGTTGAAATGCAATTAGTTTTGAAACGTTCGTTCGTGTTGTCTTCTTGGTATCTGATCGCATGAGGAATTGTTATATCTAACCAAACATTTTATGTGATCGGATCGATCATACTAAATAATCGGCCAGCTCATTTACGTTTCTCTAACCGATCAACTACATATATGATCGGTCCGATCTTAAGCAATGTTCGGTTTCCCCATTGATTATGATGTGACCGATCAACATCATCTATAATCGGACCGATCAATATTTATGTTTGGACCGATCAATACATTTATGGTCTGATCGATTATATATGAGGTGGATCGATCAGATCATAATCAATGGGGAAAAAGAACATTGCTTAAGATCGGACCGATCACATATGAATTTGATCGATCAGATAACTGTAAATGAGTTGACTGATCCTTTAGTATGATCGGTTCGATCGAATACAATAATCGGTCCGATCACATACAAAGATCGGTCCGATTACAATAATTTTTATGGTCGTGACCATTAATTTTATTTTAAAGTGTTGTTTAATATATATGTTACCACTGAATCTTATATGAATTTGAATTTATCTATTTCTTCAGATGGCAATGGTAAGACTATTTGTTAGATATTGCGGACATTGGGATGCTGATGGATACAACTATATCGGTGGCTCATTAGGAGGAATAATTGTGGATAAGGGTATAAGATATAACAATTTAGTAGAACGACTATATGAAGTTGTAGGAGTTGATTCTGCATCGATGACTTTAAAAATCAAGTGCATATACAAGTTTGTAACAATATGTCCGCCGTTTAAAATTAGGAATGATATGGAGCTGCAGTTTTATTTGATGGGGTTTGAACCTTTGGATCCGATATGTGTATCCTCTGAACATAGGGACTCAGACATGATGAGTGGAAGGTATAGAACTGATAACATGAAGCATTGTAGTTATTCGGGTAATATTGCATCTATGACGCCGTTGAATGATAATATAGCTTCATATGATTTAGCAAATGATGATAATGGAAGAGTGGATTGGGGAAAAATGAAAGAAGAATCTTGTTATGATAGTCGTGGTAACGATTATTTTCGAAGATTGAATGATGCATTTAACTATGGTGATGTCCATATGGAGAGAGATACGGTGCAAGTGAAACCTGAGAGAAATGTAGATAATGAATATGTACCAAGTAATCACGTGACAGTACGTGATAAGAAGGGGAAAGGAAAAGTTGAGCCTATTCAGTTAAATTCATTGGGAACAGTGTCTAATGAGGAGTTTAGAGTAGGGTGTATATTTTTATCCAAACAAGATTTAGTTAGTAGACTCTCTAGGTTGGCGATTGGGTCAAATTTTGTGTATAAAGTTAAAAAATCAACGAAGACCTTATACTTTGTAGGTTGTGTTGATCAAAATTGTGAGTGGAGGTTGCGAGCTATCACTTTAAAACTCTCTGACATATTCTATGTTACGAAGTTTGTAGATGTTCACTCATGTTTGCTTTCTGTGCTAAACCATGATCATCGACAACCTACCAGTAAGGTAGTTGGAGATATTATTAAGATGAAACTTGAAAATTGTAGTCGTTGATATACACTAAGAGATATAATGGATGACATGCAAAAAGAGTATGGCGTGAACATATCTTATGATAAAGTATGGAGACCTAGAGAGGATGCATATGAGGTTGTTAGGGGATCCCACGAAGCATCTTACGATCTATTGTGGCCGTATTGTGAGGATGTGAAGTATGAAAATCCTGGAACCATTTATCACATTGAATTAGAGGATGGGTGTCATTTCAAATATCTATTCATTGCATTTGGACCTTGTTTTAGGGGATTTCTTGGTTCTATAAGACCGATAATTGCATTGGATGGATCATTTTTGAAAGGAAAATATAGGGGGACGTTGCTAGATAGCTATTGCTTAGATGGAAACAATAAAATTTATCCAGTAGGGTTTGGAATCGTAGATAGAGAAACTGATGAATCATGGACTTGGTTTTTGGATAAACTAAAGTCTGTAATTGGTGATGTTGAAGATATGGTTTTTTTTCAGACAGACATAAGAGCATTGAAAAGGCCATTGTGAATGTCTTCCCAAATGTCAGTCATGGTATTTGCATCCACCATTTGAGTTTAAACCTTAAACAAAAGTTTAAAAACGAGAATATCAATAAAGTTTTCTCTCCGGCTGCCAAGGCATATCAAGAGTCTGTATTTCAACATTATTGGGGAGCAGTATCTATGTTTATCGGTGTGTCTAAATACTTGGAAAATGAAGTTGGTCTTGAGAATTGGACACAGTTCTATGCGCCGAAAAATAGATATAATATCATGACCACGAATATAGCAGAATCTATTAATAGTGTATTTGTCGATGACCGGGAGTTGCCTATAACTGCACTAATAGAAGGAATTCGGGCGAAGTTGCAGAAATGGTTTTTCGATCGCCGAGTTGAAGCATCTAATTTGAACAGAGCATTGACCAAACATACAGATGATATTCTCCGAGCAAATCATGCAAGGTCAACTACATTGTCTGTCATGAACATTGACATATATCGTCATGCTGTGAGAGATTGTGAATTTGTTGTGACGGTTGATCTGAACTCCATGGAATGTACTTGCCGGGAATTTGATTTAGACCGGTTGCCTTGTAAACATGCACTTACAACGTCAAGAGAACGAAACTTGAACCCATACACATTGTGCTAAAAGTATTTAACAGTTGAGTTTTTATTGAATGCATACGCGGAGCCCCATAAATCCACCTCCTAACAGGTCAGATCATAGATTCTCTGCAGGTTTTGAATGCGTTCGTTTTGTGCCCCCAAAAATAGTTACACGGATTGGATGTTGAAAAAAACTAAGGATCCCTTCATCTAGAGAGACAGTTGTGAACACTCGACATTGTTAGCGGTGTGGTTCAACGGGGCATAATAGATTGTAATGTTTAGAGTTAATTTAATTTGTTTGGGCACCATTTAACAGATTGTAATGTCGTAAAAATTTTCTGTCCATATGATCGGTCCGAGTGTAATAACATAATCGGTCCGGGCGTCATGAACACGACTGGATCGAGTGTCATGAACATAATTGGATCGATCATCATGAACATGACCAGTCTGAGTAACATAACATAATCGGACCGAGAGTCATGAACATGACCGGTCCAAGCGTCGGTTAACTTGATTATGATCGGTCTGTTTCTATGAACTGATCTAAACGGTCATAGAGTGAGAACGGTTATAGAGTGTCAAACTTATCCGATCATGGTATACATATATAAAAAAAATAGCAAAGCCATAAAAAGTGTATAATTTATTCAGCATAAAAAAACAGGTGTGTTGGACCACACTTCCGCAAATAACATTAATCTAAATTGTTTCATCTTGCGGGAGGTAATCATTTCAAAATTATTTCCCGTTACAAGATACTCATAAAACTTAATAACAAATACACCACAGTCAATCGAATTGTCTTGTATTGGGGTATCAGGGAAACGCCTAAGTGGCCATTATTCGACTATCTTGGAGAGGCCGAGATTATACAGCAAGTGTGCAACACAATCACGAACCGGTCGAAGTATGAGATTAACCTCTTGTTCACTTGTGTATTGATAACTCTATAAAATAGAGTTATTTGGTCCTATTTTAATGCTTATGTGATGCTTATTTGATTGAACTTTGCTCATATTATGCATGCTTTGAACTAATTTTGCATAATTCTTTAATAAAGCTTATTTTTGGGAAAAACTCGGGTTCTTAGCACTTTAATGTATTATTTGGACTGTTCGTGGCCTTTGGTATGTAATAATGTGAATTTGAATGGGAGAAAGTCCTAAAATAATTGAAACTTTCATGCAAGAACATAGAAAAATTGCAAATTTTACAATAGTCTTTAGCTGATCTTGTAATGTCTTTGCAAAGACACCGAAGCGGAAAATGGACAAGCAGCAGACACAGGCGGACATTTAAAAATCAATATTGTGGGCCTGTTTTAGCACATCTATGCTTGGTAAATTAAAACCACCACTTTGGGCCCAAGTTGGAAGAGAAGAAGTAAAAGCCCAATTGCAAGGAAGAAAGGAAGAAAACAAATTAACCTAAGAAAAAGAAAGAAAAAAAAGCTGGCTGACGTGAAAAAAGGAAGGCAGACAGAACGTGAGACGGTGTGGAAAAGCAGAGAAGCAGCAGCGTGAGGGAGAAGGAGGCTGACGTGAAGAATCCGTCTTCGCTATAGAGAAATTCGTTCTAATTCTTTCATTAATCATTCTTTATTTTTGTTAGTTTAGAATTTCATTATTGAATTCACATTATGTTAGGTTTAGTGTTTATTTTGTTAAATTCTTTTGTTAATCCAATTTTCATTATGAACTAAATTTCTTAGGTTGGAATTGATAGATGAACCCTAAGGGGGATTAGTATTCAAAGCTTTATTGAATTCAATTTTTATGCTCAATCAATGGCTTGATATTTTTATTCTTTTTGCTTATGCTTGATCAACCTAAGTGAATTGCTTAGTTTAATTTTAATTAAAAAGGTTAAAATTGAATGGACAAACATTGATTGATAGGGTTTAATGATTATTTGAATTGTTATTTAGTAATGCATAGACATATGTAATTACACCCTAAAGCTTTAACCGGAACACTAAAACCATAATTTCTTAATCCAATTTTACCTAGACATAGGATTTAAATAGGATTAGGAATTAAAATCATGTTAGGCTTGACGAAGTCACTTGAACAAATGGGTTTACTTGCATAAAAAGTGAATTTAATATTGCGAATCGTCGGAAGACAACACAAGCTGCGCAGATTTTGAATTCTAAGGCTTTTTAGGGGGATTCTTGATATTCCAACCACTCATCTCTTCATAGTTTAATTACTTGATTATTCTTGCATATTTTAGGAGTAATTTAAGCCACTTTAGACCATCGTATTTATTTTCCTTAATTAATTTAGAATTTATTTAGTTAGTTTTGCATAATTTTAGTTATTTAGTTTCATAAATCAAATCACCCCAACTTATCATTGTTTTTATTTTCTTTAAATTATTTGTTAAACACCATTTTAAATCACTAATCCTCGTGGGAACGATATCTTCTTATCACTTTATTACTTGTTAGACTACGTGCACTTGCGTATCACAATTTCAAACAACATGTATGTTGGAAGTGAATCGTAGTATACAAACTCATTTCGACAGAGATCCATTGACAGCAAAATCCAGTGATTGTTGATATTGATGGGTGCATATATCTAAGTGAAATATAACCAAAGTTAGTGAAGACAACATAATAACAAACAAATATTAAGAATTAAAGGACTTACGTAATCAACATCACTCCAAGATACCGTGAAGTATCCTTCTGTACCTAGAATATAATCTAATAAGTTAGTACATTCCTGCCAGTTATAGGTCTCATTCTTCCCTAATGCCATTTCATATCCATCCCAAACCCTGGCGCAATACTGCTGTAACAAAGAAATTAAGTTAAAAAATTTTAAAAATAAGTATTTTAATTAAATGACACCTATGAGCAATCAATAGTTACCGGGAAGTATGTGTCTACGACTGTAAAGTGTTGCTTTTGGAATTCAGATCGCATTTTCAACTTCACTTGAATGAATAGGAAGGTCATGTATCTATATGTTGTGGAATCATTACAAACATAAGTAATTGACCAGTTATAAGCATTTGAAAAGGGAGGATTGATAAGGAAGGAAAAAAATTTGAAAACAATATTGATGATCGTTCCGATCACAATACAAGCTCGGTTCAAGTATAGACCATGCTCGGTCCGAACATTATAATCGGACCGATTATTTTGACAGAAAAGTATATACAATGAATATTATTTCTGTCCAAATGATCGGATCGAGCGTACATGGTGATCAGATCGAGCCTACATGATGTTCAATCCGAGCCTTCATGGTGATCGGACCGATCATTCAAATTTTTATCATCATTCCAATGTATATTTACTTACCTCACAACCAAGATGGGCATCTGCTACGGTAATCCAATTTAAGAACCACCGTTTATCCATTGCACCATAAAACTCACATTTGACCAACTCATTAACATTACTCTTGTCCTTAAAATACTGTAAGTACTGGTCAAATATGGTTTTTGGTACCATGTACAAAGAGTCATATAGTTCCATCCCGTTCGCTCCCACCGTATTCTTCTTCTTATCCGTTATATACGGAGATCGTAAAGCTGCTGCAGCCTTCCTTTTTCTACTGCCTCGGGCACACGTTTTGAAATCCTTATTTTCTTCCATCATTACTAAGTCTGAACTCGACTCAGTATTAGAAAAAAATTGTTGGATATTTTCTCTCTCAACTTTCGCTTCCTTAAGTAGCTCCTGTCTACTTTTTTTTTCTTCTTCTTCTCTTATGTATTCTTCTCTTCTTTCGTTTCTTCCTTTTCTTTCTTCTCTTCTTGTTTCTCTTCTCTTCTTCTTCTCTTCTTCTTGTTTCTCTTCTTTCTTTTCCTCTTCTCTCTTCTTCTTGTTTTTCTTCTTTTTTTTCCTCTTCTTTCTTCTCTTCTTCTTGTTTCTCTTCTTTCTTCTCCTCTTCTTCTTGTTTGTCTTGTTTATTTTCCTCTTCTTTGTTTTCCTCTTCTTTTTTTTCCTCTTCTTTATTCTCTTCTTCTTTCTTCTCCTCCTCTTCTTGGTTTTCTTCTTGCTTCTCTTCTTGTTTTTCTTCTCTCTTCTCTCTTCTCCTCCTCTTCTTTTTTTTCTTCTTTCTTATCCTCTTCCTTTTTCTCTTCCTCTTTATTGTCCTCTTCTTTCTTCCCCTCCTCTTTCTTTTCCTCCTCCATATGCACGAAAAATATCTCATCAAATTAAAAATCCATGACATCCTCAAATTTATCACGCTTCTCGTGCTCACCATCACTCATCTCAATATCATCAATATGCACGACGTTTCCCTACATATTATACACGTAAAAACAGTAAAACATAATATTTATGTAAAATATGAAAGACAATGTCAAACATGTATAGGTTTGTTTACCTTCGACAATAGCTTCAAGATGGTTGCTAACGTGGCCTTTATCTCCCGAACATCGGAATTCCACCCGTCGAATACGAACATCACTATTGATAATTGCTTGTTTGTACTTCGAGAATAAACCATGACTCTTCTTCATCTTTGCACGAGGCATGTTCACCTCCTCCTGATTCATCTTCTTTCTTTGACTCTTCATCTCCTCTGGATTCTTCTCCGGCTTCTTCTCCAATTTCTTCTTTATCTTCTTCTCCACCTTCCCACCTTCTTTCTTTCTTGAAGGGTTAACAACCTGTAAGTTTCAAAGAAATCATTAAAATCACATATATGATCGGACCAGTCTCCGTGTATGATCGGATCAGAATACTGTATAATCAAACCGATCGCAATGTATACTCGATCCGATCGTATAGACAGAACATTACAAGTATTAGATCTTAACGCATGATCGGTCCGATCTGATCATGTGTTATAATCAGACCGATCACAAATATACGATCTGACCGATCATTTGGATAGAAGACGTCAGATATTCTGTCTAAATCGTCAGACCGATCAAACATTGTGATCGGTACGATTATACTAAGATATCGGACCGATCATAGTGTTTAATCGTACAAATTTGCCAATATCACTTGCAAAATTTTATAATACCTTGTCAACTATGGAAAATATATTCTTCTTACGGCCGACCTGTGTCATGCTCTTTCCATTTCGCCATGAGCATACCGGTGGCATAATTCCATCCACTTTTGACACGTACTTATGATCAATAAGTTCTAGTAATTGTTCATAAATCCATGCCTACAACACAACAATTTTAAACATCATATAACTATATAGTTCATGAGATTTATATACAAGTTCTTGGTTACACAATACCTGAAACACATAGGGAAATCCAGCAAGTGTGTATGTTGTAGCTAACATCTTGGAGTCAGGGTTGGTTTTCTTTAATTTTTTAACTGTCTCTTCATCCATCCCCTTTATTTTCTTTTCATTTGATACTAGGCCATCATCTATTGCGCTCTGAAGGGATCCTATTGTGAGACTATATACAATGTCAACCCAATCAAAACTATTCCACATTTCTTCTTCTTCTACCAACGAAAAAAATCCAGTATCAATATGTTTTTTCCTCAATCCATCCAACAATACTAGCTCAACTATGTAAACAAGTGTGAACTTCACAATATCAGCATCCTCTACCAAGTCATTATCAAGGTACTTGGCATCCAAATCTTCTTTCTTTACGCTATAGCAATCCTTAAACAAGAGCTCTCTCAATCTAATAGAATGATCATTTCAGAACAAATTTCTTTCTTGAGGCAGCCCAGAAATACGTGCAAAATCATCCTTTGTGAATGTTCTTGCCTGCCCCCTAATCAAAAAGCTCATCTCCTGCTGATTACTTTCTTCATCTTCTTCTTCTTTAATCTCTCTGAGAAGAACTAGGTGCAATAATAGACCAATGAATGTAAAATCTATATCAATGAAACGGCCGATGAAAGTTCCCCTTACCATTTCTAGCTGTGTTGGAGTGAGACGCGCCTTAATATTCTTTACAGTGTTTGTCAAATGGGACACCCCGGTAATAATCACGGGAAAATGTTTTTCAAGACTGTATTTCAGTTCAAGAGCCATTTCAACTAGAACATAATTTTTTTTTGAAACATCATTACATTACGTATTTCGTTTGACAAAATAAAACGTTAGCATGCTGTGATCGGTCCGATTATAGCATGTGATCAGTCCGATTTTAACATATGATCGGTCCGATAAAAGTATGTGGTTGATCCGACCACATACTATAATCGGCCCGATCACATGTTATAATCAAACCGATCACATGCTGTGCTCTGAACTAATATATGATCGGACCTATCATAACATATGATCAGACTGATTACAGGATGTGATCGGTCAGATCTTTGCCTGCAATCTTTCCGATCAGGAACCTTAAACCCTAACATCGATCCATTTTAACACCCTAACATCGGTTTTCCAGTGCGAAAATAAAAACTTATCTTTTCTTCAGCTTCAACGAATGATTCTGAAAAGCAGAGATGTACGAAAGTTGTACAAAATCTGTTCTTTAGATTCAACGATTGATTAAAAATAGGTTTAAATAGGTTTTGATATTGAGGTTAATGCAGATCGTGGAAAGGCGTGAAAGTAATCGGTGTGAAGGTAATCGGTCGTGGGGGTTTCGGATCATGGGGGTTTTACTAGGTGACGTTTCACATTCATCAGCGTGCGGTATTAAATGATTCAGGGTTTTCGGTCATTTCACATAACGGTGACGTCAGCAGAGTGTCTTACATGCGAAAAATGGAGTGTGGTGGGCTTTGTTTCATTACAGTGTTGGTTTTGAGGTTATATAGGCAAAAATCCCAAATTGGATCCAAATCAAAAACCAAACGTAACTTTATTTTTTTCCTTTTTCTGAAAATGCTTAGTTTATACCCTTCATCTTTACATAAATATAGGCTAAATTATACCTCTTGTCTCTGCCCTTTTCGGGTTTATGTCAATTTTATCTCTAAGCTTTCAAAAATTTCATAAACGTCCCTATCGTTTGATATTGAAAGTCTAAATTGTACTGTCATGAATGAAAACGGTTAATATAACTTAATTGTCCACTTATACTTCATTTTTTGTTTCGTATTTTCTATGTAGATAGTCTGGAAATTTACTAAAAGTGGGAGGGTATTACTATTCAAAATAAGTTTCTCCACTCAACACACTTTTTAAGTAGTACTAGTTTTTACCAAGTCCAATGTACATGTTTTCTTTCCAATATTTAAAAATTTAATAATTTATTTGATGTTTTTTAAAAATTTATATGCTTTATGTAATTATTTCTAATTGACTTAAATAATTTTCAATATATAAAATGTATGTTTTTATTCCTATTTTTCATGTTGAGAATGTAACTTAAATAAATATTTTTATACATTTAAACTTTCTTTTTATAATTATTATTAGGTTTATTTAAAAATTAAAAATATTGTATAGTTTACTAATTTACTAAATTATTTTACTTTATTGTTTACTAATTTTAAAGCATTATATTTTTTGTCCTTCAGTTATTAAATTACCATTTAATAAATGTTTTATGCAGGATATCTATAATATTAGTTTATTTTTTATGATTAAAATTATTTGATAATTCAATAATTATTTTGTTATCCAATGAAAGGTACATGTGGTTTTTTGCCTCAATATTTTTTTTGATTGATTTTTTTTTCTTTTTCTTTTAGTTTATTTCTCTAAATGTCCGAACTTTAATAATTAAATATTAAAGAAATTTACCCATTTAAAAAATTTGTTAAATATGAATAAAAAAATAGCTAAATATTTTTTTAAAAATAGATTAAATGTAAATTGTCATTTAATAATAGGTGGGTAATAAATATCTAATGATATGAATTATGTAGCCTTGCATTTGAGGAATTCAACCTTCAAGAGTACTTGCATTAAATGCACTTCAATTGCATTAATGGCAACCCAAGTTCATTTATTACAAGTCAAGTTAAGATGCATTAACTACAACTCAAGATGCATTGGTGATAACCCTAGATTCAAACACCCCTAACTATTATACTTAGCATGAACCCTTGAAGCATGAATTCAAACCCTCCCTAACTATTCGATTTCAACCATAAGGAAAGGCTAAAAACAGATTGCCTTATGTGATCTAAAAATCATGAAACGAACAAACTTTTACATTCCATCATCACATGACTCGAAACACTCCACAAGTTGCCCTTCCTCAAGAGTTTTAGGAGATTTAACATTCTAATTCCCCTAAATTCCATCATCGGAAGGTTTTGGAAAACATATATTTATTTAAATTTTTTTTGAAAGTATTATTATTATGGAAAGAACCTGAGTAGTAAAGTTTGAAACAAGTTCCATTTTTCTGTTAATCGAATTGAGAATTTCATTACTTTTTAAAAAGAAAAGTCATTCAATTAGAAAAGTTAGCATTCTAACAATTCCAAATTCTAATTTATCAAAAGCCATTTTATAGAATTTAAGGAAAATTAGCATTCTAATTGTTGTGGGGTGAAATTGGATTACACGTGGAATTTTACAACTGGATAAGATTTGTCTACGCACCTGGTCTGACCGCGGTACATGGGCACCTGGTCCAAGGCACCTTGTCTGACCGCGGTGCTGGGCACCTGGTCCAAAGTATCTCGTCCAAGGCACCTCATCTGATTGCAGTCTTCGACATAGACCTAATACTTAAGATTGAATACAAGTATCCACTTGGGAAACGAACGTGGCGCAACCCACAAGCGACACGTAATTGAGAAGCAACACATGGCCCAATCCTGAGGCGACACGTGGCATGATGATGTCATCAACCTAATTTAGCATCGTGGAGGGTTTAAATTCATGCTTCAAGGGGAGTGATCAAGCAACTTGTGGAGTGTTTCGAGTCATGAGATGATGGAACGTAAAAGTTTGTTCGTTTCATGATTTTTAGATCACATAAGGCAATCTGTTTTTATCCTTTCCTTATGGTTGAAATCGAATAGTTAGGGAGGGTTTGAATTCATGCTTCAAGGGTTCATGCTAAGTATAATAGTTAGGGGTGTTTGAATCTAGGGTTATCATCAATGCATCTTGAGTTGTAGTTAATGCATCTTAACTTGACTTGTAATAAATGAACTTGGGTTGCCATTAATGCAATTGAAGTGCATTTAATGCAAGTACTCTTGAAGGTTGAATTCCTCAAATGCAAGGCTACATAATTCATATCATTAGATATTTATTACCCACCTTTTATTAAATGGCCCAATCAGACGTGGCACGTGGCATAAATAGGAGAAGAAATTCATTCATTAGGTAACTAATTTCGACTACTATTCTCTCTGGCACACTAGCTCTGCTTGCTCTGACTTTAGCATCAGAGGGTGTTAGGCCGGTACCACACCGGTGTTCTTTTCCTTTCCTCTGCAGGTACCTAAGTAGCACGCCGTCGAAGCAGCGCACTACCTCCGACTCGTCCTATAAATTAAGTTCGTTGCCTACGTGGAAGCTATCTGTTTTTACGCAACAACATTTGGAGCCGTCTGTGGGGAAGAGTATATAACTAAGTGCTCTACCATCAAGGATGAGTCGAAGAAGTCAACACGGTGATGATGTAGATGACGGTGAAAACCGTAACCCTCGCAATACGAGATATCAAACTCGTAGCAATAGAGAACGACGACAACAAGAAGATGAAAATCCAGAATTGGTAAGGGTTTCACCCATGCCAGACAGAAGGGTAGATGCATTGGAAGAGCAAGTTCGAGGTGTGAATAGGGATCTTGCAAAAGTACTAGAGATACTCACACAAAGGACAGATCACCAAGCCCCCACTGACAACCATGACCAACGATCAAAAAGAGAAAAAGAAAAACAGCCTATAGAAGGTGTTGTAGAGTCGCGGAATCACGAGAAGGGTGGTTCGAAGGAGAAGTTGAGGTTACATACTCGGGACACTTCTCCTTCTTCCAATAAGTCTTCTCTAGAGAGGCATCCAAGTATGAAAGGAAGGTCTGACCTTAGAAAAGTGCTCAATGAAAAAAGAAAAGCACAGACTAGTATAGCAAAGTCCACTGCCGAAATTTCACAACCTTGGGCACCCGAGCTAAAGAAACTCCAAGACGAGCTTGGACATATGAAGAAAGAGTATAGGGGAAAGGCTCCTCTTGTGTTAGAAGAGCGCCTCAAGCAAACTGAACCACCATTCACAGATGACATCATGGAGGTAGAACTTCCTACTAAGTTCAAAATGCCAACTATGGCAACTTATGATGGTTCAAAGGATCCAGTCGAGCATGTTGATATATTTTGGACCTGGATGGAGCTCCAGGGAGTCCAAGATGCTATCAAGTGCAGAGCATTCCCTTTTACATTAGGGGGGTCTGCACGAGGGTGGTATAGGCAGCTCAAGCCAAGGTCTATCTCTTCATTTAAAGATCTTACTCGATCTTTTGTAACTCAATTCCTAGGAGAAAGAGATCATAGAAAACCAACCACGCACCTTTTGACTGTGCGTCAAAAATCGGGAGAAAGTCTCCCAGACTATGTTGTGAGATTCAACAATGAAGCGTTGAAAGTTGAAGGTTATAGTGATGACATAGCTCTAACCGCAATGATGGCTGGATTGAAAGACGAAAAGTTTTTGTGGTCTCTAGGTAAAAAGACTCTTGGTACTTACACAGAGCTCATTGCAAGAGCACAAAAATATATGAGCGTGGGAGAATTTCTTAGTGCAAGAAGGGCTCCAGAGGAAGGGGGTAGTAGTAAGCATTCAGAACATAAGAGAAAAGAACGAACAGAAGATACTACCCGGAAGTATGATCGTCTTGGGGATGATAAGAAAAGGAAGATGGAAGATCGACTTGATAAATAAAGTCTTCCTCTTACTAAGTTCAAGAAGTACACCCCCACCACCATACAAACACAACAACTACTCATGGAAATCCAGGATAAGAACTTGGTTAGGTGGCCATCAAGGATGAAGGCGGGATCTAATAAAAGAAATAAAGATAGATATTGTCTTTTCCACAAAGATCATGGTCACACCACCTCCGACTGTTTTGACCTCAAGGAGGAAATTGAAGCTTTAATTCAAAGAGGGTACTTAAAAGAGTTTGATGAGAAGAGAAGAAGGACAACATGAAGCTAGACCCGAACGAAAAAACCAAGACCGAGGAGGTCAAAAATCTTTAGGTGGTGACATAAGAACTATTTTTGGTGGACCAGCTGGTGGAGAGTCGAGTAGAAAAAGAAAGGCGAGCGCTCGAGAAGCGAGTCATGCCCCACCAAGATTCGAGGTCTTTTCTACTTCTATAATGCCTGTTCGAAAGGCAAGAGTAAATTTTGATGAAGAAGAAGTGGTTGATATCCATCAGCCTTACAATGATGCCTTGGTGGTGGTAATTATTGTGGCTAGCCTAAGAGTACATCGGGTCTTGGTCGATGGAGGTAGCTCGGTAGACGTACTCTCTCTCAGTGCTTTTGAAAAATTGGGATTTGGAAGAGAAAAATTAAAAAGAAGTCCAGTACCCTTGGTGGGATTTGGAGGAGAGCAGGTCATCCCTGAAGGGAGTATTGAATTACCAGCTACTTTCGGAGAAGAGCCCAACACCATCACTAAAATGGTAGAATTCAAAGTGGTCGATCGCCCATCAGTTTACAATATCATATTGGGAAGACCTACCATCCATGCTCTCAGGGCCGTACCTTCGACTTACCATCAAATGATGAAGTTCCCTACTTCATGAGGGGTAGGGGTAATAAAAGGGGAGCAAAAGGTCTCTCAAGAGTGTTACTACACAGCTATGAGGGATGCTACACAGGTAAACATGATCGCGGTAGAACAAACTGAGGAAGAGGTGCAGTCTGCAATGGACTTCCTGGCTGAAGAAGCAGAGCAACCTCCCTTAGTAGTACCGCCGAAAGAGTTCGAACAAAGAGAAATGCCAACAGAAGATATGGAGTCTGTCCCGCTTCTACATGAAGATAAGTTTGTCAAAATCAGGACAAGACTAGGGTCAGTAGAAAGATGACTTAGTAAATTTTTGAAAGAAAATATTGACGTGTTTGCCTGGACTCATGAAGACATGTTGGGTATCGACCCTAAAATCATGGTTCATCGTTTGAATGTCGATAATACCTTCCGTCCCATCAGACAAAAACGTAGAGTGTTTGACCAGACCAGGAACGAAGCTATAGCTGAGGAGGTAGAAAAGCTTTTAAAAGCAGTATTTGTTCATGAAGTACACTACCTGGACTGGTTGTCCAATGTTGTTCTTGTTAAAAAAGCTAATGGAAAATGGCGGGTATGTATAGACTTCACTGACCTCAACAAGGCATGTCCAAAAAATAGTTTCCCTCTACCTCGAATTGACCAGCTGGCGGACGCTACAGTAGGGCATGAGATGATGACTTTTATGGATGCCTACTCAAGTTATAATCAAATCAAAATGTACGAGCCTGACCAGGAGAAAACATCGTTTGGGACAAGTCAGGGGCTTTATTGCTACAAGGTTATGTCGTTTGGGCTGAAGAATGCAGGTGCGACCTACCAACGAATGGTGAATAAAATGTTTACAAGGCAGATTGGGAGAAACATGGAAGTCTATGTAGATGACATGTTGGTCAAGAGCCAGCAGGCAGACCAACATACCTTGGACTTAAAAGAGGCATTTGATGTGCTAAGAAGGTACCAGATGAAACTTAACCCGGACAAATGCGCATTTGGAGTAACTTCAGGAAAATTTCTTGGGTTCATGGTCCACCAAAGAGGTATTGAGGCGAATCCTGACAAGTTGAAAGCTGTCCTGGACATGGAGTCCCCAAAGAACCTTAAGCTGCTTCAAAGTCTTAATGGAAAAATAGCTGCGCTGAACAGATTTGTATCTCGGGCAACTGATAAATGTTTACCTTTCTTCAAGATTCTTCGGAAGGGAAGCAAGTTTGAATGGACGGAGGAGTGTGAGAAGGCCTTCATAGAGCTAAAGGATTACTTAAGCTCCGCGCCTCTACTCTCCAAGCCCATACTAGGTGAAGAATTATTTTTATATTTGGTTGTGTCAGAAACGGCAGTGAGCTCAGCTCTAGTAAGAGAAGAATGTGGAGTTCAACTACCTACCTACTATACGAGTAAAGTCATGTTAGACGAGGAGACAAGGTACCCGCAAATGGAAAAATTGGCACTAGCTTTAATAACCTCAGCTCGAAGGTTGAGGCCATACTTTCAAGTACATGGGATTGTAGTTCTGACAAATCACCTATTGAGGCAAGTTTTACAAAAACCGGAAGCGTCAGGTCGACTGATGAAGTAGGCTATGGAACTCAGTGAGTATGATATTCAATACAAGCCAAGAACTGCTATAAAAGGCCAAGTTGTGGCTGATTTTATAGCAGAGCTCACACCTGCAAAAGAAGAGACACATTTAACCCATGAAAGAGAACTTGTTGTAAACAAATAGCTCATCCGTCCACAAAGAGAAGGGTCCACATGGACACTCTATGTGGACGGATCTTTCAACATGAAAGGCTGCGGAGCAGACCTTATCTTAGTCTCACCTGACCAAGCTCACATTGAATACGCTTTAAGGTTTGGATTCAGAACTTCCAACAATGAGGCTGAGTATGAAGCACTTCTAGCTGGGTTGCGGTTAGCAAGGAAGGTAGGGGTAAGCCGTATCAAAGTGTTTAGCGACTCTCAAGTTGGTTATCAATCAGATAACAACAGAGTATCAGACCAAGGGAGAAAGGATGGCAGCCTATCTAGAAAAGGTTAAAAATCTTCTTTGCGCCTTTGAGTGGTGGGAGGTAAAACAAATACCACGAAAACTCTAATGCTAATTCGTTTCCACGCTTAGCATCCGCATACGAGACTGAGTTAAGTCGTACTATACCAGTAGAATTTTTACCCAACTCGAGTATAGATGATCTGGAAGCCATGGATATTGAACAGACATTGCAGTCGACCACCCCTTCCTGGATGGATCCCATTATAAAATTCTTAAAAGATGGGGAGCTACCTCTCGACAAAGCTGAAGCACGAAAACTTCAACGCCAAGCAACCCACTATATCCTAGAAGGAGATGTGCTATATAAGAGGGGTTTTTCTCTTCCACTACTTAGATGTCTTCTATCTGAGGAGGCGAACAACATAATGAAAGAGATTCACGAGGGAGTATGTGGTAACCATTCAGGAGGGAGGTCATTGGCTCAATAAATTGTAAGGCAAGGCTACTACTGGCCCACTTTACAAGAAGATACTAAGTCATTCTGTCGAAGGTGTGACCAATGTCAACGTTTTTCTATGGTCCCAAGACAACCACATGAATACTTAACAAATGTCACAAGTTCTTGGCCATTTGCTCAGTGGGGGGTTGACTTGATAGGACCACTTCCACGAGGAAAAGGTCAAACTAAATTTGCAATTGTAGCTGTGGATTATTTTACTAAGTGGGCTGAAGCTGAAGCCTTAGCTACAATCACCGAACGCAAAACTACCGACTTTATGTGGAGGAGCATAGTTTGTTGGTTTGGTATTCCTTATGCCATTGTCTCTGACAATGGGAAACAATTTGACAACGAGAAGTTCAAGTCTTGGTGTTCAGAGCTTTGTATTAAGCACTTCAAGTCCTCTCCTGCACATCCCCAAGCTAATGGTCAAGTGGAAGCGGCGAATCAAATTATCAAAAAGAACTTGAAAACCAAACTAGAAGGGTTGAAGGGGCTATGAGCAGAAAAGCTTTCTAATGTGTTATGGGCATATAGAACAACAGCTAGAACTTCTACAGGCGAGACTCCTTTCTCACTTGCGTTCGGAGCAGAAGCGATTGTGCCAGTTGAAATAGGTCTCAATTCTCCAAGAATACAACATTTCAATCCGGAGATAAATGAAGAATGCCTAAGGTTAAGCCTTGATCTCCTTGAAGAGCATATAGAGACTTCTCATCTCCGTGTTGCTGAGTATAAAAACCGGGTGGCACGATACTACAACTCTAGAGCCAAACCACGCAATTTCAAAGTGGATGACCCCGTTCTAAAAAAAGTATTGCCAAATACAAAGGACCTAAATAGTGGGACCTTAAGACCAACTTGGGAAGGACCGTACAAGGTCACTGAGGTAGTGAGACCGGGTACTTACAGATTGAAAGACCTCAACAACAGGGCATTACATCATCCATGGAATGCAGGGTACCTCAAGACCTTTTATCAATGATGTCTTTATAATTTCATTTATGTTTGAGTTGTTTCAACAATTTTCATTCAATGTAATTTCATTCCAATAAATGAAATGAGACCGCACTCTTTCAATTTCATAAACTTACTTGTGTTGAAAAGAACCAACAAAGCATAAGGAAAGACTACCACTAAGTGTGAATCTGAGCTCAACCCAGAACAAGCTACTTCAATAACTCACAAACTCAAGTAACACTTTAAGTTATAAAGTGCAGCTTGAGTGGAGGCCTACTGCTACTACTTTGTTTACTACTTGCACTATTACTACGCATTATGCCGCTACACTAACAAGAATGAGCGACAAGCACAACAAAAATTAAGTTTTTGAAAATTCTAAGTTTTATCAGGGGTAGGGCTATTTAGCCACACTTGATTGATAAAACTTAGAAAGAACAAAAACTTAAGTTTATTAAAAATTCTAAGTTAATTTTAGGTGCAGGGCTATTTAGCCACACTTGATTCACAAAACTTAGAAAGAACAAAAACTAAAGTTTATTAAAAATTCTAAGTTAATTTTAGGTGCAAGGCTATTTAGCCATACTTAATTGATAAAACTTAGAAAGAACAAAAACTAAAGTTTATTAAAAATTCTAAGTTAATTTTAGGTGCAGGGCTATTTAGCCATACTTAATTGATAAAACTTAGAAAGAACAAAAACTTAAGTTTATTAAAAATTCTAATTTCATTTAGGTGCAAGGCTATTTAGCCACACTTGGTTGATAAAACTTAGAAAATAAATAAAACCAATAAATGAAGGCAACATGAAATAAATCTGAAGATAAAAAGCAACATAAGTTCGGAGATATCCTAAATAAAATGAAAGCATGATGAAAACAGATTGTCCTACTTATAAGAAACTAAAGAGGAACAAAAATAAAAGATAAATCTAAGAAAGTCGTCATGCTGAATCGTCCACTGTCTCAATGTCGACAACAACATCGGTGCGGGAAAGGTTGAAACTCTCCCTAACAAACTTGAGATCAAGATCTGGAAATCTCTCGGTAACCTTCTTAAGTGCTCCTTTGACGCCGAGGTCGAAAAGAAAAACTTTCAGGTCTGCATCCTTATTGACAGATTGAAGTATAGCAAGCAGTTCGCCTTCATCCTGAGTTTTAGCTTTGAGTGCGCCAAACTTAATCAAGGTATTTTTTAGCCTATCAGAAGTTTCATCTAAGTTCTTCTGCACTTCAACTAGTTCACTCCTCAACTTATTCTTCTTAACGCACTCTTCCTCCTACAATCGTGCGCTATCAAATAAACTTCTCTCACAAAGTTTCACAGTGTCTTCAAGAAGAAGAATATTTTTCTCCATCTGTACGCAGGCCATGTTCATCCTAGCCCCAGCCTATAATGCCGAAACAATCGTTTAACTCATCTCAGTGAAAGAAAAATACAAGAAATGATTAGAGTGAAACAATAAATACCTTTAAGTATTCCTCAATAGACGAGTCAACTAGAGCTGGAGTGGTCAAGGACCGTGCACAATCTCGATCAAGTAGCAGAACAGTCTGAAAATTTGAACTGATAAGTGCAATTTCTTCCTTAAAAGACATATCATCCTCTCCAAAGTAAACACAATCAGGATCAGCTATAGAATGTCGAACATCACGGTGAGACGAAGGGCCCGCACTCAAACTTGGGACTGTAGTAGGTAAAGATTTTTTACCAACATCTGACTCACGACGACGTTTTACGACTGAAGTCCCAGGACGATCAGATTGTTTTTTAGTTACTTTCTTTGGAGCTTTAGTAGAAGCATCTACGCAGTTTTTGGCGTTTGCCGGTTTCAATGAATCTGCGAGCTGCCTCACCTGACATAGCTAAAAAAAATGAAGTGCCAGATATGTACTATTTTGTGGTACAACATATATACAAATTACAAAGACTTATTGGTATCTTCAACAAAAGGTCGAGCAAGGCGAGAAGCAACGAGTAGTTCGTCTGATAGAAGGATGACAGAGTTACGATCTTGAACTGGAATACTCAAAATATCGTTAACTATCTTTTTAGTTGGTTGAGACAGTTGAATGAGTTCCAAATCTCTCACTGCAGTAAAAGAAGAATGAGTTAATGAACAAGTGTGAAGCATGGGAGAGGCAGTTTGTAAAAATTTCCAAGAGTGAACCTACCAGAACTCTTAAAAAGCCTAGGAACTCGATGAGTATGATCTTGTTTAGGTATTAAAGACAACCAATCACCACCCACAAAAAACCATTGATTTTTCCATTTCTTTGCACTAGGAGGAATCTTCAATAGCTTATCACCACGGGAGGCAAAATAATACATGGATTTCTCCCCAGGTAAGCTCTTTAGTCGATAAAGGGCATGGATAATTTTATAAGTTAAAGAAGATCCACCACTATGGAGATGCCAAAGAACCCAAATCCCAAGTAGAACGGTCCAACCATTTGGAGCAAGTTGAGCGGGAGCTAACCCCACATAATTCAAAACTCTCTGAAGGAAATGATGAAGAGGAAGTCTAACTCCACATTTGAACGTGTGTAAGTGAAAACTGACTTCTCCCATAGGGGGTCATGAATAGTCTCGCCCACTTCAAGACACCTAAGAGTAATGGATGAAGGTATATCATACAACGTTCTAATTCATTTCAGGTGTCCTAAGGTAATGGTAGAAGGATAAGAATCTATCTCGGAATCATCCTCGTGAGTACTCGGTTTAGTTTCAGAACTCGAACCCCCCGAATCTTCTTTGCTCTCAGTTTCATAATTAGAATTTACGTCAGACATCCTAAAATGAAAAAGGATTCTATCTTAAGAGACTTTTGAAGCAACAACTATTTAGACGTACAATTAAAAGACAAAAAAGTGCTTAGAGGAAGACCAATATGACATACCTGAATTCGGCAAAGAGGAAAGAATCGTCTATGGTCCTCTAAGTAAATCACGTGACCGCAAACACGCCTACAAAAGAATGCGAAAGTTCAAGGTTAGACGTGAATATTGAAGCTACAGCGCTAAAATAAAAAAAGATTGAATGCACGCAGGTCAAAGCATGACCCGCGGGTATTTCCACCCCCAGGAAAAAAAATTAAAACCACGCGGGTCAAAACCTGACCCGCGTGCAAACCCGAGGGGTCAAGTTTTGACCCGCGGGTCAAAACACCTACTGGTTTTTTAAAAAAAATTAAATTTACATGAACAGTGCCAAACGCTGTTCTTTACTTTTTTTTATTTATTTTTATTTTTTTTCATTCCTTTTTCCTCTAATTCTTTTTCCTACTCTTTAATTCTACTCTCGATTTATGTATTTTTCAATCCTCAATCCATCACATTCAGTTTGTCAAGCCCTAAATTATTAAATTTCTACGTTTTAAGAGAATTTATCTTAAACTTAGAAAGGGGGCAATATGTACCTGATAATTTGACGCCCTACCACGGTTGTTTCTACTGGATGAGAAGGCAAACCTGTAAAATTGAGAAATTGAAGAAGACGATGTCAAAGAGAGTTTTCGAATAAAAGAAAGAAAGGAAGAGAGAATTTAAAACTTACCAGTTCTCCAAGTTCTGAATTATGGAAGAATGTGAACTTTGATATTTATAGAGATTTGATCTTATCTCATGATTTGATTTGATCTTATCCCTGATTTGATTCTTATCTCCTGATTTGGTTGATATCTCAATCGTTGGATCGAGACAAAGGCAATGGCTCAGATCTCTTAATTAATTTATGATGATATCAAGTCCAACAAAGATTAAAGCACCTGGTCTACCGTGGTACTTAGGCACCTGGTCTGATCGCGGTACTTGAGCACAAAAAATTAGGGAAAATTAAATTTTCTTTGGTGGTGGAGGCTTTAAAAGAATTTTTACGAATTTTTACTTTGAATATTTTCGGGAAATTAATTGAAGCACAATCCCACTTTGAAAGAATACTCCCAAGTAGTATTGAACTCGCATCTCAACTCAACTCGGGAGTAGGGGGCCTCTGTTGTGGGGTGAAATTGGTTTACACGTGGAATTTTACAACTGGATAAGATTTGTCTACGCACCTGGTCTGACCGCGGTACTTGGGCACCTGGTTGAAGGCACCTTGTCTGACCGCAGTGCTGGGCACCTGGTCCGAAGCACCTGGTTCGAAGCACCTCTCCTAGGCACCTGGTCCAAGGCACCTCATCTGACCGCAGTCTTCGACATAGACCTAATACTTAAGATTGAATACAAGTATCCACTTGAGAAACGACATGTGGCACAACCCATAAGCGACACGTAATTGAGAAGCAATACATGGCCCAATCCCGACGCGACACGTGGCACAATGATGTCATCAACCTAATCTCCTATAAATAGGAGAAGAAATTCATTCATTAGGTAACTAATTTCGACTACTATTCTCTCAGGCACACTAGCTCTGCTTGCTCTGACTTTAGCATCGAAGGGTGTTAGGCCAGCACCACACTGGTGTTCTTTTCCTTTCTTGTGCAGGTACCTACGTAGCACGCCGTTGAAGTAGCGCACTACCTCCGACTCGTCCCATAAATTAAGTTCGTTGCCTACGTGGAAGCTATCCGTTTTTACGCAACAACACTAATAATTCCCAAATCTTTTCTCAAACTTTATTCAAGGACCCGAGGTTTGATTTCGGGAATTTAGAAATTTTTTTTTATATTGATTTGTTTATTTAGTATTTTTAATTACGGAAAATTATTTGCTAGCTTTTGCTAAGTGCATTTTGGTTAATTGATAATTAACCATAATTAGTTCTTTTAAAAAAATTGTAATTAACCATGGTTAATTTTGTTTGAGGGCTAGTTAGCAAAGAAAAGAGGAGGAAGGGTTTGAAATTAAAATTGGGAGGTGGAAGGATTTGGTGTTAATTTGAAGGGGTGGAGGGACTTGTAAATAAATTTCTTTTAGTTATTATTTAAAATTTGGAAAAACAAAAGTATAAAAGGGAAAAACAAGAAAAGAAAATACAATTCCATTTTATTTTTCTTCTTCTCCAACTGTAGCCGCCACCCCCCCCCCTTTTTTCTCTCAAAAATATCATCCACTCTCTTTTCTCTTGGATCTTGGAGCAATTTGAAGGGGTTTTGTATGAGTCATGTTGGAATCACTATCTTAGGGAGATTCAAACAAGTCTTGGAAGGAAATTTGATCAAAAACTCAAGGTATTGACTAACCTAGATTTTCATTTTTGGCAAGCTTTCCATAATTTTGATTGGAGTTTCTTCAAGGATGTTTTTATGAAGGTTCTTTTTTATTGTTGAATTCTAGAAATAGTGGTTTAATTGATGTTTATGAATCCTAAGTATCACCTCTTAAGTGTTCTTTAAAGGATAAAAGACATGGGTGGATGCAAGCTTTTTAAAAACTCCATTAATGGAGGTTTTGAAGCTTTGGTGTTCTTTGATTTTTGGGATTTCTTGACTATGACTTTAAGTTTCTCAAATCTAGAATTTAAGAGTGTTCATATGATTATAAGATGTATGAAAAACAACTTGGAAAGGAAGAGAAATGAATTTTGATAGATTCTCAAAATTGGCCAAAATCCTAGTTTTAAAACTTGGCTAGTTTCGGGTGTTTCTTTGTTTAATCTTGAAAGTTATCAATTCTGGAAATTTTGGATGTTTGTATGTATATTTTATACATGGAAAACACATTGGAAGATCAGCTTAATGAGTTTTGGTATATTTCCATTTTGACCAAAAAAATTGCACTTTTGTTGGACTAGTTTTCTTGTTTTTGGGTGTTTCTTGACTTTTAGTGAAAGTTTATCAATTCTGGAGCATTTGGTGTTTAAATATATATATATATATATATATATATATATATATATATAAACAAGGAAACCACCTTAGAGCATCAATCTAATGATTATTGCATAAGTATTTCTTATTTGGCCGAAAATTGCATCCCGAATCAACTAGTTTTGGAACTTGTATCACTAACCAAGTTTTGAGTTATTTGTGGTTGTTATTTTTGATTTGTAAATATTATATTAGCCTAAACATATATAGATTAACTTGTTGTAGGCCAAAGGCGAGTGGATATACGTGGAGCCAACTTTGAAGGTGAGAACATAAAAAATCGGAAGAGTGAATGGCGAGCATTTACGGGTTTTGTTTTCCCGAGTTGATTGAAACGGGAAAGTGTGGTGTAGGTGGTTGATTTATAGTATGGTTGGAAGGGTTAAGAGTATAAGAGAATTATGAAAACAAATAATGATTCCGGTAGTGGCTAAAGGGCCGAAATGTTAATTAACTTAAACCGGTTCATGTTTTGATAGTCGATCATTTAAGTATGCCTATTTGCGTTATTATTATGTTCATAGTCCATGAACGAGTCATATACTGGATTTGGGGCTATGATTATGCATACTTGATACATTTTGATTATGCTCGATATATAGTTGTGATCATGAACCTCGAGAATATGTGAGACTTGAACATTGTATGAGCAAAGATTGAGTCATATGCCGGATTTGAAAAGTAGATCTATTTACCCCTGTTGATTCTAAGTCTCGTTATATGACATTGTTGTGAAGAAGCATGTTTAATTCATTTCATGTCATACATGCCATTCATGCATATCATGTGATCGTTATGTGGCCATGGGGTCGTAACCCATGTAACGGTGTATGGATGTTGGATGTTACATGTGTTTACTGTGGCAGAGAAGTGTTGGGAGCTCCACTGTGCTATGAAAAGAATGGCCCGGGTGCTAGTGAATTGAGATAGTTTGAAACTGAAATGAGTTACGGCTCGAAGGTTGATTGATTTTGTAATATGGGCGTAGTGAGACGCCGGGTTTGTATTGGTAATGCTTGTGATATCAAAGAGGAAGGAATTATGTATTTAAAGATGTTATGACTAGTTGATATCATCCATACGTAAAGCATTTGTTCATACACATTTTAAGCATGTTATTATGTTCTTTCGCATTCTATCACGGTCATTCCGCATCATTGTTCATATTCTTTTATTTTCATTGAGTGTCATGCTCAAAGAAATTCTAAATCACCTTTCAGGTATTGTTCAGGGGTGAGGACGTGGAGCGGCAGGTGGTGCACGTTGATGGCCCGAGATGGATGATTTTGGATTGGTTTAGAGTCACGCGAGCCATGGGTTTTGGAAGTTGTTTGAAAGTTGTGCTTTCATTTTGGAGTTAAAGTCTTTAAACCTTATGTATATGTATATTTTGTTATGTTTATCGTTTAAAATTGGTGCACCAAACTTTGCTATTTTATTTTGATATTTGAACTTTTTGTGATCTTCTAAACCGGCCGATGTGCCGATGATTTCTGGAAAACAGGTTTATTTTATGTAATTTTTGTATTTAAGGCATGGAATTTACGAATACTACATGCCGAAATTTTCGATATTTGAATAAGTAATTATTTTTGGGTTTAAGTTTTTGATTTGCTTCCGCTTGCGTAGCCGCGGCCAGTTTTTTAAATAAGTCGGGTCGTCACAATAAAACACAAATATGGAAAACCAAGTTCATCAAATATAGCAAGTCAATTAAAATAAGAACAATTATTCCTAATCAACATCTCAACTTATAAAATTCACAAATATTAAACCAAAATGTGTTTCTTCTTAATTTTTACTCCTAAATACTCTTCATTATCATCTCAATGACTTATGACATTCAAATGTATTCATATTTTACAAGAAAAAATAGATTTTATGAAAAACAACATTTCAGTCACGGTTTTACCATGTAAATTCTTGCAACATTTCTATCAACTTTGAAAAATCATATCTTTTTTTATACTAATTGAAACGGGATAATTCTTGTTCTCAAATCTTTGTTTACAAGTCTATTTTCAGGTAAAAATAACCATAAATAATTAATTTCAAGTAATCAGAACCGAAAAAATCCCGTAATAATAAGTGCTCAGAAATTTTTAAAACAGTGAATTTATTTGATTGTCAAACTTCAAAAAATCATAACTCTTAAACTACAAATCCAAATTAGTTTATTCTTTTTCCTATGAGTTTGTATTTAAATCTTGTTTTAAAAAAAATAACCCTAAATATTCATATAAAAATCCAGGTTTCAATTAAAGTACAGTTCGCACATGTGAATTACTATATTTTAAAGGGAAAGGACTTACCTTGGTTTGAAGTAGTATATAAACGTGTTGCTCTGAGTTAGCGGGCGTGAACGGGAGTAAAAACGTAGAGAGAAACGTTTTATTTGAGAGAATATGAGTGTGTGTTGAGTGTTCTCTAGGGTTGTAGAAGAGGCTCTATTTATAGCCAAATAGAAGATTTGAATGGAGATAATAAAAATAGAGATAAAGATAAAGATAAATCATAAATTAGATAGTTCATCTCCTTCCAAATTTAATCTCAAACCAAATCTCATTTAAATTTATTCTTCCAATTATCTTCTTCTAAATCTAATCTCAAATTAATTTTTTGCTTTAAATTTATTCTTCAAATTATCTCATTCCAAATAAAATCCTCATTTAATTATTCAAAAATAAAAACAAAACCAATTTTACTAATAAGACGTATTTAAAATAAAACACCAATTATCGTAAAAATCATTTAAATTTTTTTTTTTAGAAATAATTAAATTTTGTTAATTTTAAATAGCATCGGACAAAAATAGGGGTCTACAAGAGTTTTCCAAGCAATTAGAAAAAATAAACTTATCTCGTAGGAAAAAAGAACCTTAGACATTAATTCTCTATTAGATGAAACAAGAGATGATAGTCTTAAACTCTCTTTGGTGGAAATTTTTTTAGCTTCTAGTAATGTGAATGTTGAAGCATTAAAAAAATTGATGAAACGTGTGTGAAGATTTTAAAAATAAATTGAAATTGATTGTGTTGGAGATAATCTATTTATAATCCAAACTACCAGCAAGGAGGAAAAAAGGACGATTGTAAAGACCCGACTTTAAAAAAAATACAAGATAATATTTTTGGCAAAAACCATACTTTCTCAATCTTGGGATGCACAATTCTTTTTTCCATTCAAGGAAAATGAGACAAAAAAAATCCATGAACTCAAATCTAATTTAGGACAATATGCCAAGAAGAAAAACACCAAATACACTTTAGTTTACATTCACAATTCAAGTTATGGGCTAAATGTAAACCAAAAGTACAATACAACTCAAAGCCTAAAGTTACAATCCACGTGTTGGGATTAATACCCTAGATCTTGTAAATTTATATAAACATTATTTATTTTGAATAAATTTAACATGAATAAAATTATATTCTTTTAAGTGAATCTGTGTGTTGCTGTATATATTCAATATAACGCATTCAAAATTACCTAAAAGCTCATGAGTTGTTTAGATGTAATCTCGACTGAGTATGTGAGTCATACATGAGGATCCAGTTGAGATAGTAACTCAAATAGTCTACAATAAATGCAGAGAATGTAATATTGACGATGTGAACGACATTTCACTGGAAATTATGCCGAAATGAGGGTTCGACATCGACAGATAGGGGTAAACTCTTTCTTCTTCGAAAATGTCGTCGTTGTCGACAAAATCACTCTATCGGTGGACATATCGTCAGAATGTTGTCGGTGACGTGTCAAGCATCAAATATTCAGGTGGAGGAATCATGAATCAGGAGTCAGGAATCTTCCACCTTTCTCTCAAAATGTCGCTCAATGTCAACGACAAACTCAAAATTTCGTTGGAAATATTGTAGGAGTAGATTCAAAATATTTTATTATGACTTTCTTTTTCTGAAAAAAGGAGGTTCTTACATGGCCATGGATAGAGGGAGAAAGGCTCGCCTGAACTGAAAATTTTTACAAAACATAAATGAAATCATTTTAATTCAATTCAGCCTTGAATTGACAGCAAAGCCAAAGAAAAGATATACGTGGAGAGAGGCTTGATACCTAGTAAATCAAGGCATTGTTAAGTTGGAGAGAAGAAGTTTATAAAAAATCGTGAAACACATAAGAAAAAATTAAATGGACTTCAAGATGAATTTTATTTATTAGAAAATTTAATATTCATTATTTTTTTTCATTTAATTAAAAGTAAATTAACATTATTTTTCATTTATATAAATTAATAAACATTATTTATCAGTTTTATTTATTTTTGTTTCTTTCTTTTTCTTTGTGTGTAATATTTGTTTCAATGTTCAATGTTCATTCACTATATAGGCCTTTTATAATAGTATATTTCAACAGATTTTTATTTTACATTTTATATTTTACTATATTTAACATCATTTGTAAGTTTATAATTCCATTATTGGATATATTATGACTTAATTAAGCTATTATAAAAGTGTCATTCAAAAAGTCCAAAAAAATCATCTATATTTCCATCATTTCCATGATTTTTCCAAGAATGTCTGTTGATATCAACATTTCCATCGATATTTCAGAAAATTTGAACCTTGACATTCCCGTCGACATCGACATTTAACTCCTTGAGTGGATGGATAAGGTTGGGGGACTTTATTTTGTTTACATTATTGATACGGTTCACTTTGTACTGATTATAAATGATCTTATCCGAATCATTCATGTGAGTAACATGGAAGTGGAGGTATCATGTACAATAATGGTTGTACATGACTGAACCAGGATTTTTATTAATTCCTTAATAATAACATTTTATAGGAAATGATTAAATCGTCACTCAGATTATCAAGCGTGATAGATTTTAATCTTGAGTATGTTATGAACTCCTACTTATGAAGTTGTGTCCTTTGATTCACATGGTTGAGTGTGATCTTTTGATACACTCAATACACTACTGTTTTGGAGATATTACGAAATTAATAGCTGTGAACATTTCTACACAAAATGGAATTAACAATTTTTCTATTATGACGGTGTCAGTGCAACACTTCACCATTTTAGGAAGTTTAGTTAACTCTTTTGTTATAGTGATTTGGTATTTGAACAATGAGACATCTCGTCTTCTACTAATCATAGAAGTATTAATTTATAGCATGACTATAAAAGTTGTACATTAGAGAATCACTGGGTACACAAGGATACAAGAGATAATTACAGGGATAGAACGGTAATTTAACGCAGGTGTAATTATGAGTTTTACCATGTGAAAGATACATCACATCTTTACTTGATATCTAATGGACATAACATAATCTATAGTAAGGGGAATTCAACTTGAAGGGACTGCTTTACTAAATTGGCTGAGTTTATTTAGTAAATTAATTAACATTTAATTTAGGATCCATCAATATCGTACAATTGTGATCAAATCTTAAAGTGAAAACTTATGGTTTTTGAAAAACTAAAGCCTTTTACTTACATTGACTAAATTATGGAGAATTGGTAGGAGGTTTCTTTACAGCATCAAGCCTTCTATGCTATATCTCGATCGAACAAGCAATTGGTGGGATCGAACTTTAGAAGAAATTAGGAAGAAGAAAATAATTTTTCTTCCTAAAATATAAGGCAAAAATCGGCAGTAGGCATAGGGAGGAAGAAGGGAGAACTTCAATTTCTAAGGAATTGAATTGGTGTGTTTATGAATAACTCAAGCTTCTTATTTATAAGCTAATAGAATATCTAATCAATTTTTTAGGGAGATAAATATAAAAGAAAAAAAAATTTCTCTCTCCCTTATCTCCCACATGGTTGAAAAAGCCAATAGAAAAATATTAATTTTTCTTTATTTTCTTTATCTCGGGTAATTATAATCTACATAAATATTTTAGAATGTAAATCAACTAATTAAATAAAATACATGTATATGGCCGAAAATACCAGTATTTATTAATTAATAAATCTAATTTATTTAATTAATTATTTGGGCCATTTTCAATTGGGTTCATTAATGGGACAAGTACAGATGTAGTCCTTTTAAAGTAAATATTTTCTTTAATGTTTAGATTCTATAATAATTTCATATAGAAACTATTTTGTTGATGTCATCAACAATTTAGCTCTTTCATTTTACTAAAATAACCTTTTTATAAATACAATTTGAGAGACGGGGAAGGGAGATAGGATTCAAAGGTTATTTTGTAATTGGAGAGAGAAGGTATGTACATTTAAAGCCATGATTATGTAATTGAAGAGAGAAGGCTTATACATTCAAAGCGATGATTGTGTCAAATATCTTATTATTCCTAATAATTACATTTTATAAAAATATGGAGGATCCAGGTTGTTTTTCAAATCACGATCTCATTTGATCAATCAACTTTTTGAATCAACTACTTTAATATTTTCCATGTTGTTTGTTGAGTGATACAACATAAATTAGTCTTCAAAGATTATTTTTTCAGGTTTTTATATTATAAATTATGATTTATATATGATAGTTAAAAGCAACACGAAAAGTAGGAGATGATGAGATATTATACTTAAGAGTACCATACATTGGTTGGTGAAGTAAATGGATACAAGGACTTTGTGTTGTATATAGAGGTATACCATTTAAAAGTTCATGTATATTACAAAGGTTAGATCTTTAATACTCTCCAAACCCTTAAGAATACTGAGTTCGAAAATATATAAACCATGATCAGCACTAGGGAAAACACTCTCCAAACCTTTAAGAATATTGTTATGTTATCAGATACAAATACCAACCCATCACGATCATCTAAAACACCCATAAGTTGATTAAAAAACCACTCCCATGAAGCATCATTATAAGAATCAACAATGGCAAAGGCAAATGGGAAAATTTGCTCATTACATGCAACAAGCATTGTAACAGCAAACTTGTTTTTAGAAATATCACATAAACACACTATAGGTTGACAATGCCTGCATCCTTTATTCAAGCGTGATAAAGCCCTAAAGAAATATTTGAAACGACCATCAACATCAGTTACATAACTGGTGGCTGAACCTGAAAATAATAATTAGTAATAAAATTAAGTATGTGTAATGTTTAAAAAGCTGATGTATATTGTGTATATTAACAATACATGGGTTTGTCTTCTCTAACATGTATACAGATTGAGGGATTTGAGACTAAGATTTTTCAGGAATATAACCCCGAACGTCATCCAATGTAGCCGCGCACTAGCCATGCAGTTATACGATATCTCTACACCATGCTCAGACAACATATGAGACCTTACATCTGGTGCACAATTCAATTATGATACCCCGTAGGTCCTTACCTTTCCATTCATGCATTCTTTGATAATAGTAACAATGGTTTGTCTATTACGATTCTGCACAACTTCCAATACGTACCTATGAAGTTCAATAAACTTTAGTACTGTAAAAAGATCGATATTTCCTATATGTCCAACTCTCATAAAACTAGTTACAACTTTCAATTGTGCATGCAACAACAAGTAAACTGGTTACAGGTTTTAAATATAAAATTATCCCTAATTGATAATGCTAGTAAAGCATTATGCAAGGCAACCTTAGATAAAAAAAAGTGTGACCAACCTTGATTGAGAAACCAATTGGTAACCTAGCAAAATTAATTGAACTATGAATGTATGATGAAGAATCATAATCACTATTTATATTCACTTACAAACTTGGTAGAGCATAAAACATTTCGTAAAATATATCATAATCAACAATCAATGAACTATTTTCAGATCCAACATGTGAATAAAACATTGAACAACCATCGAACATCTCTATTGTCAGAAATTTCAAATCTTTTTTTTTGTGATACTACTTAAACCTATTGAAATAAACAGGTTAAGGCTACTTATACCACTAGATAAATTTAAATGGTTCATAACTTTACTTCTTAAAGAACGATAGTCCATAATAATTCACATAATTTTCATCATCATTCCATTTACCATTGTACAACATTCTGATGGTTATTTTCTTGCAATCTGATGAAATAATAAATAGAAGTTATTATCTAAACACACAACACATTATATGTACAAAACAACAAACACGTTATGAAAAGACATAGATGAAAAAATCAGCTCAAGGTTATCAAGAATCATGTCAGATTTTCTATAATTCATTATACTTTATTTTATGGATATTAAAATACACCAACAAGATACTTCTGACACAAAATTTTGACTAGTTTGGAAAACCAAAATGGGATTCATCTATGAATACATAGAAGAGGAAATCTAAGATTGTTTCTTCATAATTCATTTGACTTACCGATTTTGCAACTAGTTTTCTAAAGAGATATGAAAAATCTTCAAGTTTCTAACATATGTTGCAGGTGGAAAAGAAGCAACTTAGTCTCTCAATAGCTTTTAAGATAAACATATAATTAAATATTAAAATTTACTCATAATCCACTGCAACATGCCGACCAACAATCGCAACAAATTAGATAAAGATTGAAAGAAGCTGCTTTACAAAAATGGAAGAAAAATGATAAAACCATGATTGTATCACTCAAATTTGTTTATTCTTACCATTATTATTCCTAATAATTACATTATATAAAATTATCAAGATTCGAGGTTGTTTTCTTCAAATCATGATCTCATTTGATCAATCAACCCCTTGAATCAGCTCATAAAATTTGAATTTAATAAAAACAATCCTACTTGCGTACATAAGACCTTGTAGATTATTAACATTATTTTTCTTTTTGGGGAAATTTTTTATGGCATCATTTTTTTCATTAGGTTCTTGTTTTTTGTGAAACAACATAAATTGATAGTGAAAATCGATTGTCAAATTCACATATAAGGTAATAAAATTGATTGTCAAGCAATTGATATTTAATATGAGAGATGATGAATACATTCCTAACTGAAATTGTGTAAGGGTAACAATGTAAAGACATAACTATAAATATTAATAAATAATAACTAAAAGCCAAATTTATTAATACTTTTAGAAGTCAACATTGAAGTAAATATTTTCTACAAATGAACTAAATATGTCAATTTCCATTGATTATTAATCCTATTGGGCTAGAAATTCTCTCTTAAATTAAATAAGTCCAACTTAATCAATTATATAGTTTAATATTAATTTATTTATTAATTACCATTTAAATAAAATACTTTATTTAAATAATTAATAATATCAATATTTTCTCCCTTAATTAAATATCATCAAGCAATCTTTAATCATTAATTTTCATTAATATTCATTATTTAAATAATTAATAATATTAATTGATGATATTTTATTATTAATTAATAATATTAAATTAATTATTAATTTTTATTTTAATTAATTAATTATTTAAACAATTAATAGTATTTCAATTATTAATTACCATTTAAATATACTCAATATTTAAACAATTAATTATGTTTAATTAATAATATTTCATTATTAATTTCTTGTTTAAATAACTCATTATTTGAACCATTAATAATGTTTCTATTAACTACCATTTAAATATACTCAATATTTAAATAATTAATATTGTCTATTTAAGTAACCTAACTTACTTAAACTATTTATTTATTCAATAGTCAAATGATTTTGAGACTACCATATTTGGGCTAGCATAGAGATCTGATGGACCTATAGATTATAGGCTTAATAATTAGTCAATTAAGTGATTAACTCATAATTAGTTAATTACTTATTATCTAATTATGAATGATTTCACTATAGATTAATAGCGAAACTACCCTCACTGTAGATGAGTTATGTCTATTTAGTTTATCTTATTTATATCTGTGGTATATCTTTCATATGGAAAACTCAATAATTATAGATGGATTAAATTTACTGTTTTGCCTCTGTAATTACCGTTTTATCCTTGTGCTCCCACTGATTCTCCAATGAACATTATATGTAGTCATACTAGAGATAAAGTACTTCTGTGACCAATAGAAGTTGTGACGCCGCTTGTTCATGTCTCGAATAAGTACATCAAGGGAGTTTTCTAAAGTTTCTAGAATGATTAGGTATCGTACTAATATCGTCATTTTTAGAAAACTGATGAATTTCATCTCGTGTAAATGTGTTCCCAGCTATTTATTAGGAATGACGTCCTAGAACTTGTAATTTTTTAATAAAAATAATTTATTTCAAATAAATTAAATAAATAAACATAAGTTCTTTCTATTATCTATATTGATTCAATGAACGATATCAGAAATATATGAAAATATATTAGTATCAAACATTCAAATAGTAAAACCAAAAGCTACTCTTATGAAATCACGACTAAGTATGTGAGTCATACGAGAGGATTAAAGTCGAGATGAATAACTTAAAGTGTCTACAATAAATGGATAACGTTTGGGAACATTATCCTGATAACAATGTTGATAGTTGGCCATTTTATATATAGACAAATGATCTAATCTTGATCATTCATGTAGGTGACATGAAATGGAAGTATCATATGTAATGTTGATTGTATAAGACATGACCACGATATTTGATCAATATCTCATTAGTACCGTTTACGAGAAATGATCGAATATCAAACTAAGTTTATCAACCATGATAAATCTCAATCCTGAGTAAAATGTGGACTCCTATTCGTGGAGTTATGTTCTTTGATTCACGTGGTTGAGAGTGATTTGATATGAATGCTTAACACACTCCTGTTTTAGGAACATAACGAGATAGTAGCTAGGAACACATTTACACGAGATGGCCAAGACATGAACAAGTGGAGCCACGACTTCTATTGATCACAGAAGTATATTATCTGTAGTTTGACTACAAATAATATTCATTAGAGAATCAGCGGGAACACAAGGACAAAGTGGTAATTATAAGGGTAAAACAGTAAACTTAATTCGCCTGTAATTATGAGGGTTCCATGTGAAGGATTTATCACAGATATAAATAAAATATCAACTAAATGGACATAACTCATCTATAGTGAGAGAAGTTCAGTTATGAATCTATAGTAGAATTATTAATAGTTAGATAATAAGTAAATAACTGATTATGAGTTAATCACTTAATTGACTAATTATTAAGCCCATGATCTATAGGTCCATCGGGTCTCTATGCTAGCCCAAATATCGTAGTCGCGAAATCAAATTGAAGAAGTGAAAATTTTAAGTAAGGTGAATTACTTAAATAGGTAATATTAATTTTTTAAATATTGAGTATATTTAAATGTTAATTAATATAAACATTATTAATTGTTTAAATAATGAGTTTATTTAAACAGGAAATTAATAATGAAATATTATTAATTGTTTAAATATTGAGTGATATGTTATTATTACTGCTTACTGAATAGCACGTGAATGAGATTAAGGGCTTTATACTTGAAATGTGTCTTACATGTATCATATGGAAATAGAGTGAGATGTGTGTCATGATAGAGTCATATACTGTTTGGAGGAATTGCTCTATTCGTGCTCGTTGAGCCGAGATTACTTCTTATGATGAGAGTTTTTAGCTAGCATTATTATTACATTCATTTTCATACCATTCCATTCATACATTTCATATACTTAATGAATGGCCATGGGGTCGTAACCCGTGTAATGGTGAGTGGTTGTTGGACGTTACACGTGGTTACCATGGCTGGGATATTGTGTAGCTCTTAGGCGCTGTGTGGTTGTGACGACCCGACTTATTCAAAAGAAGTCGGTCGCGGTTACGCAAGTGGAAGTAAATAGTTTAAACCCAAAATAATACTTTTTATAAAATATAGAAAATTTCGGCATGAAGTATTCGTAAGGTTCATGCCTCACATACAATACAAAATAAACCTGTTTTTCCAGAGTTCATCGGCTCGTTGGCAGGTTCAGAGTTTCATAAAACTATACTAAAAGTAAAGTTCGGTGCACCGATTTTAAAGTATTATACAAACATAATATACATAATGTTTAACTCAAAATCAAAGAAAACATAAGTCAAAGCTTGACTCCTAAATTTCCAAAATATAAGGCTCGCGTGCCGGAAACCAATCCAAAAGCTCCACCTCATCATAGTCAACGAGCACCGCCTGTCACACCACGCCCTCGTCCCCGAGTGTTACCTGAAAGGTGATTTAGGGCACCTTTGAGCATGACACTCAGTGAAAATAAAAGAATATGAACAATGATGTGGGATGACTATGATATAATGCGAAAGTATATGACAACATGCTTAGAATGCTAATGAAGTACAATGCTTTATGTTTGGATAATAACAACTAGTCATAACATCTCTAAACCATAATTTCCTTCTCTTTGATACCACAAGCATTGCCAACATAAACCCGGCGTCTCACTACGCCCATATTTCAATTCAATCATTTCTTGAGCCGTAGCTCAACTCGGTTTTCAAACTATCTCAATTTACTAGCACTCAGGCCATTCTTTACATAGCACACCGGAGCTCCATCACCTCTTCGCCACGGTAACCACGTATAACGTCCAACACTCATACACCGTTACACGGGTTACAACCCCATGGCCACATAATAATCACATGATATGGATTAAACATGCTTCTTCACAACAATGTTATATAACGAGACTTAGAATCAACAAGGGTAAATAGATCTACTTTTCAAATCCGGCATATGACATCAATCTTAGTTCATACAATGTTCAAGTCTAACATATTCACATGGTTCATAATCACAACTAGCTTCCGAGCATAATCAAGAAAAGTATCACATATGCATAATCATAGTCCCAAATCCAGCATATGACTCGTTCATGGACTATGAACATAATAACAAAGCAATTAGGCATGCTTCAATGAAAAACTATGAATCGGTTAAACTAATCCACATTTCGACCCTTTAGCCACTACCGGAGTCGATATCCGTTTCCATAATCCTCTTATACTCTTAACCTTTCCAACCATACTATCATTCAACCACATACACCACACTTTCCCATTCAAAATAACTCGGGAAAACAAAACCGTGAATGCTCGCCATTCACCCTTCCGATTCTTTATGTTCTCACCTTCCCCGTGAATCACCGCTCGTTCTTGGCCTTCTAATTCCAACTCTTGTTACCGTTTTTGTGAAATTTTTGGATTACCGAATCCAACACCACCTATACAACGTCAAATTAGAGCCCAATCAAGTAAGACACTTAAGTCATACCAATTGACAAAATATTGGGCACAAAACCAACGACGATGTCCGGGAATTCAAATCAAAATTTTATAATATAATTTTAATATTATGTAAAACATTAAAACAAGAATCAAGTCAAAACATTTTATATATATATATATATTTAAACAAAATTGTAAAAGCTTATATAAAGCTTAACAAATTTAAGTAAAATTTTACAACAGAAATTAAGTAAAGCTTAAAAATGAATTTAAGTACAAAGTATATATATATATATATTTATTTATTTGTAACAAATTTAAGTCAACAAATTTTATATAAATATATATGTATATATAACGTAACAGGGAAAAAAAAAAACCCATGAACCCAAGTACCAAAAATGAAGATCAAAAAGGGTGGGAGCGTCCAACGGCCACATCATTTTTCTTTGAGAAAACATAATTTGAAATTGGCTTTAACAATTCTAAGGGAGAAAATCAAAGAATCTTTGTATTTTTAAAAAAAAAAAACCAAAGCTCAACCACATGCATTTACCTCCTCAACTTCAAGAGGAATGAAATAAAATCATCTTCTATAATTGAAAATGGACCAACAACACAGCCAATAAAAAAATAAGCTCAAGATATACCAGAAATTAAGGAGGAATTGATTGAAATCGAAAGATGAATTCCAACTCTTTTGCCTCTTCTTCGGTTAGTCGTTACCACCCAAAAGGAAAATCACAAGAAAATCCCACTACAAGCGTTGACAAGCAAGAGGGGAAAAGAAAACTAGTGGCTTCTATTGGACTCCAAAGTCAGTGGCAACGCTGCTAAAATGGAAGAATTGTTTTCTGAAATTTGTAATGAAAAGCAAAAATCCATGGGAGAAGACCCTTGTGTGGCCAGCGGCTGAAGATAGAAAAATGAGGAGCATCTTTTTTTTTTTTCACTTTTCATTTTTTCTATTTATACTCCTAATTTCCAATAATTAAAATAGAAGACCTATTTACTACTAACTCCCTCCACTTATTATTGTTGCTAACTAAACCCTACTCTTATTTTTCTTTGCTGACCACCACCTCTCCACCAAACTACCCATCCTATTCCCATTTATTTCCTTCCTCAAATGTTATTTAACTATGGTTAGTCACAAATATTATCAAAATTAACATAACAAAATTATTTTTTCTGTTAAAGAACAAATTAATTTATACCAATCAAAAAGAGTTTTACTAAAATTCTTGGGCTCTTACAGTGGTGGATGGCCTGGATGCTAAGTGGTTATTATGATAACCTGGAAGATTATAATGAGTTGCGGCTCGAGTGTGATATGTGGCAATTCTCGATTTACGCGTAGTGAGACGCCGAAATTGTGAAAATAAGGAGGGATTGACTAAGAGGAAATGATAGAACATAATACGAAGTGAATGGTATTGGGTTGACAAAAGCACGGGTTCAAAATGTTTACAGTTTGATAATGAGTATCTATTCACATTGCGTACCTGATAAATTGCATTCTTTTACATATGTTTTCATTTGTGCATTATGTTATGAGCATCCGCATCACCATTCATATTCTTTTGTTTTCACTGAGTGTCAATGCTCAAAGGTGCTTTATATCACCTTTTAGGTGTTGTACGACGACGTGGAGCGGCAGGTGGTACTTGTTGACGCGAGATGAGGACTTTGGATAGGCCACCGGACATGCGAGTCATGACATCGGGTTGAGAAGTTTAGTTTCATTTTGGGGACTATATGACAAACTCTTTTATGTAAATATTTTTGGAACGATATGTTTTGTAATAACTTTACTGTGGTGCACCACGACTTTACTACATGTTTTATAACTCTAAACTTTACTTGATGAAATGAAATGACCGACGAGCTGGGTTTTCTTTTGAAATATGAGCAGGTTTATTAAGAGTTTACGTACATTTCATGTCCGATTTTCCAACGTCGTGTGTTATGGTCATTTGAACTAAGCACATTCCTTGCTTCCGTTTGGGTAATCGCGTCCTAGGCTTATGTGATAAGTCGGGTCCTCACATGAACTTAATATACGGCTGTTAACGAGAGAGAGAGAGAGAGAGAGAGAGAGAGAGAGAGAGAGAGAGAGAGAGAGAGAGATATGAGTTTTAAAGAATGAGTTGACCTAGATTTTTGTATTCTCTTAAAAGAAAACTTCTGATAGCTTGTCAAAAGACCAAAATAGCTATCTCAGATACAATAAACCATAAGGGTATAATTGGTATTTAGGCCATAACTTTTTACTCGGAACACGGATTAATGAACTGTTTGATGTGTGAATTTGTAATGTCACAATGGTTGAAATTAACTAAAAAAAAGTTGTTTAAATCTAAATTGGTGAAATGGCTAAAATACCCTTAAGTGAAAACCTGGGTTGTTACAAAAATTCTCTTAAGCTTTTCTCAAAACAAAAACAAAATAAACTGTGGAATCCAAGATTTAGAAAACTTACCCTTGATGAATTACTACTAGGGATGTTTGTTGGGTTTGAAGACATCTAAAAGAGATCACTGCGGCGGAAGCCCCATATATCTTTCATTGTAGTATAACCTAAATCTAAAACTTAATCTTTGTCGAAAAGTGTTTGCTTTCCTTCCTTGGTTATGATCCTGGTGAAAGGACTACTTTACTAAATTAGTGGAATTTTATTTAGTAAACTAATTAACATTTAATTACGGATTTATTAACATCATGCAAGTGTGATTAAACTTTCGACTGAAAACTTAGGTTTTTTGAAAACATTTATATTGAGTAATATATGGAGAATTGGTTGGAGGTTTCTTTACAGCATCAACCCTCAACACCAGATCTTCGATCGATCAAACGAAATCCGATTGTGGGATCGAACTTTAGAATAAAATAGGAAGAAGAAAAAAGAATTATTCTTCCTAAAACAAAGAGCCAAAATTGGCAAGACTATAGGAAGAGGAGAAGAGAGAGTTTTCAATTTCTAAGGAATTGAATTGTATGATTTATGAATAACCCAAGCCTCCTATTTATAGGCTAATGGAAAATCTAATAACATTAAGAATATTCCATGGAAATAAATATAAAAAGAAAAAAAATTCCTTTCCTTTATCTTGGTGGCCGAAATTCCATGTAGATAAATAGGAAATATTTTCTTTTCTTTTATTTGCTTTATCGTGGGTAAATAAATCTATGTGATTATTTTAGGATATAATTCAAATAATTATCTTAATATATTAAAAATGAGAATAAGGGAAGAATCTTTGCTTTCCATTTTTACCCTTTATAAATAATTAATCATTCATCCATTTTCCCATATTATTTCATTTGTTTCAAAAACCACTAAATTATTTATCTTGATGATAACTCGTAATTTCCGCCTATTTATAATTGGTTTTATCTCCAATATAATTAAAATATGAATGATAATTTATTGAAATGTCAATAATATTGTTAATCGTTGAATTTCATGAACGTAGGCGAAAACGGCGCTCAATTCGGACTTAAAACGAAAAAGTTATGCCCATTTTATTATTTGAAAAGGACCCACCGCCGCGGCGGTGGGATCCACGGCCGCGGCAGTGACCAAAATCGAATTCCGGGCCAAAAACCCGAGAGTGGGCGCAGCGGCGGTGACGACGAGAAAAAGGGCAAAATAATAAATAAAGGCTGTGATGATGTCATCAGCATGAAGGAGAAGGTGCTCGCTGACGTCAGCGCGCACCAAGCAGGTGAAGCGACGTGTCGCTCGACCAAGAGCGACACGTCGCTCCATGTATAGCAAAGGAGACTCGCGGCTGGCTCCAAACGAACGGCTTCGGCTTCCTGGACGGCTCGCGAGCGGCTTCTGTCACAAAGGATGCTCCAGCGTGCGGCTTGGCGGCTCGGCTCGGCGCAGATCACGGCTTCAGCAGATTTGATTTTAAGATTTACACGATTTTTAACCTATTTTCTCCTATTTAAAGAACCTTTTGAACCCTAATTCAAAATCCCTTATTCCCCTATTTTTCTTAGGACTCTTAGATAGTTTTTAATATGTTTTCTAGCTAGTTTCTTTATTCCAACTAAAGGTTATCGAGGTTTGATTCATGATTTTGTGAGGTTTTGTTCTTCAATTTAATTCCTATTTTCTCTTTATTTGTAATTTCTCTTCGCATATTTTATTGTTGATTAATTCTTGTTCAAATTGGCCACTTGTTCATTGATTGATTTTCATATTGCTAGTTAGAATGATTGAATCCGTAATTGTTTAATTATTTCTAATACAAGTAGCATGTTAGCATAAATTGATTAAGGACACTTTTTAATTTATGTTATGGGAATTTATGATCTAACTTAAATGAACCTGTCGTACTGTGTTTGTTAGTTAGAATTGGGTTCTTCTCTTCTTAATGCTGTTAATGGGTTAAATCTTATTATCGTATTCTAAGGTTATCTGTTAATTAGGGAAGTAGTCATTAGATCGTATCTTGGCTATCGAAAAATTAAGGAAGAATACTTATAAGTTGTTGATTGGTTTTGACGACTTCCAACCAATTTAGAGAAGAACTTAGGAATGCATGATTAGTAATCGATGATCAAATCCATGAATCATAACTGAGATCAAACCTTTAGTTGGAAGCTTTTCTCTTTTGATTTCTTTCTTTTTAATTTATTTTCCGTTTTATTTCTACAACTCAAAACCCCCCATTTTTGTTAACTTTAATTTAATTCCCTTTTCCCTGTGGAGATCGACCTTACTTACCACTACTACAAAATTTTAAATCCCGAGAGTAAGTATTTATTTTTGGTGGTTTCGACACCCATCACTTGATTCTTGAGAAGTCATTCATTCATATTCATGTTCCTATTTTCCCATGTCATTTAATTTGTTTCAAAAATCAATAAATTATTTATCTTGATTTTTGAGAAGTCATTCATATTCATGTTCCTAACCCTCATTTCACCTTTGCCTATTCAATTTACTAGTTTAATCTACTAATTCAAATTCCAATAAATACATACATGAGGTATATGATAAGCCATGTACAAGGCTTATGTTTACTACCTATAAAAGTTTGGAAAGTGACATTCAAGTCTACGTGATCGCCAAATATGATCATAGCATATCGCTGAGATAATTATAAAAAGATTGAAGGGTTTGGGAGCATTAGAGATGGAGATAAGCCTTGATGTAGCAATAAAGATGGAGATAAGCATAGTTATCGATCAAAACCAAATGGGTGAGATAGAGTAAATTCAATCTCCCTTCATAATTAAACTTCTACTGTTTGTTTAGAGTAACTGCTTTTTATAGTTGAATGGAAAAACAATTTTTGCATATGAGATTCATATCTCATAATCCATTAACCAAATGGAAGTTTTGATTTTCCTTATTACCGCCATTTTAGTATTTACTTTCTAATTTTAACCATCTAATTAATAAAATTTATTATTTTCTATTTTTTACCGTTTATAATTTTAATTTTTTTTCTTTCATTTATATCTTCGCAAATGCATTCTACTAAATTAAAATTTTTACTTTTCTTTTTTTCATAATTAATTTTAATTTCTACTTTTTAGACGATATATTTACATAGAGTATTTTATATAAAAAATTGATAATTATTTATTTATTTAGCCCATTTATATTATCGAATCAAAATAAACGTTTCATATTAAAAAATATTGGGTTTACGGTTTTTATATTCAATCGTCGACAATTATAATCAAACATGATATACCACGTGCAACGCACGTGAGTTTTGACTAGTCTCCCTAAAATATACTATATATGGCCGAATTTAGCATGGTAAATAATAAATAAATCTAATTTATTTAATTAATTATTTTGGGTCATACTCAATTGGGTTCATTAACCCAATTGGGCTAGAAAGTCTCCTTAAATTAAATAAGTCCAACTTAATTAATTATTATATTTTAATATTAATTATTTATTAATTATCATATAAATAAAATACTTTATTTTTAAATAATTAATGATATTAATATTTTCTACCAACTAAATATTATCAAGTAATATTTAATTATTAATTACAATTAAATAAACTTATTATTTAGTCAATTAATAATCCTGATTGATAATATTTTATTATTGATTAATAGTATTAATTTAATTATTAATTTTCATTTAAATAAAATTAATTATTTAAATAATTAATAATTTCCAATTAATGGTATTATTTAATTACCATTTAAATATATTCAATATTTAAACAATTAATATACTCATTATTAATATCCTGTTTAAATAAAGGGTAAAATACAAATGAGACCCCCGTGGTTTGTTTTAAATGCATGAACACCCCATGTGGTTTGAAAATGACAAATCACACCTCTGTGGTTCCAAATTTTTTCAATCAGATCCCTCCCTTTCAATGCCATTAATTTTCTTTTAATCATAACTTCTTTATTTGAACTTCGATTTGGATGATTCAAGATGGTTTGGAATCCTCATTTCAGTCTCTATGCTACGGTCACTTCAAAACTTCTAAATCATCAATAATCAAAAGAGTTAGCGGTGGCAATCATACATAGTACTTTGATGTTAATAAACTCTTTTATTTATTAATCATTTCAAAGTTTTAAAGTGACTATTATGTAGAGGCTGAAATGAGGATTCCAAAACATCTTGAATCATCCAAATCGAAGTTCAAACGAAGAAGTTATGGCTAAAAGAAAATTATTGGGATTGAAGGGGAGGGTCTGATTGAAAAAATTTGGAACCACATGGGTGTGATTTGCCATTTTCAAACCATAGGTGGTGTTCATGCATTTGAAACAAACCACGAGGATCTCATGTTCATTTTACCCTTAAATAAACGCATTATTTAAACAATTAAATAATTTTTGTATTAATTACCATTTAAATATACTCAATATTTAAACTATTTTATTGTCTACTTAAGTAACTTAGTTACTTAAATTGTTCATTTCTTTCAGTGTCAAAGATGAAGGAAAGGAAAAAAAAAAGAAGAAAAAAAGATGATTTGAATCATTGTAACGGTATATTACTAATTGCCATCACATGGTAATGAATTGAGAGTTATATTGAATTAATTATTTCATTTTAGAAATTCATTTAACCTCTCATATTCCTATGTAAGTTTCCTTTATATACCTCTATACAAGTCATTTAAAACTAATCTATTGGTGATCACAAACTTTTCTAACTCTTTCTTATCAACCAATATCTAATTTCTTGATCAAAGGATCCGTCTTTTGAATATCAAAGTGGAACAGGAGAGGAATTTAGTCGTATGGGTATAAAAGGGTAAAGTTTCCAATTTTACAGCAGTTTCAAGTGCCACACCGATGAAGACGATATAATTAATTTTCCATCTATTTTGGCAACGTGTATCAACTACCATTTGTATGATAATTTTTTTAATTCACACAATAAAATAAATTTTAAAACATTTTGAATTATTGCTCTTAAAATGTAATGTTTTTTTTTCCTAAGGGGAGGCCATCTTATGGTATACAATGTTATTATCGTTCTTCAGTGTATATAAATGTTTTCCTACTTATTATTTTTCTTGCCTTTTCTTCGAGGATAAATAGATGGTAATATTTATTATTTAACTCACATTTTTTTACTTAAACAAACAGTAGCCGAATGATTTTAGGCTCACACAATTTTTTAATTATAATATTGGCCTCAATTTCAAAACACCACATTACACGTGCTAAAAGCTAGTTATTATAAAATCGTCTTGTAAAACTTGTTGGGAAAAACCTTCCCACAATCACCCCTAGGAATAAAGAGAAATAATCGAGAAAAATAAAGTAATAAACACAACCAAATGACACAAGAATATAACGTGAAAACTTCAAAACCAGAGAAAAACACGTCCCCACTAAAAGAAGTATACTATGTGAAAATTGTTATAATCATACAAATACATTCTCAGTATTTTTGGGATATATTTACCAACAAATGTTTGCCTCTATTTATAATACAAAATAGTGTTGGTCACTAAGTAAAATCTAATGGTCATAAATCATTCTTGCCTACCAAGCAAATTCTATGGCCACAGTTAAGCCTTGGTCATTAAGCAAACTTGTTCAGCCAGTTTAAGGCTTTTTAACAATCTTTTCACATAGTTGTCAAAAACCCAACAAAATCAAATAGGGTATTTAAGATATTTGAGTATCTTTTAATTATTGTAAAATCAGCATGGTAATGATTATAATATTGGAATTTTTTTTGTAACGTCCCATACTTTTGAGGTGATTTTATTTTATTTTATCTTAATCTTTTTATTTTACTATTTTATGTAGTTTTGTTTAGTATAATTTTAATTTCCTCCATTGGTTGTGCATTTTAGAAATGGTTGGGTATATTCATAAGTAGAAACGTAAATTAAAGAATACTCAGGACGGTTTTCCTTAGGAAAAGAAATTTGGAGGGCATTTCAGTCTTTTTCCTTTTCCTCATTTAAGACATTCACCGTCTCATTTAACAAAAAAAAAGAGCCCAAAACAGCCCCCCCACCCGCTGCCAAGAAGGAAGGGAGGGAATCCGAGTTTCCGTCGCTGTTTCTCGATCGATTCTGTTGGTTCTGGACTCGTTGGAAAGATCTCGACAAAAACTTTCTACCCATTCCATCAATCGAGCTAACTCGTTCAAGATCTGGAAGTTACGAGGTTTTGACCCACGAGTGATCAATAACACATCCGGCGAGTGGCGTAGTCCTACACGTTCAAAAGGTGAGATTAAAATGAATTATAAATAGTGTTATGTTCTCACGTCGCAAGACGTTAATGTTAGCTCGAGGTTAAGCGTTACACTCTTCTTTGTGTGGTTTGGAAGTCGGAGCTTCTTAAGAGTTTGGTTACTAAGGTTAGTCTAACTAATGGTTGTGAGTTACAAGGTGTAGGAAGCAAATTGTTCACGTAAGATTTAGCTAGCTTAGGAAGAGTTGGTCATAGATTCCTTATTTTACTTGGCGTTAAGAGTGTTTGGAATGTGGTTATTCTCGGGGTGCATTCGGTTACGCATAATCTTTAAGCGATGGGTTTCGCTACCTAGTGCTATCCAAAAGGAATAGTACTACTTAACCGTGAAAGTATATGACTTGCTATTAAACGTGCAAGCATGAGATTTGCTATTTAATTGTGAAAGCATGAAATTTGTTGTTTAACCGTGAAAGCATGAGATTTGCTATTAACCGTGAAAGCATGAGATTTGTTATTAACAATGAAAGCATGAGATTTGCTATTTAACTGTGAAAGTATGAGATTTTCTATTTAACCGTGAAAGCATGAGATTTGCTACTTGACCGAAACCTTACGTTAGTTACTTAGTTTTTTTTGTAGTTTGTTTGAATGTTTAATTATCGAATTCTTTACCGAAATCAAATGGAAGTGTTGTTTGTGCCTAGAACCCAAAATGAGTATTATGGAGTACCTAAGACGTTGGACACGTTTTCCGATTGAGATTTGAGTGCATATCGTCATTTACTTTTCGTTTTATTCTCACTAGCTTTATGCTAATGTTGCTACATTATAAATTTTTTTCAGGTATGTCTCGTGGGAGAGAGCGAGCTAGAGGTCGTGGTTCAGCTTAACCAACCGGAATGATACGCAGATATGGATTTAGGCGCCTTTGAGTGTTAATTGGGTCTTTTGATGTTGTAAAAGATGTAGTCGTGTTTCGAGCTCGAAAGAGCATTTCTTATGGAGTTTTAAACTTATTTTGGGATAGTTAAAGTTTATAAAACTTAATAAGTGCATGTTTTATCATTTTCTCTGATGTGAACCTTGTAAACAGGCTTTGGTTTATTCAAAATACAAATGGAACCACGCAAAATTTTCGTAAAATTATTGTTTTTTCGCTGCGTAAAGTATTTAGTGTTTTAAAAGAAGTGGGTTGTCACAGTTCGTATCAGAGCCGAACGGTTCTGTAGATCACATGCATCGCATGTTTTTGTGTCATTCTTTTAATTTATAATCCATGTCCCTATCATCGACCGAGGTCAACTGCACCAGGTAACCTTAGATTGTGTACTTCTAGAACTTACTTTGTTGATTAAGTTTAAAAGTACGGATTGTAATAATTTTGTAACTTACCTTGGGACTTTTCTTGTTGACTTTCCAGTATGCTGCCGAGAGCGCCAATGAGAGGTAGAGGTGCAGCCGCGATTACGTTACGAGGGCGGGGACGGTCTAGGGTCATCAATTCACCACCGCCACCCTTTGTGGATCATGTTGGTACTGGAGGTTTGGCTTCGAGTAATGTGGAGTTAGGGAATGAGCCCTCAGTAAACTCGGGGCAGAACGTTACAATCTCATAGGAGTACTATCTAGATTTACTCGTACTGATCACGCTAATCCGCTTGTTAGGGTGCGTGATTCGGCAGCTACCTTACCTTTGGCTGATGACGTTGCCAAGGTTTTGAGAGATTATAGCAGACATGCACCGTTCAAGTTCGATGGGACTTCTACTGATCCAGCGGTTGCCGAGAGATGGGTTGCGAGAGTGGATAGAGCACTTGGCTCCATCCGATGTCCTAAGCATTTGAAGGTCCATTGTGGGACTTACTCATTGGTCGATGACGCATTGTTTTGGTGGGAGGGGTTATCCCATTCTTTGGACCCAACATTGGCCTGGGAGATGTTCCGGGAGAAGTTTTTTAGCAAACACTATCCAGAGGACATCAGGGACCAGTTGGAAGTAGAGTTTCTTATATTGAAATAGGAAGACCGATCCGTGGTGGAGTACGAGAGAGAATTTGACCAGTTATCCAGATTCGCCACGGGCCACATCGCCAACCTTGAAAATAAGAAGAAAAGGTTCATCGTAGAGCTGAGAGCAGATCTTCGAGGGCAAGTACGAGCTTTACAACCCGCCACCTATGCGGAGGCTTTGAGCCTTTCTTTGGCTTTGGATATCGGGCCCTCCGAGAAGAAAGCTGAGATGGTAGCTGCACAGTCTTCAGCACAGAAAAAGAAGGCTGAGGACGACCATCCAGGTCGAGGAACACAGGCAGAGAGGCAGTCCCAGGGTAAGAGTGGGGTATCAATTGGATCTCAGGCTTATTCAGGACAGACGAGTCAGCCTAGAGCTCAAGTTTCTCTTATGCCATATTGCTATACATGTGCAAAGCACCATTTCGGAACGTGTGAGGTGAAGAAATGTTATCGCTGTGGATAGTTGGGACACATTAGACAGTATTGCCCGACCTTTCAGACCTCACGGCTGCATAGTGGTCAAGACCAAGGTCGAGGCCAGGGCCAGTTTCAAGGCAGGGACATAAACAGGGTCAGGGCGAGGCCAAATTGGAGGTAAAGGCCAGACTAACCTGATCAGCAGCAGAGACCACCACCATAGACCCAGCAGTAGGCTCGTGTGTTGCAACCACGCGAGAGGATGCCGAGGCATCAGGCACTGTTGTCACAAGTACTTTGACTTTTATGGGACATTTTGCTTTTTTTCTGTTTGATTCTGAAGCTAATCATTCCTTTGTTTCTTTTGAGTTTGTCGAGTCGGCTACTTTCGAGACCAAGCCTTTAGGGTATGATTTGAACGTTACCACTCCACTGGGAAAATCTGTTATTGTGAATATAGTCATTCGCTCTGACGAGTTGAGTATTTTAGTCCGCTCTTTGCATGCAAATTTGATTATAATGCCCATGTTTGACTTCAATATTATCTTGGGTATGGATTAGATTTCTCTTAACCATGCTAGGATCGATTGTAGTGAGAAAGTTGTAGATTTTATTGGTCCATGTGGGACTAGCTTTCACTTCTGTAGGACTCGAGGTAGAGCAACTCCAGCAATCATCTCGGTATTCCAGGCTAGAGCACTCTTGAATGATGGTGCATTGGGATATTTTGCAAGTGTAGTAGAAACATCAGTTAGTGTGCCTACTTTAGATACTTTACATATGGTGAAAGACTTTGTAGATGTTTTTCCAAATGAGTTACCTGGTTTACCATCGAAAAGAGAGTTATATTTTCAGATAGAGGTGATTCCTGGGACGACTCCTTTGTCGAAGGCACCCTATCGTATGGCACCGGCTGAGTTGAAAGAGCTTAAGAGTCAGTTGCAAGAGCTCTTAGACTTGGGATTCATTCGCCCAAGTGTATCACCTTGGGGAGAATTTGTTCTTTTTGTGAAAAAGAAAGATGGCTCAATGAGGTTATGCATTGACTATCGGGAATTGAATCGAGTTACAGTGAAGAATAGATATCCATTGCCCAGGATAGAGGATTTATTTGATTAATCGAGGGGAGCCACTGTCTTTTCGAAGATAGATCTTCGATCGGGATATCATCAGTTGAGGATCAGAGATGAGGATATTCTGAAAACGGCTTTCAGAACACGGTATGGCCATTACGAGTTCGTTGTTATATCTTTTGGCCTTACTAATGCTCCATCCGCGTTCATGGATCTTATGCATACGGTATTTAGAAGGTTCCTTGACTCCTTTGTCATCGTGTTCATTGACAATATACTGGTATATTCTGAGACCAAAGGAGTTGCATGCGATGCACCTGAAGAAGGTTCTGACGGTGTTACGTAACGAGAAACTTTATGCAAAGTTCTCAAAGTGTGAGTTCTGGCTGAAAGAGGTAGCATTCTTGGGACACATGGTGTCAAGTAGAGGGATTTTTGTTGATCTTTCCAAGATCGAGGCAATCAGTAGTTGGCCTAGACCGACTAGCGTAGCAGAGATACGAAGTTTTCTTGGACTTGCAGGCTACTATAGCCGCTTTGTTCAGAGCCCTTGTCTAAAATCGCATCAACTTTAACTCATTTGACCAAGAAAAGAGTGGACTTTGTATGGTCCCGGGAGTGTGAAGAGAGCTTTAAAGAGCTCAAGAAAAGACTTGTAACAGCACCAGTGTTAGTTTCACCTGATGGATCTGGTGGGTTGACAGTATATACTGATGCGTCGAAGAAGGAGTTAAGGTGTGTGTTGATGCAACACGGGAAGGTTATCGCTTATGCTTACCGGCAATTGAAAGAACATGAGAAGAAATACCCGATGCATGACATGGAGTTGGCAGTTGTGGTTCATGCTTTGAAGTTATGGAGACATTACTTATATGGGGAGAAAATCTTGATATTCATCGACTATAAGAGTCTCAAATACTTCTTCACACTGAAGGAGTTAAAAATGAGGCAACGAGGAGGGTTAGAGCTCGTGAAAGACTACGATTGTGACATTCAGTACTATCCTGGTAAAGCCAATGTAGTGGCAGGTGCACTTAATCGGAAGTCATCACACTTATCGACTTTACTAACGAGGCTGAGATGGGAAATGGAGCGGGCTGAGATAGCTTTTCTTACAGTCGAGGTGACGGTGAGTTTGGCTAGTACGACAGTGGGGCCTACTCTGAGATAGAGAATGATCGAGGCACAAAGGAGTGAGGCCCACTTACAGGTATGCTTCCGGGAGGCAAAGTTAAATATGCCAAGCCACTTCACTTTCGCGACAGATAATGCCTTGATGTATCGTATGAGGCTCTATGTGCCTTTAGGATTGACCTTCAGGAAGGAACTGTTGGAGGAGGCTCACAGTTCTATCTTTTCTGTACATCCAGGTAGTACTAAGTGTTCAGGGACCTGAGACAGCATTACTGGTGGCTCGGGATGAAACACGAAATTGCAAACTATGTGAGTAAGTGTCTAGTTTGCCAGCAGGTCAAAGCTTTGAGGAAGAGTTCCCTAGGGTATCTAAATCCTTTGAGTGTGCCTGAGTGGAAATGGGAGGAGATTTACATGGATTTCATCAGTGGACTGCCGAGGACGTCGAAAGGTTTCGATACTATTTGGGTAATTGTAAACCATTTGACAAAGTCTGCCCATTTTATACCTGGGAAGATCACGTATCCTATCGAGACTTGGGCATAGTTGTACTTACGAGAGATTGTGAGACTCCATGGCGTAACTATGAGGATCGTTTCAGATCGAGACACTCGTTTTGTTTCGAAGTTTTGGCGTAGTTTGGATTCTGCCATGGGTACGGGCCTCGACTTTGGTATAGCTTTTCATCCCCAAACTGATGGGCAAACAGAGAGGATGAATCAGATTCTGGAAGACATGTTGAGAGCTTGTATACTTGACTTTGGTGGCAGCAGAGATTCTCATTTATATTTGATAGAGTTCGCCTATAACAATAGCTACCAAGCTACCATTGAGATGGCACTATTTGAGGTGCTCTATGGAAGAAAGTGTAGGTCGCCAGCTCATTGGGATGAAGTTGGTGAAAGAAATCTACTAGGCCCGGAGTTGGTACAAATGACGAGTGAGTCAATCACTCTTATCAGGGAAAGGATGAGGGTAACCCAAAGTAGGCAGAAGAGTTACGCCGATGAGAGTGCACTTGAGTTTGAAATAGGCGACCATGTCTTTCTGAAGGTGGCACCCATGAAAGGGGTGATGCGGTTTGGGAAAAAGGCAAGTTGGGCCCTAGGTTCATTGGTCCCTTTGAGGTGTTGGAACGAATTGGCTCAGTGGCGTATCGTTTGGCCCTGCCACCGACTTTTTCAGCCGTGCATAATGTCTTCCATGTATCGATGCTCAGGAAGTACTTAGGAGACCCTTCACATATCATTGATCACGAGCCAGTGTCACTAGATACTAACACGAGGAGGAGCCGGTTGAGATTCTAGCTACTGAGCAAAGGGTGTTGAGAAACAAGACGATAGACTTGGTTAAAGTTCTTTGGAAGAACCAAGTGTCAAAGGAGGCTACATGGGAACGGGAAGATGAGATGCGGGCTAAGTATCCTCACCTTTTTACTTAGAGAGCTTGCTTTTCTGGGACGAAAAGTCCTTTTTAGGAGGATAGACTGTAACGTCCAGTACTTTTGAGGTGATTTTATTTTATTTTATCTTAATCTTTTTATTTTACTATTTTATGTAGTTTTGTTTAGTATAATTTTAATTTGCTCCATTGGTTGTGCATTTTAGAAATGGTTGGGTATATTCATAAGTAGAAACGTAAATTAACGAGTACATAAGACGGTTTTCCTTAGGAAAAGAAATTTGTAGGGCATTTTAGTCTTTTGCCTTTTCCTCATTTAAGACATTCACCTTCTCATTTAACAAAAAAAAATCCCAAAAAATCCCCCCACCCGCGGCCAAGAAGGAAGAGAGGGAATCCGAGTTTCTGTTGCCGTTTCTCGATCGATTCTGTTGGTTCTGGGACTCGTTGGAAAGATCTCGACGAAAAATTTCTACCCATTCCATCAATCGAGCTAACTCGTTCAAGATATGAAAGTTACGAGGTTTTGACCCTTGAGTGATCAATAACACATTCGGCGAGTGGCGTAGTCCTACACGTTCAAAAGGTGAGATTAAAACGAATTATAAATAGTGTTATGTTCTCACGTCGCAAGACGTTAATGTTAGCTGGAGGTTAAGCGTTACACTCTTCTTTGTGTGGTTTGGAAGTCGGAGCTTCTTAAGAGTTTGGTTACTAAGGTTAGTCTAACTAACGGTTGTGAGTTACAAGGTGTAGGAATCGAATTGTTCACGTAAGATTTAGCTAGCTTAGGAAGAGTTGGTCATAGATTCCTTATTTTACTTGGCGTTAAGAGTGTTTGGAATGTGGTTATTCTCGAGGTGCATTCGGTTACGCATAATCTTTAAGCGATGGGTTTCGCTACCTAGTGCTATCCAAATGGAATAGTACTACTTAACCATGAAAGCATGTGACTTGCTATTAACCGTGCAAGCATGAGATTTGCTATTTAACTGTGAAAGCATGAAATTTATTGTTTAACCGTGAAAGCATGAGATTTGCTATTAACTGTGAAAGCATGAGATTTGCTATTAACCGTGAAAGCATGAGATTTGCTATTTAACTGTGAAAGTATGAGATTTGCTATTTAACCGTGAAAGCATACGATTTACTACTTGACCGAAACCTTGTGTTAGTTACTTAGTTTTTTTTGTAGTTTGTTTGAATCTAAGACGTTGGACACATTTTCCGATTGAGATTTGAGTGCATAGCATCATTTACTTTTCGTTTTATTCTCACTAGCTTTATGCTAATGTTGCTACATTATAAATTTTTTTCAGGTATGTCTCGTGGGAGAGAGCGAGCTAGAGGTCGTGGTTCAGCTTAACCAACCGGAATGATACGCGGATATGGATTTAGACGCCTTCAAGTGTTAATTGGGTCTTTTGATGTTGTAAATGATGTAGTCGTGTTTCGAGCTCGAAAGAGCATTTCTTTTGGAGTTTTAAACTTATTTTGGGATAGTTAAAGTTTATAAAACTTAATAAGTGCGTGTTAAAGACAGAGTTTGAAAGAAACTTCAGGGCTGGAAAGAAAATGTCTTCTTTGCAGGGGGTCGTGAAGTTTTAATAAAAGCAATAATCCAAGTTATTCCAATCTATACGATGAGCTGTTTCAAGCTCCCTGTGTCTTTATGTGAAGACTTCCATTCTCTTGCTGCTAAATTCTGGTGGGGCTCAAATTGTTCAAAACGGAAAATCTATTGGATGAGCTGGAGGAAATTGTGTATTAAAAAAGAAGATGGTGGTATGGGTTTTAGGGATGCGGGAGTTTTTAACAAAGCCCTTCTCGCACAACAAGGATGGCGAATTATCAGGAATCCTCAGAGTTTGGTAGCTAAGATCCTTAAGGGTCGTTACTTTAAATTTTCTGATTTTTTAAATGTAAAAGTTGACAACAACCCGTCTCTCATTTGGAGTAGTATATACTGAGGGAGGGAGTTACTGTCAAAGGATCTTAGATGGAGAATTGGCAATGGGTTTTCCGCAATTATTGATTATGACTCCTGGCTTCCATCCTCCGATACTAGAAAGCTTTTATGGGTGCCCCCGGCTTTAAAGGGCCGTTGTGTTGCTTCTCTTATGCTTGATGATGGCAACTGGAATGAAGCACTAATTCATTCAACTTTTCTCCCCTCTGATGCAGACCAGATTATTAGTATTCCTTTTAACACGAGCAGATGCAACGACTCCGTAATATAGAAATTTGACAAGAAGGAATTCTTCTCTGTTAAGAGTGCTTTCCACGTAGGAATGGAGGAGTTACCAGCCTCCTCTGTTTTGGTGGCTGATAGAGGATTAACTAGAAAATGGTGGAATATTTTTTGGAAAGCCAAGGTTCCTGACAAAATTAAAATAGTTGTGTGGAAGATTTTTAACGATATTATTCCGTCAATGGTGAATCTTAACAAAAAAAAGGAATCCAAGCCGAGGATTGGTGCGATTTATACAAACATCATAAAGAGTCCACTACTTATATCATATGGATGTGCTCTTTTGCTCAAAAGGTATGGCGTTATCTTCTCCCTAGCCTACTATGTTGGATCATAACTGGAGCCCTGCTTCTTGCCTTTAGGAAGTAACTGTTGAAAGCCCTTTGATGTTGGAGCGCATTTTAATTGCGTCTTGGCACATATAGAATTCTAGAAACAATAGAATTCACAATGTTGTAGCTCCTAATTTAGCTTTGGTAGTGGAAGAAATCTTAAATTGGGAGAAGGAATATACTGACTGTCCTTCCTTAGCCTCAACTTCAGCGAGAGGCCTTCCACAACAGCCAACCCGAGTTCTTTGGCTTCCCCCTCCAACAGATATCTTAAAACTCAATGTTGATGTGGCTTCTCATTCGTTGGCAGTGGATGCTGGTTTGGGGTGGGCTCTTCGAAATAATGAGGGATCTATATTGGTTGTTGGTTGCCTCAGTGTTCCAAATTTTCACTCGATAAAATATCTCGAGGCTCGTGCAATCAAGGAAGGTCTGAGGAGCTTAGGGGAGTTCTCTTCAAACCCGATTATTGTTGAATTTGACTGTCTGGAAGTGATTGCTTTACTAAAGAAACAGGCTTCAGATATCACGGAGGTTTCTATTACTATTGACGAAAACCTTATTCTAGCGGAGCAGATGATTAGCGAGGATTTCTCCCATGTTTGTAGGCAGGGGAACAGATTGGCTCACCGTGTTGCTACCAGAACATTAAGCTTTGGAATTTCTTCTTCCTGGGTGCAGGGGCCTTTCCCCCATTGATCGTTTCTTTTTTAGAAAACGTGTAGTTCCTCTTTTGTTTTGCTATTTTTTGTTTTTCTTTTTGGTGTTCATGTAAGACTTTTTAATTTTAATAACATGAAACCTTAATTCCCATGATATTTAGAAGTCATGATTTTCACTCTAACAATAATAGAACATAAATAGAACATACCGTTCTTCAGGAAAACTCGATAAACGCAATAGAGGAATTTGGTGTAGATGAGTCCGAGTTTTTCTCTCATTACCCACTTTAATTGCACAACATCGATGGAGCAACGTACACATAAAAAATGTTAATCTTGGGTTGTTGGGTTGAGAGAGGACCAAGACTCATATTTATAAAGATCAAGAGGTGTGAAGTCAATAGACGCCTTGTATGGTTATGTCTTTTCCATCAAAAGACATAACCATTTAATGAGTCATAACCTTTCATTATGGAATCAATGGACACATTAGAGAGATGTGTCCTTCCACCAATAACTAAATAGATTTAATCAATAATTAAATATAAAACCGCTAATAATTATCATTTGGGTCATAATAATTTCTTACATTCTCCCACTTGACCCATATGATATTTCCTTAAAGGTTTGATAAATAAAACAATCATGATATGTGCACATAAGTATATTAAATCCTACATTTCATTAGCTATATCATAAATTGTAATTAAGTAAAAATACTAATATGAGTCATGGCGGTCGTGCGATATATAGTTTACGTAGTCCCTTCCATATACTACAATACTAGCAGTTTTTATTCAATACGATCGGTGAAGAAAAGTGCATTAATGGTCCAGTTGTAAAAGTCTTTATCGGAGCGATACTTGTTAAACATTAACTTTATTTCATTCATGTATATACCAATTAATTAACAAGATATATCAGAATCTTTAAACATAAATGAGCTCAGAGTGTCAGAAAATAAAATTATAATCATTAATGACGTCCAATAATACTCATCCTTTCAAATGTGTTTCATTATACATTTTGGGCGACGATCCTTTCGTTAATGGATCAACAATCATCATTATGGTGCTAAAATGTTCTATTGGCACTCTTTGTTTCTAAACTTTTTCTTTAACAGCACATTATTTTATCTTCATGTATTTTACACCCTTTAAATACTTTGCTAAAATGTTACAATAAATTTTCAGCGACTTGATAATAGTGTCGACAACTTCAAATCCTGAAATAAGATTTTGCAACCATAAATATCATGAATTGTGGCCTCAAAGCATGCCACAAACATTAAGCTTCCAACAAGAGACACATAAGAATACTTTAAATTTGTTCTCGTTCCAATTCATTCTTGAAGCATTGCATAAAACTCAATTATTCTCCCTTTCGAATTGGAACTATACTTGTTGAATTATAAGTGGTTTAATGTAATAAACCACGATAAGTACTAACAAATTGAATATCATAAACTTATAAACTTGCTCCCACTGACCTTAAGATATACACACCAATTTATGGTGTTCTCTTTAAAATCAAAAGAGGTGATTTTATCATTGGGAAGTTTTAATGCTTTGAGTCATAAATCAAGATGGAATAATCATGAACACTCAATGTATATCTAAGTTCTCCTTTGGGTGATACTAAGATATACGTACATAAACTATGATGCTAATTGATTTTTAACATAATTTGACAATTTCATATATTTTAATAAATATATTTGTTATCTTTGGATATACAAAATATATCTTAAAAAATATTAAATTATCAACAATAATATTTATTTATTATAAGAGCAATTAATCCACCTTTGGGCGATTTAAAATTTTCTTATAATAATAAACTTCAATTAACCCATAAACTAATAATTATCAATAATACATTGAAAAGTTATTACATTATAAGCATCACAAATTTTTGGGTAATTGAAAATAAAATTTTATGCAATTCAATAGAAATAATCTATAACTTTTATGATTTGGTCACTTTGGTGACTAACAAATCTCTGTTATAAGTACTATAAATTGCATAAAATAATCTATCATATCCATAAATTCATTTTTTAATAAACTCATAAATAAATAATCAATTATGTTTATTAATTATAAGAATAATCAATCCACCTTTGGGTGATTTAAAATTCTCATAATAATAAACTTTAATTAACCCATAAGCTAATTTTTAATCAAATTATTAAAATTATCTTACATCATAAGCATCATAATCTTATGGGTAATTGAAAACTAAATTTATACAAGTATTTATAAACATTATGATTTGGCCACTTTGGTGACTAACAAATCCACGATAAATTAACATACATAAAATAACGACCAAACATAATATAAAGCTTAAAATGGTCAAACTTTGATGACTTGCATTTGAACATAAATTTATCAAAATATTAATGCTCACGATAAATACGAAAAAAGAAAAAAAAAGAGAGCATATTTCGGTCCTTGATATACCAGTAACAAATTCTATCACGAAATGCAAATCCACAATAAAATTAAGTGTTTTATAGAACACCTAAATTCAATTGTTTAATCATAAACAAAACAACTATATATTTTCTCAAATTTTATGCATCAACTCGTGATCATCATAATCTTATACGAGAAAAACTAAACAGCCTTACAAAATAGGCGTGAAGTATTGTTAAGGGAAATTACAATTAATCTCTCTAACATATTAGTTAACATAATGACACATATATATGTATACAAAATTGATGACAGATGAACATGAATCATTATAAAACAGCACAAAATTAATGGTAATTCAAATAAAATTTATGCAAAAACCATTTAAAATAAACTAACAGTAAATTGCATAAAATATTATTTGACATCCAAAACTTAAGAGAAACGTCATATCCACTAAATTGGATTAAACCCCATTACAAACTGTTGTTGCGTGAAAATGGGAGGACCGGGGACTGACCTGTGGGTCAGGTGTCTCCCGGACCGCGACTGTGCAACTAACTTTAAAGAATGAGAAGAGGAGTGAGAAGTGAGCAGAGCAGCTTAGAACCTAGCACAGAGGTGACCTGCACAAGGAAACAACTGAGCACCGGTGTGGTGTCGGCCTATCCACTCCGATGCCTAAGTCAGACCAGAGGTGGTGCCGAGCAGAGTAGGCTTAGAAGTAACGTACCTCAACAGTGGGTCTCCTCCGGTATTTATAAGAGAGGTGTAATGATGACCCTACCGTGTAGGTGTCAGGCGTAGGCCCTAGGCCACATGCCGGCTCTCGATTGGATGATCGCATATCATGTATGAGAGAGGGTCTCGGTGGTCGGTGCTCTTCCTTTGGAAGAGCACCCAGGCTCTTTACCTTAGTGTTGAAATGATTCCACACCAGGTGGGCTCATGCCTCTTCTGGCCTATGAGCCCATCTTTATCCATCTTCTATATGAATGGCCACCTGCTCTACTGAGCTTAGGTGAGTTGGTCTTCTAGGGATGAGCACGCACCTTGTCAGGTCTCGCGTGCTCATTTCGCTAAGTTCATCAGCTTGGTGCTCGGTTCTCTTCCTGAGGCCGAGCCCTTTCCAGAGTCTCTTGAAGTGATCTTCTAGAATGGACACCCACCCAGTTGGGCCTGGTGGGTGTTCATCCGGCCCACTTCACTGGTGTCGTGGAGGTCTTTGGTCATCCCACGTGGGCCTCCAGAGGGGTGCCACGTGGTCGTATAGTTGTTTGAAAATCCACCCATAACACAAACTTCAATGCAAATAAAAGTATTATGGATTACCATAATCATAATTTCATTGATAAAGTACCCCAAAAAAATTGATAAAAAAAAAGTACAATCATTTGATAATTTGCATAGCAGTACTCGATTGCAAACAATGTGGTAAACCAGATTGCAATTTTTTTTTTCCCTTTTCTTTTCGCATATCACATTATATTATTATGGGAGAAATAAATAACTAATGCTGGGATGCAAACTTCAATAAAAGTAATATCTTTTTATAAAGATCATTACATAAAAAGCAAACCATAATAATGCAAATCCAAATTTACATAAACTGATATTTAGTTCAGTTTTTAGATTTCTACGGTCAAATAAGCATATTCTCATGTAATTGCTTCCAGTAGGCATAAAGAATAGAAATTAATGAACTTTGTAACTGACAAGCCAGAAAACTACAATAAATAAACTTTGAAAAACAATAATTTAATGCCCACTAATTGCCGCTTACTACAATTGTGTGTTAAGTTCCAGTAATATCAAAAAAAAATTATGGGTTTAGTTCCAGTAATATCAAAATTTTGACGATGCAATTGTAGCGGAAAGATCATCAGTATAATTGGATCTCTAATTACATTATAGATTCGGGTTACGTTTCAAAAGTCATTATGGGTTATACAGCCCCTTTTTTGAAATGATCCGAATCAATTTCAATTTAAATAAATTGCATTGCAAAAATCTATTATAAATCAAATTCGTAAAACATGAGAGAACTGATATAAATTTAATAGGAAAATCATGAGATTCTAAACCGTGCTCTAATACCACATGTAAGACTTTTTAATTTTAATAACATTAAACCTTAATTCTCATAATATTTGGAAGTCGTTATTTTCACTCTAACAATAATAGAACATAAATAGAACATACCGTTCTTCAGAAAAACTCGATAAACGCAGTAGATGAATTTGGTGTAGATGAGTCCGAGTTTCTCTCTCATTACCCACTTTAATTGCACAACATCGATGGAGCAACGTACACATAAAAAATGTTAATCTTGGGTTGTTGGGTTGAGAGAGGACCAAGACTCATATTTATAAAGATCAAGAGGTGTGAAGTCAGTAGACACCTTGTATGGTTATGTCTTTTCCATCAAAAGACATAACCATTTAATGAGTCATAACCTTTCATTATGGAATCAATGGACACATTAGAGAGATGTGTCATTCTACCAATAACTAAATAGATTTAATCAATAATTAAATATAAAACCGCTAATAATTATCATTTGGGTCATAATAATTTCTTACAGTTCTTTGTAGCTTGTTTGGGGCTTTTTGCCTTGTTGAGATATATATATATATATATATCCAGCTTGGAATACAGGAAACGATAGATTGGATTTTCTAGTTGAAAAATAATTTAGAGAACAATAAATTAATTTGACCGATTCAAGGTATAATTAATTTAGAAAACAATAAATTGGTGAAAGGAAGCTGATGGAAATTGGTTCTCATTGAATTTATTAGTTATTAATTTCATACATTTTCAGAATTGTTGTCCTTTTGCACAGAAGATGGTAAAATTACATAAAAGAAAGTTGAAATTTTGCAATTCAAAGATTCTGTTCGAATAAACAACCCCTCGAGCTTCTCAAGTAATCTATTTTAATTCGAACTTAATACAATAAACTATTTTAGATCTTTTAGTTTATTTTTAAAAAATTATTTAATGAAACTTGACAAATCTCTTGTCAACTAATTTGATGAGTAGAGATTATAGGCAAAATATTTAAAGTCATAGGTAGAGTTTTGAGTATCAAGTTTTTAAATGGATAAATATTTTTTTTATAATGTTTAGAGATCAAAATTAAACAGACAAAAATTAAAATAACATATTTTTACATATTAATTATTAAAATATCATAATTTTTTAAAAAAATTACTCAAATAGCAGTGGAATAAATTATTGAATTATAGTTCAATATATTTTATTGAACTAAAAAATAAAAATAATAAAAAACGAATAATATAATTGAAAAATAATAAAATATTTCAATTAGTTATTGACAATAATGAACTAAATTTATGGGAAATTTACATGAATGTTATAATTGAGTGAAATATTTATAAAAATGTCAGAAAAAAAAAATATTTACAAAAATGTTATAATTTCAAAAGTCGGGTATATCAGTCAATCTATTAGTATATCAGTCAATAATTAATAGTAGATCAGTGATGTATAATAGTATATCAGTGATAGATTATTAATGATCGACTGATAAACTACCAATGATATACTAAAAGTTCACTGATATACTAATAGTGATTGACTGATAAACTCAGAATTTTTAAAATTCTAACATTTTTGTAAATATTTTTTTTTTCCTAACAAATTTGTAAATATTATAAAAATTTCTAACATATTTGAAAATGCCCCTAAATTTATACTACTCCAACAGCTACTTAGAGTGGAGAATTTTTCATTTCAATCTTTATCCATACTTTTAAATGTTATTTCAAATTTACCATTTATAATTATCTCTATCGTTAAATGTTATTTCAAGTTTGTCATTTGTAATTATCTCTATTTTAGTAGCTTTTACCGTTTTTCAAATTATTTTAAAAATTCATTTTTTCATTCTGATTTTATAAAAATATTACGAATTATTTATTTAAAAAAACAAATTTTTATATTTGAAAAATAATATGAAAAGTGATTAAATAATATAATTGTTTATAAAAAGATAATTGATTAAATAGTATATTATAAAAATACGTTTTTCCTTTATGATTAAAAAAAATATAGTATGAAATGTGATTAAATAGTATATTATTATTTATAAAAAAGATAATTGATTAAATAGTATATTTTAAAAATACGTTTTTCTTTATGATTTAAAAAAAATTGTTATATGATTTATTTATTAAAAAAAACAAATTATTTTAATTTTATATTTACTATTTAGAATGTGAATATATATTTAAATGAGTATTTTTCAAAAATTGTTTATAATTTTTTTTCAATTTATTTTAAAATGTCTTTTTAGACGATTTTTTTTTAAATTGACATTTTAGTAATTAGTATGGAGAATAATAATTTGAGAATAAAATATCTAAACATAAAAGTATAGAGAAATTGAAAAGAATATGTGAAAATAAAGGGACTCAAATAAAAAATTTAAGCTAGTTATTTATGGGAGTCTTTTATGGGTCAATGTCTTGACTGTCGGGAAGAAAAACGGAGAATTGACTAATCAAAGATTTTGTTTCTTCGGTGTTTTAAAAAACCCTCATTTTTCAAAACATTTGATTGATTCAAATCCTATTTAATTATTCTTTAATAAATGAATGAATGATTCAAATCCTATTGATAATTCTTTAATAAATGAATGATAGATAAAGAGTATTTTATTTTATTTTTCCCTATTTCAATTGCGGAAAGTGAAAGTGATAAGTTTGTATTGAACACGCTCTAGTTATAAGTGGAATGGGAAATGGAAAGCTATAAATGAAAGTGATGAGTTGGCGTTCTTGATAGTGTCTCCTCTTTTTAACTTTAAATAGCTTATCCTCCACCTATCACTTACCGACATAATTTGGTTGTTGCTTCTGCCCCCACATCTTTTTTTTTTTTTTTTTAATGTATTACAAGTTGAATGATTAAAGAAGGCTTTGTTCTCAGTTTCGGATAAAGAGTTTTGAGTCATTAGATCTTTGGTTTTAATAAAAGTAATCGTATAATTTGAACAAAAAGAGAATTTAGTCTACATGCAAGTCTAGTGAATAGAAATAGGAACCACATTGTGACAGTCTTGTCTTCTCCAATTATTTTTTAGAGTTTACACTACGTACGTTTATATTAAGTTTGACTCTTGATTTTATCAATCAAGATGGTGAGTTCTCGAAACTCATCATGCTTAATAAATTCATTAACTTTATAATTTAAGGATGTCAGTGTTCTAAAAATTCTAATTTTAACATAAAACCTCTAAAAAAATTATGTTTCTAACATAGAGAGATAAAATTTAAAATCATTATCTATAATACCTCTAAAAGGGGCTTAAGGGGAGAAACTTTTGATTTCCCCTTTTGCCCCTATTAAATATATATGTTTTTTTTTATTATTTATTTTAATATATTTTTAATTAATTTCTTATTTAATATTACTTTTTTTGAAAGGATATAAATTTAACTTTTTGTTTCAATATACGTAATTAATTTTAGTTAATTATTTTACTATATTTTTTTGATAAATAGAATATACTTCATCCACATAATTATTTTTGGTTAAAGGAATATCATTACATATTTGACTTTATTAAACATTTGTCTAATTTTATTTTTCTATCAAAATTTAAAATATATTTTGAGTTGTTAAATTATACTCATTGTACTTTAATTTTATTGACATTTTCATAATCTTATCTTATCTTAATATATTAAAATCTTAATCTTATCTTAATCTTAATCTTATCTTAATATATTAAAAGTGTCAAAGATGGGAGAATCTTTCCATTCCATTTATACCCTCACTTCTATTATTTGTGTCTAAATTATTCTTCACATTTTAATATTTAAATTTATCACGTTGGAGAAAGATTTTGATTTGTTTTTCGTGTAAGTTAATGAATTTTAATAAATATGTGTTGGGAAATAAACTTTGTCTTTATGAAAGTGTATTTTTCATCTTCCTCTTGATTCTATGGATTCAATCCATTGTTTTACTTTTACCGAGGGGCTTCATCACATTAATTGAAGAAGGTTTTTATCTTCCCAGATTTTCTTGCCCCTCTTCATTTATAAATAGACTTGCAAAAAGAAAATGAGTCCAATAGATCTAAAATTGGACTTTCTCAAAATCTACTTATAGTACAAATTCGAAGGTAAGTTTTTCTTCTTCATATATATATATATATATATATATATATATATATATATAACTTTTTAAAATTTCTTTTCATTTTAGGTTTCTTAAGATTTGGGATGAAGAATTTTAATTTATGATGATAGAAATGGATGGAAATGGATAAAAATTTATCCAAATTCTCATATGTCTCCTAAATCTAATTGTTTATTAGTAAAACTTTCTTCAAAAAATCTGAGAACTCAAATGAAATAACATAAAAAATCGAAAAGAAAAATAAAATATTTACAGAATTTTATCTCATAAGAATTTATCATATATAGATTATAGATATGAAATCAAATTTGAATATAGTGATGAAGAAAAAAAATATTAATTCTGTAAAAAAAAAACATTAAATTCTTCCCTATTTAAAAAACAGTCTTTTGCTTTTATAGGAATGAAAGATTATCTTTTGAAAACGATATTTTTTGTTTAATTTAATTTATCATTTCCTTATGTTTTTAAAAACCAATCCATCTTAATTATATTCATCATGTTCAAAAATATTGAAAGGTGTGTAATATTTAATACAAAAGTGGAAAAAAAAAACAACTATTTTAATAAAATTAATATCATACAAAAATATAAACAAATAATGTACAACTAATATAATAATTTAAATCATCTTAAAAATATATATTAACTTAAAATCAATCAAATTTAGATTCATTCATGAATATATCTAAGGTTGATAATCAAGATTAAACAACCTGATTATTTTTAAACTTCATTGAATTATTGAAAAACCCTATAATTTAGATGTGTGTGGATTGAAAAAAAGAAACACTAAATAAAAAATATAAGTTAATTTCATCCATTTATAAATCTAAAATAGTTATTTGATATTATTATATCTTCAATTAATTAACTAATTTATATTAAGTTTTAAATATAATTGAAGTTTAATTAAAATAAAACAATCTAATTATTACTGATTTAGAATATATAATTTAATGATAAAAATAAATTTAAACTAAGTACTACACATCTAAAAAAAATTGACTTTAGAGAAAAAAACATTTGTTTTCCCTTTATGCCTCTTCCATTTTTATTGTCTTCTATTCAATTTTTAATAAATTGAAATTAGAGATACAAATTCATTAATGATATTCGTTATTTTTAATTATATTAATGTTTCGTATTATTAAATATTGTATGGTTGGCCCTTTAATAACTTATTAGAGATATAAGCTTATCACACTAAAAAAAAGATATAAATTCATTAATGAGATTCATTATTTTTAATTGACGTTTTGTATTGTTTCTTATGATTAATAATTAATAATCTATTATTCATATTATAATTTTAGATATTAAAATTACTTAAAGAAAATTGATCAAATCGATTAGCATATATAATTTTAATTATTAAATGTAAGCCACGTGCATTTGCACGTATTTATTTACTAGTGTACTTAAAAAGATCAATCAAGTGTTGAGAGAGATAAGGAAAGAGAAAACATTGATGTTTAAATGGAAAATCCTAATTGTGTAGAAACTATTAGACCAAACAAAACAATGAGTTAATACAAGAAAGAATTGTTCTGTTTTAAAACCACAAAGGTTGGAGCGCCTTTTGAACGATATAAGTACAACTTCACTTATGAAAAGAGATATTTTACTCTGATTCACTAGCATCCACTACCGGAAGGAATTTCTTCACTTAGTTTGCTTTTATTCCCGCCAGCAAACAAGAATTTTTTTCTATCCAGTTCTTTACCTTAAGCCTGACTAAGATATAATGTTTTGTTGGGATTGATGCCCTGAGACTTGTAATTTGATGTAAACATAATTTATTCACAATAAATTAAAAATGAATAAAATAATATTTTTTAGCAATTCTATATATTGTCACCTATATGAGATATAATGCATTTAAACTACAATAATACCCTTGAGATACTTAGATGTAATCTCATTTGGTTATATGAGACATATAAGAGGATCCAGCTTGAGATAGTAACTCAAAGAGTCTGGCATAGAGATATATAATTTAAAATCAACATGTACTTAAAAAAATCAATCAAGTGTTGAGAGAGACAGAGAAAAAGAGAACATTGATGTTTAAATGGAAAATTCTAATTGTATAATAAACTACCAGACCAAACAAAACAATAAATTAATACAAGAAAGAATGGCTTTATTTTTTTTTTGTATCCTTATTCATAACTATAAGAGCTGGAGCCCTTTTCGAATGATATATATTATGACTGCTTTTCTTGTGGGGCATGGAATTCCACTGTTGAATACGTAACGACATGTGTTGTGTGACAACCCGTCACTTTTAAATAATTTAAATCAGAGAAAACAGCGGAAGTCTTTTATTTTAAGAAAATTTAGCGTGGTTATGTTTGAAAATTTGCTGGCCAAAAACCTGTTTACATCTTAATTTCAAAATCTAAAATACACAAGGAACATTAAGTTCCTATCCAGGAGTTCAAAATGGTTATAATCATAAATCAACGACAATAAGCTCTTATGAGCTAATTACAAAGTACAAATCATCAAAGTGATATAAAGTTCACAAAACCATGTACATGGATTTTACATAACACATAGTCCATCTCGATCATCATCATCCTCTCGGTCAAGCGAGCACCAGCTCCTCTTCCACGATCCCAAACATTACCTGAAATGTTTGTAATATCATGAGCTAACAACTTAAGCCCAGTGAGAATAATAAGAATAAAAAGTAAGGATAGACCTCAAACTCGTATTCCGATTTGTGTCCAAATAAATCCGACACTTTCTTTCCTAGAATTCACCAAAGTCTAGGTAATTCTATTCCATATTTTCCAAAGTATAACACAATTAACTCCTAAAGTCATCCAAACTCTAGGTAAATTCATTTTTACATTCTCTAAAGGATGATACTACTAACTCTCGTAGTCTTAATCTCATCCAAATTCTTGTTATGACATAAACAGGAAAAGTAAATAACCTTTCATAACAATATAACATCTCGATCCTCTATCCAGGATATATATATTTTCATCAATCATATGCATAAAATGCATGAAGAAGGAAATGCGGACAATCCCCGAAGGGTCCAACATTCTGTACTTCTTTTCTTTCTCATTTTCATTCTTTTTCTCATAAGGAAATGCGGACAATACCCGTAGGCTCCAACATTCTGTACTTCTTTTCTTTCTCATTTTCATTCTTATTCTCAGAAGGAAATGCGGACAATACCCGTAGGCTCCAACATTCTGTACTTCTTTTATGCGAGATGTCATGGTGCAATATGCCATGGTGCGAGATGCAATGATATGCTCGCACATACTTACAAAAGTAAATAAAGTAAAGTGCGAATAATAAAGTAATTGAAACAAACATAAAGTAAAAGACATAAAGTAAATGACATTAAGTAAAAAAAAAGAAATAGATTGTAACCTCGAACGAACGATATGTCGATCGAACTCCGGTATCAATAATAAAAGTACAATCATTACTTAAACGATTAACTATACCTTCCAGGATTCTAAACTTTCAATAATCCGAGGTTCTATTAACCGTTCTAATTTACAAGTTGGATTCTTAACTTCCAATGATCCAACCTTAGTTTCGTATCAAAACTAACTTAGAATCTTTTAAGATTCAAAGCTTTCCTCGAGAACTTCTAAGTTCTCACTTAAAGGATTAACTCCTAATCCTAAGGGCACTAACTCACTTTACTCTAATCTTAGATTCGGATTCTAGTCTTAGTTTCAAACTCTACAAACCTTCACACTCATTTGCTTTCTATAAATACTTTAAATACTAACTATTCTCACCTTAGCCAAATAATTCCAAATCTCCAATTTCCACGAAACAACCACCGAGCAATTGCACCTACAATTCACCGATTGTACAACATATTACAATTCATAACTAATATGCGAACAAATGTGCAATTTCGGGTGAATAGTGATTTCGGATGAATAGTGTTTTCGGGTGAATAGTGTTTTTCGAAAATCCGGGCTCAAAATCGTCATTTTTCATGATAGAAATTCATGATTTCAACTTCAAATCTCATTTATAATCAAAAACGAACAAAACCACCTAAAAAGTTTTGAAAACTTACTTTTTGGGACTTCCCTTAGGGAACGAGAAACTTCGAAAAGCTAGGTTGGATAGGTAGCCCTCGTTCCTACCATTCCAACGCAACCGAAAACACAACGATCCGTCGAGAAACGAATGAGAAACGAAGAAAAGAATTTTTCATCCATGGTGGATGTGGCTCACGGCCAAGAGGAAGAGAAGAAGAAGAGAAAATTGATTTTTTTGTCAACTTTGGTGATATTTAATGATAAATGAATAGTAATTTTAGATATTTTAAGAAATTGGAAATGACGGTTGCGTCCTTTTATAACTTTTGACTTCTAAATCGAAACCCGATGCTTTTAAATAAATCTAAAGGTGATTAATAATTATTAATTGGCCTATTAATAATTATTAATGTCACCGAAACGAATTTAGAGCATTAAAACGATTAAAACGAATTTCGGTCGAAATTAACTACTAAAATCGAAATTACAAAATAATAATTAAACTAAATACTTAAATTGAAATAAATAAATAAATAAATAACATTAAATAAATAAATAAATAAAATTCACTTCAAAATAACGGGACGTTACATGTTGCCTTCTCGCTAGCCTGAATATCTGAAATACGAATAAATATCAATCGAAAGGCATTGGTGTTGTATCGGCCAAGAAACCTCTGACGATCAAGTTAATTCACGGAAAACTTTCGTAGAATAGAAAATTGTGCAAAAATAAGTATTAGGTGTTGGTATCAGTGCATACCTCATTGGGTGATTTTTCTTGTTTTTTATAACCGTCGAAAGTAAGATCATGGGCCCCTGGTCGTGCTAGTCTGGTCTAGGCTTAATTCTCTATGGGCTTGACTAGGTTGTTATAGCCTAATAATGAATGACAATGCTCATAATAATCCTTAATGGCCTAGGCCTTATATTGAATCAAGCCTTTGTGCCAACCCTTCGTTGGCAATTTTTACCCTCCACGCTTCTGAAAACATAGATTTTACTCGGATTCACAAACATCCTCTACCTGAAGGGATTTCTTCACTTATTGTCTCCTCTTATTCCCGCCCGCAAACAAGAACATTCTTTTTTCTCTCATGTCCTTTACAGTAAGCCTGACTAAGATAGAATGTTTCATTTTCCCTATCTCTTTCATTACCCGTTAAAACTCTATCTCTACAATTTCCTTCCCTTCCTTTTTCATTACAAACAAAGTGATCCTTTTGAATAATTAATTGTTTGGATTGAGGCCTCTATAAAAGAGTTCTCAAACGAAATTCCCAAGTATCTTTCTTTGCAATATAATTGTAACAACTCGACCCAAAATAACCATAAATAAATAAATAATAAATGACTCATTTAAAACATAATTAAATCGGAGTTAAAACCAAATAAATGGGGAAGCGTTTATTTAATAGTCAATAAAATAATCAAAACAAAACATTTGTTTGTGGCGCCAATTTAAAGTAAAAAAATTCTAAATAAAATAAAATAAATTATTTAATAATAAATCTTAAAATCCAACTAAAAGATAAAGAATCCATAAAAACGTAATTCTTGAAAAATAATGAAAATAAAACAACTCTTAAGGGCATACATGTGTAGCGCTATCCTCGTCATGAGCCATAATCACAATCAATAATAATATTACCTGCAGAATAAAAGTTTGCAGGGCATTTGAATACCGTGAGTTTTTAGCTCAGTAGATTAAATCCCAACTCAAATAAGTAAATTAAAATTAAAATCATCTCATAACTATAACAACTTATGGATACTCGTCCATTTCCACCATTCAATAATAATTAGTAAGTACTTAGTGAAGGGACTACTTTACTAAATTAGCGGAATTTTATTTAGTAAACAAATTAACAATTAATTTAGGATCTATTAATATCATGCAATTTGTGATAAAAATTTGAAGAACATGAAAATTCATGCTTAATTTTCGAAAATTAAAGGCTTTTTACTTACATTGAGTAATTTATGGTGAATCGATTTGGATTTCTTTATAGTATCAATCCTCAACAACATCAGATCTTCTACGCTATATCCTGATCGAAAGCAAACTCAAGAATCGATCCGGAAGAATAAAAGAAGAAAAATTTGCTTCTAAATTTTCCCCAAGGAAAATCAGCAATTGGGTAAAAATTGAAGAGAGAATTTTCACTTTCCTAATTAAAGTGATAAGTGTACAAAATATGAATCTCAATGGTCATATTTATAAGAAAACATGATATCTAATCTAATTAGAATTTATTATCTCCTAATTATTAAATATAATATAAAAGATAAATAAAAATTATATACATAAACTTATTTAGTCTTCAGCGTGGGCCACGTGTATATATATATATATATATATATATATACATTGGAATTAAGCATTCACACGCTGACGCAATGAAGACTTTTAGATATGGGGCATTTGCAAATCTAGCAAATTTTTTAGTAATATTTGTAAAATAAAAGCTCAAAAAAATATTTGTAAATATAGCAAATTTTGGTCGAGTTTATCAGTGATAAACATTAAATTACACTATGTTTATCACTAATTAACACATAAATCATTGTTAATCACTAATAAACATGATAAAATTGCTATATTTGCAAATACTTTTTTGAGTTGATATTTTTACAAATATTGCATAAAAATCTGCACCCAATGAAATTTCCCTTTAGACATTTATATATATATATATATCCTTTTATTTACTTTTCTTTATATAATAATTATATATTTATATATTTAAAATTAGAAAAATTCAAATAATAATTTCTAATTTAAACACATTTAGCCAAAAATTAATATCTTAATTACCATTGAATCTTATTCAATTAATTAATTATTTTGGGTCAAAACCAATTGTATTTAATTCTCTCTAATATGTATTATCAAATTAAATAAACTCATTATTTAATCAATAATATTAATTATTAATTTCTATTTAAATAAACTCATTATTTAAATAATTAATAATATTAACATTAATTCCCGTTTAAATAAGCTATTTATTTAAACAATTAATTTTGCCTTAAAATATTATATTAATTTCCATTTAAATAAACTCTTTATTTAAACAATTAATATTGTCATAATATTAATATTAATTTTTATTTAAATAATCTCGTTATTCAAATAATTAATATTGCCTAATTTTAAGTAAATTCAATTACTTAAATTATTTGTTCTCCCTAAGTTAAATTAATAACTTAGTTTTTCTACAACAATATTTGGGCTAGCATAGAGACCCGATTGACCTATAGATCCTGAGCTTAATAATTAGTCAAATAAGTGATTAATGAAGGGATGATTTACTAAATTAGCGGAATTTTATTTAGTAAACTTATTAACATTTAATAACGGATCTATTAACATCATGCAATTTGTGAAAGACATGTAGATTCATGCTTATATTTTCGAAAATTAAAATCAAACCGGAACTTACATTGAGTAAAATCGGAGAATTGGTTGGAGGTTTCTTTCAAAGATCAATCCTCAGGAACACCAGGATCTTCTATGCTATATCCCGATCGATCAAACGAAATTCGATTGTGGGATCGAACTTTAGAAGAAATTGGGAAGAAGAAAAAAAAATATTTTTCTTCCCAACACTATGGAAAAATCGGCCAAGGAAGGAGAAGGGAGGAAGAGAGATTTTCAATTTCCAAAGAATTGAATTGTATTGTGTGTTTTATGAATGACCCAACCCTCCTATTTATAGGAAAATAGGAATCCTAATCACATTAGGATTAATCTATAGAGATAAACACAAAAAGAAAAAAGATAATCTCTTTCCTTTATCTAGCAATTTCGAAAATGCAAAGGATAAATAGGAGATTATTTTATTTTCTTTATTTTTATTTATCTTGGGTAAATAAATCTATGTAGTTATTTTAGGATATAATTCAAGCAATTATCTCTTCCCAAAAATACATATATGGCCGAAATTAGCATATTAATTTAATAAATAATTCCAAATTATTTAATTAATTATTTTAGGCCAATTCCAATTGGGTTCATTAATCCAATTGGGCTTGAAACTCTCTCTTAAATTAATAAGTCCAACTCAATTAATTTATTTATTAATTACCATTTAAATAAATATTTTATTTAAATAATTAATATTTTCTCCTGTCTAAATATTATCAAATTATATTTAATTATTAATTTCCATTTAAATAATTTTCATTATTTAAATAATTAATAATAAATATTATAATTATTAATTTCCATTAAATAAACTCATTATTTAATTAATAATTTTATTGACAATATTTTATTATTAATTAATTAATTTTAATTATTAATTTCCGTTCAAATAAAATTAATTATTTAAACAATTAATAATTGTTAATTAATTTCAAATTATTAATTACATTTAAATATACTCAATATTTAAATAATTAATAATATCTAATTAATAATATTTCATTATTAATTTCATGTTTAAATAAACTCATTATTTAAACAATTAATAATGTTTATATTAATTACCGCTTAAATATACTCAATATTTAAACAATTAATATTGCCTATTTTAAGTAATTCACTTTACTTAAAATTTCCATTTCTTCTACTTGATTTCGCGATTGCGATATTTGGGCTAGCATAGGGACCTGATGGACCTATAGATCATGGGCTTAATAATTAGTCAATTAAGTGATTAACTCATAATCGGTTAATTACTTATTATCTAACTATGAATAATTCCACTATAGATTCATAGCTGAACTCCCCTCACTATAGATGAGTTATGTCCATTTAGTTTATCTTTTATTTATATCCGTGATATTATCCTTCACGTGGAACCCTCATAATTACAAAGTGGATAAATTTACCGTTTTGCCCCTGTAATTACCGCTTTATCCTTGTGTTCCCGCTGATTCTCCAATGAACTTTATCTTTAGTCGAACTAGAGATAAGATACTTCGTGATCAATAGAAGTCGTGACGTCACTTGTTCATGTCTCGAATCGAGACATCAAGGGAGTTTCCTAAAGTTCCTAAAATGTTTAGGTATCGCACCGATACTGTTAATTTATAGGAAAGTTATGAATTCCATCTCGTGAAAATGAGTTCCCAGCTACTTATCTAGTCATGTTCCCAAAAACGGTGTATTGAGCGTTCTTACGGATCGCTCTCAACCATGTGAATCAAAGAACATAACTCCACAAATAGGAGTCCGCATTTCACTCAGGATTGAGATCTATCACGGTTGATAAACTTAGTTTGATATTCGATTGTTTCTCGTAAACTCGGTACTAATGAGAAATTTGATCGAACATCGTGGTCCTGTCTTTATACAATCAACATTGCATATGATACTTCCATTTCATGTCTCCCACATGAATGATCAGGATTAGATCATTTGTCTATAACAAAATGCGAAGCTATCAACAGTGTTACCAGGATAAGGTTCCCAAACGTTATCCATTTCATCGGAGACACTTTTAAGTTACTCATCTCGACTTTAATCCTCTTGTATGACTCACATACTAAGTCGTGATTTCATAAGAGTAACTTAGGGTTTACTATTTGAATGTTTTGATATTTATATATTTCCATATATTCCTAATATCGTCAATTGAATCAATCTAGATTATATAAAGAACTTATGTTTATTTATTTAATTTATTCAAATAAATTATTATAATTAAATAATTACAAGTTCTAGGACACCATTCCTAACAATCTCCCACTTGTCCTAGATCTTTGGAGATTTGACTTGTAATTCCAGTCACTGGATGACTATCAACTACTTAGCCATGGTAGTCATTTTAATGCTTTATCAGTAACGTTTTCATCTGTTTAGTATGTATTTCTTTTGTCTGATGTTAGTTTCATTAAGTTTAATAGATTCCATATTTTATCGCCATAAAATAAACTCTATTAACTATTGATTTGAAACTATCATCTTCAACCACTTTTCATTTACTAACGATTTAGTAATTACGCGAATCTAGAGTTTAGTTAGTAAAAACTCATTTTACTTATACTTAACTCATCTGATATTTAATTCGCAAAAGTATTTTGTCAAATTCTTACATGGAATTAAATTCATGTTCGAATTTGAGCCCGTGCAACTCATAAAATCTCCCATTTTATCTATGTGCACTAACATACTATTTGTAAATTTTATTTTAGTCACATTGGTTCTAGGATTCTCGAAATTCTTAAGCTCCCACTACAAAGTAATTCTCCATTACTTTCATTTGTTTAATGATTACAATTTTATACTTGTTATTATTTCAAAAATAATGTATAAGTATAAGTGACCCTTTTCAACTCAACTATTGAAAAATTCATGTCATTTTTATTTCACTTATTTTGAACTTTATTCATTGATTTTTGAAGTCAATGAGTTTTACTTGGACTTCAAAAGTCCGTTTGGTTCGTTCTATGACGCTCCCACTCAAATAAAGTTCTACAAGTAGTTTAACCATTTAAACTTTTAAATAACTACTTGTTTTTTATTGTGAAATAAAATCATTGTAATTGTTTTTTATCTTAATTATGGTTTAAACCTTTTAAGTATCACCGATTTATGAACTTTTCTTTAATAATTTGTGAATTCAATTATCCACTAATTATTACTTTCGATTCTGTTTTGTTTATTCCATATCGGTTATTACCTTTAAAACATCCTTTTAAATAACTGAATGTTTGGAATATAAGAAATCGATTTAATGTTTACTTATCACTTAAGTTCTAACATCTAAATGTCCAACTTTAGTGATGTTTAAGTCTAGTTATCTTTGATAAATCAAAAGATATTCTATTTTACTTATCCCATAAGTTCGTGGATTAATATGGTTATCATCTCAAACTCCTTGAGAACCATCTTTAAGAGATTAATCCCTCTAACTTATTTAAGTAATTTTAGACTTAAGTATTTAAACATTTTTAAACCTTTATAACTTGTTTAGATATTTTGGAGTTTAGAATTTGGTTTTGGAATTTATTTGTTTTATACTAAGTATTTTGAATAACCATCCAATCACACTTTGGAACTTTGTAATATAGTTGTAGAGGAATATCTACCTAAATAACTCTTATTTAAAATATTCCCATACTTGGTTCATACGAAATGAGAACCAATAGTTATTACATGTTTCAAAATAAAAAACAAATTGATAACTTAACTAAATTAGAAAACTATGGTTTTGGGAAGAGAAATATTTTCTTCCCTTTTAGACTATTGTAAAATCGGTTACGAGGAGAATAGGAAGAAGAAGAGTTTTCAATTTCGAAATTGAAATTAGAAGCTTTTGAATGAACAACCAAGCGTTTGTATTTATACGCAAAACAGTTTTCCAATCGAATTAGGAAATACTATCAAAATAAATACAAGATAAATGCCAAGAATAAAATCAAATTTTATTCCTTATTTATCTTACGTGCCGATTTTATGTGAATAAAATCAATAAGAAAAACCAATTTTTTCTTTGTTTAATTTGTCTTTGGTTAAACATTCTTTTATATATTTATTTTAGACAAAATAATTCAACAATTATTTCCTAAAACATTATATATGTACCGATTTTGGTATTTAATAATTTGAACCAAAATCCATTGAATTCATTAATTCAATTCTAGATTCTTCCTTATTAATAAATCTTATTTATTAACTCTTGATATTTATTTCAATAAATCAATTATTCAAATATCATATTCCGATTTTATACTTTATCATTAATAAATATTTATTATTTTCTATCTAAATAATCGACATTATTTAAATCAATAATAAATATGTTATTTACTATTATCCTTTTAAATAATCGCTATTATTTAAAATTAATAATAAATGTTTAATTATTAATTTCCATTTAGGTAAACACATTATCTAAATAATTAATAATTATTTATCAATAATATTTTTATTATTAATTACCATTTAAATAAACACATTATTTAAATAATTAATAACAATGATATTAATTTCCATTTAAATAAACTCATTATTTAAATAATTAATATTGTCTGTCTATTCAAGTAAACTGCTTTACTTAAATTATTCATTTCCTTTTCTAGGAAACACAGTTCTCATAGTTCAGTTTGTTCTTTCCAAGTATAGTGACTAAAACAGATGCTATATTACTGAAATTTAAATAAACTTTATCTTACTAATCTAACATGCATTCAACATTCAAATATTCAAAGTTTCGACATATAATTAAATATGATGCATGAATGCGAACATATTAATGAACAGAAAAGCCCTAAAACATGTTACTATGTCACGATATTTTAATGATACTGGGGAAGTCTCGTCGAATGATAGGTCGATTACCATCATTAAAACGAGATGCCACTCGAACAATTGACAGCTCCAGAATAACTCATATTCCTATGTCATTGTTTACCGTGTATTTGGTCCAGAGTTTTGATAACATAATTTATCAAATTTCTTTTAAGTGTGACCCACCAATTTAGTCTTTTAAATAAAATTGAAGAGTGTCTACGAAGTGTAGATTCGATCTTCAATCAATCTCATTTAAAATTCTTTATCCCTTTCAGGAGACCCAACTTGATATTGATTTATACAATAAACCTTCCTATGGGAATGAACACCGCAGCAGCGTGTTACGAGGCCATGTATAAATCTCACGTTTCGAGCCCATTAGTGGAGACCATAGGATACATTGACATGTTTCCTTCTCCCACTTAATATTTTGAGTTAGGGTTTCATAACTTAGACTAATTCAGGCTAATTCATTAATCCAAGTTTTAATTAACCTAATCAACTTTAACTCTTAAATTGGTTAGATTAATTTTATAATTGTGATTGTTCAAGTTTTCCTAATTTAAACTAATCACATTATGTGCCGTCTTAATAATTTTGATTTATTAATTTGAACTTTTCTCCCGGATCGCTCCCGCTAGAGGCGCTCCGTGTTAGGGGGAACTTTATGAAACCTCATCGCTTGGGGCGAGCTTTCGCCAGAGATCCGTTCAATTTAATTAATCTCAATTATTAATTTTTAATTAACCCTTAATTAAAAGTTTCTATTTGTTTATCTTATATGGATTTTGGCCCAATTGTTTAAACAATAATTCCATATTACAAATAATTCATTTAGTTTCTATTCAACTTTTAAACTAGATTTAACTTTTGAATTTTAACTAAATAAGCATGCTTTTAATTCTAAAACAATTAGAATATAATTTTCAATAATAACATTTATAAAATAAAATTATAGCATGCTTCACATACATTAGCATATAATAACACATATTATATCATGATGCATGTAGGTACAATTAATTAAAATCATACAACCTATGGTGGGATTTTCTACATGACATACTCTTATGCATGAATATTATTTAAAAACAATTATATCATACATATAAACAATTTAAATAATAAATAGCTAAATTGACCGGTATTCTTGGCACTATTTCTAAAACGGAAAATTAAAATTACAACTTAATTATATCTTCCATTCTAGAACTTGAGGCTTCAACTTTCTCTCTCCTCCATGGTGTAGGCGTGGGCATGGGTATTTATGGGGCAAATATTATCTCCTTAATATTTCCATAAATACTTGTTTTAAAATAATTATCTTTTAATTATATGGAAAAATAAAGAAAATATTTTCCATGTAATCTTATATCAATTTCTAAATTTATAATTTAAGATAGGGATATAATCTTTTAAAAAAAATTTAATCCTTATCTTAAATATTTAAATTTTTAAATTGAGATAACAAGATAATTATGTTAAAATATCTTACCGTATCTTACCTTATCTCATCCCTTTCTCTCTCCTTGGGCGTGGGCATCATGAATGATGGAGAAAAATTTTCTTTCTTCCTTCCCTTTGGTGGTGCCGATTTTTGCCTCATATGGTATGGGAAAATTACAAATTTTTCCTATACCCTAAAATTAGGGTTTACAAATTTTCTACTAAAATTTAAAAATCCTAAGTGCCTCAAGAATACCTAAACAGTCAATAAGCAAACCTCCACAATTTATATAAACATACATAAAACAACCTTTTATGCAACCCACCAAATTTTCGAAAAACACAAATTTGCATGATAATTAAAATTAGCTCTGATACCAATTGAAGGGATGATTTACTAAATTAGCGGAATTTTATTTAGTAAACTTATTAACATTTAATAACGGATCTATTAACATCATGCAATTTGTGAAAGACATGTAGATTCATGCTTATATTTTCGAAAATTAAAATCAAACCGGAACTTACATTGAGTAAAATCGGAGAATTGGTTGGAGGTTTCTTTACAGCATCAATCCTCAGCAACACCGGATCTTCTATGCTATATCCCGATCGATCAAACGAAATTCGATTGTGGGATCGAACTTTAGAAGAAATTGGGAAGAAGAAAAAAAAAATATTTTTCTTCCCAACACTATGGAAAAATCGGCCAAGGGAAGGAGAAGGGAGGAAGAGAGATTTTCAATTTCCAAAGAATTGAATTGTATTGTGTGTTTTATGAATGACCCAACCCTCCTATTTATAGGAAAATAGGAATCCTAATCACATTAGGATTAATCTATAGAGATAAACACAAAAAGAAAAAAGATAATCTCTTTCCTTTATCTAGCAATTTCGAAAATGCAAAGGATAAATAGGAGATTATTTTATTTTCTTTATTTTTATTTATCTTGGGTAAATAAATCTATGTAGTTATTTTAGGATATAATTCAAGCAATTATCTCTTCCCAAAAATACATATATGGCCAAAATTAGCATATTAATTTAATAAATAATTCCAAATTATTTAATTAATTATTTTGGGCCAATTCCAATTGGGTTCATTAATCCAATTGGGCTTGAAACTCTCTCTTAAATTAATAAGTCCAACTCAATTAATTTATTTATTAATTACCATTTAAATAAATATTTTATTTAAATAATTAATATTTTCTCCTGTCTAAATATTATCAAATTATATTTAATTATTAATTTCCATTTAAATAATTTTCATTATTTAAATAATTAATAATAAATATTATAATTATTAATTTCCATTAAATAAACTCATTATTTAATTAATAATTTTATTGACAATATTTTATTATTAATTAATTAATTTTAATTATTAATTTCCGTTCAAATAAAATTAATTATTTAAACAATTAATAATTGTTAATTAATTTCAAATTATTAATTACATTTAAATATACTCAATATTTAAATAATTAATAATATCTAATTAATAATATTTCATTATTAATTTCATGTTTAAATAAACTCATTATTTAAACAATTAATAATGTTTATATTAATTACCTGCTTAAATATACTCAATATTTAAACAATTAATATTGCCTATTTTAAGTAATTCACTTTACTTAAAATTTCCATTTCTTCTACTTGATTTCGCGATCGCGATATTTGGGCTAGCATAGGGACCCGATGGACCTATAGATCATGGGCTTAATAATTAGTCAATTAAGTGATTAACTCATAATCGCTTAATTACTTATTATCTAACTATGAATAATTCCACTATAGATTCATAGCTGAACTCCCCTCACTATAGATGAGTTATGTCCATTTAGTTTATCTTTTATTTATATCCGTGATATTATCCTTCACGTGGAACCCTCATAATTACAAGGGATAAATTTACCGTTTTGCCCCTGTAATTACCGCTTTATCCTTGTGTTCCCGCTGATTCTCCAATGAACTTTATCTTTAGTCGAACTAGAGATAAGATACTTCGTGATCAATAGAAGTCGTGACGTCACTTGTTCATGTCTCGAATCGAGACATCAAGGGAGTTTCCTAAAGTTCCTAAAATGTTTAGGTATCGCACCGATACCGGTTAATTTATAGGAAAGTTATGAATTCCATCTCGTGAAAATGAGTTCCCAGCTACTTATCTAGTCATGTTCCCCAAACGAAGTGTATTGAGCGTTCTTACGATCGCTCTCAACCATGTGAATCAAAGAACATAACTCCACAAATAGGAGTCCGCATTTCACTCAGGATTGAGATCTATCACGGTTGATAAACTTAGTTTGATATTCGATTGTTTCGTAAACGGTACTAATGAGAAATTTGATCGAACATCGTGGTCCTGTCTTATACAATCAACATTGCATATGATACTTCCATTTCATGTCTCCCACATGAATGATCAGGATTAGATCATTTGTCTATAACAAAATGCGAAGCTATCAACAATGTTACCAGGATAAGGTTCCCAAACGTTATCCATTTCTTGTAGACACTTTTAAGTTACTCATCTCGACTTTAATCCTCTTGTATGACTCACATACTAAGTCGTGATTTCATAAGAGTAACTTAGGGTTTACTATTTGAATGTTTTGATATTTATATATTTCCATATATTCCTAATATCGTCAATTGAATCAATCTAGATTATATAAAGAACTTATGTTTATTTATTTAATTTATTCGAAATAAATTATTATAATTAAATAATTACAAGTTCTAGGACACCATTCCTAACAATTAACTCATAATCAGTTAATTACTTATTGTTTAACTATAAATAATTTCACTATAGATTCATAGCTGGACTCCCCTCACTATAGATGAGTTATGTTCATTTAGTTTATCTTTTATTTATACCTATGATATATCCTTCACGTGGAATCTTCATAATTACAGGCGGATTATATTTACCGTTTTGCTGCTTGTTCTTCAATGAACATTAGTTGTAGTCAAATTACAGATAATATACTTCTGTGATCAATAGAAGTCGTTGCGCCGCTTATTCATGTCTCGAATCAGTACATCAAGAGAGTTTCCTAAAGTTCTCAAATATTTAGGTGTCACACTTATACCGTTAATTTAGAGTAAAGTTATGAATTACATCTCGTGTAAATGTGTTCTCAGCTACTATCTAAAACATGAGTGTATTGAGCGTTCATATCAGATCGCTCTCAATCATGTGAATCAAAGAACATAACTCTATGAATAGGAGTTCACATTTCATCCAGGAATGAGATTTATCACGGTTGATAAACTTAGTTTGATATTTAATATTTTCTCGTAAATAGTACTAATGAGAAATTTGATCAAACATCATGGTCCTGTCACATACAATCAATATTGCATATGATACTTCCATTTCATGTCACCCACATGAATGATCAGGATTATATCATTTGTCTATAAACAGAATGGCAAGCTATCAACAGTGTTACCAGAATAAGGTTCTCAAACGTTATCCATATACTGTAGACACTTTTAAGTTACTCATCTCGACTTTAATCCTCTCGTATGACTCACATACTAAGTCGTGATTTCATAAGAATAACTTAGGGTTTTACTATTTGAATGTTTGATATTAATATATTTCCATGTATTCCTAATATCGTCAATTGAACCAATATAGATAATAGAAAGAATTTATGTTTATTTATTTAATTTATTCAAAATAAATTATCTTTATTGAATAATTACAAGTTTTAGGACACCATTCCTAACACTTAGCCCACCACGTCTCTTAATTTCAATTAAATTTGTACATAGGTATCACCGTGGAATATGCGACCACAAATGATACATGCCATACTATTTAGCTTGGAAATATGTATCAAGGCAAGCCATGATACATGCCATAATATTCAGCTTTACAAATTTAATATGCTTTATATATTAAAGTCAACATCTCACAAGTTCTATTAAATTTGTGCATAGGTATCACCGCAGAATACACGTCTACAAGTGATACGAGACATACCATTCAACTTGAAAATATGTATCATAGTGGGGTATAAGGCCACCCATGATACGTGCCATAGTATGCAGCTCTACAAATTTAATATGAGTTTATTAATATGATTATTTCAACTTAAATACTCTATAGGCTCTAATTATACTATAAATCCAATTAACGATCATAAACCAAATATGAACAATATTCGCAAATCAAAATGAGCACATAATGTCATTTAAAATCAATAATTCATCTCCCAAAAATATCTTAATAATCACACAATAAACAAGCAAGCACAAAGAATTTAATTCAACTTCTAAGTAGGAATTAACCTACCTTAATTGCAAATTGAAAGAGCAATCGACCTCAAAATAACTCCAATAAAACTCCTGACAATGCCCAAGACCTGAATAATCATTACTTTAAAGTCAATTTCATGAGAACCGGACTAGCGGGGCGGAAAACGGCTCAAATTAAGCTAAAATAGCCCCTGAACCGGTTGGACCAGCTGAACCGGACCAAATGGACCAAGCTCAGCCGGTCCAATTGGACCGGTTCTCCTTCCTCTAAGTCTGCACAATATGAAACACAAAAGAGAAAAAAAAAAGTACAACATATCTCCAATGATGGCATCGAAAGTCTCAGGCGAAGTTTTGTGGAATTGGTAATGGGGAAATGACTGAAACGAAAGACGAGAAGAACTTGATGCAAAAACAGCCTAAAACTCGAGCAAACCAGAATGAAAAACCCAGAAGACGGTAAGGAAAAATGCAGAATCCGGAGAGCCTAACAATCCAACGAAAATGCAGATAAAACGACGTTGATTTAAATTGTAATTGGCTAAAAAACAATACTAAACCTAAAACAAAACAAATTCGACAAGAATTAACAAACAAAACAGAGATTGGATGATGTTCTACTCTGATTTCTGACGAAGCTTGATCCTGACGTAATAAAGAGATGAATTGGGCTTTATAAGAACGGAAAACGAAAGAGAAAATTAGGATACGGATGAATGCTAAATACCCTTTCAAATTCGATGAAGAACGGCAAAGAATTTAAGCAAATTCCGGCGAGGATACCTTCACGACGGTGGGGCTAAGAGAGAGTAGAAATTGAAAAGTAAACTTCTAGGGTTTTGTGTCATTTAAAGCTTTAGATTGACCTTCCAAAAGACCAAAATGTCCCTTAAATAGAAATTAGTATTTAGATTATAACTTTTTACTCGGAACTCGGATCTGAGAATAGTCAGTTGCGTTGAATTTGTAACGACACGACAGTTCAAAAGAACTAAAAATAACGTTGTTTGGATCAAAATTGGTGAAAAGGCTAAAATGCTCTTAGATAAAAAAAAATGGGTTGTTACAACATATTAATCTAAAAAATATGGATATATAGAAGACTAACTTTTGTCGAGAAGTTTCTAGCTCTTCCTCTTCTTTCTTGGTTACGATCCTGAGACAATAAAAAACATCTTCCTTTCTAAGCACAAAAGAGAATCGGTGCGTGGACACTAACCTCTTTGGAAAAAGGAGAAAAAAAATCTCCCAATAGACCACAGGGGGTCAGCAGCGGCAAAGAGAGAGAAGGATGAGAGAAATTTTTTCTAAGTATTTCTTTTGCTCTCTTAGTTGTATGTATTGAAGTCACCCTAAGCCTCCTATTCATAGAAAAACTAAGGCCTCAAAAAATCTTTAAATATCTTTTAAATCAAATAATTAAATAAAGATATTGAAAAATATATTTTGAATAATTAAGATATAATATCTTATTCCATAATTAGATATTCTCATATCACAGTTTGAATTAATCCAAATTAATTTAAATTAATTATTCCATATCTTACTCATTAAATTAATCATATTAATTTAAATTAAGATATTCCATATCTACTTATTTAAATTAATCACATTAATTTAAATTAAGATATTTCATATATTTTAAATAAAATAAAATGCATAAAGTTGGTAAATAAATTTACTAGCCCACATCATCATCTTCATGACAATATTGAGCATTTTATTTTTCCTTTTTATTTAATAGAACAATTTCATTAAATATTTAAACAAATAAAACTCCTTTTATTTATTTAGTTCCTCTTTAATTTGACAATCTCAAATTAAATAATTAAATAGACTCCTCTATTTAATCTCCCATTAATTTTAGACAACTGCAAAACTAATTTTATTAAATAGACTATTCTATTTAATCTGTCAATTAAAATAATTAAATAGACTTTTCTATTTAATAATTAAATAGACTCCTCTATTTAACTTCGCCATTAAGTAAATAATTAGATAAACCCTTCTATTTAATTTCTTTTAATTAATCAAATACACTCCTCTATTTGTATTTGCCTTAAATTAATTTGACAACTTCAAATAAATTACTTGAAACCATTTTTCCAAAAAAATTAATCCATATTAATTTATGTTATCAATTACATGCGTTAACTCGAAGGACTTAACGAACTTATATGACTAAGCTCCAATGATCTAGAATTACTTTTGATTAAAACTTCTTTTAACTAATTAATTCTTATTCACTAACTCCTAGATAACTCCACTAAATATCTAGAGTTGTACTCTTAGTTCTATAGACATAGTTATGTCCATTGGCTAAAATCATTTAAGTATACTTTGATCTTTCACAAGTAGTTCGTATCCATGGCTAGGTAATTTTAACGTATTAACCTCCATGATACATCTTGTTCCTTAAGCTCAACTGATTCTCTAATGAACAACCATACATAATCTCCATAATATGTCTTTACTTTTTCCTTGATCACAGGAATATGGGGCCCTACTATTCAAGCAACGAATCAATCCATAAAAGAAGTACTTATCTATTTTCCAATAAGGAGAAGAGTGAATTCCAATCTTGTGTAGTTGCGTTCCCAACTATAAGCAAAATACAATCCCCAACGTGGGAGGCAGATTGAGCAAACTATTTCGAGTCGCTCTCACCCATACAAATCAAAGGTTTGTCTCTTGCGAACAGAAGTTCGTAATCCACTCAGTATTAACATCAATTGTACATGATCAACTGATTGATATACGTGTTAGGATTGAGGCCTCTATAAAAGAGTTCTCAAGTGAAATTCCTAGAGATCTTTCCTTACAGTATAATATTAATCTAAAAATATATGCATAAATAAAAGACTAACCCTTGTCGAGAAGTGTCTGGCTCTTCTTCTTCTTTCTTAGTTACGATTCTGGGACCACCAAAAAGATATTTCTCACTAAGCACAAAAAGAGAATCAGTAAGTTGGCACTATCCTCTTTGGAAAAGGGAAAATGGAAGAAAAATTTTCGCTTTGACCACTAGAGGTCCAGTGGCGTCAAAGAGAGAGAGAGAGAGGGAGGAGAAAATTTTCTAAGCCTTTCTTTTGCTCTCTTGGTTGTGTGTTTTGGGGTCATCCCAAGCCTTATATTTATAGGAAAACTAAGGCCTCATAACTTTTTTAAATATCTTTTTAATTATCAAATAATCAAATATTATATATTAAAATATATTTTGAATAATTAAGATATAATATCTTATTCCATAATAAGATATTCCCATATCACTATTTAGATTAATCCAAATTAATTATTCCATATCTACTTATTTAAATTAATCACATTAATTTAAATTAAGATATTCCATATATTTTAAATAAAATAAAATGCATAAATTTGGTTAATTATAAACCAAAGTGGCGTGTTACCCCCACCATGGGTCACACGCCCATGTGTCATCTCTATGACAATATTGGGCATTTTTTTTTCTTTTTATTCAATAGAACAATTCCATTAAATATTTAAATAAATAAAGCTCCTTTTATTTATTTAATTCATCTTTAATTTGAAAACTTCAAATTAAATAATTAAATAGACTCCTCTATTTAATCTCCCATTAATTTTGGACATTTGAAAAAATAATTTTATTAAATAGACTCTTCAATTTAATCTCTCAATAAGTAAATAGACTTTTCTATTAATAATTAAATAGACTCTTCTATTTAATTTCACCATTAATTAAATAATTAAATTGACTCTTCCATTTAATTTCTTTTAATTAATCAAATAGACTCCTCTATTTGTATTTACCTTAAATTAATTTGACAACTTTAAATTAATTACTTGAAACCATTTTTTCAAAGAAATTAATCCATATTAATTTATGTTCTCAATTACGCGCGTGAGCTCGGAGGACTTAATGGATCTATAAGAATAAGCTCCAATGATCTAGAATTACCTTTGATTAAAATTCCTTTTGACCAATTATTTCTTATTCATTAACTCCTAGATAACTCCACTAAATATCTAGAGTTGCACTCTTAGTTCTATAGATATAGTTATGTCCATTGGCTAAAATCATTTAACTATACTTTGATCATTCACAAGTAGTTTGTATCCATGGCTAGGCAATTTTACCGTTTTAACCTCCATGATACATCTTGTTCTTTAAGCCCAACTGATTCTCTAATGAATAACTGTAACGACCCGACTTTTCAGAGTTTAAAACAAATATAATAAATGCAGCGGAAGACTCAATAATTAATCTTTATTGAAAAATATAAAAATCCATAAACTCCAATAATCATTCAATTAAAAACAGCAACTCCGGAGTTGTAAAGTTTAAACAAAAATCATACGAAAACAAATAACATTGTCATAAAACAATCGAAAACGAATAAAGAATGATAAATCCTCAAAATCCAAATAACTAAACTAAAATCAAATAAAACTCGACACTTTCTTCATTAACAAAATGAATGACAAAGATGGCCACCATTCAACATTGAACCCCTCATCTTCACTACTTCATCAACCGCCACCTCTCGGTCCATTGTTACTTGAAAAAAGAAATATATAACACTGTGAGGCTAAAGCCACTGAGAAAACGATTCAATCAATAGGTAAAGTTTTAAATAGTCTCTAAACAATTCACACCGAGTCCCAAGCACTCAACACTCTCCAATATCTCTTACGCTCAAAGCGTCACTTAAACTCAATCTCATTCCACTTACATGAATAGGCAATTTATCTCTAATTTCATATTCAAGACTTTTCAATAAGCATTCTCTTACATGGATAGACAACTCTCACTAGTTTCATATCCAAGGCCATCACCCATAATTTCTCATAATCTCATACTCAATCACTTAATGATCTAAGAACATTAATTAACACTAATTTAACACACAATTAAAGTTAGCATACATCACTAGAAAGGCGGTCTCTCGGGACTACTATTAATTTCTAGTACATGGCTATAGCCACAACTATAACTGAACATCTAATAATACATTCTTACGAGCAATGTATATTAGCACCTGGTTATGAACTCATCTATAACTGATATATGATTAGTTGTTAAGCTTGTAACCTCAACACTAATTTAACAAAACCTCTAATGATACATTCTTATGAGCAATGTTCATTAGCACCTGGTTATGGATTCTTCTATAACTGAAATAAAACTTAGTATTAAGCTCTTAGCCTTAATACCAGTTATCACAACCTGCCAGGCCATCAATCACAAACTTTCTCAACATCACACACATGTTAATATTCATATAAAATCAGTATTAACCACCAAAATATAGTAACCCAATCAGTTTAACAATTAATTAACAAATCTGTCAAAAACGGTAAAAACTGCCGAAAAATCAAAATTCCATTTTAACACTTCCCAAATCAAATTTCATGGCTAAGGGTCATCTTAAACTCCAAAATATTCCAAAATTAAGATTAATAAAATTCAAAATTGATTTGAACTAAGAAACTTCAATTTTCGCCGAAAAACGGAAAAACTAATTCTAACCGAAAATAAATTCTCCTAAGTAATTTTCAAACATTCCCAATATCAATTATCTTCATAAATTTCCAGAATAATATATTTAAATATTTAGGAACAAACAAGCTACGGTTTGAGCTTTAGATTTCTCTAAAACCTCAATGTTGATCAAATTGTTAACTCACCTTGATTTTGCTAAAATCTAAATTACCAAGCTAATTTTCACCAAGAAACAGACCTAAAACGATGGTCTAAGTCAATTAAAATCTATGCTAAAACAGAACTAAAAGATCCTAAAAGGATTGGGGTTGAATGGCTCAAAAATTGGGATAATCAGTCGTCGTTTGCAAAATGACAGCAGCCACGGGGCTGCTGCCCTTGTCGTGGCTGAAACGGGGCCTTCGGGTCTCGGTTTGGTCGCAGGTTCAAGTTTCGGGAGATCGATTTTGATGAGTTTTCAAGTTTAGGCAAGGTAGATCAAAATCGATTGGGAAAAAGGCTATAGATCGGGGATTGGAAAACGACGGAGTTTGGTTTCCTGGATGAGGTTCTTGAATTTCATAAATTCTCATCATATTATAAATTTCCAAAATTTAAAGAATTGTTAAAACAATCCAAAAAGCTTACCCAAAGTTAGAATTCAAGGAATCAACCTTCAATCTTCACCCAACGACTCATCACGTTCAAAATGATCACCTACCAACAAGAATTGACGAAGAACATCAACTTTAAAAGCCCTAAGGGCGGGGGCAACATGGGGATCCAAGGGGAGAAGAAAATTACCTTTTGATCAAACAAAGATCTACCAACCACTCCAAATTTATGATCGCACCTCGAATTGTCACCAAAAACGACTAAGAATCGAACAAAAATCTTGGGCTTTCTCTAATAGGGGCGGTGGCGGCGTGAGAGGGAGAGAAGAGAGTCTAAAATCTGAATATGGCAAATGGGAAGTCATCTTAGGTTAAAAATCTCGAGTTGCAATATTTACGAAACTGTCACTCGCCTTAAAACGTCTATAACTTTATCATCGAGTCTCAGAACGACAAACCGTCAGTTGCGTTGGAATCTTGACATCGAGACGATCAATTTCATGTCAAAATATTAATCAAATCACAAGGTTTAGATTTCGAGGTTTTTTCGAGAAAATACCATAATACTCTTTTTGAAAAAACATGATATTTCTGTTCTAATTAATAGATAAAGCCTGATTAATATTATTTAAAAAAATAATATTGATTTAACTACCTCGTAGCGAGGTGTTACAATAACCTCACATAATCTCCATTATGCGTCTTTTCCTTTTTCTTAATCAGAGGCATATGAGGCCCCACTATTCAAGTACTGAATCAGTCGATAAGGGAAATGTTTATCTATTTTCCAATAAGGAAAATAGTGAATTCCAATCTTGTGTAATTACGTTCCCAGCTATAAGTAAGATGCAATCCCCAAAGTGGGAAGCATATTGAGCGAACTATATCGAGTCACTCTCACCCATGCAAATCAAAGGTTTCTCTCTTGTGAACAAGGGTTCATAATCCACTCAGGATTAAGATCAATTGTACATGATCAACCGATTGATATACGAAGTGTCTTTCTGTAACGGTTTTACCAGAAGACGATAAATATATCTTAGTCAAGTCTACTACAATCTTTATTGCAGTAACACCCCAACTCACATGTCTCTATATGAACGATCCGAATGAGATCACTTGTGCCAATGGCGGCTCAAGGTTCCCCGAGACCTAAGGAAAAACTTAAAATGAGACCTTTTATTTTTTTTTCCTTTAAATAAATTGAAATTGAAATTGAAATAATGTCTTAAATAAAACTTATTTTTTCAGGTGTAATTTTTTTAATTAAATTTTAATTATCTAGATTCATCAAAATATATTTTTCGACTGGAGTTATTGGTTCAAATTATGCAATCATTTCATTTAAGCTTAAAAAAATTTACATTTTATTTTCTTGTTAATCATTTTTTTCTTTACTAATTAAATCTTGAATATTTTTATGAATCAATTAACAATTAGTAGAAACATGTTTAGAATTGTTATTTTTAGGAAAACTTATGTTACTTTCTCTAATTTGACCTTTTTGTATTAATAAATATATTATTTAGAATCAATATTTTCCCATCTTCCGGATCATATATATTATAAGCATAATGCATAGAACAAAAATTAGAATAACTATCAAAATGATTGTTGTTTTTTATTTAGATTTCTTCATCATATTCTTGTGATTCTTTCATAATTTCATCAATTTTTCCAATTTCAACTTTATTTTCATTTTTTCCCTTTTTTTTACCTCATCTCTTGTTTCTATTCTATCATTATTTTTATTACTTTTACTACTCATAACAAATTTATCAAGAGAATCTTTTTTAGATTGAATCAATCTCTATTTTCTCTTTTGTTTTGTTTTGTTTTTCTTTTTCATATCCCGATTCATATTTTCTAATAAATATAAAACATCAAAAGGAAAAAATAAAAAGAAGTGAATCACAAACAATATTGTATTGAATAATATATGGTAAAAAAATTACTCAAAAACCTGAACTTTTAAAATCACCAAACTAATTGCTACTTTAGAAATGCGAAGATAATGAGAAGTCTTGAGTTTCTTTGAGTGTTAAAAAAATATCGAGATTATTTTGTTAATAGAACTTTGAATTTGTAATTGTGGATTAGTTTTGTAAATTGTAAATGGATAGAGAAATGAATGAGGAGATGAAAAGTTTTACTAAATAAGGTTTCAATTTTCCAAATGAGTAGCTAATTAATATTTACATTTATGTGAGTAGTTATGGTGAGAATTCATAAATTGGAATTGGTCTTGTAAATTGTGAATTGTTAAGTAATAGTAGGCCTATTTATTATATGTCTTTAATGTTTTTCTTTTCCCACAAGGCCTTTAATGTTGTTAATAGAAAAAGTTTGATACTATTTAGATATTTTATATTATGAAATTATATTACAATTTAGAATTATCATAAATATTAATATATGTATATTTTATATATCTAAAAAAAAATGGGGCCTTCTAAAATTTGGGGCCTTAGTCGATTGCCTATTTCGCCTATAGCTTGAGCTGGCCCTGTGTTATCAGGGTACCGCGACCCCTCCCGCCCTAGTTACACCCCTGTTTTGAATATTAATAGTTGTCCCAAGATGAATGTGGATTGCTAATATGAATATATCAACTGGTAAGGTACCTGCTCGCTTCATTTAAGGTCAAAGGTTCGAGTAATCTTCTCTCTTTTAAATTGATGTAAATCTATTAAAAAATAAAAATAATAAAATGAATGTGAATTTAATTCAAAATTTTCTTAATCATATCATGCCAACTAGACGTCCAATGTGGATTTTAATTCCTACAATTTAAAATAAATAATAAAAAGAAATAATTCCATTATAGTGACACACACGTGGCACAAAATGACAATAATAAATGAAGATAGTGAGAGTCAATTTTAATACCATCGTGATATTGAAAGTGGGTCCTTTGGAAACTTACAGAAATGCATGCAAAATTATTATTATTTTAGAGAGAAATTACGGTCAATGAATTTTTTTATTTTAAAAAAAATAATAAAAATTTGATTTATTTTTAAAAATATATAACTTTCTTATTTTATTAAACTTTTTTTATGTTATTTACATTATTATTTTTGTAGGTATCTTATAAAAAAAATTTAAATCAAAATTCAATAATTTTTAAAATCTTCAGTTTAAATGATATTAATGAATTCATTATATAATTTAAATTTTTTATCATTTTTTTCCAAAGAAATTTCAGGGGCCGTTCATTTCAATTTTATCTAAAATTATGGAGGGACGAGTTTTCAGATAACATTGTTCATTTTGTTGCATTTAAATACATAAAGATATCTTAGATTACAAATCAAAGAATACATGGTATATGATCATTTTAGAATGCACCCTCCACCAGTGGGTTTTTAAGATTACATTACGACTGTATTTTGTTTTTTACTTTTTTGTCCTTCAATATTATAAAAAGTTATTTTTATTTTTACATAGAAATACATAAGATAATTTATTTTCTCATCAATGACTAAATTTATAAACATAAATAATTTTTTTGTTACACTAATTATTGATACTTTAATAAGTTCATTGGTATCAAATAAATATATAAAATTAAATTTAAATTTATATGTTAATTAAATATTTAAATAAATAAGTAATAAACTAATTAAATTATAAAAATATCTGGATATATTAATCTATAAAAAAAAAATATTAATTAAATTTATATATAAAATTTATTAATAAGAAACATAAAACAAGGGTATTATTGGAAGAATTATTAATTCATTATATTTCCTCCCTTAAATACAGCCTAACAAACAATGTTAATCTTTTATGAGATTTTCATTTTTAATTATTGCAAAATGAACATAGTAATCTTATATTTCCTGCAATCTAGATACCATGTATTCTAGATATCCAGTAATCTTAGATTATATGGTATATAAGATAACGGGAAATGAACGGCCCCTATATATATATATATAATGATATTTTTTTACATTAATTTAATGGTTGTTTTTATTGATATTAATAAAATTCTTTCGTATTATTCAATGATCAATATTATTATTATATTTTATATTTATAATTGAGATATTTTAAAGTAAAATTCAATAATATTGTAAGTTAAACCTTCGTTAAAATAATAAAAGCTTTTTATTATATTATATAATAAAAATATAAGTATTATTTTTGAAAATTCTAAAAAAATATATTTATTTTTTGAAATTTACGATTAGAAAAATATTATTTTTAAAATATCCCAAACAGAAAATCTCCCCCTCTCTTTCTCTCTCTCTCTCATAATTTTTTCAACTTCCAACGTCCTCTTCAATCCACAGCCATTCCCATTCCCTTCTTTTTCTCCTTTTCTCTCTCTACGCTTCCGCTTCATCGCACGTTTTCCCTCTCTTTCTCTCTCTCCTCTCATGATTACCAAAATAATTCAATACCGAATTTCGTTATTCTCTGAATCCATTCTTCATCGGCGTCGAGAGCTTTTCCATTCCTAAAGCTCAAGCTCTCGATCCGATTCTGTTTTATTTTCAATCTCAACACGAATTCGATATGTAATTTGAGATTTTTTTTTTGAATCAATTAAGAACAGATTATAGAGAAATTTGAAAAAAAAACAAAAAAAAATAAAAATGAATAACATTACAGCTCAATTGAAGAGAGGAATTTCACGTCAATTCTCAACAGGATCGATTCGACGAAGCTTGAGTAGGCAATTTACTAGGCAGTCGTCTTTGGATCCTAGACGGAATAACCTAAGATTCAGCTTCGGAAGACAATCATCGCTTGATCCAATTAGAAGATGTCCTGGTGAAGATAATGAATTGTCGGTTCCGGAGAATCTTGATTTGACGATGCAGCTTCTTTTCATGGCGTGTCGTGGTGATGTTATGGGAGTTGAGGATTTGTTAAACGAAGGAATTGATGTTAATAGCATTGATTTGGATGGCCGTACAGCCTTACACATTGCTGCTTGTGAAGGTCATGCTGAGGTTGTTAAGGTTTTACTTAGCCGTAAAGCTAATATTGACGCTCGAGATCGCTGGGGGAGTACGGTACTTTATTAATTCCTAATCATTTCTTCCTTCTATTTGTAATTTTCGTTTTGTTTCCTCATGAAAACGTGTGGATTTAGAGGTTTTTCCTTTTATAGCATTAATAATTGCAGCAACATTCACAGCAGTTTAGAGACAGACAGCATTACAGAATTTTCCATCATTAACTGTTGATTTTGGTCTGGAATCGGATTGTTTTGGGATTATTATGAATGATTTGTTCATTTGCAGTCTGACAATTTAATTGTCAAAAAATATATATATATAGGTTAATATGCCTTTTTTTTCTTCTGTGCAGGCAGCTGCAGATGCAAAGTATTATGGACATAACGAAATCTACACCATTCTGAAGTCACGTGGAGCCAAAGTTCCGGTAAGACATGTGATTCTTACCTATATCAATATGTAATTGAGAATTAATGCCTGAAAGGGAATCTTTAACCTCATCTTCTCCGTATTAGAAATCAAGGAAGACACCCATGACAGTGGCAAATCCTAGAGAAGTTCCAGAGTATGAGCTTAATCCATTGGAACTTCAGATTCGGAGGAGTGATGGTATCTCTAAGGCATGGATCTTTCCCCTTCTAATATGCTTGAAGATGAAAAATGCAGCTTTGATTAACAAGTCAAGTCGTAAAATTACACATAGTTTCATAAATTTCTATAGTTATCTTCAACTGTAACTGTTCAATTGGCATTTCTGTTTATAAATTATAATAATATTCTTTGATATAACATCATAGGCTACATATTAGGAAACATGTACTCTCTTCAGGCTAGTTCTAGGGACACAGGAGACAACAAAACACCTGTTCGAGTTATTTATTTAAGACATCAAGGGGATGTGACTAGGACACTTCAATGGCACATTTTGGGGGCAATTTTATGAATATAAGCATCTAAAAGTGCAGTCATTTGTATCATGTATGATATAGATAAACTTGGAGAAAATTTTCTTTTAAGGGAAGAAACAATCCCCCGCTCATGGTCAATGCCTGTGTGAAAATCACATCTCCTTCTCGTCTTAGGGCTTTGCTATTACTTTTCCTTGGTTAATATAATATGAACTGCCTCTCTCTCATGGTCACATGCATGTGAATGTACACATGGTCATGCTCTGCTCATCTCCTCTGTCAGACTATGGATTGAGTCATGAAATAGGTTAGTTAGAATATGACTTTTCAATTATTTAAACTGATGCTTAGTTCTTATATCTATGTTGTATTGTGTCTGTATGTATCTTCTGTCCTTTTTGGCTCTTCTTAGTTATAGTAAAGGGGCAACTCATCAACTGAATGCCATGAAGCTAAGAGGTCCAAAATTTGGTGGATCATTGATTATAGGATTTCATTCTATGTCTTATCCCATCGCTTTGAGTTTTCTGGTCTTTTAAATATCAATAATACATGTTTAGTATTAGGTGAATTGAACTGACAATGGGTTACATTTTTCCTTGAATATTGTATTGTTATTGACAACAATAATGAATTTTTTACTGCCATTATTGTCCAGAGAATAGTGTAGTATTCGAGTGATTTGTATCTGCAGAAGTCTGTTTAAAATCTTTAAAGAAATTCCCGAGTGTATTTAAATATTCCACTATAGTCTACAGAGTAAATCTTATGCTTTGAATGTTAGGGGATGAATGCTTATAGTGATACCAATATTCTACAACAGATCTGGTTGGCATAACTGATATTTCTTTATATTTTATGGTATCATGGCTCTAGATTTTTCAAAATTTTGTTTATCTTTTTTTTTAGTGTAAATTTCCACTTAATTTGCATGCACGCGGACATGTATATATGATGCTTATGCTATAAAACCATTTTTCTAGTAATATGATGAATGTGTAGGCTGCTTGTGTGTATTTATCTATAACTTAGCTGTTCTGTTTCATTTTTTCACCATGGTATTTTGTGTGCTCTATATCTATATCTCTTTTCTTCCCCAAAAATTCAGGAAATTTTTATCAGGCAGTAAGTTGATAACTCATTTTCATTGCAGGGGACATATCAAGTTGCCAAATGGAATGGTACAAAAGTTGCTGTCAAAATTCTTGATAAAGATTGCTACTGTAACCCGGATTCTATGTATGTATTCACATGAATTCTTTACTTTTGATTCATTTTTGAAGGATGCGATTACATGTATTATTTTTCTTTTAGCATCAAATATAAAAAGCGTACTAAATTTTGCATCTATTTATATTCTAGGCCTTGCTCTTCACTCTTCACTCTCCTCTCTCCACTTACCACTAATTAATGGTTTTATAATTGGAACTAAATGAATCTCCTGCCTGGTCATGATAAACTATTTGCTCACATTTATATTGATGATGTTGGAAGACCATTTGTTTATCCATTATTGACAGATCAGTTCACAAAGTCAAGTTGGTTTAAAGTTCTTATATGTAGATTCAAACTTCCCATAATTCATAAATACTATGATTTTTTCTTATTTTCTTGTATTCCTTACAGAAATGCATTCAAACATGAGTTGACGTTATTGGAAAAGGTCAGACATCCAAATGTCGTTCAGTTTGTTGGAGCTGTTACTCAGAATTTACCCATGATGATTGTTTCAGAATATCACCCAAAGGTATGATAAATCATTGTCTTACTCTTTTTCTGTTTCGATAATAATAATTGATCATGTATGATAAGTAGAATTAGTGCTCAAGTGTATATTATGACGACATATATTTTGCTTCACATATGAAGAATGAACCAGCAAGTGTATCATTATATAGAAAAGACTGCGGAATTTCTACTTGTTTTCGTGCTTCATCATCTGATATTTTTTAATGATGAGAAAACAGTATTGGTTTTTTTAGAAGTACTTACTTCTGGATCTCATAAGTGGGGTGATTTGGACAACGATGACATAGTGAATGCTATGCACTGGAAATTGGTTCTTTTGGAAGTAATTGTTTGTGCTCCTTTCTATTTTCTCTGTATCAATCTTTTCTCTCTCTCTTTCATTTCCTTTGTATTGCTGGAGGGTCCATTTTGGTGTTCCCTCATAATTTTTCTTCTGTAGAAAGCAAAATAAGGTATTAGGAATAGCGTGTTTTTTATAGACCTAAATATTGAGGTTATGTTAATATCTGTTTCGGAAGGTCATGATGATAAGGAAACAGGAATCCTATTGGCTAGTGTTTCATTCCTCAAAACACCATTGTCTATTAAATACCTTTTTAATTTTCTTATATGACTTGGATGGAAATTTCAAACATTTTGTATGTTCGAAAAACAAAAGAAACTTATTAATTACAATGCCTATAATTTTAATATGGCATCAGTTTATGTCTGGGTTGTGTTGTGTCAGAGTTGCTCAATTGATTTATACTATGATTTCTCCATGGGTTAGTTATCTTGTTCAAGTAGCTTCAATCAATAAGGAACACTTCAACCAGAAATTTCCCTCGTCTCTATTCAATTAAATCACATATTGACAATACATATATTGATGATTGTCTTCCAGGGTGATTTAAGCTGCTATCTTAAGAAGAAAGGTCGTCTGTCTCCATCTAAAGCTCTAAGATTTGGCCTTGATATTGCAAGGCAAGTTATAATTTTCTATTATTGTATTTTAAAAACTTGAAAAACTTATGCCTTCCAATTTTCTTATATTGTATTCCTATTTGAACTCAGATCTGGGAACATTCTAATGTTTGTTTAATCTTTCATTTTATTATAGTTTACTTGAGCCTTGAAATGCTTTCTTGTTAATCATATTTGATGCGTTTATAAGACATTCTCATTCGTTCAAATATTCTCTTACAGTAGCTCTATCTCCTAGCAGAAATCTCTATCATCAGTGCGTGTTATAACATTTATCTAAATTTTTTATTATCAGGGGAATGAACTATCTTCATGAATGCAAACCAGATCCGATTATCCACTGTGATTTAAAGCCAAAGTAAGGCAACCATATCTAAAAGTCAGTCTCAGGATGATAGTAGCTTTAATTTGAGATTTAGCTTTCACCATAGATATATTATTCTTTAATATTGGAAACTTTTGGTAAGGTGCCAGAAATATTTTGCTGGATAATGGAGGACAATTGAAGGTGGCTGGATTTGGCTTGATGAGGTTGTCAAAACTTTCACCCGACAAAGCAAAACTAGCTCAGCCAGTGGTTGATGACTTTTCAAGTAAGTTTTTTTTCAATCAAGTAAAATGTTTTTCTTTTTAAGATATCTAAAACAGATATAAACTAGGAAGTGAAAGGGAAAAAATTGATAATTCTTTAACTTATAAAACCCAATAGTGGCGTAAGATGTGTTTTTGTGTTAACCATTGTTATTTTGGCTAGTTTACTATACGCACAACTCGGGTAATCTAAAGACACAAGCGCTTGACTGTATAATATTTATAATTAACATTTGGAAAATCATAAGATATTTAATATTCTACATAGGATCACCAAGGTTTGCTTTGAATTATGACTTCAAAGGTGTATGGATTTACAATTTACTCGTTTAACCATGGGGTCAACCTGTGGTGGTTGTTGAAAACAATGTTTGAGATGAACTTTTTTTTTTGTGATAAATAGTAATCTTTTTATTGATGAATGAAAAGGCCAAAAAGGCCAAAGGAAGGATTACAAAAACGCATTCCAATTGGTCGTATTACAAGAAGGAAAATAATTACAAAAGAATTACAATCTGCAATCCACGCGGAGGCAATGAGCACACAAAACTCCCAAATATTTTCCCACGCTTCCTCCTTATCATTAAAAATTCTACGATTACGCTCCAACCACACATTCCAACAAATGGATCTGATACAATTAGTACAAAGGACCTTCTTTTTGACATAAATATTTCTTTTTTTTATAATATTTTTGCCATAGATATTTCAGATTACCAGAATTGAGGAGAGAGATCATATTACCTTTGGGTCACTATCAAAAGCTTGGTCCAAAACCTAAAGGTATACTCACAATGAAATAAAAGGTGCCCTGTATCCTCCGAGCTATTTTGGCAAAGACTTCACCAATTTGGTTGAAGGGAAATCGAAGGGCTTCTTGATTGAAATTTGATATTAGAATTCAACCCATCATTAATAGAAATTCAAATGAAGACTTAAAAAGTCTTTTTAGGATATCTACCCTTCCAGATGGCTTTTGAGATATCCATGGCCACCACGTTATCATTCTCCCAAATGGTTTTTCTTGATAGCCAATTTCACTGAAAAACCCTTAATATTGCAATGAGAATAAATATGTACAATATATAATTTATTACATTTGAAAGGATGGAAATGTGAAAAACTGTAGTACTGTATTTTGCATCAATATGTTTTATCAAACCTGTCCTTGCTGCGTCCTGTATACTTTTTATTTATTTTGTAATATGATGTATCACTGCGTTGTCCTTTTCTAAACTTCTCAGAACCAGAATACAAAATTTAGTCTTATCGGCAATTTATCGTATATTTGGATCACCTTATTAAATTCAATGACTAGTATGTTGAAGTGTCTTAAATTTCCAATCTTCATGAGAATGTTAACTTAAATTATTTGGGGAAGAATAATTACTCTCGCAATCTTAACTACTTGTTTCTTTGATGGTTGTGCCTTCCTGTAGACTTGTATTTGGCACCTGAGGTTTACAAGGATGAAATATTCGACAGAAGCGTTGATTCATTTTCTTTTGGTCTCATTTTATATGAGGTACCTACTATTACATCATTTGTTCTGATGTATTTGCATGTTTTTATTATTTTTTATCATTAAGAGTTAAAAATATTGATATAGAAAATAATACTCCATTTAATAATATAAAAATTCTTTACCTTATTCAATGTGTACACTCAGAAATTGGTCGACAATTCTTAACTTATCATGTTAGAATTACTTTATTGGTAACTAATGTCTTAGTTTTAGATTACTCGTTGTCTACTGCCATGAGTTTTCAAGTCATGATTCTCTGGATTATTAATGCATTTTTGTAGCTAATGGATATATATACTCACGGCCGCTCTGGATTTTTATTTCGTTTTGTAGCTATAGGAGAAAAAAATAATAATGGATTGATTGATACATCGTTAAGTATTTCACTTGGTGATCACTTTTTCTTTTTGGTTTGTCTATTTTGTGTGGACAGATGATTGAGGGTGTTCAAGCTTTCCATCCCAAGCCTCCAGAAGAGGTTGCCAAAGCTATTTGTTTAGAAGGAAAAAGACCTTCGTTTAAGATCAAGTCAAAAAGTTATCCACCTGATCTAAAAGAGTAAGTGTGGTTATCAAATGTTATATGTTAACTAAGTCGCTTTCCTTTGGTTATTGATCCTCACGTGTGGGCTCGGATATTTGCACGAGCCCAATCATGTTGAATATTTATAAATGGATGGGGACAAAATGTCATCACCAGGGTTGATACCATTCTACATCACCAATAGACCAAAAAAATTAAGCTATTGGGGTAAGATGAATTTAATCTTTTATATATTCTCAACACTGATTGAGTGCAAAACATAATTATAAAAGTATAGTATGATTTGGAGGTTGCAGTATGGGCATTATTGAGAGTTTTGTAGATGGTGAGGGTGTGACTTCTTGAGATGAGTTTGAAGATGTGGACGAAGTTTGACTTTTTTTATCGGAACAAAATTACATAAAGAGAGAAATCCGAAGTTAAGGTAGCACCCCTCCACTTGAAAATAACCAAAAAGGCATATACCAAAAGAAGACAGTATTTGTTTGATTTTATATGTCGTTCCATTTGTTAATCTTTTAACCAAAGGATTCATGATATGAAATTTTCTAACTAGCAGCCAGAAAAGAAGCCATATACTTTTGTCCTATACTACAATTGATGAATCTCTTCAAACTTGGTCTTCTAAAGAACCTTCCCATTTCATTTAACCCAGATTTTGCCAATAGAAAGCCACTGTCACATAATCAGAGAGATTCTCTTTAATTACAGATCCACAAATAAAATCCCTATTAAAATCCTAAATTAAATCTTAGGAAATCTCATCTTCATCAAATTCATTGAGAAAAATTTGAACGACAAAACGTGAAGCCATCTCATGATCTAGAAACAGACAATCAATTGTTTTTGCAAATAATGCTTTACACGAGAAGGTTGTTTTCTTCTTCTTTTCTTTCCTTTTTCAAAGGAATTGCATGAAAATGAATGTATTGACTCCTTTCAAAGTAAAGACCTTCTTGTTATACAAATTGAAATTTTGCCTTAAACCTTACATTTGTTCTTCTAAATTTAAGTATCTATTAGTTAACACAATCATTTATCTTTGACAAAACTGTAAACGAGAATGTTGATCAATTTGAGGTGCACGATTTGAAATTAATCGATTATGGTTGAGCACGAGGCTGTATTGCTTTACAATAAGGTGTCAAGCTTTCATTCTTATGCACAGGTTGATTGAGGAATGCTGGGATCCGGAACCAGTTATGAGACCTACTTTCTCTGAGATCATTGTACGGTTGGATAAAATCGTTTCCAACTGCTCAAAACAAGGATGGTGGAAAGATACATTTAAGCTTCCTTGGTATGTTTCTTTCACAAATAGTTCTAAATTACAATTCTGTTTTTTAACCATATCATTTTAATTGAATCATCTGTGGTTTAGAATTTGAACTTGACTTTCAAAACATAGAAGAAGATCTCTTTCCATATTAAGTGCCTGTTTCGGATAATTTTTGGAAGTGTTTAAAAGTGTTTTTGAATAAGGATAGTGTTTTTATAACTATTAAAAAACAATTTTAAACATTTTTAAAAGTCCCAAACGGGTTCAAAATATTTTATTTATGCATCGGGTTCTGTATATCCTATGTGTTTGACAAATATCTCACTGTAAATCAATTTGTTCGTTGTGAAATGTTGTTATTCACCGTGTACCTTGGAAAACTTTTTTGGAACTTAATCCAAAGAGATTATGGTTATTAATTTAAATTGGTTTAAAATCTAATAATTGCTTATGGTTATTCTTATGATGGAATGTTTTAGCCTCCTTTATCATTTTCTTAACAATTGGATTTATCTGCAGGAAATAAGGTGGAGAGAGATTATTGAATGATGAACAAATGTCAGAGCCGGGAGCTTCATTTCCGTATAAATTTTGAATTTGTTGAGTGTACGTGATTAATCTATTAATCAAAATTCAAAGTTAATCTTGTCTCTCATTCATCTTTAGATTGTATTGTTCAGTGGCTGGAACAATTCCCATGTAAAATGTATGGAATGTCTGTATTGTCTTTTTTACCCTTTTTTGTTTTCTTTTTCATTTCTTCCAAAAAAAAAAAAAAAGTTTAAAGTTAATCATGTATTTTACCGTCATGAATATAGTTTAATTGATTATTGTTCGAGTCTACACTCTCAATTTAATGTAATATGTTTAAAATATATTATGTTGTGAGTGGAAAACTTAATCCATTAAATCTAATATGCTTGGCATGTCAAGAACTCTATATGGTGACCTAATAGTTTATAAGGGATGAATTATCATTTTTAAGGTAAAATGTAAGATTGTGACCCTTGCACTTTCACTCAATTTCATAAATAAATTCTGTTGTTTATAAAAATAAAAATAAAAAACACGTCTCTGCATTATCAATAAGCCATTAAAAAACCCATCTAAGTTAACAGAATTATGGACCCACTTTTTATTAAAATAATTCTTTTCTTTTTTCAAGCTCTTTCTCTCATCTCTTCCCTTTCCCCTCTCAAATTCCTCTGATGGCAGATGACCACTTTTCATTCCAATCAATTTTATTTTAATTCCAATCAATTTGCAAAGGACTTCCCATCCGAACCATCTTCTCTTTAACAAGAATATAGATTCTCCTCTAACACTGCTATGGTTTATGGGCTCGGATTACATCAAGTGGTCTATTCATATTGAAAGCAAGGTCTATCATTTGGAGTTTGACAAAAAATTCATAGGTTCACTAGTAAGAATTAAATAATCGAGCAACATGGGTGTTTTCTCTTTCAATCTTCAGTTCGTCTTCCTTTTCTAGTTATGGGAATGTTTTCAGCATCTAATCTCCACCAGTGGAAACCTAAAATTCTTTAAGTTCCTTTGGGTAAAAAAGAAGTCCAATAAACGTGGTTATGTTGCAGAGGTGTTCAAACTTGATAATAATTGTCATAAATGTAGCATTATGGTCCCTAAAGGTGTCAGGCAGCAACAATGGCTCCTTTTTAAAAACATGATTGAAGATTATCCTTAAAAACGGGAGAAGTTATTTGGTTTCCCCAAAGCAGGTTGTCGAATCGAAAACAATTGCTGATGTAGTCAAGAGGGTTCATGCTGGTACTGGAGAGTTAGAGAAAAAAAGGAGGTTGGTAACTTGGTGAAGAAATTAATGCTCTCACTGTGGTAGATTCGACAAGAGGGACCATTCTGATATTGGAGAGTTAAAGAAATGAAAGGAGGTTGGAATGAATGCTCCTACTATAGTAAGTGAGTATAAAACCCTTAAAGAGGTTGAAAACAGCGTCTTCAAAAAGGTTGATTGGGATAAACGATCATGATCTCACGAAGATTCTTTCACCAAGATTGGTTGAGTAATGCTACAGGAAGATTCAACCCTCTCTGTTCAAGCAACCATTTCCACCCACACAAAGCCCTTCTTTTCTATCAGACGGAGCACTTGGCCCTCCAACTTTGTGCCCTCACTGGGTGGAAATCTTTCAAGGATCTTCAGGTTAAATTTGAAGTTTAGAATCCTCTAGTTCACTTGCAAATGGACGTGGTTCCTTCGTTTGGTGGGTGGTTGAAGATTAGAAACTTGCCCCTATACCTTTGGAATTTCGAAACGTTGCAGCTTATTAAGGATACCTGTGGATGCTTCCTTGAAGTCTTTTCCAAGGCCACAATGTTCAGAGAAATGATGGAGGCTCTGATAAAAGTGAAAGGGAATTTTGCGGGTTTCGTTCCCGCAGAGGTCGAGGTGGTGGATTCCTTTGGTTTGAGATTTATACCCGGGTTACTACTCATTTATCCACAGTGCTACTCCTAAAGAAGACGGACAAGGCTCATAGCTCTCCCATTAAGCAAATGGAAGAGGAGTTCATCCTTAACTTGTTGCAGGTTCCTTCAACGAAAGAAGACTGGATTCCGGTGAAGAAAATTATAACGTCCCGTTATGTATTTTTTTAAATTTTATTTTACTATTTACTATTTATTTTATTTAAAGCACTTAATTTAATTTTAGAGTTAATTAATTTATATTCTTTTATTTGACGTTTATTACTTTAGTAGCTTAAATTAGTATTGGGCGTATTGATAATTATTAACGGGCTAATTAATAATTATTAATCAGCTTTTAGCTAGTTTAAGTGTTTTGGGTTTAGTTTTAAACGTTAAGAGCAAACGAGGGACGATTTCTTGATTTTCATTAAAAATATCTACACTATTCATCTTCTCCTTAAATTCTCCTTTTAAGCCAAAAATTAGAAATTTCTTCTCATCTTCTTCTCTCCAAACCGTGTGTAGAATCCAAGGGAAGAAAATTCTTGGGTTTTCATCATTTCTCGACCATTTTCGATTATTTCTTTTGCGTTGGATTGCTCGGGACATGGACTATCTATCCATCATAACTTTGTGGCGTTTCTCGTTATCTAAGGTAAGCCTTAAAAAGTGAGATTTCTAAAATTTTCCTATGGTTTTCTTTGTTTTTGTTTCTAAATGAGTTTTTAAGTTGAAATCACGTATTTTCGTCAAGAAATTTAACGATTTTGAGCACAGAATTTCTGAAAACACTATTCACCTAAAAAACACTATTCATCCGAAATCATTATTAACTCGAGAATCACACTTTTCTCATCTTAGTTATGAGTTGTAAAATATTTTTCAATTGATGTATTGTAGGTGTCGATTGCTCGTTTGACAGTTCGTTGGAACTTTATTTTCACATGAACATTCGAGGTGAGGATAAATATAACTTATAGTAAACTTAGAAACCAAATTTGTTGAACGATTCGTATTGATCAGAAGTTGAGTTTGAGTTTGGAAATGAGATGTTTAAAGTATGATCACTAACTTGTTTAGGTTTTGGAGTTAGTTCTAAAGTGAGTTGGGTGAACTCACGGTTTGTTTGAAACAACTAACTCTTGGAAATTCTACATTTACGTTCAATTGGGCGTTTCTTGATGATTTTGGGTGTTTGAAGGTTCCAAGTAAAATTGGATGAGCGAGGGAATTATGGAATTTCACTTGATTATTAAAAGAATGAAATGAGACTTTTATGTTAAGTTAATAACTTGATATTATCTGAAGGTTGATGAGCTTGACTTTTATATTGTCATGTGATTAGACTGCGTGATACATATATGAGAGAAATACAGGGGCTGCTTGTATCTTGTATTTGGTGGGTGAGATAATGAGGTAATGGTTAGACTGTGTGAGCTTTCATTACCTTTCGTTATTAGACTTCGTGTATTTTGTTTTGAAAAGCGAGATAATGAGGTACTGTTAGACTGTGTGAGCTTTCAATACTGTCATTATAAGCATGTTGATGGTTATATTTATGTAAAGGCTGCGTGTACTTTATATTTGTTAAACAAGTTAATGAATAATGTTGAGACTGCATGTGCTCGTATTATTGACATTAATCGCGTGTTTTTCTTGTTTGAAGCTTGTTAAGACAGAGTGAGCTTATCATGAGTTATTTTAGAGAAAAGAAATGAGAATGTTATGTATAGCCTAAGTTGCTATAGAGAAAAAAAATGAGAATGTTATGTATAACCTGAGTGCTATAGAGAAAATGATTAGATTTATTTGTATAGTGAAATAATATACTTTGTTAGGCTTGAGAGATAGTTCTTGTCCCCTTTGGGAGATCTTGATATAGGAAATTGGTAATTCTTGATGTGAATTCCTTTGAAATGGTTGGGTAGCAAAGAGTAAGTAAGTATTTTTGGCCACAAATCCGAATACGGATTTGAGGTCTAATGTTACTTTATTTTCCGTTTATCTTCACTGGGTTTTAGCTCATGATATTATAAATTTTCAGGTATGCTGGTGCTACTTGATCTTGGTGACGATGATGACGAGATAGACTAGAGAGAATTTATGATTCATGGACTTATGTTTACTTTGTTTTCCATCTTTTGATGCACGTGTTGTATATATGAGCTCATGAGAGCATTTCTATTTTAAACTTTTATGATCTCGAACTGTTTTTGAAGTTGTCGTAAATATGAAATGCGCATTCGACTTTTAAATTCTCTGATTGGAAAATTGTATTTGCAGGGCATTGTGATAGCCCAAGTTTTAAACATCGACATACCAAATTTTTATTAAACATTAAGTCTTCCGCTGTGTTTTGGTTTTAAGATGATTTAAAGGATTTGGGTCGTCACAAAAACCTTAAACTCCCCGTCGATAAGAGGTTGTCCGGTGAGCTTCGATAACCACGACAATCTCTTTTCTTGCCCCAAGGCGATCTTCCCTTCTAGTACAGAAAAACCTATTTCCCAAAAAACTCCCCTACAATCTTGTACGTTGGAGGCATTGGTAGATGATGATGATGCTTCTGCAAAGGAAGAGGATTTTGTCGGAAGATGCTCAAGAAAAGGAGTTATGAAGCTTGGGGCACTTGGTTCTGAAGATGAAGTTTGACCTTCATACAAACATAGGGCTAGACTTAAATAAGGATGATTGCACGGAACATGTCTTTTAAAGAACTTGGAACATGTCTTTTAAAGAACCTTTCTAAGCCAGCCGGAACTTCTTTAAACAAACACATCACTTAGGCCAATTCCCACGTGCCAATCACAAATGGGCCTCTCACATGCATCGGCCTAGATGGTAGACCTGGGATTCAGCTACGTGTGGAGATAGATCCTTCTAGAGTTAAAATTCCCAAAAAGATTCCTCGGGGAAAAGACCAAAACTCCTTCATCAGCCAGCCTCTTTCCATCTCCAACAGAGTCCCACGATACTTTGATGCCTCCTCGTTTGATGATGTCTCTGATGACGGGTTTTCAAGCCCCTTTACTGATAGAATCTTTGAGTCTCAAAGTGAAGGAATTATTTACAAAATTAGCAGAAATTCTTTAGCAAATTAATTAACATTTAATTAAAGATCCGTTAATAACATGTAATTGCGATCAAACCTTAAGCTAGAATTATAAGGTTTTCAAAAAACTTACATTGTAGATTTAATGGAGAATCGGTTGGGGTTTCCTTTACAGCATCAATCCACTTCACCAAGTCTTCTATGCTATATCCCGGTCACAAACCAACCCGACTTGTGGGAATTGAACCGGAAGAACAAACTAAGAAGAAAATTCTTCTTACTTTTAGAATCCAAAAATCGGCAATTGGGAAAAAATAAAAGAGAGAGCTTTTGATAAATGTCAAGTGTAAAATATGAGCACCCAATGGTCATATTTATAAGAAAATAAGAATAGGTTTCCTAATCAAATTAGCATTCTTATTTCTTTATTTTAAATAATCAAAATTAATTAAAAATAAAAAAAATAGGAGCCAAATTAGCGTTAGACTCCTTATGAATAAGAAAAGATAAATTCCTTATATTAATTGACAAGTGGCGTGGGTTGCATTGTCAACAGATAAAGATTTTATCCTTTTCTCCTTTTTTTTTAAATAATAATATTTATCTATTTTCTTTTATGTATTTATCATTAGAAAAATTCAAACAATATTTTCTAATTAAATACATATTTCCAAAAATCCTTTCAATTAATTAATATTGGATCAAATTCAGGGTAAAATACCAATTTGTTTCATAAAACAAATATATTTAATTCTCTCTTTTTATTATTGAATTAAATAAACTCATTATTTAATTAATAATATAAATTATTAATTTCCATTTAAATAAACTCATTATTTAAATAATTAATAATATTAATATTAATTTCCATTTAAATAAACCTTTTATTTAAACAATTAATATCTCCCTTTATTTAAGTAATTTAATTACTTAAATAAAATTCTTTCTTCCTAGTTAAATTAATAACTTGGTTAGTTACAATGATATATGGGCTAGCATAGGGACCTGACGGACCTATAGATCATGGGCTCCAATAATTATTGATTTATTAATTAAACTCATTAATTAATTAATCGTGATTATTAACTTAGAGTAATTCCACTATAAATTCTAAGTTGAACTCCTCTCACTATAGATGGGTTATGTCCATTTGTTATTAGGTTCGTTTTGACATATCCTTCACGTGGTAATCTCATAATTACAACTGGGTCAAAAATTACCGTTTTACCCTTATAATTATCTCTTTTATCCTTGTGTACCCGATGATTCTCTAATGAACATTTTTCTATAGTTTTCAAGTATAGAATGATCCTTCTCGGGCCAGTGAGAAGGTGAGGCCTTATGTTCAAGTACCGAATCTTTACAACAAGGGAGATACCTAAAGTTCCTAAGTTAGAATAGTGTCGCACTAACACTTTCATTTGTTTTAGGAAAGTTATGAATGTCATCTTGTATAGAAATCCTCCCAAGCACCAACTTAGTCATTTCCCCAAAACAGGAGTTTATCGAGTGTGTCAACAGATCACCCTCAACCATGTGAATCAAAGGAAAAGACTTCATTAATGTGAGTTTACAACATACTCAGGATTGAGACGTATCAATCTTAATAATGTAATTTGATATTATAAATCATTTCCTATCAACGGTGTTATTTAGGAATCGATTTATTATCTTGGTCCAATCTTATATAAACTCATTATATATGATGTTTCCACTTGCATCTACACTATGCTAATGATTTGGATCAAATCAGTGAACAACATCAACAGTTGTTACCATAATAAGGTTTCCTAACCGTATTCGTTTACTGTAGACTATTTGAGTTACTATCCTAGACTATATCCAGTTTATATCTCATAGTAGTCAAGATTACAAAATTAGTAACTCCGGAATTTTCTATTAATGTTTGAATATTTAGTGAATATCAACATATAATAAATTGCACAAATTCACTAAAATAATACTTTTATTTATTCATAAAATATTCTATTACAAATTACGAATTGTAGGGCATAAATCCCAACAATCTCCCACTTGCCCTAGAGTAAGTGAGACATGTCTCGTAATCCTAGTCCTTCCAGGTGACCCTCAAACACATTAGCCGTGAGAGCCTTTGTAAACGGATCAGCTCTGTTGTCCTTCGTGTCTATCTTCGTGACCAGCACGTCCCCACAGTGCACTATCTCCCTTATAAGATGATACTTCCTCTCTATATGTTTTGATCTTTTGTGTGATCTTGGTTCCCTTGAATTTGTCACTGCACCACTATTGTCACAATAGAGAGTTATGGGCAATTTCATATTTGGAACGACTTCCAAATCTTTTAGAAACTTTCTGAGCCAGACAACTTCCTTTGCAGCTTCACAAGCAGCAACATATTCTGATTCTATAGTGGAGTCAGCAATACAACCTTGCTTAATACTTCTCCAAACTATGGCGGCTATACCAAGTGTAAACACTGCACCCGATATTGATTTTCTAGACTTTATCACCTTGGAAATCTGAATTCGTGTATCCTGTAAGGAACAAATCCTTATCTCTATACACTAACATATAATTTCTCGTTCTCCTAAGATACTTGAGAATTGCTTTAACTGCAACCCAATGTTCCTTTCCAGGATTGGATTGGAACCTGCTGACTACTCCCACTGTATAGCAGATATCCGGTCTAGTGCATAACATTGCATACATTAGACTTCCTACTGCTGAAGCATATGGTATCTGTCCCATTTCCTCAACTTCTTAAGGTGTCTTAGGTGATTGTTCCTTAGACAGACTAATTTCATTCCTAAAAGGTAAAATACCTTTCTTGGAATTTTGCATAGCAAAACGTTTGATAATTTTATCAATATACGATGCTTGAGACAGTGCTAGTGATTTATTGCTTCGATTATGAATTATCTGAATCCCAAGAACATAACTAGCCTCTCCCAAATCTTTCATTTGGAATTGATTTGCCAGCCATAACGTTCCTTTGTTATTTCCTATTAACAAAATATCGTCAACGTAAAGAATTATGAATACCACTTTGTCTTCTATGATACGCTTGTATACACAAGGTTCATCTACATTTTGTTCAAAGCCATAAGTTTTGATTGCATCGTCAAACCTAATGTTCCAAGACCTCGAAGCTTGCTTAAATCCATAAATGGACCTTTGCAACTTGCAAACCTTTTGTTCTTGTCCTGGAGTAATGAATCCCTCTGGCTGCATCATATAGATGCTTTCATCTAGATTGTCGTTAAGGAGGGCAGTCTTGACGTCCATTTGCCAAATCTCATAATCATAATAAACGGCAATGGATAAGATGGTGTGAATAGATTTAACCATGGCAACTGGGGGAAAAGTTTCCTCATAGTCAATACCCTCCCTCTGAGTATATCCTTTTGCCACTAATCTAGCCTTGAAAGTCTCAACTTTCCCGTCTGCACCTCTTTTTCTCTTATAGATCCACTTGTATCCAATGGGTTTTTCACCATTTGGAAGATCTATGAGAGTCCAAACAGAGTTGGAAAACATTGATTCCATCTCGAGATCCATGGCTTTGAGCCATTTTTCTTTATCAATATCCTGCATTGCACTCTTATAAGTCAATGGGTCTTCCGGATTGTCATCAGCTATGGCAATGTGGATATCTCCAAATCCTATCAAGCATTCTGGGTTTCTAATAACCCTCCCACTTCTTCAAGGTTATGATAAAGTTTGCACCTGGATTTTAGGTGTTTAATCAACAGCTCTTATTGATTGATGAATTGTGTTGTTATCACTTATTTCATTTAACATTATTGCACTTCTAGGTTTTGTATCTTTCATAAAATCTCTTCAAGAAAAACTGCATTTTTCGACACAAATACTTTGTTTTCCACGGGACAATAAAAGTACCCACCCTTTGTTTCTTTTGGGTAGCCTACGAAAAGACATAATTTACTTTGGGGTTCTAACTTCTTTGGGTTTGCCATCAACACATGAGCAGGAGACCCACAAATCCTAAAGTGACGTAAACTTCCTTTACGTCCATTTCATAACTCTTGTGGAGTTTTAGGAACACTTTTGGATGGAACCACATTGAGTATGTATAAAGCAGTTTTAACTGCATATCCTCAAAAAGAAAGTGACAGTGTTGCGAAACTCATCATTGATCTAGTCATGTCTAATAACGTTCGGTTTCTTCTTTTAGCCACACCATTTTGCTGAGCCATTCTTGGTGCTGAAAGTTGGGATGTTATCCCATGTTCTATATAATAATCTCTGAAGTCTAAGTCCAGATATTCGCCACCACGATCAGATCATAGTGTTTTGATAGTTTTACCTAATTGGTTTTCCACTTCAACTTTATACTCTTTGAACTTATCAAGAGCTTCTGATTTGTGGATCATTAGGTAAATGTATCCATTGTGTGAATAATCATCCGTGAAAGAGATGTAATATTCAAATCCACCATGAGCTTTTGCATTAAATGGTCCACAAAGGTTTGTATGCACAAGTTCGAGTGGTTCCGAGGCTCTATTACCTTTTCCAGTAAAAGGTCTTTTGGTCATTTTGCCTTCCAAACAGGGTTCACAGACTGGTATGGTTTCGATTTCTAACTGACTTAGGGAACCAGCTTTCACGAGTCTTTCAAGCCTGTCTAAGTCTATATGACCTAGCCTTAAATGCCATAAATACGTTTCTTGTTTTGAAACCTTTTGTCTTTTAGTTCTTGTTTTTGCAGTCTTAAACATTTCAATATTATGTGTTGTTGTTCCTATTGATGGACTCAATATGAACAAATTTTTTCTATTGACTGCAGAGGTTATATACGAATTTCCTATGTATATCTTGATCTCATCAATCCCCGAGTCAATTGAATAACCATTTCTCATGCAACGTGAAACTGACACTAGATTTCTAGCAAGTCCAGGGACCAGTAAAACATTGTATAACTGTATATAGCGAGAATTGAATTGCAGACAAATGTCTGCATATGCAAATGTTGTAAGGAACTGCCCTGTTCCTACTCGCATTGTATATGTACCATGTTCTATTTTAGTCAAAGAATCGGACATTAGAGCGGATGAACAAATGTGGTTTGTGGCACCATAATCAAATATCCATTCAGATAAGTTATCTTCCACTAACCACGATTCTGCTACAAGTAAATCTGAATTACTATCTAAGTTGTTCATGCGTTTGTTGGTCATATTTACACGACTAATTGCATCTGACTGCAAATTAAGATCTTTAACGATTAGACTAGAATCTTGATTTAAAGTGTCATTTAACAATTCATTCCATCTGACAAAGTTATCAATTTTATTGGTTGCAATATTAGAGGAGGACATTTTAGCTGTAATGAATAAAATTAAGTGAATTTTTAATTAGCAATTCTATATTCAAACAATGCGTTTGGCATAAAATTAAACATGATGTATGAATGCTACAATGTTCAATAAATAGAAATACCTTAAACAGATTATTATGCCACAGTAGTTTAACCTTCCCGGGTAGAGTGTCGTCGAATGATAAGTCAGTCACCTTGTACGTTAAACTGAGACCCTTCTCGAACAACTTCCAATCCAGAATAACTCATATTCCTATGGAATTGTTTTACCGTGTGTTTGGTCAAGAAATTTTGATAACAAACCTTATCAATTTCTTATGAGTGTAACCCATTATTTTAGTCCTTTAAATGAGAAAAGATGAGTGTCTACGAAGTGTAGATTCAGTCTTCAATTCGCATTTAAAATCCTTTATCCCTATCGGGAGACCCACCTTGATATTGATTCACACTATAAAACATTCCTATGGGAATGAACACTTCTATGGGTGCTACAGAGGCCAAGTGTGAATCTCACATTGTGAGCCAAATAATGGAGACCATAGGATACTTTGCCAAGTTTCCTTCTCCCACTCAAAATTTTAAAATTAGGTTTTCAAACTTAGACAAATTTAGGCTAAATGATTTATCTAAGTTGTATTAACCTAACTCAATCTTAACTCTTAAATTGGTTAGATTAATTTTAATGTGAATTACCAAGTTTCCTAGGCTTAAAACTAATCACATTATGGGACCTTCTTAATGATAACAATTTATTATCTTGAACTTTTCTCCCAGATCGCTCCCAGTTAGAGGCGCTCCGTGTTAAGGGAACTTTCAAAAACCTCATCGCTAGGGCAGAGCTTTCTCGCCAGAGATCCGTTCAATTTAATTAATTATTTTCGTTAATTTTTAATTAACCCTCAATTTAATATCTATTTGATAGTGATTATGTGAATTTAGGTCCAATTGATTAAACAAATAAATCCACATTCGAATATCAATTTTAGTTTCTATTCAATTTTAAACATTTTAATAAATGAATATTATCTAAAATTAGCATGCATTTATCCTAATCTCATTCGACATAAATATTTTATAGCAAGATAAAATCAACATGCTTTATCACATACATAAAATATAATAACAACTTTATCACATAATTATGTATGCATGTACAATTAAATCTATCTTAATCATACATCTATGGTGGCATTTCCTACATGATATACATATATACATGAATAATTATTTAAAGATCATATCTCATACAAAAGCTAAATAATTAAACAAATAGATTGACCGGTATTCTTGGCACTAATTCTACAACAAAATTAAAATTACAATAATTAAAAAATGTTGTAGATCTTAAAGCTTGAAATTTTCTCTCTCCTCTTCTTGATGTAGGCGTGGGAGGCCTTTTATGAAAGGAAATATTTTCTCCAATTTTTTTTCATAAAAGGTTTATTTTTCAAAATATTATCTTTTATCTATTTATGGAAAAATATAAAATAAAAGATTTTCCATGAATAGTAATATATATTTAAAATATATTATAAAGATATAAGATAATTATAAATTACCTTTTATCTTTATCTTATATAATTTAAAATATATATCTTTTAAAAGATAATGTTGGAAAAATATATTACGATATCTTGTCCACCAAACCCTAGCCGCCGCCCCTAGGCCTCTTTCTCCCTTCGTTGTACCGATTTTTGCATCATCTTTTCTTCCGTTATTCTCGACGATTACAAAAATAATCCTATACCCAAAATTGTGTTTACAAATTATCTAATAAAATTTAAAACCTAACTGCCCAAGAATACCTAAACAGTCAACTAGTAAATCCACAATTTATATACATACATAAAACAATTTTTATGCAACCCATCGATTTTCGAAAATCACAATTCATGTTAACTAACGTAGACTCTGATACCAATTGAAGGAACTATTTACTAAATTAGCGGAAATTCTTTATTAAATTAATTAACATTTAATTACGGATCCATTAATAACATGCAATTGTGATCAAACCTTAAACTAGAATTATAAGGTTTTCGAAAAACTTACATTGTAGATTTAATGGAGAATCGGTTGAGGTTTACTTTACAGCATCAATCCACTTCACCAAGTCTTCTTTGCTATATCCCGATCACAAACCAATCCGACTTGTGGGAATCGAACCGGAAGAATAAACTAATAAGAAAATTTCTTCTTACTTTTAGAGGCCAAAAATCGGCAATTGGGAAAAATAAAAGAGAGAGCTTTTGATAAATGTCAAGTGTAAAATATGAGCACCCAATAATCATATTTATAAGAAAATAAGAATGGGTTTCCTAATCAAATTAGTATTCTTATTTCTTTATTTTAAATATTCAAAATTAATTAAAAATAAAAAAATTGGGAGCCAAATTAGCGTCAGACTCCTTATGAATAAGAAAAGATAAATTCCTTATATTAATTGACAATTGCATTGTCAACAGATAAAGAATTTATCCTTTTCTCCTTTTTTTTATTTTATTTTTATTTTAATAATTATATTTATCTATTTTCTTTTATGTATTTATCATTAGAAAAATTCAAACAATATTTTCTAATTAAATACATATTTCCAAAAATCCTTTCAATTAATTAATATTGAATCAAATTCATTTAATTAATCATTTTGGGCAAAATACTAATTTGTTTCATAAAAAAAATATATTTGATTCTCTCCTTTTATTATTAAATTAAATAAACTCATTATTTAATTAATAATATTAATTATTAATTTCCATTTAAATAAACTCATTATTTAAATAATTAATAATATTAATATTAATTTCCATTTAAATAAACCTTTTATTTAAACAATTAATATCTCCCTTTATTTAAGTAATTTAATTACTTAAATATAATTCTTTCTTCCTAGTTAAATTAATAACTTGGTTAGTTATTGTGTGAGGTATTTCTCGTAATGGGTTTTTTCCACACGGGTTGCATAACGTGTTGCTCCCTCACGGCGAGGCTACCTGAAACAGATCAAAGAACGATGGTCAAAAGGGCACCGGTGTGGTACCAGCCTAGAATCCTCCGACGATAAAGTTAGGTGGTGGTAGGTGAGAAAATGCCTTGCGTCACAAGGAAGAGTTAGGTTAAAAGTGTCTAACCATTTTGTCTCCATTATTTGATAGGTCAGATTGCCTTTTATAGTGCCTTGATCGTGGGCTCGTCGGCTGGGTTAGTCTGGGACTAGGCTTAATGGGCTTCCATTCGGCCCATGAAGGAATGGCTCCTTCTGATGGTAGTTCGGATGGGCCTGACCCCATGTGAACTGTCTTGGCATGGATGAGGCCCGTAAGAGGGTTATTTTTTACCCTTTACAGTTTTCCCCTATTTCCTGGGTCAGAAAGTCCGACGGAGGGAATAGTAAATATTCGAATCGGAGGCGTGATGCTCATCCTGATCTTCGTATCGTCTTGAAACAGTTGAGGGTCGCGACTCCTCGAAAAATAGACCGCTTCGGTTTTGTTGCGGTTTGGACCTTCAATGGCCTCTTTTTGCGGGTCGTCACGCCCTTTCATGAACCTATCCGTTCCAAGAGATGTGATTATTCGCAAAATCGACCCGTTGAACTCTCGGATAGGCTTGAATTCCAATGGGCTTCAGGGAATTCGGATCATTGCATTCCCTTCCACGTGTCGTGATGGTTGGACACGTGTTTCTCCCATTTAAATAGGGTTTTTCTTCAGAATTAAAAGCTCATTTGCTTTTCGAATTCTCAAAGTCATCTGAAGATTACCCGCTTTTGAACGATCCTTCACAGTCTTCACTCTGTTCCCTCGAAGCTTTCTCTGTTTTCTCCGAAGGTTAGTCTTTCCTCTCTGTCTTTTGTTCCCCATTCTTTCTGTCATGGATAATTTTGAGGGAAACTCTGTAGTTAGAGGCCATAGGACTCCGAGGGTAGTCGTAGAGGACGATGATTATGACGGTTTAGTTTTTTAGAGGACTGAGTCTGGTGCTTCCCCTTCTTCTGTTTGTACTAGTGGAGCTAATATTGTTCCCTCATCTCGGGGTGAGCCTGGGGGGAATGAGCTTAAGATTGACCCTCGTTCCTTGGTTGATGAAGATTCCTTTTCCTTCTGTGAGTGAGTTTAGATCTGTTTCTAAAATCCAGGCGAGTTTAGACGTAGATCCCACTCTTTCTCCTACCTCTCGCCCATCAGGAGGAGGGGATTTCGTTTTGATAAGCCCTGCCATAGTTCTCGACCCTTCTCATCCCCCTTCTTTTTGTACCTTCTGTGGAGGCGGCTCAAAAGAAAAATAAGAAAAGGAAAAGTCGCTCCAAGCGCAGTAGGGCCAAATCTCAGGTTACCCCGTCACTTCATGCGTCGTTAGGGGGAGAAGGTTCTTCCCAGGCTGATGAGGTTGTCGTCTCTGGTCCTCCTGGATCTTCTACCGTTGATTTGACGGGGAAAAAGGTTGCGAAAAAGAAAAAAAAAGGTCTCAGTCGAAGGGTATCCGAGAAGATAGAGGTCCCTACCAATATTCTTCCAAAATGACGCAAGAAAAACTTGATAAGCCAAGGGCCGAGTATAGGATTTCCTCGGATTTTGAGATGAGACTCCTGGAAGATTCGGAGCGGGTCTATATTTCCCCAGGGGAGGGTTGGACCGCTCTCTATCCACTGTTCTTTTAATGGGGGACTCGACTTCCACTTCCTCCCCTGATAGCCGAGCAACTTCGGAGTACCGGCCTTGCTTTAGGCTAAATAATGCCAAATGCTTTGAGGTCCCTGGTCACCCTCTCGGTAGTGTGTTTAGGGTTGGGTTTTTGACCCACTTTGGGTATGGTTTCCCATTTCTGGTCCCTTCGTCTGAACGTCCAAGATCGGATGCGCTACATCCTCCAAACCCATAAAAAAACTCCTTTGGTTGACAAAACCACCAGTGATAAGAATTGGAAGGAGAAATGGTTCTTCATCCGCAGTCCCTTCTTGTCTGGAAACTGGACCATTCTTGCCTCGTGGGAAGCGAGGGTGAGAAAATAAGTTCCGTATTACTTTATGTTTCGTTTGTTTGTAGTCATGCTGACTGTCTTTGACTTCATGTTGCAGTGAAAACCCCACTTCCGAAGGGCGTTTCCAAAGAGGTTCTCGACCATTTCAAGGTTCTTAGTCAGTTGGGCCCTTTTAATTGGGAAGAATTTATCCAGCATTCTTGGTTAGTTTTTGCCAAGCTTTGAACTCCGCCTTCAGGTTTTGTGCCAGTTGTTCCCCGTAAGTACTTCGCCTTGACCTTCTTCCTTTTATGCATACGTGTGTTTATCTTGGTGTGCGGCTAAATTTGATCACACTGCAAGTCTCAGCACAAGAATGGTTGGTATTCCGCTCACCCTGACTCCGGATTCTGATGATTCCGACGCTTTCTTCACCCTTCTCCATAACATGGGGAAGAAAATGCCTACGGCAGCGCCCTCTTTTGATCGGAAAAAAAAAGAGGTGGTTGGTCCTAAGCATCCCCGTCCTTCAAGAAGCGGAAAATCTGCCGTGATCAGTGCTTTAGAAGTCTCCACAGAGGGTGCAGTGCTGCTTTTGTGGATCCTCCTGTGGACCCTCCTTTAGATTCCCCTGCGGATCTCTCTATGGACTCTCCCGCTCCCAAACGAAGAATGGGTGGAGCCATCGGGGTGTATGAACGCGCGGTAAGGGGTGCAGATGCGCTTATTTAGAAGCATAATGAGATGGCTTATCAATCATTTCCTTCCGAGGCGGATTCGCCTTCTTCTGATCATGCCCTTGTTTTATCTTCTGACACGGACTTTGAACAGGACGATCAGACGACTGACGGGCCTCTTAGTGCCGGAACTTCATATCTGCCTGATCCAACAATGCAGGTTACTCCCCCTATAGAGGGCGCGGTTCCAGCAGAAGCTAGTGGATCAGTAACCGCGGGCGGTGGACCTTCCTCGCTTCATCTGTTCAATCCCTTTGGTCTCGACTTCGACCAGGGGTCCTTCTCCAGCAATTACTACCTCCGACGGGCCATGGATTCGGTCGGATTTGCTAGTGATTTAGGGGTCGTGCAGTTGAAACCTCTCATCGATAATGATAGTCAGGATGAGACTTTCAGCCGGATGTGCTACCGTAGTTGGCTGGTTAGTACGTCCACTTTTTTATCTTCAATCTCTCTATGGTTTTTCCAGTCGATTTTGATATTTTTAAACATGTTTTCCTTTCCAGGGAACCCAGGCTACGACCTAGATGGCTCTTAATTTGGAGAGTCTGATTCTGAAGCATCGGGACCTTAAGTATAAATTGATGGAGGCAACAGCTAGCGGTCGACAGTCCCACGTTCTTGACTCGGTGCTAACCGAGGGTCTTCAATTGAAGTCTGATCTCATGGAGGCCAACAAGAGAATCTCTTCATTGGAAACCAGGGGATTAGAACGATCTGTTGAGATTGAGCGTGTCTATAAGGAGTGTAAGGATCTCTAAAAACTCAACGAGGACAGCAAACGGATGCTCGATAAAGCTATAGCTGCTCGGGACAAAGTATTGGAGGACCTGGACGTTGCACGTAAGAAGGGGTCCAAAGTCATGGACAATTTCAACCGGGAGGCTGAATCTCTTAAGAAGATTAGGGAGGATTTGGACGTGGCTACCTTGGAGAATGGCTCAATGAGAACCCAAGTGTTTGAACTTATGGCTCTTCGGGATGCCGTGAGTGACCTCCATCGAAAATTGGCTAGGGCAACCTAGGTTTCTGCCGAGTCTACTCTTGTTGGTCTCGCCGTCGGACGGGACTCAGTTAAGGTGCAAATGGATTTGTCTGAGGAACTTCGAGGCCCAATCAGTCTGATCGCCTATGAGTACACTATTGACCTCCGGTGGGAGTTGTTTGACAGAGCCAATAAATTAAATGCTCCCAAGGGCAAAGCTCCAGTTGAAGGTGAGGTCAATGGTAGCGAGAACGTCCATCTTGGTGGAGATGAGGGCACGGCGGCTAAGGATGCGGTTACCCGAACTGATGGAGTCGAGGACATGGCTGTTTAAGATGCCTCTTCGAGTCTTCCCCCGACTGAGACTGTTTATGTATCCAATTGAATTCTCTAGGGTAAACTCCGGATTGTGGAGCCCCTGTACTGTCTGTTGTCTTGAACTATTTCCGTTTTTACGTTGATTTTCTAAACACATCTTTCCTTTTGCCTGTGAAGACATATATACATGTTCCTTTTTTACATTTGCTTGGTTTGTTTTCTTCTTTGCTTTAGGAAATGCTTTCAACTTGGATGTGAGATTGCAAACATTCTTCCTTGTGCTTAAAACGTTTGTTGGTTTTGCTCATCCGAAGATCCCACTTTCGAAGAAGGCTTAGAATACTTGGACGGACCAAGGTTTTTGCTTTCGGAAAAGGCTTAGGTGCTTGTGTAGGCCAAGGCTTTTTACGTCTTAATACTCCAACGTCTTCTATCTTTAAGAATAGAAAATGCTCGGTCGGACTGAGGTGTTAAATGCTTGAACGGACCAAGGCTTTTGCTTCCTGAGAAGGTTCTTAATGCTTTAGACAGTCCAAGACTTTTGATGCTTGGACAGACCAAGGCTTTCGATGCTTGGACGGACCAAGGCTTTTGCTTTCGGAGAAGGCTTTTAATGCTTGGACGTACCAAGGCTTTTGATGCTTGGAAGGACCAAGGCTTTTGATGCTTGGACGGACCAAGGCTTTTGCTTTCGAAGAAGGCTTTTAATGCTTGGACGGACCAAGGCTTTTGCTTCCGGAGAAGGCTTTTAGGCGGAGAGTGCATGTAAGCTACCCAAGCAAAAATATATAATCTCTTTTTTCTTTGCTTGTACATTGGATAAAACAAAAAACGACCTACCTACAAGTCCTGCCTTCTAGTCTTCATCGCTGTCAATGATGACCGTTGGGACTAGTCTTCTGCGTCGCCTTGCGGAAGCTAGCTCTTCCTTTAGGGATTCATTTTCCCTCTCGTAGTAGTCTGTGAGGATTTTCGACGCCTGGAGGCAGTCTTTGAGTGCGTAGAAATGCTCAGACATCTTATATCCCTCCACCATCTCTGAAATCTCTAAGCTTTCTCGGAGAGAACGGTTCTCCTGCCCGAGTTGGTCTGCTCGGCTATTTGCTGCTTCCATGGCCCCTCGAATGTTGTTGAGCTCGTGTCTCAATGCCTCCGTATCTCCTTCTTGCTCCCCCTTCTTCCAGAGGGTGAGTTTAAGTCTCACATTCTCCGTACGTAGTTCTCGGTTTTCCCACTTCAGAACTCTATTGAGGTTGTAGTCGAGTTATCCATACCTTCAGTCAGAAGTCAGTCGATAAAGTAGACTGTAGAATATCTTCGCGATCCTTATCCTTTTATAGTGGGGGAGGTGACGTTTTGTCCAGGAGTCGAAGAGGCTCACCATTAATGTGTGGTATTTCGATGCACCGAGCCGTTCCATGTTTTCGAGGTGATGATGTCACTCTGCGATTGGTCGCGTCTAACGTCTATCATTCTCGTCAAATCGCTTTAAATACGGTTAATTAAGGGGGTTAACCGCCTTAACTACGGGTTAATGCAAACGTCGTTTCGCATGCCTGACTATTCGCGTAGTAGCGTCCGATGTTTTACAAGTGTCATGATCGCAACGGTTATTCGATCCTTTAAATAGGCCTCTTGGAGTTTCTCATTCGCATATTTGAACCCTTTTTCCTGAAACTGCTTTTCTTTCATTCTCAGATTCTCATATCTCTTGAGTAAATTCAAAACTTCATATCATGGGGTTTTCCCATTTTTCCCTTTCCTTTTTCACGTTTGGCCTTCCTTAATCATGGTCTGCGTTGAGAATGTTTAGTCATGATCCTCTACGCCTGTTTGGTTGGCCTTGGCGGACTTGAACCTCTTGGTTGTCATCCTCTACGCCTGTGAGGATAGACCTTAAGGTTCAAGCTGTCCGGTTTGCCAGTCACTCCACCACCTTCCACCGCGGCTCTAGAGTTAGTTCTAGCTATACTTGGGAACTGGAGCAAACGCTGGAGGGGGTATCTTCCTGTGCCGGCCCTTGACGGCTCTCGTCATCATGATATCGTCAGGGGTTGCAGCATGGGAGGTGGGAGTATCAGTTGGTTTAAGGAAGCGAGAAATCCGCTCCTCCCTGAGACGAGCACGAAGCGATGTCTGACGAGAATGGTAGTCCTTCGGTTCTCAGCACTTGGGCCCACCTTGACTTGATAGGAGAAGCAGTCTTCTGCTCGATCAGAGGGTGATAGGAATGGTGTCTCTCCGGCTTTCCTCGGGAGTGACACCATACTTACTTTTTCTTCTTCGGGTGAAAGCACGGCTACTCGTCAATATCTGTTAAGGCACAGAGCACGGCTAGTCAGATGGCTACCATCCTCTTGGGACAGAATCATCATCTTCGCCTCGGAGATTGTTTCGACCTTTCCGATGTTATTCCTTCAAAAGCTTCGACTCGGAGTTGCAGCAGATTCCTCGGATCTAGTTTATTTTTGTACGAATCTTGTAACTTTTTTCGGTTAAGTTCCCAAGATGTTGGTCCGAGCCTTATGCGTTTGTTGTGAAATAAAACTCGACATTTTGTTCACTTGCTATCTCTTTGTTTTGCTTTCTGTGCAAATTTCTTTTTCATGCTTCCGAGTGCTTGACTATTGAGTTAGGGCTTTTAGTCCGCGGTGGACTTAGCAATTTGCCTAACGGATTAGGGCTTTTAGTCCGCGGGGGACTTAGCGACTTGCCTAAAGGATTAGGGCATTTCATTATAAAGGCGTCGACTGATCGTGTGGAAGAAAACATGTAATACTTGTATATTGATTTGAAAATGGGCCTCTTCGGCCAAGTACTTACATAGTTCTCTCATCCTCACACACGATAAATCCTTAAATGTATGGCGTTCCAAGCCCTCAGAATCAATTCACCTCTCTGGTCTTCGAGGCGATAGGTTCCTGGCTTGACTTCTTCAACCACCTTGTACCGACCTTCTCAGTTTTCCAGCTCCGGGCTCTTGCGTGTTCTGGAATACTTTTCTCAGGACAAAATCATTTACTTTAAAGCTACACTGCTTTACTTTCTTCTCGAAGTACTTTGCCAAATTTTGCTGGTAATTGGCAAGACGAATTAGTGCTTGTTCCCTTTTTTCTTCGGCCATGTCTAGTGCTTCCGCCATCATGGTATCATTTTCTACTTCTGGAATTGAACTCCGGGTCGTGGGGATGATCATTTCCATGGAGATGACGGCCTCTGCTTCAAAGGCCATAGCGAATAGTGTTTCGCCGGTTGGGATTCTCGGGGTGGTCTAATATGCCCAAAGGACTCCTGACAGCTCATCTACCTATCTTCCCTTCGTTCGTTCCAATCTCTTTTTCAGAGAGTCCATGATGGTTTTATTCGACGCTTCTACTTGTCTGTTAGCCTGCGGGTAACGGGGTGTCGAATATTGGAGTTCCACTTTTCTATCCGCGCAATACCTCCGGATGGACCTTCCTGTGAATTGAGTTCCATTATCAGTGATTATAACTTTGGGGATTCCAAAGCGAGTGAAAATGTTCTTCTAGAGGAACATTTCAATCTTCCGTTCTATAATCCTTACCAGCGGCTCGACCTCAATCTATTTGGAGAAGTAGTCTATTGCTACAATCAAATAGCACTTTTGACCCGGGGCTAACGGCAGCTTTCCCACTAGGTCTAGACCCCATTGCATGAAGGGCCAAGGTGTTGAGATTGTCGTCAGGGCCGTGGGCGGCACATGAATCGTTTTTGCAAACCTTTGACACTTGTCGCATCAGAAGACGAAGTCCTTAACGTCTTTGACCATGATAGGCCAGTAATACCCTTGTGTTAACGCTTTGTGACCCAAGGACCTTGGTCCTGTGTGGTTTCTGCAGTGTCCAAGGTGCAACTCTTTCAGCACGTAAGAGCTTTCTGACTTTCCCAAACATTTTAGATAGGGTCCGTTGAAGGACCTCCTGTATAATTCTCCCTGGATGATAGAGTACCTGGCAGCTTTGGATCGGATTTTTCGCGCTTCTAGTTTCTCGACGGGTAGAAGTCCAAATCGTAAGTACTCGAGGATTTGATTCCTACAGTCTGGCTCGGGCTCCAGATCCTGCTCTACCGGTATTACTTGTCTGATCTCCCCATCGTCTCCACTCCCCATGTCTAAATCGAGGGTAATACTTGGTTCAGATAGATAATCAATAGGGATCACTCTTCTCGTTTTGGTACGGAATGCGGACCCGAGGCTAGCCAGAGCATCGACGTGTCCATTCTTAGTACTCGGCACTTGGCTAATGCTATATTCGGCGAACTGAGAAAGGATAGACAGAACTTTTTCCAGATATTTTGCCATTCAAGGATCCTTTGCCTCAAATATCCCTTTTACCTGATTTACCAAGAGTTGAGAATCGCTTCTGATGCTTAGGTTCTCGACTCCCAGTTCCTTTGCTCTCTGCAGTCTAGCTATCAACGTTTCGTATTCGGCTTCGTTATTTGAAGCTGCAAATCTGAATCAGATTGACTGTTCCAAGAGGTATCCCTCGGGGGTCGACAGGACTAGCCCTGCGGCGGATCCTCTTGAATTTGAGGACCCATCAACACTTAAGGTCCAGACTTCCATCTCGGGGCCTGCCGGTAATGGTGGGCTTATCTCAGCTTCGTTCAAGCTTGTTGGGGTCATTTCTGCAACGAAGTCTACGAGAACTTGCCCTTTGATTGCAGTCCGCGGCTCGTAAGTGATGTCATATCCGCCCAATTCTATAGCCCATTTTTTCAGATGTCCCAAAACATCCGGTTTGTGAAGAATGGCTTTCAGTGGGAAGGTGGTTCTCACTACTATCTGGTGACCCTAAAAATAGTGCTTCAGTTTGCGCGAAGCGACTATCAGGGCTAACGCCAGCTTCTCCATCTTCGAGTACCGTGTTTTGGCGTCGACCATCGCTTTACTTACGTAGTAAATTGGGTGTTGTGTTTGCCTGTCTTCACGCACCAGCGCTGAACTAACCGCCGCAACAGACACCGCTAAGTATAGGAATAGTTTTTCGTTATCTGAGGGCTTGGCCAACAGCGGGGGCGAAAACAAGTAAACCTTGAGTTCCTCAAATGCTTTCTGGCACTCAACTCCCCAACCAAACTCTTTGCTCTTTTTTTCAGCGCTTTGAAGAAAGGTAGGCACTTATCTGATGATCAAGATATGAACCTGTTCAAGGCTGCCAAGCACCCAGTTAGTTTTTGTACCCCCTTCAGATTCGTGGGTGTCTGCATATCTATTATTGTTTGAATCTGGTCGGGGTTCGCCTAGATTCCGCGATTCGTCACTAGGTGACCTAAGAATTTGCCTGCTGGGACTCTGAATGTGCATTTATCAGGGTTCGGTTTCATCCCGTATCGGTTCATCACTTCGAATGCTTGTTCCATGTGGGCTAGGTGGTCATATGCCTTCCATGACTTGATCAACATGTCGTCGATGTACACCTCCACTATTTTTCCCAAGAGATCTTTGAACATTCGGTTCATCAGGTGCTGATAGGTAGCTTCTGCGTTCTTTAAACCAAAGGGCATCACAGTGTAGCAATACGTGCCTACATTGGTTATGAACGAAGTTTTTTCTTGATCTTTTGGGTTCATCTTGATTTGGTTGTACCCGGAAAAGGCGTCTATGAAACTGAGTAGTTTATAACCGGCCGTCGCGTATACTAGTTGATCTATTTTGGGCAGCGTGAAAGAATCTTTTAGGAAAGCTTTGTTGAGGTTCATGAAGTCAATACACGCCCTCAATTTCCCATTCTTTTTCTTTACGACCACCACATTGGCTAACCACTCAGGGTATTTGACCTCTTGGATGAAACTCGCCTTCAGAAGTTTCCGAACCTCCTCGTTGATGACTTCATTTCACTCGGGCGCGAATTTGCGCCTCTTCTGTTTGACAGGAGGTTGGTTCGGATCAACTTCGAGGTTGTGAGTTATGATATCCGGGTCTATACCGGGCATGTCTGTGTGATCCCATGCAAACATATTCCAACTCTTCTTCAAAAGGTTCACTAGTCCGTCTCTCAGACTTTTTTTCATATCTTTCCCAATGCTCGTCGTTTTCCCCTTGTCTTCTGGATAAGTTTGGATTTTCACCAATCCGTCCTTAGATGCTTCAATTCTTGGTCGAACAAAGGACGGACCTCTTTCGGGGCCCCAATATTGTAGCTGTTATGCTTGGTATTGGGATTTCAGCTTGACGATTTCAACCAAACACGATCTTGAGACCTGTTGGTCCCCTTTTATAAACCTGATCCCTTTTTCAGTGGGGTATTTTAGCTTCTGGTGAAGAGTTGAAGGGTGTGCCCCCATATCATGGATCTAAGGCCTTCTGAGCAACGTATTATACCCTGAACGAGCGTTTATAATGTGAAAGAATGTCATAGGATTTGCACATTTGACTCGAACAGGTAGCTTAATAGTTCCGGAAGACCTTGTCACGGTTTCGTTGAATCCCACCAGGTCTTGGGAATTCGAGGTGAGATCCGACTCTCTCAGTTTCATACTCCGAAATGCTGACATGTAGAGTATATTGATGGAAGAGCCCGGATCTACTAGGACTCTGCTAACTGTATTAGACCCGATGGATATTGTTATTACCAATACGTCGTTGTGGGGTAGGTGGACGTCTTCCAGGTCTTTTCAGGAATATTTAATCAAATCATTGGAGGCATGCTCGACCCAGTAAATAGGGAGCCTGGCCTCACGATGGGACCTTTTGTGGGCGTTGATGGATTCTCCGGTGCAATGAATTGAGCTGACTAGAATGTCCCCCGGAATCTCTACTTACGCGGCAAGTCTTTCGTCCACTTCCCTGGCGTCGCGTTCCTTCTTTCTTCAAGTCGGGCCCTATTCGCACACGTGATCTATCTCTTGGGCGAGAATTTTGCAATCCTCTGTGTTGTGGAATCTACAGTAGGGTTTCTTTCTCTCCAGACTTCTCCGGGTATAGGGTGGCCTTTTCTCTTTTAGATCCTCTTCCTTTCGGAAAGAATTTCTCGCCGCTTCCGTGTGCATGATCCGTTCTTGGCTTCGCTTCTTTGGATATTTGACCCTTCCCCATACAGATTTTCTATCCACCTCATCTTTTTCTCTTTTTTTTTTTTCCGAGCGTCTGTGCTCTCTTCCTCTTCTTTCCTCAGTTGAGGGTTTCTTCTTCTTCCATACTCCTTCAGATTTCGACCCCATTCTTTGCATTACTCTGGCCACCCTTTCAGACTCGTCCTATGATATTTTCGCCATCGCTCTGTCCAGTGCCTCTTTCATGGTTGTTGGCAGGGCCGGCTCAAGCTATAGGCGAAATAGGCGATCGCCTAAGGCCCCGGATTTTAGAAGGCCCTATTTTTTTAGATATATAGAATACACATATATTAATATTTATGATAATTTTAAATTGTTATATAATTTTAAATTGTTATATAATTTCATAATATAAAATAATTAAATAGTATCAAACTCTTTCTACTAACAATATTAAAGGTCTTTTGGAAAAGAAAAAAAAAACATTAAAGGCAATATATAAATAGGCCTGCTATTACTTGACAATTCGCAATTTACAAGACGAATTCCAATTTATGAATTTTCACCTTAACTACTCACATAAATGTAAAGATTAATTAGCTACTCATTTGGAAAATTGAAACCTTATTTATTGAACCTTTTCATCTCTTCATTCATTTCTCTATTCATCTTGCAATTCACACAACTAAACCACAATTACAAATTGAGAGTTTTATTAACAAAGAAATTTCGGTATTTTTTTTAACACTCAAAGAAACTGAAGACTTCTCGTTCTCTGCTCCTTTCTAAATTAGCTATTAGTTTTGGTGATTTTAAAAGTTTAGGCTTTTGTGTAATTTTTATAGCATATATTACTTAATACAATATTGTTTATGATTCACTGCTTTTCATTTTGTTCTTTTAATATTGATGTTTAATATGTACTAGAAAATATGAATCGGGAAAAAAAAACAGAGAGAGCGAGAGAGAGAAATTGATTCAGTCTCAAAAGATTTTCTTCATAAATTTGTTATGAGTAGTAAAACTAACAAAAATAATGATAGAATAGAATCAAGAGATGAGGTAAAAGAAAAAGGGGGGGGGGGGGAGATGAAAATAAAGTTGAAATTGGGAAATTTGATGAAATTGCGTGAGAATAACAAGAATATATCTAAATAAATGTAAACAACAAATCATTTTGATGGTGATTCTAATTTTTGTTCTATGCATTATGCTTATAATATATATGATTAGGAAGATGTGAAAATATTGATTCTAAATTAAGATATTTACTAACATAAAAATGTCCAATTAGAGAAAGTGACATAAGTTTTTCTAACGATAACAATTCTAGACATGTTTCTACTACTCATTGTATAATTGATTTATTAAAATTTTAATTAAAAACTTGCACCTAAAAAAATAAGATTTATATAAGACATTATTTCATTTTAAATTTATTTAAAGGAAAAAAATAAAATGCCTCATTTTAAATTTTGCCTAAGGCCTCGAAGAACCTTGAGCCGCCCCTGGTTGTGGGCCTTCGCTTGTTGAAAGACCTCCATAAAGGGTGGTTCGGGTGTACGGCCCGTGAGAATGTGGTCGCTATCTCTAGATCGTTACAGTCTTTGACCTCTAGCTTGACCTGTCGGAACCTAACAATGAAATCCCGAAGGGCTTCCTTTTCCCCCATCAGCCATCATAGAGGTCGTGGTTTGTTTTGGCGAACTTCTGACTCATGCTATATTCGCTGAGGAAAGCTGACGATAAGTCCAAAAAGGTTTTAATGGACCTTTTGGGGAGGCTGTTGAACCATAACAGGGCCGAACCTTTCAAGCTTGTGGGAAAGAATCTGCAGGTTAGGGAGTCTAGATCAAGGCCGATTACGCACGAAGATTCTATCATGTTGACAAAGTGGGCCACATGTTCCATCGGGTCCCCAGTTCCATTGTACATTTTAAACTTGGGGAGGATGAAATGCCTCGGATGTGGAACAGACATGATTCGTCTTGTGAAAGGAGAATCTCCCGGCTCTCAGGCGTCGGAGTTAGGTTTGGATCTTTTCTCATGCGCCTTTTTTGCCAACTTTTCTTCGGGGATTTTCCTCGAGTCGGGGTACTTTTGCTGCTTTCCCCGGTATTTGTTCTTACCTGTGGAGGCCGAGCTTTCTTCGTCGCTTCCTATGTAACTTGAGTCCTGATTTCCTTCAGCATCCTTCTGGGACGGCACCTTGCCTTGGGTCTGTCGGTGAGAGTTGTCTCGCACGGGGCCTGTCTTGCTTGGGGCATCTTTTTCCTTCGACGAGGAAATCTCCAAGTTGGCATTTTCCCCTCGTCGGCGGCCCGTCAGTCTGGTTCGTAAGTCATTTTCAGCCACATTCTTTCCTTTTTCATACATGGTGGCCCTTCGACGCCGCCGCCTGGCTTGGGATTTTCCAGTTCGTGGCTTTGAAGGGCCTCTCTCATCTACGTTCAGGATCTTTTGGTTGTTAGCATAGACCGCCGCCAACCCTTCCCCCAGTAAGGCTTTCATTTCTCGCACTTCTTCTCTTAACGCTTTGTGCACTTCCATCATCTCTCGGTGTTCCGCCAGTACAATGGTGATGGTTCCCGGCGATGTGTCAAGGCCCTGAGCACCGTCGTTTACTCATTTGTCTCTGGCTGCATTCTTGTTGAGAGCTCGTTGTCTGGTTGATCGAGTGGTCATCATCTTGACTTGTGGGTACCGCGTGAGTATCTGGATTTAACCGGAAATCAAAGATGAATGGCCCCATGGTGGGCGCCAAACTATGTGGGGTATTTCTCGTAATGGGTTTTTTCCACATGGTTGAACACGTTGCGTCACGTGTTGCTCCCTCACGGTGAGGCTACCTGAAACAGATCAAAGAACAATGGTCAAAAGGGCACCGGTGTGGTACCGGCCTAGAACCCTCCAACGATCATGTAAGGTGTGTTAGGGATGGTGTCCTAGAACTTGTAATTATTTAATAATAATAATTTATTTCGAATAAATTAAATAAATAAACGTAAGTTCTTTATATTATCTAGATTGATTCAATTAACGATATTAGGAATATATGGAAATGTTTAATATCGAACATTCAAATAGTAAAACCCTAAGTCACTCTTATGAAATCACGACTAAGTATGTGAGTCATACGAGAGGATTAAAGTCGAGATGAGTAACTTAAAAGTGTGTACAGTAAATGGATAACGTTTGTGAACCTTATCCTGGTAACACTGTTGATAGCTTCGCATTTTGTTTATAGACAAATGATCTAATCCTGATCATTCATGTGGGAGACATGAAATGGAAGTATCATATGCAATGTTGATTGTATAAGACAGGACCACGATGTTTGATCAAATTTCTCATTAATACCGAATGATAGAATATCAAACTAAGTTTATCAACCGTGATAAATCTCAATCCTGAGTGAAATGTGGACTCCTATTTGTGGAGTTATGTTCTTTGATTCACATGGTTGAGAGCGATCTGTAAGAACGCTCAATACACTCCTGCTTTGGGAACATAACTAGATAAGTAGTTAGGAACGCATTTTCACGAGATGGAATTCATAACTTTTCTATAAATTAATAGTATCAGTGCGATACCTAAACATTTTAGGAACTTTAGGAAACTCCCTTGAACAAGTGACGTCACGACTTCTATTGATCACAGAAGTACATTATCTCTAGTTCGACTAAAAATAAAGTTCATTGGAGAATCAGCGGGAACACAAGGATAAAGCGGTAATTACAGGGGTAAAACGGTAAATTTAATTCGCCTGTAATTATAAGAGAGAGTTTCAAGCCCAATTGGATTAATGAACCCAATTGAAATTGGCCCAAAATAATTAAATAAATAAATTTGATTTATTAATTATTTACTATGAAATTTTTGGCCATAATAGATAATTTGTAGGAGATAATTGTTCGAATTATATCCTATAATAATTATATAGATTTATTTACCCAAGATAAATAAAATAAAGAAAAGAAAATATCATCTTATTTATCTATGGCATTTTCGAAATACCAAGAAAAGGAAAGAGATAATTCTTTTTTTTCTTTTTGTATTTATCTCCATGGATTAATCCTAATGTGATTAGGATTCCTATTTTCTTATAAATAGGAGGCTTGGGTCATTCATAAATCACACAATTAAATTCCTTAGAAATTCGGAATTCTCTCTTCCTTCTTCCTTCCCCTTGGCCGATTTTCCCTAGTATATTGGGAAGAAAAATATTTTTTCTTCTTCCCAATTTCTTCTTATGTTCGATCCCACAATTGGGTTTCGTTTGATCAATCAGGATATAGCGTAGAAGATCCGGTGTTGCTGAGGATTTGATACTGTAAAGAAACCTCCAACCGATTCTCCATATATTACTCAATGTAAGTTTTAGAGTTTTAATTTTCAAAAATTTAAAGCATGACTCTACATGTTTTTATCACAAATTGCATGATGTTAATAGATCCGTAATTAAATGTTAATTAGTTTACTAAACAAAATTCCGCTAATTTAGTAAATCATCCCTTCAAGGTGGTGGTAGGTGAGAAAATGCCTTGCGCCGCAAGGAAGAGTTAGGTTAAAAGTGTCTAACCATTTTGTCTCCCTGATTTGATAGGTCAGATTGCCTTTTATAGTGTCTTGATCGTGGGCTCGTCGGCTGGGCTAGTCTAGAACTAGGCTTAATGGGCTTTCATTCGGCCTATGCACGAATGGCTCCTTTTGATGGTAGTTCAGATGGGCCTGACCCGATGTGAACTAGCCTGGCATGGATGAGGCTCGTAAGAGGGCTATTTTTTCCCTTTACAGTTGCAATGATATATGGGCTAGCATAGGGACCTGATGGACCTATAGATCATGGGCTCCAATAATTATTGATTTATTAATTAAACTCATTAATTAATTAATCATGATTATTAACTTAGAGTAATTCCATTATAAACTCTAAGTTGAACTCCCCTCACTATAAACGGGTTATGTCCATTTGTTATTAAGTTCGTTTTGACATATCCTTCATATGGTAATCTCATAATTACAACTGGGTCAAAAATTACTGTTTTACCCTTGTAATTATCTCTTTTATCCTTGTGAACCCGATGATTCTCTAACGAACATTTTTCTATAGTTTTCAAGTATAGAATGATCCTTCTCGGGCCAGTGAAAAGGTGAGGCCTCATGTTCAAGTACTGAATCTTTACAACAAGGGAGATACCTAAAGTTCCTAAGTTAGAATAGTGTCGCACTAACACTTTCATTTGTTTTAGGAAAGTTATGAATGTCATATTGTATAGAAATGCTCCCAAGCACCAACTTAGTCATTTCCCCAAAACAGGAGTTTATCGAGTGTATCAACAGATCACCCTCAACCATGTGAATCAAAGGAAAAGACTTCATTAATGTGAGTTCACAACATACTCAGGATTGAGATGTATCAATCTTAATAATGTAATTTGATATTATAAATCATTTCCTATCAACGGTGTTATTTATGAATCGATTTATTATCCTGGTCCAGTCTTATATAAACTCATTATATATGATGTTTCCACTTGCATCTACATTATGCTAATGATTTGGATCAGATCAGTGAACAACATCAACAGTTGTTACCATAATAAGGTTTCCTAACCGTATTCGTTTAGTGTAGACTATTTGAGTTACTATCCTGGACTAGATCCACTTTATATCTCATAGTAGTCAAGATTACAGAATTAGTAACTCCGGAATTTTCTATTAATGTTTGAATATTTAGTGAATATCAACATATAATAAATTGCACAAATTCACTAAAATAATACTTTTATTATTCATAAAATATTCTATTACAAATTACAAATTCTAGGGCATAAGTTCCACACAAAGTATTTGGTTCTTCTTCAATATGATAATCAATATTGTGAAGAGAATAGAGCCTTGGATCTCACCAGCCTTGACGAAGATTTTCTTGATAATAACCCCTCCTCTCAATTTCTCAATGATTATGGATAATCAGAAAGCTTCTAGTGATGAAGAGGACTTGTACATCACCTCTTTTGGTGAAATCTGTAATAGAAAGAGGGGAAAATAAAATTGAACTGAGAGTTTGGCTGGATTCAACAGCTATGAGGATTATTCCTAAGACAGGCAGAAGGCCTAAGAAGATTGGGGAGACCTCCAAGAAGATAACAGGGTTGAGAGAAGTTCGAAACCTTGAATCAAATATCAACTATGAGTCCAGTTATTTGAAGAGGAAGACGGGAAAACAACTTTTTGGTGTTAATAATTAGCTGGAATGTTAGAGGTTTGGGTAATCCCAAGAAAAGAAGCGTCATTAAGGATGTTATTCAGAAGTACAGTCCCACCATTGTCATCCTCTAGGAAACCATACTCCAGTCGGTGGATAGGATCTTAGTAAAGTCTATTTAGAGTGCCATAGATGTGGCCTGGCCCTCCCTCCTTGCTGTGGGTGCCTCAGATGGTACCCTCATCATGTGGCCTGATCCAGCTTTTATGGTTAAGGATATCTTCTCATGAGCCTTTTCCCTCTATCTGCTCCTTGAGATTTCTGACTCCTCTCAGTTTTGGATCACGGGTATTTATGGGCCTTCGGTTTACAAGGAACACAATCAAATTTGGGATGAGCTGTATGCTTTGGGTGGTCTTTGTGTGTAACAACCCAAAAATTCCCAAACACATTGAAAACACATAAACCACAGCGGAAGTATTTAGATATCAACATTTAGTCCTTTTTATTGAAAACAAATTCATAAACATTTCACAATCGATCGGTTTTATTAAAATCAATAAAACATCGAAAGAAAAAGGCAAACTCATCCATTGCCTAAGAATTCTCAAAATAAACATTTAACAGTTACTCTTATTAAAATCAAAACAAAACACGAAAGCAATTAAGGTTTTCACCCTCCCAACATAATAAAAGATAAATTGATTCGCTAGCGTGCAAATCTGTGCCAACCGGTCACCACCTCGAACCACATCAGCCACCAAGTTTCTTCTTTCCTTTACTTGAAAAAAATAAAAGTAGCATCATGAAGCAACGCCCAATGAGAAGAAAAATGTTAAAATAAAAATCACGCCATGAGAGATTTTTCTAAGACTTTAAGTCTTTAATCGGTCTCACCGACTTCCGAAAATACTCTTTCACCCAAAGCTCACTTAGTTAAAACATTCCTCCACATTATCTCTTAATCCTCAAATTAAAAGAATAAAAAATTTCGAAACAGTTTTAAACTCTCTTTCTCATCTTAAAACTTTTCGATCTTTATTTTCCTAATACCTCTAATCTCCTCTTTGTCCGCAAACAAAGAGAGACTATGCTCAACAAGGCATTTAAAAACTGTTTTCACATTTTAAATCCTTAAGAGTTAAATATTCTTTTTCATTGTACATATGGAATGAACCTGCCTCGTTAAGTGCTATATAGTTGTGCACAACCGTATAATCTCCCTTAACGGCAAATATTCTTCTTTAAGCAAGGCCTTTGCTTAAAGCGAACCTGCTACCATATTACTCGAGGTATTTAAGTAATATGATCCTACACATCACTACTATGATGTTCAAACGAGTCGAAACTCAAACTTCTCGAAATACCCTCGTTCTAGGCCGAAAATTCCCTAATCTTAAATTCTGGAAAAATTCTCCTTTTAATCGCTCCAAAGTAAGCCAAAATCACCCAACATAACACTCTTGGGTCACTTCCAACAACTCCCAACGGTTTACAAGTCTAGAAGCGAAACTAGTCTAAACTAGTGTAGTTTCGCTCCTTTTTCGGGCAATCTAAAACTAATAAAATTCTAACTAAAATTCGGCAGCATAACGCCTATAATATGCCTCCCAAAACAATACCTAAACATAGAGAAAAAATGATCCAAAGTCCAGAGCACAATATATAAGAAGGTAATTAACCACCTAGGCTAAATTTTCGACTTAAGGGCACTAATATCCAAATAAGGTATTCATGGACAGCAACTTTGAAACATCTTAAAACATTCAAAACATGCATAAATATTTAGTTTCAAGGCCAAAGATCACAAGGAAACAATTTATGCAAAAACCGATACCGATAGTCACCTAAAGCATGCTTTAATTCCAATTTTAATCATACTTCACCTCCAACACACAAATTCTTTATAACAGCCCCTAAACCTCTTTATCATACTATAAATCACTCAAAATCATACTTAAAATTCAGAGGTTAACTCGTAAAGAAAAAGAAAAACACAAACATACATAATTTAAAGTTTAACAAATTTCTACTCACCTTTTCAAGCTTAGTTTTTCCAAAACTTGAACTATTTTCCCAAATTATTTAAGAACTTGAAAAGGCACCCAAACCACTCAAAACTACATCCTAAATAACTAAAATTACAAAGGAAAAATACCACGAAGCAACGCACGAAACGACGGATCGAGCCACGCAAAAACAGCCCCTTAATGGGGCTGCCTTGCCACGGCAGCGGCACTCCAGCCCTTTGCGGTGTCCCGGTGAGTCGTTTGGCGGTAGTTTTTCTTGGTAGGTAGTTTTTCTTTAAGAAGGGAAGAAATTAGGGTTTCCAAATTTAAAGAAAGTGGGTTTTGAAATCATGAATTAGAGGATTAAAATGAGAATCAATGAGTTTTGAATCCATGAACAAAAAGAAATTTATAGATTAGAAGAGGAATTCCCTTACCTTGGAACTTTTCTTGAAAGCAAACCCTAATTTCCTTTCCAACTCCACCACCACCAAATCACCTAATACCAAGTAGGAGGAATTGAATAGTTGTTTAGAAATTAAACCATGAGATCTCCATTAACGACAGTGAGAAGGAGAAGAAGAAGAAATTTCCCTACCTTTGTCTCTGCCTTTGTTTTCACGTGAAAGAGATGAATGACCTAATTTTTTTTCCTTTCCTTCCCTTCCCATGCCTCAGCCACGTTTTTTCCTTTTTTTTATTTTCTTTTCCTTTATCTCCAATAATTGATAATTAGTAATTATATTTATTTCTGAAAAGAATACTTAATTATAATTACCAAAGCTTATCCAAAATTTCAAATAAATAATAAAAGGGAAAAAATAAAATTTATTTATTTACTTACCGGAAAAACGGGACGTTACATTGCGATGGCCATGAATTTTAGGAGGGGATTTTAATGTGTGTAAAAGTTCCTCGGAAAAATCTTCGGGTAGAGGTATCACGAAGAGTATAACGCTTTTCAATCAGTTCATCGACGATTTCACCCTTGAAGATCCTTCTATGGTTAATGGTTGTTTCATCCGGTCCCATTTTAATGGTTTTGGGGCTCTCTCTCGCATTGATAGATTCCTGCTGAATAAGAGGTGGCAGGAGTAATTCTCAGAAGCTAGAGTGTCAAAACTGGAAAGAGCAATTTCAGATAATTTTCCCATTCTCTTGAACTCTGGAGGCATCTCTAGGGGGCCTACCCCTTTCAAGTTTTAAATCATGTAGCTCTCTCATCCCACCTTTTCTTCTTCTATTTTTTCCTCATGGATTTTTTACCCAGTTAGAGGTTGGGCGAGGCACTCTCGTCCTCCAAACTTAAACTTCTAAAAAAGGACTTGCGAAGGTGGAACATTGAGGTCTTTGGGAATAGTGTCTCTAAGAAAGCGGATTTGCTTTCCTTAATCTCTTATCTCAACACTCTTGAGGAGGTTCAAAGGCTAGACTCTTTTCAAGTGGCTAACAGATCCTCTGCCAAGTTACATCTGTTAAATATTATAGTTAATGAAAGAATCAGATGGAATCAGACGTTAAAACGACAATGGTTGATTGAGGGTGATGAAAACATGGGATTCTTCCATAAAATCCTCCCAGGAAGGAAATCCAAAGTCTTTATTACTGATATCCTCTCTGGCCAAGTCTCTAGTTTAATGACGAATAAGGAGATTGAAAATGAATTTATTACCTTCTTCAAAGACCTCTAATATAAAGATATTGGGACAAGATTTATTCTTGAAAACTAGGACTGGTCCCCCATTTGTGATGATGATATTATTAATCTGGAATGACAAAGTTCTGAAACGGAATTCCTCAATGCCATTTATGGCCTTGGTAACTCTAAGGCTCTGAGGTTAGATGGTTTCTGAGTTTTTTAAAAATACTTGGAACATCCTTAAGTCTAATTTTACAAGGATGTTTCAAGAGTTTTTCCAAAATGGTATAGTCAAAGCGTTCACCAATGAAACGTACATCTCCCTGATTCCTAAGAAACTAGATGCGAAAATGGTTAAAGACTTTAGACCCATTAGTCTTGTTACGAGCCCCTACAAAATTTTAGCCAAAGTCCTAGCTGACATAATCAAGTGTGCCCTCCTTAAAACAATTTCCAAATTTTATAGTGCTTTCGTTGGTAATAGCCAAATCGTCGACTCTATTCTCATCGCTAATGAGGTGGTTGATTTCTGGACAAGATCGAAGAAGAGTGGTTTGGTTTGCAAACTTGGCCCCCAAAAGGCTTATGATAAAGTTGATTGGGAGTTCTTAGATGTTGTCATGGAGGCCAAAAGGTATGGTTCTAGATGGAGGAAGTGGATCAGGGGATGTCTTTATTCTATTAGCTACTCTATTATCATCAATGGCAAGCTAAGAGCCAAATTCAAAGCGTCCAGAGGCCTACATTAGGAGGACCCCATCTCCCCTTTTCTCTTCACCCTTGATGTGAATGCCCTGAGTAGGCTTATTACTAATGTCGAAAGGTTTGGTCTATTCAAGGGGGTTTTGTTGGGTAGTTTCTCTATGTCTCACCTCCAATTTGCAGATGACACGTTGGTTTTCATTGAATCAGAGGACTCTAATTATATGAACCTGCTCGTTGTCCTTGAGGTGTTTGAACACATGTCCGATTTAAAATTTAACCTTAACAAATATGTGGTTGCTGGTATCAATCTTCCTGAGCACATTGTCAAAAAAGTGGCTCATTCCTTCTCTTATAGAGCCTCTACCCCCCTGCAATATTTAGGTCTTCCCCTTAGGGGCAATCCAAGAAGCATTTTGTTCTGGGACCCTGATGTTGAAAGAGTCCATAAAAGAATCAGCAGATGTCAGAATCGTCTGTTTTTGTTGTCCCTAGAATTACTGCAAATTTGATTGATAAGATGATCAGAATTTTTGTTAGAAAAGTTGTAACAACAACAATGGCTATAATTTGGTCAAATGAAGGATTGTTTCAAAGCCTTTGGACTTGGGCGGATTAACAATGGGTAATGTTTCCAAAAGAAATGAGGTTTTTTTTTTTACGAAATAGCTGTGGAGATTCCCTCTTGAAGGGGACTCCCTCTGGACTCAGGTCATCAAGGCTATTCATGGTACCCAACTAATGTTTGACATTTCAAAACCAGTTTCTATCGCTACCCTTGAAAGACTAGTGTTAATTTGGAAGGCCCGTTGACTTCTGCCTCTTCTATCCAATTAGACATTGGCTCCACGATCCAATTCTGGTTAGATAATTGGTCTTCTATTCGAAGATCTCTTAGGGAAGCTTTTCCTTCTCTCTTCAGCCTCGCCACCAACCCTACCGGGCTAGTGTCTGAATTATGGGATTCAGGTCTTGGTCTTGGTCTTTCATCTTTAGAAGAAGCCTTAAGGATCAGGAGATAGGTGATTTTCCCTCCCTTATGCAAACCATTGGCTGCTGCAAGCCTAGCCTTTCTCCGGATGCTAAAGTTTGAAATGGCCTTGGTGGTATTCAGTTCTCTTGCAAGAGTTTCTTCAAAAATCTAGCTGCCAGTGTTCCTTCTTTGCCTCTGGATATTTCTATGACCATTTGGAAAGATAATTATCCCAAAAAGTCAAAGTGTTTCTTTGGACTCTTTTCTAAGGTGGTCTCAATTCTAATGACAAAATTCAGAGGTGCTTTCCTTCCATGGCTTGTAATTCCAATCGATGTATTCTCTGATGCTCGGCGGAAGAAGACACCCTCCATTTGTTCTAGGTCCTGTCCTTTAACAACCAACCTATGGGGAAAACTTTTTAACATCTTTCAGATCCAGAGGCATCCTCCTTCTAATATTCAGGCTATTATCCATGGTTTTTTGTGTGGGGTTAAGTTAAATACTCAAGCTTCCACTCTCTGGCGTAACTCAATAAGGACTCTCGTCTAGTTAGTTTGGCGGGAAAGGAACAAAATATTTTTTGAAGACGTGTCCCTCAACCGCTCTGTTCTCTGGGACATTTTGGTTAGGTTTACTTCTCTTTGGTCTGATAGATCTTTTTGTGATTACTCTCTGTCGATTATAGTTCCCAACTGGAGGAACATTTTGTAATCCTTGAATGGTTCTTCTATAAAGTTTCATTTATCAATGAAATTATTTCTTATCAAAAAATTAAAAGAATCTGTCTCAACTAGCATAAATTTGCATACTAATTACTAAAATGTTTGAATTTTTTAAAAATTACTTATTGAACTATTTTTCATGGGTATTTTTAATGAATTTGTTTCTTTTTTATTTTTTAAATTCAAGTTCAACAATTTATCAAACTATTTGATTATTTTTCATTATTATTTTCAATAAATTTATTATTATTATTTTTTACTTTTTTAGTTCAATAATTTATTGAAATATAATTATGCTACTTGAATAATTTTTAAAAAGCTCTGATATTTTAATAATTATTGACAAAAAATACGGTAAAATACCATTTTGGTCCCTGAACTTTCACTCAAGTTTCATTTTCGTCCCTGAACTTTCAAAAGTCACCATTTTCATCCCTGAACTTTCCAATTCGTTTCATTTTTGTCCTTCAGATTTTCATCTAGGACATCACCGAATGGCTTATGTGGCATATAATTGATGATGTGACATTATATATATATACAATGAGGTTAAAAGATGTAGAAAAACGAATATACAGTGAGATTTAAGACTGGAATTAAAGAGAAAAAAATGATATTAACCTTATTTTATATTCGCTTTTCCATGGTATTTAACCTCACGGTATATTTCTATAATGTCACATCATCAATTACTTGCCACATAAGCTCTCTATTAGTGTTTTAGGCGGAAAAAAAAAATCTAAAGGACCAAAACGAAACGAAATGGAAAGTTCAGGGATGAAAATGGTAACTTTTGAAAGTTCAGGGACGAAAATGAAACTTGAGTGAAAGTTCAGGGACTAAAATGGTATTTTACCCCTTCAAATATGATATTTCAGTAATTGTCCCTAAAATTAAAACTATGGAGGATTTTTTTTCCTTCTATAAAACTATGGAGGAATTTCCATATTAGTGTTTGCGTCATACTCATATCATACACATTAAACTAGGTGTGAAATAAAAACCGACGAACCGCTGAACCAAACCAAACCAGTTTTGTTCGTTTTCTCTCTTGATAAGCAACCAAACCAAATCAAACCAATAATAGGCTGGTTCGGTTTGGTTGGTAATACTCTAGTCGGTTTTTAACCGATCCAAACCAACTAGGCAAAGTCTTTATAGGAGTGAATAGACATTAGAGAATTTTTCATTTAAACTTCATACTTTGGATGTTTAGAACTTTAAAGATTAACTTTAAACTTTTACTTTGTATGTTTATAACTTTAGATTAACTTTAAACTTCGTAGTTTGAATGTTTATTTTTTGTCATCCATTTGGCTTGGATTTGAGATAGTATTTTGCTTGTTTGACTTATAAAATTTATTTAGTTGAACTTTGAAATTGAACTATATTTATAAGTTCAACCTGAGAAGTTTTGATTACTATTTTGAATCTTGAAGTTGCTATATGATAGTTATATTTAAATTTATGCTTTGGAATTATTTAATTGTATGGATTGCCATGAAAATGTTGATTTTTTTTTATAACTAAACTCTCTTCATATAAGAATAAAAGGTGTGAGGAACAAAACCGATTGAAACCGATTTGTCCAAACCAATTGGTTTGGTTTCGTTCAGTTCTAAAAAATACATAACCAAACCAATCGATTTGTTAGCCGAACCAAACCAAACCAACTTTCACTCCTACATTAAACATTGTGAAACATCACCTTGTGGGATCCAAATGGAATTTGCATCAAATATAAGATTTGTGATCTAACGGTGATGATTAAGAGAGACCATTGATGACAACCATACACCTCCCCACAGAGAAAAACCAGCCATTTTTCTCTTTAGTTAAACTTACCCATTTTCCTCTATATATTTTTCTCTTTTTTTCTTTCTCCATTTTCAGACACAGACAGACAGACACTGCCTTCTTCTTCCCTCTTCTTCTTCTTCTTCTTCTTCTACTAAAGTGAGTTTTTTTTTAAACCAAACAACCTTTCATTTCCTCCATTTTTGTTTATCTTTCTTTCTTTCTAATCGCAATTTGATTTGTTAATTTTTTTTTATCTCTATTCCTCGCTGTAATGTAATCTTCAGTCTTTTTTTTTTTGTTTCATTGATTTTTTCATTAGTATTTAACTTCGATTCTTAATTTTTCCTTTTTAGGGTTCTATTTGGAATATCTGACTCTGGATTTTGCTCAAGAAACGTTCATGCATTTATGCTTATAAACTTTGTAAATTTTGATTATGGCTTCCAAAGCAATTTTAAGACACAAGAGATTGATTTCTCGCTCTGATAACTTATCCATTAGGAGTTTACAGTGGATTGGTCATGTTGGTCAGAATTTGGATTCACCGCGTTCTTGTGATGATCATGATCATCACAGCATAGAAAATAGAAATGAAACTCTGGCCAAATGTGAAATTTTTAATTTTTTAGGAGTCCAGAAATTCAGGCAAATATGCCGTAGAATTCCAACATCTGATGTTGGAAATGGAGGATTTAGGATTCATAGTCATGGTGGAATTGGGTTTATGTCACAATCCATTAGGAATTCCTCCACTTCTGCAGCTAAACAACCTGATTTGGGTAATGAAGATGAGGAGAATATCGAATTGGTTGCTAAAAAGAGGAAGGAAGCTTCTCCAGAGGAATGTGATCAAGCTGTGGAAGGTCTGAGTACTGCCAAGGCTAAAGCAAAGGCTAGGCCTAAACGGTTGCAAGAATCTCAAAGCCTTTTTACTGCCACTTTGCAAAAAATATGGGCTACCGTCTTAGGGATTGGTCCTGCTTTAAGGGTTGTTGCTTCTATGAGCAGGTTAATTTTTTTTTTCCTTCAAGATTTAATGTAATTAGGGTTTTCATGGTTTTTTAATATTCTGTTGATTGATTCAGGGAGGACTGGGCGAAGAAGCTTGTTCATTGGAAAGAAGAATTTGTATCAACCTTGCAACATTACTGGTTGGGTTTCAAGCTTTTGTGGGTTGATGTGAGGATTAGTTCACGTTTGCTTCTTAAACTTGCTGGTGGAAAAAATCTCTCAAGGCGGGAGAGACAGCAGCTGACCCGAACCACAGCTGATATCTTTAGGCTGGTTCCTTTTGCTGTTTTTATCATTGTCCCCTTCATGGAATTTCTGCTGCCAGTTTTTCTCAAATTATTCCCCAACATGTTACCTTCAACTTTTCAAGACAAGATGAAAGAACAGGTATGGCAGGCAATAGAACCCTTAAATAATTGCTGTTTTAGATGTGTGACCTTTTACATGTTTTGCCTAAATTTAATCAACCCTTTGCCATGCAGAAATATAAAGGTCAACTTACCTCGTATATTCCTTGTTCCTTTTAATATAATATTCTATCTGTTATAGGCGACTACATTATTACTTTTGTTGATACATATCTCCTATTGCCTATCTATTTATAGCTTTGGCGCTTCTAGCAGGTGATTCTATTTCATTTCTTTAATAGAGGTATTCGATTAACTTTATTTTATTGGACTCGGTTCGCCCTTGTTAATATCAGTAGAGAATACAATTTGTTTCAATAGTAATACTTTCATCGGGGTTACTTTTTCTACTTAATAAGTTTGAGGTGATACAAATAACTAAATTCCTAGAACTGCATATTAATTCTCCTTTAGTTTGGAGGTGGAGGGTCTTCCGGGAGGTTGGTATTTTGATAGTTCTTTGTGGTATAAGAACAAGATGTTTTCTTTGACAAAATTTACTGACTTGGACAACAGGGCACATTTTAATGTTTCTCTTTTGCTCTCCAATTTTATCTACTTCTAGAATGTCCACTGTTTTTTGATTTTAGACAATTGTGGGGTTACTTGTAAAGTTTTTTTACGTTGATTTGTTTTGTTATTTCATCTCTTGGTTTGGTACTATTTTTAGGTCTCCTGATTAAATTTAGTTTTTATAAGATATGGCTAATGTGAAGACAAGTATGTTATATTGTGCAAAGAGGTGGCAAAACTGAAATAGATCTTCTCAAAGAAGAGATTGGAGAGAAAGAAACTGATTGAAATTTACCTTTGATATCCTTTGGGAAATTTGGATGGAAAGAAGAAGTCTTCAATCACAAAGTTCTCTTTCTAAACACTTTTGTACTTACAACACTTTCTTTAAACACTTTTGTGATTACAACACATTCTTTATTAACGCTGATTGGGTAAATATTTTGTAACCCCTTGTCTCTCTGGGATGATTTGTATTTTGGCTCTTCTCTTAATAATATTCTCTGTTTCCTAAAAAAAAAAACTGATTAGTTTTTTTTGTCAGAGTAAATGTTTTAATAGATCTATGGGGACATATATAGTAAGCCATCTATGAGAAGATAATTCACGAGTTCTCTGCTAACTAGAGCACTAAAACTTACCTTTGTTGTTGTGGGGGCTGTGGCCATGATATTGAGCGTGACAGCGGCGCCGAACAATCTAACTACTACTTGTACCACTCTAGAAGTGCCGTCCTTGCCTCTGGAAATCTAGCTTGGAGGAACACTCTATACAGGCCACGGTGCCCAGGAAGGCCAAGTGGTTGAGTCTACTGCATGTTCACATGTTTTTGTCCATTTCTTCTCCCCTTTCACCCTTTTCCTTTCCCTACAAAACGAAAATGCCACTGCCATATATTGGTCCATAATATGCCTCAAAGGATTTAAGTAAAACAATTTAAGTGAAAATAAATAAAGAACAGAGCACTAAAAATGTGCTAACACAAATATATTTTGGATGATTTGAGCTTCTAAATGGATTTCTTTGTTTAACATTATCTGTAATTACACTCCTTTTCTTTTAATCCCAATTGACGAGATCTATAGAGAACGTTATGTTGAATACAATATGTCTTGACTTCTCCTTTTTTCTTAACATGCTCAATGTGCAGGAAGCATTGAAGAGGAAGCTTAATGCAAGAATAGAGTATGCTAAGTTCCTTCAGGACACAGCCAAAGAAATGGCTAAAGAAGTTCAAAACTCAAGAAGTGGAGAAATTAAGAAGACAGCTGAAGATCTTGATGAGTTTTTGAGCAGGGTAATGACTTATAGCCTTATAGGCTACTTTCCCATATTCTCCTGTTATAAGCATTTTTCCCAATACTCCTATTTGTGATTGCAGTTGAGGACGGGTGCTCGTGTGTCTAATGAGGAAATCTTAGGATTTGCTAAGCTGTTTAATGATGAACTTACGTTAGATAATATCAGCAGGTTGGTGTTGCCATGTATAAATTCTCATATGATAGTTCATTCAGTTTCTTAAAGAATTAAGACATTGATGTCTTAATGAATCCCCTTTGTTTCTTGTTTTTTTTGGCTGTTATCAGACCTCGATTAGTAAACATGTGCAAGTACATGGGCATCAGCCCTTTCGGTACCGATGCATATTTACGATATATGCTCCGTAAAAGACTGCAATGGTAATTTTGTTTCTCAATGTTTTTTTGTGGCTTCTTACAACCCTCACCCCCTTGTTCCTTGAGAGAAAATAAAATAAAATTGCTAGAAGCTCAGTTCATGCTAACATAGAATAGAATTAATCTTAATGATGAGTTAAAAACTACTAAAGGGAAAATACAAATGTATATGACATTTTGTTAATATGTTATCTAATTTGTTTTGTACAGGATAAAGGAAGATGATAAATTAATACAAGCAGAGGGTGTGGAGTCACTTTCTGAATCTGAGCTGCGGGAAGATTGTAGGGAGAGAGGCATGCTTGGATTGCTTTCAGTAGAGGAAATGCGCCAACAGGTTGTTTGGTCTAAACCATTGTGCAAATCAGTTTCTTTTGCTAATTTATTATTAATTGATAGTTATGATTTGACTACTTGTGTGTTGAGTATATTTGTATTGATAACTATAAAGTTTCTGTTACCCACACTAATCTTTTACACCATTTCTGTTTCTTATTTTCTTTTTTGAGGAGTTGAATTGAAACTGGAAAGGGGTAATGTTGTTAGGTAGGTTGTAACACCAGACCAGTGATCAATGAATTATTAATTTCAATAAGTTGGTTTAAAACCAAACTAATTTTCGGTCATTAGAAGTGTTAAACTTTATCTTGTTAATTTATACGCGAGATTTTAGACTAGTGTAGTGTTTTCTTATTTTGTTGCTAACTTCATGTACAGCTTCGTGATTGGTTGGATCTGTCACTTAATCATTCAGTTCCATCTTCACTTTTGATCCTTTCAAGGTGATTTGAACTTGCATTAGCTGTTTCTTTTCTCCCAATTTTTCAGCCCATTTGCTTGCTTACACTATTACGAATTTCTTGTTTGCTACCTTGCCCAGAGCCTTCACCGTATCTGGAAAGGTGAAACCAGAGGAAGCTGTCCTGGCTACACTCTCTTCTCTGCCAGATGAGGTGGTAGACACGGTTGGCGTTACTGCTCTACCATCTGAAGATTCTGTATCAGAAAGGAGGAGGAAGTTAGAATTCCTTGAGATGCAGGAGGAAATGATCAAGGTTGATTTTGATTGCTTGCTCTTTTTGAAAAGAAAAAAAGAATTTTTTTTTTGGTTCAAAGCTAATTGAATTCTCCTTAGTTGTTTATATATAACTTTAGTTTTGCATACATATTCAAATTTACATCTCCTTGTTTGATTTCTTATAAAAAATTATTTACAAATAATTTGATATTATATTTAATTGTTGTTTTCATATCTTCTTAATTTAGAATAGTACAATGATATTTTATTTTTGTATATGAATTGAAAACTATTCTTGATTTTCTTTGTAATTTATTCTTGAGCTATTACAATAAAGTTTGCTTTACAATCTATTCTTAAACTATTTTTAATACTAAAAACTTATCAAACTTTTTTTTATCCAAAATAAAAAAAACGATCAAACTAAATATATCTTAATCATTGAATTACATAAGCAATGATTATATTTTTTTTAGCTTGTTTGTGGTGAATAAAAAAACTTAAATAAATATTTTTCAATGATTCATATATGATTTTTTTAATATTGTTTCACTTTAAATAATTAATATAAACACAGATCAGAATATAATAATTATTCTACAAATTCTTGAAAATCTAAAAAAATTTGAAAGTGTCCTTTTAGACGAAAATTCTAGATCTGTCACTGCTCATTGATAATGGTCATTTTTTTGTGACTTATGCTTTATTTAGCACTGTGTTTAAATCTTGAGCACTTAGATACACTTGCTTATTAGAATAAACTCAGGCAATGCTTCTCTATGTCCTAAATTGCACACTTTTACTTGGATCAACATAAAGATATTTAGTTTCTAAGTTTAAGTCTTTGAAAATTGTTTCTCATGTAGGAGGAGGAAGAGAGGGAGGAAGAGGAACAAGCTAAAATGAAGGAATCTAAATCTAGTCAAGAAGATTTAGCACTGAAGGAAATGGTCAATCCAGTGGCTAGAGAAGCTCTAGAACAAGCTAGAGCAAAAGCTTTGGAAAAACAAGAGCACCTCTGTGAAGTCAGTCGTGCATTGGCTGTTTTAGCTTCTGCCTCTGTAAGAAATTGAAACTATGCTCTTGTTCAATTTTTGTACTTAACCATTTTTCTGAACTATTTTCATGCAATGAGTTTGCTTAGATCTCATTCCTGTTGCTTTTCTACATCATGCAGTCTGTCAGTAGAGAGCGTGAAGAGTTCCTGCAGCTTGTGAATAAAGAGGTATTTAAAACATCAGTTGCATAATACAGAAATGTAATTTTTGTTTGGAATCTTAACCTCTTGTACATTTTTTATCTTCTAAAAAAAAAAATACAGAAATGTATATAGCTTCCTGGTTATTATGTAGAATTTTTGATAGAAAGACATTGATTAATTGAAAAAATACAGGGTGGGGAATCCTCAACAAAGGAAAAGTAGGTTGGGGAATCCTCACCTCAACTAAGGAAAAGTAAATATTTACCAAAATGGAATTCCACTTATTGGTCATGAAATAAGAAGGAAAAGTAAAATCATGTGGTTTATAGATTTAGCCCAAGAGAGCACGAAAAGCAATTAAATCCCAAATATTATCCCAAGTAGCAAATTTATCTTCAAAAAGCCTAGAATTACGTTCAGTCCAAATAGTCCACAAAAGAGCTGAAATAGCACAAATCCCGAGAATCTTTTTTGCTTAATATTAATCTTGTCCTGAATCCAATCTTCACCGATAAGGAACCGATCCAGCCATTGCAAGACGATTCCTTCTTTTAGGTTTGACCAAGTGAATTTTCCATTTGACAATGGCGGATCCACAGGCCCACAATTTTCAATCAGCCTGTTGAAAATTCTCATTGATCTAGTGTACCGACCTCCGTTTGATTTTTCAGAAACGTGTATAGTGACCTTGAAGTCCTCTGCCAAACACCATTTGCCATGACAAACAGCATAAATATTGCCAATCTCATCCAAAGCATTCTCTCTCCACCATCAAGTTCTTCGAAGTTAATTGAGACCAAAAACCTCCCCCTAAATATCTGACGTGGAGAAAGGGTTCTAGAGTCCCACATGACTAGCATACCACCTGAAGCTCCTACCGCCTCCAACCAACCCAATCAATGAATCTCCCTTTTAAAGGCTAGCAATCAACTCTCCTAGGATAACTTGAGCGTTTCATCTCTTGAAGTACCACCACCTTGGGGTCAACCTTACAAATTGTTTCCTTTTCCAACCGTCTTTTTTCCTTCCCCCATTCCTCTCACATTCCAAGAGAGAATTAACATCTACAACCTTTGGTTCCCTGACCCACTTCACGGGTCCTACTCTTTTCATAATTCACATTAGAAGAAAGACCTTTAAATTCCCTCATACCTCTAAAACTTGAGTCTTTCAGAGTTACGGGTTCCTTGATCTCCATAAATTTTACTAGAGTGGCCACCTTTTCTATGATCCCTGTGTCACTTGGGAGTAATTCCACATCTATTTTCTCAGCCAAGACATTGATTCTATTCCGATCCCCCTCAACTGAAGCATCATTGTTAGGATTAACAAAGGCACATTCTCAAGTTCAATTGTGGGTGAAACCTTCAAACCGTTATCCACGTCAATGGCAGTAAAGATTCAGTAGGTTGATTCCATCTAATGTTGTGGACATCAACGGGTTGCTCAAGGGCATTGTAGCCCAAGTCAAGCATTGATATCTCAAGGCTACGCCCTACCCTATCTGTGTAATGAATGAAAGAAGGGGACCAGGTACTAACACACCCTTGGGTGGGATAAGCATGGGATAGGGACCTAAAAAGGATTAAGAGACCAAATAGGGTTGTTAGATAATGGAAAATAACAAGGAATATAAAATACTGCAATGGGGATGGCCCAGGGTCTTACAAAAAGGGACCTCCCCTGGCAACGGAAGGCTTAAACCCCCAGAATTTCCAGCAATCTTCCCCTCAAAAGAGTTCCTTTCCTGATGATCTATGCAAATGCAACCAAGATTAGAGACCACCAATCCCACAACTTAGCCTCAGAACTCCTAAGGCAAACTGGCACAAGATTTTCAACAGATTCTGGCACTAACTCGGTCGTGGCCCTAACCGACTCAGCCTCCAAGACAAGTTTTTTTCTGGAGTGGATAAATAAGATTCACATTCCGTGTTTGAATCATAACATGAGAGACAAGGGCTCGACTCTCTAATGTTCTCCACAAAGTTGTCTTTTCCCAAAATCTCTTTTTTATCCATACCTTGTAATATCAAAACCGGAGTTCAACGCATCTAAATCTGAGAATTTGTTTACCAGAACGGCAACAGGATCCTTTCATCCGGTGAGGTACTTAAGGGGGAGTTTTCTTTATCAATTTCTTTTAAGGAATTGGATGGGAGTAGCTGGTGGCTTTCTAGGATTTATGGTCCGGCCTCAACAAAGGGTAGAGAGGACTTTTGGGAGGAATTGGGAGATCTCTATGGTTTGTGTGTGGGGAATTGGATTTTGGCAGGGGATTTCAATGTAACGAGGTTTGTTTAAGAAAAATCAAATGGAGGGAGGACCACCGCGACAATGAAAAAGTTTAATATGGTGTTTGAGGATTGTGGTTTGCGAGATCTATCACTATCAAACGGAAGGTTCACGTGGCCAAATTGTCAGGATAGGATAATCCTGGGACGGTTGGATAGATTCCTCCTATCGGGGGATTGGTTTAAAGATGGGTTGAATATTCAATAGTACTTTAATACTAGACTCACTTCCGATCACTGGCCTATTATTTTGGCTGTGGGAGAGATGCGATGGGGCCCACCACCTTTTAGATTTGAGAATGTGTGGTTGACTCATCAAAATTTTAAGAAGGAATGTCTAAATTGGTGGGGTGTTGAGGCAAGTGGAAAATGGGAAGGATTAAAATTTATGAAGAAACTTCCGTACATTAAATCAAATTTGAAAGAATGGAGCCTAAGAGAGTTTGGGAACCTAAAATCCAAAAAAGTGGAACTAATTGGGAGATTGGAAAATTTGGATAGATTGGATGAAAATGAAGAACTCTCTGAGGAAGGAAGAGCTTCAAGGGCTTTGATTAAAGGTCAATCAGTAGATTTGGTTAGATTGGAGGACATTGCTTGGAGACAAAGAACACAATTGAATTGGGTAAAATATGGGGATTGCAACTTCTTTTTTTCATCGAATGGCATCCCTTCGAAGAAATAAAAATCACATTCCATTGTTGATAAAAGAGGATGGCTCTACCATTCATAACGAGGAGGAGATTGTGAATGCGATGATATCTTTCTATTCTAGACTTTATGCCTCATGATCAAAAGCCAAGTGCACTTATTGAAGGAATTGACTGGCACCCAATTAGTGCAATAGAAAGTCAATCTTGAGAAGCCGTTTAGTTTGAAGGAAATAAAGAATGCGGTTTTTAGTTGTGATGGGAATAAGGCTCCTGGACCGGATGGCTTTTTGATGACTTTCTTCCAAAGCAATTGGGATGCGGTGAAATATGATTTGGAAAAGGTCTTTAAGGAATTTTTTGAAAGGGGAATAATAGACTCATCGACTAATGAGACTTTTGTTTGTTTGATTCCAAAGAAGGCGAAAGTTAATAGTCTGAAAGATTTATGCCCCATTAGCCTTGTTACAAGTTTATACAAGATAATCGTGAAAGTTTTGTCTGGGCGGTTGAGAAAAGTCCTTCCCTCCACAATCTCCCCCAACCAAGGCGCTTTTGTAGAAGGAAGACAAATTTTGGATGAAATCCTTATCGCGAATGTTTTTTTTGAATAAAGCACCTCAAAAGGCCATTTCATTAAAATAATGAAAGAAGAAAAGAAATACAATAAAGAAAAAACAATAAAGTGGCACAACTAAACCAAAAGCCACAAAACGTACTATACCGTAACCCCAAAAAAAAACGAAACCCCGCACCGCCACCTAATTACAAGTATGCGGGCCAACTATTTATAATTAAACCTAGTGGGTAGTTACAAAAAAGTTTTGAGGTTTGCACCCAAAAAGAAGCATTTACATTCGCCAACTCCCAAACATATCGCGAATGTAGCCATTGAGGAATATAGAGTGAGGAAAAAGGAAGGGATTTTGCTTAAAATTGATTTTGAGAAGGCATATGACCACGTGGATTGGAGCTTCCTTGACCCAATGATTATGAGGAAGGGATTTGGATACAAATGGAGGGCTTGGATGTGGGCATGCACGAGATCGGTCAATTACTCTTTCATCATAAACGGCAAGCCAAGGGGAAAAGTGTTTGCTCTCTAACGGGATTAGACAAGGGGACCCACTATCACCTTTCTTATTGGAGCTCTTGCAAAAATAGTAAAATTAGGTCCAATATTTATAAAAATAGCAATAAAAAAACTTATTTGCAAAAATAGCAAAAAACTCAAATTCGCGCCTAAAATATTATAAAATTGCCACTGGTTTTGGATGAGTAATCAGTGATATCATTGATTTCCACATAAGTAATCACTGATTTTACTGATATTTTGTGCATGAATCACTACTTACCTAATAGTTATCACTGATTATCTTATAAGTTATCATTGATTTCTCGATACACATGAATGAGGGTTTTTCAAAAACTGCCATATTTGCAAATACTTTTTAAAAATGTTATATTTATAAATATTGCAGAAAATTCTGCTACCCAATGAAATTTCCCTTTCTTATTTACTTTGGTGGTTGATAGCCTCAGTAGGCTTTTCGAGCGTGGTTTAGAGAGATGAGTGATTGAGGGTTTCCACATAGGAAGGGACAAAATTCTGTTTACCCACCTTCAGTTTGTTGATGACACCTTGATCTTTTGTTCTCGTAAAGAGGAGTCCTTCCAAAATTTATTGGACATTTTGCAACTATTTGAGTGGAGCTCTGGTTTGAAAATTAATAGAGAAAAATGTTGAGTAACGGGGATGAATATGGAAGAAGAAAAAATAATTTCCATGACTAGAAAGTTGGGGTGCAAGATTGAGAGCCTTCCGTTTAAATATCTGGGAATGCCACTAGGAGACGATCCAAAAAAGAAGGCTTTCTGGGAACTGTGGTTGTAAAGGTAAATAAAAGATTGGCTTCTTGGAAGAAGGGTTACTTTTCTAAAGGGGGAAGACTAACATTAATCCAATCAGTACTTTCAGGAATTCCAACGTACTTCTTGTCTATTTTCCGAATTCCTGCAAGTATTAGGGAAGAGTTGGAACGGATTATGAGGAACTTTTTATGGGAAGGGTCTGGTGAAGGGAAAGGAACACACCTTGTCAATTGGAAACAAGTTTCATGCTCACTGAATGAGGGCGGACTAGGCATTGGAAATTTGGACAAGAGAAATGTGGCCTTACTTGTGAAATGGTTATGGAGATTTCCTAGAGAACCTTGTAGTCTTTGGCATAGAGTGATAGGGAGCAAATATGGTTGGGACACGAACGTAGTGAATGGAGAGGGCTGCTAGGAATCCATGGAAGGCGATATCTAAATGTTACCCTCTCTTCCTTAAGTGTGTTAGATGGAAGGTTGGAGATGGCAATCGGATACGCTTTTGGGAGGATGCTTGGCTTGGGGAAGTTTCTTTTCAAAACCTTTATCCATTGTTGTACTCGCTAACCCTTGCCAAAAATGCACCAATCTCGTCTTTTATCCACAACGAGGGGACAAGAGTGAATATAGATTTTCATTTTCGAAGACTTATTCGGGATAGGGAAATGATAGAATTATCCTCTATTATCTCAAGTCTTGAGGGGGTGTTAGTGAAAGAGGGTTTATGTAACACTAGACTTTGGACTCTAAATTCTTCCAGTTTTTCTTCTAGATCTTTTTTTGAGTCTTGTCAATCACCCACAGTGAGTCCATCTACCCTTTTCTTTTCCAAATTGTGGAAGGTGAAGATCCCGAAGAAAGTTAGGTTTTTCATTTGGTTAGTGGCTCTTGGTAAAATCAACACGCTTGAGTTTCTTGAGCGATCTTCCTCCTACATGCTTAGCCCACATTGGTGTAGTTTATGTAATCCTGATTCAAAGAACCTAAATCATATCATGTGGAAGTGTAATTATTCAAAGCAAATTTGGCAAAATTTTTTTCCAAACTTTCAGGATAGCTTGGGTGGCTAATGACTCCTTTCGTCAAACTTTGGAGGAGTTACTCTTATTTCCACCATTAAAAGAAAGGCGGAAATGCCTTTGGATAGCCGGCTTTTGTGCCATATCATGGGGGATATGGTTGGAAAGGAATAGAAGGATATTTAGGGATGAAAGTAGATCATGGGAGTACATTTGGGAGTTGGCACATGTAAATGCATCCTTTTGGGTGTCAACGTCAAAAGTTTTTTATGTAATTACCCTTTAGGTTTGATTTATAAATAGTTGGCCCGCATACTTGTAATTAGGTGGCAGTGCGGGTGGTTAGTTTTGTGGGGGATACGATCAAGGATTAAAAAATCGGTGATGTCGTCGACATGTCGGAAAAACAAGGGTACCGACACCGAAACTGGGGGGAAGAGTCGTTCTTCCCAGAAATCTGCAAAATGTCGGCGAAAACACGAACTTGTCGACGAAATCGGCGAAGTATCGGTGATGTTGACGATTTTTAGGGTGACTTCAGACCCAAATGTTATTAAAATCTTGTACTAGATGAAAGAAATCGTTGGTTGGAGTCTTTTTCTGGAAAAACTAGAATTCTTGACTTGATGTCGATTGAAGAGAGGTTGAGACGAGAGTTGGTTCCCAAAAAAAAAACTGACCTTCATCGGATGTCTGATGTTGAGCGGCGGCTAGGGCACCAATGAAAGAGAAGAAGATATGGAGAAAGGAGGAAGTTGATGATTAGAATTAGGGTTTTCAAAAGGGAGAGGTGGGTTGGGCTTTGACTGGAAAATTTGGGCCTTAATGAAGTGGTTGTGTCTATTTTTTTATTATATTAAGTTATAAGTATTTAAGTTTTAAACTTCTAAATTTGATAAATTTTTTTCAAAGGAAAATACAAAACTATAATATTTAAAGATAAAATGAGTTTCCTATTTTATCCTTAAAAAAGTTTACATAAATTTCAATAATTATACATAAATATTGAGTTATTGATGTTTTTATTTATATTAAATGTTATATTTAATTTTTATGATATAGTTGTTTTTAAATTATATTAAATAAAAAAAATCTTTATCGACATCAAAATCGACACGTTACGATACACTATTTTTATTCATGCCAATCAACAACCCCCGAGAGCATCTTGCCATTATTAGACGTTCATGTGATGTAATTGTTGGTTCCTCTTGGTTCCTCTTCTTTGTAAACCATATTAATGACTCTATCTTTTAAAAAAATGTTATTTTGCGCCTAAATTTAGATATTTTGTACCACTAATGTCCATATATATGTGTATTTTATTTATATAACTACTTAGAATGATGGTTTAATGTTTAATTAAAGCTCTAATAAAAGTTTCATCCACAAATTCAAACTATTTCTATAGTTATCCGTGATTTTTCCGGAATATCTGTCGACATCTCCATCGACATTTGACATCTCCGTAAAATTGAGATGTCGACATCGACCCCACACCCCCCCCCCCCCCCAAAAAAAAAAAAAAAAAAAAAACTATCAATCAGTACCATATTTTAAGATTTTTTTGTATTTGTATTTGTGGTAACTAATAACAACCATAATATATCATGTTATGATATATGTAGATAGAACTCTACAATAGCATGGTAGGAAAAGAGGGCACAGATGGTGAAAAGGAAGCCATGAAGGCATATAGAGCTGCTCGAGAAGAAAGTGATCACTCCACTGAAGTGTCGGAAGGAGATGACGTCTCATCAGCACTTGTTGAAAGAGTGAGAATTCCCTCCTACAGATTTAAAAAAAAAAATCTTCTTATATTTAGTAATGTGAAGTAGGCTTTGGACATGTCATTTATTTTAGTGTTTGGTCATCATTTAGGTTGATGCTATGCTCCAAAAACTCGAGAAGGAGATTGATGATGTAGATGCTACAATTGGTGATCGCTGGCAATTACTAGACAGGTGTATATTCTTCCTTTTATTTGTTATCAATAGCATGCTAGCACTTTTTAATTTTAATCCACTAGATGTGCAATCAGTTTCTTTCCCTCCTTGAGGCTTACCATGATCCTGACAATCCTCTCAAGCTATTTATTATTTATTGCCATTTAAGATCCCCTCCAGACTATAGAAACCACCACAATATTTTACTAATATTTTATGTATTGCCATTTAATGGTAGTCAGTAGGTCATCAATAAGGTCTTGTAGTTCAATATTTGGTAGGGTGACTAATATTATGTTTTGGAAGGATACATGGTTGAAAAGTTTAACTTCTTCATAATGTTCTCAAGTAGCTCACTGTTACAATATTTTACTAATATTTTATGCATTGCCATTTAATGGTAGTCAGTGGTCATCAATAACGTCTTGTAGTTCAATATTTGGTAGGGTGACTAATATTATGTTTTGGAAGGATACATAGTTTAAAAGTTTAACTTCTTCATAATGTTCTCAAGTAGCTCACTGTTTCTCAACACTAAAATTCCATCGCTGATGGCTGTGCTCAATTGTAGAATAAACTTCTATATAGGGAGGCTACAGATTGGTTGGAATTCTTGAAGGTAGAATTGAGCTCTGCGGAGGTTCAAGAACTGGTGGCAGTGCCTTGCTGCCCTCTTGTTGCTTTTTCGGTTAGGCTGCCAATTGGGTGGTTTACCGTAGATTTTTTTTTTGAAATATACCGTGAGTGTCCGGGCCAGCTTACGCGCACCACGACTAATCTCACGGGACAACCTCATGACCCTACAAGGCGTTGGTTTAATCGTAGGATAATATCCTATGTAGGTGGCCAACATGGTTTGAACCTATGACCTCAAGGTTGGAAAGCAACTCATTGACCACTAGGCCAACCCATTTTGGTTGTTTACCGTAGAGTTTCCAACATGCCTCCTTTGTTGTGTCATTGATGCTTGCAGTAATTGCACTGAGATTTTTTCTGCTTATCAAACCCTTTATGGCCAGAGTCGATCCCTCATGATCAGGACATTAAGAAACAAACCCTGCCATCTCCCATTTGCGTTCTTCTTCTTGTCTTGGCTATGAAAAGACTTTATGAATGGAGGGCAGTATACATTGTCTCAGAATCTGACCTTTGATATCATCAAAGCTTGTACGAACACCTTCTAAGAACACAAAAAGTTTGTCAACCTCTTCATGTTTCTTAAGAACAAAATCCTTGGGATTTTCCCATTCATCAATATAACAAAGATCAAGTTTCTACTAATATCATGATATGCATGACTCTACCTCTCCAACTCACTCTATTTATAACCCCTATTCCCCTAGCAAACTCTCAATTATTTACTTTTATGCCCTTACTACATTTTTATACAAACTAAGCTTGTGGGTCCTATTATTATTATGAGGTTCTTAGATCTGGCTGTCAACTTTGTTAATGCTTGTTCTTGAAGGGATTTTGATGGCAAGGTAACTCCTGAAGAGGTTGCAGCTGCTGCAATATACTTGAAGGATACATTAGGAAAAGAAGGCATCCAAGAGCTTATTAGCAGCCTTTCTAAAGATAAAGGTATATTTGTTTATTGCTTGTTCATTATTGGCATTTTTATTTCTCGCCAATTTCTTTTTGTTTTGTTTTTTCTTTTGTGATAAAATGATATTTAGCTTAACCTTTGAAGAAAGGATGTTAAAAAGTCTTCTAAGATTTAAAATCTACAGGATAAAATAGCATATCCAGTTTAGAATCAATTGAGGGCAAAAAAATTTCTGAAAGTATTTTGAATTAGAAGGTTTTTGCTCCTTTTCTTTCTTTTCTCTTCTCCCCTTTTCTGTTGATGGAGAGAATTTTCTAAAATATCAAATTTCCTTTTATCAATATAAAACTTGCTAATGCTAATTATACTAGCTTTAATGACGAAGGTTTGCTCATAATTTATAAATGATGCCTAAAAAAATCTTTCAATTTAATGACAAGTGCATAGTTCAAGTGGTTTAGTGTGGTGTTCCTCCTATTTGATTGTAGGTTCGACTTCGAGTTTCCCCTTTCCAATTATAAATTTATTATGAACGGTTAAAATTTAAGTTGGTGAAAAGAACGTTTGGTCCTAAAAATTTGAAATTTACCGATCGTATATAAAAAATAGCGAGTCATATGTTTTGGTTAAAAACTGAGCCTCTTACAACTGTTTGAATTTCTTCAATAATTGAAAGTGACCTACATATCTAAATATTTGTCTAATTTCTCTCTTTTATGGTATTGCTGTCGATTTCATTGCAACAGATGGTAAAATTCTTGTAGAAGACATTGTGAAATTGGGCAGTCAAACAGAAGACACCAACCCTTAAAAATCGACCAACACAGACAGTAAGAGATTCTCATTTTTGACAGATGCTTCATGGACTTTCATAGGTATTCTAAACGGCAAATATAAATCCTTTACTCTTTCCAAAGAATCAGTAAAAAATCTTTTAGCTGAATATAGAAATGTTTTTTTGAAATTGTTTCTATGTTCATGTAAGCAAACTATTCTCTGTTTCTAGTGTATGCTTTTTCCTCTTTCTATAGAGAATTAGTGAAGGTTCGATGAGTAGAAATATACGTAAACACAATGAGGGGATTCTGAGCTGTATATTCTTCTTAATTATGTTTATTGGGAATTCAAAATTCAGTAATCAACGGATGTATAATAATATTATAGATATGTTTTTTTTTTCAAGTCGAGTTTTTTGCAAGTGGAAAATAAAATTGTAACTTTCTCAAATTATTTTATGAAAGACCCAATTTCAGATTGTTTGAACACCAACCATGAGTTGTTCTATAGTGGTCAAAGAGCCTTTCTCAAGATCTTGAGGTCATAGGTTCATACCCACCTAAGATATTATCTTACAAGTTTTCTGACGTCAAATGTTGTATAGTTATGATGAGGTGTATGTAAAAACTGGTCCGGACTGTTTGGGATGGGATGATATTCAAATATGAAAGTCCTGATTGCATGCTTCTGAGATTCATGTTCTTCATTTTTTTTCATCCATAAGTATTAGAGTTCATTTGAATTTAAGTTAAATGTGCTTTCTTCCATCTGTTGATTGTTGGAAAAAAGTGTATTGGTCGATTTTTATACCATGTCATTTGGTTTAACTTTAGTTTTGTGAAAAGAAAGATTATCCTAATTCGGTAAGGTCAAAGTCGATTTCAGGTTGCCAACCGGGGTTAAGTACCTCACAATTAGTTTTCTTTAAGGGCGGATTACAATTCTATTAAAAAAAAAAAAAAATTATAAATATAACATTTTTGAAAAATAATGTTTAAATTTATCATTGTCATTTTTGAAAAATAATATTTATAAATGTCATTTTTTATTAAATACGTCAATTAGTAATATATCATATATCACAGTATAGTTAATTAATCATTGTCAATTAGGGGGTGTTTGGTTGGGGGTTAGATATTGCATTCTCGGGCTTCTAAATCCCATGGTACTATTTACATTGACGTCCTAAATCCATCATAAATAAATATTAAATATTAAATATAGTTTCTTTTAATTTTAATTTTAAATTAAAAAAAAATGTTTTTTTTATTTATTGTTGTAAATTTTAATTTATTTTTACATTATTATTTAATTTTTAAAAAATATAATAAGTTAATTGAATAAAAAACTAAATCACTTTTTCTATTCTCATTCCTACATGCCAAACATACGCTTCACATTCTCATTCTCACGCACTAAAGACCCCTTAGTGATATACTTGTTTTTATAAAAAATGACGTGTAATTATTTTTAAAGATAATAATAAAGTAATTTTGACCCCAAATTTCCCTTTATTAATTATGTTTTCGAATTTTAAAATATAAATATAAAGGTAATTTTAACAAATTTAATAAATAACCATATAATATGGGTATAACGTATAAAACATAAAATATTGGGAATTTGCCTCTAATGACATTTTTATTAAGATTAATGTCTTTAATAGCTCAAGTTTTAAAAAATCCCTCAAATGACACTTTTCATTTATACCCAACCCTACGTTTCTTTCTTTCTCTCTCTCATCATCCTGAATATGGGATGGAAAATCTCAAACATACATCTGAACATAAACAATGGCGTGAATGGATGAAGCTTCAATTAGGTGACTGTGGAAAAAGATTTGAGATCTAAAACGAAGTTTTTAGAAAAGATCTACGATAAAACGACAAAGAAAGGTGGGTTTCACGGTGGTGGTGATTTGAAAGGGGTTGAGGGGCGAGTAAGATTAAAGAAAACAGAGGCGGAATAGCGGTGAAGGGAAAAAAATGATAGATCTGGCATTATGACGATTTCATTGTGTTTGGCCTTTTTATTTTGATCTTTCTCTCATCTTTTTTATTTTGATCTTTCCCTTTTCTTTTGATCTGGAAGTTGTAGTTGCTTCAAGATTTTTCGTGTTTTCGTTTTTGTTTGGCAATATATTCGTAAATCTTGAGATTTACAAAAACTTGTTTTGAAAAGTTTAACTGATAAATATTGCAACTGATGAGAAAAAGAAGAAATAACCAAAACACTTCCCCTCTTCTTGGAATCTGTTGGGCCGTGAGGTGTGGTTACTTTTTTTTTAATAACCAATCATGAAGAATCACATTTTAAGGAGGAAGAAAAGGTGAAAATCTCCAAGGAAAATAGTATCCTTTCTCAACTTGATGGCCGTTGGCGGTGGAGTTTCTTTGGAGAAGAAAATGAATAGTTCCAAAGAGACGTGGTTAATGCCCAAAGAGTCTAGATTTTTCCAACAAAGGATTAGGATAACTCTTCTTTTTTTTTTTTTAAAGACAAGTCATGCCCATTAACTAAAAATTGAAAATCAAAATTTCAAACAAAAAATTACTAATTCCACTAAAGTAACTCCATCACAAAAACATCTAAAACTAAATATTTGTCATAGTTTATTTGTATTTAAATAAGTTGACTCCAAAACTAATTTTTCTTAAAATACAACTCAGAAGCCTTTTTCAATTAAAATTTAAAAATCAAATAAACTTTGTTTCTCAAACTCTCCATAAGAAATTACTATTAATCATTAATTTCAAAACTTCTTGAAAAGTTCGGGTCGTTATATATATAATATCTTCACCTCTCTTTTCTTTGTCTCATTCATAAGGAATCTAGCAAAGTATATGAAAATGGGCCAACCAATGGAAGTAGTAATAAGATAATTTCGATTTTAATTCAATAAATTATTGAATAGAATAAGTTCAGATAATTAACGTATTAAATGGAATAATTTAGTGAATTAAATTATAATGTATATTTGGGATACCTAATATTGATTTGAATTCAATAAGTTATTGAATTAAATGAAATAATTTAGTGCATTAAAAGGAATAATTTAGTGAATTGAATTATAATGAATATTGATTTTAATTCAATAAATTATTGAATTAAATTATAATGTACATTTGGGATACCTAATATTGATTTTAATTCAATAAGTTATTGAATTAAATGGAATAATTTATTAAATTAAAGGGAATAATTTAGTGAATTAAACTATAATGTACATTTGAGATACTTGATATTGATTTTAATTCAATAAGTTGTTGAATTAAATGGAATAATTTAGTGAATTAAAGGGAATAATTTAGTGAATTTAATTATAATGTACATTTGAGATACCTGATATTTATTTTAATTCAATAAGTTATTAAATTAAATGGAATAATTATTGAATTAATAAATTATTAATTTTATTGAATTAATAAAACTCAAATTTTAATTCACTAAATTATTGACTAAAGGGGAAACTTTAGTGAATTAATAAAGTTCAGATTTTAATTCACTAATTAGTGAATAAGAGATCAAATTTAATGAATTAATAAATAAGTGATATTTTTATAAATTTAACGAAATAATTAGTTTTGTTATATTTGAAAAAATGTCATTTGAGGAACAATGAAAAGAGGGTGCTATATGGGGAATTAGTTTTATAAAATATGTCATTTGAGTCCATGTCCCTAAAATACTACTAAAAAAAGCAATACTTTTCATAATCTATACTACTCTAAAAGGTGTTTAAACCGGAGAATTTTTCACTTCCTTATTTATCCCTATTTTCAAATCTAATTTCAAGCTTGCCATTTATAATTATCTATACATTTAATTGTTATTTCAAGTTTTCCATTTATAATTATTATTTAATTTTATTTCACTTTCATACTTGAATCAAAATACATAAATATCATATTAATTTTTTTTTTAATTTCTCATTTAAAAAATAATTCAAATTATTTATAAAAAAAACATATAATATAAAAATAGTATGAAAATTGATTAAATGGTAAATTATTATTTAAAATTATTTCTAAAAATAGTATGAATGAGCATTTATATAAATCTAAATATTTTATAATAGATCTTCTTTTATGCATTTCCTTTATATTAAATCAATCCTAAATATAAAATAAATGCGTATTTATATAAATCTAAATATTATATTTAGATCTTCTTTTACACGTATATTGTTAATTCTAATTATAGATTAAATTATTTATAATAGAACGCAATCATTTAAATCATTTAGATATTGCTATTTATTTATTTATATCTAAATCATTTTAATTTCAAATTATCATTTACAACATATTAATTATAGATTAATTATTTATAATAGAATGTAATCATTTCAATTATTTAGATACTAATATTTTTTTATTTATATCTAATCATTTTAATTTCGAATTATCATTTACAACATATTAGATTTGAATAATTTTAATTATAGATTAAAATTAAATATAACAGATTTTGTAAATATGTATTTCATTTGTCAATCAAGAAGAGGAGGACTGCTTGCATTGATTTTATTTTCAACTCTCTAAATAAATTTCATATTATCATTTACAACATATTAAAAAATGAGATGTTTCAAATAAATAAGATAGGGATTTATTTTAAAGAGATATTGTTATTGTTATTAAAGAGATATTATTATACTTTATTTTTATTTATATCTAAATTAGATTAGGGTTAATTTCATATTAGACCATAATAAATAGGTATAATAGCATTAATACTTATATGTTTTATAAATTAGCAAACTTATCCATTTTAACTCCACGCGCCGTTTAAGGGAACAATGAAAAGACGTTTTTTGCCCTCTATTTATTATGGTCTACAACATTTAAGGAAAGGGCATGATGGTAATTGTTCAAAACGGAAAACATGGGATCACCGCCATTTATGGTGTTTTTTGGGCAAAATTGATATTAAAAAAACATAACCGATATTAGTGAATAAATGTGAATTAATGTGGATATTCTTGATAATATTTCATTAGATTATGTATAGAGAGAGAAAGAAATGTGAGATATTTGGAGTGTAAACAACCGCAAATAGTGGGCAGAAGTATTGAACATTTTGTCTATTTATATCTAAATCAGAATATGCAAATATGGATTTTTTATTAATATTTGATTTTATTTTGATTTGTAGAAGAGCACTTTTTGAATTGAAGATTTTGCAAATACGTTCAAAAATATATTTTTAAAAATATATTAGCCTTTGATTTTGCTTACCATTTTTTTTTATATTTGATTTTTGTTTTGAATAAGATTTGAGTAGATTTGAAATTATTATTTAAAATTATTTTACCTTTAATTTATACAAGTTTACCATTTACTTTTTTATTTTTTTGTTATATTTGAGATGTAAAAAATTGTTATTTGAATCATTAATAATTTAAAAAAAAAAATTATTGGGATTATTCATTTTTATCTCAAATATAAATTGATAACGATTTGGTTTTTACTTTTTTTTTAAATAAACTTTATTTACTACTAAATTAGTAATCATATCATCTTAATTTGGAAAAAAAAAAGCTATCTACAAATATGTTTACCTCATTTTTAAAGAATTAATTAGAGAGATAATATTTAAAATGTAAAAATATATAATATATAATAACTAATTAAATTAGTATTATTATTTATTTGATATAAAATAAGTTTGATTTTTAAAAATAAATTTTATTTACTAATTCGTTATAATATCTTCTTATCTTAATATTTTAATAATTATTTCTTATATTTGAGATGTAAAAAATTGGCATCTGAATTATTTTTAAAAATATTGGTTTTTTTTTTTTTCCGTTTGATATTTAAAAAAAAATATTTCATTGTCAATTTTTTAAAATTATTTCAATTTCATATTTTATTTTTGTTTTGAATAAGATTTTGGTAGATTTGATTTTCTTTTCAACCCTATAAATCATCCATTTCAATAACCTACAAAATTCAAAATGTCATCCAGTTCAAATGTGTTTTTTTTCCAACTAATAAAGTGAGTAATTAGAATTATTTTTTATACTTGGGCCGTCAGATTTATCTTGTATTGAAATTCCATTTTATATGTAAATTTGAATCTTTGAATTGCATACAATTTTCTTACTGCTTTAAACGTTCTTCACTTGATCATGAATTGAAGTTGCAGGGAGCGAATATTCAAATATCTACTTCTATGATTTAACACAACGAAACATATACTTGTGTGAACAAGCTACAAGGTTCATATATTTCCTTAATGCAATAGTCTCAATTGTAACGCTTTTTTAAGTCTATTTGATAGTACATCTCTGTGAATTAATGCAGGGCCATCGTTTTTCAGTTATAGGGTTGCCTGGATCCATGGAGAAAATTCGTTTTTCAGTTATAGGGTTGTCTATTTGACGTACGTATGATTTTTTTTAATGGCTTTGTTAATTAAATATTATTTTATTAGAATTATGGATATGAGTAAATAAATGCTACTGATATTCTTTTTAATGAAAATTAATACATATACTTTTGCACATTATACACATATGTGTAAACAAATGCTATGATATAAATCTACTGATTCAAATGTGTAAAGATGTTCATTATACAGCTTCTAACTAAACTCTTTTAGAAATTTGAAGAAGTTTTATGTGTTGATTTGAATTCTAGATCTAATAAAATGTGTAATTGAGCATGATATTCTAATCTATTATTTAATCATTAATTTTTTTTTTTTGTTAAACTTTTTCATTGAATTACTATTGATTTTTCCATTATTCATATCTAGCAAAAAAGAGATTCACAGATGAATGCATAATATGTATATTTATAACCTTACAAAAACAGTGACAAAAAGTTCGATGAAAAATGGAGAAAATATAGGATAATGCTTTAAAATATCCCTTAAGAAGATTCATTGAGCACTTTTCTTCAACATGTTATATTTGTATCCCTACCTTTCAAAGTTATTTCAAGTTTGTCATTTAAAATTATTTCTATTTAATTTAATATTTCATTTTCATATTTGAATCGATGTATATATATATATATATATATATATCATAAATTATGTACAAAAGTATTTTTGTTTGAATTTATTTCACTTTAATTTTTGAATCAATGTAGATATAAATCATAAACAAAAATATAATATAGATAGGGTATAAAAATTGATTCAATAGTATAAAAATTAGTTAACAAAAAGATAATATAAAATTAGTATAAAAATTAATTAAATAATATAAAATTTGATGCATTTTTTGTTTTGAATAAATGAGATTTGAGTTTATCATTTAAAATTATTTCACCTTCATATTTGACTTTCTTTTAAAAAATATTTTTAAATTAAAATATATATATATATATATATATATATATATATATATATATATATATACGGCATATTAGTTTTTCTTCTCCTTATAATGTGAAACAAACTCAGTAGCTCTCTCCATATTCGATGGTGTTGTGAGCCGGAAAAATACGTAAAATGATAAGAAACCATACTAATCCACTAAAACAATGAAAAAATGTTGTGAATAAGAAACTATACTACCATTCATATTTTCAATATCAACTAACATTTAGAAAAAAAATATCAACTAACATAAATATTAAAAAGTATATAATTATACATAAAAATACTAAATACTAAACACGTGCATCGCACGTACATAAATGACTAGTTTACTAAAATAGCATAATAAGGCCGAAGCCTAATAATGTATACATGTGGAATGATAAAAAAAAACGTCGCCTTCAATTTCTTCTCCACGCGTATCTTCCTTCCCATGAACAATGAATTTCTTTCAATCGAAATTTTCAGATGAGGATAACAAAAAGTTCAACTTTAGTGATTCTCTCTAATGAATCTTCGTCTCTTCACTTGATATTTTTCTTTTAGTGCTCATTTCTTTAGTTCGGACTCTTTTTTTTTATTCAATTATGCCTTTCCTAGCCATTTTTTTTTTGCTTTTTTATATACAAATTGAGTTCAATTCTCATATTTTCTATTTGAATTAGAGCAATTACAATGTCTGAACTTATTAGTATCTCTTTTCATAAATTTGAATAATCTAATGCTAGGCAAAGTTTTTTTTTTTTACCGTACCTTTTGCTTTCTGCTTTTGTATATAGGATAAACTCTATGAAGTTTTAATACATTTGGGTAAAACCATTTATTTATCAGTTAAGGAGGCTTATTTCATACTTCAAAAGATTTTTTTTTTAAATTTATGTATTAAGAATGCTTTGTTTGAGGATACGTGGAGTGAGTCAATATTCATCAAGAAACTTCATGGTGTAATGTTGTTGAACCTCAAGTCTGGAGTATCTTATTTCTTTCAGTTTCAATAAGCCTTTTTTTTTTTTTTTCTTTTGGAAAGATGTTTTTAGCAGTTTATTTGTTTAACTAAACGATTCATGGGTATTGTTAGACCTAAATCTCAATTTAGTTTCAATTAATTTCATTTAAGGATGTAAATTAACTAGCTACTGTCGTTGCAACGCTGAGAGCTTGACATAAACAAAATAACAGATCGTAAAAGATATAGAACTCTCAATTATGCAGATTCTCAATTATGCAGGAAACGAAAATTACTGTTGCAACACTTAAGGCATAAACAGAAAGTAGTAAGACAGATTTAGTAAAGAGGAGAGATCGACACCGAAAAGTGATTAACGTGAGAAACCTCCAACTGGTAAAAACTCACGGGGCCTCGCCCAGAAAAAGTCCACTAGAATCATTAGTCGTTTAATACAAATATAAATCAAAAAGCACAAATAAAAAGAACTCTCTTCTTTGTTTTTGTCTTTGATTTCTCCTTGCAACGACTACGTCTGCAATGGGTTCGATCACAAGCTCCCCTTATGACGATTTGATTCAAGAACCTCCCGTTCTTGTTTTGATCATACCACAATCTCCCCTTGCGGATTTAGATCAAGGAACTCCCTTCCTTGATGTGTGAGCAAGACGACTTCTTCCTCCCGATGAATCAAATCACTCTCCAAGCAATTACAATATAGAATATTTGAATAATGAACCTTACAAAATGCACTCTCACATAAATATTATAATAAACACAATAGGCTAATAAAAGTGAGAGAAAATATAAAAAAACTTGGAAACCAAAGAACAACACTAAGATATATAACGATTTTCTTGTCAGACTTGTTGTTCAAAAACCAAGGCACACACGCTGTGAGGGAAAGAGAAAATTAGCCAGCTAGAAAAATGCAATCACCACTTAAAGAATCCATAAGGAGATTCAATCAAAAGGACAACTATACGTTTAGGATTTTGAGGGAATGATTAGTATTCCTTGTTTTTAGCAAATTGATTGTTAACCCATATAGAAACCAACAACTTAAAGAAAAGAATTTTCATACAAATTAATTCCTTAAATGTGAGAGCCAATAAGGCTGTCAAATAGCCTCCTTAAAAAACAAATTATTTTCCTTCTATTAGTTCTAATCAATGGAAATATATTAGTAGATAAAATCTCTAAAATATCAGTTCAAAGTTGTCAAACTTTCAAATAAGTTTTTATCAAATTAAATGCCAAAATAAATATTTAATAGTGAATAAAATATTTCAACAAACTCCTCCTTTGGCTTTGATTTGGCATAAAACTTATTTTAATAAAAACATTTGAAAATCATAGGAAGAAATCTCCCCCTAAATAAAAACTCCCCCTAAATGGGAGATAACAAAACAAAATAATTTCAAATGACAATAAAATTTCTCCCCCTGTTTTAGACAAACCAAAGACAAAGATGTCTAATTCTAAAAAAAAAAATGGTAAGAATACCTCAGAGATGGTGGAAGCAAAGAACAACAATTAATTTATTTTTTATTTAAGGATGATCAAAAGACAAACAACAATTAAAAAGAAAGATATGAAAAATATTTAGCCAACGATTGTAGGGAAATAACTAAAAGTCAAAATAGAAGAGCCATGGCTGCATTACATTCAAAGTTGGGTTTAAAACCTTTTTTTTTTGTAATCTTAACCATAAATCCAGCCAATATAACCATTTAAACAAACTCTCCATTTTATTAAGAATATAACTCCTCCACAGTCTTATATTAGAAAATCTCAAGGAAAGCTTATAACAGAGCCAAAAAAAAGAAAAAAAAGGTTCTTTTAAAATGGGGCTCCATTTAATAAAAAAGTGAATTCGGCCAAAAGAATTTTAGGGAAAAAAAAAATCATTTGTATTAAAAAAAATATTAATAAACATAATAATTTGTGACACATAAATTTATGTTAAAATAATAAAAAAAAAATCAATAATTTTCATGGAAAAATCAAAGTATTCATGGAACAATTTTGCAAACAATTACGAGTAGTAAAATTTTTCAATTCATCCTTTCTAACCCAAATTTGTTTATAAACCGAATGTTGAAAATTTGGCAAGTATTTAGCTCGATTTTTGCTCAATATATTTCTCAATTTAAAACAATTTGGTCTAATGTGACCAAGACATCAAAAATGACAAATTGGAATGAACTCATAAGATTTACCAAAAGATTTTACTTTTTGCCTAAATTCTGAATTTTTAATATTTTCAATATTTTCATGTCTCTTCCAAGAGGTAAAATTACAACCACTATTTTCACAAAAATTCAATTTACATGGTTGTTTACATAAAGCTCCAACAAAATCAATTGGTCTTTTAGAGGATTCTCCTTCCCAATTAAGCACTTTTTGATATTTTGAATGTTTATCTATACTCATTTCATAATCAAGTTTTTCAATACCAAAATTCAAGGGTTTTAGGCCTTTATGAGTATCTTCAAATTTCAATTTAGATCAATCAATCCATCCTCCTTTTCAACAAGTAATTTATTTAAAAGCTCATTCTTGGAGATTAAATCATCATTTACCTTTGATAATTCCTTATTCTTCTCAGCCAATGATTTGGTCTTTGCACACATTTTGAGAAATGCTTCATACAATTTTGTGTATGCTTCTTCAATTGAATCTTCTTCACCCTCGGATTTATCACTATCATTTTCATCTTGAGATTCTAATTGATCAATTTTTAAATTTGATCCTTGCACATCAATAGAATCATCAATAATAGATGCAATTTCTCTTTTCTTTCGTTTCTCTCTATCTTCTTCGATGGTGAGCACTCGAAAACAATCCGCCCCCATTCGTGCATCAAAAAATTGCTTGCCTAATCCTCCTCTTACGGCCCCTTCAACCACTCATTCAGGTTCATCTATGATTCCTTCATCTCTTGAGTTTGAAGAAGACCCTCCGATTCTTCTCCGGAAGCCGGGTACTCTGTCTGCCTTTTCTCATATATTTTATTTTGCCTATGCCTCTGAAAACTTTGCCAATTTCAGTTCTCGTGGTATTTTAGAAGAGTGCAAATATGACCTCTTTTCCTTTAAACCATATGGCATTGTCAAACTAGTGAAGGATCTCAGTTGGGTAAACACTCTGTCCAACCATTTGGGGTATGTTCCTCAAATCATTCGTGAATTTTATGCAAACTTGACCCCCGTCATTTCCGACCCAAACAGCCCATTCTTCTTCCAAAATTTTTGTTCGAGGTACGGTGTTTGAGTTTTCCCTCGGCCTCATTACCTCTTCTCTTGGCCTGTCCAATGAGATTCCTGATCCCCATCGTTCCATTCTTATGGACGCAATCACTTCTGAACTTTTAGGCGACTACGCACATTGGCCTGACGACAAATCTATCCCTGCCAGTGACTTGTGTGTGAAGTATAAGGCCCTTCATAAACTCTCTCTAACCAATTGGTTTCCCACTGCTCACTACACCAATATCTTTAAAGACCATGTTGTCTTCCTTTATCGGGTTGGGATGGGGTATCGTTTCTCCTTGGCTAGCTCTATTTTTAAACAAATCACCACCCTTCCGCGCGTTATTAAACCTCACATAAAGTTACCCTTCCCATCTCTTATATTTGATATTTTACAATCCCAACATCGTATTCATGATTTTGGCCCGGAGTCTCTCCAACACCTTCTCGGAAACAAAAAAGGGACCTTTCGCCGCCCTCCAACCAATCGCGTTGTCACTCAGTCTGCCCCGACGCCTCTCTCAAGTGGCTCTGTCCCCTCCTCTTCCTCTATGGCTTCCCGTGTTGATGCTTTGGAGTTAAGCAATAAGGCTATCTTGGACCAGCTCACTTCCATCTCAAAGACGCTCACTGGTCCCTCCCGCTCCAAACGGAAAGCTGCTTTTTAGAAGTTTTGGTGCTGTGCATTGAAGCCTTTTCTGCTTCTGGTTTTTTTTTTTACTGTCTTTTATTTTCATTGTATTCCAAAACTCTAGCATTTCCTTTCTGCAACTTTTCTTGTTAAGACTTTATCTTAACTTTTCTCTCCTCTGATTTTTTTTTACTCATCTATTTGGTTTTGGTTTGACTAAAATAGGGGGAGTTGTTTGATAGTTTGTTATCTTAACCTGTTCTTCGTTTCAGGGGGAGTTTATTGTGGTCACGCTCATCTCTTTTAATATTTATTGAAATCTGGTTTTGTGATTGGATATGTATGTCTTAACCAGTTCCTTGTTTCGGGGGAGCTTGCACAAATCATTTGTTGTTTCTTTAAAACTTATCTTGCTAATTGATAATTGTTAATTTAAGGTTTTATGCCAAAACAAAGCCAAAGGGGGAGTTTGTTGAAAAAATTATCTTAAAAGAATTTTTCTTAACCTTTAGTTTTGACATTTTATTTTGTCATAAATAAAAAGAAAATCATTTTAATTCTTTTTATCCTTAAATGAAAAGACAGATTTTATAAATCCCCCTTCTCCTCCCTAATTTCTAAACTTCCTTTTATTTGCTTCCATTGCATCTCTCTCTCTCTTGCTAACCCACGAAATAGCTTTATTTGTCCAGCTTTCTGATTGCATTTTTTTAGGAAAAATCTCCAGGTAATTGATTGCTTTATTTTAGGGATTGATTATGCTAAATTCGTTGTTACTTAGATTGCCCTTCCAATGGCACTTCCTTTCAGATTTGTTTGAAAAAGGTTATAAAATATGAGCTGCTGCTTGGTCTGAAATCAAGCTCTTTAATTCTAAATCTTGGTTCTGTTTTTAGCGTTATTGTTGTGGCAAGATTTTTTTTATTGAGTGTTCATCAAAGTGACACAATTATCTTCATTCAACAAATCTTCAAGTTGAAGGATTCTTGAGAAAAGAAGTCCTACAACTTCAAATCAAGGAAGAGAGTTTCTCGTGAAAGTTCTGTACAAGGAGATCTTGTTCGGGACGTCATTCTCACAAGTGGAGCTTGTGAAAATCCATTGTAGACGAAGTCGGTGCAAAGAATAACCAAAGACAAACAAAGAAGGGAGTTATTTTAATTTGTGCATTTCGGTTTAAATTCTTGTATTGAACGACTAATTAATTCTAAAGGATTTGTTCTGGGCTTAGCCTCGTGAGTTTTTACCAGTGGAGGTTTCTCACGTTAATCATCATTGTGTCATTTACTTTCTATCATTTTCGTACTGCCAAGCTCTCGCTGTTATAACATATAAATCCCGAATCAAGCATCTGTTTTAATTGGATTAAAATTGTGTTAATAAAGTTTATTAATTTGTTTTGATCAAGTTTATTAAATCAAAGAGTTTAAGGAATTACATGTGGTATCAGAGCTAATTCACTTATTTTACTAGTGTGATCTTGGACTATCATTAACCTTCTTTGATTTCTTTATCATGAATACCAGGAAAGTGGATCATCAAACAAGCCTCCTCTCTTGAATGGTGGGAACTATCTGTATTGGAAGATTAGGATACGACCCTATATCGAGGCAATGGATGAAAGAGCTTGGAAGGCTGTCCTTACTAGATGGACATGCCCCACGAAAATAGATGAAGAGACAAAAGTAGTCATATCAAAATCTGAGATTGAATGGAGCGCTGACGAAGATAAACTCTCGAACTATAATAGTAAGGCACTGAACACTATCTTCGGAAGTGTAGATGCGGAAAAAATCAAGTTGATTTCTACATGTGAAACAGCTAAAGAAGCTTGGGAAATCCTTCAAAAAAACTTATGAAGGAACATGTAATGTAAAACGTACAAAACTAGTTATGCTTACCTCTCGGTTTGAAAATTTAAACATGCTTGATAATGAAACTTTATCTGATTTTTATACCAAGCTTTGTGATATTGCTAATGAATTATTTGCATTAGGAGAAAAAATGTCTAAATCAAAACTTGTTAGAAAAATTGTTAGGTCTCTTCCTGATAGATTTTCACCTAAGATAACAACCATAGAAGAAAGTAAAAATCTTGATACAATGCGTGTTGATGAACTAATGGGTTCCTTGAGAACTTTTGAGTTTAATCTTAAGCACAGGAAATAGGAAAAATCTATTGCTCTTAAGATAGTCAAGGAAGAAAGCAATCCTGACGGAGAAGAATTGGATGATGATCAAATGACATTTCTGGCCAAAAACTTCATGTAAATTTGTCAAGAACATGTCAAGAAACAACAAAGGAAACTTGAAGCATTTCAAGTCTAATACTACTGGTTTTCAAGAGCCTATTGAGAAAAAGAAAGGGATCTAGTGTCTTGAATGCGAAGGGTTTGGACATATCCAAGCTGAATATGCTAATACTTTGAAAAAGAAGAACAAATCTATGACCATGACTTGGAGTGACGAGGACTCGGATGATGAAGAGGAAGAAAATTCGGTGAAAAACATAGCCTTTATTGCCTCTGTTACTAATCATGCTGATGTGGAAGAAGATACAAATGACTTGGAAAACGTGAATGAGGTTGAAATTGATGAAGACCATGAAGAGACCATTGAAGAAGCTTACACAAATTTATATAATGAGTCAATGAAGTTATGTGAGATCGACAAAAGCTTGACAAATTAGAATAAAGAGCTCATCAAGAGAAAGGATGAACTAATATAAAAAATTGAACATCTAAATAAATTGATCATTGAAAAGGATGCTGAAATGATGAAATTGAAGATCAATTTGGACAGCACACATAAGGGATTGAAGATGTTGAATTTAGGAACTGAAACCTTGGAACTCATTCTCAATTCTCAAGAACTTGCAAAAGATAAAAATGCGACGAAATGACAAGTCCGGAATTGGGTTTGTAGGAGAAACTTCTAAATCAGGCTCTCTTCTGAATAAAGGGAAGGCCATCGATGTTGCAATAGTTCAGCCTCCGTCAGTAAAAAATAGTCTACCCTTTACTAGATATCAGCCAAAAGGAAGTGGCATCTCAAGACAAAATGACGGATTTTTTCGTCAATCTGCAGAAAGCTTCAAAATGAGAAAAATACTGCTATTGAAAATATTTTTAGAATTCGTAGTGATCATGGAAAAGAGTTTGAAAACACTTCATTTACTAAATTCTGTGAAAAAAATGGAATATCTCATGAATTTTCAGCTCCTAAGACTCCTCAACAAAATGGGGTGGTAGAACGAAAAAATAGGACTTTGCAAGCAATGGCTCGTGTTATGCTTAATAGTAAAAAATTAACCAAACGTCTATGGGAAGAAGCAATAAACACAGCTTGTTACACTATAAATAGAGTCTATCTTCGATCCGGTACCTCTAAAACTCCCTACGAAATTTGGAAAGGAAAAAAACCGAATGTTCATCATTTTCATATTTTTGGCAGCACTTGTTATATTTTAAATGATAGGGAGCATTTAGGAAAATTGATGCTAAAAGTGATACTGGGGTGTTCTTAGGCTAATCTAATAATAGTAGAGCTTATCAAGTCTTCAATATGAGAACACAAAAAATAATGGAATCTTTTAATATTGTTGTTGATGACCATAACGACTTTGCTGAGTTTTCAAAAGAGAATAAGATTACAGGATTTATAGATGCTGAAGATCTAAATCATGAAGAAGAGCCTACTGAGACCGAGGAAGAAACTTCTCTCAATCCAGATTCGGGAACTAAAGCCACGACTGTTGTAACGGTTGAAGCTGTTTCAGCAGACTCCAATACAGCAACTGATTTGAATTCATCTTCAGCAGTTGATATCCATGATCAAATCAGACGAGAACCTTCAACACGAGTCTGGAACAACCATCCTTCTGATCTTATTATAGGTAATCTCGATGATAGCATGGTCACACGACGAAGGTTAGTCAATCTTGTTCAACATGTTTGCTATACCTCTCTTTTTGAACCAAAAAATGTTAAAGAAGCCTTATTAGACACTAATTGGATTAATGCCATTCATGAAAAACTTGAGCAATTCTCTCGTAATGATGTTTGGACCTTGATGCCTAGACCACACCATACAAATGTTATTGGAACCAAATGGATTTTCAAAAATAAATCAGATGAATTTGGCAATGTCATTCGTAATAAGGCTCGACTAGTTGCACAGGGGTACACTCAGATAGAAGGTATCGACTTTGATGAAACCTTCGCCCCAGTAGCTCGATTAGAATCCATTCATTTATTCCTCTCAATTGCCTGCACCCTAGGAATCAAACTCTATCAAATGGATGTTAAATCTGCCTTTTTGAATGGCATATTAGGTGAAGAGGTTTATGTTGAGCAGCCTAAGGGTTTTGAGGATCCCACTTTTCCCCATCATGTTTATAAACTAAAAAAGCCCCTATACGGTTTAAAACAAGCTCCTCGCGCTTGGTATGAGCGATTAAATGTCTTTTTACTCCATCAGGGTTTCAAGAGGGGTAGCATAGATAAAACCTTATTTGTAAATAGATCTTCCGGTTTGATCATTGTTCAAATTTACGTGGATGATATCATTTTTGCAGCAACACATGATTCTCTAGTTAAAAAATTTGTTGACAGCATGCAAAATGAATTTGAGATGAGTATGGTTGGTGAACTTTCCTATTTCCTTGGTCTTCAAGTCAAACAATTAGATTCCGGTCTTTCTATTACTCAGAGTAAATATGCAAAAAAATGGTCAAACGTTTCAGGTTAGAATCGGAAAAACATGCCTCAACCTCAATGAGCCTTTCTTTTTCTCAATAGGCTTTTGAAAACCAGTAGTATTAGACTTGAAAGGCTGCAAGCTTCCTTTGTTGTTTCTTGACATGTTATTGACGAATTTACTGAAGTTTTTGGCTAGAAATGCCATTTGATCATCATCTAATTCTTCTCCGTCAGGATTGCTTTCCTCCTTGACTATCTTAAGAGCAATAAATTTTTCTTATTTCCTGTGCTTAAGATTCAACTCAAAAGTTCTCAAGGAACCCATTAGTTCATCAACACACATTGTATCAAGATTTTTACTTTCTTCTATGGCTGTTATCTTAAGTGAAAATCTATCGGGAAGAGACCTAACGATTTTTCTAACAAGTTTTGATTCAGACATTTTTTTTCCTAATACAAATGATTCATTAGCAATATCTCAAAGTTTGGTATAAAAATCAGATAAAGTTTCATTATCAAACATGTTTAAATTTTCAAACCGAGAGGTAAGCATAACTAGTTTCGTACGTTTTACATCACCTGTTCCTTCATAAGTTTTTTTGAAGGATTTTCAAAGCTTCTTTAGCTGTTTCACATGTAGAAATCAACTTGATTTTTTCCACATCTACACATACGAAGATAGCGTTCAGTGCCTTACTATTATAGTTCAAGAGTTTATCTTCGTCAGCACTCCATTCAATCTCAGATTTTGATATGACTACTTTTGTCTCTTCATCTATTGTCGTGGGGCATGTCCATCCAGTAAGAACAACCTTCCAAGCTCTTTCATCCATTGCCTTGATATAGGGTCACATCCTGATCTTCCAATATGGATAGTTCCCACCATTCAAAAGAGTAGGCTTGTTTGATGATCCACTTTCCTGAGTATTCATGATAAAGAAATCAAAGAAGGTTAATGATAGTCCAAGATCACACTAGTAAAATAAGTGAATTAGGTCTGATACCACTTGTTAGACCTAATTCTCAATATAGTTTCGAATAATTTCATTTAAGGATGTAAATTAACTAGCTACTGTCGTTACAACGCTGAGAGCTTGACAGAAACGAAATAACAGATTGTAAAAGATATAGAACTCTCAATTATGCAGACTCTCAATTATGCAGGAAACGAAAATTACGGTTGCAACACTTAAGGCATAAACAGAAAGCAGTAAGACAGATTTAGTAAAAAGGAGAGATCGACACCGAAAAGTGATTAACGTGAGAAACCTCCAACTGGTAAAAACTCACGGGGCCTCGCCCAGAAAAAGTCCACTAGAATCATTAGTCGTTCAATACAAATATAAATCAAAAAGCACAAATAAAAAGAACTCCCTTCTTTGTTTTTGTCTTTGATTTCTCCTTGCAATGACTACGTCTGCAATGGGTTCGATCACAAGCTCCCCTTATGACGATTTGATTCAAGAACCTCCCGTTCTTGTTTTGATCATACCACAAGCTCCGCTTGCGGATTTAGATCAAGGAACTCCCTTCCTTGATGTGTGAGCAAGACGACTTCTTCCTCCCTATGAATCAAATCACTCTCCAAGCAATTACAATATAGAATATTTGAATAATGAACCTTACAAAATGCACTCTCACATAAATATTATAATAAACAGAATAGGCTAATAAAAGTGAGAGAAAATATAAAAAAACTTGGGTGACTAAACCAAAGAACAACACTAAGATATATAACGATTTTCTTGTCAGACTTGTTGTTCAAAAACCAAGGCACACACGTCTGTGAGGGAAAGAGAAAATTAGCCAGCTAGAAAAATACAATCACCACTTAAAGAATCCATAAGGATATTCAATCAAAAGGACAACTATACCTTGAGGATTTTGAGGGAATGATTAGTATTCCTTGTTTTTAGCAAATTGATTGTTAACCCATATAGAAACCAACAACTTAAAAGAAAAGAATTTTCATACAAATTAATTCCTTAAATGTGAGAGCCAATAAGGCTGTCAAATAGCCTCCCTAAAAAACAAATTATTTTCCTTATATTAGTTCTAATCAATGGAAATATATTAGTAGATAAAATTTCTAAAATATTAGTTCAAAGTTGTCAAACTTTCAAATAAGTTTTTATCAAATTAAATGCCAAAATAAATATTTAATAGTGAATAAAATCTTTCAACAGGTATAAATTCAATGATCCCACACTTCAAAAAAAATTTGGAGACAAAATTTATAATGTTTTTGAGGAAGTTGAGTTTGGGGAAGAAATACAGTAAAAGATAATTGAGGATAGGCAAACTATTATGATACCAATTTTATGTTGGATAAATATTCTCGAGGAACAAACTCAATAACCTCAAGAATTAGTATATTTAAGGAGATAATTTTAATCTCAATAAATGCTTGAAAAACAATTTTGCAGTTTTTTTTAGGGCAACAATGTTGCAGTTAAAGAATACAAAAGATTCTTACCCTTTAGAAGTAGATAGTCTACTGTATGTTCAGGCATGTACGTTTTCGAATACTGTATACATTATTGGTATGTTAAGTATATATACTTTGGTAACTCTTATATGGATCATTTAAAGGTAGTCAAGTGGGTTATTGTAGAGAACTAAAAATGATATGCTCACATATCCAAGGTCGGATCAGTAAGAGATCATTGGGTATTCCTACCATAATTTTGATGGATGTCAAGATAAGAGGAGATCTACTTGGAGCTATATTTATATGTTAGCTTATGGATCTATTTTTAGGAGGATTGTTGAATAGACACTCATAATTTCTTGTATTAAGCAAACAAAATTTGAGGCTTCTAGTCATTGAATGTGGTTCTGAACATTTATCACGGAGCTACGTATTTTAGAGGGTGTTGAAATACCACTCAAAATTTATCGTGATAATAAATTCATAATGTCATATCCTAATAACAATAGGAGCTTGTATGTTCCAAGTTGTGAAGGAAAGAAACAGAGTAAACATATATCAAATAGAGCACATTTGGTGAAACTCCATGATAGTGGATCCACTTATAAAAGAATTACCACCCAAGGTCTTTCATGAGCATAACGCTCATAGGGTGTTATCCTATATCAAGATATCTCATTTCAGTAGGAGTTCAGTCATTTTTTTATTGCTCTATATATAGTTTTATGGATATATTGTTCAAGTATTTTGGATATTTTTTTGATGAGAAATAAAGAAATTAAGTTAATTGCACCCTGTTATATTCAGTTAAAGTTTTGATCTCACTAAAGTAAGGTAGTATAAAATATGTTAAGAAATGGTTTTCTCTCTAGAATGACTATGAGAGGTAAAAGGCAGCTTTAAGTGCTAATTTCTGGTGCAAATCTGAATAGCAACATCGGATTCAAATGGAGACGGTGGATATACTTTCAAAATGGGAAAAACTAAAATTGTCAGAAGAAGAGGGAGAAGTGGTAGCCATAGATGATCAGGAGATAGAAGTTTCAGATAAAAAGCTCCAACATGGTTTAGTTGGTAAACTTTTATCCAACAAGAAGATTAATGTGGAAGCTTTTCGGTCACTCATGCCAAAGATATGGAATCTTGAAGACAGAGCTATAATTGAAAATGTAGGTGTTAATTTATATCTTTGCTCTTTTACTTCGGAATATGAGAAAAATCGTGTTCTTAAGCGAGGGCCATGGTTTTTTGACAAAACTTTACTCCTACTTGAAGAACCAAGAAGCAACATTCGTTTTACTTTGATGGAGTTTCACTGGGCTACATTCTGGGTTCATTTACATGAGCCACCAATTGCTTGTTTCTCGAGGAAAATGGCTTTTCTGTTGGGCAACAAAATTGGTATCACTGAAGAGATTGAAACGGACGAAAATGGGAAATGCAGGGGTAAAAAATTCGTGTCAGAATTCAAATTGATATACACAAACCCCTAAGGAGAGGAATCAAAGTTAAGCTAGGTGCAATGTCGGAGGAAACGTGGATCCCGATCACATATGAGAAACTTCCTGATTTCTGTTATTCATGTGGTCATCTGGGGCATATTTTGAAAGATTGCAATAACACATAACAACTTAATGAAAAGTTACAATATGGTTCATGGATGAGACATGGAACACTCAGTGTTAGATCAATGAAACAAAAAGGAGAAAGAAAAGAGAATTCGTCTACTGATGACAATAGAGAAGTGTCTGGAAAAAAGTTTGATGGAACACGGGAACAAGTCCAGTTGAAGGCCCTTTCTCCGGCGACTGAGATTTCAAACAGGACAGAGAAAATTAGCAACGATAATTCTGGAACACAATCCCACGATATGGGAAACTCCCAATCCATGTTCAAAAAAGGAGTTATTTCAGGAACTAAAAATGGGGGAGTTGTTGCAGATCATGGGGGGAAAATTGTAGGAGTTCAGATTATGAAAACTGAATCCAAAATAAATACTGATAAGGAAGGACAGGTGGAAAAGTCTTTAATTGATGGTGGGCCCGAACAAAATAAAGAAGAGCCAAAGACTAATCCAAGTAGTCAATCCATTGGGCTTAAAGAGGCTGAAGGCCCAGTTATAAACGACCCCATTCAAATTTTATCTGTGAAATGTCATGAAGGAAAACGATGGAAGAGACTTGCAAGAGACAAAGTTAAGGTCGATATTCTTAAGGAAAAATTTGAATCAAGTAACAACTTAAATGGGAAAGTTCAAGTTTGTGGACAGAAACACTCATGCTCATCCTCTCTTGGTAATCAACCATGGAAGAAAAGCAAAAACAACACTGGTTCTATTGAGAATCTATTGGCGGAGGTTGCGAGTCAACCTCGCCAATCACAATGAAAATCTTATGCTGGAATGTTCGGGGAGTGGGGAATCCTCGAACATTAAGAGCCCTGCATCATTTGATGTAAAAAAATTCCCCTCAAATAGTTTTCTTAATGGAAACTAAATGTGGAAGAAATGTGGAAGAACGTGTCAAGCAGAATTTGGGTTTGGAAAATTGCTTAACGGTACAGAGTAGAGGAAAAAGTGGTGGATTGATGTTACTTTGGAAATCATGAATTGATGTCTCTGTCAGATCTTATTCAATGGGTCATATAGATGTTGAGGTGGATAGCGGAGGATCAAAATGGAGGTTCACAGGTTTCTATGGAAATCCAGCAGTTGAAAAACGAGTTGACTCATGGGAATTACTTAGAAGATTAAACAATCAATCCAACTTACCCTGGCTAGTTGGAGGTGATTTTAATGAGATACTAGAAGATGGAGAAAAACTTGGAGGGGTTGATAGAAGTTCAACTCTTATTTCTAATTTTAGAGATATTCTTTACTCTTGTTCCCTTGCTGATATCAACTACAGAGGTGATCAATACACCTGGTGTAACAAAAATTTCGATGGCATACTAATTTGGGAACGCCTTGATAGATTTTGCTGGAATCAAGATTTTAAGTCTCAATTTGAAAATAACATGGTGGATCATCTAGATTTCCTTGCTTCAGATCATAGACCAATACTCATTACTTTGAGATCAAATAGACATAGACAAAGAAGATTTTCTCGACATGAGGTTTTGAGATTTGAAGAAGGGTGGACAAAATTTGAAGAATGTAAGTCAATTATTGATAACATTTGGCATTGTACTTCCAGAGATACCAACTCCAAAATTAAACTATCTATTTTGGAATTGACATCTTGGAACAAGAAAAGATTGAAGGGTGGCATTTCTACAGCAATAGACGATAGGAAAAAGAAATTGAAGACTATTCTTATCAATAGAGGCACTGGAAATGCTGGGGCAATTAGGCAGCTGGAAAGGGAATTAGAAAGTTTAATGGAAGAGGAGGAGATGTATTGGAAAATTCGTGCAAGAGAAAATTGGCTCCATTGGGGAGATCGCAACACCAAGTGGTTTCATCAAAGAGCTTCGTACAGGAAAAAACAAAATCATATAGCTGGCATATTTGATAAAGATGAAATTTGGAGAAACGAAGATGGGGATATATCTCATGTGGCTGTGGATTACTTTCAAAATCTATTCTCTTCTTCTCAGCCTTGTGAGGAAGCCATGGCAGAAATCATTCAATGTATTCCAACTAGAGTAACTCACGAAATGAACTCACATCTTTTGAAAGAGTTTACTAGAGCTGAAGTTGAAGTTTCCCTCAAAGGAAGGCATCCTACTAAAGCGCATGGCCCTGATGGCACACACGCGATCTTTTTCCAACATTATTGGTCTTTGGTAGGTGATGATACAATAGCAACTTGTTTGAATATCTTGAATGGCCATTCTTCAGTAGCTGCACTTAATGAAACTTTCATTGCTTTAATTCCCAAAATCAATCACCCTCAGCATATGTCTGATTTCATACCAATTAGTCTTTTCAACGTAATCTACAAATTTGTTGCAAAGACTATTGCTAATAGATTCAAACAGGTGTTAGATCTTATAATCTTTCCAGCTCATAGTGCGTTTATCCCTAACAGATTGATTACTGATAATGCCATCATAGGTTTCGAATGTATTCATGCGATTAACAGCCGAAAGAAAGGTAAAACAGGAGCAGTAGCTATGAAACTCGATATGAGCAAGGCTTATGACAACGTAGAATGGATTTTCCTTCGAAAAGTGATGGACAAATTGGGGTTTGATTTTCATTGGATTTCTCTGATTATGAGTTGTATAGAAACTCCTTCTTTTTCTGTACTTATAAACAAGAAACCTCAAGGAAGCATCTTTCCAAAAAGAGGACTACGTCAAGGGGATCCTCTATCTCCTTATTTGTTTCTAATTTGTGCAGAAGGCCTATCTGCTTTGCTTCACTCAGCTGAGGAAAAGAAACTCATTTCAGGATTTAAAATCAATAAATCTTGCCTCTCAATTTCCCATTTGTTTTTTGCAGATGATAGCCTGATATTTTTCAATGTATCTAAGAGAGAACGTTCAGTAATCAAGAGTATTCTCAAAACTTATGAAAGAGCCTCGGGCCAAATGGTAAACTTTGAGAAATCTGTCTTCATGACTAGCAGCAACACAAACCCAGAAATCACACATTTTATTGCTTCAGAGTTGCAACTTTCCAGAACCTCCACTTTGGGAAGATACCTTGGTCTTCCTTCTCAAACTGCAAAGAATAAGAAACAGATTTTTAGAGGAATTAAAGACAGGGTTTGGAAGACTCTTCAAAGTTGGAAGGATAAATTTTTTTCAATGGAAGGTAAAGAGGTTCTCATAAAAGTCGTTGCTCAAGCAATTCCTACTTACACAATGAGTTGTTTTCAATTTAATTCCCTCCACTTTTTGTGATGACCTACATTCAATATTTGCTAAATTCTGGTGGGGTTCTACAGATTCTAATAGAAAAATTCATTGGCAAAGCTGGAAAAGAATGTGCAGAAATAAGGAAGAAGGTGGTCTAGGCTTTCGAGATTTAAACATCTTCAATCAAGCTCTTCTTGCTAAGCAAAGTTGGAGAATCCTTCGAAATCCTCAAAGTTTGGTTGTTAAAATTCTGAAGGGCTGTTATTTTAAATCAGGAAACTTTTTACAAGCTAAATTGGGCAACAATCCCTCCTTTATTTGGAGAAGTATTATTTGGGGTTGTGATTCTGCTAAGAAGATTTGGAGGGGTCTTTTTCCTGAAACTCATTTTGAAATCAGGGATTTTTGGAATCCTGCAGACAGCTTAATGTGGTGTTTTGATCATTGTGCTGGTAAGAATGAAAGAATTCTAATCTCTATTTGGCACATCTGGAATAGCAGGAACAATTGGGTCTTTAATTCTTTGAAGATGCAAGTCCAAGCTTCCATTGATAAAATTCTTGGTTGGGAAGAAGAATTCTTTTCATATCCCCGAATTTCTTTTATCCCTCCAAATCTGGGCATTCCTATGGTATCAGGAAGAGTATGGTCTCCCCCTCCTATCAATCTTTTTAAGGTTAATGTTGATGCAGCCATTAACTCCATTGAGAAAAGGGGAGGTTTAGGTTGGGTTTTAAGAAACCATAACAGTGAAGTGCTTTTTTCAGGATGTAAAGCCATTACCTTTTCGAATTCTTCAAAACTCCTCGAGGCTTTAGCTATCAAGGAAGGAATTGAAAATATGAATGTCCAGGATGTTGATTTTATTGTGGAATCTGATTGCTTGAGTGTAATCAACCTTCTGAATCATTCTAGCCGTGATTTAACTGAAGTGGGCTCAGCTGTTTCAGAGATTTTATTGTTTGCTGAAGATCGTCGTTTATTGAAATTTCAACATGCTAATCGTAGTTGTAATGGCCTAGCTCACTCTCTTGCTAAAGCAGCAGCTAATTCTGGGTTTTCTGGTCGTTGGGAAGGAGTTCTTCTTCCTCCATGGCTTAGGGACGATGTTCTCTGATTTTCGTTTTTATGTTTTTATGTTTTTCGTTTTGTTGTTTTTCCTTTCTTCTGTATTGTAATTCAAAAAAAAAAAAAAAGTAAGGTAGGACCAGTTGGAATGGATATGTACATATGACATTGCATATTATTTCCATGTTATGCATCCATGGTTGATCTATGTCATTTAGTTGTATTGATATTTGTGAGCATTGATGGGTTTAGTTACACTTAATGTGGCGAAGACCGCTTTGATCCAATATTGATCTTACTAATGGACGAGATTGTCAAGAATTGATAGCATCTTTTAGGAGTTCATAAAGTTAAATACATTTGTAAAGTTACATATGTGCTCCAGTGGGAGATTGTTGGAAAAAATTCAATATATGGGACCACACATGTAATTATTAAATTTAAATGCTATCATGGGTTAGCCAAATAAAGTGATGTACTAATGTTTTAATGTTTGCTTAAGAATAATTACGTAATTCCATGGAATTATATAAGCATAGATACCATTTAAAATTTTCAATTTGATGAGGGGCCAAATTGGAAATTAAAATAGTAAATACCTTCCATAAGTTATTTTGACAGTTGACAAAAGGGGTTATGGTCCTCATCCTGTGTAATCAGAAACTTCTTATCCCCATTAGAGGGGATTTTCTCTCTGAGAAAAAACTTCAGAGAACGGTGATTACATAAGGATTGGAAGATCCAAACCGATCATGAAGTACGATACGCTTCCACTTTCGGTATTCGTTTCTCTTGAATTCAATCATGGGTAAATTTACAACATTCTCTAGTTTCTTTTGGCATCTTCATCTTTTGATGAATTTGGTTGCTGTTATGAGTTTAGGAAGAAAATTGTTAAGCAAGCGCTTCATGGAAGATGCTCAGTAGCTACAGCCCATGCTGGATATCTACTGGAACTGCCCTCGGGGATTGAACTAAAACAGTAAGTTTTACTTCAAAATTCAATTAACACATCATCAAATCTAGTGGTGAAAATTGTAGAAATTGAAACATTTAATTCAATATCAAGTTTGAAGTCTATTACATTAAAGAAGTTAAATAAATGAAAAAAATATCAAGGTATTAAATATTTCATCCTTACATCTCGCACACCCACTGGACTTTAAAAAACTACAATATACAAAATAATACTATTTAAAAAAAAATCATTAAATTCAATCCAACACAACCTCTTGTACTTACCTTGGAACTTTTTTTTATTCGTGTAATTTCTTTTAGACGTCCTCTCAACCTCTTGTACATTCTTTTATTTTAATAAAGTTGTTGTGAATTCTTCTTAAAAAAAAATCATTAAATTCAATTACATAATTAAATCCAGCGACGAATAATTATATAATACAACACTTTTTTTTTTGTTATGAGAATACAAGATACATCTTGAAACAAGAAATCTAGATCCAATCCAACACAAGGACGACGACGACAACAAAAAGGGAGTAAAAAAAGAACTTTACAAGAAATCACTAAAATTTACAAACAAAGGTCAAAATAACACCTAGGAAACAACCAATCAGATGAAATCACCTTAAAGATATTAAAACTTGAAGCACCAATCACATGGAACCAAGAAAATAGAATTCATAAAACCCCACAGAATAAATTGAAAAACAGTATCTGCTTTAGAGATGAAATGATGTATTTAGCCTATATTTTAAATCAACCACATTTTGCAAGTAAATTTGGAAAAGTAATGTAGTTTGTAAAAACAAAATGCCAGACTATTGTTTACTATATTAAATTAGGTATTGGGATCTCCTCAACATATCTTTTAAATAAAAAAAAGAATTGCCATATGACACTTATTAAATAGATATTTTCAAAAAGATATATTTTTTTAATTTTTTTTTAAAAGTGACTTTTTTTAAAAGGAATATGTAAGGTTGAGTTCCATGTTTAGTTTTAAGTGAAGAAAATATTAAAAAATTTCAAACTATTTGTCTCAATTTTATTGGATAAAATATATTACTAGATATTGAATATATTTTTTTTTAATAATACATAAGACTCCCTGATATGTTTTAACCAATTAGTACGAGACATATAGGCATGTTAGGAGAAGCTCCTCCTGGCCGGTGAGGAGACAAGTAACATCCTTAAAAAAGAAAATAAATAAATAAAAAAAGTTGCTATTTTTATTCTAGTTTTCATATGACGTAATAGCATAGCTCATTGGAATTATAAAATATCCCATCTAGCCTTTAGGTTCACCTTTAAAGCCCACAAATACATAAACAATATCACATTTCAATTTTATTCCTTTGCTGACAGACACTACTGAGAGAGAGTGATGGGGAAAGACAAAGAAGTTCATGTAATAGTTGTCCCATGTCCTGCTCAAGGTCACATTAACCCTTTGCTTCAATTCTCTAAACTCCTTTCCTTCAAAGGACTCAATGTCACTTTTTCCACTATTTTTGATATTGGATCCACACATCTTCCATTTACCAATTCACTCACTATAGACCAAATCTCTCTTTTGCCATATCATGGGACTGAGCCTGAAGATCCCAAGGCCTCTTGGGCTCACCGTCAGACTTCGATTCGTTTGTATCTCACCGAGCTTATTGCTCGGCACGAAAGCGCTGGCAATCCTATTGCTTGTGTTGTGTATGACTCTGTTCTTCCTTGGGTTCTAGACATTGTTAAAAAGTTTGGTGTTTTGGGAGCTTCATTCTTCACTCAATCTTGTGCTGTCAATGCTATCTATTACAATGTTCATAAAGGATGGCTTGATGTTCCATTACAAAAGAATTTTGTTTCATTTGATGGATTTCCAATTCTTCACAATTCTGACCTCCCATCTTTTGTTTTTGATCTTGTCAATTACCCTTCAATTCTTACCTTCATGACTGATCAATTCTCACGTTTGAACGAAGTCGATTGGATTTTCGTCAATACTTTCGATTGCTTGGAACAACAGGAGGTCAATTGGATGGGAAGCCAATATCCATTCAAGAATATTGGACCAATGGTACCCTCCATGTACTTGGGTGGAAAGCTAAAGGAAGACAGAGATTATGGTCTCAGTCTTTGTGATGAAAATATGGATTCAACAATGAATTGGATTCATTCGAAGCCCGATAACTCACTCATATATGTGTCATTTGGAAGCACAGCAGAACTGGGAAAAGATCAGATGGTGGAATTAGCATTGGCACTAAAATTGAGCAATAAATTCTTCTTATGGGTTGTGAGGGAATCTGAGATCCAAAAGCTTCCAAAAAACTTCATAGAAGAGACATTTGAGAAAGGTATGGTGGTGAATTGGTGTCCACAATTGGAAGTTTTGGATCATAAATCAATTGGATGTTTCATTACTCATTGTGGTTGGAATTCAACTCTTGAAGCATTGAGTTTGGGAGTTCCAATGGTGGCAATGCCTCAATGGACAGATCAACCAACAAATGCAAAGTATGTTGAAGATGTATGGAAGGTTGGGAGAAGGGTGAAAGTGGATGCAGATCTTGGAATTTCCAAAAGGGAACAGATTCAACTCTCTATTAATGAAGTGATGGAGGGTGAAAATAGTAAAGAAGTTAGAGAGAATCTAAGGAAATGGAAGGAATTGGCAAAACAGACTATGGATGAACATGGAAACTCCAACAATAACATTAATGAATTTGTAGAAAAACTTATGAGCAAACAAAGGGGTGTCTGTTTGGATATATTTTGAAATTTAGGTTTGTGTAGCTTGAGTTTAGATATGTAGAAGAATGGATTTCTAGCGTGTATTTGATTGGCGCGTTTTAATTTGAATTTGGAATTTTTAAACTCTTTTAGGAGGGGTTAGTAAACTCACATTTTAATTATTTAAAAATCATAAGGTTAAAAAATTCAAATTTGGAGTTGTTAAACTCAAGGGCTACATAAAATTTGAGAGAGGACCAGTCATATGGAAAAGAGTACTGATATATGTATATATAGGTTATCATAGTTAAACATTGAAGCATTGAGTAAATTTAGAGAACCTCAAATGAAACATTCATACAAAATTTGAATCAGCTTGATTTTTGTGTGGTTGGAGGTTGAAGAGATGAGGTTAAAATGTAAAGAGGGGTAGTACTTGAGAAAAAAAAAAAAAAAAAAGAGCACATGTGATGGATTTGAAAATACTAGTGAGAGAAGAAAGCTTTTTATTTTTTTATTTTTTTATGTAATAAATAAGAAAAAAAATGGTTTTAGTTTTGGCCCCATGTGTGAAGGCTGCTCATCCACAATTGCAGCCAAATTTTATCCATAAATAATGAGGCAGGATAGGAGTAGGACTTCAAAATTAGAAAAATGGAGAGAGATGAGGAATGCCAAAAAGTTCATGTAGTAGTTGTTCCATCTCCTGCCCAAGGTCACATTAATCCATTGCTTCAATTCTCCAAACATCTTTCCCACAGAGGACTCAAAGTAACACTTCCCACCATTTTCAATGGATCTACCATCACTACTTCCCCACATCTCTCACTCACCATTGATCAAGTTTCTCTCTTGCCATACCATGGTACTCACCCTGAGGATGTCATGGCTTATTGGGATCGTCATCATTCTTCGATCCGTTTGTATCTAACCGAGTTTATTGCTCGACATCAAAGCGCCGGCAATCCTGTTTCTTGCATTGTGTTTGATTCTATCATTCCTTGGGTTCTAGACATTGTCAAACAGTTTGGGATTTTGGGAGCTTCTTTCTTCACCCAATCTTGTGCTGTTAATGCTATTTATTACAACTTTCACATGGGGTTGTTAAATGTTCCATTGGAGCACAACTTTGTTTCATTTAATCTTGATGGGTTCCCAATTCTCCACAAATCTGATCTCCCATATTTCCTTGTTGAACCAGTGAAGTACTCATCAATTCTCAGCTTCTTGTCTGACCAATACTCACGTTTGAACGAGGTCGATTGGATTTTCGTCAACACTTTCGATCGCTTGGAACAAGAGGAAGTGGATTGGATGGGAAGCAAATATCCATTCAACAATATTGGACCAATGATACCCTCCATGTATTTGGATGGACATCTAAAGGATGACAGAGATTATGGTCTCAGCCTTTGTGATCAAAATATGGATTCCACAATGAATTGGCTTCATTCTAAGCCCAATAACTCACTCATTTATGTTGCTTTTGGAAGCATGGCAGTACTGGAAAAGGAGCAAATGGAGGAAATAGCATGGGGTTTGAAAATGAGTAACAGATTCTTCCTATGGGTTGTTAGAGAATCTGAGATCCAAAAACTTCCTAACAATTTCATAGAAGAGACATTTGAAAAAGGTATGGTAATGAATTGGTGCCCTCAGTTGGAAGTTTTGAGTCATAAATCAATTGGATGTTTTATTAGTCAATGTGGTTGGAATTCAACTCTTGAAGCATTGAGTTTGGGAGTTCCATTGGTGGCAATGCCACAGACTTCAGACCAACCAACAAATGCAAAATATGTTGAAGATGTGTGGAAGATTGGGAGAAGGGTCAAAGTGGATGAAGGTCAAGGAATTGCCAAAAGGGAAGAGATACTACTCTCTATTAATGAGGTGATGGAGGGAGAAAAGAGCAGAGAAATTAGAGAGAATCTAAGGAAATGGATGGCATTGGCAAAACAGGCTATGGATGATCATGGAACATCCAACAATAACATTAATGAATTTGTAGAAAAACTTCTGAGCAATAAACAAAGGGGTGTTTGATAGGATATATTATGAAATTTAAGTTCGTGTTTAGATGTGTACAATAATGAGTTTCAGAAATACGAGTTTATATACCATGTGCTTGGTTCGTTTTAATTTGAATTTGGTGTTAAACACTTTTTGGAGGGTTAAGTAAACTCATATTTTTATTATTTTATAAATCATAGGGTTAAGAACTTCAGAGTTGAAGTTGTTAAACTCACATAATAAACCAAGGTTTACTCTCTTACCATTCCAAAAATCTCAAATTGTCTATTAGATAAGATTCAACCTTCCAATTAATTGTTATTGTCATTTGACATTCTCAATTCATTATGATGGCTTTGGCAATGGGGATCAATTAGTTTTTTTGTTTTTTCTAAAATAAATGTCTCAAATATCATATTTTTGAATACTAATTATTAAAATGTCAGTACTTTTTAAAAATAACTCAAATAGTTGTTTTGTTATTTTTCTTTGTTATTTTCAACAGGTTTTTTTTACCATTTTTAGTTCAATAAACTATTATCAATAATTTATTGAAATATTTTGTTATTTTTCATTATTATTTTTCAATTAATTTATTCATCTGTTGCCTTTTTTAGTTCACTACATTATTGAACTGCTAATTGAGTAATTTTTAAAAAATACTGACAAAGAAGTCCGAGTTGGAAGGAAGTCAAATGCTGAAGAAAAGAACAAAATTAGGTTAAATAAGACATGTAATCAATTAATTAACTTTTTTAACATTCATTAAATTAATGAACTAAAAAAAAAGTAAAATCTAACCAAATTTGAAAAATTAATGAATTCTATTTTAAAAAATCCAAATAATTTTTATAGGAGACATTAATATGATGGTTTATTCTATAATTACAAGATAGAAAAATTCAATGAAAACAAAATTATTAATTTAATGAAAGTAAAAAGTGTTATTTTTTTAAATTAAAAAAAAATGTTGTACTTGATGATGGCTGTCAAAACCAGCAAAAATAATTAACTCGCTTCCTAAGATTAACTTATAGCAGTGGTAAGCAAGGTCGATTCCACAGGGACTGGAGAATTAACTTATTGTTATTGACTAATTAAAAAGGGGGGTTTTTTGAGATTTCTAAACTAAGAAAACGAAGAATATTTAAAATATAAAGATTAATATGAGAGAAATTCCAACTAGAGGTATCATCTCTGTTATGGTTTGTTCGATTCGATCATAGACAAAAACATACATTCAAATTCTTTTCTAGATTGACTTGAGTCATTAAAGCCTAATTAACAACTTTTATGTTCTTCCTTAATGTGTTGATAGTCAAGATACGATCAAATGACTAATTCCCTAATTGATAGACAACCCTAGAATACGATAATAGGATTTAGCCTTTCAAAAGCATTAAGAAAAGAAGAATAATCAATCCTAGCCAATAAACACAGTACGACAGATTTATTTAGACTAGATCAAAATTTCTCACAATATGAATCAAATAGTTTCCTAAATCAATTCATATCATTCGTCACTTAGATTAGAACGATTCAAACAATTACGGATTCAAATGTTCTAATTGACTAATTATCAAAACAATACCTGGGCAAAGGATCCTATTTGCACAAACATCAATTCAATAATAGAGAAGCAAAGAGAAATCAAGAATAGAAAACAAATTGAAATCTAAATTAAAGAATAGGTCTCACGAATTCAAACAAACCAAATGTCGAATCAATCTCTAGTTAGAAGGATGAAATTAGCTAGACATGGCTTGAAAAACCCTAAGCAAAAGTTTAAAATCGGAAAAGGAAGTAGAAGAAGAGGAAGACCTAAAAAAATCCTAAACTAAATATATATCTGAAAAAAAATCGCACTGCCGTCGCGGCGGTGGCGAGATAACAAAAAAAATCACGATTTTGCGAATCCGTCGCTGAGGCGGTGGCACGTGGGGGCCGCGGCGCCCACTCTCGGGAATTTTGGCTTGAAAGCTGTTTGCAGACTCACCGCCGCGGCGGTGAGCTCCTGGGCGCCGAGGCGGTAGGCCAAAATTTCAACATATGTTGTTTTTCATCATTTTTCGTCTTGTTTTGCCTCGTATGACTTGGATTCACCTGAAATAGAGGAAACAAGTGAATTCATACTAAAAACTCTATGGAAAAAGTAATAAATGGGGATTTAAACATGAAAGAACAATGATAAAAATCAACATATCACTTGAAATTAAGCTTGAAAGCTATAAAGTAAAATTTCTCTAAATTACTGAGTATATTATTTTGAGCATATTTTTTTCATTTAATTATGTAAAATATATGGAGTTTAATGTAAGATATATTGAGTTTCATTTAAAAAATATTTTTTAATTAAATAAAATGTATACTTTTTTAAATTTTAAAAAAATATTTTTTTAAGTTTTATCTTGCTCATTGTAAACAACTAAAATGCTTATAATATTTATTTTTTCCTACTAGAAATATCAAAGCGTCTCTCATTTAGAGAGGAAAAAGCCCCAAAATTGGAAAGAATTTAAAGAGGAATTTAGATGAGAATTGACTTCTCTTCCAATGTTATTTCCTTATTGAACCAAACACAGGAATAAGTTTAAAATAAACTCATTCCCATGACCAATTCCCACATACCAAACGCCCCCTAAAAGAGAAAGGTCACACATCGATCAACTGGCGACCCCTAGGGGTTAAGCCCCCGTTTGGTTCTCTATAATCTAAGATTCCCTTATGAGGGGTATCTAATTCCATTGTTTGTTTGAGGGTTATTTAAAAATATTTCGGTAATCTCAAATTCCCGGAATCTATATTTTCCCAGATATGAGGGTATTTGATTACCCTTGAAATTGAGTGTTTTCTATGATTCCCATGAGAAGGTAATTTTCCTTTTTTACAATTTTAACCTTATTTAATTAGGAAAAGTTTGGAAAGACAAAAGGAAAGAATATTTATGAATAAATTTAAACCCACAAGAAAATGCAAGCAAAGTGTGGTAAGATATTGATATTAAAAAAATGTGTCCTTGGCCAAATGTACAAGATTTTGTTTTTAAAGTATATTGATATATGACTAAAAAAATGATTTAAAAAAAGCAAATTTTAGGAAAATTTATCTTGATACGTAAAAACAATCAAGAAAAAGTAGTACCAAAATTTCCAAAAAAAATTAATGAAGCTCCGTTCCTTTCACTGTTTTCTTGACATTTCATATATAAAAATGTTAATATCTTGACATTTTTTAATTAAATGATAAAGATTAAAAAAATTAGGGTCAAGTATACACATATTGTTGTAGTAAGAAACAAGTAATAAATTGTGGAAAATATTTGTCTATTTTCGACTCTCCCAATCTCAAATTTCATAGTTATATGCGCAATGTTGTTCATTTTTGTGGTTTAACTATGACACATTTTTAAATCACTTGGAATCAAAGGATTTCATTGTTTCTCATCTTGGAAATAAGAATGTTAAAAAGTGAGTATTAGTCAGGTTGGAAAAATATGAAATTTAATATGAATATGTTTTAATTCTTTTGTAAAGTAAATGTATTAATTGTAAATAAGGGTATTTTGGAGAAAAGACATAAATATATAATATTCCTTGTACAATTCTCATTAAACAAACATAGTAATCTACAAATTACTAGGAATCCTCATATTATTATTAAGTTAAACAAACGTTGTAATCTAAGATTACTAGTAATCAAATACCCTGGTATCAGATTCCCAGATATTTAATTACTTGAGATATTTTAGATTATAACGAACCAAACGGGGGCTAAAAGACTTTTCAAAAGGAGAGACAGTATAGTAAAGGAAAGTGGGTCTAGTCTAATAACTTTTTTACTTTACACAAACAGCCAACTTTTCAATTTCATTTAGAATATAAATGCTTTTTTAAAGCTAATAATAAATGTTATCAATATTGGATTTAATTTTTACCTTTTCTACTTATTTTAAAGTTATTTTTTCACTTTTAAATATTTAGTTATTTATTAATTAATTCACTAATTAATTTATTTGGGTATATATAATTTATATATCTACATTTAATGATAGTTTATGACTTAATTAAGCTACTATCAAAGTTTCATTTATAAATTCAAATAATTTCTATAGTTATCAATAATTTTCTCGGAATATCCGTCGACATCGACATTCCGTAAAATTGACTTATCGATGTTGATACTGATATCGACATTTTTATCCTTGGTCATTTCCTATTCTCAAACATTCCATTGTGAACCAACTTGATCGTCTAAGGCTCCTAAGCTAACCAAATCCGTGCCTTCCAACCCATATTATTTCACGTCTCAGGTATTCAAGGCAGCAAGAAGAAGGCACATGTCAGCACGTGCTCAATTGTGGAAATTAGCCTCCATAATGCTATTTCAGTAATTGTTCTTTTTTTTAACCGATTGATTCAAATGGCAAATTTTATATATGTATTTCCATGTACGTCATTATTTTTTTTGTTTTTTTTCCCTGAAATAACATATTTTTTATTCAATAAATTATTGATATAGGAATAGATTATCAAACTTAAATTAAAATTTTACTTTTTAATCAAGAATTAATTACAGACATAACCACTTTAATTTACCCAATTTCAAAGTTAATGGCTAATTACAATCCATATAAAAAATACACAAGAAACACCATTTATTGTGGTGATCTAGTGGTTTCCGATTTTGAAGTCTACTATCTTACCCTTTTATCTCTCCTAATAACTATATCTTATTAATTAAATATCATTTAATTTATAATTTACTTTTTTTTAATTCAAATCAATCTTCCTTGATTTTTGCAATCATTATTTAATAATTAAGAAACTAAACCTAAATAAGATTCATCTTATTCTTCTTCCTCCTTTTTGTCAACGAAAAACCAAGGAAGTCGGCCACCATATACTTCTTCTTCGATCAGCCGCTCTTGTGTAAACGTTCCCTTCGCTGAAGACGATGGCAGCAGTTAATGGCGTCTTCGTAAGCTCTTCTTCTTCCTCCGCTTTTGTGTAGACGAGAAACCAAGGAAGTCGGTCGCCATATATTTCTTCTCCAATCAACCACTCCTGTGTAAATGTTCCCTTCTACCGGAGACGACGATGGCGTTAATGGCATCTTCGTGAGATTTTACCGATTCAAAACATCGGTGATCAGATTCTCTTCAAATCTTGAAGGTTTTATCCCAAGAAACAGAGTAGATCAAACCGTCGTGCACAACGAGTCCGGTGACAGTGTCTGCATGTTTAATCCAGATAAGCTTCTTATGATGGCGAACATTGACGTGATTCTTTGTGTTGTTTATGGCTACTGCAACAGATTTATTGGTTGCTCCTACAGGTTGGTTTATCTATAATACACCGTTTGTTAAATATAAACATGTTTTATATATGGTTGTTGCTGCTGCTATCGATGTTAATGGCTGCTGCTACAGTTTGGTTTATCAATAATACACCGTTCATTAAATATAAACATGTTAAACTATGTATATTTTTTGTAATATTTGCCAAAACAACCATTTATGGCTACTACTACAGGTTGATTTTTCAATTATACACCGTTTATCAAATATAAACATGTTAAACTATGTATGATTTAATTTTTCAAATGTTTGTGTGTTTTATTTTCAATTTAACCTTGTATTTGGTTTAGTTTTGTTAAACTTTTTTTTCAATTCATATCAGTTAAAGAAGGGGATGCTCATAGATATATAAGGAAATGTCACATTTCTATTATACCAACGTGGAGTTGCAGAGGCCCAATGTTCGTTCCTTAACACTAAATATGTTACACCCTCTATTTAAAAAAAAAAAAAAAAAACTAGGGGCAAAAAATCGTAAAAAAGAAAAAAAAAAGTGAAGTTTGATTGGGTGTAAGCATACTTGAATGCTAACACGTAAGCATACAAGCATTATCCCCTCTTTAGGTGTGCAAAAAGTCAGACTAATAAAATGACAAAACTTAACTATCAATGGCAGAAAAAAGAAAGTGTACCTCTCCCTCTCTCTAGTTGATGGCTAGTGATGGATAATTAGTGTTTACTATGGGCAAGAAAAAAGTGGACCGTAGAAGAAAGTAGGGGTGAAACCGGTTCGGTTCGGTTCGGTTTTTTAACCGAACTATTAGAACCGGACCGGTTCGGTTTTGATTGAATAGAAACCGAACCGAACCGGTCATATTGTCAAACCGGTCCGGTTCGGTCCGGTTAAGACCGGTTCGGTTCCACCGGTTTTTCCGGTTTCTTATATGAATTTGTGGGAGGGGATTTCTGGGCTATTTATGGGCTGAGTTGGACTGATGGGCCTATTTTATATTGGTGAGAGGGGAGTTTCTGGGCTACTTTTGGGCTGAATTTGAATGAAATGGGCGGCCCATTTCATATTTAAACGAATTATCACCAAAAATGAGTAACCTGGGATTCGAACTTGGGAACAACAAGTGGAAGGAAGGCGCGCTGACCACTCATCTACGCACTGATCTATGGGAAACATATATACTATTTAATATATAGATATTTCCGGTTTCCGGTTTTAAACCGAACCGGTTCCACTGAAACCGAAAACCGAACCGATTTTACCGGTTCGGTTCGGTTTTCTGTTTCTTATAGAAAAAAACCGAACGGTTCGGTTATTTACGGCTCGGTTCGGCTCGGTTTTTCGGTTTTTTCGGTTTTCCGGTTTTAATTTTCACCCCTAGAAGAAAGAGCCTCATGCGGGCCCCTTTGTGTTGAACTAATGCCCTCTTTGAAAAGACTATGTGAGATAAGTTTCCAAAATCTTTATCTCAATAATTGATGAAAAATACTATTTTTTTTCTCTGAATTTGCTGACTCACGTCTATTTAGTCCCTGATTTTTTAATTTACATTTATATGGTCTCTAAATTTTGAAAAATAGATCAATTTTGATCTCTACTATTAATTTTTTCATTCATTAGTGTAAAAAAATTCGTTTTGTGATGATTGAAAAACTAAATTCAATAACGAAATAGACCATATTTCTCAAAACCTAGGGATGGTATAATCACAAATTGAAAACCCATGAACCAAATAAACATATTTCTCAAAACTCGGGGACGAAGTAGTCACAAATTGAAAACCCATGAAATAAAAACACGAGGCTCAAAATACAGGGACAAAACAGGTACTTTACGCTCATTTTTTTAATTAAAAAAAATGACTATATGCATCCCCATCACCATGTGAGAAGCCTCATCCACAATTGCAGCAAAATACATTGAAAGATAAAGAAAGAGAGAGAGAGATGGAAAGAGATGAAAAAACAAATAAATATTTCTCAAAACTCGGGACGAAGTAGACACAAATTGAAAACCCATGAAATAAAAACACGAGGCTCAAAATACAGGGACAAAGCAGGTAATTTACGCTCATTTTTTTAATTAAAAAAAATGACTATATACATCCCCCATCACCATGTGAGAAGCCTCATCCACAATTGCAGCAAAATACATTGAAAGATAAAGAGAGAGAGAGATGGAAAGAGATGAAAAAGGCAAAGAAGTTCATGTAATAGTTGTGCCATTCTGTATCCAAGGTCACATTAACCCATTGCTCCAATTTTCAAAACATCTTGCCCACAAAGGACTCAAAGTTACACTTCCCACCATTTTCACACACAAATTCAATAACAATACCTCATCCACACATCCCTCACTACTCACCATTGATCAAGTTCCTCTTTTGCCATACCAAGAACCTGAGCCTGAGTACGTTTCTGCGTATTGGCGTCGACATCATACGTCGATCCGTGTGCATCTAACCGAGCTTATGACTCGACATCAAAGCGCCGGCAATCATGTTTCTTGCATTGTTTATGACTCTCTCATGACTTGGGTTCTAGACATTGTCAAACAGTTTGGGGTTTTGGGTGCTTCTTTCTTCACCCAATCTTGTGCTGTCAATGCTATTTATTACAACCATCACATGGGGTTGTTAAATGTTCCATTGGATCACAACTTTGTTTCATTTGATCTTGATGGGTTCCCTATTCTCCACAAATCCGATCTCCCACTTTTCCTTGTTGAATCAGACAAGTACTCATTAATTCTTACCTTCTTAACTCATCAATTCTCTCGTTTGAACGAGGTCGATTGGATTTTCGTCAATACTTTCGATTGCTTGGAACAACAAGAAGTCAATTGGATGGGAAGCCAATATCCATTCAAGAATATTGGACCAATGATACCCTCCATGTATTTGGATGGACAGCTAAAGGATGACACAGATTATGGTCTCAATCTTTGTGATCAAAATATGGATTCAACAATGAATTGGATTCATTCGAAACCCGATAACTCACTCATTTATGTATCATTTGGAAGCATGGCAGAATTGGGGAAAGAGCAGATGGAGGAGATAGCATTGGGATTGAAAATGAGCAATAGATTCTTCTTGTGGGTTGTTAGAGAATCTGAAATCCAAAAGCTTCCTAACAATTTCATGGAAGAAACATCTGAGAAAGGTATGGTAGTGAATTGGTGTGGTCAATTGGAAGTTTTGGGTCATAAATCAATTGGATGTTTTATTAGTCATTGTGGTTGGAATTCAACTCTTGAAGCATTGAGTTTGGGAGTTCCAATGGTGGCAATGCCACAGACTTCAGACCAACCTACAAATGCAAAATATGTTGAACGTGTATGGAAGGTTGGGAGAAGGGTGAAAGTGGATGAAGATCTTGGAATTGCCAAAAGGGAAGAGATACTACTCTCTATTAATGAGGTGATGGAGGGAGAAAAGAGTAGAGAAATTAGAGACAATCTAAGGAAATGGAAGGAATTGGCAAAACAAGCTATGGATGAACATGGAACTTCCAACAATAACATTAATGAATTTGTAGACAAACTTACCCGCAATAAATAATGGGGGGTGTTTGATGGGAGGTATTCTGAAATCTCGGTTTATGTAACTTGTAATTTAGGGCCCGTTTGGTAACATTCTTCGTTTCCATTTCTTGTTTCTTGTTCCTGTTTTTTTTTAAAAGAGAAACAGAAACATGTTTGGTAACTGTTTTTTATTTCTTGTTTCTGAAAGAAAAAATAAACAGAAATGTGTTTGGTAACTATTTCTTGTTTCTGTTTCTCATTTTAAAAAAATTGAAAATATTACAATTTTAAATGACATATTTAAAAATATTATATCAATATAATTTTTGGATATTTATAATATACTTTATAAGTCAAAACGGGACAACGTAATTGTAGAAGAAGAAAATTCGTCAAATTATAAATTGCCACGTAATTATTCAAGCGAATGACAAAATTACATGTCATTAAATGAAGACCAATCATAAATTGACATGTGTCTTTAAATTAAATTAAAAGACATTAAATCGGCAAATCAAATAATGCCACATGTCTTTTTCATGGCCATTGAATGACATAAATTAGTCCAATGAAAATATGTCACGTGACAATTGGGCTCAAATCAAATCAAGCTCATATCCACCAAAGGTCCATAGAAACTCTATAAATAGAAGGACCATTCATTCATTAAGGGAGTCAACAACGTAGAAGATCCAGAGAAAAGACTGAAGATTTTGAAGATCAAAGACCTTGAAGAACAATGAAGAAGATTCAGAGAAAAGACTTTGACGATCAAAGACTCGAAGACAAAAGACTGAAGAGTTCGACAATCAAAGACTGAAGACTTTGAAAATCAAAGACCTCAAAGATCGAAGCCTCAAAGATCAAAGACTTCTCAAAGAACAAAGATCGAAAACCTCGAAATCGAGATTGAAGACTTTGAAAATTGAAGCCTTGAAGATCAAAGACTTCTCATATACCAAAGACTTTTCGAAGACCAAATACTCTTTGAAAACTTCTTGAAGACTGAAGATCTCGAAGATTGAAGACCCTAAACGTTGACGACTTTGAAGATTGAAGACTTTAAAGACTATTTGAAGACATCTTGAAGATAAATTGTTGAGGACTAAAGTCTCACAAGTTTCGAAGATTTTGGTGTTCAAGCTTCAAGACCACAACAAATCGATTGATTCTTCACAAGCTCAAAAGCCGAAGATTCAGTCCAACGATCTGAGAAATACGTCAACCGGCCCTCACATCAAAGTTTATATTTTTGAGAAAGCATCATAGGATTATTTTCATTAGAGATCGGAACATCAAATTATTCATCAAATACAAACTTATATTTATTCCGCATTTAATTTTATTCCATTTGAAATTCCGTGTGAACAGTAATAATTTATCAATGTGTTGAAAATTTGGAAACAATAGAGAAATAAAAAATTAGAATTTGTTGTTTCTAAAATTTCTACACAATTTTGGGAAGTGTTTCTATAAAAAGAGAAACAATAAACCAGAAGAGTTACCAAACAACTCAATTTCTTAAAAAATGAGAAATAGAAACAAAAAACTGAATTTGGGAAGGTTACCAAACGGGTCATTAATGTGTATGAGAATGAGTTTCAAATACCTAAATAATCAGATGTGAACTAGTTGTATTCGAAACGAAGTGGATTGAAATGAGTCAAATATATATCAAAAAATAGATTTGAGAATGTGCAATAAATAAAAACAAATCTTCACTTTTTTTATTCTCAACTAAGGGAAAGGCAAATCAAGGCTAAATCAAAGTAACTAGTAAATATCTATAAGATACAAATATAAAGATGGATTTTTTTTGTTTTTTTGTGTGCTTAGAAACAGGTTTCACCTTAACAGGAAATAACAAACAAGAATCAGTAAATACAAATACTAAAACAATGAAAATGAATTAAGAATGATAAATCTCATTGATAATAGACAATTATTTATTGCATAGAAGTCCTTCAACAAATTCATTAATGTTATTATTGGAGGTTCCATTTTCATCCATAGCCTGTTTTGCCAATTCCTTCCATTTCCTTAAATTCTCTCTAATTTCCTTACTATTTTCTCCTTCCATCACTTCATTAATAGAGAGTAGTATCTCTTCCCTTTTGGAAATTCCAAGATCTTCATCCACTTTGACCCTTCTCCCAACCTTCCAAACATCTTTAACATATTTGGCATTTGTTGGTTGGTCTGATGATTGTGGCATTGCCACCATTGGAACTCCTAAACTCAATGCTTCAAGAGTTGAATTCCAACCACAATGACTTACAAAACATCCAACTGATTTGTGACCCAAAACTTCCAATTGAGCACACCAATTCACCACTATACCTGTTCAAATAAGAAACGATAAATGTATCGCGGACGGAGGCAATAGTAAGAACTCGATGTTTTGTTAAACAACGAAGAGAGAGATAATTAGAACTGAAAGACATGAATGTCAACAATACCTTTCTCAGATGTCTCTTGTATGAAGTTTTGAGGAAGCTTTTGGATTTCAGATTCTCTAACAACCCACATGAAGAATCTATTGCTCATTTTCAATCCCCATGCTATCTCCTCCATCTGCTCTTTCCCCAATTTTGCTGCACTTCCAAATGACACATAAATGAGTGAGTTATCGGGCTTCGAATGAATCCAATTCATTGTTGAATCCATATTTTCATCACAAAGGCTGAGACCATAATCTCTGTCATCCTTTAGCTGTCCATCCAAATACATGGAGGGTACCATGGGTCCAATATTCTTGAATGGATATTGGCTTCCCATCCAATTGACTTCTTGTTGTTCCAAGCAATCGAAAGTATTGACGAAAATCCAATCGACCTCGTTCAAACGACAGAATTGATCAGTCAGGAAGCTAAGAATTGGAGGGTGTTTGAGAGGATCAGAAACAAAAGATGGGAGATCAGAATTGTGAAGAATTGGAAACCCATCAAATGAAACAAAGTTCTTTTGTAATGGAACATCAAGCCATCCTTTATGAACATTGTGATACACAGCATTAACAGCACTAGATTGTGTGAAGAAAGAAGCTCCCTTGATACCAAATTGTTTAACAACATCTAGAACCCAAGTGAAGAGAGAATCATACACAACACAAGAAACAGGATTGCCGCCGGTTTCGTGTCGAGCAAGAAGCTCGGTTAAATGCGAACGAATAGAAGCTTGACAACGATCCCAATAAGCCATGACAGGCTCAGGCTCAGTTCCATGGTATGGTAGAAGAGAAACTTGGTCTATAGTGAGTGAATTGGTGAAAGGGAGATTTTTAATGTTGGTGAAAATGGTGGATAATGTTACTTTGATTCCCTTAGAGGAAAGGTATTTGGAGAATTGGAGTAATGGGTTAATATGACCTTGGGTAGGACATGGAACAACCACGACATGAACTTCTTTGCCTTTCCCCATCTTTCATCTAAGTTAACTAAATATATCTTATGATATTGTTTTTTGTATTGTGAGCTTTTATAAAGGTGAACTCAAAAGTATAGATGGAATATTTTATAATTTAAATGAGCTATGCTATTACGTCATATGAAAACTAAAATAAAGTTTGAGTAAGGTATTCCTTTTTTATTTATTTTTTTATATTATATCGGAGACTCTAATTTGATAGAGAGAATACAAATCTCTTACTATTATAAATATATATTAAACTCATTATTTTATCAAATTTATTAGTAAAATATCATCGATTAATATAGTTTATGAGTTGATTCAAAAGTATATACTTTTATTTATAATTTATTTCTTAGTGGTTTACAAGTTTAATTTTGTGGTTCCATGTAAGTGGTTTTTTCAAGTTTTAACTTATTGGTTGTCAAATAATTATTTATGGTGATTGCATATGATTGTTGTTTCCAAGGTGTTATTTTTAGTTTCGTATATTAATTTTTAAGTGATTTCTTGTGTTGGTTAATGCTTTTGTTTATTTTTGTTTTGTTGTCTTCCATTGTGTTGCTTTTTCCTATTTTTATATTGTGTTGGATCTAGCTTCTTGTTTTAAGATGGATTTTGTATTCTCATTATTATTTAGGGTAAAATGAAAATGAGACCCGTGACTTGTTTCAAATGCATGAACACCCTTTGTGGTTTGAAAATGGAAAATCATACTCATGTGATTCCAAAAAATTTCAATCAGACCTCTCCCCTTCAATGCCAATAATTTTCTTTTAATCATAACTTCTTTGTTTGAACTCTGATTTGGATGATTCAAGATGTTTTAGAATCCTCATTTCAGGCTCTACATAATAATCACTTTAAAATTTTGAAATAATTAATAAATAAAAGAGTTTATTAACATCAAAGTACTAGGTATGATTGACACCATTAACTCTTTTGGTTATTGATGATTTAAAAGTTTTTAAGTGACCGTAGCGTAGAGACTGAAATAAGGATTCCAAAACATCTTGAATCATCCAAATCGGAGTTCAAACAAAGAAGTTATGATTAAAATAAAATTAATGACATTGAAATAGAGGGGTCTGATTGAAAAAATTTGGAACCACAGGGATATGATTTGTCATTTTTAAACCATAGACGGTGTTTATGCATTTGAAATAAACCACACGAGTTTCATTTGCATTTTACACTATTATTTATAAAAGAGAGAGAGAGAGAGAGAAAATGGATCTTGTATCAAATAATTGTCGGTTTGCTGGATCTAGTTATGTAATTGATTTTAATGATTTTTTTATTTACAAACAAAAGGTATTATTTTATGTATTCTTTGAACTTGTAGTTTACTTGAATTATTTTAATAAGTTTTCAAGTTTTGTATACAGTTAGTTGTCAATTTTTGTTGAGCTACTAATTAAGCATACTTTCGTACTTTGTATTTAAGTAATGAATCTTTTAAAAAAAAAATAAAAAAAATTAATGTATGCTTTATTCTATGGTTAATTTACAAAAAGTGGAAGGCTTGAAGAGAGTAAAAGTGAGATTCTTTGGTATTGAGGTTTAATTTAGTTAAAGTTCTTGAAAAAAACGAAAGAAAATAACATTTATATAGATGTAATTTTTATTAATTGGGAGCCATATTAAATAATTTTATTTGTGGGGGATTGGGTAAATATGTAATTTATCGATAATGATATTTTTTGTTATAAATTTATTGGTTATTTGATTTTGATGGGTTTCCTACCTCCATGGCATAAAAAAAAAATGTCATGTAGAGGGTTTTCAAAAATAAATTTTATAAATTGATATTTTTAAAAATAACATAAATTTTGAAAAATTTCAAGAAAAACGTTTCTGTTATACATCTATAGTTTATATCATAAATCACGAGTAATGCATCGATTAATTTTCTAGTACTGTCAAAGAAACTTGACATGGCTTATAACCATATAGTGGGGTAGGTAAGGAAGCTTACTAAATTTAATAAGAACATAATTTATTTATATACAAGTTCCAACAAATTCAACACAATCTAAATTAAAAACAACTTTATTATTATTAAATCCACATCACATTTACACATTCAATTACATCAATATAAATCTTGCACCCTAACACTACACAGCATTTACTGTGGGACGACACGACACGACACAAACTGATCTTTTTACACACCTACTTATATACAAATGTGGTTTTTCCCTTATTAGTTTTCTTTACATTCTTAATGATAACTTCATATTTCTGAATTAATCACATTATTAACCAGATGAGCGTACCATGGCTCATGAACAATAACTGATACAGTGGCTGCCTGTACTAAAACTTCGGCAGCTTTCACCGTCCTTTCTGTTAGCACGGCGGCTCCAACCTGCCGAAGAGCTATTTCTACTAATCTTCTTCCATTCGATCCGCTCCCACCAAGAACTATCCCTCTTGCAGCCAAATAAACGGCATGGGACACCTTTTCAAACACGGCATCCCCAGCCTGCAAGCATTTTGCTAACATCCTACCAAACACTACCCTCCTTGATTGAAGCTTCTCAGCATCAACCTTTTCAATACCATCTTCTTCTGATAACTTGACAATTACTTCAGTAATTTCTTCAATCCCGGCCTCTTCATCTAGGTCCAGCATATCTGAAAGCTGTTGAGCGCATTCTGAGATTACAGTTTCCAGGTCTGCAGCAGTCCTGGCTCCCTCGCTCAACAGGATCTGCCGATATACAAGTATGCTGCAATCGAAATTGTCGCAAATTACATATTAGCACAGATAAGAGAGCAATCATTTCGATTCTAGTTATGATGCAAAAATAAATTTATTCTCAACCATTTCAATTCAAGTTTCAAGCCATATTACCTGGTAGTAGTTACAATGATTTTCTGAACTTGAGACTGAACAGCCCTCACCCGGCGAAGGTTAAGACTAAATGTTTCCGGTATTACTTCGTGTGTTACACCAGATACACAAGTAACTATCTTCAAAAGTCCAAGCCTCACAGCTATATCCAATTCTCCTCCACTGCATTCTGGTTGTTCATTGCCTGATCCTGCAACGGAAAAAAATGTTCAGAAAAAAAGGTAGACTTGGGCACAAATTTTTAGATTAGATGCATTCTAATCTATCAGGTAATATAAAAAGAATGATTTCTGTACAATGGAAAACTTCAATGGATCGAGATATCAGACCTGTAGTTTCTTTGGTAGTAGCACTTTGTTGGCTTCCAGTCACTTTAGGGACAATAACTCCACCAGTTCTTAGAGAGGTAGATGGAAGACAACCCTGTGATGAGCTTTTAGAAGCCGCACAGACTGACGATAGTTTGTTCACATGTTCTTCCCACTCCTGATCTTTGCAATCCCATACTGATGTAAGCCATTGTATTGTCGTTGGCAGAGAGGTATGAGCATCAGATGGGGCCCCATATCGGTTCGTGAAAGCATTTCTAAGATAGTCATAACCATGAGGTCCCATTAAAATAGGCTTAATCATTCCTATACGAGCTTGGCTTATCTCTTGTTTAAGTACCTGCAAGAAAATGAAGTGCAATAGTATTTAACCTTGTGCGCCTACAAATCTAATAGAACACAAACCAGTTAGTTGAATCAAGAAAATATTCCCTCTATATTTTTAATACACATTATACAAGGATACCAAAAAAAAATCATTTAAAATCAAATTAGCAGATGCAATATAACTCCCCCATCTGATTATTTTGATGACCTCTTCAGAGTTCAGAGACCGTATATTTAATCTGTCAAAAAAAATCTCAGAGTATAATAGAAATTAAACGCATGGACATACCTGAATCTGCTCTAGAACAAATTGCAGACCCTTAATCAGCGCAATCACACATGGATTGTTTGACTTATCTTCAGTACGACATATTTCAGTTAACTCTCCTAATAAACTCTCATAACTAGCCTTAAGCTTGCTTTCCTTGGAAGGAGAGGATAACTTCTGCAAAGTGATTAATGTAAACTCCAGAATTCTCCCGAGGTAGTCAATGTCCATGTTCCCTGACTTGAGAACCTGACAAAGACAAATGAAAAATATTAAGAAAATATCTCAAATAAAATAAATAGTTTAAGCAGAATCCGAGCATGGTTTTGGCTAATACCTGTGAAAGAATGTCCAAATCAATGGCTTCAATTATCTGGTGCTTCCAGCTCTCTGGAGCCATCATGCAAAGTTCATCCTGGACCTCCCTCATAAGCTGAACCACCCTATCATAGTTGGGCTCTTCTTGTTTCAAGGATTCCATGATGCCATCCCAGAAGGCCTTTTGCATTGTCACTCTTATCTTTTCCTGAAAGAAAAGGAAAGACTGACCAAAAGTTGTAGTTGCTTGTTTCCTATAAAACTTTTGAAAACCTATATGCCAATTTATATATTTAGATTAAACTTGGAAATTTTCTATTTGATACATTTTGGACACACATCTTATATGTCAAATGTCTGTACTGAACAGTAACGGAGAGTCATTAATGTCAATTTACAAGTCTTAGCGGATGAAGACAAAAAACAAAAATAATAACAAGTATACATAAATCAATGACAAATTCTTGTGAATATCTATTGGGTGTCTCATTTTATAAATTTTCGATTGAACAGGGATAGGAAAAAATGCCAACCTTGATACTGTTCTGATCTCCATTCACACCCAAGGTGTCAGAAAAGGGATGCTGTTGCTCATGGAGGAACTCATTTACCACAGATTCATTTTCCTTGACCGATTCTTTAACAGAACCTAGCTTACCACCTGAAATGCTTCTAGATTTAGCTGCGTCGTTTGGTTTTGCCACCAATGGTTTTTCTCTGAATAGAGAGCGAACTACACGTGTCGGCCTTTCAATGTACTTTTCCTCAGTATTCCTGATATCTGATCTAGAAACCGATGGACTGTCTGAGTTGGGAATAGTTGGAGATATAAACTGTGTGACTGATGGACTCATAGGGTTTCCATTTGCTATAGACTGAAAGTACTGGGATCGTGTTTCAGATAGAGCACTTTCCATACGCTCAATTCCAGCATCTCCACTAAGGTTCTGAACCTTTTCTCTCAGAAGTCTTTGATCATCCGCGACCTGATTAACAAAATTACAAGTAATTAGCAACGAATTGAACTGCACTACAAAAAAAGTATGACAATAATGCTGAATGCCCACAATACACTTTTCTAAACTAATGTGTTTCTATCCTTCCTTGTAAACAAGGTTTTAAATTGTACTCAGGTCTGCATGTTTGGTAATACAAATTGTGCTCGCTGATTTGACATGTTCTTATCCATAGATTTTAAAATGTGTTAAAACAAAAATTTTAAAAATTGAACCAGATTCAGAAAACAGTTCCTAAATCTGCAATCATATTTGTTTGAATATGATTAACAATCACAAATCTTTGGCAACTTTCAAGATGTAACTTCCAATAGAGGCGGCAAAAGTATAACCTGCTTCTGGATGGCCTTCATGTCATGCGTAAGAGTACCAAGAGCATTATCTCCCCCTGGTGTCAACTTGCAAGTTTGAAGCATAGACAATTCAAGATGACAAGCAGCTCTTACAAGATCCTCCTCCAATGCCTGTGCATCCTTCACCTTCCATGCCACAAAGCAATTCAGATACGAGCACCATGCTTTATCAAATGCAGCAAGCTGAGACCTGAAGGTCCATTGTTTTGTTAATGAAGATTCTGATTCATCATCTGAGCTCTGGATAGGCCCTTCCAAAATTATCTTTACCAATAGTTCAAACTGATAAATAAATTCTTTAGCAGTCTTGACCAGAGCAATCTCACGTTCTCCCTGACCACTGAGAACTGCATCAGGATGACCCAAAATCATGTAAGCACAAAGGACCACTCTTACTGGATATCTTGATGGTTTGGCAATATCTCTAGCTGCCTCCCTAACTAAACCTGCCTTCCTCATGTTTCTGCTCCTTGCTGAAGAACTTGGAGTAGACCTCCGTTTAGGGGAAACAACTCGATTAAGAAGATGATCAATGTTGTCAAAACTAGAAGGATAACTTGTAGCAGCAACAACCCTGGCAACTTTCAAGCGGCTCTCAAGCCGATCAAGTAATGCTTTTACAGTTTGAATAGTAGCACTTGATTCGATCAGAACAGCAAACTGCTCAAAAGGCATTGACTTCACAGAATTTTCATTAATTTTCAAAGAATTGTATTCTTCAGTCAATACCAAAGTAGTCCTTCTCAATCTTAAAAACCTCCTCCAGCACCTTTATGGGGGGAAAAAAACAAAAACTAAACATAAGGATGGAAAATGCTATTTCATTTCAAAAGATTTTTGCTTTTATTTGTTTTCTAATGTACAACCATATTAAATGTCAGAAGTGTTCAACCAGAAAATACAATTAAACTGTTCACCTCTTCTAAGAGAAACAATTTTGAACCATAACATTTTTAAAAATTTAGTTCCACTGCACATGCAAGACTAAAAGACATGACACTATTTCATGTGCAACGCACGTGTCATATGACTTGTAAATAAAAAAAGTAGGAAAACAGGTCCCAGCTAAAATAAAAGATTTCAGGTTTTGATCAAATTAACTCATAGAGTCCATAAGGTGAGTGTTAAAATTATAGAAGGCTCATCTTGAAGTATAAAAAACAATATTAAAAAAAGCAATGATGAAAAAACATTAGGACGGGTATATCTTATTTAAAAACTTCAAGCGATGAAGGGGGTAAGATACCTTGCTAATTTTCGGGATAAGATGTCAGCCTGTTTGTGCATCTTATTCCTACTCACTCGACTAGAAATATTTTGCCTTCCTCTCTGCCTCAAATATTCTGCTCTCTGTTTTTTTGCCTGATGATCCACCAAAACATCACAAGGGTGGGGTGAGAATGGTAATACAACAACTCAAGAGACACAACAAAGGGACTGTTTAAGAGCTATTTGAAAAGAATCTTCTACCTTTTAGAACAAAATTTTAACGAAAAAACTGTCTAGATAACTATTTTTAAGTTATTTTCCTTTGTGTTTTTACTTTCTTAAAAAAAAGCTTTTTCAATGACAAAAGACATGGTATTCTGAACAACTGAAGTTTGTTTCAATATTAAAAAAAATAATGATACGGACTTGTGAATAGTGAATAGTAATTAAAATGAAAAACAACCCAAGCCTTTTCAAATCACCAACATGGCCCTTAAAAACAGTTTTGAAAACAAAAGAAAAAAAAAAGCTTTTCAAAACAACTCCAAAAGATTAGACGATAACAGACAAATCCACAATGACTAACAATTTTATTTCCAAATGATATAAAACCATACCCTTTGCATTCGATCTTCCAACCTCTCCCTCATTCTCCTCCTCTCAATCTCACGTTGTTGAGATACAGACTTCGCCACCCGCCGAGCCTGCAATACCCGAGCACGTGCCCTCTTTATCTCTGCTTCCATCAAATCCAGACGTTTCATCTCAGCAGCTGAACGCTTATGAGAAATAGCAGCACGCACACGCTCCTTATACTTGTTTTCCCGAGCCATCTTTCTCACCAATGATATAGATGACCTTTCCATTAGTGTAGCCCTTCGTTGCCTGTAAGCCTTGAGGATAAGCATTCTGTTTGCCTCTGCCTGTTGTGCCCGAGATGCAACTTTTGTGCCAAGTTTCTCACGGTCCTTTTCTTTACGTTTCTCTGCAACAGTTTTAGCAACTTGTCGTAATTCATCCAACATGGCAAGACGCTTTTGAGCGTTCGCCAATAGGCTCAACCTGGTCATTTTAAAGATCGGTAACTTAACAGTTTAGAAAGGTAAAAGTATGTAAGGTCTTACAAACAGACCATTATCTTTCTCGAAGAAATAAAAGCACAGAAACCATATAGAAAAATCATAATTCTTCAACTCAAAGACATCCAGATTTTAAAATAGGAAAAATTCTTTAATGACAACTAAATGATACTAGTCCGTATAGTAAAAATGAAATTGACCTCTTCTGCTCAGCAGCCTGGAGTTTTGCTTCAAGCCGCTGGCGCTGATATAGGTCTTCGTTATGAGAAGAAGAACGGGAGGGAGTTTTAGGCTTTGGTCGAGCCTTGCTGGATAACTTCTCATAATGTTGCTGCAGCAATCAACAAAATAATGAAATTAAAATGGATTGTATATGAAGAATACAAAAACTATAAGACATTTCTTATTTTTTTTAAGTAAATAGGTAGCAAGCAAATTGAACCATCCACTAATATTACATTTTTGTGTTTTGTATTGCCACGTAGATAAAAACATCATATTTCTCATTGTTTCCCTACATAAAGCCTAATTATATACCAACAAATTTATTCTTATTTTCTATGTTTGTCTTCCAACTCCACATCATAATGTGATGATTTTATCAATGTGACAAATACAAAATGAAAATATAATCAACGTGGAAGATTATCTTTCAGGGCAAGGACGATTTAGATTTATAATATCAAACGATAAAATCTAACGATAGGGACGTTTGTGACACTTTTGAAAGCAAGCATAGGAATGGAATAGACACAAACCCAAAAGGACAGGGACAAATGACAACGGGTATGTATAATTAAAAGTTAGAGAAAGGAAGAGAAATACCCTTTTAAGAAGTGCGTGAGTTTGCATAGTGTAAAAAATTAAAGAGGGGGGAGTGGAGTATCTATCTATCATGAGAAAGAAGAAGAAACCCATGAGTTATGTGATACCAATACCATACATACAGTTAACAACTCCTATACTGCTATGTCATGTCATTGTCATGTCATAACTGAGGAAAACAAAGAGTTATAATATGTTAATGAATTCGAGAAACAGAATAATATGTTAATGAATTCGAGAAACGGAAAAGAAATCTAAAAGAAAAAGGGTACCTGACGACGAAGATGAGCAAGATTAAGTTTAGATTGAATTTGTTCAAAAGAAGTCTTAGAAGGAGAAGTTTGAAGTCTGTCACGAAGTCTTTTTGGAAGAATTCTTTTTGGAGAAGAATCAAGAGAAATCATCATCATCGTCTTCTCCTTACCAGTATCCACTCCAGCTTCCATTAATTCAATTCAATTCAATTCTCCAGATAGAACAAGAATCAAATACTGATTATTTTTAATTTGATGAATGAAACCGAAACGTGATCGATCGAAGAGAATTGAAGAAAGGCAAAGGGAAAGGAAAGGCGTTTGGGTTTTTGGGATTGGGATTAAGAATGAAGAAAGCGTGCGTTTATTATTGTATTAAATATTATATTATATTAATAAACGAAAGAGGGAAGGAAAGGAAGAGTCGTCTCTCTCTCTCTCTCTCTCTCTCTCTCTCTCTCTCTCTCTCTCTTGTTTATCTGAAGAAGATGAAGAAGAGTGGAGTTTACCAATCGCACCTTTTCTTTGCTTTTCTTCCTCACGCCACGTCACCGGTGCCCCCAACGGTAATCTTCTTTTTCTACCGCACCGCTTCGCTTCCTTTCTACTTTACTTCCCTTTTTTTTTTACTTTTCTTTTTCTTTTTACTAGATTTAACACGATCCCAACTGAAATTCCTTGTTTTTGTTTTAATTTTTTAATTTAGGAGTTTTCTAATTATTTAATTTCCTTCTATTTTTTAAATTAATAAAAAAAAAATTAAAAGTTCTTTTATATTATTTTTAATTGAAATAAAATATTTAATTAATTGAATTAAAAAAATAAACAAATAATAATAATAATAATAATAATATGAATTTTTCAAAAGTTACATTTTCCGTCCCTGAACTTTACTTTTCGTTTTAGTTCTTCCGACTGTGTTTTTTTTCTACAACACTAATGGATGTCTTATGTGACATGTAATTGATGATGTGGCATTATATAAATATGTAGTGATGTTAAACGATGTGGAAAAAAGAATATCCAATGATGTTTAAGACTGCAATTAAAGAGAAAATGATTAGATTAACCTTACTGTATATTTGTTTTTCTTAGGACTGAAAGAAAAAACTGAAAATCAAAAAATTAAACCTGACAGGACCGTAAAAAATTGAATTGTTCCGGTTTCCATTCTGTAGAGGATGATTTCCGCTACGGCCAATCACGTGTGTTGCGTCTCCTTGATCTTGAATGCCTAAGAAACAAGAACAAGAAAACACCGGTGTGGTGACTACCAAACCGTCTCCGACGATCAAGTTAGTGATTTGGAGGCAGAAAAATGTGAATAGCGTAGAGAAGAATAATCAATATCCATTACCGTTTTAGGGTTTGTAGAGCACTTTATATAATAGAATTCCTGAATCCATTTTGGTAGGCTTCCTTGATATTAGGAAGATAATATATTTTCCGAATAATATCCTTATCCCATGATCTTAGGAGGAGATATATCCGTTGGAACAGATACGGTAATCTTTGGCGTGCTTCTCGACCAAGCGGATCACCTACAATAATCTGAGCTGAGTGAAAGCGTTTCAGATTCCTTAGTCCAAGCTCATAGCATTCCAGATGTGAGACATGGTCGTGCTCGTCGCGATGGCTTTCTTTTTTATCTGGACCAAGCCTATCAAGATTTGGGCTTTTGATATTAGGCCTGGTCTATGGTGAATTTTACCTCTACAATTTTCCCCTGTTTTTATGTCTGAGATACTTGGACGTGAAAACAAGTAGAGAACTAAATGACCTAGGGAGACATGAACTCACAAACCATCATTAGGCGCGAGCCATTTCAAACTGAACTTCGTAAATTCGAAAAGAGGGAAGAGATTCATTTCCTTCTCGCTTTCTTGTTTTCTCCATTTCTGCTTGAAGATTCGAGAGGCTTTTCTCAAAGAGAAGGGATTTCGTCAATCGCTCGCTATTTCAGGTTGGTTCTTGCCTTTAATTTTAACATGCATCAGTAGATTTCCCCTAATTTTAGAGTTATCGACCTAGGGCTAGGAATTCGTTTTTTCCATAGAGTCTTCTTCTATGGAGGTAGTCGAAGAATGGCGAAATGGCATAAGAGTGTATGTTTACCCTAGCGAGATTGCTAAAAATATTGATGAATTTGATGTAAAAATTGCTGCCAGAAATTCATTCCTTATTGAAGCGATGCAAGAAGATGATCTGATGGTTTCTTTTCTTGAGTCGTCAGAAGAAAATTTGAACAGTTCCCAACCTAATCGTTTATCTTCCAAAAGTGGATCTGAGGAATCTGGTGATGAATCCGAGGAGACTCTTAGTGATGAAGCGGGAATTTGCGATTCCCCTAGTAATCTAGGCGATAATGTCACAGCAGCCTTCAATCATCCCTCTTTGAAGGCGTCTATATTAAGACAGTTTGATTTAGATTTCTATCGCTTGTCGTATCGCATTCCTTCGGGCGTGGAGATGAGAGTTTCGGGTCCTGAAGAACTTGCTCATCATAATATTGGGAATGGATGGATCTCTTTCTATGAGTTTTTCTTAGATTGTGGAGTGAGGTTCCCCATTGGGACGAGGATGGCCTTATTCCTGAGGGAATTGGACGTCACTCTCAGACAGGTTATGCCAATACTTGGAAGGGTTTAGTTACCCTCTTGGCCATTACTGCTATGATGAACATGGATTTTACTTTAGGGATGCTTACATACTTTTGGTCTTCCAGATCTAACCAACATGACACTTTTCGGTTCCATTTCCATGGCTCAATCAGGAATTGAATCGTTATTGGTCTCCTTTCTAGTGATAAAAGATGGAAGAACAGGTGGTTCTTCATTAGGGGAAAGCTGACCTATGATGAGATCCCTATTTCTTTGGTTTGGAAAGAGTCGGGTGAGAACGGTTATGTTACACATTGTTTTTAAATGTCTTGTATAATTGTTCTTATTCTTCTTCTTTCTCCTTGCAGTTCGGACTTTAAGCAAATCTAACATCACGGTTTCGGATATTAGAGCTTGCAAAGAGTTGGAAAGGATCATACAATTTGTCTGGGAAGCTTTTGTCTACGAAGAAGAGCTTATCTTAACCGGACTTTGGGTTCTTTTTCGCTTTGACCCGTTTCCTAGAGTTAAGGGTATGTAGACTTCGTTCTCTTCTCGCAACGGTTTTAATGTTCCTCTGAATTATCTTTATCTCTATAGTCAGAAAGAGGAGAGGAAGCTTGGAACTGAATTTCCCACGGCCAAGCATGTCTGAAACTTCAAAGCTATCGGGGTTTGCCTTGATTGTTAGCAAACAGCTCAACGTTCGTTTCATTACGCCTGAAGAGGAAGACTAGTGTTGATAAAACGCATCCTCCAATCAGGAAGAAAATGAGAGCTCGCAAGGTGAAAGGCCATGGGTCTGTGTCTTTCGCGCCTTCTCCTACTTTTGGGTCTGACACTCTCCATCCTGCTGCGTTTTCATAAGGTCCTTCTTCTCAGGATCCCTCTTCGCATAAGATTTTTCCTCCTTTTACTAATTATCCTCGGCCAGAGATGAAGCTGATGAGGGTGGATTTGGTGTTCCCTCCTTCTCATCGCTCGGGAACTGCTCTAAGCAATAGTTTCATGCAGACATATTTGGCTTCAGTGGATTTTGACCAGGATTTTGGATCCGTGTCTCTCCCTTCCGTATCTGGTCTGCCTCATCCGAAAGAAATGGTGGATCGTTTGGCTTCGCGGACCATTGTGGTAATGTCCTTTGTGTAGATTCATCTTCGGATTGACTTATCGCTAACTCATTTCTTTGTTGGCTATTTCAGGGTTTCCAGGCGCAAGCTCAGATGGTTCACCTGTTGAAATTGGCTCTGTGTGATGGTGAGGCGGCTAAACAGTCATCTGTTGCTTCGTCCGAGAATCTGCTTATTGCAGAGGCTGCGGCTGCGGAGGCTACTAAGAAATTGAAGGCCACCGAGGATGAAAGTGAGGAGCTCAAAGCTGAGCTGAAGAAGCTGAGGGCTGAGTCAACTCAGAAGGAGGAATTAAACATTTGGCTTCACACCGAATTAGAATGCTTCCAGAAATCTCTTGCTGATGCCAACAAGAAGTTCACTCGTGCGGCGGAGATGTCGGTGCTTATGCGGCGGAGGTCAGTCGTGAAGAACTGGAGTTGAGACTCACTGAGGAGGAAAGGTCTCGATTTAGTCCTATTAGGGTGGAGAATGTTGTAGAAGAGTTTGAGTTTCTTCGTTTGCTTCTTGACGAGGAGGATCGAGCCGCTGAGAACGAGGAGATTATCAATGGCTCTCTGTACAAGGAAGATGGTGACATGGGGGTTACCTCCGACTCGACTAAGGATGCCAGGGAGGTTGTAGACCTCCTCTAGGTCCGGCGGTGGGTTCTTCATATTGACTTTTTAAATCATCTCTTGTCACTTTGGAATACTTAACTTTCTTTTGAATATTCTATAAATTGCGATTGCAAAGGCAACACTAACAGTAAGACTTTAACTGAGTATGTATGTTGTTTTTTATATGATGATGTTTGTTTGAATACTTTTGACTTCACAAGTTTTAATTAATCTGAGCTAGTTCTTATTTCCTGAATTTTCCTTCAGGGGCCTTGCCTAGTTCGCGTTGTGTCTTCTTTCTTTACTTTTATAAAGGTTAATTATGCCTTGTCCGAGCTAGGTCTTTCTTCCTTACTTTTATAAGGGTTGAATTATTCTTTGAAAATTTCGCCTAGTCTGAGCTAGGTCTCTCTTCCTTACCCTTACAAAGATTAATTGTACTTCGAAGACTTTGTCTAGCCCGAGCTAGGTCTTTCTTTCTTATTTTTACAAGGGTTAAGTTGTTCTTCGAAGACTTTGCCTAGTCCAAGCTAGGTATTTCTCCTTATTTTAATAAGGGTTGAATTATTCTTCGAAGATTTTGTCTAGTCCGAGCTAGGCCTTTCTTCCTTATTTTTATAAGGATTAAGATATTCTTTGAAGATTTTGCCTAGGCCAAGCTAGATCTTTCTTCCTTATTTTTATAAGGGTTAATTTATTCCTTGAAGATTTTGCCTAGTCTGAGCTAGGTCTTTCTTCCTTATTTTTATAAGGGTTAGTTTATTCTTCAAAGATTTTGCCTAGTCTGGGCTAGGTCTTTCTTCCTTATTTTTATAAGGGTTAATTTATTTTTTGAAGATTTTACCTAGTCCGAGCTAGGTCTTTCTTCCTTATTTTATAAAGGGTTAATTATGCCTAGTCCGAACTAGGTCTTTCTTCTTTTACGTTGAAAGGGTTTGTTGTATCTAGTCTGAGCTAGGTCTTTCTTCCTTTGCGTTGAAGGTTTTGTTTATCCATGGTTATGGTATGATGCCGTTTGACTGAGATTTGGAAAAAAGTATATCTATTTACTATTTCTTCAAGAATTACATTTGAGTTTTCTAAATCAAAAAGATAACAAAAGGGGTGAGTTGATCATCTTGACCATTTCCCTGGATGCAAGAGAGAGCTTTGGAGGGTTCAGTATTGCTCCAACGGATGAGTTGATTGTCTACATCATGGGGTGATCTTGGCGGTTATATCATCGCTTCCATCCCAGAACACCGGTGAGATAATCGATCTCCATGTTCATCTCGGAGACTTGTTCCTGAAGCTCTTCCAGGAATTCGTTCATGCGGAGGGGGATTGTCTGGCCTCCTCAACATCAAGGATGATTACCTCTCCCAATCTTCTCGTTTTATGGAAGATATGGGTGGCATCTGGGACATCCATTTCCAACATTTCTCTTATTCCCTTGAACTTTCTCGTCAAGCACCTATTGAGTCAACGCTGTTGTTCGAGGGCTTGTTTCTCCTGTTGGAGTTCTCGATTCCTCCCCCTCAGCATTGTCCTTAGTATCCTTTGTTTTTTATCTTTTCTTACCATCCATCGGTTGTAAGAGGCATAGTTGTTTCCGTTGTTATGGTTGGAGTTTGAGGACGACATTGATTTTTGTTTTGGCACTGGAGTTTTAAAGAAAGAAGGTTTGGGTGGTTTTGGGATTTGTTGAAGGGAAGTTATGAAGCCTTTTCCTTTTTTCGTGTATTGTGATCCTATTTATAGGCCAGGACTTGGTTTCTTTTCGAGTCTAGAGTCGTTTCATTTGCTTAGGCGTTTGGTCTTCCAAGGTTATAATGGGGGTGGTTACATTCCCCAATGCGCCTTAATGGAAGTAACATCGGCGGGGATCCGTGCCTATTTGATTTCTGACTGACGCATCTCCCTGGTCTCTTCCTCAGATTTATTCCCCTTGTCCGATCTGGATTATTAGGATGAGGACACATTTAACATTCCTTTTATTTTGGATCCTTTAGCCGGATTCCTAGTCCGAGTCTTTTCAGATCTCTGTAACGGGTTTATTAAGATGAGGCAATCATTAAATACGATTCCTGTTGCAGCTGCTTTTAGTCAGGAATTAAATGTAAATCTTTGAGGATTTCTCGATAGTGACGTCTCTGTCAATAATGATGGGGTTTATTCTTCCCAAGTTTGTTTTTCTTCTCAAACGGTCAAATCGCCTTGGGATTTGCTACATTTTCATTCTTTGTGTCTTTCCAGATTATAATTTCGTTCGTGTAGGTTGATCTTATCCGTGCTGCTGATTTTTATAACGTTCATGTAAATATGAGTTTTTAACTTCCATTTTTGAAACGTATGTCTGTCTAGACTTATTTTCTAAAAATTGGAAGAATAACTTTCATGGATGGGATCAAGATGGACTTCATTATAATATTGGACTGGAAAGATATGTTTGTATTTTGCAAAGAAAACTAAAGAGGGCATAGTAAATTTGAAAAATGAAATAGAAGGACAAGAAGATCACAGCCACATCGCTCGGATCACTTCTTTATTTTCTTTCTTCAGTTTCTTGATGTCATCTTTTTGCTCGTCGATTTCGAGCTTCAGGAGAGATATCTCCATGTCTTGTTTGGATACTTCTTGCTCAAGGAGGGCTATTATTTCCTCCCTTTCTTCTAGTTGAAGGTCGTCATATTGGCAGCCTTCGGCAGTCAGCTTTCTCTTGAGTTTTTTTTTTCTTGATTTCTTATCAGGGAGAAAGTTGATGATGTCGAGTTTTCTTTTTAGTTCCAAACTTTCTTTCTTTAAGGTGTCTCTTTCACGCGTCAATTTCTCGACCTGGATTTTCAGGATGTTGATCTCGTTATGCAGCGAGAGTGAGCGAGGAGAAAATGATGAAATGGAAGATTCCATTATAGAGTTGCGATGGGTGTTTATGAGACTTATTTTTATTTATAAGGTTGGTGGTTGTATTTATTTCGGCACATCTCGCTTTGTAATTCCCCACCTTTTTATTTAATAAAAATAACGTGTCACTTGGTTGGCGTTCTACGCCTTCGGTATCTGTGTTCCTTGGTCGTCTTCAAGGCGATATGTGCCTAGTTTCACCTCCTCGATTATGTGATAGGGCTCTTCCCAGTTAGGCCCGAGCTTCCCATCACCGGGCTGCTGAGTGTTTTGGAAGACTTTCCTCAACACAAAATCTCTCACTTTCATGGGACGAGGTCTAACCTTTTTATTGTAATTTCGAGTTAAGATTTGTTGGTATTCCGCGAGCTTTATGGATGCTCTTTCTCTTTTCTCGTTTAGGTTGTCCAACGTAATTTCATTAGCTGGTTATTTTCTTGGCCATCTTCTGGGAGCTCGCTTTGTAATGTGGGGATTCCTGCCTCAGTTGGGATTACGACCTCAGCTCCATAAGTGAGGGAGAATGGTGTTTCCCCCGTTGAAATGCGAGAGGTAGTTCAGTACGCCTATAATACTCCGGGAAGCTCCTCAGTCCATCTATCTTTAGATTTTTCGAGCCTGGTCTTCAAGTTATTCAAGATGGTTTTGTTGGATGCTTCAGCTTGGCCGTTGGCTTATGGATGCTTGGGAGCAGAGAACCTCAGTTGGATGTTCATATCCGAGCACATTGACCTGATTATGTTTTCTGTGAATTTTATGTCGTTATCTGTTATGAGAACCCGTGGGATTCCAAATCGAGTTATTATGTTCTTCTAGAAGAATTGCTCGACTTGGTGTTTAGTGATCTTGGCGAGAAGTTCAGCCTCGATCCACTTGATGAAATAATCAATTGCTACCAGTAAGAAACATCTTTGCCCGGTTGCCATGGGGAGTTTCCCCCACTATGTTCAGTCCCCATTGCATGAATGGCCATGGTATCGCAATTGTGGTGAGGAGTGTGTGGAACATGATGCTCGGATGCAAGTTGTTGGCATTTATCGCATGTTCGGATGAATTCTTTGCTTTTTTCTTACATTATATTCCAATAATAGCCCTAGCTTCGTGCTCTGTGGAATAGTGAACATCCCCCTTGAGTCGTTTCCACAGCATCCCAAGTGCAGCTCTTGTATGATGTAGGCGGACTCGTGTTTGTTGATACACCTTAAGTCGGGACCTCCAAAGGATCTTCGGTACAATTTCTAATTCACTATTGAGTACCATACGGCCTAAGACTGGATTTTTGTGCTAGAGCTTTATCTTCTGGAGTTTACTATCGAGTAGGTACTCTTGTATGTCTTGACACCAGGGTGCTTCCTGATGTTTCCTCAAGTTGTGCTCCACTACTAAGCCAAGCCTGGCTAACGAATCAATGTGCTCGTTTTCTGTTTTTAGGATTTGTTCTATTTCGATGGATTCAAACTGTCTAGTGAGGTCTTTAACTTTGTCCAAATATTTCACCATTTTTGGATCTCTTGCTTCAAATTCCCTGCTGAATTGTTTTGCCACCAGCATAGAGTCTGAGGATATTTTTTCTTTCCTTGCTCCTAGCTCCTTCATTTGATTTAACCCTACTAAGAGAGCTTCATATTCTTCTTCATTATGAAAGGCTTGGAAAGCAAACCTGATTGATTGTTCTAGCAGGAAGCCTTCGGGTGTTTTAATAACAATCCCAGTTGCGCTTCCTTTAATATTGGAGGAGCCATCCACGTAGATTTCCCATGTCTTTTTCGCGTCTTCCCTTTGCTCATCATCCTGGGGGATTTCGTGCTGCTCAGAGTTGGTCATTTTTGCAACAAAGTCCGTTAAGGTTTGGCCTTTGATGGTTGTTCTAGGTTCGTATGTGATTTCATATCCCCCTAGCTCTATCTCCCACTTCATCAGTCTTCCAGAGGTGTTGGGTTTGTGCAAAATTGACTTTAGTGGGAAAGTCGTTCTCACGATGATCTGGTGGCCCTAGAAGTAAAGCTTAAGTTTCCTCGAAGCTGTTATCATTGTTAGTGCCAATTGTTCTACCTCGGTGTATCTTGTCTCGGTATCAAGTAATGCTTTGCTCACGTAATATATGGGCTGCTAGATCTTCCCTCATAGTCAGAAAGAGGCGAGGAAGCTTGGAACTGAATTTCCCATGGCCAAGCATGTCTGAAACTTCAAAGCTATCAAGGTTTGCCTTGACTGTCAGCAAACAGCTCAACGTTCGTTTCATCACGCCTGAAGAGGAAGACTTGTGTTGATAAAACGCATCCTCCAATCAGGAAGAGAATGAGAGCTCGCAAGGTGAAAAGCCATGTGTCTTTCGCGCCTTCTCCTACTTTTGGCTCTGACACTCCTCATCCTGCTGCGTTTTCGCAAGGTCCTTCTTCTCAGGATCCCTCTTCGCATAAGAGTTTTCCTCCTTTTACTCATTATCCTTGACCAGAGATGAAGCTAATGAGGGTGGATCTGGTGTTCCCTCCTTCTCATCGCTCGGGAACTGCTTTAAGCAATAGTTTCATGCAGACCTATTTGGCTTCAGTGGGTTTTGACCAGGATTTTGGATTCGTGTCTCTCCCTTCCGTATCTGGTCTGCCTCATCTTAAAGAATTGGTGGATCGTTTGGCTGCGCGGACCATTGTGGTAATGTCCTTTGCTTATATTCATCTTCGGATTGACTTATCGCTAACTCATTTCTTTGTTGGCTATTTCAGGGTTTCCAGGTGCAAGCTCAGATGGTTCATCTATTGAAATTGGCTCTGCGTGATGGTGAGGCGGTTAAACAGTCATCTACTGCGTCGTCCGAGAATCTTCTTGTTGTAGAGGCTACAGCTGCGAAGGCTACTAAGAAATTGAAGGCCACCGAGGATGAAAGTGAGGAGCTCAAAGCTGAGCTGAAGAAGCTGAGGGTTGAGTCAACTCAGAAGGAGGAATTAAACATTGGGCTTCACGCCAAATTAGAATGCTTCCAGAAATCTCTTGCTGATGCCAACAGGAAGCTCACTCGTGCGGCGGAGTGTGCCGGTGCTTATGCGGCGGAGGTCAGTCGTGAAGAACTGGAGTTGAGACTTACTGAGGAGGAAAGGTCTCGATTTAGTCCTGTTAGGGTGGAGAATGTTGTAGAAAAGTTTGAGTTTCTTCGTTTGCTTCTTGACGAGGAGGATCAAAATGATATTTTACCCTAAAAATTAAACTGTCTGGTAAATAACTATATGTAAATATAGATTTTAATATTTATAAAGTTTGAACATATTTTTTTTTCATCTTAAATAAACATCATAATATAAATTAACATCAACAATGGATATATTATGTTTTTGAATTATAATAATTTATTGTATTAATTTTAATGATTTTTTGATAAATTGATCAAATTAAAATAAACATAATTAAAACATAAAATAGTAATGACATATTTTGTAAATTGAAGATTTGATGAAGGGTAAACTTAAAGTAAATAATGACATATTTTATAATTTTAAAAAATCATAATTGGATAAAATAGTCTAAAAATATTTTTTAAACATCCCTCCTTTTATATATTATTAAGGATAAGGATTATGGGTGAAAGCTAAAACATCGACCCCGCTTCCCTGCCCCCCCCCCCCCCCCGGAGAAAAACTAGCATAATAAATGGGGTGAGGTCCGGGGTAGGGGCGGGGGCATTTTTTTTCCCCTGTTTAATAAACGGGGCAAGGCGTTGTATACACCCCGCCCTGCCCCGTTTATCTACTTTAATTTAATTTTATTTTTGTAATTTAATTTTTCTAGGTTTATTTTGATATGAATTATGATTGAGAGTTTTATTTATTTATTTTTATGCACTATTATCATTGAAAAAAATTGAATTTTGAATAAAAAAAATATACGAAATCCTGTATTTTTTACAATTTCCCCCATCCCTTTTAGCTCTCGCCCTCGCCCCGCTCCCGTTTGTGCGGGGGATATACTTAATTGGGGCAGGGAGGGGTGGAGAAAAAAAAAACCTTAAACGGCCCGTTTACACCCCGCCCCTCCCCATTTTACACCTAAGGATTATAATATTCAATTCAATATTTTAAAATTTAATTAAATTATAGTTAAAAACCACTTTTATTATAAGTAATAATATTTTAATTTTCTTAAAAATATATTACTTTAATTTTATTTTCTTTTATTCGTTTTAATTTATTTCTCTTCATTTTTTTATTTTCTTATTAGGATTTTTAAATTAAAATAATTAATTTTTGTAAGTTCTATAAGTACTAAATACAAACGTAAGTATTATTTAAAAAAAAAAAAAATAGCGCTATTGAAAATAGCATTGCGGGCTGGGCTAGCGTAAGGGTCCGCCTCTGGAAGTGGGAGTGGCGCCCATTTTGTTTGACTGAAAAAAAAAAAAAAATTATATATATATATATATATATTAAAGTAGGCCAGGTCAGGCCACGGAGCCTCCGCTCCACTCCTTGATCTTGATTCGAATTTTGACATTGTGATCTATGTCTCTTTGAAAATTACATCCCATCTTTTTTTAAATCTTTTCAAATCCTTCCACTACAAGAGTTTATGGTTCTTTTTCTCCCTTCAATATTTATGTTTGTTTTCCGCTTGTTTGAGATTAATTAAAAGTTAAGTGTTTTTAGTAAAATAATTTCTTTTATACTAACGGATGGTTTTTTAACGTTGACAAATTAGGGATAGAATTGAAACTTTTCATTCATTAAGGTAAAAATGAAGCCTACCCCGAGTTAGGGTATTTTTAATAGCCAAAATTTATTGAGTATGGTCTAAAAAAAATGAAAAATATTTTGGGTTCAATGAATGTGGAAAATAATTTGGATTAAATTAATTGAATGAGTAGAAAATAGCGGTTAATGTAAAGCAGACATCCATTTTTGATTTTCAGAAGCATTCTCCTTCTCCCCATGTGCGTGCATCATTCTTCTTTTTCTCTTTTCTTCAATTTTGCTTTACATATTCCTAAGGTGTTGGCTTGGCTTCCTTTCAAGTCTTATTTAATATTAGATTGAAGTCAAATATATCCCCTTTATAAACAAATTCTTATTTTGTTTGGTATGTAATTGTTTATTTATAAATAATTTAGAGCCTCTTTGGTAATGGTAACGTTCTCCATTTCTCTTTCTCGTTTTTTTTTCTTTGTTTTTCTTTCTTGTTTCTTATTCTTATTTTTTAAAAGTTTAAATAGAAACATGTTTGCTAACTGTTTATTTTTACTTATTTTTTAAAGAAAAAAAAAGTGTTTGGTAACTATTTATTGTTTCTGTTTCTCATTTAAAAAAAATATGTTGAAAATATTACAACTTTAAATGAAATATTTAAAAATACTATATCAATAAACTTTTTGGATATTTATAATATATTTAATATGTTAAAACGGGAAAATATAATAATTTATCAATGTGTTGAAAATTTTGGAAATAAGAATGAGAAATGATAAATAAGAAACTATAATTTGTTGAATCTAAAATTTGTACACAATTTTGGGAAGAATTTCTAAAGAATGAGAAATAAGAAATAAGAAGAGTTACCAAACATTTCAATTTCTTAAAAATGAGAAAAAAAAAACAAAAAACAGAAATTGAAAAGGTTACAACCAAACAAACCCCTGAGAATTTACGTATCTAAATATTCAAATTCCTTTATGGAGTATTATGTTTCTTGAAGTTTATGAGAACCTTTTGAGTGTTATAAAAAAAGTTCAATGTCTTGAAGTTAAAATTATTTAATTTAAAATAATAATGCAATTAAGTTTCTTTTTTTTAATAATTGTATGTTTATATCTTTAGAAAGAAAAAAATATTTACAAATAATCTCGTGTACATACAATTCCATAAATTCCAATGTGTTATACGTTTGGTAACCAAAACTTTAATGATAAATAAAGTAAAACAAAAATTTGCTAACATGGGAAAAGAAACATTAATTTTAGCAAGTGGCAAAGTCATAAACCTAAAAAATTGGAAGTAGTCCGATGAATGAATTATTGCATGATTGGAAATAAATGAAACCATGGGGAGTGCTTTTCTCAATCATTTTTTTTTTTTGGTGTCCCATTAAATATAGCAATCTTCCAAGTGCCATTGCCCACTAACCACCCCACCTGCCTCGTGCCACCCTTATGAATCACCTAATATTTATCAAACCCAATTCAAAACACAATTTCTTTTCATAATATTTGAAAATTCAATTCTTTTTTTCTTCAAAAGTATGAAAATTCAGTTCTTTTTTCTTTAAAAGTTGAGTTGTAATATCATTTTTGAAAAAGAATTGTTCATAAAGTAGATCATGAGATGCTTTAATCTATATTATTTTTTTTTCTTTCTTGAATATATTTTTATTCTCAATTTTTATATATTTTTTCTCCCACTTCTCTCTAATCTAATATTAGTTTACTCAGATATTGATAGACAAAAATATTTGGGTAAACTAAAGTACCCATTTGGTCCCTGAGTTTTAGAGGTTGTATCTATTTGGTCCCCGCGTTTTCAATTTGTGTCTAAGTGGTTATTGAGTTTTGCATATTGTGTCTATTTGGTCCCTAGGTTTTCAAGAACTATTAGAAATAAGTTTAATTGGTCATTAATTTAATATATTCGTTAAACTTCTTAACAGAATGTTGACTTTGGCCAAAATATGGATATATGATATATTACTTCAAATCTTTCATCAATTCAGGCCTAAGATTTGACATAATAAGTAATCTCATGTCAGTATTTTGGTCAATTAAACATTTTATGTCAACGTTAAGTCGATATTATGTTAATGAGTTAGCAAATTAAGGAACAATTAAGGGATAGAGGCAAAATACACCCATACACTTTGGATTATTATTAAATCATACCCCTGCACTTTTTTTGTTTTAAAATACCTCTGCATTTTAGTAAAATTGCAAATTACACCCTTCAATCGATTACTTTTAATGAAATTGAGATACATTTATATTATACGTATGACATATATTATGATTTCATGAAGAAAAAAATTGACAGATGTGTAGAATTTTAGAATAAACTCTAATGTTAATAAGATGTAAAATCTATAAATCACACTCAAATGTTCGAAATTTTCAAAAATTTAAATGGTTTTGGAACACGTGGTATGTGTATAATATAGATGTGTCTAAATTTTGTTAAAATTTATCAATAGAATGGTGTGGTTTGTAATTTTCCTAAAGTGCAGGGGTATTTTAAAACAAAACAAAAAGTGTAGGGGTATGATTTAATAATAACTCAAACTCAGGAACCCCTTAGACACGAATTGAAAATGCAGGGACCAAATAGACACAACATCCAAAACTCAGAGATGAATTAAACACAAATTGAAAATGCTAGGACCAAATAGACACGACCTCCAAAACTCAGGGACCAAATGAGTACTTTACCCAAAATATTTTGATTATATTTCTATCTTTTCCACTTTATTTCTCTTTTTAATAAAGAAAAATATATTTTCTTAAAAATTGAGGGTAAGAAATTTAAACTTAATATAAATACTCCAATTAAACCAACTGGTTTTTTCCTTTAATTGAGCTATATTTTTAGTTCTTTAATTATTTTATTTTTACCTAACAAGATGAATGATACAGATGATAGGGGGAAATTAAATTATTAATATATATATATATATATATATATATATAACACCAAAGCGACAAATTCTTAATACTGAATAATAAGAAAATGATATTATTCAAAATTTATTTTAAGAGAAATATAACCAAAGCGACAAATTCTTAAGTATCTATTATAAATTTAGAATCAAAATAATATGCTGAAAAATAACCTAGTTGAAGCAAAATAAGAGAAGTAATTAAAAAGATTTCTAACCCTATATTAAAAAAAATTACAAATGAGTTAAGTAGAATGTGTACAAATTAAAATTCTAAAGTTTGTAAAAGTAAAATATATAAATAGTTACTAGACTAATTATCTTACCAATATTTTATTTTTTAAAACTAAAACAAAATTAAACTATGAAAAGAGGGGAAAAAATGAAAATGAGGAGCCTGTGGATGGTAAAGGGAATAATCAGCATTTTAATTTAAATTTTGTTCCTCAAGCATCCATTAAATGTATTGTCAAAAAAGTAAAAAAACAATTAAATGTCAATTAGTTGTGACCTTTAATTTGACATTTTCCGAATCTGCTTTCTGATTTGATATTCTCCCAATTTGAACTGCTTACTACTTTTTGGATATTTATTATGATTTTTTTTTTTTACGTATTTAGCATTAATATACTTAAATTATTTAATCTAACAAGTATAATTTCTTTTTTAAAATATTACATCAAATTAGTGAAGTTAGATTCAAAATCAAAACTAATTATAATAAATAATTATTGGTAAAAATATTAATTTTTTGGTATTAAACTATAATTCAGTAACTTTAAAGAGCTGGCTATGTAATTTTTTTTGCATAGACCTTAAACTAAATATCTAAGAGGTCAAAATTTAATTAATGAAAGGATTTTTTTTATTTAATTAGATGAGAGCAAAAAATTAATCTGATAATGGCAAGAGATACATTATCATTATTGCAATATACATGAATTTTGATCAAATTAAAAAAAAATTAATTATTTTTTTTTCCTCTCTCGTCGACGCAATTTCATTAAAGAAGACCTCACCAATAAAACTTCATCGCTTCTTTATTTATAACCCACTTCATAAGAAGGAAGATTCCAGTGCTAATTCAGGCAGAAAAATGATATGCGAGTCCACGGTTATCCTAACCAAACCATGATCTTCATTTATCTTCCATTATTTAATGGATTTTATTTGTTTAGATAATAATAATAAATAAATTTTTATCTCAAATAACATAAATCTGCCTACTAATTATTAAAATATCATAAATTTTTAAAAATTACTCAAATAAAATAATTATAATTCATTAAATTATTGAACTATTTTTATGGGTATTTAATGAACTTGTATGTTTTTTTCCGCTTATTTAAATTTAAATTCCATAATTTATCGAGTTATTTGATTATCTAATTTTTAAAAAATTCTAACATTCAGTAGTCTGTAAAAATATTTTATTTCAAGTAACTGCACAACCTATTAAAATAATTATGATATTTATTTATTTATTTTAACTTCAAATATTTATAGATTGTATTGGTTTAAAAGAAAAGGTGGTAGGTGTTGAATCAGAATTTGGAAGAGCTTTGGAGGGAATCTAGGGAATTAAGACAATGGGACCCATGGAAATGAATTATCAAGTAGGAGGGTTAATTTAGTCATTTCCTTTTTACTTCGTTGTGACGTTTACACGTCTCCTTCTCAGACGAAGCCACGCCATTTAAAACAGCAATCTGTCTTTATTCCCAAATCCGACCACGATACGTAACCTCAATCCTATTCGCGCGAGTAAGAATATAGTTCTACTCGCTATTTTATTGAAATATCGCTGTCGCAATTAATGGCTCTTGCCTCGGATTCGTACACGTGTAGGATTTCTAATGGAGAACGGAACAGAAGGTTCAAATTGTTTTGGAAGGGGCTCTTGTTCTTGTCTCCGTTCTCACTTGAACAGAGGTGTTGCCACGTCATCATCTTGGATAAGGTCACTTTTAATGGATAGCTAATTAGGAAACTTTGTGTTTGTTTTTTTTGGAATGAGTTAATGAGCATGATGTTATTTTGGTTTTATTCTTAGGAGAAATTATTTAAAATTTTTGCCCTCTTGAAAAGTGGCATTTTAAAAATTAATATTTAAAAAATTAGTTAATTAAAATGACATTTGTCATATTGAGATTTACCAATCTCATTACGAGATTAGACGAATTTTAGTCTGTGATCGGAGATTGGTAGATCTCAATATTAGGCTGGCTTTTGAGTGGTTCTTCTAGTGTGATGGCACTGGCCCCTAATATTAGAGGGACCCAATGTGTATGGTAATATATATATTTTGTTTCTTACTGCTGTAGTGTGTTCATTATTTTTTAAAAATTGAAGTTTAATGGGCCAACTTAAAGCCCACTAGGGTTATTTCCATTGGTTATAAAAATGTATGCAGTGAAGTGTTTTTATTAAAAAAACTTAAAAAAACCTAATAGCAGACCTACACAAACAATCGTCTAACGTGGCTGAGACAAAAATTACAGATTGATTATTTTGTTTTTGTGGTGATATGTAAGTACCGTACAATTTTTTTTTTATTGAAATCTTATTTACGATCAAGTATGTCATAAGAGAGACTCAATGGTTGACTTTGATTTCAATTGATTATGAAATTGTGGAAGACATTGATATCGAAAGTTTAATAGATGATTTTGCATCTAAATATTCAAGGAAAATATCACTTTTAAATGAAAGTTTGAATTGAATCGAATTGTATTATTTTATTGTTATTGTGTATTAATATATGTTTATAATTTTTCGTTTTAATTTTTTACAATTTTTTCATATTAAAGTTATATGCTAGAGGGCCCAAAAATACTTTTTGCATCGGGCCCTTATTTTCCTAGAAATGGCCCTGCTCAATATCATAAATGTCATTTTAAAAATATTCCAAAACTTATACTATTTTTTAAATTGCTCATAAAAAATATCATCGGTTAAAATTTCTCCTTTTAAAAATACTAGTCAAAACTTACATACAGTGTTTTATAAAATTTAAAAAATAGTCAATAATTATAAATAAATATATAAATATAATAATAATATTTAATTTTTACAGTTTGTTAATGGTAGGATATTTTACAAATATGCACACATGGATTAAAATTTTCAAATTATTTTAATGTAACCGAAACATGTTGAAAATGTAGAATAGCAAGTGTCTGAAATTCGTTAAAACCAATCGGCAGAGAAGTGTGATTTGTAATTTTACAAACTACACGAGTGTTTAAAACCACTTTTAATTCATAGAGATGTAATTTAAAAATTAGATAAATAACATTGGTGTGATTTACATATCCCTAATTAAATTGTAAACTTTATTTCCTAATTTAATTAAATACAAAACTAAATGCTACACTTAAAAAGATAAAAACCTATTATTTATTACTGCTTAAAAAGTGTGATAATTGAAGAATTTTTTTTGTAACGTCCCGTTATTTTGAGGTGAATTTTTATTTTATTTATGTAGTTAGATTTATTTTAGAATTAATAGTTTAGAACTTAGGAGCTTTATATTTTGAGACCCTTATTTTCCGTTTGTGTTATATTTTAATGTTTCGGGTCATTAATGATTATTAACGGGCCAATTAATAATCATTAATCACTTTTAGCTAGTTTATGTCCATAGTGTTGAACCTTACTTCGAGTGACGTTGGGGTTATGGGTTGGGAAATGGTTTGGTGGTGGTTAGAAACTTTGTTATGAGGAAAGGATGGTTGTGCGTACTTGAACCGCGATGCGAATGAAACGAGATATAACGAGGTTGCGATTGATATGTGGCAATGAAAGGTTTGATTATGTGATGGTGGGTATATCGGGGACCTAGGATGAAACCGGCCGGGTAGTCGATATACCAAGTGACTTGAGAGTATATCGGGAACCTAGGATGAAACAGGCCGGGTTGTCGATATACTATGTGATTGATGAAATATCGGGGACTTAGGATGAAACAGGCCGCGGTTGTCAATATACTTTGTGATTGATGAAATACCAGGGACCTAGGATGAAATAGACCGGGTTGTCGGTATATGATGTGAAATGTGGAAATATTGGGGACCTTGGATGAAACAGGTCGGGTTGTCAATATAACGAGTTTATGATGTTTCTAAATGAAGCGGGCATATGACATGAGTACTGTGATTAATAGTTGGTAAAGCAAATGAAATGTTACTTTCCTTATGCGTATGAGCTATTACCGTGTTGTGTTACTTGACTAGTTATTATTATATTATGTTTATCCGGAATCTTGAGTGAATTGTATGAATTGTTGATTGTGAGTTAAGATTTTGGGAGGAAATGAACGTGCTAGGCCTTGGACACAACTCCCGATTTGGAGTTTATTCATAGGACTACATGCTTCTACTTTACTCTCATTAGCATTTTTATGCTAATGTAGCTACATTTTAACTTTTCAGGTACTTTTAGAGGCTGAGGCCGTGGTAGAGGTGGTGGTGCCGCGTGAGCGTGGGACGTTGGCTCGGACTTGGACTACTTTTGGATATTTCTGGCATTCTATGAATGCTTGGACTCATTGCATTTTCAATTTACGTTTTCTACATATTTAGTACTTGTATTTTGAGCTCGAGAGAGCATTTACTATTTCATGATGTATTTGTCCATTTTAGGACTTGAACTAGGTAGGAATGCGCATTCCTTTAGTTTTTATCGCTTTCTATGTCTGTGAAACATGTACACAGGTTTTTGGCTAGTCCGAAATACAAACAGCACCACGCCGATTTTTCTTAAAAATCTAGACTTCCGCTTTTAACTCTGATTTAAATTATACATGATATTTTGGGTTTTTACATTTTTTGACAGTAATACCCTCCCACTATTAGTAAAAACTTTCACCTCAATTTAAATATTAAATATCAATTTATGTTACTGTAACGACCTGAAAATTTAAGTTATATATATATATATATATATATATATATATATCATTTGTTTTGTAATTGATTATTAAACACACTATATAATATTAATCATCCCAAATTAATATCTTATAGCTTATTTAATAACTTTTGAGTTAAGTAGGATTTAATTGATGGAGAAAATTAAAAATTAAAGTAGATTGCTTCTAAACTCTCTTGAAATGCATTGGGTCTTACTTAAGAGGAGAAAGAAAAGAAGGGGTATTTTTGCAAATAAAGGAAATTTCTATCTAAAAACCTATGACTCATCTCCTTCCCTTCACTTAGAAAAAAAAACACAACTTCTCCATTCTTCTTCTTCATTCTCGGACAAACCAAGAAACCAAGAGAAAAATAGGGTTTTCTCTCTCATTTCTCAACCGTTTTGAGTGATTTTCATTGCGTTGGTTCGGTATTAATATGAGAAATCTTTCCCCTAATGTTTGAAAGGGAAAATCTTGGTCTTAGAAGCTCGAAGAGCTAATTCTTTGTAAGGGTTTCTTGTTAGATTTGCATTATTTTTTATTGAAATCCCAAGTTCTAAATTGATTGAACTTGGAATTTATTTTCCATTTCACTTTACCCATAAACCCTAGATTCATCCCTAGCCAATTCGTTCTACAAAATTCACACCAAAAATTCCATTTTTGAAGCCCCCAAAAACCGTGAGCCCATGTGTCCCTTAAGGGGTGTTTGGTAGGGGGGTTAGGATAGGGTGGGGTGGGGTGGGCTACCTAAGCCTGAGTTGTGTTTGGTAGGGGGGTTATTGAAGCATGGGTTAAGGATTTAGATTATCCATGAATTTTGTAAAGTATTCCTGATGAATCAAATAATCCCATGGATTTAGTCCATTGGGTTTGCACAGTAGAATATAGGAATAATGAGGGGGTAATTAAACCCTCCCATCATAATAAAAATTGTAATAAAAAAATAAATAAAATTTTGATATTTTAATAAACGGTAAATTAATTGGTGGTTCAGATTTTATAATCTTATCTCCTTCTCTCTCACATATTTACACGTTTCACGATCTATCTCCCAAATGGGATCTTCCTCTTTCGATTCGTCTGGCATATATGGAGATATACTTCCCAATCTCTTCCATGATCCTCTTCAAATTTAATTTCAAGATGATGACAAAATTGGTACAATTCAAGGAAGATAATGGAATTCATCCCAAGAGTACTTTTTTTTATCAATTGGAATTCATTCAAGGAAGCAACTGATTTGACTGAGATAGGTTATGTCATCCGAGAAATACAAGATCTGGCAAGAAATTTACAAATTTCTGGGTTTTTTCACATAAATAGAAAAGGAAACAGACTAGCTCACATCTTGGCAAAGTATGCGGTGGCCTCTGATGCTACGAAGGTTTGGAGGAATTGTTTTCCTCGTTAACTTGAAGATATAGTCTGTTGTAACTTGTTTTTTTTGCATGTTTTGGTTCACTTAAAAAAAAAGAATAAATTTGATGATGATTGATCTGGTGAGTTCTTTTTAATTTATTTTCGTTGGATTTATCTGTACATTTGATTTCATTCCATTAATTCGCAATAAATTTCATTATCTACCTCTTCTTGTTGTTCAACAATTTCTCAGAATTTTTCTCTGTCTTTTCCTAACTTACTCTTGATTTTGATGGAACAAAATTTGAATCTGAGTGAGTATTATTAAAATTTATACCAACTCAAATCTCCATCAACCTGCTACATCTCTGCCTTTTCATTCTTTATTTTACACCTACTTCATTTTAACTACCAAACAATACTATTAATTGCTCCATCGTACACCAGTTAAGTTTTTTCATTATAAATTCCCACATATAGAATCTCCATTTCATGCTTCTCAAAATCAACTCTCAACTTTAAAGATGAAGCCTCCATTGTCATCTTCAACCTGATACGTATGCTTTTGCATAAATTTTAACAATTATGATTGTTTTTAACTTTTTCTATATACTTATTCAAGTTATCCTTATATATTATGATGGTTTTGTTTTTTTTTTGAGTTGTTGTAGTAGTTTGTTCAGTAATTAATTCGATAATTTGGATTTTTATCATTGTGTTGTTAACATTGGTCAATATTAAGATTACCCAATTGAGTTTAATTTTAAATAGAAATTTTTTACTATGTTATTTGTCTGTAAATTGAGTTTAGTTTTGAATAGAAACTCACCTAAACAATATAGAGCACAAAACCATTATCATGCATTGATTTTTTTTTTCCATTTTTGTTTGCTGTATGATTTTTTTTTTTTTTAAATTTTACTTGTGATACTTTTGGATAATCATATTTCTTTACAATTTATTACAGTTGGCCATCTATCATCCATTTCGGCTTTTGCTTCAATCACAACATCTGAGGTTTGGGTTCATTTCAAATTTGATAAATTGAAGCAGTTTTCTTTTATTTGAAAGAGATTAGGTTTTATCGACAATGTCTTTAGTGCTCAATTTTTTTTTGAAGATATCATAATATTCTTATGTTCAACATGAATATTATACACGTGATGAAATAATACTCTCAATCCTTGTATTATGTTACTTCAAAAAAAATCAATTTCTTTATTTGTTTTTCCGTATACAAAGTAATAATTGTCTTCCTTGATGCAGATATGGCTCCCCCCTCCCCCCTCTTTGAATGATAGAAAACAATTGATTGCAATTCTAGTATTTTATTAGACCAACAACTTGAGATGGATAATATTTTTATATGCATTACTAGGGGTTTTGATAGTTTATCGTAGAAGACAATCTCATAGAATAGCTTTCCAAAATTCCTTCAATCATCATATAATTAGACAATTGGACTTTTTCCGTCTAATTCATGCAAGTGATTTATCTTGTTATGAGAATACTAGAATGAATAAGAGGTGCTTTTCCATCTTGTGCTAGTTGTTGAAATCTATTGGAGATCTTAAGGGGTCCCAATATATGGACGTTGAGGAGATGGTGGCTATTTTCTTACACATCCTAGCTCATGATGTCAAAAATAGAGTTATAAGTAGGCACTTTGTTAGGTCGGGGGAGACCATTAGTTGAAACTTCAATTTAGTTCTTCACGCAATCCTTAAACCATATGAGATTCTACTGAAAAGACCAAATGAATTACTGACGATACCCATAATGGAAAGTGGAAGTGGTTTTAGGTCAGCATACTGGATATAGATTTCAATTATGACTTGTATAATTAAATTAAAAGTGAGTTGTTTTTTCTATCAAATGTAAACAGAATTGTTTAGGGGCATTAGATGGTATGTACATTAAAGTAAATGTGAGTGTCACCGATAGACCTATATACAGAACAAGGAAGGGGGGAGATTGCAACAAATGTTTTGGGAGTATGTTCTCGAGATGGACAATTTATCTACGTTTTACCAGGATAAGAAGGATCTGCTTCTGATTCAAGAGTTCTCAAAGATGCTATATCTAGACCTACTGGTTTAAAGGTCCCTAGGGGTAATATATATACTTCTAAAATTAACTAAAAAGTTCTTCTCATTTTATATTTCATATGATTGAATACCTTATGATGACAGGATATTATTACCATTGTGATGTTGGATCAAGGACGAAAATGTCGATTGTCGGCGACATGTCGAAAAAGAGAAGGCTCCGATACCGATATGGGGGGGACGTTTCGTTCTTACTTGGTATCGTCGATATATTAGCAAAATATCGAGATTGTCGTCGATAACATGGAATATCGGCGATTTTGCAGTGATTTTGGCAAGATGTCGATGACTCAACGAGGAAGAAAACCCATTTGCGAGCTGATTCTTGACTGGTTTCAGAGGAAATGGGGGAGAGAAGATAGAAGTCGTGGTTTTTTTTTTTTTTTTGAATTTGGGAAGCCTGTGCTAGTAAGTAGGTTATTATTACACTATTTAATTAGACATAAAGCTGTCAGAAAGTGGGTGGTTGAGGGTAGACTGAGTAAATAGTTTCATTATTATATTATTATTAAGTGTAATTACATAAATATCCTTTATTATATAACCTAATTTTGAAATTGAGATATATCCTTTAATTAAGAAAAGTAAAGTCTTGTTAGATAAATTAAATTAAAAAAAAATTGATTTAGACTTTTTATTAATTTGAGTAACGTGGATTAACTTTTATTGGTGACTTTTGATTCGATTTAAATTTGGTGGGCTCTTGACTTTGTTTAAGAAAAAATGAATTATTATGATGTTAATTATTAATTCTAATAGAATTTGAATTTAAAATAAATAAATAAACCCATCAAATCCCCCTTTCCCATTTACCCCAAAACCCATCAAGCCTCACCTTTCCCATTTACCCCAAAACCCATCCCCCCCTTCCTGTTTCCCCCAAAAACCCACGACAACCCCTCCCCTTTCCCCCCCATTATTGGTGCTTCATCCTTCTTCTTCCTCTTGTGAAGTTGTGGGTTTTTGTGGATTTGTTTTGGAAAGCCAATTACAAGCATTTTGGGCACCATTCCCATATACTTCCCTTGAAGATTTAAGGTAATCACTAAACCATTTTTCTTTCACTTTGAGTTCTTGTTTTTCCTCTTTTTCAAACCACCATTATTGAAGGCTCTAAGGTAAGTAATGAACTAAACCCATTATTTTTCCATATTTGAAAGTTCTTTTCTCCTTGCAAAAATCCTCATCCCCATGGATGAAAGCTTGAAATTTGGGGCTAAAAAATCAATCCAAAACCCTTCCTTGCCATTGATTTATCATCCCCTTAATCTTCCCATCAATAACAAAAAATACTCAAAATATACAAGATATGCTCCGACTCGATTTTACTGTTCATCTGAGTCGTGACCGAAATGTCAAACCTCCCCTTTCCCATTTACCCCAAAACTCATCATATCCCCTTTTCCAATTTACCCCAAAACCCATCAGAACCCCCCTTGCTATTTCCCCCAAAAACCCACGACAACCCTCCCCTTTTTCCCCCATTGTTGGTGCTTCATCCTTCTTCTTCCTCTTGTCAAGTTGTGGGTTTTTGTGGATCTGTTTTGGAAAGGCCATTACAAGCATTTTGGGCACCATTCCATGTACTTCCCTTGAAAATTTAAAGCTAGTCACTAAACCATTTTTCTTTCACTTTGAGTTCTTGTTTTTCCTCTCTTTCAAACCACCATTGTTGAAGGCTCTAAGGTAAGTAATGAACTAAACCCATTATTTTTCCATTTTTGAAAATTCTTTTTTCTTTGCCAAAATCCCCATCCCCATGGATGAAAGCTTGAAGTTTGGGGCTAAAAACATCAATCCAAAACCCCTCCTTGTCATAGATTTATCATCCCTTTAATCTTCCAATTAATAAAAAAAAATACTCAAAATATGTAAGATATGCTCCTACCTGAATTTACTGTTCATCCGAGTCGTGGCTGGAATGTCGAACCTCCCCTTCCTTTTTTTGTGTGGGCCGTAGACACCCCTTTCTTTTTCTCTTTTGGCCATACTTGTGTTATATATATATATGTATTTTAGCCTTGAATTTAACCACTCCATAAAGTCGTATTGTCCAATTCTGTCATATGGGTTTCCTTGGCCTTTAATGTTAGCTTTAATGTTAAGTAATAGATGTCTATATTAACAACTTTTGATTTTTGATTTTTTTGTTTTTTTAGCAATTGATTTTTTTGTTTTAGTACATACAAAAATACATATAAAAGCTTTTGGCTATCAATTTGGTTTTAATATATATATAATCCTTTTACTTGAATTTTCAATAAAATCACTCTAGTCTTTTTTTTTGGCTCAGGGTGTGTCGCGTCGTGTCGAGTATTTCTAGATATCACAATTTGGTATTTTAAATGAGTTTTAAATGTACATTTTGTAGGTGGTGATTGAACATTAATTCCAAAAATTTCACATAATTGCTGAAGTGAAATAGAGTTAAAAAGGGAAGTAAAGGGTGGTAAATGAAGGGGAAATTTGAGATAACCCCAATTCTTTAATTGGTGCATTGTTTAATTTTCATGTTTGATAATGTGTTTGATGTTTGATGTTTGATATTTAATATGTGCATATTTTAAAACTCCATAAAAATTTCACTTTAGCTAGTTGGTACTTCCATTCTGTTGGGAAGAGCATCTCATCGTTTTTGTTTGCATTTAGTTTTCGAAAACAAAAAGTGTCGTGCCCCATATGATTACAATCACTTTCTCTACGTTGGGCTGCTAGTAAGTATACTAGGTTATATTTGTGTTGTTATGTGATGATTGTTTTGGGATGAGATGTAAAATATAAAAGAATGAAGAATGATGGAAAGAAAGGATTCTCAATGTACCATACGGATTGCGAGACGTTATGGTAACATTGAAAAATCTGGCATGTGTTGTCAAGAATGAAATGAGAAATGCATGTGGTTGAGAATGTAGGATTTATAGCTCTTTCTTGTCGCTACGATCGAAGGGCGAAGTTATGGTCCCTGGATAAAGTGAGGCTATGGATGTGTACCAAACTAGGATGTGTTCCGTTCACTAACAAGATCCTAGGCTAGATAAGCCAAAAACTTGCTTTATGTTATTATTGGGGCCACAATTTAGGATGTGTTGTTATTTTGATAGACCCAAGCAAGAAAGAATACAAACACTGCATTCCATTGTTTTTGCTTGATTGAAGTTGCTTCAACGGTGAGGTGACATTTTTGTATAAAAACTTAAAGATAAGAATTAAAAGAAGAAAGGTTAATACAAGTTTTACTTTTTTCAAGTAAAGATTGTCCTTGTTTACATGTTTTCTTTCATTTAACATTCCTTTCTCACTTAGATAGTATAGCTAATGGTCTTATTACTAAAAACATTTTAGGAATTGGTCGGGGGGGAGGACTTGGCCTTGATGATTTATGGCGAGGCGAGATGATGGACCATTACACCCTTGTTTAGGATGTCTAATTATTTTTAGACCTTTTGTTTCCATTATATTTCATGTATGTTTGTAAACCTTTAAAACTTTTGAGATATTTCTGTTATGGTTTTGGTTAATGTGTTTATTAAACTCTTCGAATTCCAGAATTCTTTTGAAATGAATTTAAAGATGCATTATTCAGGATTTTGTCTTCCGCTGCTTTACGATGCTTTACTATGGATTAGGGTCGAGTCGTCACATAAGGCAAGTAAGTAACAACTATTTAGAGAAGATAAATCTAAGGAGAAAAGCTGGAAATCTAAAGAACTTTAATTAATAATATGAAAAATACTATAAAACAGAGTATAAGAATTTATCCTACTTCTACTCGTACATTACGAAAATGGTGGAAGTTGCCTTCAAGATGATCTTCTTTCAAGGTCAAAAACCATTTTCCTCCAAGCTTCTCTTATAAGAAATCAATGGGTTCTTATATACCATGAGAGACTCTGTTTCTAGGGCTAAAAAACGCAAAAAATGGATCTGGATTTCGGGCAAAAAAGACAAAATTGGGCTCATTAAATAAGCTAGCAGTTTGACTTTTCATTGTTTCAGACCCTGGGGCAAGAAATCTTTATGCCTTGGCATATAAAGATGCTTCAAACTTGAAACAAAACAAATTTTTTTTAATTGATTTATCTTCGTTTGGTTGTTCCAAAACTTCTCCAATCAGCTCCAAAACATTCATTAGACCTATTAAAGCAACATGTTTAAACTCAATTTACCATAAAAAAGGAAATTAAATCTCAAAACCTATAAAAAAAAGTCCTAAAAATAAATTAAACTAGCCTAAAATCTATTCATTACTCATCTATTCTCTTGAAATATTAACAAGATAAGGACATTGTAACTCTACTTTCATAGAGTTATCACACCTCTAAACTTGAATCATTGCTCGTCCTTGAGTAATGCTCCTAAAAACAACGAATAAAATAAAAGACTCAACTATACAAGACTCTTGGTTGGTTTTGGTTAAGGATCTCCTATCATAGACTTCTTCAAGCTCCCAAAACAGATTTAGAGTTAGTCAACCACACAAAGGGTATTAGGATCTCAAAGTGTGTGTGCGCATCTCAACTTGAGTGACCCTTTTCAATTCTCAACCAACTAACTAGGAAAATATCCTAAAGTTCTTTCTCCTAAGGTCCAACTTTCTCAACTCACATCCTCTTCTTTAAATTACCAAGCACAAAAAGCTTAACTTTTATTTACTTTACTCTATACTAGGGTTTCAAATAAAGATTTTTTCCTTTGGTCCACTAAGGAAAGAGAATTCTTGCCAACTAGTCTCATACTTAAGTAAGTAGCTTTCAAGTTTCAATAATGGTTGATTGAGCTTGCTTAAGGGCTTCTAAAGTCGAGGAAATGTGGAAGAGACACTCAAAGTACCATTAACTTACGTCTAAACCCACTCTAAGAACATTGAAAAAGTCAATACTATAATCTAGGATCCTCTTAACCAACCAACCGACTAAGACACTTTAAAATTTTGCTTCATTATATATATATAATTAGGGGATTGCATCTTTCTTATAGTTAGGGGTGAACACGGTTCGGTTTGGTTCGGTTTGTCATAATTATCGAACCGAACCGAACATATCGGTTTTGATAAAAAGGGATCCAAACCGTCCAATAAAAAATAGAAATCCGATTCTTGAACCGAACCAATGGTTCGGTTTATATTGGTTCGGTTTTTCGGTTTTGTGAAACAAAATTTAAACAAACAAACATAGATAAAATAGATGAAAATATTAAAATATTCAAACTTTTGTCTACTAAAATTAAGGTTAAAGAAACAAAGGGGAAGGAAGCTACAAGATTGAGGGGTGAATTTGCAAAGTGAATCGAGGGATTGAAGGTTTTTTTTAATTATTCATTAAGGTTGCATAGTGACCAAGGAAGAAGATGTAAAAAAAACTATTATACTTATGATTTTTTATGATTATCTATATATATGGTTCGGTTGGGTTTTATTCGGTTTTTCAATATAAAAACCGAACCAAAACCGATCTATACGGTTTTTTACAATTGCAAACCAAAAGAACCATTGGTTCAAATATTTAAGTCAAAAACCGATCGGTTTGGTTCGGTTTGTCAGTTTTTCGGTTTTGTTGCACACCCCTACTTATAGTTGGGAACGTAATTACACAATATTGGAATTCACTCTTTTCCTTATTGGAAAATAGATAAGTAGTTCCCTTATGGACTGATTCGGGTGCTTGAATAGCAGAGCCCTATATTCCTTTGATCAAGGAAAAAACAAAGACGCATAATGGAGATTATGTAAGGTTGTTCGTGAACAAGATGTATCATGGAGGTTAATAAGGTAGAATTACCTAGCCATGGATACAAATATGTGAAGGATCAAAGTGTGGTTAATGATTTTAGCCAATGGACATAACAATATCTATAGTACTTAAAGGGATTGTTTTACTAAATTAGAAGAATTTTATTTAGTAAACAAATTAACATTTAACTAAGGATCTATTAACATCATGCAACTGTGATTAAACCTTCAACTGAAACTTTAAGCCTTTTTGAAAAACAATAACTTTTACTTACATTAAGTAAATTATGGAGAATTGGTTAGAGGTTTCTTTACAACATCAAACCCTTCAACACCAGATCTTCTACGCTATATGCCGATTCAACAAGCAAAACCCGATTGTGGGATCAAACTTTAGAAGAAATTAGGAAGAAGAAAAAGAATTTTTCTTCCTAAAAATAGGGAAAAAATCGGCAAACACTTGGGGAGAGGAGGAGAGAAAATTTAAATTTCTTAGGAATTGAGTTGTGAGATTTATGAATGACCCAAGCCTCCTATTTATAGGCAAATGGAAAATCTAATTACATTAGGAAAGTTCCATGGAGATAAAGATAAAAGAAAAAAATAATTTCTCTTTCCTTTATCTTAGTATTTTCGAAAATACCATAGGTAAATAGGAAAATATTTTATTTTATTTTATTTGATTTATCTCAGGTAAATAAATCTATGTAATTATTTTAGGGTATAATTTAAATAATTATCTTCCTAAAATTACATATATGTGGCCGAAAATTACTATTAATATTAATTAATAAATCAAATTTATTTAATTAATTATTTTGGTCATTTTCACTTGTCATTAATCCAATTGAGCATAAATTTATCTCTTTAATAAAATAAGTCCAATTTAATTAATTATAAACTTTAATATTAATTTATTTATTAATTACCATTTAAATAAAATATTTTATTTAAATAATTAATAATATTAGTCTCCCAACTAAATATCATCAAATAATATTTAATTATTAATTTCCATTTAAATAATATTCATTATTTAAACATAATTCTAATTGATAATATTTTATTAATAATACTAATTTAATTATTAATTTTCATTTAAATAAAATTAATTATTTAAACGATTAATAATTACCAATTAATTTCAAATTATTAATTACCATTTAAATATACTCAATATTTAAACAATTAATAATATTTAATTAACAATATTACATTATTAATTTCCTGTTTAAATAAACTCATTATTTAAACAATTTGTAATGTTTATATTAATTACCATTTAAACAATTAATACTGCCTATTTAAGTAACTTATCTTACTTAAATTATATTCATTTCTTCAAGTGATTTCATGACTACGATATTTGGGCTAGCATAGGGACTAATGGCCTTGTAGATCATGAGATTAATAATGAGTCAATTAAGTGATTAACCCATAATCAGTTAATTACTTATTATCTAACTGTGAATAATTCCACTATATATTCATAGCTGAACTCCTCTTATTATAGATGAGTTATGTCCATTTAATTTATTTTTTTATTTATTGATATATCCTTCACGTGGAACCTTCATAATTATTAGGGGTGAACAAATCCAAACCAAACCAATTGTCCAAACTAAACCAAACCAAACCAAACTGGTTTGGTTCGGTTTTTAAACCTTCATTTACCCAAACCAATCCAAACCAATTTAATAACGGTTTGGTTCAGTTTGATAAATTTTTTCAACGATACAAACCAAACCAAACCTATACATAATATAAGTTATTTTTGAATTCTTAAATATCAATAAAACTTAATAAAATGAAAAAATAGGAAGAATCTTTAACATCATATGTGTTTTGGTTGTATAATTATAACAAGATTTTATAAATTTGTTATGTTTGTATTTGTAATTGGTGTTTTATTGAACTTTTAGATGAATTGAAATTACTCCCATAATTTTTGAAGTTATTTTTTGCTGCAATTTAAGTATTTATGAATAATTGAGAAAAACAAAAAATGTAAGAACCAAACCGATCCAAACCAAACCATTTTAGTTTGGTCTGGTTTAGTTTCTTCATGTTGAATGGTTTGGTTCGGTTCATATAATTTAAAAAGAAAATCCAACCGGATCTGAAATTTTAGCAAAATCCAAACCAAACCAATCCAATGTTCACCCCTAATAATTATAGGCGGATTATGTTTACTGTTTTGCCTATGTAATTACCGCTTTATCCTCGTGTTCCCGCAGATTCTCCAATGAACATTATCTGTAGTCGAACTAGAGATAAAATACTTTATTGATCAATAGAAGTCGTGGAGCCACTTGTTCATGTCTCGAATCAATACATCAAGAGAGTTTTCTAAAGTTCCTAAAATGTTTAGATATCACACTGATACCGTTAATTTATAGGAAAGTTATAAATTCCATCTCATGTAAATGTGTTCCCAACTACTATCTCGTTATGTTCCCAAAACATGATTGTATTGAGCGTTCATATCAGATCGCTCTTAACCATGTGAATCAAAGAACATAACTACATAATAGGACTCCATATTTCACTGAAGATTGAGATCAGTACTAATGAGAAATTTGATCAAATATTGTGATCCTGTCTTATTCAGTCAACATTACATATGATACTTCCATTTCATGTCACTCATATGAATGATCAGGATTAGATCATTTGTCTAATGTAACCAGGATAAGGTTCCCAAACGTTATCCATTTACTGTAAACACTTTAAGCTACTCATCTCGACTTTAATTCTCTCGTATGACTCATATACTTAGTCGTGATTTCATAAGAGTAACTTACGGTTTTACTATTTGAATGTTTGATATTAATATATTTACATATATTCCTAATATCGTTCATTGAATCAGTATAGATAATAGAGAGAACTTATGTTTATATATTTAATTTATTCGAAATAAATTATTTTTATTAAATAATAACAAGTTCTAGGACACCATTCGTAATGGTACTAAGAGTGCAACTCTCGATATTTAGTGGAATTATCTAGGAGTAAATGAATAAGAATTAATTGGCTAAAAGCAGTTTTAATAAAAGGTAATTCTAGATGGAGCTTAGTCCTATAGGTCCATTAAGTCCTCCGAACTAACACATGTAATTGAGAACATAAATTAATATGGATTAATTTATTTAGAAAAATGGTTTCAAGTAATTAATTTGAAGTTGTCAAATTAATTTAAGGAAAATACAAATAGAGGAGTCTTTTTTATTAATTAAAAGAAATTAAATAGAGGAGTCTATTTAATTATTTAATTAATGGTGAAATTAAATTGAGGAGTCTATTAAATAGAGGAGTCTATTAAATAGAGGAGTCTATTAAATAGAAGAGTCTATTTAGTTATTTTAATAGAGAGATTAGATAGAAGAGTCTATTTAATAAACTTAATTTTGTAGCTGTCCAAAATTAATAGGAGATTAAATAGACGAGTCTGTTTAATTATTTAATTTGAAGTTGTCAATTTAAAGAAGAATTAAATAAATAAAATGAGTTTTTTTTTATTTAAATATTTAATGGAATTGTTCTATTAAATAAAAGGAAAAATAAAATGCCCAATATTGTCATGGAGATGACACATGGGCGTATGACCCCACCAAATTGGTTTACTAATTTTACGCATTTTATTTAATTTAAAATATATGGAATATCTTAATTTAAATGAATATGATTAATTTAAATAAGTAGATATGGAATAATTAATTTAAATTAATTTGGATTAATTTAAATTGTGATATGAGAATATCTTATTATGGAATAAGATATTATATCTTAATTATTCAAAATATATTTTAGAATATCTTTATTTAATTATTTGATAATTAAAAGATATTCAAAGATTTTATGAGGCCTTAGTTATCAAAAGAAAGGTTCAGAAAACTCCCCCTCCCTCTCTTTGCCGCCGGCCTCCCCCTAGTGGTCAAAGGGGAAATTTTTCTTCCCCCTTCCTTTTTTCAAAGAGGATAGTGCCCACGCACCGATTCTCTTTTGTGCTTAGTGAGGAAGATCTTTTTTATGGTTCTAGGATCGTAACCAAGATAGACAAGAGCCAGACACTTCTCTACAAGGGTTAGTATTCTTTTATGCATTGTTTTTAGAATTATATTATACTGCAAGGAAAGATCCTTGGGAATTCCGCTTGATAACTCTTTTATAGAGGCCTCAATCCCATCAAATGGAACTTACATGATAGATAGTACAAAAGATCACATGCCTATAGAGTTGTTAAGTTCGTCAACATTTACACGTGTTTGATTGATCTTGTTTGTAACGATCATCGTCAAGCTAGTGTGGAGATCATAACTGAATTTATCAAAGAATTTTACCCCCTGTATGTGAAAAAGTTTCAAGACCCTTTGATATTGTTGAGTTGATAAGGGCAAATTAAGGAATTTATATTAGCTATGCCTTGGCTTTGAAAGCTAAGGATATTGCTATGGATAATTTGTAAGGATTGAGGCCTCTAAAAGAGTTCTCAAACGGAAGTCCCAAGGATCTTTCATTGCAGTATAATATTAACAAAATTCTAAATGCACCCTTGTCGAGAAGTGTCTAGCTTTTCCTCGTTCTTTGATGGTTACGATCCTGGGACCACTAAAAAGATCTTCCTCACTAAGCACAAAAGAGAATCGGTGCGTGGGCACTATCATCTTTGGAAAAAGGAAGAGGGAAGAAAAAACTTCTTCCCTATACCCTAGGGGCGGCGGTGGCTTCAAGTAGCGGCTTCATCTCCATTACATCCATTCTCAAATCATCTAATCTTTTTTCTATTAATCCTTTGGATGTAGTACTGTCGATACCCTTTTTATTCCTTTAAGACGTTTTCGCATTTTTCTCATATGAAATTCTTTCATCATCTCTCTCAATTAACATCTCTCTTTCTATACTTGAGTTATTAACTTCATACATCTTCTCTTACCTTTCACAAATTGTTTCATATATGATGATCTTTTCTCATTTTCAAACGCAACAATTGGTACCAAATGTATCTGTACAGTATGTACATTAATAAGATTATTTAATAAAAAATGAAACAGGCAATATTAATGGTTTAGATAGCATTCTTACCTTGTCATTGAAGATCTCACATTCCAACTTATTATTCTTAACCATTTTCACATTGTCCCAGTTCATGAGTCTTGTTGTTCCTCGTCTTATTCTTTTCAGATAACGATTGTTGTCTTATAGCTTCGGTATAATCTCGCATGCCCAGTATATTAGTGCAAAGTAGAAATAACAACGAAAGACGACTCTCTACTAAGAAGTGATCGTTGTACACTCCCTAACAACAACTCAAACCCAATATGTCCCCAAGAATATTCTTCAAACATATCCTTTTTTATACTAGCATTAGGTGCAATCATCAATTCTATTTATTGGCTGCTTAGCCAAGATTACAAACTCAATTACCAGTAACTTTAGAAGCTTTAACACCATATCGTCGTCTGAACACTACAAAAAACTGTCAAAATACGACCAGAAATTTACGACCAAAAAAAAATGGTGGTTTTTTGGTGACCACCTGGTCACTTTCTTTGAAGGTTGACTCTAAGTGACCATCTGGTCACTTTTTTTGCGACCAGATTGCGACTAAAAGCAGAAGTAGTCATAAAAATGGCGCGAAATTATGGCGCGAAAGAAGCGACCAATTGGTCACCTAAAAAAACGACCAGCTGGTCGCATTTTTGTGACTAAAATATGCCTTGGTAGCAAAAAATGGCGCGTAATTTTGGAGGAAAAAAAGCTACCAAGTGGTCACAATTAAAAGTGACTACCTGGTCGTAATTTTTGTGACATTTATTAAGCAGTGGTAGCTTAAAATTGGAGGGAAAAAAGCTACCACGTGGTCACAATTAAAAGTGACTAACTGGTCGCAATTTTTGTGACCTTTATTGAGCAGTGGTAGCTTAAAATTTTGGCGGGAATTAAGCTACCACGTGGTCACATTAAGAAGTGACCGGATGGTCGCAAATTCTGTGATTTTATGTGACCAATAATTTATAAAAAATTTGGTGGGATAAAAGCTACCAACTGGTCACCAAAAAAGTGACCATGTGGTCGTAAATTCTGACTTGATGTAACTCTGGGCAGTGAGGAAAATGGCTGGAAATTTTGACGGGAAAATGCGACCAGATGGTGGCAAAAATACTACCATCTGGTCGCAAATGAGCAGAGGAGTCCATTATAAAATCCCTCCACCTATTGTTTATTAGCATTAAGAAAAAATAAAATGAGAGAGTGGATGTATGTTCGTTTGATAGACGGGTATTTGAACGATGAGTTCGTGGCCGGGGTTGAACAGTTTGTTGAGTTTTGCATGACAACTGTCTATTATGAAAAGTATGGTGGAAAGCTACGTTGCCCGTGCAGAAAATGCGACAATAGGAGAATCATACCGGTTACAGAGTTGAAGGTGCATCTTTATAGTCGAGGGTTTGTGCAGAATTATTATCACTGGGTGTTTCAAGGGAAACACAGGAAATGTTCGACGCTGCATTACAAGAATCGAGACGATACGAAGGTAGCAGCTCGAATGTAGAGGTTGTTGACGAAGAACGGAATGATGAACAACAGTATAGTCAGATGCAGCAAATGATACTTAATGGTGCGGGGTATGGGGGAATGAAAATTTTCGTGAAACTTTAAACGTAGACGAAGATGAACGGGTTGTAGAAGAGGAAATGAATCCGGATGCACGAGATGCTAAAGACAGCCAGCCGACCATTGTACGATGGGTGTGAGGTAAGTCAACTTGCTGCTGCTACAGAACTTTTAAATATAACGGCGTCGTACAACATACCCGGTAGAGGATTTGATGCGATTGCATCGTGGTTTCGTCGATGCGCTCCAGGAAGAAAATAATATACCCCACGGTTTATGCGACACGAAAAAGCTAGTGGAGGGACTTGGATTACCCGTGGAGAAAATAGATTCCTGTCAAAACGGATGCATGATTTACTGGGATGTGGATGAGGACCGATCATTGCAAATTCTGTTTTCTTCCAAGATACAAACAAGGGAAACGCGCACTGATTCCGAACGCCCGCATGTTCTATTTATCACGCGACCCCACGTCTGCAGCGGTTGTATGCATCGGATGTGACACCTCGCATATGAGATGGCATCACGAGCATTCACAGGATGAAGGTGTTATGAGACATCCCTCAATCTTGCGGCATGGAAGCATTTAAATAATTGTCATCCAGTTTTGCACAAGATCCGAGAAACGCCGATTGGGCTTATGCACGATGGCTTCAACCCGTTCGGGGCATCCAGGGCACAATATTCAGCTGGCGATCATGGTAACCCCGTATAACTTGCCTCCCTCGATGTGCATGCGAGAGCCGGTGATTTTTCTAACAGTGATCGTACCTGGGCCGAAAAGTCTAAAACAGAAACTGGATGTGTATTTGCAACCACTTGTTGTAGAGTTGAAAAGGTTGTGGACTGACGGTGTTATGACGTACAACATTTCGAAGAAACAAATTTTTTTGATGCGCGCCGCGTTAATCTGGACGATCAGTGACTTCCCTGCGTATTCAATGTTGTCAGGTATGTTGATCTTTAATTGCTTTCATATACATTTTTGAGTCTGTGTTTAGCTTTTGTTATTGTTTTCCTTAGTCAGTGTAGTTAATTGTGTGAACCTTAATTTCCTCCTCTTAAAGGATGGAGTACGGCGGGGACATACGCATGTGCACATTGCATGCTAGACACAGATGCATTTTATCTCAGAAACGGTCGGAAAACTTGTTGGTTTGACTATCACCGTCGATTTTTGCCGTTGAATCACACTTTTCGTTCAAACGGCAGTGACTGGAAGAAGGGTCGACGAGTAAGAAAACAAACCCCCCTACCATGTATAGTGGAAGACAGATTCTTCATGGTATAGATGCTATAGGGATGCAGAAGATTACAGTGGAAGGTGTAGAGAGTGCAAACAATGCGGCTGGGAAAAACACAGGTTGGAAGAAAAAGAGTATTTTTTGGGATCTACCGTATTGGGAAGATCTACTGATTAGACACAATCTTGATGTAATGCATATCGAGAAGAATTTCTTCGACAACATTTTCAATACGATTTTGAACGTTCCGGGAAAAACGAAGGACAATCTAAAGGCACGTTACGATATACGAGAGATATGTCACCGTCCTGAGTTGGAGCCTGACGACAAAGATAATTACGCAAAAGCAAAGTACATGTTGACGACGGATGAAAAGAAAACATTATTTGAGTGGATCAAATCCATCAAATTCCTGGACGGATACGTTTCGAATTTGAGTCGATGTATAGACAGTAAAAAACATATCATGTTCGGGATGAAAAGCCACGACTGTCATATATTCATGTAATGATTGATGCCCGTCGCGTTCAGACCGTTCCTAGAGAATAGACATTGGGAGCCGCTTGCCCAGTTGAGTGTTTTTTTCAGGGACTTGACATGTACAGAGCTGACGGAAGCTACTATCGCTTCAATGAGTTCAGAGATCGCCGTTATTATTTGTAAGTTGGAGCGAATGTTCCCACCTGGCTTTTTTGACTCCATGGAACATCTTCCAGTGCATCTTCCATACAAGGCATTCTTAGGGGGTCCCGTACATTACCTGGATGTACCCATTTGAAAGGTAAGCACGATTATTTTGTAATGTACGCGTATAAATCAAGACAGTGATCATCGAATGTAAATTATGTTTTGTACCCACAGTACTTACGTCGGTTGAAAAAGATGGTTGGAAATAGATCACGAGTAGAAGGATCTATCCTAGTGCGTGCACGACGCAAAGAGACTACCACATTTTGTTCATACTACTTTGATCAACACATTGCGAGTAGTTTCGACCGTGAAACGAAACATTGTCGAAAATTTACTTGAAGGTGTTGACATGAACGACTTGCCGATTTTTACCGAACCTGGCATGACAGTTGGAAGATCGGTGCGTAGGCGATTGATCGATTCCGAGTATCACGTAATACGACATACGTGTTATGCAACGCGCAGAGATCGAGCCTTACATAGAGTGAGTTTGTAACTTAACATTATTTCATCGCATAAACAATTACAAACTATTTGCTAACTATTTTTGTAACATACGGATTATTTCTAAACGTATACGTTCGAATGACACGAGTTGGTCTTACAACGCCGAGGAGGGGTCAATAATCGACAAAGAGTTTCGTTCTTGGTTCGGTGCATACGTGAGTTATTTTAAATTGTCAAAAAACCGTTGCATTATGTTGAAACAATTACTATCTTCCTAACATTCCTGTATGTGGACAATGACACAAGTTGACTCCCCTACATTACCTGGTGGATGATCCTCACATCATTTCTTTGGAAAAGGGACCTGGACGGATAGCAAGGTCGTATGGTGGATACGTCGTGCAGATTTACAAATTTCAAACGAAGGCGCATTCGGTGAAGCAGGGCAACAAACAACAATGCTGTTTGCATAAAAGGTCACGTGTTCAAGACAAACGAAGACGATTACTTGAGTAATCGATGAGATTCTTGAGATTCAATACGCAAGTTCGACGCTAAAACGCATTGTTCCGCTCAATCGCACTTGGTTCGAGACAACCAGGACGAGGCGAGTCCGTAAGATTGATCATTTACAAATCGTTGAGGTAAACAAGTCTAAGCATATGCGCACCGATATAGGTTTGTCCTGGCTTCACAAGCGATTCAAGTTTATTACCTGAACTATCCGATTAATAGACGAGATCCTGGCCAGTTGGTTAGTTGTTTGTAAAGTTAAACCACGCCAGGTAGAAGAAAACTTGTCCGAGAAAGACGACCATGCAGAGGAAGCTGTTGCTTTTCAAGAATATGAGATAAGATCTCATGCAATCGACGATGGTCAGAATGCAAGTACTGTTCGTCCTTTGAACGATGGAACGATAACATTGTATGATGATGATGATACAAATGCTGAATTTATTCGAGACGATGAATCTGATGAAGAAACAGAAGAAGAAGAAGAAGAAGAAGAAGAAGAAGAAGAAGAAGACTTTATGTGACGGACTTCTTGGAGACGATGATGAATGAGATATTTCGTTAACTTGATTATTCAATGTGTGTCTGTTTATTAATTAAAACTATTTCTTTTAAGGAATGATTAAAATATATATATATATATATATATATATATATATATATATATATATATATATATTGATATTTGCGACCACATGGTCAAATATTTGGACAGAATCATCATCATCTTCATATTCAATATGCTCACTTTTAAGCATCACTTTCTTTTCCTTGATTGGATATTGGATTTTAGAAGCACTATGATCAAATATAACAACATGGAAACAAGAGTTCCCTTCATATCTAAATATCAGAAAGTAACCCAATTTAACAGAGTAAAACTCCACAAAGTAACCCAATTAAAATATATATATATATATATATATATATATATATATATATATTAATATTTGCGACCCCTGTCGCAATTTCACACAAAAAGTGACCACATGGTAGTAATTTTGAAGGGAAAGGCGACCAAATGGTCGCATTTTTGGAAAAGTATAATTATATTTTAAAAAAAAATATAAGTGAAATTGCGACCATATGGTCGCAAATATGAGCGGTAAATTTAAATTTTCATGAAATTTATGGCGGTGAATTTAAAGATTACGACCATCTGGTCGCAATATTTGGCGGTGAATTTCATTATTGTGACCAGATGGTTGCAATTATTGATGGGACTCGTGATATGACAGCTGTTCTGGATCATGGCAAAGTGTCGACCAGATGGTCGCTTTTCCAAGAAATGCTACCATATGGTCGCAAATATCTCAAGAAATGCGACCATTTGGTCATATTTTCCTCAGCACGCGTGACCTTTCGTTTCTGGTCATGATTACATATTTGCGACCATTTGGTCGCAAAATCTGATTTAAAATCAGATCCCTTTTCCTTTCCCCCGTTTCTTTTCTTCCTTTCTCTTTTTCTTTCTCCCTTTTCTTTCTTTTCTCTCTTTCCCCCGTTCCGTTCCCTGTTCTTTTTTCCCCGTTCCTACTCTAAACCTAAACACCCTAAACCTCCAATCCCGGTTTATATTACGAGGTTAGTTTCGTATCCGTTTTAAGTTATTTTTAGTTAGTTTTAGTTTAAGTTTATGTTTAAATTTAATTAGTTTAGTTTAATGTTGTTAATTTCATTAATTTTAGTTTAATTAATGTAATTTAGTTTAATTAAGTACTTAGTTTACTTAAGGTTAATCAATCTAATTTCGTTTACTTTAATTAATTGATACATTTTAGTTCAATCAATCTAATTTTAATTTAGTTTAATTTAATTAATTTGTTTAGTTAAGTTTAGTTTTTATTAATTAATGTTAGTTTAATTTAATTAATTTGTTTAGTTAAGTTTAGTTTTTATTAATTAATGTTAGTTAAATTTAATTAATTTTAGTTAAATTTAATCTAATAGTTGAAATCTTCATTACTTAGTTTACTTTAATTAATTTCTTAGTTTAGTTTATTTTAGTTTTAATTAATTAATGTTAGTTTAATTTAATTAATTTTAGTTCAATTAATCTAATTTATTTTAATTCTTCATTACTTAATTTAGTTTAATTTAATTAATTTTAATTCAATTAATCTAATTTTAATTTACTTTAATTAAAATTAATTAATTAGTTTATTTTAAATTATTTACTTAATTTATGTTAGTTTAATTTACATTATTTAATCAATTTAATTTACATTATTTCATTAATTAATTAATTTAATTTATTTCAATATTTTACTTACGTAATTAGTATTAAATTAGTTTAGTTTGGTTGTAGGATTATGACCAGGCGGACGACGTCCTCCCCCGGGCGAGGCACGAGCCTGACGACGCGGGTGACGAGGCGTCTCCGCAGACGCCCTCGCCACGCCCGCACGATGCGGACTGACTACGAGAGGAGTTGGACATCCTCTTCGATTCACGACGAGGACTTGCCGCCACGCTCGATGATGCGATCCCCGAGACCGAGTCCTGTGACACCACGATTGCCGCAGGACTCCCTGGCCACGACTCCGGCTTAGCATCAGGTCCGCATCAGGGTATGCGTCCTGGTTCCGTGTCCTGGTGCATCGGGTCGGATCCACTGGCCCTCTACTTCATGCAAGCGATGTCTCGGGCACGGACTCTACCCTTCGATTGAAGGGGATACGTAAGTAATTTTGTTTATTATTTTAATTACTTAATTTTTAAACCTTTAAACTTTTTTCAAAGTGTTTTTTTTCCAGTTAACTAATAGTTTCTAATAGCACAATAATTTTTATGATTTTGCAGAGTACAGCCGCATACAACCGTTTCAAAACGGTTACGATATTTCTAAATTTGTTATTTTCACCCATTTTTCCTCTGATATTTTGTTTTTATATCCGTTTTATTTAAAAAAAATGTCTATTTTCGTACCTAAAGATACAAAAATTATGAAAAACACAATTTCAGTATAGAAATAATGTAAGAATCTTACAAAAAGTGGTTCATCAAAATCACTGAACATTTACAAGAATCTGTGACTTGAAAATAAATGTACAGTAAAGTAAAAATGTATGAATAGGAAATAAAATAAAATGAGAACGAATAAAAACTTATCAAGTATAGTATATAAAAATATAAGAAAAATATGCAAAGTTATGAAGAAAGCAATTACTGTACAAACATGAATTGCATTTTAAATATTCTTTCCATCAAAATTAATGTTAAAGTTCAAACTTTATAAAAAAAAAGTTTAGCATCTTCTACATCTAAACCTCTATTTTTAGAAATGATTATGTACAGAAAAGTTATTTATTTGCTATTAATACATAAATCTTTCGTTTAATCGTAATATAAACAAGAAAGATTGTACCTTTAAAGTCACCCATATTTTTCCAGATTTTAAAATCATGTTTGGGGTTTCTCTGAGATTTGTTATTCTTAATTAATATATACTACCAGAAAATAGCATGCATTACAAAATCTATGATTTCTTACCTAGGATCTCTATTATTTTTCTTCTCCAGAATCTTCGAAAGTCTGTCAATGGTGTTTCTTCCTCAAACACTTGCTCTTTATTTTCTTTTGAGACGTCTGACCTAACGTTCTGCCTCCCTTTTGTTTTTTTTAAATTAAATTCAGATATTAATGTTACCGCCCAAATGAAGGGACAAAATAGAAAAATCTCATATTTTGAGGTAAAACTGAGTTTTAAACCAACAAAGACAAACCTTATGTAGACATGATATTGGGTAAAGTACCTTTTTGGTCCCTTAGATTTGGAGGTCATGTCTATTCGGTCTGCACATTTTCAATTTGTGTCTAAGTGGTCCCTCAGTTTTGGATGTTGTGTCTATTTGGTCTCTGCATTTTCAATTTGTGTCTAAGTTGTCCTTGAGTTTTGGATATTGTATCTATTTGATCCCTGGATTTTCAACAATTATTATAAATAAGCTTAATTGGTCCTTTATTTAATATATTCATTAACTCCTTAACAGAATGTAGACTTAACGCCAACATAACATATCTAATTTGTCAAAATAAGGATATGAGATTAAATATTATTTCAAATCTTTCATCAATTCAAACCTAAGATTTGAAATAATAATTAATGTAATGTTAGCGTTAAGTCATATTCCGTAAAAGAGTTAACAAAATAAGGAACAATTGAACTTCCAAGGATCATTTAGACACAAATTAAAAACTGAAAGACCAAATAGACACAATATCCAAAACTACCACTTACACACAAATTGAAAATACATAGACCAAATAGATATAATATTCAAAACTGATGGAGCATTTAAACACGAATTGAAAACGCGAGAACCAAATAGATATGAGGCTAGTTTGGTATTGCTGTAGCTTTTGAAATAATTGCTGTCAGCTGTGCTATTGAAAAAATCAGTTGTATCATGAATCAAATTTGTGTTTGGTAAATTTAACTTATGCAGAAAATTTATGTTCGGTAAATTCAGCTTCTAAAAGTGCTGTTAGATATATAATTAGTTAAGTTGTGTTCTTTTAAATTATTTTTTTTACCTATTTTTATAATGATGTTAATTTTAATAATATTTAAATTTTCTAAATTTTAATTTAAACATAATATATATTTTTAATAATTAAAATTTTTTTTTTGTAGATATAAGTTGTAAACTTTTATTATTTTAATTTAATTTTTATTATTTTAATTCAATCACAATCATAAAAACAATTTATTAAAATAATAAAAACAATTTATTTTAATTGGGGAATGGGAGAGAGAGCCAGAATATCTTAGGGGGCGTTTGGTTGCCAGATTTGGGTAGTGAATTGGGGGTTAAACGACACTAACCTATGTTTGTTTCCCAGTTTTGAAACCCAATATGATGGGTTTGTTAACCCCCTCTTAACAAACCTATCTATTTTCACAATTTCAACACATTTTACACTTAACAAACTCACTGTTTTGTACATACCAAACACAGTGTTAACAAACCCCCTGCTTAGCAACTCCCTACTTAACAACACCCTGCTTAATAACCCAAACTTGACAACCAAACGACAATGTTGATTTTTATGTAAAAATAGTTGAGAGGTTAGAGATAAATCGTGAAAATGAGGAGAGAGAGAGAGATTTTTTTGAAAGTGATTTTGAGAGAAACAAGTATGTATCAGATTCTAAAATCTGACAGTTACATCAATTACTTTTTAAAAAATCTATCAAATTTAGATTTATCAAACAATAAAAACGGTTAGATTTTTTTTTAAAGTTGATTAAAATCAACCCCAAACGGGCCATGGATATCAAATTGGAGGGATTAAAATGATACTTTACCCTTTGGTATTTGATCAATTGAAAAACCTGTGAGCTGTTACTGTCCCTGCTTCTATGGCGCCCTCTGTTCATATTTCCCATACTGTCTAAATCCAGGTGAGTTTCCTCTAGAAATTTTATGGGTTTTTTTTTTCCTTTCAATTGATGAAGACCTGAATGCATTTTTCATTTGCGATCCTTAGAAATGTCAGCCGATCTTCCACAAGAAGTGTTATTTAACATCTTTTTGAAACTTCCTTTAAAATCCCTTATCCTCTCTTCATGTGTCTCAAAATCATGGCATTCTATTATCACTAGTCCAATTTTTATCTCCACCCATCTCAATCAAACTACAACCCACAACGAAAAATGCCTAATTCTGAAGCAAAAATATCACTTTTCTCTTCATTTTGATTCAGAGACACTAGATTTATACCAGGAATTGAAATTCCCATTTTCCAATACGATTGAAGATTTTAAGGTAGTGGGTGTTTGTAATGGATTGCTATGTTTATCAGGTCTTAAAATTTTCTTGTGGAATCCTTCAATTCAAAAATCTGTTGGGGTTCCTTGGATTAGTGATATTTTCACCATTTGTGGTACCGTAAGTAATTATGCACTTGGATTTGGCTTTGACTCTTGTGCTAATGATTATAAGGTGGTTAGATTATTATATTTTGAAGATAAAAATACACTGTTTAGTTGTAAAAGAGCTCCTATTGTGGAGGTGTTTGAGCTTAGTACAGGATCTTGGAGAGCAATTAGCAACAAAGCTCCTCGGTGTGAAACAATACGCTCCGAATGGACACAAGCTTTTGTAAATGGGGCTGTTCATTGGGTTGCTTTTAGGGAAAATGTTAAAGGTTATAAGTGTTTCATTTTGCGGTTTCATATAGTTGATGAATGTTTTAGTGTAATAGGTTTGCCTGAGTGTTTGGTCAATTGCTCACCGTATAACTTGAAAGTTGGTGTGCTAGGAGGAACACTTTCTGTTGTATTGTGTGACGGATATTGTTTTGAGATGTTTGTATCATCTGTTTGGGTGATGGAAAAATATGGGGTGCCTGAGTCTTGGACTAAATCAATCAGCTTTGATCCATCACAGGGGTTTGGAATGGTTCTGGGATGTAGGGAAAATGGAGATTTGCTAATGACATCTAAAAGTGGAGAAGTAGTTTTGTATAAACCGGAAAACCAGCTTGTTAAGGGTCTTGGAATTTGTGGTACTGAAAACTCTTTCTATTTGGATACATATGTTGAGAGCTTAGTATTACTGAATGAAGGGGAAAAAGTTCTTGGAGAAAATGGCTGAAGTTGATGATTGAGCTCGTTGTATGATGCAAACGGATTGATCGTAATGGTAATGATTCATTTCTAAATGAATATTGTGGATGCATATTTTTATATTATTAATGGATCTAATATATGTGAATTTGCATTAATTTTCTGTATTTGGTTTGTAGGCCACTTTTTTAATTTGAAATATATTGAATGGTTCTCCCTTCTTTTTCGTCTACGGATATATTCCTCAGTGGTATTGTGAAATCATTGCGATCGTAAATCTCTGGCTCGCTGAACAGGCTATTGAAGGAACAAATGTATCTGATCGAGCAACAATATTGAAAGAATATCAAAAGAAACCAATCTAATTGACCTTCTGCTGTATAAGGTAATTTGAGTTTATATTTGAATAAAATCAAGTGTAACATTTGAAGGCTGCATGATCTATAGTCCTGGTACACATTGTCTATTCTTTCTTTTTTTTTTGTGCGCCTTCCATCCGGTTCTTTTGTACAATCAATATTTGCTCTGGATTCTTAATAGTTTCCTTTGTTTGAATTTTTCAAACTGCCTGTTTTAGCATGTACATTTGATACTTCATTTGAGCAAAGCTGCATTGTAATAAACCGTGTTTGTACTCCTTACTGTTATATAATAACAAAGGCTTCCTAAGTTGATATGTAAAGAATTATAATTTGCAATGTTGTGTTTAGGGTTTGTATTTTTTCTTAAACTTCCTGAAGGTCTTATTATCAAGTAGTTTATGAAATATTAGTGGTTTAAGCTTATTTGAAAATCAGTAGTTACTTTGGTAAAGAGTTGAATTACTCCTACATTTGTTTTTTCTTTTAACCAACTATGAATTTTTTATCAAATAATTGTTGGTTTAATATAAATCTAGTCTCTATGGTTAGTTGTCTATTTCGATTTAGTCCTTATGGTTTTAAAATTTATACATTAAACCCTGATGGTTTGAGATCTGTGACAATTTAATCTCTATGATTTTAAAAGTTTCAATTTAGTCTTTATGGTTTGATAAAAAATCATAAATGTGCTGATTATTATAAAAAAAAAGTTTACCGATTGGTAAAGACAAATCGTTTTTTATGAATGTGACTACCATGTGGTAAAGACAAATGACGATGTAGTGTTAACTGAAAATATGAGGTTTTTTGTGACATGTAAATATCGTCATCTGTAAATATAAGATTTTTTGTCATGTAAATGGAATAATAATGACGTTTTCTGAGCTTTTAGCAAACCATAGGGTCTAAATTGACATAGTCTCCAAACTATAGGGACTAATTTGAAACTTTTGAAGCTATAAAAACTAAATTGAAATAGACCCCAAATCACAGGGACTGGATCTGTAATTAAGCCATAATTGTTTTTAAGTGAATGAAAAAATGACGATTTTTCACATGTTACCTCATTAATTAGAGAAGAAACAATCCATCAGTTTGAATATGTGTTCACCATTGTCACTCCCTATTTATTGATTTAAATTTGTATACTTTATGTGAGATATATCAAATTATATCTTGATTAATCAGACCTTAAGCCACTGTTTTGATTGTTGTAACAGTAAATGTAAAGGCAGTACAGTAAAGCTGAGAGAATAGAGGAAAGGAGACACAGTTTTTAACACGGGAAAACTTGAAGGCAAAAAACCTCGAATCCACTTGAAAAACGAGTTAGTTACACTTTCAAATAGAAAGCTTGAATTAAAAAGTAAGGACCAAGAAAACTCTCTTTTCTTCCTTCTTATTGATACTTTTCAACGTGTATCTCGTTTTGTAAGATTCTGTCACAAGTTCCCATTGTGATGAACAATTTCAAGAAAACTCCTTCCTTGAACGATTGGATTGTTGGAATTCTTTTCTCAAGAATCTGTTAGGTTTCCTCTCAATATTAAGCTTTATTTAGATAATTGAAAGGAAAATACAAGGCAAGCAATTCGAGAGGCTGCCATTCTCCTATTGAATTCCTCCTAAAACATTCCCACTAGATCTAGCTGATGAATAGCCTATATATAGACTAACCCCCTACGTTACTCCCATACAATAATGAATAAACTGTTAGACCCGTGCAGCAGTGGTCCCACAAATCCCAACTCTTTCTCTACTACCCAGGCTCACAGATCCAAGCCTTACAAGAGAGAATAGCTATTGGGCTTGGGCCTTTGTCTTTTGGCGGCTATATGTGAAGCGTATTTCGGGGGTCCGTGACCCTTCCATTCAATCAACACTTCCTGCTCAGCCTGAGGAATGGTACGAAGCCTAAGAACACTTGTCGGGGAGGTTGCTGGTGGTTCCGATGCTGTAGCAATGTTCGACCGGGGCTGTGTAGGGGCATGTTTCCTTCAGCCATTTTAAGCTGAGTCACATGAATTACAGGGTGTATCCGCGAATCAGGTGGCAGCCTAAGATGATAAGCGACCTCGCCAATACGTTCCTCAATCACATAAGGACCATAATACCTCGTAGCTAACTTCTCATTTTTTGTGTGAGTAACCGAGAGTTAGCTTGGCGATAAGGCTGTAGCTTCAAGTACACTTTGTTCCCTACCGAATATTCGACATCCCATCTATGCTTATCACTTTGGGTTTTCATGATTTGCTGTACTCGCAGCAATTGCAACTTCAAATCATCCAAAGTCGAATCACGATCTTGGAGCAGTTGGTCGATGTTAGAGACCATTCGCCTATATAGCAGCTGAAAGGGGGAGGTCTTGGTTGATGCCTGATAGGTAGTATTGTACCAATATTCAGCCCAAGGGACCCATTTGGCCCTCAAATATGTTTCTAAACACCGATTAACCACTTTTGTTTGCCCGTCCGTCTGTGGGTGGTATGCATAATTTTTTTTTTTTTTAATCATAATTTGTAGCTTGAAGAGCCCGGTCCAAAATTTGCTCAAGAAGATTTTATCCCGGTCCTAGACAATGGACGGGGGAATCCCGTGACGTTTAACTATTATCTCAAAAAAAAAAAAAAAAAAATCCTATTATCTTGGTCATTGACTTACCTCCAAAAAGGAAATCTTATCTGGCTTTCAATTCCAACGGTAAGTATTCTCTTTCCTTGATTTTATTTATGGTATTCTTGAGCTATCCTCTGGTTGCCTAAGCTGGTTGTTGCAACGATTCATTCCACCCTCAATTTCTACTTTCTTTCCTTGTGAATCAGGTCACAATTAGGATAAATATTGAGGCTGAGACTTCGTTTTGTTTAAGCTTTCTGAATATTGTTTTTGGCTTATGATTTGATGTACAAGTGAGAGTCTATTAGGTGCTCAAACCATTAATCATTATCGAAGCATAAGGTTGAAAGGATTTTTGAGAAAAGAAGTCTGACAACCTAATCGTTCAAGGAAGGGAGTTTCTTGAAATTAAAGAGTATAAGAAACTCCCTTGCTACTTAGTTTTGTGACTATAATATTACCTCTATTTCGACCAACTGGAGCGCCTTTTTGTAGCCTCCTTTTGTAGGGCTAGCTTTCTGCCCTTTTTGTATTATTATTTTTTACTTATCAATGAAAAGGTTGTTTCTCATTAAAAAAAAAAGAGCAAAAGGGAACATGATACTATATTTTGGGGTAGAAATTTAGAGTCTTTATAAATTTGTGGTAGATTTTCATAATTTGGGGGACATAATCTGATCAAGTAACAATTGTGAGGAGGCTGCTTCTATTTGGATTTTTTTGTATACAAAAGAAAAATAGGGAAAATAGAGAGAGAAAGGAACTCCAGAACATGCAGGCTCACTCTCCTTCATCTTGAACATTTACACCGTTTAAAGAGTGTAACTTATGGTTCTCATGGCTTCCTTCAGATCTCTGGAACTGGGTTGATGCTGGTTGTGGTTAATTGAACAAAGGAGTAAGAAGAAGTAAAAAGAAGCAAAACAAAATGGTTTCAAATTTTATTTTCTTCGTTTTGGTTGTTGATAATCTCACTTCTAAGGGTGTTTAATGGTATTTTGATTTGGATTCTAAAGGAAAGATTGGATTAACAGAAATTTGGAAGAAATTCAAAGGAGAAGAAAGCAAGTTCAAGTTGTTCAAAAACTCCCATTCAATGAGTGTTCATGGATTATTATTGGGGCTATTCTTACTTCTTAGTTTTCTTTTATTGATTGGATATTGAAAAATGAAATAGTTTTCTGGACTTGTGGATAAAAAGTTAAGATTGAAATTGAAGGTTTGATATATATAGGAGTTTTCTGGGTTAGCTATTTGGTGTTCGTGTAAAAACTGCTAAAGTATTTGAACTAAATGAACTTATATGCAGAGTCATAAAATAAAAGAAAAAAAAAAGTATCAAACAAAATCAGATCATTATCATTTAGACCTTATTTGATAACTATTTTATTTTCTGTTTTTGTCTTTTTTTTTTTTAAACAGAATTGTTCAACCAAAAAAAATTATAATCTGTGCACTAAAATAAATATAGGTTATTTAATAAAATAAAATAATGTTTATAAAAATATGTAAAAAAAAAAAAAAAATCTAAATTAAACACAAATGTTGGCAACAACAAGGATATTATATCAATGCTAAGCAGCTTGGGAGCAATGAGTTGCCTGATATATCTAGAATGCGTGGGGATGAGAAACTGTGGCTTATTTCATGTTGTGCTTCTTCCCTGGTGTTGCTTTATCAATTAAAACCAAGATCAATGATGTTCTAAGTTAAAGATAGAAAAGTTAATTTTCAGTCTTAATTCACAGTTTAGAGTCACAACGTTAAAATATGTTTGATCCTCATGTGGAAAGACGCATTGGAGGTTAGTATTAAGTTTTTTTTTTCTCATTGTAAGATCTCACAATTGGGAATCTCTTAGATATCTGAGCAGTCTTAGTTCTCTCTATCGTGTTATCTAAAATTTTCTATCTTCTTAACAAGTTTCATGCAACTTAAGGTTATAAATTACATGCTTATGTTTGTGTTTAAGACTAAACATTACATTTATATTTTTATCCCCCTATCTAAATGTACACATCACCCTAGTTGGGAACATAGAGCCTGTTTGGTAACCTTCTCAGTTTTCGTTTCTTGTTTTTATTTCTCATTTTTAGAGAAGCAGTTGTTTGGTAACTCTTTCTAATTTCTTGTTTCTCATATTTTAGAAACACTTCTAATATTGTGTAGAAAATTTAGCAGAAAATTTATAGTTTCTTATTTCCTATGTTTTCAATGGATTAGAGTCATTTTGTGATAATGATTAAATAGAATTTCTTATCCCATGCTTTGAAAAATGAAAATGTATGATCTAAGTTAAATGTTTCGTGTTTATTGGTTAGAATTGGTAAATTTTCTTTGCTTATTGCTATTAATAGATTATATCCTATTATCGTATGTTAGGAATGTTATTAAGGGTAAAATTGTAATTAGTTATATTATGTGAGTTAGATATAATGTGGATGAGAAGGAGTTATGTGAGTTAGTTATTTATGGATAAAAGGAAGTAGTTTGTGTGACTTAGTTATTTGTCTATAAATAAGAATGTGGGAAGAGGGGAAGGAATAATGAAGTATTTTGGTGTAAACTTGAGGCATTATCCTCAGTGAAGGAGAGACCCATCCTCTTGAAAGTTTGGGAATTGTGGGAGGCATCCAAGTTCCTCGAATTACTTGGGATCTTATTGTATGTTCTTGTTATTTTGAATAATTAATACAATATCCGGATTTGCTTCTTAACAATTGAAATAACTAACTCACATAATATAACTAATTACAATTTTACCCTTAATAACATTCCTAACATTTTGTTAGACCCTTAATATTGAGACATGGTTCTTGGCTTGGACGTGCCTGAAAACCAAGCCAAGCCAAGACATTAGACCCCTTAATATTGAGATCGGTTGAAGATTCACTCGACATTTCATGTGAGTTATCTCAAGCCATTTTCACAAGATTTGCTCGATCGAAATCGCAAACAGGCTAAGAGAGCCCCTACAGTCATTCGTAAGCAATTTGACAAACAAGTTGATGTGATTCTAGACCATAGAACGATGGGCATGAGCAAGAAGAATCGACGGACTGATTTTCTTGTTAAATGGAAAGGTGGTGGCAGTGAAGAGGTTCCGTGGGAAAGAGATGTAACTTTTTGGAAATTTGAGAAAGAAGTCCAAGAATATTGGCAGAGGACAGTTCGACGAGGACGTCGGCAAGCTCAAGTAGGGGTGGTTTGTTAGACATTGAGACATGGTTCTTAGCTTGGACGTGCCTGAAAAACAAGCCAAGACATGAGTATGTGGGCGACATACATTGAGGGGAGCAATGGCACGAGACAAAGTTGGCTAAGACAAGCGGCTTGACGGACAAAAGATGCTTAGCGCTGGCATTGACACCAACGCATGCATGGGGTGGCATGCGTGTGGCCAGACGTGAGGCTGACATGGGTGTGGCCTTAGGCACGCGACATGGGCGATGACAGCCCATAGGCACTTGGGCGCTGCCCAAGTAGGCAGACAGACAATGGCATGTGTGGGCGTGCGGGTTGGCTGGCTGACATGGCCGTGATCTTAGACACGAGACATAGGCGATGTCAGCTCATAGGCACTTAGGCGTGGGGGCATAGGCGCTGCCTAAGCAGACAAGCAATGGCATGGTGGGCATCCGTGTTGGCTGGCTGCCATGGGCGTGGGCGTGAGCCTGCGACATGGGCGATGGCATCAGGCGGTTACGCTAATGATGGGTGACGGTTACGCTGATGATGGGCGGCGGTTACAAGATGTGGGTGCTAGTCATGGGCAGCGGTTGCTGACGCTGGCCTTGGCAGACGCACACACGATGGGCGACGATTATGCACATGGTGGACGGTTACTCCTTAGTAGGCGGTTACATACATGATGTGCGTGGGTTCCGCACATGGTGGGTGATGGTTACACCTTAGTGGGTGGTTGCTGGCAACATGATGGGCCAAGGGCATGCATAGTGAGCGGTTAGCATCATGGCTAGGCAGTTCCAGACGGTTATGGGCAGTTCCTGCACATGTCCTTGATGTTGGCAGGCTGCATGTGAGACAACACGTCGCATGGGCGGTTGGCATGCACCAACCGCATGGCTGGTAGCGTGCCAACACGTTGGAAGGCAGTTCCATGGGCAACTGCCATGTTGCATGTGCGCCAGCACACGTCTTAGCCAATTACGGGCGGTTACCTTAACTGAGGCATTTTATCGAACACTTAGTGGGCAGTTCGTTTATGTTGTATTTTATCTATAAATAGATGAGCACTCGGATTGTGAATGTAATCTTTGGTATTTGGGAGAGTGTCTCCATCTGTTGTAATACTTGAAAGTGAATAAAAGTATTATTGGGTTCGTTTTGCCCAAAAACACTAAGTGTCATATATTGTCCCTTTCTTTGGTTTGTGGGTGATTGAGTAGGCTGACTTAGAAGGGTTCTAAGGCCGCACAGGTTGAATACACAAGTTAAATTTATTCCGCATTTTTCAACCCGTGACAATTGGTCACACTATGATGTTCACCATTCAAAAAGAAATATTTATTAAAACACATTTTTCCCTTAAAGATCAATGGTTTTCATACATAAACTGGCCTTTGAATTAAAATTTGACTTGAGCAATGCAAATATACTCCGCATTTTTTTTGTATAAGAGATATTTTCATTGAAATTACTTTCTTTCTCATGGGAAAATCCATCAGTTTTTTAAAAGAGAAAATTAATCGCCAAGCTAAGCTAATATCTACTTTCTTGTAAGTAACTAAATAGTTTGGCCGCATTCTTCATTCTCGTAATTCATGATGTAATAGGTTGCACGCTTAGATTAAATAGAAAAACCAGATTAAAGTAGGTAAAGAAATAACCTCAGACCAAAGCCTCTCTTTCCTGTGAAAGCTTTCCATGTTCTCCAATCTTTAAAATTTGCTCTTCCAATGATTCAATATCACGGGCAAGCTCATCAACATCAACCTTTGTTTTTCGGTAGTTCAAATTGTCCTCAATATTTCTTATTAATTGATCTTCATTCCTCATCAAGTCCTTACTCTTGTTTAATTAAGCTAATATTTCCTGCTTCCTTATGTCACAACTTTGAAGTTGAGATTCAGACAAGAATTTCTTTTAAATCAAGATACCTTTTAGAGAAAAACCAAACATCAGCATTGAAGGCAGAAGAAAACATTTGGATAGGTCTAATATTCATCAAACATAATCTTTAATCTTAGAAGTTATTCTAAGAACTGTCTCGAAATCCTACTAAAAATTCCTTTTTTTTTCTCACCTAGTTCCTCATATTCATGATTAAGTTTGATTTTCAGTTCATTATGGTCGTTTAGCAATTTATCTTTCTCCTTTGACAAAGGGGCGAGGGCTTCTACCAACTGCTACAAGTATAAGGAAGACCATTCAATTATAACACTCTCAGAATCAAGGAAAAGCTAATATTAGACCAATAAAAAAAAGGAGAGAGGGTGTAGATCAAAACTAATTATATGAAAAAATATTTAATCAGCCAGTATATCAAACCAAGACATTTATCAAGACTACAACTCCAAGTTCCTATAACTATGTAACATACATATCTAATCACTGGATAACCATTCAAGAGGATTATCTCTCTCCCAATCACATATTATGAATCGTCTAACTCATTCCTACTCACTCTATTTATAACCGGTCTCCCTAATAAATTCTCACACTATTTACTAATATACCCCTTTATTTCTATCCTAACAGTAATATACTACATATATTATTCTCTTTATTTTTTCTTTTGAAAATCGGCTAAAAAACCATTACATTTATATTATGAAAGATCTACATATCTTATTCTTAGTCATTAAGAGCTCAATGCAATGATAGATAGGTGATTATTCTCCGCTCTCCAATTTATGGTATTTAACGAAGGAAAGGCCAACAAAAAGAAAAAGTAATCAAACCATTTAAATTTCATGCTAAGCCATTTTAAAAGGAACATGAGAATTTTTGTAGACTAACATGAGATTATTGAGGATGTTTGAAATGAAATTAATATCAAACTCACTTTTTTATAGAAAGTTTAATCTCACACTCATTGTTGCCCTAAAAATGAAAAGCTTGGCACTTTTTTTTACCTCGTATTCCAGGTGGACAATTTTTAGTAACATATTTTTAATAAGAGATTCCTTAACCTCTTGTGCTTCAACTTTTTCTGATTGATATATAATTTTTTAACAAGAAAAAGAATTACCTTCGCATCAAAATTAACTTGACTTTTTTTCCTCAGCCAATCGCTCCAACTCTTCTTCTGCCTTCCCAACATCGCGCAGAGTATTAGCTGCTTTCACTTTTTCCTCTCTTAGAGTGTGCCATCTAATCTGAATATTTGACAAATCGTTTTCTATATATCTTTGTTCATCCCTTAACTTCTCCAGTTCATTATGTAAACCATTTCTGTATCCAAGAAATACAATAAGTCAATCTCTAGAAATCAACATAAAAATATTGACTACAATGAGGAAAGAACTTGGGTAGCTGAGCTAAAATATAAACAAATAACACAAGTGGTACAAAAAATGAATAGTAAAGGTAAAGGAAAATAATTAACAGAGAGCATTCCATTCCTAGTTTTTTTATGGAAAAATCCAATCCATTATTCAATTCAAACATTTAATAAAACATATAGAGAACATTCCATAATAGATTGAGCAAAAAATTAGGAAAACTAAAATGCAGGCAAAGTAGATTCATCAAGATTAAATTAATACGAATAAAAATTGATAAGAGCAACATAAAAGGAAAAAAGAAATATCCCTGAGATCATCACATGAAGCGTTGTTCGGTGAAATGGTAAACCAACAGCAGAGATCTAAGATTTCAAACAGATATGAATTTAAACAAAGAGAAAACAATAAACTTGATTTGAAAAAAAAACAAATAGAACATATCTGAACAGATCTGAGATGCGACGAACTATGCATCGAATGAACGGTGCAAATCATATGTGCTTTATATCTAAATAGGCTTTTCGACTACACTGAGAACTTGAATCTAGGGCTTTCATTCGTAGAGAGGGGAAAGATAGTGAGAACGAGAGCGATGAACTGAAGAACAAAGAGGGAAAGACAGTTGCGGCGGCGTCCATTCAATTGAGAAAGAGAGAGAGAGAGAGAGCTGATGCGACGTCCTGACTTTTCTGGGTGAGATTCAGGAAATCCATGGATGAGAGAGAGAGAGAGAGAGAGAGAGAGAGAGAGAGAGAGAGAGAGAGAGAGAGCGCTTCAGCTTGTGAACAAAAAGACTGTGAACAAAAAGTCAGAAGGAAAAAAAAAACAAAAAGGCTGTGAAAGAAAATGAGAAAACGAGAGCGCGACGAATTTTTTATTAAAAATTAATAGCATGCCAAGGAAAATGTTATAATTAAATGCTATGAAAGACCATATCTGTTGTAGTGACAACTTTGACAAGATTGGTTCTGACCCTCGTTTGATATTTCCGTCCTAACACCATTCCCAAAGAAGAGATTTGTCCATTTGGATCTTTACGATGTCCGAATCATGAAGACAAGAGGTTCCTCCATTTGGATCTTTAGGACGGACTAAATCCTAAGGACAAATTTGACAAGCTTGGTTCCGATCCTCGTTTGATATTTTTGTCCAAAAAGGATTCCCAAAGAAGAGTTTCATCCATTTGGATCTTTAGGATGAATCAAATCATGAGGACAAGTTTGACAAGATTGTTTCCAATCCTCGTTCGATATTTTCGTCCTAAGAGGATTCCTAAAGAGGAGGTTCCTCCATTTGCATCTTTAGGATTGGCCAAATCAAGAGGACAAATTCGAAAAATTTGGTTCCAATCCTCATTTGACATTTTGGTCCAAAGAGGATTCCCAAAGAAAAGTTTCCTCCATTTGGATCTTTAGGATAGACCAAATCATGAAGACAAGTTTGACCAAATTGGTTCTGATCCTCGTTTGACATTTTGGTCCAAAGAAGATTCCCAAAGAAGAGTTTCATCCATTTGAATCTTTAGGATGGACCAAATCATGAGCACAAGTTTGACAAGATTGGTTTCGATCCTCGTTTGACATTTTTGTCCAAATAGGATTCCCAAAGAAGAGTTTCCTCCATTTGGATATTTAGGTTGAACCAAATCATGAGGACAACGTTGACGTTCGTCATTTTGGTCTAAATAGGATTCCCAAAGAAGATTTTCCTCCACTTGGATCTTTAGGATGGACCAAATCAAGAGGCAACTTTGACGTTCGACATTTTGGTGCACAGAGGATTCCCATACAATAGGTTCATCCCTTTGGATCTTTAGGATGGACCAAATCATGAGGACAAGAAGTTCCTCCATTTAGATCTTTAGGATGGACCAAATTATGAAGACAAGTTTGACAAGATTGGTTCCGATCCTTGAATTACATTTTGGTACAAAGAGGATTCCCAAAGAAGAGTTTCCTCTCTGTGGATCTTTAGGATGGACAAAATCATGAGGACAAGTTTGACAAGATTGTTTCCGATCCTCATTCGATATTGTGGTCTTAAGAGGATTCTCAAAGAAGAGGTTCCTCCATTTGGTTCTTTAGGATAGACAAAATTATGAGGACAAGAGGTTCATCCATTTGTATCTTTAGGATAGACTAAATCATGAGGACAAGTTTGACAAGATTGGTTCTGATCCTTGCTTAACATTTTGGTCCAAAGATGATTCCCAAAGAAGAGGTTCCTCCATTTGGATCTTTAGGATGGACCAAATAAAAAGGACAACTTTGACGTTCAATATTTTGGTCCAATGAGGATTTTCAAAGAATGGGTTCCTCCATTTGGATCTTTAGGATGACCAAATCATGAAAACAAGAGGTTCCTCTATTTGGATCTATATAATGGACCAAATAATGAGGACAAGTATGACAAGATTGGTTCCGATCCTCGTTTGACATTTTGGTCCAAAGAGGATTCCCAAAGAAGAGTTTCCTCCATTTGGATCTTTAGGATGAACCAAATCATGAAGACAACTTTGACAAGATTGTTTCCATTCCTCGTTCGATATTTTGATCTTTAGGATGGACAAAATCATGAGGATAAGAGGTTCCTCCATTTGGATCTTTAGGATTGACCAAATCATGAGGAGAAGTTCGACAAGATTGGTTTCTATACACGTTCGATATTTTGGTCCAAAGAGGATTCCCAATGAAGAGTTCCTTCCATTTGGATCTTTAGGGTGGACAAAAACATGGGGACAACTTTTACAAGATTGTTTCCGATCCTTGCTCGACATTTTGGTCCAATGAGGATTCCCAAAGAAGAGTTTCATCCATTTGAATCTTTAGGATGGACCAAATCATGAGGACAAATTTTACAAGATTGGTTCCAATCCTCGTTTGACATTTTTGTCCAAAGAGGATTCCCAAAGAAAAGTTTCCTCCATTTGGATCTTTAGGTTGAACCAAATCATAAGGACAACTTTGACGTTCGTCATTTTGGTCCACAGAGGATTCCCAAAGAATAGGTTCCTCCATTTGGATCTTTAGGATGGACCAAATCATAAGGACAAGAGGTTACTCCATTTGGATATTTTGGATGGACCAAATTATGAGCAGAGATTTGACAAGATTGGTTCCGATCCTTGTTTGACATTTTGGTCTAAAGAGGATTCCCAAAGAAGAGTTTCCTCCCTTTGGATCTTTAGGATGGAAAAAATCATGAGGACAACTTTAACAAGATTGTTTCCGATCCTCATTCGATATTTTTGTACTAATAGGATTTCTAAAGAAATGGTTCCTCCATTTGGTTCTTTAGGATGGGCCAAATTATGAGGACAAGAGGTTCATCCATTTGAATCTTTAGGATGGGCAAAATCATGAAGACAAATTTGACAAGATTGGTTCCGAAACTCAGTCGATATTTTGGTCCAAAGAGGATTCCAAAAGAGGAGTTTCCTTCATTTGGATCTTGAGGATGAACCAAATCATGAGGAAAACTTTGACAAGATTGTTTCCATTCGTTGTTTGATATTTTGATCTTTAGGATGAACAAAATCATGAGGACAAGAGGTTCCTCCATTTGGATCTTTAGGATGGACCAAATCATGAGGAGAAGTTTGACAAGATTGGTTTCGATACTCGGATTCCCAAAGAAGAGTTTCCTCCATTTGGATATTTAGGATGGACCAAATCAAGAAGAAAACTTTGACGTTCGACATTTTGGTTCATAGAGGATTCCCAAAAAATAGTATCTTCCATTAGGATATTTAGGATGAACCAAATCATGAGGTCAAGAGGTTCCTCCATTTGGATCTTTAGGATGGACCAAATTATGAGCAGAAGTTTGACAAGATTGATTCCGATCCTTGTTTGACATTTTGGTCCAAAGAGGATTCCCAAAGAAGAGTTTCCTCCTCTTGGATCTTTAGGATGGACAAAATCATGAGGACAACTTTGACAAGATTGTTTCCGATCATCGTTCAATATTTTGGTACTAAGAGGATTCCCAAAGAAGTGGTTCCTCCATTTGGTTCTATAGTATGGGCCAAATTAGGAGGACAAGAGGTTCATCCATTTGAATCTTTAGGATGAACCAAATCATGAGGACAAGATTGGTTCCGATACTCACTCGATATTTTTGTTCAAAGAGGATTCCTAAAGAAGAGTTTCCTTCATTTGGATCTTGAGGATGAACCAAATCATGAGGACAACTTTGACAAGATTGTTTCCGTTCCTCGTTCAATATTTTGATCTTTAGGATGGACAAAATCATGAGGACAACAGGTTCCTCCATTTGGATCTGTAGGATGGACCAAATCATGAGGAGAAGTTTGACAAGATTGGTTTCGATACTCGTTCACGTATTTTCCTCTTCTACGTGCAGCCCATCATAAGGCTTGGGTAGCAAGACACCTTTGACCAGTGCCATAGTACATTGCCTCTAGAGGGTATATAGGTTGCTACTCGCTGGCCCTCCCCTGTGGCCAACTCAGGCTTGGATGAAGCACAAATGATCATCATCCACTATCATCACGCCATTCAAATAAGGCATTATAGACACCTTTGCCTTAATAAAGAAGTCAATCCCTAAAATCAAATCGAAGTCATCTAGGGACATTACCATAAGACAACATGGACCCATCTTCAACATGGCCTTCGCTTGTCCGTGAGTGGGTTGAGCAGCGGAGTTGACAGCCTTTATCTTTGTGTCACTCCATATAATCTCCAGTCCCAACCGATTAATCATCCTTGCAGCAACGAAGTTGTTTGTAGCCCTCGTGTCAAGCATGGCTAAGATCCCATGCCCATTGACTTCAATTGACACATGCATGAGACCTTTGTGAAGAGAATCTCTTGTGACAGTGATGGCATTCAACAATTGAAGAGGATTAACTCGACATTCCTCTGTGACAGCTTCATTTCCCTCTTTTACGTGAGAGAATTCAATTTCTCTTTCTTTGGGCAATCCCTTGCCAAATATTGTCCCGTACAAATAAAACAACCCATTCCGTTGTTATTCTTACTTGACGAGTTATAAGTTCTCTCCTTGCCTTTGTTCTTGTCATACTTTGAGTATGACTTATTGCCATTTTGAGTTTTCTGCTTCTTCCCATCATCCTTCTTCTTCTCATTTGGTTGAGAAGGGTTGTTGATTTTGAAGTCAACAAGAGAATCAGTAGCAGCAAAGGCCATTGGAAGATTTTGTACTCCCGGCCATTGGGAGATCTTGCTCCCTGTCTCCGCAATTCAGTTTGAGTCCATGGCTGTAAACCAGAAAGAAAATTGAACAATTTGTCCTCCTCGGACATGTTGTGGATGTCTAGTAGTAGGGAACTAAATTCCTTCACATAATCACGAACACTCCCTGATTGTTTTAATTTCTTCAGGGATTCCCTTGCGATCCACCCGGTATTGCATGGGAGGAACTGATCCTTTAGTTTCTTCTTGAGAATTTCCCAAGTAGCGATCTTTGGTCGACCCGCATTAATATCATCTTTCATATGGGTTCTCCACCATAACTTAGCGTCACCAGAAAGATACATGGAGGCGATACCAACTCGACCTCCTTCCGGTATCTGAGAAGCCTTGAAATACTCCTCAATGTCCCATAGAAAGTTTTTCAATTCTTTGGTATTCCTTGAACCATTGAATGGCTCTGGTTCTGGAATCTTAACTTTCGATCCAACATTCGCGTCCTTGGTTGGGGCACCAGTAAGTGCCCGTTTGACCAAGTTTATCTCGGTTCCGGCGATATCTAATTCAGCCTTCAAGGAGTCAAAGTTTGCACTCATTGTGCCTGTGAGGTGCAAAAGATCCCCCACAGTCGCATTGAGCCTATCTCCCATTCTTGCAATCATAGTTTGTAATGAGGCTTCCAAGGATTGGAATCGTGTCGCATGTACCACAACTATATTAGTTAATGGGGAAGTTCCGTCATCTTGTGGACCTCCAATTTGCTCCTCCAAACGAGAAACTCTATCACGAAAGGTTTCTGACATTGTGTTGATTCAAAAACACAATATTGCCAGCAACCACCCACTAAGGTGTAACCGTCGCCCACAATGTGCGGAACCCACGCACATTATGTATATAACAGCCCATCGTGTGCGTCTGCCAAGGCCATCGTCAGCAACCACTGCCCATAACTAGCGCCCACGTCTTGTAACCGCTGCACATCATCAGCATAACCGTCGCCCATCATCAGTGTAACTGCCCGATGCCATCGCCCATGTCGCAGTCTCACGCCCACGCCCACGCCAGCTAGCCAACACGCACGCCCACCATGCCATTGCCCATTTGTCTACTTGGGCAGCGCCCATGCGTCCTACGCCCAAGTGCTTATGGGCTGCCATCATCCATGTCGTTTGTCTAAGATCACGCCTATGTCAGCCAGCCAACCCGCACGCCCACACATGTCATTGTCTGTGTGCCTACTTGGGAAGCGCCCATGTGCCCCACGCCCAAGTTCCTATGGGCTGCCATCGCCCGCCCATGTCAGCCCCACATCTGGCCACACGCATGCCACCCCATGCGTGCGTTGGTGTCGATTCCAGCGCTAAGCGTCTTTTGTCCGTCAAGCCGCTTGTCTTAGCCAACCTTGTCTCGTGCCATTTCTCCTCTCAATGTATGCCGCCCACATACTCATGTCTTGGCTTGGTTTTCAGGCACATCCAAGCCAATAACCATGTCTCAATGTCAAGGGTCTAACAAACCACCCCCATTTGAACATGACAACGTCCTCAGTGTCATAAACTTGTCGCAAGAAATACAAACTCTTTTTTTTTTTTTTTTTTTTGTACTTCATTTTGTAAGAAAATAGATTGGACAAGTTATGAAATTTTAAGGTCAAAATACCAATCTATTATCCCATGTCAAATCTTTTCAAGCTAGTTTGTTGGCCTCAACTTGAGGCCTATTCGAGCTACCCTTGGATTTTGTCTTCTTTGGACACAACCGTGCGCTATGAAAAAGATTACACAAATGGCAAGTAGGATTCCTCTCCCAAGGTCGTGTCTCATTCGAATCACCACTCTCTAATTCTGAATCTTGCGACACCCTTTTCTTCCCCTTTTCATTAGCGTGAAATCCCCCTCTTTGATCGGTTAAGCCCTTAGCCACCCACATGGCTATTTTGAGATCAAAGACTCCAAGGTTAGTGACTTTGGTTTTGGCCCAAGGTTTCAACCCCTCCATGAAGTTGAATAAACGGTCTTCATCCGTCATATTGTTAATTTCCAGCATAAGCATTTGAAATTCAGTGACATACCTTGATATAGAGTATCCATACTTCACCCCACGCAACAAGTGTCTCGCCCTCCACGTTGGTTGGAAAGTCAGAAATCTAGAACGAAGATCTCTCTTGAACTCCCACCAAACTTTTGAGTGTTTCCCTATGTTTCTCCACTCATCTCTTGCTTTTCCTCGGAGATGAGCACCACATATCTCAACCCATTTGCTCGGCTGGAAATCTTCCTTTCGCAGCATCTCTTCCATGGCAAGAATGAATTTGTCTATGGACCTAGCATCTCCCTGACCATGGAACAGGATAGCTTTATCATCATGGTTCTTCGAAGCCCCCTGCCCCGATGTCATCTATTGAATTTTGTCTTTTAAGAATTTTATCTCGTTATGTATCAGACCAAAGTTATTATCGCAAGAATCTTTCAAACCTATCACCATCGCGGTTAGAGTTTTCATACTCTGGTTTGTCATAGCTGCCTGCACATCCACTTCAACGTTCGAATCTGATAGCAACCTAGACTGCCCCGCTAGTTTCTCATCAATGACGCCTATTGCTTCCCCCAGCCACGCCATCTCCACGGCCTCATGCCTTTGAACATTTTGCAGCAGCATCATGTCTGAATAAAACGAATTTGGACCATATGCGATCTCTTCCAATCTAGCTATCCTTTCCAGCAAGTGATCTGACATTGTGTTGATTTGAAACACGTACTTTCTTCAAAAGAAACCTACTTTGATATCAATTGTCACGAGTTGAAAAATGCGAAATAATTTTAACTTGTGTATTCAACCTGTGCGGACTTAGAACCACCCTTCTAAGTCAGCCTATTCAATCACCTACAAAGCAAAGACAACAAAGGGACAATAGATGACACTTAGTGTTTTTGGGAAAAACGAACCCAATAATACTTTTGTTCACTTTCAAGTATTACAACAGATGGAGACACTCTCCCAAATACCAAAGATTACATTCACAATCCGAATGCTCATCTATTTATAGATAAAATACACCATAAACGAACTGCCCACTGAGTGTTCAATAAAATGCCTCAGTCAAGGTAACCGCCCTTAACCGACGAAGACGTGTGCTGGTGCACATGCAACATGGCAATTGCCCATGGAACTGCCTTCCAATGTGTTGGCACGCTGCCAGCCATGCGGTTGGTGCATGCCAACCGCCCATGTGACGTGCTGTCTCATATGCAGCCTGCCAGCATCAAGGACATGTGCAGGAACTGCCTATAACCGTCTAGAACCCCCATTCATGATGCTAACTGACCACTACGCATGCCATTGGCCCATCATGTTGCCAGCAACCACCCACAAAGGTGTAACCGTCGCCCACTATGTGCGGAACTCACGAACATCATGTATGTAACTGCCCACCAAGGCGTAACTGTCGTCTATCGTGTGCGTCTGTCAAGGCCATCGTAAGCAACCGCTGCCCATGACTAGCGCCCACATCTTGTAACCGTTGACAATCATCAGTGTAACCGTCGCCATCATCAGCGTAACCGCCCGATGCCATCGCCCATGTCGCAGGCTCACGCCCACGCCCATGCCAGCCAGCCAACACGCACGTCCACCATGCCATTGCATGTCTGTCTGCTTGGGCATCACCCATGAGCCCCACGCCCAAGTGCCTATGGGTTGGCATCGCCCATGTCGCGTGTCTAAGGTCACACCTATGTCAGCTAGCCAGCCAACTCGCACACACACACATGCCATTGTCATTCTGCCTACTTGGGCAGCACCCATGCGCCCCACGCCCAAGTACCTATGGGCTGCCATCGCCCATGTCGCGTGCCTAAGGCCATGCCCATGTCAGCCCCATGTCTGGCCACACGCATGCCACCCCAAGCGTGCGTTGGTGTCAATGCCAGCGCTAAACATCTTTTGTCCATCAAGCTGCTTGTCTAAGCCAATCTTGTCTCGTGCCATTGCTCCCCTCAATGTATGCCTTCCACATACTCACGTCTTGGCTTGGTTTTTAGGCACGTCCAAGCCAAGAGCCATGTCTCAATGACAAGGGTCTAACAAACCACCCCCACTTGAGCTTACCGACGTCCTCGTTGGATCTATCCTCTACCAATATTCTTGGACTTCTTTCTCAAATTGCCAAAGAGTTACAGCTCTTTCCCACGAAACCTCTTCGTTGAAAACAAGTCAAGACATGAGTATGTGGGCGATATACATTGACGGAAGCAATGGCACGAGACAAGGTTGGCTTAGACAAGCGGCTTGACGGAAAAAATACGCTTAGCCCTGGCATTGACACCAACGCAAGCACGGGGTGGCATGCGTGTGGCCAGACGTGGGGTTGACATGGGCTTGACGCCTTAGGCACGCGACATAGGCAATGGCAACCCATAAGCACTTAGGCGTGGGGCGCATGGGCGCTGCCCAAGTAGGCAGAAAGACAATGGCATGTGTGGGTGTGTGGATTGGCTCGCTGACATGGGCGTGATCTAAGACACCCGACATGGGCCATGGCAGCCCATAGGCACTTGGGCGTGGGGCGCATGGGCGCTGCCCAAGCAGACAGATAGGCAATGGCATGGTGAGCGTGCGTCTTGGCTGGATTTCGTGGGCGTGAGCCTGCGACATGGGCGATGGCATCGGGCGGTTACGCTGATGATGGGCGACGGTTACGCTAATGATGGGCGGTAGTCATGGGCAGCGGTTGCTGATGATGGCCTTGGCAGACGCACACGATGGGCGACGGTTACGCACATGGTGGGTGGTTACATACATGATGTGCGTGGGTTCCGCACATGGTGGGCGACGGTTACACCGTAATGGGTGGTTGCTGGCAACATGATGGGCCAAGGGCATGCATGGTGGGCGGTTAGCATCATGGCTGGGCGGTTCCAGATGGTTATGGGAAGTTCCTGCACATTTCCTTGATGCTGGCAGGCTGCATGTGAGACAGCATGTCGCATGGGCGGTTGGCATGCACCAACCGCATGGCTGGCAGCGTGCCAGCACGTTGGAAGGTAGTTCCATGGGCAATTTCCATGTTGCATGTGCGCCAGCACACGACTCAGTCGGTAACGGGCAGTTACCTTGACTGAGGCATTTTATCGAACACTCAGTGGGCAGTTCGTTTATGTTGTATTTTATCTATAAATAGATGAGCATTCGGATTGTGAATGTAATGTTTGGTAGTTGGGAGAGTGTCTCCATCTGTTGTAATGCTTGAAAGTGAATAAAAGTATTATTGGGTTCGTTTTGCCCAAAAACACTAAGTGTCATCTATTGTCCCTTTGTTGTCTTTGCTTTGTGGGTGATTGAGTAGGCTGACTTAGAAGGGTTCTAAGGCTGCACAAGTTGAATACACAAGTTAAAATTATTCCGCATTTTTTAACCCATACTCTAGAGTCATTTTTTACTAGAGAAATTGTTAATGATCGTATCTTAATTATTGATGAATTAAGGAAGAATGGGTTGTTAAGGCTTCTTAATAACCATAATCAATTTAGAGAGTGATTTAGGATTTCATAAGTTATCGTTGATCAATTAGATGAATCATACAACGATTACACATTTGATTGAAAACTTTCTTTTATTATTATTTTTAATATTTATTTTCTTCAATTTTCCAACTCATTTTATTTTAATTCATCGATCTTTGCAGAATAAACTTTACTCACCACTACTGTAAATCCTATAAGAACCAAGATTACAATTATCACCAAAATTTTGCACTGTTGTCAGGGATTGGTGTCAATTAATTTTCATTAGTTTAATGGCCCGTTCTTCTCGTATAGGTAATTTGCAATACGGTTCTGAGATTGAGAAGACAAGTAAGCAATTGAGGAAAGCAACTAAAGTGCAACACGAGCAAAAATCACCTTCTTTTACATCTTCATCAACGAAAAAGAACTTACCAGTCAATCAGTTGGATCCTTCCAACGATTCTGAAAAAGCCAAAGAAAGAGTGGCTAACTTTGAGATAACTCTTCGGGAATTGACCGCACCGAATACAATTCAAGAATCGTTGTGCATTCAATACCTGAATATGGAAGTAAACTTTGAGCTTAAGTATGGACTGATTCATCCCTTCCCCAATTTTTATGGGCAAGACAATGAAGATTTGAACAAACATCTAAATGCATTTCATGTGGTTTGCTTGAGCATGAAACCACAGAGAGTAATTGAGGATTAGATCAAGTTACGAGATTTTCCTTTCTCACTTACTAAAAAAGTCAAGGATTGGTTATTTGATTTGCCCCCAAATTCTGTACCAACATGGTCAGAGATAGCTAGGCTATTTTTCGATGAATATTTCCATTCATTACGTGCTTCGAACATTCGAAGGTAAATATTTGGGGTACAAAAAATGAATATGGAAACTCTCCATAATGGATGCCACTAGTGGTGGTGCTATAGTAAACAAGACTCCTTCTGAGGCTAGGAGGCTAATTACCACAATGACTGTAAATTCACAACAAAGTGGAGCTATTTAAGAATCCATTTCTCGAAGTGTGAATGAGGTAAATGTTCTTTCCCTTGAAAATCAAATTGCTAACTTAACTTCTCTTGTTCAACAGATGGATTCTGGAAATCTTCAAGTAAAATCTTGTGGAATTTGCAGTACACTTCACCCAATCGATATGTGCCCTACTTTATAGGATGAATCACAAGAGTCTGCTAATGCACTGGGAGGGTATCAAGGGTGATATCAAGGTGGACAACAAAGGAGATATGATCTTCATTCAAACACATACAAACTAGGATGAAAGGATCATCCTAACTTGAGTTATAGGCCACGATCACCCTTTCAACAACCTCCACCTAGGCTTTCTAACCACCAACAACCATCCTCTTCAAAACCAGGTTTGTCCCATGAAGAAATTGTTCATTCACTTGCTACTAACACACTACAATTTCAACAGAAAATGAGGATGGGTATAAAAAAATATGGAGTATCAATCAGTTGAGCCAACTAGCATCTTCTATAAGCAAGATGGAATCCAAAGATAAATTGTCTTCACAAACCATTGTCAACCCAAAATAGAATACTAGTCAATCACTTTGAGAAGTGGGAAAGAGTTGGAGGACCTAAGATAAAAGAACGAGGTAGAGACCCAAAAGAAGAAATTGATAAAGAAATAGTTTTATCTCTAAATCTGAGAAGCTTGAAGAAGAAAATGAAATTTTTGATACATTTCACAAAATTGAGGTAAACATTCCTTTACTAGATGCAACTAAGAAAATACCTCGACATTTCACAAAATTGAGGTAAACATTCCTTAGATATTTGTGCACAAACAAGAGGAAATCAAAAGGTAACATAAATGTGAATATTGGTGCTAATGTTTCTACTGTTCTCGAAAAGAAGTTAACACTCAAATCATTTTCCCCTCCGTCAATCTCAGCCATCTTTCGTGTTCTCTTCGGAAATCATCAATTCGTCATCGTTTTCATTTGTTTCTTCAAGGTAATTTGATTTACAATTCATGATTTTTCATTTTCCATCAGTTTTGAGCCATTTAATCACCAATCTTTTTTCTGATCTGTCTGAAAATCGAATCTAATCATCAGAGCTATTAGTTTCTCTCCGAGGGTTCTTGGTTTCACATCAAAACAATATCCAATCTCATAGTTCTTTGGTAATTTTCTTTGGATTCGTTTTGTTATTATTTATCTATTATTTTCGAGACAATTTTGAGCTACTTCACATTTGTTTTCATGGCTTTTCATCAGATTCAAAAGATCACCGATTTCTTGAATGTTTGGCCGCCGTTCATCAAGTTTTTGAACGAGTTTTGGGTTGTTTTGCATCCGGATTCTCCTTGCTTTTCTATCCCTGATAATTTTTTTTTATATTTTTCCAGCCATTATCAATTATTTTCCATCACCATAAATGCCATAAAACATCGTCGTCACAAGGAGGTAAAGTTGCCGCTCTTTTCTTTCTGTGTTTTGTGAGTGCTTGTTTCGTTGAGAAAGAACCGGTCTAGTTGGACCCGTTGGGGAATTTCAATTGACCTGGTTCAGCTGGTTCAGACCAGTTTAGTCTCTTAATTTAAGCTGGTTTTTGTCTCGTTAGTCCAGTTTTCTCATAATTAACTTAAGATTATTAACTATGCAGGTTTTGGGCATCATTAGGAGTATTTTTGGATTTATTTCGAGGTTGTTTCGTAACTCGATTCAAAATAAAGGTAGGTTAGTTCCTACTTAAATGTTTAAATTTGATTCTTTGTGCTTGCTTGCTTATTATATAATTGTTAGGATAGTTTTGGGAATTGATTTATTTATTATAAATATTATTATGTGATGGTTATGACTTGTGAATATTGATTATCTCTAATTTATGATTGATATTTCGATAGGTGGTATAATTAGAGCATTTAGGTGATTTAAGTTGGGTTGATCATAGTAATTAACATTTATTAAATTTGTAAATCTCTATACTATGGCACGTATCATGGCTTGCCTTGATATTTTTTTCCAGCTGCATAGTATGACTTGTATCATTTGTGGCCGCGTATTCCACGATGATACCTATGTACAAATTTAATAGAAGTTTGAGAGATGTTGTAGACTAAATACCTCCTAATTATAGATTAATTGTGATAGTGGACTAGTATCCATATATTATTTTAGTGATGAGATGTATTAAATTTGATTTATCTATTTAAGTTGAGGATTAATCTATTCAGCTAAAAACTCATGATATTCAATTCCTTACAAACTTTTATTTTGCGTGTAACAATAATATTAATCGCAATTAAGGCAAGTGATGAGGATGACGCTACACTTAGAAGCCTTTAGGAGATGTCATTTATTTATTTCATTCTTTTCAAGTATTTCATTTTATCAACTATTTGTCAGTTGGTTTATAACTTTTCATTTGATTCTTTTTATTAAATTTATTCTTTGAACGTTGGCCCATGAAATGAATATTTTGTTTTCAATATTTCTTTGGTTGTTAAATAAAAGCTCCCGCAACTTATATGGTGTTACTTTAATTTTTTTTAAATGAGTATATTCATTATTTATTTATGTTACGGTTATTTTGAGTCAAGTCGTCACAGTTGGTATCAGAGCCCTAGGCTTAAGGGTTCTGAAGACTGTATGTATCACATACATTTAGAGTGCATTAGAGCCAGTGTAGCACCTTGTTAGTGTCAGATACGCCTTCAATTTTATAAATCCGATTATATTCAAATATTATTATTATGTTGATAAGTTGTTAATTGTATTATGTAAGATAAAGCCTTAGAGGTTTGTTTTTGTTTGTAACTCAGAATGCCTTCACGTATGGAAACTTATAGGCGTAAGAGACCCCGTGGGGCTCCAATGAATCAAGTACCTTTGGGTCAACAGGGAGATCATAAAAATCAATAAATTCCTGCAGCACCAGTTCATGCAGCACCAACCTCGGTGGCACTAGCTCATTCCGTAACTTTCTCTGATGAACAGTTCTCTATGCTTATTTAGCCGATGAGTAGAGCACCACCCGCACCAGTACAGGCACCTGAGCCAGTATTTGACCGATTTGGAGTAACTGTTGAGGTGAGGTTCCTGACAATGCTCTGTATGAGCTTAGGTAAGACTTTTGATGGGAAGTCTTTAGACCCTGCAGCTGCTAATGCATGGGTATATCAATTAGAGGCTGTTTGGAGGAGTTTAACATTCTTTTTTAGGTTGAAAGCTCGCTGTGAGGCTATAATGTTGAAAGATGAACCTCGTTATTGGTGGGATTCAGCTGCGAGATCTATAGACCGTATCGTAGCCTGGGAAACATTCAAAACAAGATTCTTTGACAAGTACTATCTTAAGGCTTATAAATATCATATGAGTTTTTTTTTACCTTGACTCAAGGTTCAAGATCAGTTACTGAATATGAGAGGAACTTTGATAGGTTATCCCACTTTACTTTTGATCAGATAGATACTGAAGCTAAAAAGCTTGAGGCTTTCATTATGTGACTTAGGGAAGATATCCAGAGAGGAGTGGAAGCTCACTTTCCCACTACTTACGCTTAGGCTCTCAGTATTGCGTTGTTTATAGACAATATAATTCTGTTAAGACCCAACAACAAGCATCTCTAGGGCAGTCTTTTAGCCAGAAAAGGAATTTTGATCAATCTCGCAGTCATAAAAAATAATCCTCGAGACAGTTTCAAGGTAATCAATCGTACCAGTTCAATCAACAACATTAGAACAGATCAACTCAGACTCAGGGGTACACTTATCTACAATGCTGCTATTATTTAAAGTATCACATGAGACCGTGTTTAAAGAGGAAATGTTTTACTTGCAACAAAGAGGGATACATTGCTGCTCAGTGCCCTATTACAGTAGCTTCACTTAATCAAAGGCCAGCTCCCAAGGTCCTTTCTCCTCCGCCACGTTAGGACCCTAAACAAGTTAAGGTTTTTGCTACTACCAAAGGTGAGACAACTGGTTTTGGAGCTATTGTGACAGGTACACTATTTGTTCTTGTCATTCAACTTTTCCATTATTTGATTCAGGTTTTAGTCATTCTTTTACATTATTTGTAAGGCATGCTTGTTTGAACTAGAACTGTTAAGTTTTGAGTTGTTTGTATCCACACGAGTTGGGGTGTCTATGTTAGCCAATCATAAAGTTAGATCTGGTCTGATTTCCTTGTGTGATCAGCTCAGTATTAGTGACTTTGATGTGATACTTGGCATGGATTGGTTGTCGACCAACCATGCTAATATTATTTATGATAAAAGAGAATTTGAGTTCATATAGCCTTTTGGTTCTCATTTCAAATTCAAAGGGTTTTAATGCTGGAACAGCCCCAAAATTGTATAAGCTTTAAGGCCACAAAATTGCTAAGTCAAGGAGCGTGGGTGTTATGTGAAATTGTGTTACGCAAGTGCACGTAGTCTAACAAGTAATAAAGTGATAAGAAAGATCGTTCCCACGAGGATTAGTAGTTTCAAAAGGTGTTTAACAATTAATTTAAAGGAATTAAAAACAATGATAAATTTGGGGTGATTTGATTTATGAAACTAAACTAATAAAATTGTGAAATCAAGCAAAACTAAATAAATAAATTCTAAATTAATTATGGAAAGTAAGTACGATGGTCTAAAGTTGCTGAAATTACTCCTAAAATATGCAAGAATAATAAAGTAATTAAACTATGTAGAGATGAATGGTTGGAAAATCAAGAATCCCCCTAAAGAGCCTTAGAATTCAAAATACTGCAGCAGTGCTGTGGCTGTGTTGCAACAATCTACAATAATAAATTCACTTTTTATGCAAGTAAACCCATTTGTTCAAGTGACTTCGTCAAGCCTAACATGATTATGATTACTAATCCTATTTAAATCCTATGTCTAGGTAAAATCGGATTAAGAAATTAAGGTTTTAATGTTCCGGTTTAGGCTTTAAGGTGTAAACACATATGTCTATGCATTACCAAAAACAATTTCAAGAATTGTTAACCCCTATCAATCAATATTCTTCCATTCAATTTTAACCTTTTCAGAATTAAAACTAAACTAAGCAATTCACTTAAGTTGATCAAGCATAAGCAAAGAGACAAGAAATATCAAACTATTGATTGAGCATAAAAATTGAATTCATTAAAGATTGTGAAAAACTAATCCCCCTTAGGGTTCATTTATCAATTCCAACCTAAGAAATTTAGTTCATAATGAAATCTAAATTAACAAAAGAGTTTAACAAAAATAAACCTAAACCTAACATAATCTAACAATAGAGAAGAAGAAGAAGAATGAATAATTAATGGAAGAGAAGATCCAAACGAAGTTCCCCAAAGAAGAAGAATCTCCCTTGCGAAATCGTCTCTGTTCTTTTCTTCACGTTCAGCAGCCTCCTTTCTTTTTCACGTTAAAGTCCCTCTGCCCAAGCTGCTGCCTTTTCTTTTCTTTTCTAGGTTAATTTCTTTTCCTTTCTTTTGTATTGGGCTTGGGCTTCCTTTTAATGCTTCTAAGTGGGACCTCAATGATGGGCTATTTGTTTCTCACTTGAATCAGCTGATACGGACCCAAAAAGATGATATTTTGGGCTGAAAATCGTGACCCTGCTGTCCCATTCTGCTCCAGTATGCTGCAGCACAGCTGCAGCACTGCCACAGCACTTTGCAAAAATCTGCACTTTTTCCCTTTGCTTCTACATCAAATTTGCAACTTTTTAGGGATTTCTTTCATTCAAAATGACAAGATTAAAATACCCAAAGCCAAAAACACTTCAAACATATTATTTAAAGCGCTAAAAACCTGAGTTTTCTCAAAGTAAGCTTAATTAAAGAATTATGCAAAATGAGTTCAAAGTATGCAAAATATGAACAAAGTTCAATCAAATAATTATCACTTAGGCATTAAAATAGGACCAAATAACTCTATTTTGTAGAGTTATCAGTGGGGTTATCTAGCCAATCGTAGTAGATATCAGTTAGAGATTATTCTGATGAACTTCCTGGTTTACCTACAGTCAGAGAGTTAGAATTTTGTATAAAATTGGTACCTGGTACTGCTCTGATTTCTAAAGCACTGTGCATAATGGCACCAACAGAGTTGAAAGAGTTTAAGGCTCAGTTGCAGGAGTTACTTGACTTGGGATTCATCCGACTTAGTGTTTCTCCGTGGGGTGCACCCATTTTCTTTGTGAAGAATGATGGATTCATGTGATTGTGCATAGATTATAGAGAGTTGAATAAAGTGATTGTGAAGAATAAGTATTTGTTGCCTAGGATTGACGATTTGTTCGATCAGCTTTAATGAGCTTTAGTGTTCTCCAAGATCGATTTGAGATCTAGCTATTATCAATAGGATCAGATAAGAGGACATACCTAGGTCACCTTTCAGGTCCCGGTATGGTCATTACGAGTTTGTGGCCATGTCGTTTGGATTGACCAATGATCCTACGCTCATGGATCTTATTAACACAATGTTCAGAGATTACTTGGATTCTTTTGTGATTGTTTTCATAGACCATATTTTGATGTATTCAGTCTCACAAGATCAGCATGTTCATTATCTCACTACTATTATGGAAATTTTGCAAGCTAATCAATTTTACGCCAAGTTTTCGAAGTGTGAGTTTTGATTAAAAGAACTTGCTTTTTTTGTGTCATGTGGTTTCACAGAAGGGTATTGTTGTAGATCCTTCTAAGGTTGAAGTAGTGAGTAATTGGCCTCAGCCAACCAATGTAGATGAAGTTCGAAGCTTTTTGGGACCTGCACGTTATTATATAAGATTTATCTAGGATTTCTCTAAAATAGCATCGCTGATGACCCAACTTACTCGTAAGAGTAAAGATTTTCTTACGAGTAAGCTTGGTCATGGCGATGATATTTTAGAGAAATCCTGGATATATTTTCTTTAATAACCTATAAGTCCTAAAAAGATTAGGACATCACCGACATTGGTTGGCTGAAGCCAATTACTCACTACCTCAACCTTAGAAGGATCTACGGTAATACCCTTCTGTGATGTTACGTGACCCAAAAATGCATATTCTTTTAGCTAAAACTCACACTTCGAAAGCTTGGCATACAACTGATTAGCTCGTAAAACTTCCACAACAGTAGTGAGATGTTGAATATGTTGATCCTCTAAGACTGAATACACAAAAATATCGTCTATGAAAATGATCACAAAAGAATCCAAGTAATCTCTAAACGTTGTGTTCATAAGATCTATGAATGTGGCAGGAGCATTGGTCAGTCCAAACGACATGACCATAAACTCATAATGACCATACCGAGACCTAAAAGTTGTCCTAGGTATGTCCTCTTCTCTGATTCTCAACTGATGATAGCTAGACGGCAGATCGATATTGAACAACACTGAACCTCCTTGAAGCTGATCGAACAAATTGTCAATCCTGGGCAACAAATACTTGTTCTTCATAGTCATTTTCTTCAACTCCATGTAATCAATGCACAATTGATAAGTCCTTGGAAGGGGGTATTCACATGTTTATACTTGGATAAATCTAGGTAAAAAGACCAAGCAATTGAGTAAAATGTCGAGCTTATGTTCTTAATTGAGTCACTTTTGTAAATTCCAATTTTGATTCAAGCCCACTTGTTAATTTTGGCTTTTTGATCAACTTTCTTTCATTATTTGGTTACTTTCTGAGCATTCTAATATAACCCTTGCGAGCATAGTTCTAGTGGCTGCTCTTGGAAATTCTTTATTGATGCAGGGCAAAGAGTGAAGAAGAACATGCAGTGATGCTGCTGAAACAAAGCACTCAGAAAGCACAGAGATATTATCTTCATTCATGAGCTATTCGATGGGACATGTGATAGTCAAATCACGCTACAGTGCCTCAGCCACGCAAGTTCCCGAACATTGTGCCAACTACTTTTTTGGACGGAAAAATGAAAAGTTGCAAAATGAAGAGTAAGAAGAGAGATAAAAAGAAGAAGAGAACGACGAAAAAGAGTGTGTGGTTAGTTGAAGCAAGAGCAGGAAGAAAGGAAGTGCATACAAGCAGGAGCAAGCTACAAGCGGAGTTAACTAATAGTTTAGCATTTTGTAATTTTAGTTTACATTTAAGCATGAATTCCAGTCTTAAGTTTATGATTAATTGCATGTTGTTGAAAGTCATGAGAGGCTAAACCCTTTTGTGATGAAATGTTAGTGGAAATGGATTGACAAGAACCGTTATTTTGAGACTCATCTATGCATGGAGATTATGATGTAGTATTCTTATCAGTCTTAACCTTCTTTAATGCTGTATGAAAATATAGTCAGAAGAGTGTATGCAATTATTGAAAGATAAATTGTATGCCAATTTCACGTAAGATATTACTTGTTCATCTTGATCACAACTTAGGAATAATGGAAAGATTTAGAGGAATAGAGAACAATACAAGGGGATTCAAGAGAAGTAACTTTACTTGAGATTTTAGAGATAAGATTTATGGTAAAGCAAAACGTTAGGATAGTTTGAGAAAATTCATCTTTGCTCTTGTTTTCCTATGTGTTGGTTGTCTCATAACTCCATCCGTATGTTAAGTCGATTAGCAAGTTGTTAGCTTGTCGAAACAATCTGTCCAGATCCCTAACATATCATCACATCTTCATCCTTTGATCTACACTTCGTGTTGATCCATTTAATTTGTGTACAATTTCTTCTAGTTTTATCACTCACTCATATTGTTGTGGTAGTAATCTTCTTAATCTCTGAGTTTGAATAGAAACAACCATCCTCGTGGGACACGACACTCACTTACCACTCTATTACTTGTTGATCATGTGCACTTGCATGCCATCCACCACACACCATTTAGTTTAACCACCGTTTCAACCAACAACAATCACATGGATCCATCCTTCTTATTTACCAACAAAACATGTGCACCCCACGGGGAAACACTAGGTCAAATGATCCCAAGTCAAGTTACTCCTACAACTTAGCCTTGAGCTTTTTCAACTCTACTGGTGCCATTCTGTACAATGCTTTAGAAATCGGAGCGGTACCAGATATCAACTCTATACAAAAGTCTAAGTCTTTGATTGGAGGTAAACCTGGAAGCTCATCAGGATAATCTCTAATCGTAGGCACATAGTTCAAACTACTCTCAGATCGACTGTTATCTACTACGCTGGCTAGATAACCTCACACTCCTTGACTTAGCAATTTTGTGGCCTTTAAAACTGATACAACTTTTGGGGTTATTCTAGGATAGACCCCTTATATTTGAAGTGAGAACCATGAGGCAATCTAAACTCAACTTCCCTTTTATCACAACATGGTTGGCAGACAACCAATTCATGTCATGTATCACATCAAAGTCACTAGTACTGAGGGCTATCAAAGTTACACTCAGTAGATGACCACAAAAAAAAGTCAAACCAGGTCTAACTTTTTGATTGGCTAACGTAGACACCCCAGCTGGTAGAGATATAGACAACTCAAAACCTAATTATTCTAGTTCATACACTGCATGCCTCACAAATACATCAGACATAAAAGAATGATTAGAACCTTAATCAAACAATGCAAAAGCTGAATGACCAAGAACAGATAAACTACCTGTCACAACAGCTCCAGAACTAGATGCCTCACCTCTGGTAGTAGCAAAAACCTTACCCTTCTAAGGGTCTTGACGTGGCAAAGGAAGAAGGTCATTGGGAGTAGGCCTCTGATTTAATTGGAGCTTTTGTAGTAAGGCACTGGCAGCAAGGTGTCCCTCTTTCTTGCAAGTAAAACATTTCCTCTTCAAACACGGTCCCATGTGATGCTTTAAACAATAGCGACACTATGGATAAGTGTACTATTGATTCTGAGCTGAACTATTATAATGTTGTCGATTGCTCTGATACAACTTATTACCCTAAAACTAACCCTTGTTTCTGATGACCACAATACTAATTACAATTCTTTTTCTTCCCAGTTAATTGCCCCTGAGATGCTTGTTGTTGGATCTTAACATAACCACCCTTATCCAGAAATAACGCAATACTGAGAGCCTAAGCGTAAGTAGCGGAAAAGTGAGCTTCCACTTCTCCCTGAATATCCTCCTTAAGTCCCATAATGAAAGCCTCAAGCTTCTTCACTTCAGTATCTATCTGATCAAAAGCAAAGCAGGATAACATGTCAAAGTCCCTCTCATATTCAACAACTAATCTTGAACCCTGAGTAAAGGTCAAAAACTTCTTTTTCATCTGATATTTATAAGTTTTATGATAATATTTGTCAAAGAATCTTGTCTTGAATGTTCTCCAGGCTACAACACGATCCATAGATCTCGCAGTTGAATCCCACCAATAACGAGCTCCTCTTTCAACATTGCAGCCCCATAGTAAGCCTTCAACATCTCAGGACAGTTAATCTTCTCAAAACCATCCTCTAACTGATATGTACATGTATCAGCATCTGTTGGGATAAAACACTTCCCATCAGAAACCTTCACTAAACTCTTACGAAGTATTGTTAGGAACCTCGCCTCAACAGTTACCCCAGATTGATATAATATTGTCTTAGGTGCCTGTACTGGTGCAGGTGGTGCTCTACTTATCGCCTGAATAAGCATAGAGAATTGCTCATTAGTGAAAGTTTCGGAAGAATCTAGTGCTGCAAGAATGTGTTGATTTTTCTGATCTCCCTGTTGACCCAAAGGTACTTGATTCACTGGAGCCCCACAGGGTTTCTTACGCCCATAAGTTGCCATACGTGGAGGCATTCTGAGTTACAAATAAAAACAAACCTCTTAGGGTTTATCTTACATAATACAATTACCAACTTATAAATAATAATAATAATATTCGAATATAATCTGATTTATAAAATTAAAGGCGTGACTTTGATGAGGTGCTACACTCACCCTAAAGACACTCTAAATGCATGTGATACATACAGACTTCAGAACATTTAAACCTAGAGCTTTGATACAAACTATGACGACTCGACTCAAAATAACCAAAAAATAAATAAATAATTAAGGAACTGATTTAAAATATAAATAAATCAGAGTAAAACCAAATAAGTTGTGGAAGCTTTTATTTAATAACCAAATAAATATTCAAAACAAAATTTTTATATCAGGCACCAATGTTCAAAGAATCAAATGAAAAGTCATAAACCAGCTGACAAATAGACAATAAAATGAAATACTCGAAAAGAATGAAATAAATAAATGACATATTTTAAGGGCCTCCAAGTGTAGCACCATCCTTGTCACTCGCCTTAATTACCATTATTGTTATTGTTACTTGTAAAATAAAATTTTGCAGAGCATTAAATACCGTGAGATTTTAAATCAGTAGATTATTCCTCAATTTAAAAAGATAAATCGAATCTAATACATCTCATAACTAAAATAATATATGGATACTAGTCGACTATCACAATTAATCAATAATTAGTAGGTTCATAGCCTACATCTCTCAAACTTCTATTAAATTTGTGCATAGGTATCAAAGTGGAATACACGACCACAGATAATACATGTCATACTATGCAGCTGGAAATAGGTATCAAGGCAAGCCATGATCTGGAAATAGTATGCAACTTTACAAATTTAATACATGATAATCATAATGGTCCAACCAACTTAAATCGCCTAAAGGCTCTAATTAAACCATGTATTGAATTATCTAGCATAAATTATGGGTAATCAATATTTGCAAGTCATAACATTCACATAATAATATTTAGAATAAATCATCTCCCAACAATATCCTAATAATTATACAATAAGTAAGCAAGTTCAAAGTATTTAATTTAAATTTTTACGTTGAAATTAACCTAACTTAATTTCGAATCAAGTTAGGAAACGACCTCAAAATAAATCCAAAAATACTTCTAACAATGCCTAAAACCTGTATAATTAATAATTTAAAGTTAATTACGTGAAAACCAGACTAACGGGGCAAAAACCAGCTCCAATTGATCCAAAATAACCCTTAAATCTGTTTGGACCGGCTGAATAAAGAAAAAGGCATGTGTTACCTTCTTGCGACCACAACGTTTCTGGCATTTCAGGTGACGGAAAAGGATATTTTATGATCAGAAAAGTCTTAGGATCTAAATGGAACGAAGATTCAACGCAATCCGGCTCCAAAACCTTGAAAGAATCGCAACATCTTTTCAAGAAACCGGTGAGAGATCTCAGATTTCGGCGAGGGTCTATTTCAAATGAAAATCAATGAAAACGACTCTGAATCGATAGGTATTTGACTCAAAATAACATCAAAACAAAAGAAATAATGAATTGATCAATTTACCATAGAAACTTGTAGGAAAATGAAGAAATTCGGTGAAGAACAAAACTATTTGACGACGAGGCTAGAAGATTCGGGACTTATTGATAATAGATGAAAATTGAATGCAAATATGCGATGGATAAAGTTGCAAATCGATGGAATTGAAAGAATACGTTATAAACTTGATTTACCTCAAAGAATAAACGAACTCGTAACGGCATGACAGTTAATAAGAACTGAAAAGAAAGTCATTTAAATTGAAATTGAAGAAATGACTAAAATGTCCTTACCTAAAGTGTCAAGTTATTACAGGTGTCACAACGTGTTTGCGACGCGGAGCGGCCGACATCCTATGTATTAGGTCTCTTTAATGAAAATGAAGTGGAAGTCGCCATCAACCATATTTGGGTGTGATTGATCACCAAATTGATTAAAATGAAAACGGTCTACGAAAATCAGATTAGGTTCGGGAGTCATTTGTGTATAGGAAAGGTATTAGCACCCTACAACACCCGTTCAAAAATGGTTACCACATTTATTTTTATATTATCCTAATTAGTAAATGGTCCTTATTTAAATAATTAAAAAAATTGATTTTAATTTATGAAAACAAATATCCCATTTAATCATTTCTTTACTTCAAGAATGAAGTAAGAATTGAGATTACAATGGATGGGGTTACGGCCATTAATTGAACAATATTGGAATTAGAAAATTCCTCACCTAAAGAAATTGAGAGTTTTTACGTCCCAAAATCCCATCATAGGAATTGTATTTATATTTTAAAACGTTTTATTTTTTTTATTTAAAATACTCCCTTTTTATTTTTAAAATAATATATGTAATGTTTTATTTTTAAAGATTTTTTTCTATTCTATATTTTTTAGGGTTTTCATAGACTTTTATGAGAATTCCGATGAGCGCATTACGCGGTCTTCACAAACGTGATGATTTCCACGCACTTATCGAGATCTCAACAAATATATTATTGTGTCTCTAAAAAATATTTGTTTGTTATTAATAATAACAAAATGTTGAGTAAATAATAGTAATTGAACATGTAAGATTTGTTTATTTAAAAACAGAGGTTTAATCCAAATTCTAAAAAAAATGATATAATTGATTAAAAAATATTCATACATATATCATATAAAACGAATTTACAACTAACTAAAATACATATTATATAACTTAAAATTAGGAGTCATAACAAAAATTTGCTATGTATATTTACAGTAACGCATATAAAGAAAAGAAAAAAAAAGGTTAAAATTCCATGTGAGCACATATAAATATATTTTATTTTTATTTTTTAATATCAATTAAATTAAAGAGGTCAAATGGTTTGAATATAAGAAATATAGACTAAAAGGTTAAACAGAACAATTATATTTTATGGATCATGCTAGATTTATTATACAATACAAAAATCAATCTTTATGTATATAAGAAGCATTGAACAGGATGGGAAAAATCTTCAAGTTTCACTATGAAAACCATTTGGTTTTTAGTTATTTATTTATTTATTTATGTGTGATTGAATAAAAAATATACATATATTTTGTTTAGAAGAAATGAACAGTAACATACGAACCAAACCTCTTTTAAACGGTGTCAAGGATACCCCAAGTTGGGGTTTTCTCCAGTGAAGATCAAGATCTGGTCGTAGGCCTCAATTGCATCCGTTGTGTGCCGACAGGAAGGAACCAACGACGATATTTTAAAAGATGATTTTGGTTAGAGTTGACTGGAGTAATTTTTCTAGGGTTTTAGAATGTCTCCTCTTACAATTGGGGTTGTTGCTCAATTTATAATAGGTTCGTGAGAAACAAAATAAGGAAATAATTTTTTTAATGAAAACCAAAATAAATTAGAAATTAAATCATTCCTAAATCAAATCAATCAATCAATCAAATTATCCTCTCATAAATTAGCTTAAATTACTAGCATGACTCATTCTTTCCAAAATCAAATCAAATTCAAAATTTTCAAAAATTTATTCTAATTTTATTTCTGTAATTAAATTATTTAATAAATTTTTTTTAAAAAGGATTTAAATAATTAAAAAAAATCTTTAATTAGAACAATGGGTTAATTTTTAAATAGTATCGGACGAAAATGGGTGTCTACAACAGGTGACTCCTTTTATGCATGTTTAGCTGAACTTCCTAAAGTCCTAGAAAGGTGTGTTGAAACAAATCTTGTCTCGACTAATGAGAAATGTCATTTTATGGTTGATCAGGACATTATTTTGAGTCATAATATTTCATCTAGGGGAATTGAAATGGATATAGCCGATGTTATTAAAACTTTACCTTATCCTACTAGTGTGCGAGAAATTCGTTATTTTCTTAAATATTGTCTAACCACTTTGTAAAATTCTATAAAAAAAAAGATGGAATTTGAATTTGATTAGGCTTGTAAATAAACTTTTGACAAATTGAAGACTGAATTAACTTCTACTCTAGTCATCCAACCTTCAAATTGGAATATTCCATTCGAGATCATATGTGATGCATTTGGCACTATTCTAGAGCAATGAGTTGGAAAAGCTCCTCATGTTATCTATTATGCCTTAAGAACACCGGATAGTACCCAATGCAACTACTCCACTAAGGAAATTTTTTTATCTTATTTGCTTTATACGAAAGTGGTTGTTTATTCTAACCATGCAACCTTGAAGTATTTGTTATCGAAGAGGATGCAAAGCCAATAGTTTTGAGATGGATAATCTTACATCAAGAGTTTGGTTTGGAGATCTGGGATAAAAAGGGATTAGAAAACTTGGTAGCCAATTATCTTAGTCGGTTGACCACATGTGAAGCCAGCACCATTGCAAGACAATTTTTCGAATGAGCATCTCCCCTTTTCCATTCAAGAAAAAATTCCCCGGTATGCTGATACTGTTAATTATCTAGCCTTTAGGAAATGTATTTTGATTTATACATAACTCAAAAAGATAAAATCAAAAGTGATGCTACTTATTGTGTGTGAGATGATCTCTATTTATGGAAGCATTGTCTGATGAAATCATTCAAATGTGTGTCTATTAACAAAAAAAAGCATTTCAATTCTATCTTGTTGTCATTCATTTGCATGTGGAGAATATTTTGGTCTCAGAAGAACAGCTCAAAAGTTTTTTAATGTGGTTTGTTTGGCCTAAGTTATTCCATGACTCTTATATGTTTTGTAAAGCTTGTGAACAATGCCAAAAGACAAGATATCTAAGACAATTGTTTGCGGATTTTTTTATGTGTGGGTTATTGTTATTATGTGCCTTTTTTTCCCTCTTCTCATTGTAATGTTTATATTATACTTGCTATTGATTATGTTTATAAATGGGTGGAAGCTAAGGCTACCCGAACTGATGACGCTAAAGCAGTTTTGAGTTTTGTCAAATCTCATATTTTTACTAGGTTTGGCACACCGAGAGCAATCACTAATGATCATGGGACTCATTTTTGCAATAGAGTGATGACGGCCTTAATGAAGAAATTTAATGTCACTGACTCACTAATAAAACTTTCATTGTCTCACAAACAAATGGGTTAACTAAGCTTTCAAACCGGGAAATCAAGTTTATTCTTGAGAAGACGGTGAATCCAAATTGTAAGGATTGGAGTTTAAGATTTGAAGATGCACTTTGGGCTTATCGCATATCGCATATAAAACTCTCATAGGTATGTCTCCTTATCGATTGATTTTTCGGAAACCTTATCATCTTCCTGTTGAATTAGAACATGTGACATATTTGGCAATTAAGCAATGCAACATGAAGATGGATGAGGTGAACGAACAAAGAAAATTGTAATCGCAAGAGTTGTAGGATATTTGAAATGATGCTTACGAAAGCTCGAGAATCTACAAAGAGAAGACTAAACTTTTCCATGAGAAGATGATTTACAGGAAAACATTCTCTATTGGTCAAAAAGTTTTACTTTTCCATTCTAAGTTAAATCTTTTCCTGAAAAATTGTGTTATAAATTGATAAGTATGTTTATTGTTTCTAATGTATTTTTTCATGGTGCAGTCAAGATTCGAATTTTTGGAAACTGAAAAAGTTTTTGAAGTCAATGGACATCGTTTAAAACTTTTTTATGGACGTTTTCAACCCTACAAAATCGATGATTTGACTTTAGAGTGTCCGGTAAAAGAGCACTGAGTCTAGCTAAAGACATGAAAGAAAGGCACTTTTTAAGAGGCAACCCTAATTTTTTTGTTTTTCGTTTTCGTTTTCATTTTTATTTTTATTTAGTTTGATTTGATTTATTTTCATTGTTTTATCTTTTAAAAAAATAGGATCTAACAAGGGCTATGCATGTTGAAGGATGATATTTTTTACCGAAATCTCACACTCCTAAACAGATAACGATCCAATTGCTGAGGATTGCTTTCAAGGCAGTTTTCTTCCCCTCTTTTATTCTTCTTGTTTTTCATTGAGGACAATGCATGTTCTTAGTAGGGGTGTTGGTGGTGATGGTAGATTAAACTAGATGGTGGTGGATGGAATGCAAGTGCTCATGGTTAACAAGTAATGAAGTGGTAAGTGAGTGTCATGTCCCACGAGGATAGTTAAACTTGGTCTACTTTCTTATATTAAAGAGCTGTGAGTAAATAAGATGTAAGAAAAGCAAATAAGCGGATCCAACACAAAGTGTAGATCAAGAGAAGTGAAAGGTGTTGTGCTAAGGTACAAGGATGGAGTTGTTAACTCAAGAAGAATTCTTGCTATTTAGAAACCTTGATAAACATATTATGTTTTCTATGATAAAAGATTGTTATTAAAGAAATGAGTGATTTCATTATCTCGAATGTCCTTTAGTGCAAGATTTCAACGCTGACTTTTATCCCTAAACACTCACGTTAAATTAATGCTCCTCCTTCAATTACCTAACATGCATTCATCAAGGCACCTATATTTCTATTTATCTTTAAACTCGAAATATGAAGTTACCTGTTGATCTCCTAAAAGTGTCAATTTAAATATCTCTCAATACAAGATTAAAACCCTCATACTTTGTTTTCACAGAGCTTTAAAGGGGGGTAGAAATGAGAAGAATGCAATATCAAAAAATAATATATAAAATCATAGCCTTCATTATACGTGAGGTTTCATCCATCCTTGTCCTTGTTGCACAATACCAAAACGTTTTTAGCTCATCAGAACTAAATCTAATAACCTAGAAAAGAAAATATGTTGAATGCAATTCATTGTGATGTTAAAAAGCACAAATTATAATTCTACTTCAAGGGAAAATAAAGATTACAACAACTGAAAACTTTATCGTGCAGTTCTTCCTTTTTTCTTCTTTTTCTCTTTTCTTATCTTCTCTTTTATTCTTTTTAGAAAACTCTAGAAAACTTATGTGACAAACTCTCCCCCCCCCCCCTTTTATTTTCCCACCAAAAAAATCAGGGTTTCTAAACCTTATTGAGTTGTGCACTCTCGAAATACTTTTAGAAGACATTGACAACAACCTGTCTTGTCAAGCAAAGCTGGTAAAGGAAGAAACAAAATATCTTCAGATCTTTTTACAAACTTGACTCAGTAGTAACAATCCTTGCGGCAAACAGCATGAACCTTGCAGCAAAGAAGATAGTCTGAAGGTATCTTCCTAGAAGTTTTTAAACTGAGGCAGGAAAGTTAGTGCTCAGATAAAACAAGAGGAAGTTGGAAAGAAAGAAACAAAATAGCTAAGAATATTAACAAAAATACAAAAGTTACGCAAACGAGATAGGCTATTCTGAATCTAAGATAATAACATACTATACATGACTATTTTACTTAATTACTCATTTTTCTCCTTGTTTTTATCCAACTTTGGGCATAAGATTTACTCTTTTTTGGGAATCGTCAGGGGGCATGAATAAAAGTAATCTTTTTGCTTAATCTTGATGCCTTAGTTATGTCATTCATGAGATGATTAGATTTGTTTTGTTTTTTTGAATTGAATTGAGGCAAAATAGGGGATTAGTTTGAATAGATGAACTTGTCGCCATGACTTGAGTAGTTGATTTTATTTATTGAGAAATGTGTTTGATTTGATACATTCTATCCTATTGTGAGTTTTTGGTCCAATAAGATCAAATTTCATCAATTTATGCTCTATCTCTTTGATGTGTGAATGTCGTTCATGGTTGATTTTTCTAGAATTTACTTTGTTATATATGTGGAGACCTCTTTGTTGAGTTTTATAAAGGCCAATTAGATGATGTCAATTTTAGCTTTATAAAAAAGTCAACCTTGACAAATGTCTTTAGAAAGTCAATTTTGATTTTACGTCTTTTTCTTGAAAATTAACCACTTTATGAACCACCCATATCTTTTTGTTGATATCATTTTAACCAATTTGAGAATAATTATTTGAACTATGATTCACTTCAATCTTCTACTCTCTTTCAAAGTTTAAAAAAAAACAGAGAATAAATGTGGAGAATAAGTCTTTTGGTATTTTGTCATTCTTTTTAGTTTGATTCATTATTTAAAAGAGAGAGAAGGCTAATAAAGTTGTTGTGAAAAGTTTTGTTAAATAAAAAATGATGATGGGAAGTTTTAAATAAGATGAAAAGAAAGGACGGTGCTAAAAACAAAGGGGTAATGAAAAAAAAAAATGGAAGTGTGAGTCTGTAGTCATTAAATGGTTGGGATGTTTCATTTCAAGCTCGTTGTAATAGTTCATTTCATTTTTCTAATTAATTTTAGGGGCATTTGTAAATATAGCAAATTTTTTAGTAATATTTGTAAAAATAAAAGCTCAAAAAAATATTTGTAAATATAGCAAATTTTGATCGAGTTTATCAGTGATAAACAATTAATTACATATTTTTACACTATGTTTATCACTGTTAAACACATAAATCATTGTTAATCACTGATAAACATGATAAAAATTGCTATATTTGTAAATATTTTTTTGAGTTGATATTTTTATAAATATTGCATAAAAATCTGTCACCCAATGAAATTTCCCTTAATTTTAGCTCAAATTTTCCTTCCATCCACCCTTACCTAAACCCTATTACAACCTGTAATGACTAACCCAATTATTATGCTTGGCCACGAGTACTCTCAGCGGAAGCGCAAAATGTGAATACAAATATCTTAAAGAGAATTTTATAAAGATTTTATCTGTTAACAGTTCTGGCAGAAGCCATATGTATATAACTAGGGGAACGTATCCCGTTTTCAGAAACAAAGTGGATGCAATCATTGGGCACATCACCTCAGGTTTTAAGAAAACAAAATCTTGAAATGTCAAGCGCAGATAACACATAAACGAACCAACTTTATTAACTTGAAACGAGTTAGTTTACAATCTAACTTTTAGTGCATAATGTGACTTTCTCAAATTTAACACTTATTACAAAAATGTTCTACATAAACTCGACTACAACTCTGACCAGTGAATTACGACATCTAATACTAGTCCGTTCCCAAATTCGCATCCAAGCTCCAACGCATACCAGCTTCTTTCCACGAACTTGACCACTCCCATAATGTGAAATTGTTAGGTGTAGCACTTTGAGTATCATTATTAACACAAAACAACTCTAAGTCTACATAACCAATAAGACTTTGATACCAACTGTAAAAATCCGACTCATTTTCTCTTTAAATTAAACATAAAACAACGGAATATATTCAAAATCTGATAATCAACATGATAAATTGATTTTGTAAAATAAAGTTCTGGCACTCCAAGTTCAATTCAAAACATTAAGAACCTAGCCACAAAGTTTTAAGGTTATTACAAACCAATAGAAAAGGCATAAGACAATATATACATATAACGTTCAAGCTCAAAACAACAAGACACGACTCGACATAATGATAATCTACATGAACTTCGGTCCTCGAGTCATCAAGTATCGCCCGTCCTACCATAACCTGAAATGTTTTGATGTAGCACCATTAGTGAAACTTGCTAAGTGAAAAATAAATACCAATTTATTAACTATTTGTAAAACTATCCAAGATTCACTTGAACCTTCCCCCTCAAACCTATGCAAGCCCATCTTACCAAGTTCTTTTCTCAATTAACATATAAATATATAGTTCTAATAGATGAACATTTATCATAAGGTGTCTGCCTACCCCTCCGCCGAGGTAGCACAAATTTTACAAACATAGGATTGAAGGGATGATTTACTAAATTAGCGGAATTTATTTAGTAACACAAATTAACACTTAATTTAGGATCTATTAATATCATGCAATTTGTGATAAAAAAAAACACGAAGAACATGTAGATTCATGCTTTATTTTCGAAAATTAAAACCGGAACTTACATTGACTGATTAATGGAGAATCGGTTGGAGGTTTCTTTACAGCATCAAATCCTCAGCAACACCGGATCTTCTACGCTATATCCCGATCGATCAAACGAAATCCGATTGTGGGATCGAACTTAAGAAGAAATTGGGAAGAAGAAAAATATTTTCTTCCCAATTTTGAATAGAGAAAATCGGCACTCAAGGGGGGATAGGAGGAAGAGAGAATTCCGAATTTCTAAGAAATTGAATTGTGTGATTTATGAATGACTCAACCCTCCTATTTATAGGAAAATAGGAATCCTAATCACATTAGGATTAATCTATAGAGATAAATACAAAAAGAAAAAAGATTATCTCTTTCCTTTATCTAGCAATTTCGAAAATGCCTTGGATAAATAGGAGATTATTTTATTTTCTTTATTTTTATTTATCTTGGGTAAATAAATCTATGTAATTATTTTAGGATATAATTCAAGCAATTATCTCTCCAAAATAATCATGTATAGCCGATTTTAGCATTAATAATTAATAAATAATTCTAATTTATTTAATTAATTATTTTGGGCTAATTTCAATTGGGTTTATTAATCCAATTGGGCTAGAAACTCTCTTTTAAATTAATAAGTCCAACTTAATTGATTTATTTATTAATTACCATTTAAATAAATATTTTATTTAAACAATTAATAATATTTATATTTTCTCCCGACTAAATATTATCAAATTATATTTAATTATTAATTTCCATTTAAATAATTTTCATTATTTAAATAATTAATAATAAATATTTTAATTATTAATTTCCATTAAATAAACTCATTATTTAATTAATAATTTTATTGATAACATTTTATTATTAATTAATTAATTTTAATTATTAATTTCCGTTTAAACAAAATTAATTATTTAAACAATTAATAATTGTCAATTAATTTCAAATTATTAATTACCATTTAAATATACTCAATATTTAAATAATTAATAATATCTAATTAATAATATTTCATTATTAATTTCCTGTTTAAATAAACTCATTATTTAAACAATTAATAATGTTTATATTAATTCCCGTTTAAATATACTCAATATTTAAACAATTAATATTGCCTATTTTAAGTAATTCACTTTACTTAAGATTTCCATTTCTTCTACTTGATTTCGCGACTACGATATTTGGGCTAGCATAGGGACCCGATTGACCTATAGATCATGGGCTTAATAATTAGTCAATTAAGTGATTAACTCATAATCAGTTAATTACTTATTATCTAACTATGAATAATTCCACTATAGATTCATAGTTGAACTCCCCTCACTATAGATGAGTTATTGTCCATTTAGTTTAACTTTATTTATATCTGTGATATTATTCTTCACGTGGAACCCTTATAATTAAAGGCGGATAAATTTACCGTTTTCCCTTTGTAATTACCGCTTTATCCTTGTGTTCCCGCTGATTCTCCAATGAACTTTATCTTTAGTCGAACTAGAGATAAGATACTTCTGTGATCAATAGAAGTCGTGACGTCACTTGTTCATGTCTCGAATCAGTACATCAAGGGAGTTTACTAAAGTTCCTAAAATGTTTAGGTATCGCACTGATACCGTTAATTTATAGGAAATTTATGAATTCCATCTCGTGAAAATGAGTTCCCAACTACTTATCTAGTCATGTTCCCAAAACAGGAGTGTATTGAGCGTTCTTACAGATCGCTCTCAACTATGTGAATCAAATAACATAACTCCACAAATAGGAGTTCGCATTTCACTCAGGATTGAGATCTATCATGGTTGATAAACTTAGTTTGATATTCGATTATTTCTCATAAACGGTACTAATGGGAAATTTGATCGAACATCGTGGTCCTGTCTTATACAATCAACATTGCATATGATACTTCCATTTCATGTCTCCCACATGAATGATCAGGATTCGATCATTTGTCTATAAACAAAATGCGAAGCTATCAACAGTGTTACCAGGATAAGGTTCCCAAACGTTATCTGTTTACTGTAGACACGTTTAAGTTACTCATCTCGACTTTAATCCTCTCGTATGACTCACATACTAAGTCGTGATTTCATAAGAGTGACTTAGGGTTTTACTATTTGAATGTTTGATATTTATATATTTCCATATATTCCTAATATCATCAATTGAATCAATCTAGATAATATAAAGAACTTATGTTTATTTATTTAATTTATTCTTAATAAATTATTATTATTAAATAATTACAAGTTCTAGGACACCATTCCTAACAAGGATGTGGAATAGTGCTCTTCTCCAAATTGGATTCACTAGACAAGATTCGCAACCAAGTCAATGAAAATTCAAAAACCAATAAACTAGATTTTTGACCTAAGTCTATGGGCTTTTTTTTAAAAGGAATATAGCCTTAGGTCATATAGCCTTGGTCTAAGACTTTAACATGGGTTCTCGACCCTAGCATAGGTTCGAGACCCAACGTTCATATCCAAGAACCATTACTATGCCCTTCACTCGTAGTTTCGAGTAAGAACACAAGAACTACATCCCCATTTAATCCACAATCACAAGAGTCATTCGCGACAATAAATGAAAATTGTAGATTCCAAGCACAAGACATGATCAATAATTCCTATGATTTTCACAACTCATATCACCAAACATAGCATAAGTTCCAATTCCACCTACCAACACAAAATTCATCACATGACTTCTAAAAGTGCATTTAAATTTTCTTTTTATAAAAACTCAAAAAATATAAATATCCAAAAATGAATTGATATAATATTTTTAAATAATATATTTAAAAACTAATTTGCACATAAATTTATAATTTTTTTAATGAGAAGCAGAAATAAGAAACAATTACCAAAGTGATTTCTCTTTTTCTTCTTCCAAAAAAAAGAAACGAGAAAGAGATACCAAACATGTTTTTCTTTTCATTTTAAAAAAACAGGAACAAGAAATAAGAAATAAGAAATAAGAAATAAGAAATAAAAACTAAAAAGGTTATTAAACAGGATATAATGATAATCCTAATCCCGCTTTATATTTGTACCTCTTTATATTTGTACCATTTCTTTCCTAATTGAGTGGACAAATAGTAGTGAATATTATAAATAATGGTAGTGGGCAATACTTTTTAAAAAATACTTTAAATATTGATTGTGTTTGGCTTTTTCCTTTTTTTTTTTCCCTCACTTAGCCAATGAGAGGTGAGTAATAGTTTCACAACTCTTTTCCTTTTTGTTTGGTAGGATGATAATTTTACTATTCAAGCCAACAAAGGTTGAATGAGAGCCATAATTTTCTTTAATTTTTCAACCCCATCTACTTCCCTTTTGGAGGTACATGAAAATGTGGTCAAACTTTAATAGAGTCTGATATGGTTTCTGGATATCAGTGTTTGAGCTTTTGAATTCTCATTTGTGTTTATATTTATCTAATTGTAGTTCACTAAAAAAATGTCTAATTGAAGTTTCAACTACCATTTTATATCTTATTTAATTTAATTTACTATTTATTACAACTCACAATTTAAATTTCATATAACATGTACTATTTATTTGAGTAATCTAATTATCCTTTTTTTTTTTTTTACTTTGGGGTGTTTTCAAGTAAAGAAACCATTTTTTAAATAAGAAAATCTAAATGAAAATTTTATATAATTAAAGATTGAGTAAGGAAAAAAAAACAACTAATTTATGAAATATTATGACACATAAATATGTGTCTTACCCTCTCTTTTCTTTCATACGCATAGTTGAAGGGGAACGTCATTGCTGACAACAATCATATACTTGAGCATCCTTTTTATCTACCCTTTGGCATATTCATTAACCCCCAAAAAAAAATGGAAGCAAAGAGAATATATCCATATTACCAATAAGCAAACCCCATTTGCTTCTATTTGAAATGAGAGTAAGGTCAAGGGGAATGTAGCCTTTTCTTTCAGTCAATATGCAGAAATTTCATTTTTAAAAATTATAATACTATTGTTTTGAGGTATTTTCATAAATGACATTTTTAATATTAAATTTTAAAAATATTAAAAGTTTTCAAAATTAAAAAAAAAAAAAAAAAACACTTTTTTTACATTCATTTATTTGATGAAAGAAAGAAGATTAAATTAATAAATTTATAAAGAGAAATTTTACTATAAGACACTTTTTAATTGATATTTTCAAAAATAACAAAAGTTTTGAAATTTTAAAAAAGTGACACTTTTTTCTTTCATTAATTTCATGATTCATTAAATTAATAAAAGTTTATTTTTATTAATTTTTTTCTTTTGTATTATTATTGAATTTATGTTTTTAGGGATGTTTTAAAGTAAAATTTAATATTATTTTTAAGTTTGGTGATTATGAAAATTTCGTTAAAATAATAATTTTTTGCATTATATAGTGAAAGTTCTTTTTATTAATTTTTTTTTCTTTTGTATTATTGAATTATCAATATTCTCATTGTGTTTTAGATTTTTAGTTGTGATGTTTTAAAATAAAATTCAGTAATTTTTCAAGTTTGATTAATTTTATTATTTGAATTTTTATTAAAAAAAATTAAAAAAAAAAATTGTTGTGGGGTGAAATTGGATTACACGTAGAATTTTACAGCTTGACAAGATTTGTCTACACACCTCGTCTGACCGCAGTACTTGGTCACCGGGTCTGACCGCGGTACCAAGGGACCTGGTTTCACCGCGGTACCTAGTCATAAAGTCTACGCACCTGAAAAGACCTTGCTACGCAGTCTCCAACATAGACCTACACACTTAAGATTGAATACAAGTATCCACTTGGGAAACAACACATGGCACAACCCGCAAGCGACACGTAATTGGGAAGCAACACATGGCCCAATCCTGGCACAATGATGTCATCAACCCATTCTCCTATAAATAGGAGAAGAAATTCATTCATTAGGTAACAATTTTCTACTACTATTCTCTCTGGCACACTAGCTCTGCTTGCTCTGATTTTAGCATCGGAGGGTGTTAAGCCGACACCACACCGGTGCTCTTTTCATTTCCTGTGCAGGTACCTACGTAGCACGCCGTTGAAGCAGCGCACTACCTCTGACTCGTCCCATAAATTAAGTTCGTTGCCTACGTGGAAGCTCTCCATTTTTACGCAACAGCATATGACGCCGTCTGTGAGAAAGAGTATATAACTAAGTGCTCTACCATCAAGGATGAGTCAAAGAAGTTAGCACGGTGATGATGTAGATGACGGTGAAAACCATAAACCTCGTAATACGAGATATCAAACACGTAGCAATAGAGAACGACGACAGTAAGAAGATGAAAATCCAGAATTGGTAAAGGTTGCACCCGTGCCAGATAGAAAGGTAGATGTCTTGGAAGAGCAAGTTCGAGTTGTGAATCGGGACCTTGCAAAGGTACTAGAGATACTCACACGAACGATAGATCACCAAGCCCCCACTAATAACCATGATCAACGATCAAAGAAAGAAAAAGAAAAAGAGCTTGTAGAAGGTGTTGTAGAGTCACAGAATCATGAGAAGGGTGGTTCGAAGGGGAAGGTTAGATTACATACTCGAGACAATTCCCCTTCTTCCAATAAGTCTTCTCCCAAGAGGCATCCAAATATGAAAGGAAGGTCTGACCTTAGAGAAGTGCTTTATGAAAAAAGAAAAGCACAAGCTAGTATAGCAAAGTCTATTGCTGAAAGTTCACAGCCTTGGGCACCAGAGCTAAAAAAGCTCCAAGACGAGCTTGGTCATATGTGTCGCTACGTAAACGCGACGCGGAAAAATAAAAAGGGAGTCGCCGCTAATCATTGGTTTTCTAAATCAGGTGTGATTAGTCACCTATTCTTTAACTAAGGATGGTCTACTAACTATTGAAAATGGGTTCGGGAGTTTATTCACACATAGGGAAGGTATTAGCACCCTATTATGTTCGTTTTAAAACGATTGTTGTTTTTTTTTATTTTGGTGTATTATTAATGAAAGCCTTTATCTATAAAACAAAAATATTTTTTTGGTCATTTTTAAATGTCCCATGTTTTATTAATCAATACTTTAGTAATAAAGCTAGGGATGGCAACGGGGCGGGGCGGGGTCAGGGATGTACTTCCCATCCCCTAACCCGCGGGGATTTTTAATCCCCATACCCTACCCTATCCCCAAATCAAAAAATCGGGGTCGGGTTCGGGGATTCCCCATTAGGGGATCGGGTTCCCCGCGGGGAAAATTCCCCGTTTTACATTTTAATTCTTATTTAAAAATGAAATATACATTTAAAATATACATTTTTAAGTAAAAAAGAAAACATAATACTAACCATTTTATATTGTATTAGTTAATATAATCATATTTCACATATATTTTTCAATAAATAAAGATAAAAGTAAAGAAAATATATAAGATATTCTTTAAAAATCGGGTTCGGGTTCGGGGTCGGGGACGGGGGATGTATTCCCATACCCTAACCCTATAATAAATCGGGGGGAAATTTCTCACCCTAACCCTAACCCTAACCCTATAAAACGGGGATTCCCCGCCCCTATAGGGTCGGGGCCCCGCGGGGCCCCTAACCCGCGGGGAATTTTGCCATCCCTAAATAAAGCATGATTAAATAAGTATGAGTGGCGTAAAGCCATTAGAAAAATATTGTCGGGAATTTTAACTCAGTATTCCGAGAAAAAATCCCTTGCCTCAAGAATGTTTAGGACCATGGTATTACAACGCCCCATATTCCGTCGTCGGAGTTTTCGAAAACGATTTGTTTGTTTGTTTTTTATGTTTAAGTTTTAAAAATGAATATTTTAATTAATTATGAATTTTTATCTTTCTTATTAAAATTATTTAGCTCAATATTAGGTTTAGGGTAAGTTTCACTTTTGGCCCCTAGGTTTTATTTTGACAAATTTTTTATTTATGGTATAAATGGACGATTATTATCCGAATAATTTTAATTTTAATTTAAGGCTTATATTATTAATCTTTGTATTTTTAGAAAGTTGGTAGGTTTATACCTAGTAAATTCTAATTAATATTTACAATTTCAATTTTTAATATTTATGATTTGGAAAATTAGTATCCTAATTAATTCCAATTTCTAAATTTAAATTGTTAATTTTTATATTTTGGAAAATTAGTATCCTAATTAATTCCAATTACTATATTTAAATTGTTAAGTTTTATGATTTGGAAAATTAGTATCCTAATCAATTCCAATTACTATATTTAAATTTAATTGTTAATTTTTATGCTTTAAAAAATTACCTAATTAATTCCAATTACTATATTTAAATTTGGTAATTTAATCAAATTATGTCTTTTAGGAAGTTGGAAAATTAGTATCCTAATAAATTCAAACTCCTTTCTTTTTTTGAAATCCCATATTGATCAATATAATATTTATACAAATTCATTAAATTATGACCTTCATATGAAGACAATAAAAAGGAATGTAGTAAACACAAAATATGGCAATCAAATTTTACAAATAAGGCAAACCAATAAAATTAGCATAATTGTTCCAAACAAAACACATCAACTTTGGAAATTCATAACTTCTTAACTAAAATATATTTTAACTTGATTCTTTCTTCTAAATATTCTATATTTCATCTATGATTGATTACTAAAATAAAAAAGTATGTACACTTGTAAATAAAATTAGATTTTATGTCAAAAACATTCCTCATTTTCGGTTTTATACATAAATTTCTGCAGATTTTACACTAACTTTGAAAAATCATATCTTTTTTTATACTCATCAAAACGGGGTGATTCTTGTTCCTAAATCTTTATTTACGAGTCTAGTTTTATAGAAAAATAATCATAAATAATTATTTTCAAAGAATCAGAACCGAAAAATCATGTAATGATAAGGTGTCTAAAAAATCCCGAAACAGTAAATCGGTTTCAATACTAAACTTTAAAAAATCATAACTTAATAACCACATATCCAAATGAGTCGATTCTTTTTTCTATTGGTTCATATTTAAGTCTATTTTCAAATAAAAATTTCAAAAAAATCTAAATCAATGTACAAAAATCACGAAATTAAATAAAATAAAACAGTAACATACGAATGACTACATTTTTAATGGAAAAGGATGTTACCTTGGTTTGATAGAACCTTACAAATGTGTAGCTCCGAATTCCGACGATGAATGAAGAAGATGAAGAAGAGACTCAAAGGTTTGGTGGTAGGGATTTAGGTTTACTATTGAGAGGGAGGGAGGCTCTTATGAATGGTTGGTTTAGATGAAAGTGAAGTAGGCTCTTCTGAATGATTTCTGTATGGAGATATTAGGGAGGCTCGGTTTTTTGTGTGTGTTTTAGGGTTGTAGGAGGGTCCTTTTTATAGCCAAGAGGGAAAAACAAATAAGGAAAATTCAATTAATGAAAATCAAAATAAAATAAAATCTTTTATTCTTTCCCATGATTATAAAAAATATCTAATAATTTTCCTACTCATCTTTTCCATGTTTAAATTGATTCTCATTTAAAAATTATTTTCCAAATCTTTTAAAATTAAATTTCAATTCAAATCAATTTTAAAAATGCTAATTTAAATTTAAATTTTTATTTTCAAATCCAAATTAAACAAATCATGTCAAAGAAAACACCACATTTCATACCAAAGTCAATTTTTTTTCATTTTTTTGAAATATGTAAATTTTGTTAATTTTAAATATTACCGGACGAAAATGGGTGTCTACAATATGAAGAAAGAGTATCGAGGAAAGGCTCCTCTTGTGTTAGAAGATCTCCTAGAGCAAACTGAACCACCATTCACAGATGACATCATGGAGGTAGAACTTCCTACTAAATTTAAAATGCCAACTATGGCAACTTATGATGGATCAAAAGATCCGGTCGAGCATGTTGATACATTTCGGACCTGGATGGAGCTCCAGGAGTCCAAGATGCTATCAAGTGCAGAGCATTCCCTTTTATATTAGGGGGCTCTGCACAAGGGTGGTATAGGCAGCTCAAGTCAAGGTCTATCTCTTCATTTAAAGATCTTACTCGATCTTTTGTAACTCAATTCCTCGAAGGAAGATATCATAAAAAACCGGCCACTCACCTTTTGACTGTGTATCAAAAGTCGGGAGAAAGTCTTCGAGACTATGTGGTGAGATTTAACAACGAAGCATTGAAAGTTGAAGGTTACAGCGACGACATAGCCCTAACCACAATGATGGCTGGACTGAAAATGAAAAGTTTTTGTGGTCTCTAGGAAAAAAGACTCTCGCTACATATACAGAGCTCATCGCAAGAGCACAAAAATACATGAGTGCCGGAGAGTTGTTTAGTTTAAGAAGAGCTCTAGAGGAAGGGGGTAGTAGCAAGCATTCATAACATAAACGAAAGGAACGAACAGAAGATAATACTCGGAAGTATGATCGTCTTGGGGATGATAAGAGAAGGAAGACCAAAAATCGACTTGATAAACAAAGTCTTTCTTCTAGTAAGTTCAAGAAGTACACCCTCATCACCATACCAGTAGAGCAGCTACTCATGGAAATCCAAGATAAGAACTTGGTTAGGTGGCCATCAAGGATGAAGGCGGGATCTAACAAGAGAAATAAAGATAGGTATTGTCTCTTCCACAAGGATCACGGTCACACTACTTCCGAATGTTTTGACCTCAAGGAGGAAATTGAAGCTTTAATTCAAAGAGGGTACCTAAAGGAGTTTGTGATGAGGAAGGATGAAGGACAACGCGAAGCTAGATCCGAACGAAAAGACCAAGATCGAGGTGGTCAAAAATCCTTAGGTGGTGACGTAAAAACTATTTTTGGTGGACCAGCTAGTGGAGAGTCAAGTAGAAAAAGAAAGGCGAGCGCTCGAGAAGCGAGTCATGCCCCACCTAGATTCGAGGTCTTTTTTACTTTACAATGCCTGGTCAAAAGGCAAAGATAAATTTTGATGAAGAAGAAGTGGTTGATATCCATCAGCCCCACAATGATGCCCTGGTGGTGATTATTATTGTGGCTAACTTAAGAGTACATCGGGTTCTGGTCGATGGAGGTAGCTCGGTTGACGTATTCTCTCTCATTACTTTAGAAAAAATGGGAATTGGGAGAGAAAAATTGAAAAGAAGTTCAACACCCTTGATGGGATTCGGAGGAGGCAGGTCATCCATGAAGCGAGTATTCAATTACCAGCCACTTTCGGAGAAGAGCCTAACACCATCACTAAAATGGTAGAATTCATAGTGGTCGATCGCCCATCAATTTACAATATCATATTGGGAAGACCTACCATCCATGCTCTCAGGGCTGTACCTTTGACTTACCATCAAATGATGAAGTTCTCTACTTCAAGCGGGCTAGGAGTAATGAAAGGGGAGCAAAAGATCTCCCGAGAGTGCTATTACACAGCTATGAGGGGTGCTACACCGGTAAACATGATCGCGGTAGAACAAAATGAGGAAGAGGTGCAGTCTGCAACGACTTTCCTGGCTGAAGAAGCAGAGCAACCTCCCTTAGTAGTACCACCAAAAGAGTTCGAACAAAGAGCAATGCCAACGGAAGACATGGAGTCTGTCCCGCTTCTAAATGAAGAAAAGTTTGTTAAAATCGGTACAAGACGGGGGGCTCAGCAGAGAGATGACTTGATAAAATTTCTAAAAGAAAATATTGACATGTTTGCCTGGACTCATGAAGACATGTCGGGTATCGACTCTAAAATTATGGTTCATTGTTTGAACGTTGACCACACCTTCTATCCTGTCAGACAGAAATGTAGAATATTTAACCAAACAAGGAACGAGGCTATAGTTGAGGAGGTAGAAAAGCTTTTAAAAGCAGACTTTGTTCATGAAGTACACTACCCGGACTGATTGTCCAATGTTGTTCTTGTTAAAAAAGCTAACGTAAAATGGCGGGTATGTATAGACTTCACTGACCTCAACAAGGCATGTCCAAAAGATAGTTTCCCTCTACCTCGAATTGACCAGCTGGTGAACGCCACAGCAGGGCATGAGTGATGACTTTTATGGATGCCTACTCAGGCTATAATCAAATCAAAATATACGAGCCTACTCAGGCTACCGGGAGAAAACGTCGTTTGTGACAAGTCAGGGGCTTTATTGCTACAAGGTTATGTCGTTTAGGCTGAAGAATGCAGGTGCAACCTACCAACGAATAGTGAATAAAATGTTCACAAGGAAGATTGGGAGAAACATGGAAGTCTATGTAGATGACATGTTGGTCAAGAGCCACTAGGCAGACCAACATACCTCGGAATTAAAAGAGGCATTTGATATGCTAAGTGAAGGGATGATTTACAAAACTAGTGGAATTTTATTTAGTAAACTTATTAACATTTAATAACGGATTTATTAACATCATGCAATTCGTGATAAAAACATGTAGATTCATGCTTAATTTCGAAAATTAAAGGCCTTTTACTTACATTGAGTAATAAATGGAGAATCGGTTGGAGGTTTCTTTACAGCATCAAATCCTCAGCAACACCAAATCTTTTACGCTATATCCCGATCGATCAAACGAAACCCGATTGTGGGATCGAACTTAAGAAGAAATTGGGAAGAAGAAAAAAATATTTTCTTCCCAATGACTATAGGAAAATCGGCCAAGGGGGGAGGGAGAAGGAAGAGAGGATTCCGAATTTCTAAGGAATTTAATTGTGTGATTTATGAATGACCCAAGCCTCCTATTTATAGGAAAATAGGAATTCTAATCACATTAGGATTAATCCATGGAGATAAATACAAAAAGAAAAAAGAATTATCTATTTCCTTTATCTTGGTATTTCTAAAATGCCATAGATTAAATAAGAGAATATTTTCTTTTCTTTATTTTATTTATCTTGGGTAAATAAATCTATATAATTATTATAGGATATAATTCAAATAATTATCTCCTACAAATTATCTATGATGGCCAAAATTAATAATAAATAATTAATAAGTACAATTTATTTAATTAATTATTTTGGGCCAATTTCAATTGGGTTCATTAATCCAATTGGGCTTGAAACTTTCTCTTAAATTAATAAGTCCAACTTAATTAATTTATTTATTAATTACCATTTAAATAAAATATTTATTTAAACAATTAATAATATTAATATTTTCTCCCGACTAAATATTATCAAATTATATTTAATTATTAATTTCCATTATTTAAATAATTAATAATAAATATTTTAATTATTAATTTCCATTAAATAAACTCATTATTTAATTAATAACTTTATTGATAATATTTTATTATTAATTAATTAATTTTAATTAATAATTTCCATTCAAATAAAATTATTTATTTAAACAATTAATAATTGTCAGTTAATTTCAAATTATTAATTACCATTTTAATATACTCAATATTTAAATAATTAATAATGTCTAATTAATAATATTTCATTATTAATTTTTTGTTTAAATAAACTCATTATTTAAACAATTAATAATGTTTATATTAATTACCATTTAAATATACTCAATATTTAAACAATTAATATTGCCTATTTAAGTAATTCACTTTACTTAAACTTTCCATTTCTTCTACTTGATTTCGCGACTACGATATTTGGGCTAGCATAGGGACCCGATGGACCTATAGATCATGGGCTTAATAATTAGTCAATTAAGTGATTAACACATAATCAGTTAATTACTTATTATTTAACTTTGAATAATTCCACTATATATTCATAGTTGAACTCCCCTCACTATAGATGAGTTATTGTCCATTTAGTTTAACTTTATTTATATCTGTGATATTATCCTTCACGTGGAACCCTTATAATTAAAGGCGGATAAATTTACCGTTTTCCCTTTGTAATTACCGCTTTATCCTTGTATTCCCGCTAATTCTCCAATGAACATTATCTTTAGTCTAACTAGAGATAATATACTTCTGTGATCAATAAAAGTCGTGGCGCCACTTGTTCATGTCTCGAATCAGTACATCTAGGGAGTTTCCTAAAGTTACTAAAATGTTTAGTTATCGCACTGATACCGTTAATTTATAGGAAAGTTATGAATTCTATCTTGTGAAAATGAGTTCTCAACTACTTATCTAGCCATGTTCCCAAAACAGAAGTGTATTGAGCGTTCTTACAAATCGCTCTCAACCATGTGAATCAAAGAACATAACTCCACAAATAGGAGTCCGTATTTCACTCAGGATTGAGATCTATCACGGTTGATAAACTTAGTTTGATATTCGATCATTTCTCGTAAACGGTACTAATGAGAAATTTGATCGAACATCATGGTCCTGTCTTATACAATTAACATTGCATATGATACTTCCATTTCATGTCTCCCACATGAATGATCAGGATTAGATCATTTGTCTATAAACAAAATGTGATGTTATCAACAGTGTTACCAGGATAAGGTTCCCAAACATTATCCGTTTACTGTAGACACGTTTAAGTTACTCATCTCGACTTTAACCCTCTCGTATGACTCACATACTAAGTCGTGATTTCATAAGAATAACTTAGGGTTTACCATTTGAATGTTTGATATTTATATATTTCCATATATACCTAATATCGTCAATTGAATAATCTAGATAATATAAAGAACTTATGTTTATTTATTTAATTTATTCTTAAATAAATTATTATTATTAAATAATTACAAGTTCTAGGACATCATTCCTAACACTAAGAAGGTACCAGATGAAACTTAACCCAGAAAAATGCGCATTTAGAGTAACTTCAAGAAAATTTCTTGGCTTCATGGTCCACCAACGAGGTATTGAGGAAAATCCCGACAAGTTGAAGGTTGTCCTGGACATGGAGTCTCCTAAGAACCTCAAACAATTACAAAGCCTGAATGGGAAGGTAGCAGCACTGAATAGATTTGTATCAAGGGCAACGGACAAGTGTCTCCCGTTCTTTAAAGTTCTTCAAAAAGGAAGCAAGTTTGAATGGACATATGAGTGTGAGAAGGCTTTCATAGAGCTACAAGATTACTTAAGATCCGCGCCTCCACTCTCCAAGCCCGTCGTAGGTGAAGAATTATTTTTATATTTGGTTGTGTCAGAAACGGAAGTGAGCTCAACTATAGTAAGAGAAGAAGGTGGAGCTCAACTACCTACCTACTAAACGAGCAAAGCCATGTTAGACGCGAAGACGAGGTACCCGCAAATGGAAAAATTGGCACTAGCCTTAATAACCGCAGTTCGAAGTTTGAGGCCATACTTTCAAGCACATGGGATTGTAGTTCTGACAAATCACCCATCGAGGCAAGTTTTACAAAAACCGCAAGCGTCAGGTCGACTAATGAAGTGGGTTGTGGAACTCAGTGAGTATGATATTCAATACAAGCCAAGAACTGCTATAAAAGGCCAAGTTGTAGCTAATTTTATAGTAGAACTCACACCTGCAAAAGAAGAGACACGCTTAACCCATGAAAAAAAACTTGCTGTAAACAAAGAACTCATCCCTCCATAAAGAGAAGGGTCCACTTGGACACTCTACGTAGATGGATCTTCCAATATGAAAGGCTGCGGAGCAGGCTTTATCTTAGTCTCACCTGACCAAGCTCACATTGAATACGCTCTAAGGTTTGGGTTCAGAATTACCAACAATGAGGCTAAATATGAAGTGCGTCTAGCTGGGTTGCGGTTAGCAAGGAAGGTAGGGGTAAGCCGTATCAAAGTGTTTATCGACTCTCAATTGGTTATCAATCAGACAACAACAGAGTATAAGACCAAGGGAAAAAGGATGGCAACCTATCTAGAAAAGGTTAAAAATCTTCTTTGCGCCTTTGAGTGGTGGGAGGTGAAACAAATACCACGCTCAGAAAACTCTAATGCTGATTCGTTAGCACACTTAGCATCCGCATACGAGACTGAGTTAAGCCGTACTGTACCAGTAGAATTTTTACCCAATTCAAGTATAAATGATCTAGAAGTCATGGATATTGAACATACATTACAGTCGACCACCCCTTTCTGGATGGATCCCATCATAAAATTCTTAAAAGATGGGGAGCTACCTCTCGACAAAGACGAAGCACGAAAACTTCAACTCCGAGCAACCCACTATATCCTAGAAGGAGATGTGCTATATAAGAGAGGTTTTTCTCTTCCACTACTTAGATGTCTTATATCTGAGAAGGCGGACTACGCAATGAAAGAGATTCATGAAGGAGTGTGTGGTAACCACTCAGGAGGGAGGTTATTGGCTCACAAAATTGTAAGGCAGGGCTACTACTGGCCCACTTTACTAAAAGATGCAAAGTCATTTTGTCGAAAGTGTGACCAATGTCAACATTTTTCTGCGGTCCCAAGACAACCACCTGAATACTTAACAAATGTCACAAGTCTTTGGCCATTCGCTCAGTGGTGGGGTTGACTTGATAGGACCACTTCCACAAGGAAAAGGTCAAACTAAATTTGCAATTGTAGTTGTGGATTATTTTACTAAATGGGCTGAAGCTGAAGCCTTAGCTACAGTCACCGAACGCAAAACTACCGACTTTATGTGGAGGAGCATAGTTTGCAGGTTTGGTATTCCTTATGCCATTGTCTTTGACAGTGGGAAACAATTTGATAACGAGAATTTCAAGTCTTGGTGTTAAGAGCTTTGTATTAAGCACTTCAAGTCCTCTCCTGCACATCCTCAAGCTAATGATCAAGTGGAAGCAGTGAATAAAATTATCAAAAAGAACTTAAAGATCAAACTTGAAGGGTTGAAGGGACTCTGGGCAGAAGAGCTACCTAATGTGTTATGGGCATACATAAAAATAGCTAGAACTTCTACAGGCAAGACTCCTTTCTCACTTGCGTTCGGAGCAGAAGCGGTTGTGCCAGTTGAAATAGGTCTCAATTCTCCAAAAATACAATATTTCAATCCGGAGATAAATGAAGAATGCCTAAGGTTAAGCCTCGATCTCCTTGAAGAGCATAGAGAGACTTCTCGTCTCCGTGTTGCTGAGTATAAAAACTGGGTGGCATGATACAACAACTCTCGAGTCAAACAACGCTATTTAAAAATGGATGACCTCGTTCTCAGAAAAGTGTTGCCAAATACAAAGGACCCAAATAGTGGGACCTTAGGACCAACTTGGGAAGGACCATACAAGGTCACTAAGATAGTGAGACCAGGTACTTACAGATTGAAAGACCTCAACAACAAGGCATTACATCATCCATGGAATGCAGAGCACCTCAAGACCTTTTATCAATGATGTCTTTATAATTTCATTTATGTTTGAGTTGTTTCAGCAATTTTTATTTATTGTAATTTCATTCCAATAAATGAAATGAGAACGCACTCTTTCAACTTCATAAACTTACTTGTGTTGAAAAGAACCAACAAAGCATAAGGAAAGGCTATCACTAAGTGTTAATCTAAGCTCAGCCAGAACAAGCTACTTCAATAACTCACAAACTCAAGTAACACTTTAAGTTATAAAATGCAGCTTGAGTGGGGGCCTACTGCTACTACTTTGCTTACTACTTGCACTATTACTACGCATTACGCTGCTACACCAACAAGAATGAGCGACAAGCACAACAAAAATTAAGTTTTTGAAAATTCTAAGTTCATTTAGGTGTAGGGCTATGTAGCCATACTTTATTGATAAAACTTAGAAAGAACAAAAACTTAAGTTTATTAAAAATTCTAAGTTCATTTTAGGTGCAGGGATATTTAGCCACACTTGATTGATAAAACTTAGAAAATTTAAGTTCATTAAAAATTCTAAGTTTATTTTAGATGCAGGGCTATGTAGCAACACTTGATTGAAAAAACTTAGAAAGAACAAAAACTTGAGTTTATTAAAAATTCTAAGTTCATTTTAGGTGCAGGGCTATGTAGCCACACTTGATTGATAAAACTTAGAAAATAAATAAAACAATTAAATGAAGGCAACATGAAATAAATCTGATGATGAAAAGCAACATAAGTTCGGAGATATCCTAAATAAAATGAAAGCATGATAAAAACAGATTGTCCTACCTATATGAAATTAAAGAGGAACAAAAATAAAAGCTAAATCTAAGAAAGTCGTCATGCTGAATCGTCCACTGTCTCAATGTCGACAACAACATCGGTGCGGGAAAGGTTGAAACTCTCCCTAACAAACTTGAGATCAAGATCTGAAAATCTCTCAGTAACCTTCTCAAGTGCTCCTTTGCGTCGAGGTCGAAAAGAAAAACTTCTAGATCTGCGTCCTTATTGACAGAATGAAGCATAGCAAGCAATTCGTCTTGATCCTGAGTTTTAGCTTTGAGTTCGCCAAACTTAATCAAGGTATTTTAGAGCTTGTCGGAAGTTTCATCTAAGTTTTTCTACACTTCAACTAGTTCACCCCTCAGCTTATTCTTCTCAACGCGCTCTTCTTCCTGCAATCGTGCGTTATCAAATAAACTTCTATCACGAAGTTTCACTATCTCCTTAAGACGAAGAATCTCTCTCTTCATTTGTGCGCAAACCATGTTCATCCTAGCCCCAGCCTATAAAGGCACAGAAATCATTTCATTGACCTGGGTGAAAGAAAAACAAAAGGAATGATAAAAGTGAAACAATGAATACCTTTAAGTATTCCTCAATAGATGAGTCAACTAGAGTTTGAGTGGTCATGGACCGTGCACAATCTCGATCAAGTAGCAGAACAGAAAATTTGAACTGATCAGTGCAATTTCTTCCTTAAAGACTCATCATCCTCTCCAAAGTAAACACAACCCGAATTAGCTAAAGAACGTTAAATATCACGGCGAGAAGAAGAACCCACACTCAAGCTTGGGACTGTAGTAGATAAAGATTTTTTTACCAACATCTGACTCACGACGACGTTTTTCAAATGAAGTCCCGGGACGATCAGGTTGTTTGTTAGTTACTTTCTTTGAAGCTTTATCAGAAACATCTATACATTTTTTGCGTTTTCCGGATTCAATGAACCTGCGAGCTACCTCATCGGACATAGCTAAAAAAATAAAATGAAGTGTTAGATATGTACCATTTTGTTGCACAACATATATAAGAATTACAAAGACTTACTGGTATCTTCAACGAAAGGCTGAGCAAGGCTAGAAGCAACGAGTAGTTCGTCTGATAGAAGAACGATAGAGTTACGATCTTCAACTGGAATACTCAAAATATCATTAACTATCTTTTTAGTTGGTTGAGATAGTGGAATGATTTCTAAATCTCTCACTGCAGTAAAAGAAAAATGAGTTAATGAACAAGTGGAAGCATGGGAGAGGCAGGTTGTAAAAAAAAAAATTCCTAAATTAAACCTACCAAAACTCCTAAAGAGCCTAGGAACTCGATGAGTATGATCTTGTTCAGGTATTAAAGACAACCAATCACCACCCACAAAAAACCATTGATTTTTCCATTTCTTTGCAGTAGGAGAAATCGTCAATAGCTTATCGCCACGGGAGGCAAAATAATACATGGATTTCTCCCCAGGTAAGCTCTTTAGTCGATAAAGGGCATGGATAGTTTTATAAGTTAAAGAAGATCCACAGCCATAGAGATGTCGAAGAACCCAAATCCCAAGTAAAACGGTCCAGCCATTTGGAGCAAGTTGAGTGGGAGCTAACCCCACATAATTCAAAACTCTCTGAAGGAAATGATGGAGAGGAAGTCTAACTCCACATTTGAACGTGTGTAAATGAAAACTGACTTCTCCAATAGGGGATCATGAATAGTCTCGCCCACTTCAGGACACCTAAGAGTAATGGATGAAGGTATATCATACAACATTCTAAAACGTTTTAGGTGTCCTAAGGTAATGGTAGAAGAGTAAGAATCTATCTCAGAATCATCCTCGTGAGTACTCGGTTTAGTTTCAAAACTCGGCACCCCCGAATATTCTTCGTTCTCAGTTTCGTAATTAGAATTTTCACCTGACATCCTAAAATGAAAAAGGATTCTATCTTAGAGACTTTTGAAGCAACAACTACTTAGACATACAATTTTAAAAAAATGTGCTTAAAGGAAAACCGATGTGACATACCTGAATTCAGCAAAGAGGAAAGAATCGTCTATGGTCCTCTAAGTAAATTACGCGACCGCGAACACGCCTACAAAAGAGCGCAAAAGTTCAAAGTTAGACGTGAAGAAGAGCAAGGCGAGATGGTCGTTGGAAAAAAAATAAAAAAAAATTCAAGCTTCAGCGCTAGAAGACAAAAAAAAAAGTTTGAGGCACGCGGGTCAAAGCCTGACCCGCGTGGCAACCCGCGGGTATTTACACCTGCAGGTGTAAAAAAATTGATGAATGACACGCGGGTCAGGTTTTGACCCAAGAGTTCCTGTGTTTTTAAAAAAACAAAAAAAAATTCATTGTTTTTTTTTAATTTTTTACTCTTTTTTCTTCTAATTCTTTTTCCTACTTTTAATTCTACTCTCGATTTATTTATTTTTCCCTTGCTCAATCCATAAACTTAGTATGTCAAGCCCAAAATTATTAAATTTCTACGTTTTAAGAGAAGTTATCTTAAACTTAGAAAGGGGGCAATATGTACCGGATAATTTGACGCCCTACCACAGTTGTTTCTACTGGATGAGAAGGCGAACCTGCAAAATCGAGAAATTGAAGAAGACGATGTCAAAGAGAGTCTTCAAATAAAAGAAAGAAAGGAAGAGAGAATTTAAAACTTACCAATTCTCTAAGTTGTGAATTATGGAAGAAGTTGAACTTTGATATTTATAGAGATTTGATCTTATCTCATGATTTGATTTTATCCCTGATTTGATTCTTATCTCCTGATTTGGTTGATGTCTCAATCGTTGGATGGAGACAAAGGCAACAACTCAGATCTCTTAATTAATTTATGATGATGTCAGGTTCAACAAAGATTAAAGCAAAAAATTATGGAAGATAAAATTTCTTTGGTGGTGGAGGCTTTAGAAGAATTTTTACTTTGAATATTTTCGGGAAATTAATTGAAGCAAAATCCCACTTTGAAAGAATACTCTCAAGTAGCATTAAACTCGCATCTCAACCCAACTCGGGAGTAGGGGGCCTCTGTTGTGGGGTGAAATTGTATTACATGTGGAATTTTACAACTTGACAAGATTTGTCTACGCACCTCGTCTGACCGCAGTACTTGGGCACCTGGTCTGAACGAGGTACTTGGGTACCTGGTTTGACTGCGGTACTTGGGGATATGATCTGACCAGGTTCTAGGACACCTAGTCTCACCGCGGTACCAGGGCACCTGGTCTCACCGCGGTACCTAGTCATAAGGTCTACGCACCTAAAAAGACCTTGCTACGCAGTCTCCAACATAGACCTACATACTTAAGATTGAATACAAGTATCCACTTGGGAAACAACACGTGGCGCAACCCGCAAGCGACACGTAATTGAGAAGCAACACATGGGCCAATTCCGACGTGATACGTTGTATGACAATATCATCAACCCATTATCCTATAAATAGTAGAAGAAATTCATTCATTAGGTAACTAATTTCTACTACTATTCTCTCTGGCACACTAGCTCTACTTGCTCTGACTTTAGCATCGGAGGGTGTTAGGCCGGCACCACACCGGTGCTCTTTTCCTTTCCTGTACAGGTACCTATGTAGCACACCGTCGAAGCAGTGCACTACCTCCGACTCATCTCATAAATTAAGTTCGTTGTCTACATGGAAGCTCTCCATTTTTACGCAACAACAAAAATCGTTATATAATAAAAGTTGTATGTTTTTTAAACTCTTAAAAGTTTTGTTATTTTTTAAATTTACTATTCAAATAATGCCATTTTTGAAAATACACATTTATTAAACAATAAGACTTGATATATTAATTAATTCTAAAATAAAGCTTCTCGATAACTATTATAAAAAATTAATAATGGATTCATCATTCCACGAGAAAAAAATCATTAATTTAATGATAATTTAAAAATGTTTTGTTTTTTTAATAAACCAAACGGTGCTGTGAATGTGATTTCTCAAATAATTTTCAAATAAGCACTGAATAATAATTTGAGATCTTTCATTATATATATATATATATATATATATATATATATCAATCATTATTAAATTTAATATGATGAAACACGTATTTCATATATTCACTACATCTATTTTCTGAAATATATAATTACTTTCCAGTCAGATACAAAATAAACAATGGAAAAACAAAATCTAACAAAATTTAATGGGTCAAATAGGTTTTGATTTGAATTTTCTTTCAGTGGATCACTCACTTTTCCCCACTGAATATAATACCATTTATTTCTCACTTTCTTTCAATAATTCACTTAAATCATGTTGAGAAATTAGTCGATTTAATAAATAACATAAAATTTACCTTTTTAATCAATTAATATGTAAATTATCTCTCCCAATTAAGTAACTTAGATGGCTCAAAAAGCCGTTTTTTTTAAAAATAAAAAACAAAAACAAACAAAACAAAGATTCCTTCACATCCTCACCAACCATTTTGTCAATATTTTTTTTTTTTAATTTCCAAATACTACTTTTAAAAAAGTATTTAAAAAAAACTTTATTATAAATTTTAGTACAAAATGCAAATAACAACCTATGATTTAAGTAAAATGCAAACACACTCCGTATAATAAGAAAATGAATATTTATACCCTTGGCCTTATAGTTTCAAAATTATGCAATTTGACCCCTCCCCACTAACATTGTCAACTTTTTTTAGTCATAATTTCTTCGTTTGAACTCCGATTTGGATGATTCAAGACATATTAGGGCCTGTTTGGTTTGCAATCCAGATTCAGTTTTATGAATCTGGATTGAATGAATAAAATGAATCTGCTTTGTTTCGTGTTTGGTTTACAATCCAAAAAAAAGCAATTTGGATTCAATTTCTTTTTTAGACTAAAAAATGAATTCAACTAAAACAAGAATCCAAAATATCCAACTTAAAAACTGAAAAACACAGATTGACCTCACCCACACAATTTAATCCACGGGTTTGAACACATGAGATAAAAATACGAGTCAGACCCATTTTCCGGATTTGGGTCGGGTCGGGCCCGTTTTTCGAGGTTGACCCAGTCCGTTCTAGCTTTTATTTATTTAATTAAATTTTTAATTGCCTGTTTTTAAGCTGATTTTTAACTTTTTAAACTTAAACTTAATTCTAAAGTGATGGAAAAAATGTTAATTTATTTTTTCACTATATCCTATTTTTTATTTATACTTTGTTTTTATAATTATATATAAGATTAATTTAAATATAAAAAATAAAATTATATATATATATATATATATATATATATATATATATATATATATATATATATATATATATATATGTTTTGTGGAGGTTGTTGCTCACATTTTTCTCCACTTATTGTTTACTAATGTATGTAGTACTATTTGAATAACGCTATTGGAGGTTTTTAATGCCCAAATGGTCTCTCCATTCAATGTGAAAATATTTTTTCAGATTCTCTTTTATTGAGAAATTCTCTCTTTGGTTGCACTAGGTTCTTATGAATTTTAGAATGGACCTCATTGTGTCTTGTATAGTTCTCCTTTTGGAAGAAACTGAGTTGTTTTAATCTAGAGAGTTTATTTGATAGACTTGCAATGCTTCTATTATCTTTATTATAATTTTTTTAAAAAGAAAAATTTATCCTAAGAATGAGAATAGTTATAGTTGATGCGGATAAAGAGGTTTTCAATTTATAAGTTAAGAATTATTAGTTTTTTCAAACTTAAAAATGAATGATTTAAAGTTGGAAGTATTATTTTCACACTTTCGATTCACAATCGATTTTAAATTTTTTGAGTAACCAACCAAACACATATTTCAAATTTCCGAATCTCAATTATAAATTACGAATCATTACCAAACACAGTTTCAGAACCAACAAATTCACATAATACAACTCTGAATTCATTAGAATTCACTAAATTCAAATTCTGCTTTTCAGATTGCATACCAAACAGTGCCTTAGAATCTTCGTTTCGATCTCTACCATATGGTCACTTCAAAACTTCTAAATCAATAATAAATAAAATAGTTATCATCATCAAAATATTAAGTGTAATCGAAGTCATAAGCTCTTTTATTTAGAAGTTTTAAAGTAACCATTACATATATCTTGAAACAATGATTTTAAATATTTGAAATCATCTAAATCAAGTTCAAATAAAAAAGTAATGATTAAAAGAAGTTGACAAATTTAGTGGGGAGGTGTCAAATTGCATAATTTTGAAACTATGAGAGTATAAATATTCATTTTTGTTATAAATAAATATAATGGTAGATGTCCATAACTCCATAACCCCCATATGTTACAAATTGGTGTAACCCCCAAGAGATTAAATATTGCAATTAGTATTCATATTTAATTTTTTGTAACTCCCTATGTAATTGTAAACGTATAAATAGTGCTTGTAAGAATGGTTGTAGATATCCCTAATGTGAATATCATTTCTCTCATGCTCTTGTCTCCATCTTCTTCCCTTGTTGCTTATTGTTATTCTTTTACTTTAGTTTTATAACACGTTATCAGCACGAGTCTCTACCACTTTTTGTTTTGCTAAGGTTTTCTCTAATTCATTTCTATTTCTTAAACTCGAGATAATATTTTATTTATCATCGATTCATATTTTTTTTTAACTTCATTACAATTTTCTTCAACACTACCAAATTGATGTTTTGGTTAGATGTGAAGAACTTGTCGAATAGATCTATTTGGATTTAGTTTAAAAAATAAAAATTTACTTGTTTTACTCTAGTCATTTTTCTTTTTGAAATCTATTAGCAATGATTTGAGAGAATTTTCTTTCTCCGAGGAAGAAAAAACTTTTGATTTTTGTGGAATACAATTACCATTTTTGTTGACAAAATTTCTGAGCATATTTTTTTATGCTTTTGATCTCTAGTTTAAAATTGGAGCATTGCTAGATTTGATTGGTTTTGATTTTTTTTTTCCCTACTATATCTTAAATTCAAGGTAACTTTTATTTTTTAAGTAACTGTTATTTTTTTTCATTTCAGTTACAAGATTTATTTTTATTAGTCTTCTTATCATTGTTTTTTTTATTTAAGGAATAATATAAATTGTGTTTTAATTTTTGAGAAGGCAACCGGTTTGGTCCATGAATGTGATCTTCCTTGGTGCATTTGCACATCAGTTGGTACATTCTACCCATTTGTCTTCCATATATCTTAAATTAGTTTAGTATGAAAGTAGAGTTTTCTTCATTTCTCTATAATTCCATTAAAAAAACCTAAATATTGCAAAAAGGTTGCTATTTTTTTTTACTAAAAGATTGCAGTAGAGTTTTCGATTTCTCTATATACATTATGTTTATGATTTTCTCTTAATTTCTAAATTAGTATTTCAGTAACGAAAAAAAAAATATCCCTATTAGAGAGTGGAAATAATAAACAGAAACGTAAAACTAAATTTTTATTTTATTTATTTCATTAAAAAAAAAAACTATTGTATTATATTTCAATTAGAAACATTTTGAAGTTTTGAAAGTTGGATATTAAGAATTTTATTATTAATGATTAAGTTATAGATGATATTTATTTGATAATTTCTTTTTCCTGATTTATATTTTAATATTGCTTGTTGTTAGCATTTTTTTTTTTTAAAAAAATACGAGTTTAATTTTAGTTTACAGGTTTGTAATTGTTATAATTGGTTTTTATAATCTGTTATTTTTCTAGCTCAAAACATAATGCTTATTGTAATTTTTTTTAATGTTTACTAACCATTTACAAATTGTTGGAACTCTTACCATTATTTTATATTTGCTTTAAAAATGGCTTTGGTTTACAATTTTATTGTTGATCTGTATGTCTTCGTCGTTATAGTTTGAAGTAAAGTACGTTTTTTTTTCTTCTACTTAAACATTTGTTTGTTAAAAATATTAATGGTCAATTTGAATAATGATTTTATGTTTATATTTTGTATATGTTTGTCAATTTCCTCTATATATGTGGTTTATAAATTCTTATAAAATATGAATCTGACTGTTTAATTTTGTATTGACAACATTTAATTTGTTTTGTTTTATAAACAAAATTATAGTTCGGTTTTTGTTTAACGTGTTTTTATTTAAGGATGTGCTAGAAAGTCTATTATATATTTAAGATTATTAATATTAAAGAAAAAAACTGTTAAATTTGCTTAAGTTTGGCCAAAAAGCTTGATTTACATGGTGAGATTAAAATCAAGGTATGTGTTTTAATTATTATTTTTTTAAATTAAAATTCCTTTTATGTATATCACCTTTTTTTTTTAGTCTTGATGTTGTGAAATGAAATTAAGAGATTAATTTTTTTTGAAATTTGCATTCAACATCTATTATCTGTTTTGGTTTCAATTTCCTTTTAAAATTTTTTAATTTCTATTTTGTGTTAATGTTTTACAGTTTTTATTATGTTTTATTACTTTGCTTTTGTATCCGTTTCTATAGTTTTAACGATATTTAGTTTAAAATATCAAATCTATCTTAATTAATGTATGATTTGTGTTTCCATTAATTTATTAAAATCTTTCAAGGAAAAGATTAGCGATTCAAGAAATAATTTTCTAATTTCATCCCTCAAATATGCTCCAGTAGTAGCAATATCAAGAAAGAGGATTTGAAAATATTATGACTCGATTTCATGTGTTATTGTGAATAGATTAAACAATAAGCTTTTGGTAAAAATCATGAGTTTTAACTAACTGTGGTTCAACATCATTCCTTGAAGTGAATGTTAATCCACTAACCAATAGTCAAAGTCAAGAGGCGTGGTCATGATCGTAGTAAAGCAAGAAGGAATTTGTTTTGTCATGGTGGTCATAAAAGTAATTATGTTATATTTTAAGAAAAACACACAAAACTGGGAAAAGAAATTTCCAGAGAGTAAGAACTTTATTGAGAAGATGAATGTTAAGAACTTTATCGAGAAGATGAACGTTTTTGTGTGGTATAAAAAGTATATTAATCTTGTACCAGTCGTACATCTAAGTTCTTAGTCGACTATGATCAAACCTCCTTGAAAGAAAAATAAAAGAATTTGGAAGCATAATTTACAAGATGAGATGAAGATAACTTGACTCCTCAATATGACACACTTAATGTTGTTGATTTCTTGAATATTATGATGAGAATATAATTTTTGTTAAAAAAGTAATCAACACTTTGATTGATTATGAGAACATCCAAAATGTTGCAGTATATTGTCAAAATTGATCCTCATAGAAGTTGTGAATATATATCGGGTATGATACCGATACATTTATCAAATATTACCTTGGAAGGGTAAGAATATCTACTGGAAGGTTAGTGGTCATATTGACAAAATATATTTTTCAACATTAGGAGGGAAAATTAAGGAAAGTTGGAAAACTTGATAATGCTTCAATTAATGAGTTTATGCCATACATGAAGTATGAAAAGCCAATTGGTTCTAAAGGTAAAAATCCTCTTACACCCGAAGTGTAGAATGACAAATGATTTCAAAGATAAAAATATGTCGGAAAAAAGAAATGGGCAATACTCAAAATGATTCAATTGTGGAAGTAAAAGGTTCTTGAAGAAACCGTAGACATAACTAATCTTAAAAATCTAGATGAAGGTCAAACACTTATGAATAGTGAAAATGATGAGATTCAATTAATTATATCATGACAAGAAAAATATGGAATCAAAAAGTTGCTTAATATCATTTTGTATCTTAGAAAGTGAGGATTGTGAACCAAAATATGTCAAAGAGTGTGACACATAAAAATGATTGGCCTAAGTGAAAAAAATCAAAGAAAATCAGACTCACTTTCAAGTCTAGTTGTGTATAAAAAAGATGTAACAAACATCTCATGGATTAGTCACAACATATTTATATGACTTTCTTTAAAGTGAGATCTATATAAAAGATCCTAAAGGATATCGAAGCCAGGGGCATATAATTCTAAGTTCTCAAGAAGTATATTTAATCAAATTATAAAGATCATTATATAGATTCAAACAATCGAAATGAATGTGTTGTAACTGTTTTAGTTAATATCTGTTGAAAGAAGACTATTGAAATAGTCCTATTTATTCATGTGTTTTTGTAAAGAAGTCATGTTTAGCATTCACATTTTTGCTCTATATGTTGTTGATTTAAATAATATTTGAAACTCTTGAAGAGTTTGCTAAAGCAATAAATTATCATTGAAAAGAATTTGAGATGAAAGATTTAGAAATTAAAGTTTTGCCTTGGAGCTTGTAAATTAAGCATTACCAGAAGAAATTTGTATGGATCAATCAACTTATACAGAAAATGTCTTGAAATGATTTTACATAAGGATAAAACACATCTATTGAGTAATTCAATGGATAGTTTTACTTAATGTTAAAAATGATCTTTTTCAATCTCGAGAAGACAACAAATAACTTCTTGGTCCTAAAGTGCCATATCTTAGTGGAATAGATGCATATATGTATCTTGCTAATAATATATGAAAAGTTATAACATTTTAATGAACTTTATTATCTAGATATAGTTTTATCCAATAAGGAGAGAATGAAATAAATATATATTTCATTACTATTGATGAATCATTGATATGAGTTTATTTTATTTTATATTAACATATATTAGTTTGAGATAATTGGTTTTGCAGATGCAAGTTATTTATCTAATCCAAATAGTTATATTTTAAAGCAGCTTTTTTATTCACATGTGTAGACACTGCTATATCATAACGATTCACAAAGTAGACTATAACAGCTACTTCATCAAATCATGTTGGAGTTCTTGTGCAATTCATGAAGATGTCAAGAAGACATTAGTTGATGTTCTTATGAGGGGGAGTAAATATTGAGTTGTACTCTTTTTCCCTTGCTTATGGTTTTGTCTCATTGGGTTTTCCTAGCAAGGTTTTTAATGAGGCAATTTTAACTATATGAATTATGTACTATTTTTCCTTCACTAGGATTTTTTCCCAAAGGGGTTTTCCTAGTAAGGTTTTAATGAGACATATTCATTATATAATGGACATCTAAGGGGAAGTGTTATAAATAAATATAATGGTAGATGTCCATAACTCTATAACCCTCATATGTTACAAATTGGTGTAACCCCCAAGAGATTAAATATTGTAATTAGTATTCATATTTAATCCTTTGTAACTCCCTATGTAATTGTAAGCGTATAAATAGTGCTTGTAAAAATGGTTGTAGAGATCCCTAATGTGAATATCATTTCTCTCATGCTCTTGTCTCCATCTTCTTCCCTTGTTGCTTATTGTTATTCTTTTACTTTAGTTTTATAACAATTTTGTAATTATAGGGGGTTTGTTTCCATTTGACCAAAATCATATGGGTGTTCTTTGAAATTTACCCAAAATTTTATGGTCTAAGATTTATGTTAATTTAATTTCTATAATTTTAAAATTTTCAAAAAAATATTAAAAGTCGATAACCTCAACAAGAAAGTCTTTTTGTCGATAAAATTTGAAAGTCAATTGACAAATATTGATTTTTTTAATTGAATTAAAATGAAAATAACAGATTAAATTGAAATAAACACGGAAAGTTTCAGAGTTTTTCGAAACTTCACTAATATCAAATAAATAAATTTTGGATACTAAACTAGTGATTGGCATTATTATTGATGTTTTACGTTATCTCTCTAATTTTATTGTAATCTCCTTTGGTCATTTATAAAGTCTATCATTTGGAAAAAAAATATATATACACCGAAAAAACGAAAATTTACAATTGAAAAGATAAAATGAAAAATTGTCTAGATGACACATTTTTCACCCTTTTTTTAAGCAATAGCCATATTTTTTATTCTGGTAAATAATAGCCACATGAAAATATCAAAATGTAAAAAAGTCCAAAAGTCAAATCATTTTTCTCTTCTCTCCTCTTTTGACGAGCAAGCTACTTTTTCCTCTTTTTGTTTTTCCTTTTTGCTGATGTCTCTCTTCTTCATTCCTTTTTTTCTCTCATTCTCCCTCTCTTCTTTTTCTTTCTATGCTCACACATCTCTCCTTTTTTTTTTTTAGAAGATTCATCCTCAACCCATTTTCTTCTATTTTTGCTTCATAAATCTTCCAAAAATGTACAAATATAGATGATTTAAAGAGTAAAATGGGTAGATCTGACGAAAATCATGAAAAAAAGTTTGATATATTTTGTTTTTCTCCCATTTTTCCCTATAAATTCCAGATATATGCGTTTCTTGAAGATTTAGAGCAATAAATTCATAGATCTGAAAAAAAAATTGTTCTTACGTTTTCCTCCATGTTTTTCTCCATATAAATCTTATATCTCGCCGAATCTTAAAGATTTAAAACAAGAAAAGCAAAGATCTAATAGATGGTATTTTTTTTTGTTAAATTTCTTTTCCTCCACGTCTCTTGAGTTTTCTTGAACTTTTCACATTTCTGGTTTTTTTTTGTTTTTTTTTCTTGATGTGTTCAGATTTCCTAAACATTGATTATGTTATATACGTAATATACATTGTGTCTCGTTTTTCTGTAATATATTTTGTATTTTGTATTGTATGTAATATACATTCTATATCGGATTTGCTAAATATAGACATAATATGTTGTGATATACATAATGTATATATAAACGACGATATAGTCAACGTACAACCCTCTTTCATTATTTTTGTTTTCTAAATGTATTTTTGGTAATATACATAATATGCATAACTATCTGTTTTTCAACGTACATCCCTCTTCCGTCCGCTATATTTTTTCTTTTAAATGTACATTCTGTAATATACGTATGCACAAAATGATGAGAAGGTCTATGTACACCCCTATTTCATTTTGTAATATACATTTTGTGGTCTGTTTGCATATTTTTTTTTTGTGTATTAAGTATTATGCAATTATATATTTATTTTAAAGTTGTTAACACTCTTTTGTTTTGAAATTGCAGATTAAATGATATATATATATATATTACGTACATCGTCACTTTTTCTCAATTGCACTTACAAAGCGGAGGAAATGTACCCAACATACCAGATGCACAAAACATTTTACATGAGAGAAAAACTATAAATAACATACTAAAAGAAATCTAACAACTTAAATAAAAATCGAAACTATAGACACCCATTTTCGTCCGGTAATATTTAAAATTAACAATTTTTACATATTTAAAAAAAAAAGACTTTGGTTTGAAATGTGGTGTTTTCTTTGACATGATTGGTTTAATTTGGATTTGAAAATAAAAATTTAAATTTAAATTAGCATTTTTAAAATTGATTTGAATTGAAATTTAATTTTAAAATATTTGGAAAATAATTTTTAAATGAGAATCAATTTAAACATGGAAAAGATGAGTAGTAAAATTATTTTTATGAGTTGTCAAATAAAATTAGATATTTTTTATAATTATGGGAAAGAATAAAAGATTTTATTTTATTTTGATTTTCATTAATTAGATTTTCCTTGTTTGTTTTTCCCTCTTGGCTATAAAAAGGACCCTCCTACAACCCTAAAAGACACAATATTCAAAAGAGCAAACACCTTGAAGTTCTCTCTACATCTCTCCTTTTCACGGCCATAACCTTTCTCCTCTTGAAATCTCTCCACACACAAAACCACTCATAAGAGCCTCCCTCCCTCTCATGGTAAACCTAAATTCTTACAACCAAACCTTTGAATCTCTTCTTCATCTTCTTCGTTCATCTTCGGACTCGGGCTACACATTTGTAAGGTTCTATCAAACTAAGGTAACATCCTTTTCCATTAAAAATGTAGTCACTCACATGTCGCTGTTTTGTTTTATTTGATTTCGCAATTTTTTAAAATGATTTTTTTTTGAAATTTTTATTTGAAAATAGACTTAAATATGAACCCATAGAAAAAAGAATCAACTCTTTTGGATTTCTAGTTAAAAAGTTATGATTTTTTGAAATTTAATGTTCAAATCGATTCACAGTTTCGGGATTTTTACACACCTTGTCATTATATGATTTTTCAATTCTGATTGTTTAAAAATAATGATTTATGGTTATTTTTATATGAAACTATACTCGTAAATAAAGATTTAAAAACAAGAATCACCCCCTTCCGATAAGTATTAAAAAAGATATGATTTTTTAAAATTAGTGTAAATTCTGTAGAAATTTATATACAAAACCGTGGTTGAAAACTTTTGACATGAAAATCTGATTTTTTCTTACAAAGAGTGTAAAGTTTTCGATATTAGAATTCAATATTGGATGAACCTAAAATATTTAGAAGAAAGAATCGAGTCAAAATATATTTTTGTTATAAAGTTATGAATTTCTAAAGTTGAGGTGTTATATTTGGGATGATTGTGCTGAATTTATTTGTTTGCCATATTTGTGAATTTGATTGCCATATTTTATGTTTTCTATTTATTGTCCCCAAATTAAGGTAAATCTTGAATTGATTTGTCAATATTATATTGATGTATATTGGATTTTCAATTAAAAGAAAAGAGTTTGAATTTATTAGGATACTAATTTTCCAACTTCCTAAAAACATAATTTGATTAAATTACCAAACTTTTAAATATCAAAATTGGAATTAATTAGAATACTGATTTTCCAAAGCATAAAAAAATTAACACTTAAATTTAAAGATAAAATTGGAATTAATTAGAATACTGATTTTCCAAATCATAAAAATTAACAGTGAAATTTTAAATATAGAAATTAGAATTTATTAGGGTTTTAATTTACCAAACTTTCTAAAAAAAACATAAAAGATTAATAATATAAGCCTTAAATAAAAATTGAAATTTATTAGGATATTAATTATCCATTTATACCATAAATAAAATATTTGTCTAATAAAACTTTCTCATTTTAAATCTATGGGATAAAAGAGAAATCTACCCTAAACCTAATATTGACCTTAAAAAATCATTATTTTTATAACAAAGATAAAAATTATAATTAACTAAAATATCATATTTAAAACTTGAAAAAAAAAACAAATCATTTTCAAAAACTCCGACGACGGAATATGGGGCGTTGGAATACCATGCTCCTAAACATTCTTGAGGTAAGGAATTTTTTCTCGGAATACTGAGTTAAAATTCCCGACAATATTTTTCTAATGACTTTACGCCGCTCATACTTATTTAATCATGCCTTATTACTAAAGTATTGATTAATAAAACATGAGACATTTAAAAATAACCAAAAAAATAATTTTGTTTTATAGATAAAGGCTTTCTTTAATAATACACCAAATAAAATAAAAAACAACAATCGTTTTAAAACCAACATAATAGGGTGCTAATACCTTCCCTATTTGTGAATGAACTCCCGAACCCATTATCGAAAGTTAGTAGACCATCCTTAGTTGATGAATAGGTGACTAATCACACCCGATTTAGAAAACCAATGATTAGTGGCGACTCTCTTTTATTTTTCCGCGTCTCGTGTATGTAGCGACAGTATGGCGACTCTGCTGGGGACACTTTGAGAGTCTTGTTGTTTTTAAGCTTATTTTGGTGTACTATTGTTTGTGCCTTACTTGTTTTATTTATAATTGATGTATTCTATGATTTCATACACTTTAACAGCCCTCTACCCGGGCTTCACTCTTTAGAAATAGTTTGGGATGGTAGTGTTGCCTTCGTGGAGTTTACTCTCGTGCAGGCCCACGAAACTTCCCTCCCAAGTCAACTTGACCAGAATACTGGAAGGGCTACTTTGTTATGATTGGTTTAATTTTATCAGAATACTGTTAAATAAATAAAAAAAACCTATCATGACAAAGAAATCTTGGGGGCCTTTCAACCTTTTTAGATAGAGCTTAATGCCACATGTCATCCTCACATGTTATATGTTATTTTTGTTTGATTATGTTTGATTATTTTTTTATAATATCTTTAAAAAAAAAGTGTGTTCATTTTTTGAGTTCGTTTTCTAAAAAAAAAGCATCAACTATTTGATTAATAAAATAAAAAGGAAAAATCATCTTGTTCCTTACATTCATCCTTTTAAAATATGTCAAGAAAGCTAAAAAAACTTTGTTTAGTCTCCCATGCATTTTGAACATGCAATACACATCATTGTTTTCATTTATGAATGTTTCATTGGAGCATTTCCTTCTCATAATTTTTTTTTCATAAAAATAAAAAAAAATATTAATCACTCTAGAGTAGGTCATATAGTTTAAATATTCATTATGCATTGCATATTCGTAAAAAAATACATAGGATTTTAATCATTTCATGCATAATAAATTTGTACATATTTATCAACTTTACTAATTCATACATATTAGATCCAAACACGTCACACATGTGCATTGCATTTAAAAAATAAAATCAGGGATTTCATTTCTCGTGCATTTTTTTAATAAAAAACAAAATCAATAAATAAAGGGTTTTTGCATTTCATCCAAATCATGCATCGTATTTCTTAGATAATGATCAATATTTGAAAAAGAATTGTCAAAATAGTCTAGTTGATTTAGCTTCATCTTCGTTAATGAGCTATCATGAAATTTGAAATCATAATGAAAGAAAGAGGACTCATTTATGTGGGAAGAAGTTAAAAAAAAAGTGAAGGAAAAAATGAAAAGAAAAAAATGAAATAAAAAAAAGTGAATGTCACCATGGACCCTCAAATAACTTTGGGCTTATTATTTTCAACTCTCGCTCATCATCAAGCCCCCGTATGCTTTGATAATAACCATCATTTCCCCTTAATCTTCGTTGCAGTATTACTGTGTCTCTATCCTACTGATTCCCGGCCCAACCATTTTTCAAGCCCAACACCATTTTTCTAGCCATAAATGCCCGAGTTATAACATGAGCATTCTGCCATCAATTCATCCTCGTCATTTTACTGGGCACTTAACCATTTCTCTTCTTACCCATATAGGTCAACTTCTTGCTACTGGCCATCCAAACTTGGGCTACAGTTGAACCAAAATCTTCCTTGACTCACCCTGCAACACTACACTGGGGCAATTGGCCATGTTTGTATCTTGACCAATTTCACACAGACTCAAGTTATTAATCGAACCAATTTCATATCAACCCACCACGGTCAGCCCAACACTGGGGCAATTGACCATTTTTCTCTTTTTCCCCTTACCCATACATGTCATGCCATGTGTTCAACCCTTTAGAGCCTAAACTCATATGTTAAGAGGAGTTTTAAAAGTAATGAAATAGTGTTAAGACATTGAGTCAAATATTTTTACATCTCGAATTTGTAATTGCATGTATATGTCTTGTATTTCATCGCTACTTCTCCAAAATTTCTACATGGTCATTCCAACTTTCTTTCTCATTGAAATCATTTCTTTTGGCTCAACCTTTGTGGATTAATTCTAAAGACAACAACTATAAGGATTTAATATGCTGACAGCCTTTGAGTATACTTTTTCTGCATTGCAAGAAGTAGCTGTCAAAAGTGTGTGAGAAGATATTGAAGAATATCAATTTTTTATTGTCTTGAAAGCAGATAAATCAATACAAGGAGATTTATGAAGAGAAATATTAACAAGTTTTATTAAAGGTCCAAGTTGGTTGTTTTGAAGTTGTCATCAAGGACTAGAGGATTTAACTTCCTAGTACTTATTTAATCTGGCTGTATCATATGATTTGTAAAATGATTGATAAGTTTTGATAGGTCATGGGAAGAAAAACATATCTACCATGAGTTTTGTTACATATTTTTTGGATTCCTTAACAAAGTTAGCATTGTTCATATTGTGACTTTGACTTTGAGGTGTTAAATGTAATCGCTTGCAAAGAAAAAAAAAAGAGAAAAAAAAAAGAACAATGTGAAAATAGAAGGAAAAAAAAAAGAGTTGAAAAAAAAAAGGTGAAAAAAAAAAAAAAAAAAAAAAAAAAAATAGAGATTGAGAAAGCAAGGTCCAAGTCATATAACTTATGTTCTTTCGATAATGTTATATATATGACCAACACTCAAGCATTTTCAGAGTTTCAATTTGAAATAACTTAGACAATATGCTCAAAGGCTAAGAGAGCTTGGAATGATAAGCAACAACCCATGTGAGAATGAGTATATATCATATCAGTCATTGATTGTTAGATCCGAGGAGTTTGAATGCAATGCAGGAAAAGAATAATCGTGGGAAGTCATGTGTCTTCAATCCTTACAAGAGTTGTCTGAACAATTGTCCACTTTGACCCTTTTTCATTAACACTTTTTGTATTACTTTCTTCATACACACCTTGAGATCTTTGAGATCCATTTCCCATGTTAATCATGTTTCTATTTGATTGAACATGAAATTTCAAAGTATCATCCAAATCTCATACTCATATGACTTACCATCCTTTCTGAACCCTTCCATTTCAAAGTCATATTCCCATACCTTTAATGCATTGAGTCATCTACTCATTTGCTTTCATCATCATCATTATGCTTGTTTGTTGCAAATTTGAGATAAAAAAATGTTTGACTAAATGAAATAACACTTTGAGTTACTTTTACAAGCTGTTTCTAAACATATGAGTTATTTTTAAATGACCCACCAGATTACCTTCATGACTTGTTTAAGTTTCGATCAATTTTTGAGGCATTAAAATCAATTGTTGAATAAGAGAGTTATCCGTCATTATGGTGACATTCACTCAAAAAAAAAAGAGATAGAAGAAAAAAAAACAAAAAGAAAAAAAAAATTAAAAAAATGAATTTTTTCCCTCGGACAATGAAGAAACTTTGTTTGTTATGCTTTCATCTCACCTAACAGTTCGTTGGTGAATTTAAGGTTGAATCAAATGGGTTATTTTGATAAAAAATGATGAAATAAAATCATGCATACTTTTTCTTAGTTAATGCATCAACATTACAATTGATGATAAAAAAATATATATATGCATGAGCACACGCTCTTTATAAACAAAAAAAAGTATCGCACTGCATATTCGATAGACGTAGCATTTTACATGTTTTCATCATGAAGCATAATACCTCATCTTTAGGAAGGGCTCATGGCATCAACATTTCATTTATGAACATAGTTGCTCATACTTCATATTTGATATAAGCAACATTTTACATGTTTGCATCATGCATCATAGGACCTCATCTCTAAGAAGAGTTCATGCATCTACATTTCATTTATGAACATAATTAAATTGTGTAAATTTTTCTTACATATTCTTTAAAAAAAATGGAAAAATTGGTTGTAGGCATTCGCATGAAGCTTAGACAATAATTGCATCGTCATTATGCATCTTATACATAACTCATGGTTTTTGTCCATCTATTGCATTTTCACATGCAAGCTAGTGCATTACCATTCATCTCATTTTTTACAAGCATAAGAATATCCATGCATGGTGCACGCATCGTATCATAGCATATTTGGAAATATTCAAGCATTTTTACATGGTTAACACATGTTCATGAGACTTGTAAATCTCTAGCATACATTATTGCATACATCTTGCATCTACTTGAAGTTTTCTAAAATGCTTCATCACATCAAATCACTTGTCGTCATTGAACATTTCACATCATACACACTGGGGTAAAAGAAAATTTTTGTTTTTTCCTTGAGGTGTTTTTTAGGCTCTCTTGTTTTAAAAATTTACAATACTGGAGCAAAATTTGGGGCAAAATTTATTTTAATTTTGGGCCATGAAGCATCATCACATACGATTATAAAATGGATACTAGGGCAAATTTTGGGTTCAAAATTTGTTTCATTTTGAGTGATGAGACACCGTCACTTGAGAGAGTTTAATGATGGTTGACACTGGGATAATTTGAGAGGATTCGGACCATTTAAAGTGACACCTCGCATGCTCATGGATTATTTATTAATTTCAATGATAAAGAAAAATCATGTTGAGTTGGCTTAATATTATGCTCAATTTTGTTATTAACTTTATCAATATTTCATGAAAAGATGTTTACATATCACGATTCAGTCGTCATGGTTTTATTAAGATGCATATATTCATCCTTAAATGAGTCAAAGAAAATCAAAGTTTTGGTCGAGAATTGGACCATCCCGTTTTTGCATTTTGGTCGAGAACCGGACCACCGTTTTTTAGTTTGGTCGAGAACCGGACCATTCTATTTTCAGCTCATACCCAATGTGAAGTATTGATACACATCAAAGTTTTTGGTCGAGAATTAGACCACCTTGGTTTTATTTTAGTCGAGAACCGAACCACACTGGCTTTTAATTTGGTCAAGAACCGGACCACTCTGTCTTTTAATTTGGTCGAGAACTGGACCACCTTGTCTTTTATTTTGGTCGAGAACCGGACCACCCTGATTTTATTTTGGTCGAGAACCGGACCACCCTGTTTTTATTTTGGTCGAGAATCGGACCACCCTATTTTTATTTTGGTCGAGAACCGGACCACCCTGCATTTATTTTGGTCAACAACCGGACCACCCTGCTTTTATTTTGGTCGAGAACCGAACCACCCTGTTTTTATTTTGGTTGAGAACCGGACCACCCTACCTTTATTTTGGTGGAGAACCGGACCACCCTGTCTTTTATTTTGGTCGAGAACCGGACCACCTTGTCTTTTATTTTGGTCGAGAACCGGACCACCCGTCTTTTATTTTGGTCGAGAACCGGACCACCTTGTCTTTTATTTTGGTCGAGAACCGGACCACCCTGCTTTTATTTTGGTCGAGAACCGGACCAGCCTGTTTTTATTTTGGTCGAGAACCGGACCACCCTCCATTTATTTTGGTCGAGAACCGGACCACCCTGCTTTTATTTTGGTCGAGAACCGGACCACCCTCCATTTATTTTGGTCGAGAACCGGACCACCCTGCTTTTATTTTGGTAGAGAACCGGACCACCCTCCATTTATTTTGGTCGAGAACCGGACCACCTTGCTTTTATTTTGGTCGAGAACCGGACCACCCTGCTTTTATTTTGGTCCATAACCAGACGGCCCTGCATTTATTTTGGTCGAGAACTGGACCACCTTGCTTTTTAATTTGGTCGAGAACCGGACCACCCTGCTTTTATTTTGGTCCATAACCAGACGGCCCTGCATTTATTTTGGTCGAGAACTGGACCACCTTGCTTTTTAATTTGGTCAAGAACCGGACCACTTGTCGCTCATTTATTTAAAGTTAAATAATACCAAACCAAATAAGTTCTACGCGTTTGTCCACCTTCTAATTATACAAGATGAACAAACGGGGGCAAACTGTAGACACCCATTTTCGTCCGATAATATTTAAAATTAACAATTTTTATATATTTAAAAAAAAGACTTTAGTTTGAAATGTGGTGTTTTCTTTGACATGATTTGTTTAATTTGGATTTGAAAATAAAAATGTAAATTAAATTAGCATTTTTAAAATTGATTTGAATTGAAATTTAATTTTAAAAGATTTGAAAAATAATTTTTAAATGAGAATCAATTTAAACATGGAAAAGATGAGTAGGAAAATTATTTTTATGAGTTGTCAAATAAAATTAGATATTTTTTATAATTATGGGAAAGAATAAAAGATTTTATTTTATTTTGATTCTCTTTAATTAAATTTTCCTTGTTTGTTTTTCCCTCTTGGCTATAAAAAGGACCCTCACCTTGAATTTCTCTCTACATCTCTCCTTTTCACGGCCATAACCTTTCTCCTCTTGAAATCTCTCCACACACAAAACCACTCATAAGAGCCTAGTAAACCTAAATTCTTACAACCAAACCTTTGAATCTCTTTTTAATCTTCTTCGTTCATCTTCGGACTCTGGCTACACATTTGTAAGGTTCTATCAAACTAAGGTAACATCCTTTTCCATTAAAAATGTAGTCACTCGTATGTCGCTGTTTTGTTTTATTTGATTTCGTTATTTTTGTAAAATGATTTTTTTTTAAACTTTTATTTGAAAATAGACTTAAATATGAACCCATAGAAAAAAGAATCAACTCATTTGGATTTCTGGTTAAAAAGTTATGATTTTTTGAAATTTAATGTTCAAATAGATTCATAGTTTCAGGATTTTTACACACCTTGTTATTACGTGATTTTTCAATTCTGATTCTTTGAAAATAATGATTTATGGTTATTTTTATATGAAACTAGACTCCTAAATAAAGATTTAGAAACAAGAATCACCCCATTTCGATAAGTATTAAAAAAGATATGATTTTTTTAAAGTTGGTGTAAATTCTACAGAAATTTATATACAAAACCGTGGCTGAAAACTCTTGACATGAAAATCTGATTTTTTTCTTACAAAAAGTGTAAACTTTTCGATATTAGAATTCAATCTTGGATGAACCTAGAATATTTAGAAGAAAGAATCGAGTCAAAATATATTTTTGTTATAAAGTTATGAATTTCTAAAGTTGAGGTGTTATATTTGGGATGATTGTGCTGAATTTATTTGTTTGTCATATTTGTGAATTTGATTGCCATATTTTATGTATTTATTGTCCCCAAATTAAGGTAAATCTTGAATTGATTTGTTAATATTATATTGATGTATATTGGATTTTCAATAAAAAAAAAAGGAGTTTGAATTTATTAGGATACTAATTTTCCAACTTCCTAAAAACATAATTTGATTAAATTACCAAACTTTTAAATATCAAAATTGGAATTAATTAGAATACTGATTTTCCAAAGCATAAAAAAATTAACACTTAAATTTAAAGATAAAATTGGAATTAATTAGAATACTGATTTTCCAAATCATAAAAATTAACAGTGAAATTTTAAATATAGAAATTAGAATTTATTAGGGTTTTAATTTACCAAACTTTCTAAAAAAAAAACATAAAAGATTAATAATATAAGCCTTAAATAAAAATTGAAATTTATTAGGATATTAATTATCCATTTATACCATAAATAAAATATTTGTCAAATAAAACTTTCCCATTTTAAATCTATGGGATAAAAGAGAAATCTACCCTAAACCTAATATTGACCTTAAAAAATCATTATTTTTATAACAAAGATAAAAATTATAATTAACTAAAATATCATATTTAAAACTTGAAAAAAAAATCATTTTCAAAAACTCCGACGACGGAATATGGGGCGTTGGAATACCATGCTCCTAAACATTCTTGAGGTAAGGAATTTTTTCTCGGAATACTGAGTTAAAATTCCCGACAATATTTTTATAATGTCTTTACGCCGCTCATACTTATTTAATCATGCCTTATTACTAAAGTATTGATTAATAAAACATGAGACATTTAAAAATAACCAAAATAATAATTTTGTTTTATAGATAAAGGCTTTCTTTAATAATACACTAAATAAAATAAAAAAACAACAATCGTTTTAAAACGAACATAATAGGGTGCTAATACCTTTCCTATGTGTGAATGAACTCCCGAACTCATAATCGAAAGTTAGTAGACCATCCTTAGTTGATGAATAGGTGACTAATCACACCCGATTTAGAAAACCAATGATTAGTGGCGACTCTCTTTTATTTTTCCGCGTCACGTTTACGTAGCGACATGTAGTATAAAATCAAAACATAAAAATAATAAAAATGTACAAAATAAATTGAATACGCTAAAGAACTATGAACAATATACTAAATATACTAAAAACTGAGAAATAAAAAATGCATCGAAAAAAAGGCATTGGGAAAAAAAAACATCAAAAGTGTCAGACATACGTAATAGACGGAACTGTCGAATGTGTCAGACTAGATATACTAAAAAAACAGTTTTGATATATTTAAAACTTAAATAGTAAAAAGTGGCAAGTCCTTAATTTTTTAAAAATATGGTTATTTTTGTTAAAAGTGATTTAAAAGTGGCTAATGTGATTTTTCTCTCGAAATAAAGAAGTGTGGAAGAAAAGGCAATCGATTGCTTTGCTGTGCTTTTAACTAAATAATATTTTATCTTTTTTTTTTTTTTATTTCAACGCATAATAATAATCAAATAAGATGGCTTCTTCAGTCTTCTTTCTCTTTAACCTTTCTTCAAATTTTCAACCATTTTCTCAGAGGAAATCTGGAAATTCTTCCTTCAAAATTGAATTGAATTATTCTTTTATCAATGTTAGATTATCTTCTTCCTCATGAAGTTTTATTCTACATCTTCTTGAAACTTCCTTCCAAAACCCTCATACTCTGTTCTTGCGTTTCTAAATCATGGCGTTCTCTTATCACTGATAAATCCTTCATCATTTCTCATCTCAATCAAACTTCAATCATCGATCCCGATAATCCTCTTCTCCTTCTTCGCCGAATCTATGGCGGTTCAGGAATCAAGAGGGGCGAGCGTTATTCTCTTCATTTCAATACTGAAAGTTTCGATTTTTACAAAGAATTGAAATTTCCTTTCTTGAATTGGAATGAGAATTTTAAACTTGTGGGTTTTGTTAATGGATTGATTTGTTTGGTGGGTTCTAAGATTTTCTTATGGAATCCATCTATTCAAAGATTTTTTGCTGTTCCTTGGCCAAGTGATATTTTCACTACTTATGGTACTCCTTTTAAATATGCTCTAGGGTTTGGTTTTGATTCTCATTTCAACGATTTCAAATTGGTACGATTAGTTTATCGTGAAGGCAAATCTATGTATGATTATGTTCTTCCTCCTGAAGTTGAGATTTTTGAACTTAGTACTTGTTGTTGGAGGAAAATTAGAAACATCGCTCCTTGTTATGAGATTGTTAAGTCTCAATGGACACAAGTTTTTTTAAACGGATCGGTTCATTGGGTTGCGTTTATTCGGAGTCATCGTGGTTTTCGTTGTATAATTCTGAGGTTTCATATGTCTGGTGAATGCTTCAGTACAATTTCACTGCCTGATTGTTTGGTGAATGAGTCACCACAGAATTTGAAGGTTGCATTGCTTGGAGGAACACTTTCGGTTTTGCGATGTGGTTGGTATCCTTTTGGTAATAGATATGTATCTTCTGTTTGGATGCTGAGAAAATACGATGTTGTTGAATCTTGGACTAGATTGATCAGTGTGGATCCATCTCAGGGATTGGGAATGGCTTTGGGGTATAGAAGAAATGGGGAGGTGTTGATGACTTCTAGAGATGGAGAATTGGTTTCATATAAACCAGAAAATCGACTTGTGAAAGGCCTCGGAATTCGCGGTGTTGAAAATTCTTTCTATTTGGGTACTTTTGTTGAGAGCTTAGCTCTGCTTAATGAAGGGAAAGGGATTGTGAAGGAAGAAGATGAATGTGAAGATTGGGAAGAATAAGATGAATATGGAAGATAAAGACGAATTGGTTTTTGTTCATTGTTGGTGTTAATTGATTGCAAATAAATTGTTTGTAAAGTTTAATAATTCAATTCCACTTTGTTGTTTTCTTGTCTGTAATTTGTTCTTTGTCCTCTCACTTCGGTATTCTTCATTAGATAAAATCTAATGTGGTGTATTTGGACCTTGAAAATAAGCTGGGGAAATTCTACGTATTTTGGATTTTTATTTTATTAAAAAAAAAAAAGGCTTCAGTTTACACAATTGCCTCTTGGGATAAACAAAACTTAGTCTTTTGTTGCTAAATGTGACATTTTTTCACTAATTTGATTATTTACAATAGAATGTTCTTAATTGCATATGGTTGGGAGGGAGCTAATAAAAAAAATTGTAAATATATTAAGGATAAAATTGGAATATTTTAAATTATTCCATATGAAAGTAAAAAACGATGCACATATTATAAGAAATATATCGAAATGACACAAAGTGTATGAGTGGCAAAACCTCACTCGACATGTGAGAGTAGAAGTTCGAAATTAGAATCTCATTTTCATTAAAATCTCCTCTTTTTATCTATAGAAAAATATATATCAGAAATGAAATGTTTTTTTTTTTAAATGAATGATATATGGAATTAATTAAGTAAATAGCCACTTTTTAAGAGTCTTCTCATTATTTAGCCACTTCATAAATAGTTTCATTTTTTAGCCATTTTCATATTTTGTATTTTTTAAATAGCCCATGATATATTTAGCCCTCCACTTTCCTAATTGTAGTGGGAGGGAAGTGCATTTCATAGTCTCTAGATTTTCAATCCTCAATCAATTATATATCCACTTGAAAATGTTTGTGTAATGTCAATGACCGTTATGAGGTGAAACGAGTATGATAAGAAATTAGTTCTTTTCATATTTATCAAATTCAAATAAAAAGATTAGTTCCTTTTATGAATTTTAACAAAATAAAATAAAAATTATCCAAATTCAATAAAAAATTGAAAAATATATATACACGTTGCATATTCCAAGAAGCTTCGAAATCAAAAGTTTCTAATAATCAAATGGAAAAACTTGGCTGCACATGGCTGCACTAAAGAATTTTTTTTTTTTGCATTTTTCCCACTTGACTGCACCTACCCAAACTTTTTTTTCCCCTTAAAAAGTCTTTTACTAAAATAGAAAAAATTTCTATAGCATTCATAAATATGGCATTTTTAAAAGTTAATTATAAATAAAGTAATTTTTATTTTAAAAAACAAAACACAAATTGATTGTGTGATACATGATAATCACTTCACTAGCTAATCATCATGATTGTTTTTTATTAACGATAATCAAAGTAATTATTGATCGACATATTCAAAAATTTACTATATTTATCATTTTTTTAAATATTATATTTACAATTATCCTTAATAATCTTTTTTGGGATGATTTTAACTAGGGCGGAGCCACCCTTTAAGGAAGGGCCTGTAACAACCCGACTCTTTTAATTAATTTCAAAGAACTAAATCAGAGAGAAACATAATGGAAGTCTCAAAATCACGAATATATCCTCTAAAATTCATTTGATAAAAGAGTGAGTTCTGAAACTCATTTGATGATTCAAAACAAATTCTAAATCAAGAAAGTCACAATATCCAAAGAAAGGTTTAAAGTTTACAAATCCAACAGAAATCTATAAACAACCAAAATAAACATGAAAATCAATTAAGTTTGACTCTTAAATCAAAAGAACTTCTTGAGTTAATCCATAACCATCGCGCCCAAAGATCATCTTCCACCGGCTCCTTTTCCTTTGTTACTTGAAAATATTTGGTGTAGCACCATGAGTATAAACCAAATGAGAGACAAATTACAATCTAAAAAATTCAGGTAGTCCTTCATGGAGGGCCTGATTCAGACTTACAAAAGGAGTGTGGTGAAGGTGATGTTTAACACAAGCTTGACTTTGAGGTTTGCTTTTATCATCAGGCAAACTGACTGGTGCTTCTTCAAGGCTTGATTCGGATCGACAAAAGAAATATGGTGGAGCCAGAGGTGATAGATACGATAGCAAGTGCTTGACTTCGACCTTTTTAAAATGGCCTCAACTTACACCATTTTTACAATTTGATGAGGGGATGTTGTGGGGATTGATACCCTAGATCTTGTAAAAAATGTGTTGCATCAATTTTTCGTTGTTGAATTTAATGGTAAGGACCAAGATTGAACTTGGTTAAAATGTGAGAGACTAAATTTGAACTTTTCAAATGTTAAGCAGTATATTAGAAATGTTGCTAATATTTGGGGCCAAAACGTTTGAGTTAGAAAGGATAGTTATACATATAATCGATTTTTATATACCATTTTCATAAATAGCAATTGAACTCAGCAAATTATGAATGTGTCATTTCCCCTTCTCATTTTAAATTTGACAAATATAACTTTTGTTTTGTTTTATGCAATAATTGAATAAAATTTGTACATTCATCTCTTCCTTGATATCTAGAAGTTATTAGTTGAAAGAATTATCATAATTTTATACTATCGGAATGTATGTATTTTAATTTAATGACTGTGCTTATACTTTCGATACTTCTACTGAATTATTTGAAAAAATTGACTTTCACATGACCATGAAGGGATTGATCTACTAAATTAGCGGAATATCATTTAGTAATCTAATTAATATTTAATTACGAATCTATTAATATCATGCAATTTGTGATAAAAGCATGTAAATTCATACTCGTTTTCAAAAATAAAAGGTTATTCACTTACATTGAGTAATAAATGGAGAATTGGTTGGATGTTTCTTTACATCATCAAATCCTCAGCAACACCTGATCTTCTACGCTATATCCCGATCGATCAAACGAAATCCGATTGTGGGATCGAACTTTAGAAGGAATTAGGAAGAAGAAAAAAAAATTTCCTTCCTAAAATATGATGCCAAAATTGGCAAAGGCAATGGGAGAAAGGTGAAGAGAGATTTTCAATTTCTAGGGAATTGAATTGTGTGATTTATGAATGACCCAAGCCTCCTATTTATAGACTAATGGAAAATCTAATCTCATTAAAATATTCCATAGAGATAAATACAAAAAGAAAAGGAAAAATTATCTCTTTCCTTTTTCTTTGTATTTCGAATAAACCATGGAAAAATAAGAGGATATTTTCTTTTCTTTTCTTTTATTTGATTTATCTTGGGTAAATAAATCTATATAATTATTATAGGATATAATTCAAACAATTGTCGCCGAAATTATCAACAATAATTAATTCCAATTTATTTAATTAATTATTTTGGGCCAAATTCAGTTGGGTTCATTAATCCAATTGGGCTTGAAACTCTCTCATAAATTAATAAGTCCAACTTAATTAATTTATTTATTAATTACCATTTAAATAAAATACTTTATTTAAATAATTAATAATATTAATATTTTCTCCTGACTAAATATTATTAAATGATATTTAATTATTAATTTCCATTTAAATGATTTTCATTATTTAAACAATTAATAATATTTTAATTGATAATACTTTATTATTAATTAATAATATTAATTTAATTATTAATTTCTATTTAAATAAAATTAATTATTTAAACAATTAATAATTACCAATTAATTTCAAATAATTACCATTTAAATATACTCAATATTTAAATAATTAATAATGTCTAATTAATAATATTTCATTATTAATTTCTTGTTTAAATAAACTCATTACTTAAACAATTAATAATGTTTATATTAATTACCGTTTAAACATACTCAATATTTAAACAATTAATATTGCCTTTTTAAGTAATTCACTTTAGTTAAAATTTCTATTTCTTCTACTTGATTTCGCGACTATGATATTTGGGCTAGCATAGGGACCCGATGAACCTATAGATCATGAGCTTAATAATTAGTTAATTAAGTGATTAATTCATAATCAGTTAATTACTTATTATCTAACTATGAATAATTCCACTATAGATTCATAACTGAACTCTTCTCATTATAAATGAGTTATGTCCATTTAGTTTATCTTTATTTATATTTGTGATATATCCTTCACGTAGAACCCTCATAATTACAGGCGGATTAAATTTACCGTTTTGCCTCTATAATTACTGTTTTATCCTTGTGTTCCCGCTGATTCTCCAATGAACTTTATCTTTTAGTCAAACTGGAGATAATGTACTTCTGTGATCAATAGAAGTCGTGACGTCACTTGTTCATGTCTCGAATCAGTACATCAAAGGAGTTTCCTAAAGTTCCTAAAATGTTTAGGTATCACACTGATACCGTTAATTTATAAGAAATTTATGAATTTCATCTTGTGAAAATGCGTTCCCAGCTACTTATCTAGTTATGTTCCCAAAGCAAGAGTGTATTGAGCGTTCTTACATATCACTTTCAACCATGTGAATCAAAGAACATAACTCCACAAATAGGAGTCCACATTTCACTCAAAATTGAGATATATCACGGTTGATAAACTTAATTTGATATTCGATCATTTCTCGTAAACGGTACTAATGAGAAATTTGATCAAACATCGTGGTCCTGTCTTATACAATCAACATTGCATATGATACTTCCATTTCATGTCACCCACATGAATGATCAGGATTAGATCATTTGTCTATAAACAAAATGCGAAGCCATCAACAGTGTTACCAGGATAAGGTTCACAAACGTTATTTATTTACTGTAGACACTTTTAAGTTACTCATCTCGACTTTTAATCCTCTCGCATGACCCACATACTTAGTCGTGATTTCATAGGAGTAACTTAGGGTTTTACTATTTGAATGTTTGATATTAATATATTTTCATATATTCCTAATATCGTCAATTGAATCAGTCTAGATAATATAAAGAACTTATGTTTATTTATTTAATTTATTCGAAATAAATTATCTTTATTAAATAATTATAAATTCTAGAACATCATTCCTAACAGGCCATATGTGAAAATAACTCAAATATATATTTATTTTAACATATTTGTCAAGTTAAATTATAGCTCTCGTCTTTATGTTTTTAAAAATTATATTAAAAAAAAACCTATCAATTTAAGTCTTTTAGTCTATATGGTCATAGCCATTAATGAAATTTAAAATTTTATTGAGGTGGCTAGAAATGAATTATAAATTATTGAAATGAGATGGTTAGAGTTAAATGACATGGTTGAATCGAGGCAGGTCGGGTTGTGAATTAAAGATTATGGTTAATGAGGAGAAAACAAATTGATGAAAAACATAAAGATAAGAATATCCAACGTGGTTTGCAGAATGGTAATGTGATGATAATTACATTGCATGTACGTAGCAACAAACCCAAAATAGTTAATCATGGATGAGATCCATTAATTAAAACCCAATGAGATTTTTAGCCAACTTGTTTAATTAAATGATTGATTTTACTAGGACTGATGCCCTATCACTTGTAATATTTATAAACAATAAATGTTATGAATATATATATATATATATATATATATATATATATATATATATATATATATATATATATATATACCATCCTTTTGAGTCAATCTATGCATTTATTTTATATGTTTGATATCCTTGAATGGCTTAAAATGTAATATTAACTAAATATATGATATAAGAGGATCTGGTGCAAGGCTGTAACCCAAATATTTTGTAGTAGATGGATACAGTTGGTGATATGAATCATGGAGCCTCAAAAGACATGAATAAGATTAGTTTCACTCAAGGATCAAGAGCCAAGAGGTTGCAACATGAAAGAAGATCTTGGCTAGAAATGGAAACTTTCAAAAAATGGAATCTTTCCCAAAATGAAAACTTTCTATATATGGTAATTCGTGGAGAAGACTAAATTTACATTCAAAGGAAGATCAACTCCAAGGATTGAAGTCTTTATATTGAAAGGGAAGTTTCAAGTAGTGTAGGAATTTAATTTTGGTATTTATAAATTTCTAGGAGTAGTAGTTTTATTTTTGGTGACTCATCATGGTGATGTCATGATGAGGTCATCCTTATCAACACTTTATCTTATATTTTTGAAATCAGAGTCATATGAGGAGTAGGACACTTGTTTTGCCTATTTAAAGGCTTCATCATTCAATATATAAAAAGATTTAATGAATTAAACAAAACTAGCCTATTGTGCTTGTCTTGGTTGAGAGCCACATCTCTCATCTATGAAATCTTGCTTTATATTACATGGTAAGGAGCATTCAACCAAACTTGATCAAGTTTTTTGTGGAGTGTTTCAAATCTTGAAGACTTGACTAGTTTCAAGCTTCTTGATATTTAATCATCAAGGTAACCTATTTCCCTTATTTTCCTTAGGGTTTTATTAACTGATTTTCGTGGTTTCGTGTTCTTGTTCAATTAGGGTTCTTCTTTCTAAGGGTTCTAATACATTTCATAAGGATTTTTGTATCATTTGGTATCAGAGCTTAGGCTCTAAGGGTAGGTTATGTTTTTCAAGGTTCTCTACTTACCATAGGGGGTTTTGAATTGCATTTGTGCTTTATTTATAAAATCTGGAAATTTTGGTTCTTGAGGTGTTGGTGAATTAATTAGGGTTTTTACGATTTGTGTTCAAGGGTCCAAATAACCAAAGGGTTCTTGCTTCCAATTCTCTAGTGTCGCTACAGGCTAGCGATGAGAAAAGAGTCGTCACTAATCATTGGATTTTTAAAGAAGGGTGTGATTAGTCACCTAGTCATGAATTAAGGATGGTCTACTAACTTTTGACAATGGGTTCGGGAGTTCATTCACGCATAGGTAAGGTATTAGCACCCTATTATATTCGTTTAAAACGATTGTTGTTTTTTTTATTTGGTGTATTTATTGAAGAGCCTTTATCTATAAGAAAAAAAATATTTTTTGGGTTATTTTTAAATGTCTCATGTTTTATTAATCAATACTTTAGTAATAAGGCATGATTAAATAAGTATGAATGGCGGAAAGCCATTAGAAAAATATTGTAGGGAATTTAACCTCAATATCCCGAGATAGAATTCCTTACCTCAAGAATGTTTGGGAGCATGGTATCCCAACGCCCCTAATTCCGTCGTCGGAGTTTTTTAAAAATGATTTTAATATAGATTTAAAAAAAATATTCTTTAGTTAATTATATTTTTTTAATTATTGTTATTAAAACGATTATTTAGATCAAAATTAGGTTTAGGGTAAGTTTCACTTTTGGGCCCCTAAGTTTTAAAAGGAAAATTTTATTTGATAAATCTTTTAATTATGGCAGAGTTGTTAATTTTTGTACTTTGGAAAATTAGTATCCTAATTAATTCTAATTTTTATATTTAAAATTTGATTGTTACTTCTATGCTTTTGGAAAATTAATATTCTAATTAATTCCAATTTTATATTTAAAATTTTGATTGATAATTTTTATACTTTTGGAAAATTAGTATCCTAATTAATTCCAATTTTTTTTTAAATTTAATTGTTAATTTTTATGCTTTTGGAAAATTAGTATCCTAATTAACTCCAATTTTTATTCTATAAATTCTTTTTTTTAAATTAATTTTTGACCTAATATTTCGGGAATTTATTTTAAATTATGGTGTAGGTTTTAAGTATGGAAAATTCAAAATTATAAATATGGAATGATAATCAATCAAATTTTAAACATAACAAAAGGTAATAGATAAAGAATAAAATATTAAATTTGGGTATTTAAAAGATGTCATATCAATTTTGTAGACAAAGAAAAATCAAATTAGCATACTTAAGACGTAACAGAAGATAGCAGAATTTTTAATATATTAAATTACATGAACAAAAATGATCCATTTACTATTTGATCCCCATTTGATTTACAAATTTTAAATACGTGTGTAGATTTATAAAGCAAAGAAAGCATTTTTCTAATTTTAATAGAGAAAACAATTCCACAACAACTTTCAGCAAACTAATTATTAAAACAATTTTCTTAGACCTAAAGGATTAATATCCAAAGCTCCTGTAGACCTCACCAAAGATATAAAACAATTATCATGATAATGTTTTTTTTAAAAAAATAAATAGATAGAGGAACTTAGTCTTGATGATAAGGTTAGCATAAAATAATAAATATATATATATGACAAAATCAAGACTTGGAGAGATACCAACGTACCTTGGCAAACTTGCTAGCGGTGGCAAAAAAAAAACGATGGAGAGAAATATTGGGATATTTTGGGAATCCTTCTTGTGAATGGTGAAGATATGGACGACTTTCTTTGTGATGAGTCTTGTAGTGATGGTTGCTGTGCTTTTTTTTTATGTAAAAGTAATGAAGGAGAGAGGCCACAGTGGAGAAAAAAAAAAGAAAAAGAATGAAAAGTAATAAGGCTTAGGGAGGCTTTTCTAATCTGAGAATCGTGAGAGGTTGGCTAGTACTCTGGAAATGATGAGAGCTAAGAATGAGAGGGAGAGGCCTTACCGTTCATGTCTTTCCATTAGGGTAGAATTAGGGTTAAATTTAAAGGCTAATTGGGGTAGTAAAATAAGGACAAAAAAATTGATTGACAATCAATTCCCCAAATTAGCTCTACCTTGTCACTAATTAGCTTAAATTTAGGTTCGTTTCCTACAATAAATTCAAATCGAATTTCAAATCAAAATCAAATCGAATTTCCAATTTGCAAGCTTTTTTTTTATTAAAGATCAAATTAATTTTTTTCGAAAATAAAACTTAATTTCAAATTATCATTACATATCAAATCTCAACCAACCCCCCCCCCCCCCGTTTTTTACCAAAATTAAATTTTGAAATTGAACTATTTTTTTTATATTTTATTTTCTTGTTCTAAATAGTAAAAACTAAAAAAATAAAAATTGCAATTTTATTAATCTTATCCTAAAAGATCTAATTACTAAAATTTAAATAAACAAAAAAAAACTATTCTTTTTTTTTTTTGATATTTTTGTTTTCACTAAAGTTAATTTAAATTACACCGGACTAAAATGAGTGTCTACATCTAGGGTTCACATAATTTGGTATTAGGTTTTTGTTTTGAAATTTTAATTTTTCAAAATCTGGAATATTCGTGTTCTTCACTTTCTTGAAGTGTTCTTCATATTCTTAAGTTGTTCTTCATGCTTTGCATGAGTTCTTGATGTTATTTTAAAAGGATATTTCTAGAAATTACATCAAGAGTCAAACCACATACTTTACAATCTGTTTTGTGTTCAAAAGATTGAACTTAAGTGAAAATAAAAATCTGGAATTTTTTTGGGTTCTTGAATGTGCTTGGTGTTTTTCATATGTTCTTGACTAGTTTTCACCGTCTTGCACTTAGATCCGAAATTGCACCACTGAACTTTGAAATTGTGTTTTTAGTAAGTCCACTACCACATTATCTTATCTTATCTTAATCTCATCTTACATAATCTTAAGCTAATCTCATCTCATTCAATCTTATTTTAGATCTTATCTTATCTCATCTAATCTTATCTTATCTAATCTCATCTTATCTTATCCAAACCTTATCCACGTCTTATCCAAACCATATCTTGTACTTATCTTATCTAAATTTGGTGTTCTTTTTTTTTTCTTTTCATTCTACCTCATTTTCGTTCACAATACAATTAACATTGTTTTAGGTTTGTTGATTACCTTTAAGTGTTACTAAAGCAAGGTTGCAGCCAAGAGCCTAGTTGAGTGTAAACACGAGTGAGCTACAAATTATTGAGTGTAAATACTTAGTGAGTGTTTGTGAGGTTCGTACATATATATTTTTTGTGGGGCAATTACTAAAATAACATATTTTTGCATACTAATTACTGAAATGTCAGAACTTTTCAAAAATTACTCAAATAGCATAATTATAGTTCAATAATTTATTGAACTAAAAAAAATTGAAAATTTTACAAATTCATTGAAAATAATAATAAAAAATGATCAAATAGTTCAATAAATTATAGAACTTGAACTTAAAAAACCAAAAAACAATAAAATTCATCAAAAATACAAATGAAAAATAGTTCAATAATTTATTGAAAAATAGTTCAATAATTTATTGAATTATAGTTCAATAATTTATTGAACTATAATTATGCTATTTGAGTAATTTTTAAAAAGTTCTGACATTTTAGTAATTAGTATGCAGATTTATGTTATTTGAGACAAATTGTTATTTTTTTGTTACTAACATTTACAGCCATGTCTAATGTGAAGAGACTACAAAAACAATAGAACCAACATCATGCTTTAGATTCGAGGACAAATCCTCCTCAAGAGGGAAAGAATGATATGAATTAGGAGTGAAAGAAAAAACCGAAAAATCGGAAACCGGAAAAATAAACCGGGCCGAAACCTTAAAAAACCGAACCGTCCCGATTTCCATTATCCAAAAACTGAATCGAACCGAACTGGCTTCCAAAAAACAAGTAAAAATTCCATATCCCTTTCCTATTTCCCCCTAATTTTTATTTATTTGTTTCATTTTATATATTTATTTATCACTTTATTTTAATTTATATTTTATATACTTATTAATCTAATTTTTTCATTTAAGTTTTTGTTTATGTTTGATTTTGTTTATTTATCACTTCATCCTTCAATGTTGGAGGATTTTTTTAAAAAACTAAATGCAAATGTCCTATAGTAGAAAAACCGAAAATCAAATAGGCAAAAACCGTTCAAAACAGGATCGGTTCCTATTATAAACCGGACCGAACTGAACCGGTTTCACCCCTAATATGAATCATGGAGCCTCAAAAAACATGAATAAGCATAGCTTCACTCAGGGATCAAGAGCCAAGATGTTGAAATATGAAAGAAGATCTTGACTAGAAATGGAAACTTTCCATAAATGGAATCTTTTCCGAAATGATAACTTTCTATATATGGTAATTCGTGGAAAAGACCAAATTTACATTCAAAGGAAGCTCAACTCCAAGGAATAAAGACTTTATATAGAAATGAAAGTTCCAAGTAGTGTAGGGCTTTAATTTTGGCATTTATACTTTTCTAGGAGTAGTAGTTTTTATTTTTTATGACTCATCATGGTGATGTCATGATGAGGTCATCCTTATCAACACTTTATCTTATATTTTCAAAATTAGAGTCATATTAGGAGTAGGAAACTTGTTTTGCCTATTTAAAGGTTTTCATTATTTAATAAATAAAAAGATTTGATGAATTAAAGAAAACTAGCCTATTGCTTGTCTTGGCTGAGAGCCACATCTCTCATCTATGTAATCTTGCTGTAACAACCCGAAATTTCTCAAAACATGGAAATCATATAATAACAACAACGGAAGCATAAATCAAATAATTTCAGACCCTTTTTATTCAAATCAATTAAAATCGTTCAAACACTGATCGCGATCTTATTTCAAAACTAAAATCATCACAATTTCTTGGTTTAAAACAAATAGACTAATCAATCTAGATAAAATAAATGAGAGTAAAACATCAACATTGTTTAATAAATCTCATCCCAAAATAAACCAAAAACAAAAGAAATAAAGGGCTTCGGCGTTCAAATCCATGCCAAACCATCCACTCGCCTCGAACGTCATCAACCACCAACCTTCTTCTTTCCTTTACCTGAAAAAATACTGTAGCATCATGAGGCTACACCCAATGAATAGAACAATGTTAAAACAAAAATAATGCCATGAGAGGTTTCCTAAGTCTTTAAGTCCATTATCAGCCTCACCGATTTCCAACTATTCTCTCACACTAAATCAAACTAAATTTATCACAACAATCCAAATCTCCTCTTAATCCGCAAATAAAGAGAGATTTCAATCGAAAAGGATTTAAACACTCTTTTCTCAATTTAAACCTTTCGATAAAAACTTCCTGTCAATACCTCTAATCTCCTCTTTGTCAGCAAACAAAGAGAGACTACGCTTGAGAAGGATTTTAAACACTTTTTTCACAATTTAAAACCTTCCGAGAATATTCTTTTCCATTGTACGGATGGAATGAACTTGTCCCGTTAATTATTATTTAAGTCATGCACAACTAAATTGTAATATGATAAATAAACATCACTACACCAGATGTTTAAGAAGCCAAAGCTTAACCCTCCACCTAGAAATTCCGTTTCTCAACAAAAACGGTCCTTTCTAGGCCTAATTTTCCTAATATTAAATTCAAAAAATTTACCTTAAAGATCACATTAGAATGACCCAAAATTACTCAAACACCCACTTTGGATCACTTCTAAATACTTCCAAGCAAAACACAAGTCTAGAAACGAAACTAGCCTAAACTAGTGTAGTTTCACTCCTTTTTTGGTCTTTCAAAGTATAACACTTTTCTAACTAAAATCCAGCGGCATAATGGCTATAATATCACTCATAAACATAAAAAAAATACAATACAATCGATATGAAGAAAAATTGATCAAAAGTCAAAGAAACTATAACCAACCCGAATGGTATTTGGATTATAAATCTTTAAAAAGTAATCATATTTGTACAAAACTAATGTGAATGGAAAGATAAGAGAAAAATGATCAGAATTGATTACTTACTTGCACAAATCGGAGTCCGGATGAAGAAGTTATGGCGAAAAGACTTCGGTAGATGATGTTTAGGCAAAAATTGAAGAATTGAGGATAATGAGGGGTTGATTTTCGGCTATAGGAAGAAGAAGAAGGAGGATTTTAGGGTTAAATCCCGATTTCCATTATTTGCGAAAATGTCACTATGCAAAAACGGTCATAACTCATTCATCGGGACTCAGAACAACGAGTCGTCAGTTGCATTGGAATCGTAATATCGAGACGATCAACATCATCTAAACATATTAAATTAAACTTGTGGTTTTATTTTTGAGGTTTTAGAAATTATCAAAATTCCCTTACTAGATAACGAGATATTTCTCATTCAATTTATGATCCAATCTCATTAATATCATTTGAGAAAATAAAATAAATTTCCAATGTTTCTTATTTATAGTCTTACTTGGTAACAGGTCGTACATTTATATTGCATGGTTAGGAGCATTCAAGCAACTTTGATCAAGTTGTTTGTAAAGTATTTCAAATCTTGAAGACTTGACTAGTTTCATGCTTCTTGATACTTGATCATCAAGGTAACCTATTTCCCTTAATTTCTTTGGGGTTTTATTAACTGATTTTCATGATTTCTTGTTCTTTTTCAATTAGAATTCTTCTTTCTCAGGGTTCTAATACAATCCATAATCGTTTTCGTATCAGTTAGTTAACCCTATCCTGATGACCCTATTGATACAGTTAACTTTGTATAAGTATAAATGATATGATTCATGTGTAAGACATGTGAGTGAAGGTATCCTGATTGTACAAGACTGAACCAAGATGTTATCAATTCCTGAAGGCAATGCCTTGGCAACTGCCTGATGGTGGTTTTGGGAACTGCCATAGGCAGTTCCATATCTACCAAGATATGTTAATTTTTCCTGTGTGAGAAAAAATAACTTAAGAAAAAGAGACAATAAGAGAATACAATATCTCTTGAATAGTAAACTCTCTGTATCACTCTCAATCCTCTATTCATATCTAAATAAGATTAAGGATCTAGGTTGTGAATACAATAAAGTCCGTCCATCGGTGATTGGCTTTCAACGATCGATACTTCGCATATTTGGGTTTCTCGTGTTATTTCCTCTGCGTGTCTACAACAGGTTAGTCTCGCATTTACGAAACCCTACATTGGTATCAGAGCCATGTAATTAAAGGAATCAATTTTTTTATGTATAGTTTATTGTTTTCTTATTAAGGAAAAGAAGAAAACTTGAATCCTTTAATGGTAACTTGTGATAGACTAAATAAAATCAAATGATTTTTTGCATGATGATTGTGTCTTATATCACAAAATTTACTGCAAATTTTCATAACATTTGATCCTATATTGAGTGAATTGTACCAATCTGAAAATACTGTATTTTTTTTTTAATTTTAACAGTATGTTCTTGTATTGATAACTTTATGTATATTAGTCAATTTATGACTAAACTTATATTTTTGGAATCTATGTCGAAAATGCTTTTCGAACATATATTACACATGAAAATCGGATAAGAATTGAAAAAGTTCTGTTGAATTGAAATTAAAAAAAAAATCTGGGTTCGTGCATTTGTCTCCCTTCAGGGTTTAAAATTAACAAACAAAAAAAAGGGGGAAAACGTTTTAACACATATTCGTTTTTTAGGGAGACTAAACCAATTGGGCCAGTAAGGTTTTGAACCCAAGAACTAAGGGTTAAATATTGGATAAGAATTCCCACTGGGCCATGAGCCCACATTTGATCTGATTTCAGTTTTTTTACATATATATATAAAAAAAGTCAAATGGCAGAAATGCCTTAGCCCGGTGTCGAACCCAGGACTAAAAAGATATTATTTAAGATCAAATGGGTGTTCACAACTAGGCCATGGCCTGACTTCAAAATTACATGTTTTATACACAATATATATAAAGCCATAAAATCTAATTCATTTTAATAAAATTTATAGATTAAATTTTATAATTTTTTTTAAATACTTTACTTAAAATTCTTGACAAAAGACATATTTTTTATGATTATTTTTTTATGTGTCATAATCATTTATTGATTTTTTTTTTCTGTATATGTTACAGATATATATAAAAAAACAAGGGAATTTGTCAAGAATGTTAAAAGTATTGATGGTTGCTAAAACAAAAGCACAAAGAAAAAGGGTTGAGAAAATGATAGAAGATTTATCACAGATAAAAATCGAAGATGGTTTTCAATCTAGCTTAGTTTATATGATAGAGTTTATCATAAAGTTAAACAAGCATTTCTAAAATATAATATGGAAGGGAGGTTTACAAGAAGAAAACCAACGGATTGAAAAAATAAAGTCTTTATTACCTTTTCAAGGACACAAAAATTTAGTTGATCAGATTTTGAACGCAACTAATGGAGTTGCAAAATACCGCAATATCCAATATGACACTTATAAGAAACGTCCTAATCATAACATGCGACAACACATGAGGGAAATGTCCAATATGATTAGTGAGCTTAAAGAAGCTGGCCACGTCCTAACTGATGAGCAACAAGTTCAAGTTGTCATTCAATCCCTTCCCCATAATTGGGAGCACATGAAGGTGCATTTTACCCATAATGAGGGTATTAAGATTCTTAATGATGTTGCACGTTATCTGGAACTAGAGGAAGGTCGCATTGGGGCAATAAGGCTTAAAAATGTTAATGGTAATGTGTATATGGCTGGTCCTAGCTCCCATGAGAATAAGGGCCACAAGCGTAAACATCAAGGGGTCGTAAAGGAAAAGATGATAATAAGAATAAGAAATATAACCAAGGTCAAAGTGATAAAGGAAAAGATCCCCAATTTCGTCCAAATAAGAACAAAATGATGATTAAGTGCTATAACTATGAAAAAAATGGTCATTATACATGTGAGTGTACTGAACCCAAGAAGGTACAAACTTATGATTCACATTAGATTCGTTCTTTTCGTGAAAATTATTCCTATGATGTTTCCAACCCTATTATAATCAACTGATTCTCATCCTTTGTGGATTGTAGACTCATAAGCCACATACCACATAATCAAATTATATGCGCTCTACGTGGAATTTCGTCGGATTTCACAAGGTGCAAAATGGTTATATGTTGGAAACAATGCAAGAGTACTTGTGAAAGGGATTGGTTCCTGTAAACTAAACATGCAGAATAAAGTGTACAATGATTCTACATGATGTGTTATATGCACCTGATATTCAACAGAATTTAGTTTCTGTAATTGTTCATTTAAGACTTGGTTTTACTTTAATTATATTTGGCAGTAAACTATATATTTTAGTTTGAGAACAACGTACACTATGGTTATGGTTATTTAATGAATGGTTTTAATTTAATTAGACGTTATTCATTTGATATCTAATAATTATACAAGTTTTTTCCTTTATTTCATCATCTGTTGATGCTAATGTTGATATTACTATGTGGCATGTTAGATTGGGTCATATAGGTAAACATAGAATATCTAGACTGACTAAGAAAGGTTTATTTGGCCAAGATTGATAGGGTCGAACTACCAACATGTGCGAGTTGTCTAGCGGGAAAAATGACAAGAAAACCATTTGATAAAGGAACTAAGGCTAAAATTCCATTACAATTAATTCATTATGATATTTGTGGGTCTATGAAAGTGAAGGCATGATATAGAGGTGAATACTTTATCACCTTTATAAATGATTTCCCACGTTTTGGTCATGTCTATTTGATTTTCTACAAGTCTGAAGCATGAGTGTTTTATAAAATTTGTGACCTTAGTGGAAAATAAATTAGATAAAAAGGTTAAATCTTTAAGAACAGACCGTGGATGTGAATATTTGTCTAATGAGTTTAAGCAAATGTGTGAAGAAAGAGGAATACTATGACAGCTAACCATTTCACGAACCCCACAACAGAATGAGGTTGTTAAAAGGAGAAATAGAACTCTTTAGAAATGGTTAAGTTAATGAAGGCGCAAGTAAAATTTTCAATCATTTTTTTAGGGTGATGCCTTATTAACTGCTATTTATATTCTTAGTCGTGTACCTTCAAAGTCTGTTGCTTCTACACCCTACAAGTTATGGACTAGTTATAGCAAAAGCTTAGTGTTTTTTGAGACCATGGGAATGTGCTGCTTATATTCATGAGTCATCACATCAACATGGAAAACTAGGTCTAAGAGGTAAAAAGAGTATTTTTATACAATACTCAGAAGGCTCAAAATGATATGTTTTCATCGGAGAACAAGCAAGTGAGAGTATAACAGAATTTGAATAACATAATGTTACATTCTTGGAAAATAATTTTCCATCAAGAGGTGAGATTAATCAGGAGACATCTCTTTATGAATGAAATATTCTAAATAGTTTGATTCAATCAAACGAATTGAGCGATACTCCTAATCAGTTATCAACTGTATCTCATCCAAGTGAGAGAAATTTGAACACTTTGTGTGATTCAGAAGAACCACAAATAACTCGTGATTCAATACAATGATTGACACATAAATAAGAATCGTTATAACCACAAATAAGGCGTAGTAATCGTGGTTGAATTACAAGACATCATTACAATGATGAAATATTCATGATTACGCCTCTAGACAATGAAGAGTCGAATAATGTTCAAGAAGCTCTTCAAATTTCTAATAAAGATAAATGGATAAATGCAATGGAAGAAGAAATAGAGTCAATGAAGTCAAATAGTGTTTGTTAACTAGTTGATCTTCCCAAAGGATGCAAAGTGATTGGTAAAAAGTTCATTCTTAAATCTAACGTAAAGCTGATGGCTCTATCGAAATATTTAAGACCAAACTTGTAGCAAAAGGTTACACACAACAGGAAGGAAATGACTATGAAGAGTTGTTATCACTTGTTGTAAGGTATACCTTTCATGTCTCATCATAACAATAGTTGTTTGTTTAGATTTAAAATTACATCAAATGGATGTTAAAACGATATTTCTAAATGGTGAATTGGAAGAAGAGATATACATGCAACAGCCCATTGGTTTTTGTTAGGTTAATGAAGTCAATTTATGGCTTCAAACATTCTTCCGCACAGTGGTATATCAGTTCTCATCAAGTTATCAATTCATATTATTTCCATATGATTAAGAAGGACCATTGTGTGTATGTCAAATCACATAAATATAAGTTTGTGATTCTTTCATTATATGTGGATGACATACTGTTGGCTGGGAAAGACAAGGAGTATATATATTAGCCATTAAGGAATGGTTATCATCAAACTTTCAAATGAAAAATATGGGTGAAGCATCTTATATATTTGGAGTAAATATTGAGAGAGATCACTCCAAAAAGATGTTATTCTTGTCACAAGGAAGTACATCAAGAAAATCCTTGAGAGATTTAAAATGCAAGATTGCAAACCAATTGATACTCCCATCGTAAAAGGCGAAAACTTAAGTAAAAGGTTGTGTCCAAAGACTCCATGAAAATATAGCAATTAAGAAAAGTTCCTTACTCGAGTGTTATTAATAGCCTCATGTATGCCATAATGTGTACAAGACCAAACATATGTTTTACCATGAGTATGGTACGTAAATACCAGTTAAACCCTAAACAAGCCAATTGGAATGTAGTAAAAGAAATATCCAGGTCCTTGTGGGAACCATGGATTATTCATGGTACCCTCCAAGAGAAAAAGATTAAAGAGAATCTATCTCAATCAGTGTGGCTTAAGAGGTTCTTAAGTTAATTGGGATTCAATGAAAATATATCTTTAGTAAATTATGATAGCCAAGCTGTTATTTCATTTACAAAGGTTTCCAAATATCACTCTAAGACAAATCACATTGATACTAAATAAAATTTTGTGAGAGATATGGTTGCATAGAAAGAAGTGAATGTGCAACGTAAAACTACGCGCAATATGGTTGCAGATCTATATACGGAGCCCATGCCTAGAGATTTTTTTTAAAGGTCGTGTTAAATCTCTAGGCCTATAGATTTTGATTTCACATGAAATGAAAATTGCATTTCTATATTTTAGTTATGAATAAAGTTTTGTATTTATAAATTGCGTACACACAATAATGTTCAGTACATTAAATTAAAAGTATGTCAGGCAGTAGATTGACCTTCTCACATAAGTAATCACTTCTATGATTTAATGTCGAATGGAAATGAGATATTTTAATCAATATCGTTGTTAATCGATAACAACACTATGAGAGCATATGCTTAACCTAGATATCGCCTTGATAAAGAATCAAGATGAGATTATATTTATAATCGAAGGTGAATAGATCCCACTATTAACCTAACTGTCTATGAGCCAGATGGAAGTCGTACAGTCATAAGTTGATAAAGTAGAGTTGTGGACTCAAGTTAGACATTGAGTATATTTGAACTATCATTTGTACAGTATAAATTGAGACATACACTCCAATGAAAATGGAGAATCATATTGTATCATGTGTTTCATACCACATGTGCTAAAACCGACCTAAATGGGTAACTGAAGTTAGATCTCTACTTCTTAATAATGTGAGACCCATGAGACTAAGATGTCTTCTAGTACCCTTAAGATCTTTGATTAAAATCTTTAAGTTTCACTGCGATTTTGCTATCTTGAAAAGTTACCAATGGTTATGATAGATTCGATCTAATGGGACTTATCTAGAGAGCAATCGTTTTTTGGACGAAATTTTTTTGAGGAAAAGAAGATTATTTTAAGTGTCACATTACATTGTATTCACCGGTCGACCAATTGTATTTTTGTAATATAATTGTGAATACAAAGGTAATATTTTAAAAGAGATTTGGAATTACAAATGTGACTAAATGATCTAGGGAACTACATCATACAGTCTACATAAATACACAATTGAGTTACCTTACATACTTAATCGTAGTACAGTAATAAGCTCTCGAATTGAAAGTATGATGGTCGCACGGCCTATATTCTTGTATGAATTAGATGCTGATGAAAGAGAATATGTTTCTCCTTGATTGATAAGTGAGAGAATTTCTCGTTCAAATGGAACAATGTAAAAGGTGCGCCTATGATGGGAAACCCATTATGTGCGAGTGGGAGATGAAAGCAATTGCCTTGGCAACTGCCTGATGGTGGTTTTTGGAACTGCTAGGCAGTTCCATATCTACTAAGATATGCTAATTTTTCCTCTGTGTGAGAAAAAATAACGTAAGAAAAAGAGACAAGAAGAGAATATAGTATCTCTTTAATAGTAAACTATCTATATCACTCTCAATCCTCTATTCATCATTTTATCTAAATCAGATTAAGGATCTAGGCTGTGAATACAATAAAGTCCGTCCATCGGTGATTGGCTTTCAACGATCGATACTTCGCATATTCGGATTTCTCGTGTTATTTCCGCTGCGTGTCTACAACAGGTTAGTCCCGCATTTACGAAACCCTACAATTCCTAATTAACATCGTAGTAGGATATGAACCCAAATGTCATTATAATAAACCAAGTTATTTATTAGACTAGGAAGAACAAATTAAATTTAAGTAATTGATTTACTTAAATTAAAGCAATGTTAATTGTTTACTTAAATTAAGATAATATTAATTGTTCAGGTTCAATGAGTTGAAAAGCCCCTCTATCAATTTATATAATATTTGAATTTGTGATAATTGTATAATTTATTATTTGTGGTTAAAAGATATTATTTGACTCAAATATTTAGGATTGTTTTAGAAAAAAGATTATTTTTTAATTGACTTTCAACTCTTTTCACCCCTTTAAGGTTGCCATATTGATCCTATGACTTTTCTTCTGTTGTAGGCTGTCAAGACAATGTCTATATTATGGATACCTTGAAACTAAAAATGTGCATCAATTTTTTCGTTGTTGAATTTAATGATAAAGACCGAAATTGAACTTGATTAAAATGTGAGAGACTAAATTCAAACTTTTCAGATGTTCAACAGTATATTAGAAATGTTGGTAAAATTAGGGGCCAAAACGTTTGAGACTAAATCAAAAGAGATAGTTATACATATAACCGTTTTTATATACCATTTTCATAAAAAGAAATTGAAGTTAGCAAATTATGAATGAGTCATTTTCTCATTCTCATTTTAAATCTGACAAATATACCTTTTATTTTGTTATATGCAATAAATGAATAAAATTTGTACATTTATCCCTTCCTTCATATCTACAAATTATTAGTTAAAAGAATTATCATAATTTTATACCTATTAAAATGTAAGTATTTTAATTTCATGACCGTGATCATTTTCATATTTCTACATAAATATTTGAAAAAATTGACTTTCACAAGACCATATAGCTTTCGTCAAGTTAAATTATAGCTTTCGTCTCTATGTTTTTAAAAATTATAAAAACTACCTTATCGGTTTAAGTCGATTAAAGTCTAATAGTCATTGCCATGAATGAAATTTAAAATTTTATTGAGGTGGACAGAAATGAATAATAAATAGAATTAATTACACTAATAACCACTTTAATTCACCTAATTTTAGTTTTAATGGTTGTTTCATATTAATATCATATTTACCCATAAAACACCATTTATAGTGGCGATTCTGGTGGATTCCGATTTCAGTGTTTACCTTATTATCCTTTTATCTCTCCTAATAACTATTTTTACTTGATTTTATGAATCTTTATTTAAGGAAAACCTAAATATATTTATTTTTAGACAACTTCATCATTCTCTGCCTCTTCTCCATCTCCCTCTCGCCAGTGTTTTCTTCTCCAACTGTCGAATTACTGTAGATCTCATGTTCCTCTTCTCCCCCTCCCTCTTGAGTTCCTCTTCTTCTCCCTCTCGCCGATATTTTCTTCACCAACGGACGGATCTGACCGTTCATGGAAGCGTCGTCAATTGTGATTGGAGAATGATCGGGAATCATGAAAACAAAGGAGAAATCGTCGTCGTCGTGATTTCCTTTTCCATCATTTTACTTTTCTCCCTCTCCCTCTCATCGGCGTGTTGAATCTAGAGAAGCTTCATCGGCGGACATTGATGAAGTTTTTCGTGTTTGTTCATGACTGTTGCTACAAATTTATTTAGTGTATGCTACATGTTAGTTTATCTATAATATACCGTTTATTAAATATAAACATGTTTTATATATTGGTTGTTGCAACAGTTGGTTTATCTATAATACACCGTTTATTAAATATAAACATGTTTTTATATATGACTTATGCTACATATGTTAATGGCTAGAGTTTGGTTTATCAATAATACACCGTTTATTAATCATAAACATGTTAAACTATGTATAATTTGGTTTTAATGGCCATTTCTACATGTTGATATTTCAATTATACATTGTTTATCAAATAGAAATGTATTTAAACTATGTATGATTTGGTTTTTAATTTTTTTTTTTATGTTTTATTTTCAGCCCAGCCTTGTATTTGGTTTAGTTTTGTTAAACTTTTTTTTTAAGAAAATGAATACTTATTACTTTTTGTATCTTTTGGTTAATTATACACATATTAACATTGTTAAACTAACGATGATTATCTTTTAAAAATTTCAGAGTTTATAGAAATATTAATGGCGGTAGGAGGATGATAAAAAAAAGAAAGAAATTCAATTTTTCTCATAAGCAATTAAGTATTCAGAAGCGAATTAATTACACCATTACCTTAAATAAATCACCCTATTTCAGTTATCCACTATCCTTTTTTTATATTTCATTATTGCCCTAAAAACATCATAATGGGTGGCGATTTTACTGTTTTAATTTTAGCGGTTTTACTATTTTATCCCTTTTCAATTTCTTCCACCGTATCCCTCCTATGTATCAGTTGCGTGAATCATGGGATATTTTTGTTAATTACGTTTTTTTTATTTCATGAGATTTTTCATTGTTTCCATTTATTTTCTTCTTTGATTTTGGTTGTTATATTAACCTCTAATTATACCTTTTTATTTGCCCGTTTTTTATTTTTTATAAATTTTATTTATGGTTTAACATATTCTTTACATGTACTTTATTTTTTAAAAATATTTACTTTTTGTAAACTTTTATTTAATGTATAATTATTGTATAATTTTATGTACTTAATTTTCTGTCATTTTCTATAAAAAAATTTCCTTTTTTAATGTACATACCATATATATATTTTTCATTTGTTAATTACCATTCAAGTTACTTTGTCATTAAAAATCTTAAAGTAAGCTCATTTGTTTATGATCCTGCAACAATTCAAAAGTATGGATAATTTTGAACACTAGTATATATATTCGAAAACAAACAACATCAAAAAATACTATGCTTCATAACAAAATATAGTTTCACTTAGCTGAAATATAAGATTTTGTTCTAAATTTTCACATCAAAACATTGCATAAAGCATTGAAGTTCAAAAATACTATGGTCTTTACACAAAATATAGTTCATTCACAGTAATATTCATTATAATCCCCTTCGATCATTCCTCCTGAGTTGGTGGTCTCAGAAGATGGAAAGTTGGACCCTTTATTTCCTTCTTTTTCTTTCCAAAGTCATCAGTATAAGGTTCTCTGATATTCCAAGCTACCTTTTTCAATCTTTTTGATTTTTTTACCCCCATTGATGGTCCCACATCTTTCGTCCTTGAGCTCTCTTTTCTTTTCTTTACAATATTTATCTATTTTTCTGTACCATTTTCTTCTCTTATTTCATTTACTGATTTCTCTTTCTGTTTCCTTGCCTCATCTACCTGTAAACGTTTATTTAAAGTAAACAATGTATATTAAATAAACATTATTCAACATCACACATTTACATTTTTACTTATCTTAAATCAATGAATATCTCTTTCTTTACCTGTCGTGAACGAGTTATTTCATACTCGCCTCCGTCACTCCTCAGGTCTGTTATTAATCCACCCTCATCAAACCTTTTACCATATCCCTGTAATATTACAATTTTTAGGTATTCATCTCCATCTCCATCTCCATCTCCATCTTCATCCATTGTTCTTCCCCTTTATCCCTCATCTCTTTCAGTTGTTCACCCTGCATTTTATAGTGTTTTTACTGTATAATGTTTACTTTTTATAAATATTTTTTAATCATACCAGATTCTAACGAATTTTACCTCTAAAATTGCTACATTAGATACTTCAGTGTTCTCTACTTCCTCTGTTGCATTACATTGCAAATTTACATCTTTCTCCACCATGTTTGTTTTCTGCATACTTATTTGAATTTCTCTTCATACATGTTTACTTATTATAAACATTTATATAATATTAAACATAAATTCTGAACAAACACAACTCTTTACCTCTAAATTTTCATTACTATTGATATCTTCAGAGACGGATTTTGTTTTTCTAATCTTGGATGATCGTCTAATTAGTGGTTGAATCTGCAATTTTTAACCAGAAATATTAACTAAAAAAACAGTGTACAATAATCATTTTTTTTCCTTTCCATATCAATACTAACCGTTTGATCTTCGTCATCTTCCTCTTCAACCTGATAACATTTTCAAAGAATTATGAATATTAAAAACTAGGGTAAAATGCAAATGAGACCCCTGTGGTTTGTTTTAAATGCATGAACACCCCCTGTGGTTTGAAAATGGCAAATCACACCCCTATGGTTCCAATTTTTTTCAATCGGACCCCTCCCTTTCAATGTCATTAATTTTCTTTTAGCCATAACTTCTTCGTTTGAATTCCGATTTGGATTATTCAAGATGTTTTGGAATCCTCATTTCAGTCTCTACGCTACGGTTACTTAAAAACTTCTAAATCATTGATAACCAAAAGAGTTAACGATGTCAATCATACCTAGTAATTTGATGTTAATAAACTCTTTTATTTATTAATAATTTCAAAGTTTTAAAGTGACTATTATGTAGAGCCTTACATGAGGATTCTAAAACATCTTAAATCATCTAAATCGGAGTTCAAACGAAAAAATTATGGCTAAAAGAAAATTATTGGCATTGAAGGGGAGGGGACTGATTGAAATTTTTTGGAACCACAGGCGTGTGATTTGCCATTTTTAAACCACAAGGGGTGTTCATGCATTTGAAACAAACCACAGGGGTCTCATTTGCATTTTACCCTAAAAACTATTAATTAAGATTATTGTTATAATCAAACATTTCAACTCTCAAATACTTGTACATTCTGTCTATCGTCTTCATCAACCGTTTCTAAAGTGGATTTACCTCTTCCCATATGGTTTCTTCCCCTTCCACGTCTCTGTGTTTTAAAAAAATCATATAAGATCATAAATACATTTGTATTAACAAACAATAAAGTCTAGTTAAATCTTACTCCTCTTCCTCTTGATGATTCTTCAAGCATCTTGTTTCCTCTCGTTCTTGCCATTCCTGCCGTCGCCCCCTTTTCTTACGGATTTGATTTAGGTTTTCTGGAACGGTATGGAACGTCTACGCTTCCCTTTTTTGGTTTATTTTTCAAAAACGTTATTATGATTTCGAATCCCTAATTTCCAGTGTAAATCTTGATTTCTTTCGTTTTCCAAAATATTTTCGTAATTATTACGGATTCGACACACGACGCATGCAAGGGTATCTTCCTTCATTTCATTGTCCGGTTGGCAGCCAATATCACCGGTGTTGGGCATTTATGTTATATAATATAATAGTCTGGCTTTTTTGATATAAACCTATATTATTTGATTATTAGTGAAATTAACTCTTCAGAAGCTTGAAGTTTTTTTTTTTTTTTTTGTTATAGTTTTAATTTTTTTAGATTGAAAATTTCCTTTAATTAGACAAAATTTAAGAGATTTTATAACTTTCCTTAAATCTTACACAAATTAAGGAAAATTAAATCGGGTGGTATGTTTTGTGTAAAGACCTGACCTTTCAGAGTAATAAATATACTTATTTAAAACAGCGGAAGACTCAATAAATATCCTTTATTAAAAACATGCAAATTTACTGAATCGAGAAATACTTAAATCAAAACATTAACTTCGGAGTTCAAACTTTTAAAACAAAACAATAATCCAAAAACATATTCTCAAATCCCACAGCTTAAAAACATATAAACAAAGTCTCGATAACCAAATGAAACCCAAATAAAAATCTGTATTTTATTCATAAATAATAATGAATAAATAAACCGGCGCCAACTCGACATTAACCCTCATCTCTTCCACTTCATCAACCGCCACCTCTCGGTCCATTGTTACTTGAAAAAAAAAACAGGAGATAGCACTGTGAGGCTAAAGCCAGTGAGAAAACGACTTAATTAAAGATGAAGTCTTAAATAGTCTCTAACAATTGAAACCGAGTCCCAAACACTCATCACTCTTCCAAGATCTCTTACACTCTAACCGCCACTTAAAACTCAATCTCAATCATTTACATGAATAGACAATTAACTTTGATTCCATATTTAAGACCTATTCAATAAATTCTCACTTTACATGGATAGACAACTTTCGCTAGTTTCTTACCTAAGACATTTCAATCATACACCCTCAACATCTTATTATTAATATCCCGAACTACTAGAATTTTTTACTTTAACACACAATTTAATTCACAAACCACTAAGAAGGCGGTCCTTCGGAACTACTACCACTTCTTAGTACTTAGTTATAGCCTCAACTATAATTTATAATCCCCTAATGATTCGTTCATACAAGCAATGAACATTAGTACTCGGTTATGGACCTTTCCATACCTAAAATGACTAAGTGTTGAGCTAGTAGCCTCAACACTAGTAAGCATAATCAAACCGGCCATCAATATCATCACAAACAACATTATACACATGATAATGTTCATTAAAATTCTATTTTAAACATGGAAATACAGCAGCCCAAACTTATAACATTAAATTCTCAAAGTTGCCTAAAAACGGGAAAACTGCCGAAATACCAAAATATGCACTTTTGCACTTCCTAGCTCAAAACTCATACCAAATGAACCTAAATAACTTCTGAAAATTCTAGAATTAATTTCATTATCATTCAGAATCGATTCGAATCTAAAAACATCAAATTTCGCCGAAATAAGCCTAACTAGTTCTAACCGAAAAATATTTTCTCCCAATTGTTTTTCGGTGATTACAAAATCAATTCTCATTCTAACATTCCAGAATAATATATTTAAATATAAGGAAGCAAACAAGCTACGGTAAGAGTCTTAGATTTCTCTAAAACCTCACCATTGATTAAACCGTTAACTCACCTTGTTTCGCTAAAAATCCAAATTCTCAAGCTACTTTCCACCACGGATCAGACCTGAAACGAAGGTCCTAAAAAATTAATTTACATGCTAAAACAGTCCCAAAAAGGTACAAAAAGTTTGGGGTTCAACGGCTTGAAGAACGGGAAAAAGAAAACGACGAACGGATCGCCGTTTGAAGAGGATAGCAGCTACGACGTTGCTGTCCTTGCCGTGGCTAAACCGTGGCCTTCAGGTCATGGTTTGGTCGCGGTTTCGGGTTCCGGGTGATCGGTCTTGATGGGTTTTGGTTTTAGGCAAATGAAATCAATACCGATTAAAGTTTAGGCCATGAATTAGGAAATTGGAAGTGATGAGGAATGGGTTTCGAGGATGAATTCTTGAAATTCAAAATTCAATATATTAAATAAGAATTTCCATATTTGAAAAGAATATAAAAACGATCTAAATCGCTTACCAACGATTAGGAAATCATGGAAAACGCTTCCCATATTTCCCAAACAATCAACCACGAACAAATCGACCACCTACAACTCAAAATTGACGAAAAAATCACCATCTTAGAACCCTAAGGGCGGCGGCACAAGGGGAAAAGTCAAGGGAAGAAAAGTTTACCTTTTTGATCGGCAAGATGAACACCAACTACTACCAATTCCAATACGAATCGCGGAACAACGAACGATTGATGAAGAAGCGAGCAAAAATTCGAGAGTCTCTAATGGGGGAGGGGCGGCGGCGTGAGAGAGGAGAGGAAAATAATTTTCTATTTTCTTATTTTTTTGATAAATGAAGCAAACACTAACTCCCTTCATTCATCTTTTGCAAAAAAAAAAACTCCCTTCATTCATTCTTTCCAAAAATTGACCCTTCATCCTTTCTTCCAAACAAATTGCTGAAGAGACATTCCCTCGGAATTTGTCTTCCAACAAGCCTATGGATGCAAATAAGAAATTTTTAAATCAAAAAATTAAAACTCGGTATTATTAAATGAAAAATTAATTTTTAACCAAAATTTTAAATTACCTTGTAACGGGGCGTTACATTTTGTCTTTTCACAATGTATTTGAGAGGTGGTGGTTTTAGGTAGTTTTGATATATTATATAAAATATTGTGTTTTTTTAAAAAAAATAAACAACATTAATTTGTCCATTACTGAAATTAACCCTAAACCCCCGTTTGGTTCGCTATAATTTAAGATACCACCAATAATCTAATACCTGAGAATTTTATGCCAGAGTATTTGATTACTGGGAATCTTAGATTACCTTGTTTGTTTAACTTAATAATAATATGAGGATGCCTGATAATTTGAACTAATAAAACTTCACACAATAATTCATTTACAAAATTTATCCACAAAACTACAAATAGAGATAAATTCAATCATGAAAAAAATGAAAAAAAATAAAAATAAAAAAATTGCAATTTCAACAATAATAGTGTTTATCTCAAAGGAATTTGGGGTCTATCAAATGTATAGAGAAGAAATCAAAATATCATAAAATTAAAACCCAAGGGAAAAAATATTTATCAAATGTAGCAAAATGAACTGAAAAAAAAAAAAAAAAAAATCTAACTCGTTGAGAATAATTTTGATTAAACCTATTATATAGAAAGAGAGAGAGTTAATTAATAATAAAAATAAGAAATGAAGACATGAGTTCCTAATTTTTTTAGGAAACATTTTTTAATTAAATAGGGTTAAAATTGTATAAAATAACATTACATTCTCGTGGGAATTATAAAAAGCACCTAAAATCATAGGTACTCGAATATCCTCATATCTGGGAAAATGGAATTAGATGCCGAGAATATAAGATTACCCCGAATATGATAAAAAACATGAAGAAAAGAATATCCAACGTGGTTTGCAAAATGGTAAATGGAATGAAATTTACGAGTGTAGTGTGGCAGAGGTGATATTCGGAAGAAGAGAGACGAAGATAACTATGGCTATGACTTTTTGGAGCTATGGATATGGATTAATAACTCCTAAGCTTCCTTTCTTCTCTATTTCTATTTCTTCCCAACCTCTTCTTCTTCCTCTTCAGCTTCCTACTCCATTTCCTTTTCGGAACCTTAAAATTTCCAAATTTAAAACTTCATTCTCTTTCGATTTCGATCTCTCTCCTCCTCCTATCGATCAAGACCTCCTTGTAAGTTTTTAATCAATTATTGACTGTAATGGCAATCACTTCAATGAATCAAACCTAACAAATATGCTATATTTGTTACTCCTTTTTCAAAAATTTATATTATATATTTGCAAATATTTTTCTGTAAGCTGATTTATTTTTTATGTTAGAAATTGATGAAATGAGGAAGCATGTGTTTCACTTTCTATTAAAAAAAAAAGGAGAAGAAAGAAAGAAAGTAAAGAAATGGGGTGATGATATGTATGATTTTATGAATAGTGAATTAGTGAGAGTGGGTCTGTTATGCATATTTTGGGATTAGTACTCTCAGAACTCTTGGGAGAGAGATAGCCCTCTCGAATGGTTATCGACCCTTGTATTTATCTAGTTTCATATTAATATAAGTTCGGTTCCTATCATATTGATATTTGTATCATATGTTCAATTCAAATGGAAATAGTGGTCTTCGAACTTCAATATATATATGCTTTTTTTATACTTGCAAAATTTTGATTTTAGATGTCTTCAATGGACAGGAGACTGCGGCGATTGAAGGTGCAAGAGTTTCTGATGATGGGATTATTGAAACTTTTCATAATGATGATGAAGCATTGGATGCAGTCAATAATGGGGTTGCAGTATGTAGTATATTCAAGATTTTTCTTATTGAGACCATTTCCTTTTTTCCCCCATTGTTTGGTTTGGAAGTTGTTTATCTCTCTCTTTGGAAACAAATAATGGTTGCATGGGACATTATGCGAGCTACTTTGCTAATATTGTCAAATATTTGAAAAAATTACAACATGCCTATTTATCTTTAAGTGCCCAAATGTAGTTAGAAGATGGATGGTTGAGTGAGGGGGAAAAAAATTACAATATGCCATAACGATAAGGCCCATACAATGTGAAGCTTGTGTGCACAAAGCACACCAATTAGGGGAGATGTTTCTATGTGGGTTTTAAACTCGGATTATTTTATTTAAGTGTTGAAATAATCCCATGCAAAATTGTCAAAAGAAAAATGGGGTAGATCAAAACACTCCATGTGCATAGAGAGAGAAAACTCTCTCTGACACATTTCCCTAGATAACTTTTTCCTTCATCTGCTCTTGGTGTCTTTCACACCGGAAGGGGAAGACTTCCCTTCTCTGCTGTCTTTCACGGCGGAGATCTCTTCAATTTCCGGTAACATTAAACTGCCACCTTTCTAAATATTGTCCACTTTTTTCTACCTAAGCCTTTCCATGGATAACCCAAGGTTTCTTCGAACTGACCTTTGAGTTCTCCATGGCTTTCTGGGAGGATAGTAGATGTAAGATAGAAAGCAAAACTTTCTTCATTGGCCCTGAACTGATAGAGCTAAGAAGAATGGAAGAGTTTTACTTAGGGAGAAAAATAGAAATAACTGGTATGCCCTCTCTTGTGAACCAACCATTGTAATCTGGATAAGGGATGCTATAGAGCATCTCATTGATACTCCTAACACTCAGAAGTTCTTTAGAAGAATAGAGTGTGAGAATAGGACAGTGTGGATTCAAAAAGTTACAAATAGAAGAGGAACATTTGCAGATGTCAATAAGATTTCAGCGAATGGAGAGAAAACCAACCTTTTTATCCCTTCTGGGATAAATAAGGTAGGTTGGAGTAATTTTGTCAAACTGGTGGATGGAAAATTTGAAGTTCCTGAACTGGTTAGGAAACCCAGAAGACAAGACCTAGTTAGAAAGGGTTCATCGTTTGCTGATGTGGTTAAAATAGATAACCAGGTTAAAGGAATGAAGATGAAAGAAATTAAAGGAAGTTCAGAGACTCAAAAGGAGGTTAAGAATACTTTTGTCAGTAAACTTCGATTGGAATCTATGGTGATCATCATCAGGAGATGCTTTCATGATGATTGGGGAGTCATCTTGGAGCAGATAAAAAAAAGATTAGCTTCAAATGATTTTGTCATCAATCCTTTCCATCCAGACAAACCTATCCTTAATTGCCCTAGTCAAGAAGTGGCAAAAAGTCTCTGCTCAAATGAAGGGTGGTGCATTTATGAGAACTTGTGTCTTAAATTTGAGTTTTGGAGCTCTTTCAAACATGGGAGGATGGATTTGATTCCCTCATATGGAGGCTGGATTAAAATCTGGAGATTCATTGGGAGTTGGAAGCCTTCAAAGCCATTGGTGATCTCTGTGGAGGATTTATTAAATGCTCTAAAAATACCTTGAACATAATAGGTAGCTTTGAGGCTGTGATTAAAGTGCAGAAGAATTTCTTGTGGATTTCTTCCAGCGGAAATGGAGATTAGATGTCCGGATAACAGCACCTTCACTACTAATAATATGGTCTGTTATCAAGATTGGAAGCATTTGGGGAAGTGTATTCCGGCAGCCCATGGATCTTTTTCCAGGCGAGCAGCTTTCAAATTTTTCAGTGAAGGTAAGGAGGATGGTCCTTACTCAATGGATATTAGAAGGATTGAATGGAAATCCAGTGGTTCTTGTCCACAGGCTTTACAAAAGTCTTACTTTTCCCCCCAAAATCCGTCACATCAGCCCCCAATAGTGACAAAAAGGTTTGAAAAGGAAGTCACTGATCCAAACAGTGGTTTCTGTGGAAAAGCAAGTACTTATGAGGTTGGAAATACCAGCAGAAAGACCTTTGACAGTGATGGGTCTGAAAAGGAGCCGTTTGAACAGGAACAACTGTTTGAACAGGATAAAGTAGAAGGGGTGTACTTTTTAAATAAATCAGAGGATGACTTGCTAAACAGTAAAGCAGGAGAGAGTTTCCTGCCTAGTAGTCCTGTTAAAGGAAAAAGGAAAAATAAAGCAAAAAGAAAAGGGAAAGTTGTTGCTAAACGAAAGGAAAAAGGATCAGATTTGGGAGAAATAGAAATGGCTCTCTCTGAACCTATTTCTATCATACCAACTCCCAAATCTATCCTGAAAAGAAGTGTGATCAACCATACTACAGAAATTGAGAAGAATCAAGCCTTAGACTCATATCAAGATTTGTATGCTTCTAGCTCACGGAGGATTTGGTGTCCATTGAGCCTAGTCCTTTGGTCATGGTGGATATGGTGGATTACTTTGAACCGAGTTGTTTGGAACCGGATAATGCCGATCATATTAGGATGGACACAGCTCTTTCTCCCAGTTGAGGGTGGAACTTCCCTTTCTAGTCCTTTGGAGGTTGGTGAGGAAGTTATGCAGGATGATAGTGATCTGGGGACTTTCATCATCTTTAGGGACAGGTTAGGAGAGATGATCATGCGATTGGATGATTGGATGAATTATAGTGGAACAAAAATAACTCCTAAAAGGAAGAAAACTCAAAGAAACAGAGGAGTTACTCCTTCCACAGACAGTAGAGGTTCCAGAGAATTGAAAAACTTAAAATCTACAATTAACTATGAGAGACCAAGGAGTAAAAGCTTGGCTCTCCAAAGGGTTAAGTCTGTTGTGGATGAAGATTCTTAGTTGGATTGTTAGCGGTCTTGGGGCTGAGCCTAAAAGAAGCCTTGTGAGAGATCTTCTTAGCACCTTCCACATGAGCTGGGCTTTTCATGATGATTCTAAAAGCAACTTCTTTGCTCTCCTTGGTGGCTATTCAAATGGGGGGAAAAAGAAAGTGTTGTGGGCTATTGCTGTTCGGTCTACTTGCTGGAATCTTTGGCTTGAGAGAATTAGGAGGATTTTTGTTGAGAAGCACAAGAGCTTGAGTGATGTTTGGGATTGTTTTGTGCTTTATGCCTCCATTTGGAGTGCAAATTGTAAATATTTTACTAGTTATTCCCCCTCCTTCATCGCCTCTAATTGGCAAGCTTTTTTGTAGTTACTTGTAGGCCTTTTTTTGGGGCTTTTTCACTTATCAATGAAATAGCTCAATTTATTATAAAAAAAAAACAAAATTGTCAAAAGAAAGATCTCTACCTCTTAGGGTATTTGTCTTTTCATATCCTTTTGGAGAGAAAGGTAGGGAGGTAAAAATATCTCAGTCATATTTGTTTTTTGTGAAAACTGCATAAAATAACTTCTCTAAATATGCTTTAATCAGCTTTCTAATTTATTTTTCTTAATGTCATGGATTATATGGTGTTTCAATTGTTTGCAAGTTTTATGAGCACTTTATTCATCTCATTCCAGTTTACTCGTAGACATAGTTCTATACTATCTTATAGTTTTCAATAATATATCTCAGCATCTCGCATCTGTGTTGATGTCATTCATGTTACACTGTTAATGGCTCAGGTTGTGGATCTATCACATTATGGCCGAATAAGGGGTACATTCTTCTCTTTTTACTGCTCTATTATTTTGTAATTTTACTATCCGTTATGAGTTTGATCTTCTAGATTGCTATATTAGTTTTGCCAACATCCTTTCAAGCTTTCCACATAATATTTGAAACTTTTTGCCACTTCTTAGAGACTTAAAAGATTCTTGTTATTGGAGTCATTTTTATCAATGCCAACTGGAGTTACTTTTGTAAGCTTCTTTGGCATGGAGTAGGTTGATTGCCTATCTGCGATCACACTTTGTTGTGAAGTATTGTATTTTGTAAAAGAAAGAATAGACCTTTTTACGATCCCAACTTGTATTCAGGCATAATTGCATTAATTATTAAAGAAAGGATGTTATAAACATTTTTTTTTGGGTAGTTTATCATTGAGAGGTAGGTGCCTTGTTCCTTGACCCGTTATTAACCTTTTTCTTTTATTTTATTGAAGGTCCTCGTTTCTATAAATGAAAATGAACAAACTATTCCATTGGTCTCTAGGTTACAGAGTACTTTTCATTTTGTCCCCTGAACTAGTGTTTGATTCAATTTGGTTGCTAAAGAGGTCAACCATTTTTATTTTCTAATCATCATTTTTCATTACTTACATCAGTTTTTTTTTTTCCAGTTTAGTAGTGAAATCTATCTATTCCATAATTTTTGTGACAAGTCTTTGAACAAATATGGTCCAAAGGATGAAATTGACAAGTTTAGTTAGTTAGTTAAGGGACTTTTTTTTAGTTTATAGCTTAAGACTAAATAATAGTTTAGTGTACACTTTACATCAAGTGGGATCATACAGGCATGTAAAATTTGGGGCTCCTTTCACTTGGACATATTTCAATGCCTGGATGTTGTTGTCTCAAGACTTCACTGGTAGACTGAGACTTTGGTTTATTTTGATAAATTACGCTTGTGACGTACTCATCTTGTGCAATGAACTTATTATGCCTCTTAATTGATGTTGAGATTTTCCCATAAATCTAGAATGCTATAGTATTTAGTGCTTTTACAAATGTATGTTTTTTTTTCTTATGAAATGATGGATAAATGAACATGAAGTTAGTGGAGAAGATCGGTGTCAGTTTCTTCATAACCAAAGCACTGCAAATTTTGAACGTCTGCGTGAAGGACAAGTAAGTTTGATCAGGGCATATTGACTTCTTGTCCTATTTTGATGAGATTTTTTGTTATACTTCAATTTTTTAATGGAATTAAATTATAAAAATCTGGTCTTTTTTGTGTGCTTTTTGGTTGGAAACAGGGATGCAGCACTGTATTTGTCACACCCACTGCTCGGACCATTGATATTGCACAAGCATGGATCATGGTATTCTGTCATCCTGTATCATTTTGTTAAGTGGTTTCTAGTCTGCTTACTTTTATTTTGTTATTTCGAAATTCATTTGTTATGCATCATGTTTACAGAAAAATGCCATCACATTAACTGTTTCACCAGTGACTCGTGAAAGGATAATTCAAATGCTCAACAAGTAGGTGCTCTTGTAAGTTTTTGAAAGTACCCATGGATTTTGTGCTCGATACTTTATGACCCTATTCTGTTATTTGACATTAGTCTTGCATCAGAACCATAAGTTGAGTTGGTGTTTAATAATAGTTGATGTTGCATGTAGATAGAGATATTTGCAAGATCAAGAGGAATAGAAGCTTCTTAAGCTGACCTATGTTTTACTATATATAAAATGATGCGTTGTCTTTTAGCTGTCCATTCTTCTTGTACGCTACTAAGGACCTAAAAAAAAGGGCCACTTATCCCTACACTAGTATAAGTAAGCGACTGTGTTAGCCTACCTACCCTACTAGTAGAAGTGAGACAGCCGAGTTAGCCTACCTACCCTACCAATATATTGTGTAGTAGCATATAGTAGGTGAGCAACCTAGCAAATATACTTAGGCTAATAGATAAGAGACTTTCGGTGTGTAGTCTTCAGTCTACAATGCTTTGCAAAGGTACAAAGTCACCTACACATATCACACATGTATTGGAGTCCTATCAACTGTAAACTGCAAATCATCCTATTTTTTTTTAAGAAGCCTTTTAACTCAAGTTTAAGATTAAATAAACCATCACTTATCGTAATAGGACTTTGTTTACTCCCAATTATAGCACTTATTAAAAAGGCAAATTAAAAGTGGAAAAGGGAAAGTATAAGAAAATATTTTAAGTCAACTAAAAAAGTGAAAAAGATGTTATTGCTTCCTGTCGATCTGGTACAAAGATGTCTTAGACTCAACATATTAAAGACAAAGTTGAAGACTTGGAGATTCATGTGAAACTCCATTAATGAAGACATGACTAGTTACTAGTTTGATAATACATGGTGTTGTAGATTTTTGTGGAGTATTTGGCTCGAGCGCAATAGAAGAATTTTCAAGGATAAAAGCAAATCTTGGGAGGATGTTTGGTAGGGGTGTGTTCTTTTTGCCTCCATTTGGAGTGCTCAATGTAATTTTTTTTTTTTTTTTTTTGGTAATTATGCTCCTTCTACTATAGCTTTCAATTGGAGGGCTTTTTTGTAGTTCTTTCCTAGCCTTTTTGGGCTCTTTCATATATTTAATGAAAAGCTTTGTTTATTACCAAAAATAAAATAAAATTGTGTTGTAGATGCTAAAACATATTGTGCTATTATGCTGTGTGTGTGTGTATGTAGCTTTCTTGATATACCATTTATGGTTTATAACTTGGAGTTTTAATTAGGTACATATTTTTGGCTGATAAGGTAGAGATTCAAGATATTACCAAGCAGACATCCTTGTTAGTGTTGGTGGGACCTAAAAGCAATCAAGTAAATGAGCGTTATGCGGTTCTCATGTACTTTCAAGCAAAATTGCCTTTATTTCTTTCTACTGATTTTCATGTACTTATTGTTTTAACTCTCGATTTCAAACAGATCATGGAGGATTTGAACCTTGGTGATATTGTTGGAGAACCATATGGAACACATCGGCACTTCAGTGTAAACTTTTGTCATTTGATTGAGTTTTTCTATCCTTGCCAATCTGCTAATTCTGATAGTGCTACACATGATCTGAATAAGTTATTTGATAGTGTTTTAGATCTTTCAGTGTCATGCAGTTTTCTAGGAAAATTTGACGATCTGGTTAATAATTTTCCTATTGAGACTAATTCAGTGAAGCAAATGTGCTCAACGAAATGCTGATAAAACAAATCTACTTTGTCATCATGTACAATTTAGTTTTATGATCTTGGAGTTGGACATGGCCAATGCAGAATGTTTCTTAATGTGATTCTCCATTAATAATTTCTAAAACAGGAAATTTTTTTGATGATATAATAATTGATTGTATTATGTTTGCCTTTGTATACATTTAAGTCCCTTCTTCGGACTTCACGGACGGGATTTTTGCAATATCCCCTCCCAATGGTATTGAAGACTTTTTTTTTTTTTTTGGGAAAGAAACACGTTTCATTGATTGGTGAAAACTGAAAAGTAAGACCAAAATAGAAAAAAACACTCCCCAAGGAGATTGCAAAAAGACTCCCAGTTAACACTAATTACATTTACAAAAGGATTTAGACTAAGAAAACCAACCCTGTTTTTTTTTTCTTTTGCAAAAGAGACCCTGAAATTTTGCTATGTCAACAACCTTATCCCATAACATCTGCTTATTAAAAATTCTGTAATTTCTCTCTAGCCATGAGCTATTACAACGACCTCAAAGCACTGATCCATAAGACTTGCGCCTTTATGGATGACCTCAGTATTATTCCAGTTTGTACTATGGATGATCAAAGAGCAATTGAAGAGTTGAAGCAACTTACCCCAACCTTTTTAACTATGGTCACACAGGAATGATAAATGATATTGATTCTCTACTCGATTTTGACACCAGACTAGCCCAATCCTTCTGTAATCTTTATGAGGTATTGACTATGCATGAGATTTAAGTCCAAACGAAAGTTTTAACTTTCCTAGGAAACTTACCTCTAATTAATTCAGACTTCAAATTAAGGTATTTTCCTCTTGATTTGTCATGTCATCTCCTATCATGTTGCTTAGAGTCATTCTGTATCATATCAGTTATATTTAAAATACTTGAATTTGAGATTTATAATGTGTATGACACTACTCCTCTTTGTTATGAGAAAGATTAAATGTTGAGTACATGTTAAATGATTATTACCTTTGCTCAACAACTTAAGATTTTGGGTCTAATGATGATTTAACATGGCTGGTATCACAGCAGGAGTCTTGAGTTCAAATTCATGCATTATTATTTCTTCCTACACGTGTGGGGGAGTATTGAGAATGTGTTGGAAGATTAAATTTACCTTAGCCAAGTTAAGCTTTTGGGTCTAGTGGTGACATATCATTAAAAATTACAAAAAGAACCCCACCTACCATGCAAATAGGTCAAGGCGACATATGTTGTCAATTTTTCCACCCTATAGTTATGCAAACAATTTGAGGCTTCAACCTTTCCAAACAATCACAATATTTATTTCTCTAAAATTGCTTCCAGTTATAGAAATGGAGAATCTCTTTCTTTGTTCTTTCTTTTTATTTTATCAAAGAATATGTTTGGTATTTACTCGAAAGAAATTTCCTAGTGATCTATTGTTTTTCGTACTGTGTTTTTTATTCTCACAAGGAAAGCTGTATAGACATAGACAGTATTGGACAATGAAATTCTGTCCAATCTAGAGTTTGTGTAAACATTTACTTTTAAGTTAAAAGTTAGAGATGAATATGCTTGAGGTAAATGCTATAAAAAAATTTAAAGGAAAATAATTGAGAATATTGACCTAACTAAGATCAAAGGAGACAAAAAAGAAAATGTTCAAGGATCCAGCATAAATAACTGTGTTTGTCAAAGAATCCTTAGGGGTTGATTACTATTTAGAAATAAGATTTAGTAAATTAAATATCGTATTCTTAGGTAATTAGGTCATAGATCTGAATTTACAATTGGGAACTCTGTGGATGTTATTTGAAATACCATTGCAATACGGACTCTTATTATGCAGGTTAATGGCATGCCAGTAACTCTAGGGGTGGGAAATGTCATTTCTGAAGAAGGTTTTTCACTGTTGATATCACCAGCTGTGGCTGGATCAGTATGGGAAACTCTAGTTTCTCTAGGAGCTGTTCCAATGGGTTCAGAGGCATGGGAAAAACTAAGGATATTTGAAGGTCTATATCGCTCAACTATTTTCTGTTCTTGGGCATCCTGTTCAGTTACTTTTTTATGCCCTTGGAATTTCATTGCCTTACCTGATCATATTGATCCTTAAAAATGGACCGTTAATAATGGGATACGATCATACAATACAACATATGACATTTCAATTTTTTTATCATGCTGGACCATTTTTGACACTAGGTTAAATTTGAGTGCCAATACATTTTGGCACGCTTAACAACAACTTCTACTTCAGCTCTCTCCAGCCCATACTCTTCACCATATTCACTATAAATGCATAACATGTACAAGCTAAAGAGATAAGCTGATAATTTTTCCCTTCTGCGTAAAATATGTACTAATTTTTTTGAAAACATCAATATTGAGAGACTTGAAAAGGTTAACCAAAGTTTATTTTTTTGATAATAAACAGTAATCACTATTCTGTTTCAGATTAACCAAAGTTCAATTTAAATTAGGTATATTGCATTGCAAAAGTAATCTCAATTTTGTTACTCTAACAGTTTTAAAGAAAGATATTTATCATTGAGCTTCTAATAATTGCTCTTACTACATAAATATTTGGACTCTTTGTCTATCTTGGAGAAAAATATATTTATACATCATCTTCAATGTAGAACATTGAGATTATGAACAATCTGTACGTGTCGAAGAAATTGTCTATAATTTTATCAGAAGTTTAATTATGATAGCAGTGTTTAAACTTCTCATAGTTGATGAGGCTAAAATGCAATTAATAACGATATATTTATTTATTTTCCTCTGGGTACTCTCGGATAGCTTGATGACTGTAAATTTTGCAGGAATGCCTGCTCCTCAAAAAGAGCTCACTGACGAGTTCAATGTACTCGAAGCAGGTCTTTGGAATTCTATTTCTACCGATAAGGGTATGTATCTCTTGTCATTCATTGTAGACATTAGACACATGATGGATTGGTTACGCTATTTTTAATTTCTACAGGGTGTTACAAGGGACAAGAGACAATATCTAGACTTATAACTTATGATGGAGTAAAGCAGAGACTTTGGGGTCTTCAGCTATCAGATTCGGTGGAACCAGGCAGCACGATAACTATTGACGGGAAAAGGGTATCTATTTTATGTCATTTCTTGTTTTTATTTTTTTAAATTCATATTTTTATTTTTTTAAAAGACAGCTCCAAGCGCATCACATTGATATAATGAAAGATAATACATCGAAAATAAAACAATAAGCAAATTAAACAAAATGCCCCATAAGCACAAAAACGGGCCGTATACCCAAAAAGAGATTCCACGCTGCCACCTACTTACAAATATGTGGGCCAACTATTTATACTCAAACCTAATGGGTAATTAGAAAATGCTTAGTAGTTGACACCCAAAAGAAGCATTTACATGTACCAATTTCTATTCATAATCCTTAGATCTCTTTTCCTTTTTAAAAATCCTCCTATTCCTTTTTAACCAAATTCCGAATGTAACTGCCAAAAAGAGGTAGCCACTTTTTCCCCTCTTTAAAAGGAGGGCTCAAAAATACTTTCTCCAACCTTGGACGAAAGGAATCAGTATCCACCCATGAATAATAATACACCAAAAGAATGATTTGCACTTCCACTTCCACAGAATGAACTCAAAGAAAGATTTGTAAGAAAAAGTATATGAGGAATTAAGAGTCCATAATCTTTTATCTAATGATCCCTCCCTTAGCGAAATGCCATCAAGAGTAGAAATGATAATGAAAGCTCGGCACTTTCCCTTTCCCTTTACCGGACGAGTCTTTGAAAATGAAGATGAATGTTCACACTTAGGAAAAAAATCAGTGAGTTTTTAGCAAGAGGTGGGAAGTACAATAATGGGTAAAGATCTTGAAAGGCGATGTCCCCAATCCAAGCATCCTCCCAAAAGCGGATCCGGTTTCCATGCCCAACTTTCCATTTCGCACCATTTAGAATATGAAACTTCTAGAGAACTAACAGTGATAAAATCTTCTCTTTTCCTCTGCATTTCAACATTATATAAGTTGAATGAACCCTTTGATATTTTCTTAGTAAATTTGTGTAGGTCGGAAAGCTGACAAGCTATACACCAGGAAGAAAGAGGTCAGAGCATTTTGGTCTCGGCTACATCAAGAGGCAAGCTGCTTCTGATGGAGACACTGTAATTGTTGGAGAAAACACCATTGGTAGGGTAGTGGAAATTCCTTATGTGGCTCGACAACCACCACTCTTCAAGAACTCTACTTCCACACCTCAGACTCAAGGCAGTGTAAAATAATTATTGCTATTCCATTGTACTTGATCTATTACTCTATACTTTAATAATGTGATCTGTGATTTTTCTAATATGAAACAAAATTATATTAACCGTTAAAACCGTAGAGGAAGAGAAGATAAAGTATCATCCCAACAAAGGCGAAAAGAGCTTACAAAAAGGCGCTGTAATGGGAATCCGACGATACAAAATATTGTAACTCTTTACAACCTCTAGCCCTGTCCTGGAGGTTAGGATAAGCATCCTTAAGATTTTTATTTAGAAGCCACCTATGGTCTTAAAAAAATTTATGATTACTCTTCTACCTCCTTGCATTTTTGTTCCCAAAGGATTAAAGCCCAGCCTATGTTTTTAATAACACAATACCATATAGTCTCCACCTCCAGGAAAGAGATTAATTTGTTGCCTTTCCTCATATCACCATTCCCATTAAGAACCTAAAGCTTTTGACCCATAATGGGAATTTGCTATATAAATTTGCATTCTCGTAAGATATAGTCAAGGTGTGTGTGAGGCTTAAGCTAACCCGGATACCTATATAGATATAAAAAAATAACTATTTACTATATCCTAACTCTGGCAATTTGCCTGTTTATTGTTTTGTATATCAGATTTAATTTTTTCCTAGTCAGTAATTTCACCATTGTTGATCTTTTCATACACATTAATATTGGAATTAGAGACACTAATTCCATTTCATTCACTGTCTAAGATATATCTTGAAAAGTGAAGTTTTATGTAGGGCAATACCTTTTAGGCAATTTCAGTTATTGATTGAAAATGGGGGAAAAAAAACTCTACTACATCACATTTCATAAGATTCGGCATGCCTGAATAATTGATTTATCATTACTTTCTTGCATAGCACATCAGATATTATTTCATTCAACTTATTTCAAATTCAGTTTCTCAGTATTTTTGTTGTCTACTTTTTATCAGAAATGATTTTCTTGATCAAACAAATGTGACCAATGCAAATTTTTTTCCTCCAAATTCTCTTACAAGATGCATGAAAGCAATTCATTCATTTCTTTTGAAAAGATCATCAACAATGTTGTAAAATTCTAACAGCTTCAGCCCTCTGATGCTCACTCAAATCAGAGGGAAACTCGACAAGAAATTGAATCCGAAGATCACCTCGCCGTCCTTGCTGTCTGGGATTGGGCATACCTTGTCCTCTTATGATCTTTTCAAAGCCTGGATATATGATATTATCAAATGATAGACTCATTTTATCACCTCCCAATAATGGAACTGTGATTGAACAGCCAGTTAGGGCATTCACCAAAGGAATCTCAACTCCTAATTCCAAGTCATCACCATCTCTATTGAAAAGTATGTGTCTTCTTTCTTCAATCAAAAATATTATGTCTGCTGGGAGAAAACCTGGCTTCTCATCTCCCTTCCCTTCAAATGTTATCTTTGTTCCTTTCTTCCATCCTGGCTTTACTTCTATCTTCAACATCTCCTCTTCTTGTACCATTATCCTGCATGCCGTTATATCATGTCGTGTGATATCAGTTGCTAAAGCGTGCTCGATATCGATTTTGTTTTATGTTTTTAAAAATTAAGTTTATTTTACTCATTGTTTTATGATTTATAATCTTGATGTCCCTATATTACTGTGTTAATGTTAATATTAGAAGCAAACCCCCACAAATATTTGTTTAACAAAAGTTGTAAAATTTGTAATTAGTAAATTTCTTTAACAAAAGTTATAAAATTTGTCTTACTCATTATTTTATGATTTATAATCTTGAAGTCCCTATATTACTGTGTTAATATTAGAAGCAAAACACACAAATATTTGTTTAACAAAAGTTGTAAAATTTGTAATTAGTAAATTTCTTTAACAAAAGTTATAAAATTTGTCTGACTTTGTCATATAAAATACTAACTGTAACAAGAAAATGAAGTGTGAATACAATGTAAAAAGCATTCATTTATTTTTAAAACCAAATATTCGTTTTGAGATGAATATGAATATGAATTGATTTGAAATCACATACTTAAAAAGGATTAGAAATGAATGTAATTGATCTTTTTTAAATGATAGTGGGATGAAAATATAATTTAAAAATTGATATAAAATAACTAACCCGTTAACAATGGAGTCTCTTGTAATCATAATCTTCTTAACACATCCTTCACTAAGCTCTTCCAATGTACATTCAAGCTTCTTCTCTAATGGTGGTGGCTTCTTCCATGCCGAAGATTGTGAATATATAATTGGAGTTGCATTAACATTTCTCTTACTCGCGTTTCTCGACAAAGTTTTGGATTTCATCTCGGGTATCGGCATTTCATTTGATTCTGTTGGTACATCTAATTTTCTACTAAAATTTCTTGATAAAGATTCTGTAAAAAACTCTGTCTCCGAATTACTTCTTCGGCTTGTATTTCTAGATGATAATGAAGTCGGAGTTGTGCATCGACGACTCGTGTTTCTTGATAACGATCGTCGACTTGGCGTCGGCGTTTTACATCTACGACTTTGATTTGTGCTTAAAAAGATGTTATCGTCGATGCTCCGATGATGATTGAAACCTGAAGGAGATGTTGGATAGCTGATTTTAATGGTCTCTTCTTCCCTATGCAACTGTCACAAAATCAAATTGAATTATCTCATAAGAAATAAAAAATACTCGAAAATCTGATCAAATGCTCTTATAAAAGTTAGATTTGATTAAATACCCTTCTTTTATATATATGATAAAAAGGTGATGGAGGTATTTAATCAAATCACAATTTTAAAAAAATTCATCACCAAAAGAGGAAATTGTGGGTTTCATCTTATAAAATTGAATTTTTTTTTTTTTTTTTGCTCGATTTTGATTTAGAGAAGAATCAAACATGATTCTATACTACAAGATAACATTAAAAAAAAATAGAAACAAGAAATTGCATGGATTTGTGCATGAATTTTCACGTGGATTAATGGAAAGAAAAAAATACATAAAATTTGCATAAAAATAAATGTTGAACAACGGACCTTGTCATGTTCATGGATGGATGAAGAGTTTTTGTCTTCCCCTTCAAAAGTTTTATTATTTCTAGGACTCTTCTCAAAATTAGGATTCCATTTCATGAATCCCTTGCATATATCTTTGATTGGGATTCCAAGAATTCTATATAAATCTGGTGTCGTTTGCGATCGGGTATGATCTCCCATGAGAGAGAGAATATTATGTTGTAAAATCCAAAGAAAATTGAAATTAATAAATTAAAGGAGATAAGAAATTGTCAAAATCTCAATGAAATTTTGGAAGGAGAAAACCATGAGGAAGAGTTTTGTTAGGAAGTTATGAAGCTGTTTTTGGTGAGGGGCTTCTGATTTCATTATGTCTATATTTAGCTTATGCTTCTCTTCTATACAACAATTTACTCCCTATACTTATCTTTGTCCTTGTCCTAGTTTTAAAGAATTCTTATAACTTATTATTTTTAAAAACTGTTTTTAAACCAATTTTTTTTTAATGAAAAATGCTAGAAACCACATCTTAAAAATGTTATTTGGCTGCGAACACGAGTATAGCTCAAGTAGTTAAGTATCTGCTCCCTTCCCATAAGGTTGAAGGTTCGAGTTTTCCCTCCCCCAATTTAATGTAATATCTATAAAAAAAATGTGATTTTGCTAAAAAAAACATAGATTTTTAAAGAATAATTTAAGTGCACAAGCACAATGATATTATTATTTCAAACCACCAAAATTTATTTTAAAAAGTTATTTTTCAAATAAAAGTCGTCATATTTCTTCCATCTTCTTAACTCTACATTTTCACTTTTTTTTTTTAATTCTTAGATTGAATCATGCATTAAACTTTCTTTTTGGGTAAAAAAAAAAAAACAAGTTTAATGTATTATTCAATGTTATCGATCGATTGAAGGAGGTTTCTGGTAGGTCGGGCCAGGCCAACTCGGAAAGAGTGTAGGGATAACGACACATCTAGACTATTTGTAAGAAATAATTTCTTAGATGTTAAGAAACTAAAATATTTACATTCATAGACTATTTGATGATGTCAGCTAAAGCATTCTTACGAAAAAAAACCCTTCAATTAATTCTATAATAATAAATCAACATTTATTAGAAAAGAGAATGCTTTTTCGAAAATTAAACATGAAAAGAGAGAGATTATACTTAAATATGGAAAAATGTATTTATAATAATAATTTGACATTTTTATCTAATTATTTTATTTTTAAATAGTTTTTCACGATTTTATTAAAAAATATAAATGATAAGTATCATCTTTCATTATAATTTTTATAAATTTGCTACGATATAACAAATTCCATGTGTCACATATATATTTATTGATTTGTTTTTCTATTTTACCTTCTCATCTATGGAATGTTTTGTTTTTTTTTTTTTTGAAAAGTATGGAATGTGTTTTTTTTTTCCAAGTTAGTTTGAATTTCACTCTTGAATTATTTAGATTTTTTTAAGACTTTATTAGAATTGGAAACAATATTTTTAATTTAGATTTTGTGCTTTTAAGTTACCGTCTATATAATCTCATATTTAAAATACTTATTTATATGTACAAATAATATACAATATATAATACAAATAAATAATATACAATGTAGTGGGATGATATACAATATAATAAAAATACATACGATGAATATAAAAACAGAGGAATCTAATCACACATATAAAAGAAAAAAATTATATTAAAAAATATCAATTTATTCTAAATGAATAATGTATGATGTAATTAGTATTGCAATATATATATATATATATTGCAATACTGAATTAATAATAATATACCATATAACTAAAAAAAATATAATATGAATTATTAGTATGCATCATAAATTTAAGAAATAATTTTGAAGTAAAATATAAAATTAACTTAAAGAAAAAAGTATAATATAATTTGAATATAAATTTTGGAAAAATAAAGTTGTGTAGTGTGTTGTAGTTTTTTTTTTTTTTTTTTTTTTAAATATCTTGAAAATATGTTAAGAAAACCATTAATGACGGTTTTAATGATATGTTAAATACAAGAATCAAACATAAAATCAAAATAAAATATAAAAGAAACAAGTAATGAAATAGACCATTAATGCCGTATTAATCATAAAGGGTAAAATGGGAAGAAGAAGATAATAATTGATTAATAAAATAAATAAAAAGACTAAATCTGTAAATACTTACAATACTCAATATTTAAGAAAATATTTTTTACAAATGATTTATTCTTGATAATTTCTGAAGAGTGTATGATTTGAAGGGTAAAAGCCATAGAAAGTTGGGTCAAATGTTCCAACAAATTACGTCCAACTTAACATACTAACAAACCCGACATGGCCCACAACCTGACACAATCCATGACTTGGCACGACCCATAATTTTTTCATAAAATTTTGAATAATAATAAGGAAATTACAATTTATTTTTTTATAACAACTATATGATTATATTTATTGTTAGTTAAACTCATTTTTAATAATAGGTCATATATAATAGTAATTTAAAACTTTGTATTATTAATTTATAATTAACTAATAAAGTTACTTGGTAGTTATTATTATTAACATTTAAATAAATACACAATATAATATTTATTATTGTAAATATTAAACTTAAGTTATATTTTAAACTAATTTCAATTAATGTCATTTAATTGTTATCTATTTATATATTTTTAAGTAAAATGTCAAGTTGTTATGATTAAAATTATAATTAAAAGCGATAATTAAATTTAATTAATAAGATTTAATAAACCATGTTATGTATAGTGTGAAATTGACGGATAACCATCTTCTATGCATGCAAGTAGCTTTTCCTAAACATATACAGTGGAGTACAAGTGAGTCATTTTATCTATCTCATGTGTATGCAGATAACCTGTCCCAAGTGACTCTTTTCTTGGCGAGTCTGATTACATGCATAGTTGATTACTATGCACGAGTAACTTATCATGTGAAGTTGATGATCTATTGAGTGCATAGCCTTTTTTGGGAATAAATTAGTAATACATGAATTTATATTATTGCTTTATATTTTAATTGTAATTAAATATCCATTATATAAATCCGGAGTTGCCTGATCTAACTTGTACAAAGTATATGAGACATACTAGAAAATTCAATCAAGTTGTAACTTAAAGAGTTTGCAAAATAGAACTAACGGTTGGGTGCCTTATCCTGACAATAATATTAATGTGATCCACTTGTAATTTGTTATATGTGATCTCATATGAATGATTCATGTAGAGACATGTGCATGACTGTACCATTCAGAGAGATACTTTATATATCATTAGATTGATCATATACAATTGACCTTAGTCTTGAGTGGATTATGGACTCCTGTCTAAAAGAGATAGTTATTTTATTTGCATGGATGATAGTGACGTATATAGTTCTCTCAATAAACCTCACACTTTGGGGACTAGATCACATAGATAGATGGGAGTGTAATTCCACAAAATGCAATTCACTCTTTTCTTTAAATAGAAAATGGATAAACAGTTCTCTTATGTGTTAATTCAAGGATTGAACAATGACGCCCATTCTTCCTTGGATCAAGGAACTAGTAAACTCATAATAAGATAATGTAAGGTTGTTCATTAGATAATTAGTGGGTACTTGAGGAACAAAATATAATTATAGGGGTAAATAAGTAAATACACACTTATGTGATTATGAACCATCTGTGAAGGGTGTAATGATTTTATCTGTGGATATAACTGTCTATAGTGCAATTTAATATTTTTAGTGGAGTAATCCCAAATTTAATGAATTGAATATTAATAAGTTAAATAATTTTTAATTAATCAATATTGTATCATTGGAGCTTAGGTTCTATGTCAAGTCCCCAAGACTAGCTCATAATATTAAAAAGTTAATTGATTAATATTGATTAATTAATTGGAAAATAATTAATTTAATTTGCTCAAATTAAATGAGAAATTAAATAAAATTTGATTTATTTAATAAATAATAGATTTAATCTATTATGAGGGATAAAAGAAAAAATACCCAAACTCAAATGTATTATTTATTAAATGATATGTTTATGTGGGTTTGGGTATTTTACCTTTTATCCTAAACATACCATATCATTTAAAACAACAAATATTTTTCTTTTTCTTTTTGTATTTTCCTTTCTCCAGAGACATGTATTTTCTTCTATGTATAATGAATGGTTGTTTGATGTATAAATGGATCACTTTCGAATTCAATAAACATTTTTCTTTTTCTTTTTGTATTAACTATAGATTATGGTGGTATATAATTGAATCAATTAACGTAACCAAGAGATTACCTTCTCTCTCAAATTTGATTCAAAATTAGTAGATTCATGTACTTTATAGCTTCCATTCATCTGCACAAATCAAACACTAGTCATATACTTAATATTATAAAATTTCTATTAAAAACAATAATCAAAACCAAAGTTTAAAGTAAGGAAAAAAAACAATATTCAAAACCAAAGTTTAAATTTCTATAAATATGAATATTGTGTTTCATATAATTCACTCCTCACTTTATTCAGAAAGGTGAAAATTCTCTCTCTCTCTCTCTCAATGCAAACCGCAACTAGCTCACAGACCTCTGCCATTGATACTGTTCATTCATATATACATATCAAGGTGCATATATTGAATGGACAGAGCTATCCTGAATGGTCTCAGTATGTGAAGCTTGGGATCGATGGTCGTGGTAAATTGAGTTTTCTGACTGAAGAAAAGAAGCAGCCGAAAGCAAAAGATTCAGCGTATGGACAGTGGCGATCAGAGAATTCCCTTATCGTGACATATATGTTAAACTCCATGGATCCCTCAATTTCAAAACCTCATATGTTTATTACAACAGCGAAAGAGGTATGAGAATCTCTTCGTGATACTTATTTTGACCTAGAGAATTTTTCTCAGATTTTCAAGTTGAAGACTCAACTATGGAAATCCAAAAAAGGGCAATGTAATGTCACAAGCTACTATAGTGAGATGGTGGCAAGAGTTGGACCAATGTAATGATGATGTTTGAGAGAGTCAAGAAGAAGGCTCTAACACAAGAAACGTAAGGAAAATGACAGTCTTCATGCTCCTTACGGGGATTAACCAAAACATGAATGGGGTTAAAAGCAGAATCCTTGGCCACCGTTACCTTCAATTCATGAAATCTTCTATGAAATTCGGGTGGAAGAAAGTTGAAGGAAGGTAATGTCCAGTATTGAACAAACTTCTGTTTCAGATAATGACACTTCTGCTATGTTTGTCAAAGAAAGCGAGTCCAACAATGACTAGAAAAAGAAACCGTACTGTGATTTCTATAAAAAAAATACTGGCATACACAAGAGACTTGTTGGAAAATACACAGTAAGCTACCTAGTAGAAAGCCAACCCAACCAAAAAGGGCCTTACAATTTATGGCCAATTCTTCTCCAGAACAAATCATCAGTTCTGGATAGTCTCCATTTACGAAGGAACAAGTAGAGCAACTAATAAAACATTCCAACTCTTATAAGCCCTCATGTTCTTTTGTACAGCATAGTAATCCTAACTCCTTGTCATCTTTTGTTTGTGTTCAATCCAAGACTACCTGGAGTATTGATTCAAGAGCTGCCGATCATATAACTAGTTGTTCTAGTTTTTTCTTTTCGATCGTATAAGTCTTGTGTAGGGAATAATAAAATTCATGTAGCAGATGGATTTTTTTCTACTATTGCTGGTATATGAGAAGTAAAACTCTCCAATGCTCTAACCTTATCTAATGTTCTTCATGTTCCTTAATTATCTTGCAACCTCATCTATATTAGTAAGCTAACCTCTACTCTAAATTGCACTGCAATTTCCCCCCCTCTTATTGTCTATTTTAGAATGCAGACTTGGGAACGATGATTGGCAGTACTAGAGAGTGTGGCCGTCTTTACATTTTAGATGAGGGAACATTCATGAATAAAGAAGCCCAACAAAGTTCCTGTTTGCAAGTTGCATATGATTTCAAAGATGATGAGATTTATCTATGGAATTTTTTCTAGGACCTATAAACTTTCATTATTTAAATTTTTTTTTCCTATTTTGTTTCGCATTATAAATTCCTCTTATTTTCAGTGTGAAATATGTGTTTTGTCTAAACAACATCGGAGTACATATCCTTCTTGTGTTTATACTCCCTCAAAGCCATTTGTTATGGTAAACGATGGTTTATTACTCTTATTGATGATCATACTATAGTGTAACATGGGTTTATTTGCTAAAAGAAAAATCGGAAGTGGAAAGCGTTTAAAAAAATTATAACATGATTCAAAATCAATATCAAATGAGTATAAAATTTTTACGTAGTGATAATGGACATAAATATTTTGCACAAGTTTTAGGTTCTTTCTTTGCTGAAAAAGGAATCGTCCAACAAGGTTCACATAATGACACTCCTGAACAAAACGACATTGTCAAAAGGAAAAATAGGCATCTTCTTAAGATAAGTGGTGCTTTACTGTTTTCAAATACTGTTCCTAAATACCTTTGGGGTGATGTTGTCTTACATGCTACATATTTGATGAAAATAGACTTCTAAACTTTTAAAGTTCAAAACGCTAATATCTATTCTTAAAAATTGGTTTCCTGAATCTCGCTTATTTCTTGATATGCCTATAAAGATTTTTGGTTGCACTATTTTAATTAAAAATCTTGATATGAATGCTAGTAAACTCGACCCAAAAGTGTAAAAATGTGGATTTATTGGTATTGCTCCAAATAAAAAAAGATACAAGTGTTTTTATCCTACTCTTAGGAAAACCTCAATTACTATGAATGTGAATTTTTTGAAAATATTCCGTTATTTAATCATAATCTTAAGGGGGAGAATCAAGTTAAAGATTTGGATTTTGGGATAACAAATAATAGATTTACTCATCACCACAATCTCATGAATATTTCAAAAAATAATTTTTATTATTCTTCACTTGACTTGAAGTTTCTATGTCGCGATTTAGGAAATAATAATATTAGGAGAGTTGGAGAGATTTATGTGAGTAAAAATCAGTGATTGATTCATCAAAATTCTAGAATTAATGAAAAAAATTTGTGAGGCTCAAAATCAGAATGTAATAAGCATAATAGAATATGGTTTAAGTGTGTTTTTACGCGAAGGCTTCCTAATCAAAGAACTACAGTTGCAAAATCCATGCCACGCCAAGAGTCTGAACCTCGATTGGAAACTGAACAAGGTATATACTTAACATAGTTCCTTCTAAAAGTGTACAAAAAACACAATGTACTATAACTCAATCTAGACTCTTGTAGATCTTCCAGATGATGAAAAATTCATGAGATGAAAATGGATATACAAGAGAAAATGAGGTGCAGATGGGAAAGTGGAGACTTTCAAAGCTAGACTAGTGGCAAATGATTATACCCAGAGAGAGGGTATAGACTATGAGAAAACGTTTTTCTCAGTTGCCATACTTAAGTCAATTCACACATATTATGACTATGAAATTTAGAAACTGGACATCAAGACAACCTTTCTTAACGACAATATTGACGAAAGTATCTATATGGTACAACCGGAGGGATCCATTTCTCAAGGACAAGAGTAAAGATCGAGTTTGCAAATTTTTAAAGGTCCATTTACAGACTCAAGCAAGCATCAACATCTTGAAATATAAGGTTTGATGATGCAATAAAAAATTATGGCTTCAAACAAAATGTTGATGAATCTTATATATACAAGTGTATTATCAAAGCAAAGTAGTCTTCATCATCCTTTACATCAACGATGTTTTTGTTGATTAAGAAAGACATAAGAATGTTTGTAACGTCCTGTTATTTTTGTGATAAAAAAAATTATTTATTTTATTTTAATTTAAGCATTTAAAGTCTATTTTAGAATCGGTAATTTAGAAATTAGTAGTTTATTTCGGTTTAAATCTTTTTAAATTACCTTTTTAGTTTAATTTCATTTTAATGGTATTAATAATTATTAACGGGCCATTTAATAATTATTAATCACCATTGGGATAGTTTAATAACTTCGGGTTTCGATTTATAAGTCAAAAGTCATAAAAAGGACGCAACCATCATTTCCAAGTTCTTAAAAACTATCCAAACACTATTCACCTCATATTAAATATGCCTTTGACTTCATTTGACCAAGCAAAATTCATCTTCTTCTTCCTTTATTCTTCTCTTGGTCGAGGACCCCCTTTTCCATTTCCCAATTTTTGAGTTTCGTTCGTTTCTCATCGGATTGCTTCGAATTCTCGTTCCGTTGGAAAGGTATCGGTCCTACGATTCATTTCCACCCAACAATCGTGATTTCCACCCGTGATCTACGGACTTCTCGGTAAGTTAAACTTCAAACCCTAAGCTTCAAATAGTGTTTTAATGGAGTTTTCTCTTTGATTCTTCGATTTCTTGCTGGGAAACTCGATGATTTTAAGTACGGGGGTTGTTTTAACTGTTTTTGGAAACAATCTCATAACCCTAAAACCGAGTTTCAGTCGAAGCCCTTCCCGTTTGAAATTTACATCGTGGGGGTTGTTTTAGGGTTTATTTTGTTGATATATTGTTTATTGTAATTAAATTCGGGAAATTACATATTGTCCAAAAACCAGGTTTATCGTTACCCATTGAAATCGGGAATTACCAAAGTACTTGAAATCAATCCAAAACACCTCTAAATTGCATAAAAGCCGGAAAACCAAACCCGAGGCCTATTTTCCTTGTTTTGGCCTAGAGCACCCTTTGGGAAATTATGGGGTTGTTCGTCGTTTTATGCTTTTTTAGATGTCATTTGATTGTTATTTGGTAATTATTGATTGTTAGATATAATGATTTGTAGGTGTTTTTGGACCTTTGATTTGATCACCTTACCAGAAGTTTGGAGCAAAACCACTTCTACTAAGGTGAGAATAGTTAGAATTTAAAGTAACTTTAGAAAGCGAATAAGTATAATGAATTGTAAGATTGGAAGCTAAGATTATGATTCGAATCTAAGATAGAGGAAAGTGAGCTAGTGACCTTAGGATTAGGAGCTAGTTCTTTGAGTGAGAACTTAGGAGTTTCTCGAGTAAAACATTGAACCTTAGAAAGTTCTATGTTAGATTCGTTTCGAAGCTTAGGATGGATCATTGGAAGTTAAAGGATCCAAACTTTTAGATAGAATGGTTAATATAACCTTGGATTTTATTTGGAGGTTTAGGATCCTTGAAAGAGTAGATTATTTGTTTAAGATAGGATCTACTTTTATTAATGTGTCGGGAGTTCGATTTACTTATCATTCTTCCGGAAATTCCTATCTATTTACTTTATGTCTTTTACTTTATGCCCCTTGACTTTGTGCTTGTTCGGCTACTTTAACATTCATATTTACGTTTATTTACTTTTGCGAGCATACCATAACATCTCGCATCATTGAAATGAAAAAGAAAAGAAGGGAGAATGATGAATCCTACGAGAAGTTCACATTACCTTCAGAGAAAAAGAAAAGAAAGTGAAAAAGAAAAGAAGGGAGAATGATGAATCCTACGGGAAGTTCACATTACCTTCAGAGGAAGTTCACATTACCTTCAGAGAAAAAGAAAAGAAAGTGAGAAAGAAAATAAGGGAGAATGATGAATCCTACGGGAAGTTCACATTACCTTCAGAGAAAAAGAAAAGAAAGTGAGAAAGAAAAGAAGGGAGAATGATGGATCCTACGGGAAGTTCCACATTACCTTCATTCATGCATAAAGGGAGAATGCAAATCCTACAGGATGTCCTCATTACCTTCATGCATATTATCGATGGAAATATAAATCATGGATAAAGAATTGAGATGTTGTGTTTATGTAAAGTTTATTTACTTTTCTTATATATGTTGTAACAAGTTAATGGATGAGAATTAGACTACGTGTGCTAGTATTATCATCCTCCAAAGATTATAGATCATGGAATCACCTAGAGTTTAGAGAACTTTAGGAAGGAATATGTAAGACAAATTGGACACAAATCGAAATATGGGTTTGAGGTCTAACTTTACTTTTTATTCTTATTATTCTCACTGGGCTTTGTTGTTAGCTCATGATATTACAAACATTTTCAGGTAATGCCCTGGCTAGAGGTCGTGGGAGAGGAGATGGTGCTGCATGATCGATGGATGATGACCTCGAGATGGACTAGGTGCTGTAAAAGTCCATGGACTTAGTTTTGTGAATTTTATATATTTTTGGATTTGTACATTGGTATATAGCTCTTAAGAGCTTATCGTCTTTACTTTTATGATTATAACTCTTTTGAACTCCTGGATGGGAACTTAATATTCCTTGTGTTTTTAGATTTCAGAATTTAAGATGTAAACAGGTTTTGGCTAGCCAACTTTCAAACATAACCACACCATTTTTCTTAAAATATAAAGACTTCCGTTGTGTTTTATATTTAAATGAATTTAAAAGAGTCGGGTCGTCACAATGTTGATGGATGTTAAAGGTTTGCTGACAAATCAATTTCAAATGAAAGATTAGGGAGAAACTAGTTATCGTCTTGGAATACAGATTCTCCAAGATCGAAAGAAGAAGTCACTAACATTGTCTCAAGTGCAAGGAAGTAAAAGTCGCCGATATCGGCGACATTGTCGCCGACTTGTCGCCGGAGAAGGGAGGAGATAAGTCGACGGGGGGCAAACTAATTTCTTATACGAAATCGGCGACTTGTCCTCGATATCGTCGACTTCACATTGTCCAGCGACTTGTCCAATCAGTTGTCGGGTTGTTATCGTGGTTTTGAATCGTAGATCAGAGCGATTCGTTCTCCGATTCGTTTTTCCGTTTCAAAAAGATGAGGGAAATCATTGATAGATGAGACTTCAATGGCAGACGAGGAGTTTGACATATGAAGAAGGGGAGTTGGAAATGAAGTAATGAAATATGAAGAAGAGGAGTTTGAAAGCAATCCCAATGGCGGACTTGGGCGGTACAAGGAGAGGGAGATAGATGAGACTTCAATTGTCATTTAATTTATATTTCTTGTCAATTGTACTTACGTGCAAGATGCCAACCACCCACATTTTTTTTTAATATAAGGGAAGGGTTAGGTAGGTTTATTTAAATGAATGGTTGTGTGCCAGCCAAACCACAATGTTTATTTTTTTAATTTTGTCATTTTGTTTGAATTTAATTAATGCTATTACCCTTTTTGGAATTTAATTAATGATATTTCTTATTTATATTAATATTAAAGTTATTTATTACTATTTTATCTATATTTTCACATATATATGATGTTTAATTAATAATAAATAAATATAAATTGAATCTTACGATTCACGATTCGATACGATTCACGATCTAAATTTTTAAGAAAACGATTCACGATTCGATTCACGTTTTGATAACCTTGGTATTTACAACCGTTTCAGTATCTAATTAGATTTTTTTTTATCATGTGTTTAAGAATTTTAAAAGTTTAGATTCTTAGAACAACGTGTTTCATTAAGTACAAACATAATTATAACAATTTGCTTTTTAGTTAGACACCTTTTTTGTGATTCTTGTTTTTTCATCGAGGATTTTTTTTTTTTAAAGAGAGATGAGATATTTCAAATATATATATATTTTTAATTTTTATAAATATTGAAAACATTTTAATTAAATTTTAAAGGTTAAATTTCATTTGACTTTTTCCTCATATTTCCATTCAAAATCCAAGATTTCTCTTGGTTTCTTCATTATTGTTTTCCCCCTTTCCCCCACATAAACTCTGGTATTATACCCATTATTTTCTCCCAATTCTATATTTATCTTCCAACTCAGCATCAAAATATGACGTTTTCATATAAGTGACAGATATAAAACGAAAAATATAATCTATTTGAAAAGGTTTTGTTAACATTTAACTTGTTTCATTAACAACAAATAAATTTAATCATACAATATCAAAGGTTAGGGGCGACATGTATACACTAACCAATTTTTTCCCACCTTTCCTAATTCTTAATTGTTGTATTAATTTTAAAATGTGATATAATAAAAAAAAGAGTCATTCTAAATAAAACTTCCCGATGTCTCCCATGACCTCTCAACATGGATCTCAATCAAATGATTCGTCATTTATGTATGTCCCATTCTCGATCCCTGTTCCGATGCTTGTTCAAGCTAGAAATTTGGATCATTATCCACGACGAGGGTCTATTTGTGCAAGTGATGACTCGTATCTATGGCATGTCGATAATTTTGTTCGCAATTACGAGGGTCGATTGACATGGCAAGGGTACTTAAATTGGAAACAAAATGAGAGTGATGGTGTTGTTGACCCACCGAGGTATTCATGTCGTTTTTAGTCATATGTATTTTGAAGTCATCGTTGTAATAAAAATGTTTAATGTGATGTGAACGTTCGATACATTTTCTCCAATTTTTCATAATTTGACAAATTTCATGCACTTATAGGTGTATATTGTCATTATATGGTAGATTATGACTTAAATATCCTACTGTGAAAGTTCATTTATGAAGTCCAAAAACTAATATAAGTTTCCATCGTTTCCGTGATTTTTATGGGAATATCCGTCAACATCGACAACTCCGTATATTTGAACCTCGACATCTTGACCGACATCGACTTTTACTTCCTTGCTCAAGTGACGTATATTTATAAGATCATTACACACTTTGCTATGCAAAATTCTCAGAAATGCTTCTTATCTTTTGGCATGGAAATTATCTGTCTAAGGTCTCGTAAGACACCTCAGAATGTTGAGGATATGAGACACATTCTTTATGTTTTAGCAGTTGAATAATTGATGTACCCAATGTTATATACTAGACATGATGTCTTTTACGTAGTGGGAGTAGCCAATCAGTTCCAATCCAAAGGAACATTGGGTTGTATTTAAAGTAATTCTCAAATATTTTAGGATACACAAGTTCTTATTTTATCTTTACAGGATACACAAGTTCTTATTTTCAAGAAGATAAGAATTCTAGAAAATCCACATTAGGATTATTGTGTACTCTTGACGGGTATGAAGGAGTGTTAAGCAAGGTTGTGTTGCTGACTCAACCATAGAAGTATAATACACTTTGTTGCTTGTGAAGTAGTAAAGGAAGTTGTTTGGATTTGAAAGTTTCTTAATGATTTAGAAGTTGTTCCAAATATTGAATTGTCCATCGCACTTTATATTGCAGTTATAGTGGTGCGATGACGAATTTTAAGGAACCAAGATCATACAAAAGAGCAAAGCTTATAGAGAGGAAATATAATATGATTTGAGAGATTGTGAACCATTGGGACGTGTTGGGTCACAAAGTTTGATACGAAGGGCAACAGTGCTGATTCGTTTACAAAGTCTTTCATGGCCAATGTATTTGAGGGGTCACCTAGAAGAACTAAGATTACGAGACATGTCTCATTTACTTTAGGGTGAGTAGGAGATATTTAGGATGGATGCCCTAGCACTTGTAATATTTTTAAACATTAGATAATATGAATAAAGTTTTATTCTTTTGAGTCACTCTGTATATGTCTTTTATATGTTCGATATATATTACATTCAAATTACAAAAAAGCTCCTAAGTTACTTAAAATATAATCTTGACTAAATATATGATATAAGATTATCTAGTGCAATCAAATAGTCTGCAGTAGACGAATACGATTGTGGAACCATATCCTGATAATATTGTTGATACGGTCCGCTTTTGTATTAGTACAAATGATATGTCTGGATCATTCATGTGTAAGACATGTGAGTGGACATATCCTGAACAATAATGATTGTACAAGACTGGATCAAGATGTTTTATCAATTCCTAATTAGAACATATATCTTATAAACATTGTGAGTTCCTTTCATATATTTCCGATGTGAGATTCTCAATAGTTCTAGGCAATGGTTTGTGAAATTTTTTCACTCTCTTCTTTCCTTTGGTTTTAAACAGTCACAAGAAGATTTGCTCCTAATTTACTACAGCGACTGGTTCCTAACTTTTTAGCTATGTTATTATATGTTGATGATGTTATTATCACATGGCCGCCTTCTATGATTGAGATTTCGACTCTCAAATCTTATCGTCATACTCAATTTGTTCTGAAGGAATTGGGCTCTTCTTGGCTTCGAAATTTCATGCTCATCAAAGTGGTCTTTTCTCATCTCAAAGGAAATATTGTTTGCATCTGCTTGAAGACACTACTTTTCTTTGGTCGTAAACTGAATTATTTACCTATGAATACTAAGGCTCAAGCTTAGCTCTAAATGATGGTGATATGGATGAAGCTCATATGTATAGATGTTTGATTGGCAGACTTTTGTATCTCACCATTTCTTGTCTAAACACCACCTTTGCAGTGCATAAACATAGCCAGAATGTGTCTATTTCTTGTAGTACACCCATTTACTTCAATTTCTATAGCATGCGCTCTTGGTCATGGTCCACATTTTTCTAACAATTCTCCTTCTTTGCAATTAAAGGCTTTTGTTGATGCTGATTGGCCGGGGAGCTTGCCTTGATACCAAACGCTTTATCACTAGATTTTATGTTTTCCCTGGTGATTCTCTCATTTCTTGGAAGGCTAAAAAGTATGTCTCTAGACCCTCTCTCAAAGTTGAATACATGACCTTATGTATTGTAACAAGTCAGCTCATGATTTGCTGATTGGATTTACCCAACCCCGGTTTTCTATGATAATTTGGCTAATATTAAATTATCTTTTTAACCCAATCTTTCACGAACGCACCAAACACATAGAGCTTGACTTCCATTTCGTTTGTAACAAAATTTATGGTTGGTGATTTGTTGAGGTTCTACCTATCAGATCTTCAATTCAACTTGCTACCTCTTCCTAGTCATATATTGTTTCCTTTACTTGACAAGATGGGAGTTGTAAATTTCCATCTCCCACCTTCAAAACGAGTATTGTTGGTATATTCTTGGAATAACTAGTACTAGTTAGTTTGGAATAACTAGTACTAGTTAGTTAGGTTGAATGAGTTAGTTAGAGGCAAGCAAATGTGTAAAAATACTCACTCTCATTTAGGGCACGTTTGGGATAGCTTTTGGAAGTGTTTTTTGATAGTTATCAAAAACACTTTTAAACACTTTCAAAAGCTATCTCTCAAACGGACGTTGTTAAAATAAATATTTAGTAATAGAAAGAATCTATACCTGAATATGCAAATGACAGCTCAAGATTTGATCATCACAAACAGATACTGCTGAAGCACCAATGATCTTGAAGCCTTCTTCTTCAACATTATGAATCAGACGTGAAAACAAATTTTCTCTGTGCTGCATGCATATTTGGATTATTACTTCTCCTTTTCTTGGTTTGTGAATTGAAACTGTGGATGATTCTAGTTGTTGATTTTTAATTTCCTTTTTCTTCTTCTCTGTTGCTTTTACCAACTTCTCTTTCTTTTGATTAAGCCTCTCAATTTCCTTTTCTAATGTGGGAATGTACTCTAAAACTTTGTCAATTATAATTGTTGAACTCCATTTTTTCTGCAACATATTTACCGTGTTAAATCACCATTAGACTAAAAAAACAAAAACGATTAGGTTAAGATAAATTTAATAATTTCAATATACCCTCAACACTAAAATTTAAGGTTTTTTTTTTTTTTTTTGGGCTTAAAAATCATCAATTTGTAAGATTGAACATAAATAAAAACATTAAAAAACGACACAAAAGTTGTTTTTCCCAACAAAAACACATAAAATTGCTTTTAAAAAAGTTCTTAAAAAAAACCACCTTTTGTTTTATTTTCATTTTTTAAAAAGACTTTTAAATCATCATACAAATCCCAAACAAAAAAAAAAATCTTATATAAACTACATTTCTTAAGTAAGATTATATATAAAAGTTGAGAAAAAAAGGGAAGGAATTACCTTAGATCGTCTAGAATTTGGTAGCAATGAGCGAAGAGAGAAGTAGGTTTCATTGAGTTTCCTCCTTCTTTCTCTCTCTTTAGCATTGTGTTTCTCTTTCTTTCCATTTCCATTTCCCATTGGAGTTTGTGTTTGTTCATCCATGGCTTTTTTCTCCTTCTCCAAATCCAAACACATTGCATTTTCTGCATTTCCATTCATGGATACTGGAATTTCTTTCTCTACAAATTCCCATAATACTGGCAATGATATTTCTTCGAAAAACGGCGACGACATATATTGATTATGAGCATCTTCATCAGCAGCCATATTAATGAAAAACTCTCAATATCTGTTTAAAGGGGAAGAAATTGACAAATTAGATTGTGGAAAAATCATTTCCTAGAAAGAAAAAAAAACATTTTAATTAATGAAAATTGGTACAATATGACGCAAGTGACGATTGCCACATAATAATATAAATGAAACTTAAACCAACACAGACCTTAGTTTTTATCATTAAAAAAAGTCGTACCACCGGTGGTTTTTTAGTCAGATCAAAATAGAATTCAGTTCACCGATCAATAACGACATCTATGCATAAGGGTTGGAACAAAATCAACATCTATGAAATTCATAGTTTGTGTTTTTGAAACCCTAAATATGGCTTGAACTTGGCGTTGACTATGCTTTGTAGAAGCAAAAAAAAGAAAGAGAAAAAAAAAAAAGAGGAGTTTTTTTGTAACCTTGTTTCTTCTCCAAGCTATAATTAAAGCTTGGAAACTTCAGAATTAATGACTGATAATTAAAGTTTTGAATTTGAAAGAAGATTATTATTAAAGACTTTATAAAATAAGAGTAAAAGAAAATTTAATAAAGACAAAGAGATAAGATTAAGAAACGATTTAAGTGTACCTCTCTCTTTTTGGATATATCATTAAATTGTCTGTTCCGTAGATAGAGAGAGATGAAGGAAATAATGGAAAAAGATGAATTTGGAGAGAGAAAAAGATTAGGGCATTGTCTCATGTTTTATCAAAAACTCTGCAAAAAGTCAAATATAATAAGAAATTAATGCAACTCAGCAAGTTTGAAAGTGATGGATGAATTGGATATATATATATATATCTTTTTTTCTTAGAAATTTTTTATCCAACCATTCCTATAGTTTTATATTTTAAATTGTTAGAATATATTATGATAGCCATTATGATAATTTGTAGTTTGCTTATTTGCATTCGTAATTGTCTCTGATTTTTTTTATTAGCTTCATCTTTTCTATATAAATCATGTAATACCGTTATACATTAAAACAATTAAATACAATGTAATTTTTCTGCTAACATAAATTATTTTCATTTATGTTATCTCTCACTCTTTGATCATATTTATGTTTGAAATATCAATATAGCTCTTTTTTTTAATAGATATAAACATAATTGGAAAATACTGGGAAACTCGAATCTTCTCTGAGATAATATTAACATCCAGTTGTGGTAAGTTCAAATTGGCTTAAGTGAAAAAAAAAATTTGTTTGAAATATGTTTTTAATCTTTAAAAAAAATTCCACTTTTTCTTCCCTTTTTTGTTTTTTTTATAATATCAGCTTTTTTTTTCCTCTCAATTTTTAAAATTTAATTTTAATCACCCTTCAACTTTTAAGACACTCGTCAATCCAAAAATATAACGACTAAAATTGTGTTTAGATTGGACTAAAACAAATTGAACTTAAATAAATATACATTTATGAAGTAAATAATTATTTTTCTTGGTATTTATTTTTACTTTTTTCCTTGTCACTAAATTTGAAAACAATGAATTTGAACTACTAAAACTTAGTTTCTTGTATTTTATTTTATTTAGTTTTCACTCATGACCTAGTTTTTAGAAATTTAAAGTTTATTTCTTCAAGATTAAAATCTGTGAAGAATGACATCAAGTGCACAAACACATTTAAAAAGTCACACCATTATTGATCTTAAATTTAATTTCCAAAACAAAAGCATATGTATATATTATATATATAACTTTTTTCTACACTATTTAAAAAACAATAAAGTTTTGAATTATGTTTACAAATAGTATTTTTTTTCAATTAATTTAATGAATTACTTTAAATTCATTTTTATTAGTTTTTCTCTCTTATATTTTTGGGTGATCAATATTTTTTTGTATGTTTCTCATTTGGATGATTTAAATTCAATAATTTTTCTTTTAAATTTTCGTTAGTTTTTAAAACTTTCATTATTAATGAAAATTCTTTTATTACATAACCCATTTCTGAAAATTATGAAAACTACCATTATTCAAAATACCCCCTATTTATAATTCCCACCAACCCTTTATAATTTCACCTGTTTTAAAAATACATTTTTTTTTTATACATTTTGAAATAACGAAAGTTTTTTTCATTTTGATAAGGAAAGTACTATTTTTAAAATTCTTAAAAACTTTTGTACTTTTGAAATTTACAATTAAAATAAAAAAAAAATCATTTTTTCCCGCCCTTTATAATTTCACATGTTTAAAAAAGCATTTAAGAATAGATAATTTAAACAAAAATTATATCAAAACCAATAATTGCTTTTAGCAGTGCTAAACTCAGAATATTGGAGATCTCAATGAAAGAAGTTGAAATAAACTATAAATTAAATTGGTGCTTTGTGAAGGTTGTACGATATTGTAGTACACCAATACTTATCCCATGAAACAAGTGCAGTACAAGCTCGTTTCCCCCCTTCACTCCCCACGTTCTTCAAATGCAATTGATCAAATTTAAGGATTGCTTTAATTAACAAGATGATAGGATTTGATTTTTCAAATAAAATATTAAAAACGATGATATAGATATAAGATTAAATTATATATTTGATTCTAACGTTTTCTCTCATTTTCTAATTTAGTCTCTTACGATCAAGAGCGGAGCCAGAAATATTTCCAGTGGTAAAAAATGTATAGAGCTATGTTTGAGAATTTATGAGGGCACAATAGACCAAATATATCAAAAATTGAATTTTTTATACAAAAAAGTAAACTTTTATATAGGAATTTTAAATTTGTCAAAAAATGAGAGAGGGGGGGATTGCCTCTCTTCCCTTGTGAGTGAATCCGCCACTACTTACGATATAATGGCATAAAAATATTTCTCTATTTTATCATAGTAGAGATGATGAAATAATAAAATAAAAATATTGTACAAATACATTTTAGAGAATATTACAATAAAATAAAATTTAAATAATAGAGAAACTTTTAAGAAATTATGAAACAATAAAATTTAAAATATAGAAGAAATATTATAATAAATTTAAATTTAAATAAAATAAATTGAGAAACTTTTAAGTATATTTAAGAAATGAAATAATAATAAGAAATAAAATATAGAGAATGTTATAATAAATTAAAATTTAAATAAATAGAGAAACTTTTAATAAATAATGAAACAATGAAATTAAAAATATTGAAGAAATACATTTAGAGAATTTTATAATAAAATAAAAAATATATAAATAGAATAACTTTTAAGAAATGATGAAACAACAATAAAATAATTTTCTTCACGTGTTTGGAGACACCATTAGACCATTAAAATTAACCTATAATTATTAATTTAAGACATAATTCAAAGTGAAATAAGTGGACATGCATGTAATATTTGGAAATAGAGTTGGGTAAAAGGGTCCAAAAATGATTCCCCAACATCCCCACTTTTAAGACGCACGTATAATATTTTTTTTGGGATTTTTAATTTTTTTTTTAATTTTTTTTCCCCAACTTTTTAATAACTTAGATTGAAACATATTACTTTATAGTCGGTTACTTAAAGGCTTTAGGAAAAATTATTATTATTTCATATATATATATATGAAATACTATCATATTAAATTAATTTGTCTCTAAATTTATTGCATTTCTATTTTTTATTATTAAAATGATAATTCATTGTAGAACTCGTTTACAAATTAAAATTGTTGATCACTTCATTAATTTTTAAATTTAAAAAATGAAACGCAACTTCTCACAAATTTCTTTTCCATGGAAGATTAGCCCGGCCTTTCCTTGTTCATGTATCACACTTTGCATTTTTTCGGTTAGCTACGATCTCATTAATTCATAATAGGTTTTAGATTATCATCACCATTATTATTATAAATATTTAATTAGTAGTATACAATTGATTTAGTGATTTAAGAAATTGATTTATAATGATCTAAAAAAGTTTCTCTAAGTTAACTCCTTTCTAATAGAGTAGGGATTAAAGATGTTTATTTTGGAAGTGGGGGGCTTCAAAATAAGTTGCAAACAAGAATGAAGAAAACTATAGTGACAAAATAGATGGTGAAAAAGATAAGAATAGAGTATAATTATTAGTAAATTGATGTATTTTATTATTTTAAAATAACTCTAATTAGTAGTAAAAATTCATTGTATAGTCATGGAGTAAAATATCGAGCGACACAACAATATGTCGCTCGACATGTCGCCTCTATTTTTAAACAAAGAAAATATATATTTTCCAATATCACAAATGTATCATAGATATTGATAAATATCATGATATTTACACATAATGTAGCGATATTTTAACAAAATATCACCGACAATTTCAAATAATTGAAAGGAAAAAATCTCAAATTAAAATTTTTAACTCACTAAGCCCAACCCATCTACTTTTAGGCAATGAGCCAAGCATTGGTAGGTGATTAAAAAATTTAGACTCTTATGTACAATCTTGAAGCTGGTATTGAATGAGAAGGAGGGAAATTAGCAATGAAAGAAAGCATTTCATACACCATTCTTGAATCTATCGATGTGGGACAGCAAAAATTTCTTTATATCTATTTTTAAATTTCTTTATCTTCTCCCTATGATTCTTATTCTCTTCCTTTCTTCCTTTTTTTTTTTTTTTTTTCATTTTCTTTCTTTATATAAGCATTCTTAATAAAATAATTTCTTTACATGTGTTTTTCTTTATTTATTGCTATATGATATATTTTTATTAGATATTACAAGATATTATTACACAATTTGTAGTACTTTTTAATTTTGATATATTTAAAATCATTTATATATGTATAGCTCAAATATATGATATATTATAACTTATTTAAACAATTCTAAAAGTTTCATTGATAAACTCAAAAAAATCACCTAAGTTTCTATTGTTTCCATGATTTTTACGGGAATATCCATTGGAAATGTTGCTCAGATCAAAGTGCAATATTTTAGGTGAGGAGAATCTATATCTTTCCCCATATCGTCAAAATATCGGTAATAACTAAAGATATCGACGTTATTATGAAATGTCGTGGAAATATCGCTAGGAATTATGTTTTTCATGGAAATGTCGATGCTATTTCAAGCCGAAATACACATCAGTCTGCTACGGTGTCAAATATCTTCTCCCAATGTGATTGAAATACCGGCAATGTCGTGGAAATTTCATGAAAATTTTGTGATGTCAGTGGAAATTTCTGCAGTGCATTCCATCTGCCATTTTTCTTCCATTTTTCAATTATTTTGTTAATCTCTTCAACTTCAATTCATCTATTTTGATTAATTTCTCTAATTTTATGTTATTTTTATTTGTATTAGTAGAGTGGTTAATTTTTTTTTTAAATTGTTATAATTTTAATTTTAGTTAATAAGTTTCAATTCCTAAAGTAATTTTAATTAAGTTTTTATTTTTTCTAAAATTTGATTTCCATTTTCATATTACATATAGTCTCAATGTCGTTTTAAGTATTATCTTTTGATCAATTTTATTGTTATAGACATTTTTTTAATATTATATTTCTGCATATTTTATTAAACTTTTTAGGGAAAATATCAATTTTTACCCCTGAACTTTGGGGGTTGTATCAAGTTTAACCTTAAACTTTAAATTGTATCAATTTTAACCCTTAACTATTTAAATGATATCAATTATAACCCTCTGTTAGTGTTCCATTTTCTTTTCTATTTGAACCCACTTATACAATATAAATAAAATTTAATTAACCTCTTTTAAAACCTGGGGCCTTACAGGTACGATGAAGAGGGTTCTACAGATATGGTTTGTACAGTGTAGTACGTTAATGAACGACAATACAAAATGTACGAGTAATATGTTGATTCACCGGAAAAATGGTGGAAGTTTTAACCGGGTTTGAGAAAAAAGAGTACGTTTTGTCAATTTTTGGTAAATATGTAAAAAATTTATTTATTTTTATTAGTATTTTCATGATTTTCTCATATTATTGTATTATTTTTTCTTAACTGTTGAGGAGTTTATTAGTATTTTACTATAGATTTCTCTCTCCTAGTGGCTATTTACTTTAAAAAAATTGTTTAACATAATAAAAACTAAAAAATAGCTAATTTAGTGGACTTTTTTTTTGTCAAATAGCTCATTTTTTAAAGTAATTAAAGATATGTCCAAACATTTAAAATAATTGGGTAAATGTTATTTTTTTAAAAGTCCGGTTTTGAAAACCTGACTTTGAGTTGGTCAACGCCTCCCTGATGTAAAAGACTGGTTTTCAAAACCGGACTACTCAAAAAAGACATTCACCAAATTACTGTAAATATATTTGGGAAAATTTCATAACTACCCTATTTTACATTCCTATTATCAATATTAACCCTTCAATTGATAAGCTATCAATATTACCCTTTTTTTAATTAAGTAATTCCAAAACAGTAGTAATTTACCATCTTGACCTTTCCACTTAAAACAATAAGTTGTCCACCAAATAAGTAGACAATCAATATTTTTTTTAGCATCAAACTGAAGCAATCAGTTTTCAATTTTTAAAACCTAATTTATAGGTAACCCCATTTTATCTTTTCTCTGTCCAAGTTCCATATTTCTCTCACACCCAACAAAAAACAGTTTCACGGATATGAAACTCTGTCTTTCATCATCTAAATCTTTTTAAAAAACTTTGCTATTTTCAAACACTTAATTCATCATTTTTTCTTCAGTATCTCACATCCTCACACTTTACACTAATTCTTCTATAAATATTCTAAAATATCTGAAAACTTTATCATTCTCATTCTGTTGATAAAATCATCTCATGTTTCCCATTACAGGTTTTTTCTTCATATTTTATTCTTCATTGTCGCTTTAAAATAGTTTTATTAATTGTTCATCGTGCATTCTTTTTATCTAATTTTATGTATCTTTAAAATTATTTTGATTTATAATTTTTCTTTTTCTTTATACGAAAATCGTTTTGTATTCGATTATTATCTTTATTGTTTTTCTTTTTTGTCGATTGTTCTACTATATTGCTTCATTTTTAATTGCTATTTATATGTGTGTGTTAACAGACAAATAAGAGTCATGGAAAAACAACTCATTGAAGCAAGGATGTCAAAAAAAGAAAATGATATGCAACAGACAAATAAAAAGGTAACATTTTAATAAAAACAATTGAAGTAAATATATTGTTTCAAATAGTATGATTTTTCCCATCCAAGCGTTGGACTAAAAAAAAGAAACTAACTACTTTTTCTAAAAAAAGAGGGTAAAAAAGATACGTTTAAAATTATTATGGCAAAAAAGATAATGGACTACTAAAAAGGGTTATATCTGATAAAATTTCAATATGTTTGGTTATATGCCTAATCTCTATCTATACCATATACTATATAAAAATTGCCTTGAAGGGAAAAAACTTTTGATTACCTTTCAAGCCCTCATAATTTTTTATTAAAGCCCACAATACCCCTCCCACTATCTCTTAAATTTAATCTCAAATTTATTATTATAATTTGTATTTTCATTAAAGTCTACTCTAAAATTTCATCCTTTTATTTCCTAACTTTTATTATTTATTTTACGTACATTTAAATTAATAACTATATAGTTATATTTTAATGATTATAATTATATTATGTTTTATTTTAAATATTAAATATACATTACTAATAATTATTGATTTTTTTGACGTGAATGAATAGTTAGAATTAAAAAAAAAAAGAATATACATAAATATCATATTTTTATTTTTTTAAATTAAAATAATTATCAAATAAATATAATAATAAATAAAAATGGTAATTTTGAACATTATTATTCTATTAGATGAATAAAAAAATTCAAGAAATAGAAGAATAATATAATACATATAAATATCATAATTTTATTTTTTTAAATTTAAATTATATCAAATAAATATAATAATAAATAAAAATAGTAATTTTGAACATTATTATTCTATTACATGAATAATATAATTGAAGAATAATGAAAATTTACTTTTAATGTGAATAAATTATTCAAATTACTAATTATATATTAATTAGGTGGAGCATCATAAAATTGTAAAGGCCAGAAGAAATATAAGAATAGATAAAAAAAAGTTAAAATCTAAAGAAATGAGTAATTGAATAAAACATTTACTTCGTTATTACCTTTATAAATTAAAATTATAAAGTGATTCCAAAAGAGAAGAAATAATTCTTAAAGTTGATGCACATGACCTGACATCAAAGGAATTTGGAAGGCTAAACCTCGCCACTAATTAAACAACCATCATGAATATTAATAACTATCTATTTCAAGGAAGAGTAATCGAAAAGTTTCAAACTTTTTCATCTCCCACAAACTTTTTCATGACAATTTATAGAGATGAATTTCTTGGATATTTGAGTTAGTCTGTGAAGTGAATTTCCTAAGTTTTTCTTATAATGTATGGATTGATATTTATATATCGATTTCGCCAAAGACGTTAGGGTTTACCCGCAGTCCTCAGAGTCACAAATTAATTCTCACTTTCCAACATACTCAAGGTTGTCCTTTACATGCACGTTTTGTATATGCTTTTGTATTTGTATTTAGTTTAAAGTGTGATTTTTGGGTTCTTCCATTTGATTTCTTCATTGGATAGCAAGTGTATTAGTAGATTTATAATGAATTTTCTTTTTACACTTTATGTATTCTATTTTTTTTTTTTTACATCATTTTTTTAATCTTTTATTAAGTTCACAATTTCAGTGATAGTTATAAATTAATTTAAGATTTTTTTTATTTTTTTTATTCATAACTTAGTTGAGAATTGACTGTATAATGAGGCATTAAAAAAAGTTACTTCTTTTAATTAATTACATATATGTCGAATAACATATTGACGATATTTTTTATGGTACACTCAAAATTGGCTTAAGACATTTGATAAACATTTAGTTACAAAACATTTCTTCTTCATTTTTTTTCTTCTTTTAAAATAATAATAATATTGGTAAGTAAAAATAATATTTGTTTCATTTCTGGTATTTATTTGAGAAGTAAAAAATTAGTTACAATATTTAGACATAATGATTTTGAATATAAAAAGAAAAAAAACTATAGTAGAGAGATGTTGAAGTTTATAATATTTATATTCTTTTATAAAATTAAATTAATTAAAAAAATATATAAACGTGGATTCCACGTGGTAAAAAACTAGTTACTGACGATGAGTTCTTTACATAGTCCCAATTTAGTGCCTACATAATAAATTACCCTGCCCAATTTAGTGCCTATTTTGGTGGTAGTTGGGACTCTCATTTATACTTGGTCGAGTTCGCATATAATAATAGTTTCCAGGCTACCATCGAGATGGCACCATTTGAGGTATTTTATGGTAGGAAGTGTCGTTCTCCCTCTCATTGGGATGGAGTTGGAGAAATGAGACTTTTGAGACCTGAGTTGTTACAGATGACTAGTGAGTCGATCACTTTGATTAGAAAGAAGATGAGGGTTGCACAAAGTCGACAAAAGAGTTACGCCGATAAGCGGCGTAGTTCGATTGAGTTCTAGTTAGGAGATCATGTGTTCTTGAAAGTGGCACCCATGAAGGGAGTCATGAGATTTGGGAAGAAGGTTAAGTTGAGCCCTAGATTTATCGGTCCTTTTGAGATTCTTGATAGAGTTGGGGCGGTGGCATACCGTTTAGCTTTACCACCATCTTTATTGGTCGTTCATTACATTTTTCATGTATCGATGCTTCGAAAATACATGGTGGATCATTCCCATGTGATCGATCATGAGCCCTTGGTTCTTGATGCTAAAATGTCTTATAAGGAGACACCAGTAGATATCTTAGCATCAGAACAAAAAGTATTGAGGAACAAGACTATTGGCTTAGTAAAAGTCTTGTGGAGGAACCAAGTGTCAGAAGAGGCTACTTGGGAACGCGAGAATGAGATGAGGGACAAGTATCCTCACGTGTTTGCCTAGAAAGCTTACTTTTCGGGGACGAAACGCCTTTTTAGAAGGGTTGACTATAACGTCCCGTTACTTTGAGGTGATTTTTTTTAAAATTTATTTAAGTTTATTTAGTTTATTTAATTTAAGGTAATTAATTTCCGTTTGTTTGTAATTTAAAGGTTTGGGTTAATTAATGATTATTAACGGACCACTTAATAATCATTAATCACTCTAAGTTATTTTAATTGCCTTAGATGTTGATTAGAATTAATTACGGTCCAAGGGCGAGTTTTAAATAAGAGGAAATGAGAAAGGAGGGGTATTTTTGTCATAAAGGGAAAAACCCTTAAACCCTTAAAACCTAAAATCACTATTCATCTTCTTCCAAAAGTCACAATAAAAAAATAAATTTCCTTCTCTTCTTTCCTCCATGGCTGACGCGACAAGGGGAAACTTGTGAAGCTCGAGTTTTCTTTGTTTCTTGGCGAATCGTGACGATTCTTAGTGCGTTGGAAAGCTACCGGCGAGGGCGTTCTTTCTATCCTACTCTTGGAGATCATCTCCTTCTCCAACAGAAACCCTAGAAAGCAAGTTTTCAAAACTTTTCCTATGGTTTTCTTCCTTTTTGTTTCTAAATGAGTTTTTAAGTTGAAATCATCAATTTCCTTCGAGAAATTTGACGATTTCGGGCTCGAAATGTCATGAAATACTATTCACCTGAAACAATGTTCACCCGAGAATACTTTTTTATTTTCATTGTTTCATGTTTTTATTTAAGTTTGGGGAATAAATCTTGTTGCAAAGTCCTAAATAAATCTACCCTTTGGTAAATACCATCTAAAAGTGCCTAAAACCAACCCAGATTACACCTGAAGTACTTAAAACCCGGAAATTCACTTTTCCCAATCTTCCCTTGGTCGTGAGCCTCATTGTCCAATTACCGGGTTGTTTTCCGTTTTTAATTAATTTTGTGTTGATCGTTGTTCAATTTTTGAAATTAATGTATATTAGGTGTAATTAATTTGTAGGTTCCGGTAACCGTTCGCAAATTCGATCTTCCGGTGTTTAAGGATCGACTATGCTTTCAAGGTGAGTTTAAAGTGATTGTGTGTAGTTTTATGTATGGATTGCATGACGAATTTTTGATTGAGTTTAAGAGGGATTATGAGATTTGGGATCCTAAGAGGATATTGGTTGCTTTGATGATTTTGGGTGTGAGTGTTGTGATATACAGATTTTGCTTTCGGAATTTTAAATAGAAATTCGGAAATGGGAAGTTAAGTTTATGATTGTAATCAGTGGTTTCGAGATGAATTTGAGTATTCGGGTTAGCTTTTGAGAAAAATAAAGCCTAAGGGTGAGACTTGGAATTGGGATATGTGAAGAAACTAAGTGTTGGGTTGTACCATTAGTGGAGCGGGTGTTTTTCCAGTTGCATTTATTGCTTATGTTCTTTCGAATTTGCCTTTCTTTCATAGAATTGTAAACGGCATGATTTATTGCTTCTTACGCATGCACTTTATTTCACTAATGCTTCTTGGTCGAGATCATTAGTGGCGGTAATTTCATTTTAGTAATATTCTTGATCGAGAACATTAGTGGTGATAATTTCATTTTGGTAACATTCTTGGTCGAGAATATTAGAGGTAACATTTTATTTTACTAATGCTTCTTGGTCAAGAACATTAGTGGTGGTAATTTCATTTTGGTAATATTCTTGGTCGAGAATATTAGAGACAATATCTTATTTGGCTAATGTTTCTTGGTCGAGAATATTAGTGGTGGTAATTTCATTTTTGGTAATATTCTTGGTCGAGAATATTAGAGACAACATCTTATTTGGCTAATGCTTCTTGATCGAGAATATTAGTGGTGGTAATTTCATTTTTGGTAATATTCTTGGTCGAGAATATTAGAGACAACATCTTATTTGGCTAATGCTTCTTGATCGAGAACATTAGTGGTGATAATTTCATTTTGGTAATATTCTTGGTCGAGAATATTAGAGGTAACACTTTATTTTACTAATGCTTCTTGGTCGAGAACATTAGTGGTGGTAATTTCATTTTGGTAATATTCTTGGTCGAGAATATTAGTGGTGGTAATTTCATTTTTGGTAACATTCTTGGTCGAGAATATTAGAGGCAACGTTCTTATTTTGCTAATGCTTCTTGGACGAGAACATTAGTGGTAATACATGATTTGTGGATGATGATTAATGGTATAAATGTTTCTTTCGGTAACATGTAGAATGTGAATTCGAGATTGAATTGCATGTGGGTATAAGTTGTTTAGGATTTTGGACACAATTTCCGATGTGGAATTCGTCCATAGGATTACATGCCTCCATTTTACTCTCACTAGCACTTTTATGCTAGTGTTGCTACACTTTAATTTTTCCAGGTACGCCCCGAGGTACAGGTCGTGGTAAAAAGGGTGGTGCCGCGTGATCACGGGATGATGGATTGGACACGGACGTGACTGTTGAGCATTCTAGGAATGCATGAACTCTAACTACTTTGAAATACTTTATTTGTCTCCTTTTGGATTATTTGCGCTATTTTGGGCTCGAAAGAGCATTTGTCTATTTTATGGTGTTAGGGTTTACCCGCAGTCCTCATAGTCACAAATTAATTCTTACTCTCCAATATACTCACGGTTGTCCTTTACATGCACATTTTGTATATGTTTTTGTATTTGTATTTAGTTCAAACTGTGATTTTTGGGTTCTTCCATTTGATTGTTTGATTCCTTCACTGGATAGCAAGTGCATTAATAGATTTATAATGACTTTTCTTTTTTCACTTTATGTATTCTATTTTTTTTCTTCACATCACTTTTTCAATCTTTTATTAAGTTCACAATCTCAGTGATAGTTATAAATTAATTTAAGATTTTTTTTTAATTTCATAATTTAGTTGGGAATTGATTATACATTGAGGCATTCAAAAAAGTTACTTCTTTTAATTTATTACATATATGTTGAATAACAGATTGACCATATTTTTTATGGTACAATCAAAATTGGCTTGAGACATTTGATAAAAATTTAGTTACAAAACATTTCTTCTTCATATTTTTTTTTCTTCTTTTAAGAAAATAATAATATTAATTAAGTAAAAATAATACCGTTTCAATTTTGGTATTTATTTGAAAAGTAAAAAATTAGTTACAATATTAGACATATAACATGGTGTACAAGAAGAAAATTCCGTAAATTACAAATTGCTACATAATTATTCAAGTCAATGACAAAATTACATGTCATTAAATGAAGACCAATAAAAAAATGAATTAATATCACAAATATCCACATTAAATCACTCTAATTCATTATTACCGGTGTTTTTTTATTATCAATTCATTATTGGCGGCGATCTCATTTTTTCCGGTTGCATAGTTTACTTTTTTGCCCCTGTTTTTAATGAGCTGTTGATTTCGGTTTCATATATGTTTTTTTTTCTTAAATGTATTCTTTTTAATTAGACCTTGATTTGTGGTGCATATCTTTTTTTATTTCTTTTACCATTTCTATTTTTCTTACCATTTTTCTTTTCTTTTCTTATTTGATTTCGGTTTCATATCTATATTATGAGCTTTTTCATACCTCACATTCTTCAATATCCTCAAAGTCATCACTTTCATCATCTTATGTTTCCTCTTCTTCAATCACTGTTGATTTCTGTTTCTTTTTTTTCAACCTTTGTGCTCCTTGTCCATTTCCCCTTTTAGAAGTCCCAATCTGTGATTCGCAATTTGGTTGCTATTAAATTTTCTTTTCCTTATTAAATTTAGATGCTATTTAATTTAGTTGCTATTAAATTTTCTTTTCCTGTTGAGGGCAGTGGAAGTCATTTCAATCTTTTCCAGGTCAGCGCGTGTAGCTGTTTTGGGCAGATTTGCTATTTTATAAATCTGCACGGTTTTAATGCTATTATCCCTATTTATTATGGCTACATATGAAATTAACCCTAAAAAATTGACATGTGTTTTTACATTAAATTAAAAGACATTAAATTGGCATATGTCTTTTTCAAGGCCATTGGATGACATAAATTAGTCCAATAAAAATATGCCACGTGGCAACTGAGCCCAAATCAAATCAAGCCCATATCCACCAAAGGTCCATAGAAAACTCTGTAAATAGAGGGGGTCATTCATTCATTAAGGAGGTCAACAACATAGAACATTCAGAGAAAAGACTAAAGACTTCGACAATGCAAAACTAAAAACTTTAACGATCAAAGACAAAAAACTGAAGACTTTGAAGACCAAAGACCTTGAAGATCGAAGACTTCTCAAAGACCAATGATCGAAAACCTCAAAATCGAGATTAAAGACTTTGACAATTGAAGACTTCAAAGACCAAAAACTTCTTGAAGATTTCCTCAAGACTGAAGATCGAAGACTGTAAACGTTGACGACTTTGAAGATTCAATACTTTAAAGACTCTCTGATAACCATCTTGAAGACAAATTGTTGAAAACTAAATTCTCACAAGTTTCGAAGACTTTAGTGTTCAAGCTTCAAGACCGCAACAAATTGATTGATTCTTCACAAGCAAGCCCAAAAGCTAAAGATTCAGTCTATCGATCTGAGAAATACGTCACTCAGCCCTCGCAATTGAAGTTTATATTTTAGAGAAAGAATCAGAGAATCAATTTATTATAGATTGTAACATTCAATTCATATCAATACAAATTATATTTACTCTGCATTTAATTTCCTTCCATAGAAATTTCTGTGTGAACACATGGTTTTGAATATAAGAAGAAAAAAAACTATTAAAGAGAGATTTTGAAGTTTATAATATTTATATTCTTTTATAAAATTAAATTAATTAAAAAAATATATAAAAAACTAGTTACTTTAAAAGACAAGGAGTTCTTTACATTACATAATCCCAATTTAGTGGCTACATAATAAATTACATTTTGAGAGAGAAGAGAGGCATTTGCAATTGCAGAGTGAAATAGGAAGATCGAAAATGAATAGAAGAACGATATATGTATGGATGGTAGCCATAATTTGTTTCCTAGTTTTGATGATCGTTACTCCATCCATCCCTCAATCTCAAGATTACCATCATTTCGCCGATACCCGCACCTTTCTCGGTCAGCCTTATTCTTCCATTTCTTTACCTTTTTTTGTTGAATATTTAGTTTTAATCTTTTTCCATTTCTCAGGTATCCCTAATACACTAAACGTGGTTTCAAATTTTCCCTTCTTGGTTATTGGCCTCATAGGGCTTGTTCTTTGCCATTATAACAATTATTTTAAGCTGAGGTATTGATATCATTTACCCATTTGAAGCAATTACAATTACAATTACAATTACAATTGTAGATTAATATTAATTCTGCTTTCAAAAAGTTTGCAAGGCGAGCTTTACGGTTGGACGTGTTTTTATATCGGTGTGGCTGCTGTAGCAATTGGATCCTCTTATTATCATCTTCATCCAAATGACACTACCCTTGTCTGGGATCGTTTACCTGTGAGTCACATTCTATTATAAATAAGATCATTTTTATTGTATGCCATCTAATCATAGCTCGTTTTTCGTCATTGTAGATGACCGTTGCGTTCACTTCAATCGTGTCAATCTTCATAATTGAAAGGATTGATCAGCACAAGGGAACACTGTCCATTGTACCTTTACTGTTGGTTGGTATAATAAGTATTTTATATTGGTGGTAAGTTTAAATTGTTTTCTTAACAGTTAATTGTATTGGTTAAACTCAACCTTACCGTTTTTAAACGATTCTAAGAACTGAATATTACATATTTTAATGAAATGTCAAATGATGGGTTTAGTAGTAAAGATTTAGCTTTCGATGAGTAATTAACATTTCTGGTGTAGTGGGAGTGGCAGATTTGAAGCACAATATGAAACTTCTATCAGAACTTGTGTTTTATGCCTTTCAGTATCATATACTTAAAATCTTCAACTGATACTTTCAAAGTGTAACGGAATCTTCTAGAAATATCTTGATTATTAGATAACTTCGATTCCTGTTGAGCATGATTGATCTATTGTTTGCAGTTTGTTTGATGATCTCCGTCCATATGCACTTGTCCAGTTTGTACCGTGTATTGCTATTCCAGTTATGACTATTTTGTTGCCTCCAATGTATACACATTCTACCTACTGGCTTTGGGCTGCAGGTCTGTCATACTGGTTTGTGGTGACTTTAATATCATCTCTTATCTTATTACTGTTTCTGATGATCACGATTATTATATCATTCTTGCAGGATTTTATCTATTAGCCAAGGTAGAAGAAGCTACTGATAAATTGATATATACCTGGACTTTTCATATTGTCAGTGGTCACACACTCAAGCATTTATTTGCTGCTATGGTTCCTGTCTTCTTAACTTTGATGCTTGCCAAGCGAACAATTGAACCCGAGAGGCAATTTTCTCTTATTATCTTTTCATTTAGTTTTATCTAATTTAACCTTTTGCATATAACCTGTAATTATTCAAAAAGTACATGTGAAGGAAATTATTTATGATGATAGATGACTTGAAATCCTAATATGATATTATGTGGTAAATCATTAAACAGATATCTTATACATTTTTTTTTTTATTTTGGAATTATATATAAATATTTGATACAAAACTGAGATCATATTGAAGTTGGGATTTCCCCCTAGGTTTATAATATTTAAGATTTTTAGCTTTGCATTAGAACTTTTTGCATATAAATATTGGTTTAAGGTGTAAATCCTTCGGAAATTCTGATGAATTTAACTATCTGGGATTTGGCTGAGTTGTAATCTAGTTTTCTCTCTTCCCACCTTTGTTCCCATTTTTTCCTACTTCATTTAATATCATTGTAAAAAAAAATTTATTTTTCAATCTTATGGAAAGAATATCATTTTCAATCTTGAGATCTCTGGTTTGACTGACTTGAATTGTCACATTATTAAGGCACTGCACTGGATTTAACTTTTTTACCCGCTCGCTTTTCTTCTATGATGATTTATCCTCAAAGCCTTTACCAATTTGTTCCTCTTCCACTTTTATGCTCATTTGGAATCCCTTTCAAAATAGTAAGTTGATTAAAAAATTGTGATGAAAAGTTATGTTCCCACTTTGGTGGATTGGGCAACAATCTCTACGACTACAGAGTCAATAAGTCTCGAGCTTGATAAATTTTGCAGTGTGCAAATGATATTTACGATTTTTATTGAAGCTCTTTGTTCTGTTGTGAATCCTCAAAGTCTTATAATTACAACTCTCCTCTTATTTGACCAATTTGAGTGCTTTTTTGGTAACCTTTTTGGCTTGGGGAATGGTTCTAATATTCGGTTTTGGGAAGATATTTGGACCAATGACTCTCAGTCTCTTGCTTGGGGAACGGTTCTAATATTCGGCTTGGGGAACGGTTTTAAAAAAATGTTAGAGTTGAAAATACGGTCGAAATGTTGGAAGATCATTGGCTGGAGCATCACCGGTGAGAGCATGGAGTCATGCAGTGGAGTTGGGGATGGATCCACCAATACCAGAGGCTGTTGTGAAGTTAGAATATTTGGAAGTTGGTTATAGACACGGAACTTACGTTGGGAGAACTTGCTGGAATAAGTCTAGGTTTTGGTCTTGGGCTATTATATTAAAAAATAACCAACTTAAGGAGGCTTTCCAAAGGGATTGATAGGATATTCTATGGGCTTGAGCATCAAACTATGGGTTTGGACCCATTTTCAAAGAGAATGGAAATGGGCTCTATGGAATCTTTGTCTGGAAGCTTAATTTAAGTTTTTAAGAAACAATTCTGGAAACAGTTTCAGAGAGATGGGCTGGGGTGTACTACTACTGGTTTCTGCAAAAGAAGGAGGCAAATAACACCTGCACTCATTTACTTGTCCTTAATCGAGGAAGGGGCCAACCATATATTAGTTAGATTAGATTTTCTTTATTTCTGCAAGTTAAGAGTTTGTGTAATTTAGTTACCTTTATTAACCCAGACCTTGAGGGCAAGGTAAGGTGTGTTTGGGGTGTGAGTAATGATATGAATGTTATTAGGGGTGAGATAGGAATTAGGTACAATGTTTCGAAAAAGGCACTAGGCGCATGCATAGGCGTCAAGCGCAGTTTTTTTTGTAATCTCGAGGTTACATGGAGACTATATCGCTTAAGTACGTTTATCGTATCGGTTTTCAGAACACTAATCAGGGTAATAAGTTGGTTATGAATGAGTGATTATAAATAGAATGAGTGGATGGATTAGATGCTTGGAATTTAGACGGTTATTTTGGCTTGAGTTTATCTCAAGGGGGGAGGCAGCTGGGTTCCTTGAATTACTTTGGTTATCCTATTGTATTTTCTTGTTATTTTGAATAATTAATACAATGTCCAGATTTGGTTCTTATCAATCTCTTGCTCACTTTAAAAACAAAAACAAAAACAATAAAAAAAAAACATCCTGCTATGTGTATGGAGAAAGAGTCAATTTAGTCTAGCTCAGTTTTAGAACCATGAAAGCTTTGAGAGAGAATTAGGAGAATCTTATTACAATTAAGAGAGGTACATGGGAGAGAGTTGGGAGGAAGTGCCTTTTGTGAACCTCCTTTAGTTTTCATCTACCTTACTCTTCTGCAATTTTTTTCATTTGTGTTGAGTTTTTTTTTTATTAAGAAGCAATATTTCTCATTGATTGGGTGAAAGAATAAACCAAGCGAGCTTACAGAAAACCCTTTGGTATTTTGAAAAAAGTATTATGATTAGGGAAGGAAGAAGGAAGTATTTCAAAATGCTTTAACAAAATGATTGAGATGCCAAAGCATTTTTGTTGGAAAAAAAATTATGATTGATTGCAGAGCATTTCTAATCTTTAATCCATTGAGAGTTTGGATTGGATACCTAGTCCCCCTTTCTGTCATTTGTATCTTGTTTTCAATGCACACGTTTCTTATCTAAACAGGTCAATATTGGTCCCATCTGCTTATGCATAGTAAGTAACTTATTGGGATTTCGGGCTAACATTTTCTCTACAACTAGCTCTTTCTTATTAGTTTCCGAAATGCAGAAAGGCTAGCGTAGGTTTTTCTTAACCTATATTTTATATCTTATTTTTATGTTTGATCAACGAGTTCCTTTCCAAATTAATACCTAGAGTTAAATGACTTTCCGCTCCTGGACTACATTCGGTGTGTCATTCAAAGGAAGCCTTGTAACGAATATGGGTTCTAACAATGTTTGAGCATTAATTGAACTCCTGACTAGGTGTACCTCAGAACACAAACGATTTCTCTTGGCGTATCACTGGCCTTGTTTCATATGACCTTACAGACCAATTGAATTTCCTTGCATTCATTCAGCTCATTGCTGTGATAAAGCCAGCTCTTACTCTTAAATGCTAGATTAACCTGAATTTGATGATAGAAAACGAGCAGTTACTTTTTGTTTCATGTTCTAAATCTACATTTGGGAGCTTTACCCTTGATTTGATGGATTTAAAGATTTTTTGACAATGCTCTTACATTATCACACATTCTATTCCATAATCTATTTGCATCATCCTTGTATGAGTTCTTTTGTGATTCGTTTCTGGTCTCACCTCCGCAGGCAGAGTTTGTTCAAAATCTGGAAAGTGACATGGATGAAGGTCAAAGATAATAAGACCCAGGTAGAGACTTCCTCTTGTTCCTACTCATCTGTCCCAGTTGTGGAATCATAATAGTTGAGTATATTCTTCTTGCTACTTATTTCGATTCAGTAAATCTTTTGCTTGTATAGTTGTATGTAGATTGTAGAAAACTAGAAAGACCACACAAGGCCAAGTATACGGACTGTAACCAATTTATTAATATCATCTGTCTCCAATATTTAATCTGCTAGCTACCACTAATGACCTGTTGGGTAGTGTAAATGATAAATTGATATTTCTTTGAGAGAAATTTTTATGGGTGTCAATTTTCTGGAATATTTACAAATTTATCATCTTCAAAAAATATTTACCAATATGTCATTTTTTCAAAACAAATATATAGCCGATTGACTGTGATATTCAATAATCACTTCATGTAATAACTAATTTACATGTTCAATAAAAATGACATATTTGTAAATATTTAAAAAAAAATTGTTAAATTTATAAAATGCCATATTTGTAAATAGTATAATTTTTTTAATCTTTATGGTGCATAAACTTTAGTAACGTAGCATATATGTGTGAGCTTACTTTTTCAAAAAGGAAAAAAAAAAAATACAGTGGACGAAACTATTTAATTTTTCTAAAAGCTTTATTTTAGAGCAGAGGGTAATAGATGTATTTCAAAATATTAACTGCTGCATTTGGGTAGAGAGGTTTTTTTTAAAGGCTTTGGAAAAAGTTGAGATCTTGAGAGCCATCAAGGACATGGGTAATTTCAAATCTCTCGGTTCGGATGATTACATGATGGGACTGGTAGTACTGGATCGTGTAGTTATTGGTGTGGTAGTTTGATGAGTGTGGATTTGTTAGGGATCACCAGTTATGAAAGGAGAGAAGGGTGGTAAGCGAGGTAGTTAATTGTGTGGTTGATTGGCTTTAGCTTGTGAAGAAGGCATCTAAGTTATTCAAATATCCTGAATTTTTCTCCCCATTTTATACAATTTTGAGTCTACGTACTGTCGGTTCTCATTAAATCATGCACGAGTTCTTTGATTCCTAAAGATATGAAATCTAGAAGTCAACTGAGCGTCCCTCTGCTACATTGACACTGCCACATCTTTCATTAAATTACTAATTACTAAGAAGGAAAAAGTACCGGTTTCCTAGACAATTAACCTTCTACTAAACCATGCCTCGGTCTAGGTAGAGGGATGATGGCAGAAGAGAGCTAATTTTGAGACTCTCATAGTCTCTCCCACAATGACAAAAAGGTATAACATTGAGAGGAAAACATTCACAATTGACTTTGAGAATGTAAACAGATGTAGAAAGATTGTTATCAGAGAAATTAACTTTTCCAACTTGTATGAACTTGCTTTAGAATCTCAAATAGTTATTTAGATAGCTGATGCATTAATCCCCTAAACTTGAAGTTTTTCAGAAAAACTGGTTGTGAGAACGGTTTCAGTTGGGTTTGAGGTGAAATAACGAAAGTGGGTATGTCACTGAACTGAAATCATGAGAGCTATAAACAATAAAAGCAAGATGAATATTGCCATCCATTTAGGAGCAAAGTTTAATAGCAGGATGAATTTTGTAGCCTTATAAGACAGTCCAATCCGGAAAATCCCCAAACAGGCAGTAATCTTGATGAATTCACTTGCTGTTTCTGTTAGAATTTTGGAAACTGTTTCTTCTAGATGAAAAAAAACGAAGTATCGATTGAGAAGTATTAATTGTAAGTCAGTAATTTCAAGAAGATGCTTTCATGATAATTAAGGAAAAAATCTGAGTGCACTACAAGCTAACCCTTCAAGAATACCTGCCATCCAAAAAAAGCCCTTTTCAAATGCCCAAACCAGAAGAAGAGATAGCACATTTATTGATCAAATTTTGAGAAATAGGATGAAACATACATTACATTGTCTAAATTAATGTAGTCCCCTATCTATGTGGAACCATGATGCATTTGAGGCTATTGGTGAAGTCATCTACCTTAGTTGAGAGTATGGATGTCGTAACGAAGGTCAAAGAAATTTGTTGGAAGTTAAAAAGCAAAAAGAAGACCTAGTTTTGTGGCCCAGAAACTCCTCGTGAAGGCTAGTATTCATGGCGGTTTACCAAAAAAACTACACGTAACGACCCAACTCGCTATTTTAAAATATAGACATGAAAACACACCGCGGAAGATTTTTAATTCAAGGAAACATCTGATAGACACTTCTGAATAAATCCATATTTCATAAACATGGGTTGTGCAACCATTTTTCATTTCAAATTCCCATGACTTTATCAAAATTCAACAATATTTTAATTCAAATCATTTCAGTTCATAAAGTAGCAAAGTCTAGAAATATTAGACAATAACGAACCATAATCAACTTTGAAATAAATATAAATAACAAAGTTCATAAATTGACAAATGACTTGATAGTTGATACACAAGTCCATCTCAAAGTCTTCCATCCACGAGAAATCAAGCGGTATCAGCTCCGCATCCATGTCCCCTACCTCGTCTAGTACCTAAAAGCTAAGTGTAGTATTATGAGCATAAAACACAGCAAAGATAAACAGAAGAGATTATAACTTTAAGAACAAATTCCAAATCCAGATTTATGTCCAAAAATCCTATTATACTTCTTACTACCCAAGTACTACTAAACTAAAAGACAGATATTCTTCTAGCTCATTAGCATTTTCACCCATCACTAATGTGTTCGGAAGGTACAAAGTCAACTCATTTCAAAGAAGAACCATAATCCTAGCGCTTTGGGTATGCCACAAAGACTAGATTACATCACCACAAGAATCATGTTGATATCCTCATTAATCTGACATAATGCGCAGAACACACAGCATACATATTACCTCGATTACAATCCCAAAGATATTAGCATTCAAAGATCCTAGATAATGTGGTCATAACAAGCACATTACGTTGATTTCAATTCTCATATATTGACATTAAATCATCTTAGATAATGTGAAGATCACACAACATACACATTACCTCGATTACAATTCTCAAATAATATCATTCAATAATCCTAGATAATGTGAAGATTACACATCATACACATTATCTCGATTGTATCACCAATTCAACGTGAAACATATTGCATAATAACTAGATATCAACTACTCATGAACTAACATTTCACATATCAATTGTAACAGAGTCTCATCAATCATATTATCGATAAATAACGAGCCTCATCAGTTCACATTATTTACTAAGCTATCAGAGTCTTAAACCTCACGATGGAATATAACAATTTATAAACATAATCATCAGAGTCCTATGCATTCACAATACTACAGTTTGTAGGAAACTATTATTTACAACTCTAACTCATTAAACTATCTTATACTACCAATAATAACTCACATCACCTTTAAGCTCAGCACTTTATTAACATTCATTACATGCAATTCAACTTAACTATTACCATTAACAATTTGAACATCTCAACATCCGACATACAAATCATTCATCAAAACTATATCCTAAATCTACCTAAATCCTTATTTATCCTCATCTTTGAGTTAGCAACCAAATACAATTTCAATTCTTAGATTGATCGCGAACCCCACCTACATATCAACAATTCTAAAGTACTCAACTAATAAACAATTTACAAACAAATTAAAACACGAAAAAGGGAAAAAGGGAGGCTCATGACCTAGGGGCAATTTTTTAGGGGAGGGGGGGTTGGACTTGGCAACGAGCTCCTACAATCAAGGAATCAGTTGGAAGTGTTTTGAGCACGATCCAGGCAAAGAAACTAGTCAGTGACACCATTTTAGGCATAGTGGGCAGCTGACAGGCTGCCAGAGCACCACCTGTGCACTCCCTGAGTAGAAATGGGGCCTGACTAGGTCAAAATCCGTTGGGAAGATTTGCTCGTGCGATTTGAGAAAGTCCAACTCTCCTGGTCTTTAGGAGATCGTGTGGTAGAGTGTATGAAGGCCACCTAGCACTTTGACGAAAAAACACTTGGTAGGTGATTAGTTTTTTATGTACTATTAGCCTATAAATAGTAGGGGTGAAAGAAAAAAACGGAATCCGGAAAAATAAACCGGATCAAAACCGTAAAAAATCAAACCGTCCCAGTTTCCATTATTCAAAAATCGAACCGAACCGAACAGGTTAAAATCGAAACCGAACCAGCATCTAAAAAACAAGTAAAAATCCCATACCCCTCCCCTATTTCCTCCTAATTTTTATTTCTTTGTTTTATTTTATATATTTATTTATCACTTTATTTTAATTTATATTTTATATATTTATTAATCTAATTTTTCAACTAAGTTTTTATTTATGTTTGATTTTATTTTGTTTCATCCTTTAATGTTGGAGGATTTTTTTTAAAACTAAATGCAAATGTCCTATACTAGAAAAACCGGAAAAAATTGAAAACCGAACCGGTAAAAACCGTTCAAAACCGGACCGGCCCCTATTATAAACCTAACCGGTCTGGTTTTTAAAATTAATTGAAAAATTGGACCGAACCAAACCGGTTTCACCCCTAATAATTAGCATTCTTCATGAGTGAAGAAGAAAGAAGAGATTGCAATCCTCTCTAGAGTATTTAGGAGTGAGTCATTCCCGTTGAAAAATCAAGAGTGTTGTTGTGCATTTGTTGTATGTATCCTTTGAATACTTCCAGCCTCTGTTCTTCCATACTACGAAGTGGGTAAAACGTGTGAGAGAAGGCTGACTATGATCGGTTCTCAGGCTCTTTAGGGCGAAAAATTCGTAGATATCTTATTCCGCATATTGCAGTGATTTTAAGGCGACGCCAGGCGCATGCCATAGGCGAGAGGCGAGGCGACCAGCGCCTCCATCGCCTCGCCATGAACTCAGGTGAGGCACCTCACTAAAGCGCTGGCCTAGAACGCTTTCTCATCACCATGTCAGGGTGGCGATGGCGAGGAGGCGAGCGCCTCTGATAACAGGGCACTCCTGAGTAAAAAAAAATAGAGATCTGCTCTTCATAGACAAACTTGGGATTTGCGATCCCAGGTAAGATCGGTTCAGGATCATGGGATCCTTTTCTATCAGATAGGAAGGGCTGTTGCACAAAATGTACTTCTAAGTAATTGCTCCATAGATCCTATATCTATCTATATGAAGAAGAAATCATGTAACAAAAGGGGTTCTTTTTTGTACAAATGGTACTTCGAACTTGGAACGAGCATGAAGAAATTAACGATACTTCTTTATCTTTTGTCCTTCCCTTCCAAGTCGCATAGAAGGGCAACACAACTTCGAAGCTGCTTCTTCTTCCTTTGCAAGTCCCATCGAATTATTTTTCTTTCTCAGAATGCTTCAACTTCTTCATTTTTTAACTCTTCATCTTCAATCTTCCTTCGTCTTCTTAGTCAATTTCTCTATTTATTTCCAGTAAGGATAAGGAAGTGCTAATGTCATTATAGCCCTATAGGAGGTTCTAGACTTGTCACGTGGGTGTACTTGTCAATAATCAAAGTACAAGTGTTCATTTTTTATTAAGTTAATTTTTTATCAAAAAATATCTCGTTAATACAGGTGTAAAGTTTTTCCTTATTTTTAAAGTAAATAAGGTCTAAATATGATTGGAATTGGAACTATGAAAACTTTTTTTTTTTGAACTTTTTGTTAACATTGTTGATATATATTTATTTGTGAGGTTTTGACAATCTAGGAGTTGTTTACTTTATATATGAATGCTATATATATATATATATATATATATATTAAATTTATTCAAGTGCGCCTCGCTTTACTAAGGCGATGCCTTTTTGTCGCCTCTCGCATTGGAAGCAACAAAGGGGGTCGTCGCCTTGAAGTGCGCCTCTCGCCTTGAAAACACTGGCATATCGACCCTGTGACAAGAGGTATCAGAAAAAAGGTTCGTTTATACAACAACAACCTTGGGATATGACAAAACAACATGAAGATTCATGGATGGAAGCAATCGAGAAGAGGATTGTTGAGTTGGAGGACGTGATGGGAGTCCAACCCGGATACTTAAAATTCTTGAACGAAATCGTCGACATAAAAGAAAAGGTATGTAATTCACTAATTTCAACTCTTGTTTCATTGAACGAAGATCGGATTCAAAATGTTCAAGATGCGGTATCCAAATTCTCGTGGGAAATGGAGACCCATTTCCAAAATCTTGGATCCACACTCATCTACCTCAAATAAAATAACAAGAAAAAAGAAATTTCTCCTAGGCCTCTTTCTTTCTCCCTTGGTTAGATGATGAGACTTTTCATTCATCTCTGATCCTTCTTCTCAAGGATTGCTTGGTCCCCCTAGACAGCCGCGTCTTGTTAGATCTTTTTGTGGACATAATAACTTGTTTGGATGTAATACGTCACATAACCAGCATCCAGAAACGTTCGAAGCAACATTTTCTCTAAAAATGTCCTCATCGTCCGAACTGCTTAAGTTGAGGCTGAACTCCGACTCAAACTCAATACTCCTCAAGCATCTCTGGATCTTCTTCCATCTCAGAGTCACTGGTTAGATGAATCACCTCAGGGATGATTGGAATCACTTCGTTGGAAGGTCCGCCTTCCCATTGAGCATTAGGAACAACATCTCCCAATACTTCCTCATTTCTTATGCCAAGTGTTTCTTTCAAGAGTGTGTTTTCACCCTTTAGTGTGTTATGGTAGCAAGAGATTGATGGAGGTGGATGAGTGTGGATCCAAGATTTTGGAAATGGGTCTCAATTTCCCACGAGAATTCAGATACCGCATCTTGAACATTTTGTGTATTGTGACGACCCGTCACTTTTAAATAAATTAGAATCAGAGAAAACAGTGGAAGTCTTTTATTTTAAGAAAATTTTGCGTGGTTTTGTTTGAAAGTTGGCATGCCGAAAACCTGTTTACATCCTAATTTTTCAATCTAATAAATTCACATGGACATTAAGTCCCAAATCAGGAGTTCAAATATTTCATATCATAAAAACATCAACCAAAAGCTCTTATGAGCTAAATACAACATCAAAGTCTTGAAATTCACAAAATGTTTACATATACTTTACAAAAACAAGTCCATCTCGAGGTCAACATCCCTCGATCACGCAGCACCACCTCCTCTCCCTCGACCTCTGGCCAGGGCATTACCTGAAATTGGTTGTAATATCATGAGCTAACAAACTAAGCCCAGTGAGAATAATAAGCATAAAAAGTAAAGATAGACCTCAAACTCGCATTTCGATTTGTGTCCAAGTAATTTGACACAATCTTTCCTAGAATTCTCCAAGTCTAGGTAATTCTATTCCATATTCTTCCAAGTGATGATATTACTAACTCTCGTAGTCATTACTCATCCATTATCAATGATATGATATAAGTAAGAAAAGTAAATATACGTTGCATAAAATAAGAAAAATAAAATAAACTTGTATAATTATAACATCTCGATTCTTGATTCCATCTTTCATATGCATAAAAGTAATGAGTACATCCCATAGGATACGCATTCGCCATTTATGCATGAAATGAAGGTAATGTGGATTTTCACATTTCATCCACCATTCAACCTTATGTATGAAGATAACGTGGGTATCCAACTCATCCACCATTCCTTATGCATGAAGGTAACGTGGGTATCCAACTCATCCACCGTTCCTTTCATTCTTTTCTTTTTCTCTTTTCAATGATGCGAGATGTTATGGTATAATAAATAATGGTGCAAAAATGTTATGCATATGCTTGCATATGCTTGTAAAAGTAAATAAAATAAAGTACGAATATTAAAGAAATCACAACCAACGTAAAGAAAAGGGGCAATAAAGTAAAGACATAAGATAAAGAAACAGACAAGAATTCTCGAACGAACGATTTATAAATCAAACTCCGGTATCAATAATAAAAGTAAAAACATAACATAACGATTAACCTAAACCTTCAAGGATTCTAAACTTCCAATAATCCGAGGTTCTATCAACCGTTCTAAAAACAAGTTGGATCTTTTAACTTCCAATGGTCCAACCTAAGCTTCGAAACGAATCTAACTTAGAACTTCTAAGGTTCAACACTTTCTTTGAGAACTCCTAAGTTCTCCTTAAAGGATTAACTCTTAATCCTAAGGGCACTAACTCACATCCCTCTAATCTTAGATTCGGATTCTAATCTTAGTTTCAAACTCTACAAACCTTCACACTTATTCGACTTCTATAATTACTTTAAATTCTAACTATTCTCACCTTTATTAAAAGATGACTTTGCTCCTAAGTTCGAAGGAGCGATCAACCACGCGGTTCAAAAACACCTACAAACGAATTATATCATACAATCAATAATTTTACCAACTATCGATCAAACACCAACTAAACGTTCAAAACAACGAAAACTCATCAAACCCTCCCTTAGGGCTCTCGCCCCCCCCCCTCCCCAAAAAAAATGGGTTTCGGGTTTGGTTTTCCGGCTTTTTGGCAATTTAAATACGTTTCGAGTTGGTTTTAAGCAAATTCGATAATCCCGATTTCAATGGGTATCGATAATTAGGGTTTTTGAACATTAATCCCTTTCCCGAATTGAATTTAAATAAACATTCATTCATTAATTTCTAACCCAAAATCAAACCCAAAAGGGTAAATTTCAAACGGAAAGGGTTTCGACTGAAACTCGGTTTTTTGGGTTATGAAATAGTTTCCAAAAACACGTAAAACTACTCCCGAGTTTACAAACACCGAGTTCTACAACACGAAATCGAAGGAAATCAATGAAAACTCCATTAAAACACTATTTGGAGCTTAGGGTTTGAAACTTTACTTACCGAGAACTCCGTGTAAAACGAGCGGCAAGTACGAAGGGTAGGTGGAAAATGATCGTAGGATCGATACCTTTCCACTGGACCCGGAAACAAGTTGATCGGGCAAGAAACGAATGAAAAACAAATTTGGAAAAAAAAGAAATGAGGCTCACGGCCTAGGAAGAGAAAAGGAAGAAGAAAAAGATGATGTCTTGGTCAACTAAAGTCAAAGATGATAGTTAAAGAAGATGAGTAAAAATATCTAGATATTTAGGGTAGTTGGAAATTACGAAAATGCCCTTTTTAATGACTTTTAGCTTAAAAACGAATCCCGAACTTCTCAAACTATCCCAATGGTGATTAATAATTATTAATTGGCCCGTTAATAATTATTAATATCATTAAAACGAAAATAAACGAAAAAGATCAATTAAGAGATTAAAACTGAAATAAACTACAAAATTCTAATTTAACAATTAATAAATAAACTTTAATTACTTAAATAAAATAAAATAAATAATTTTTTTTTAATCAGAAAATAACGGGACGTTACATGTATGATCTTCGTTAAATGAAACAAGAGTTGAAATTGGTGAATTACATACATTTTCTTTCATGTCGACCATTTCGTTCAAGAATTTTAAGTATCTGGGTTGGACTCCCATCACGTCCTCCAACTCAGCAACCTTATTCTTGATTGCTTCCATCCATGAATCTTTATGTTGCTTTGTCATATCCCAAGGTGGTTGTTGTATAAACGAACCTTTGCTCTGATACCACTTGTCACAGGATCGATATGCGAAATACTATCTACGAATTTTCGCCCTATGCGGCCTAAAAACTGATCATAGTCAGCCTTCTCTCATATGTTTTTCCCACTTCGTAGTATGGAAGAACGGAGGTGGGAAGTATCCAAAGGATACGTACAACAAATGCACTACAACACTCTTGATTTCTCAACGGTAACGAATCACTCCCAAATACCCTTGTATTATCACAGATAATTACACTTTAGAGAGGATTACAATCTCTTCTTTCTTCTTCACTCATGAAGAATGTTATTTATAGGCTAAGAGTACATAAGAAACTAACCACCCTCTAAGCACCTTTTTCGCAAAGTGCTAGGTGGTCTTCATGCACGCTACCACACGATCTCCTAAAGACCAAGAGAGTTGGAATTTCTCAAATCGCACGGGCCAATCTTCCCATAACATATTTTGACCTAGTCGAGGGCCCATTTCTGCTCAGGCAGTGCACAGGTGGCACCCAGACAGCCTGCCAGCCGCCCATTATTCCTAAAATGATGCCATTGACTAGTTCGTTTGCTTGGACCGTGCTTAAATCACTTCCAAGTGTTTCTTTGATTGTAGGAGCTCGTTGCCAAGTCCAAGCCACGTTCATTTTCCACCAATCCACGAACCAAAGTTGTTCCAAATCCCCTGATTTCATGCCCCACGTCTTCCTTAAGTTCTTAAATGCTTTCGGATCGAAATTCACGCGAATGGCACGAGTCTATTTTCAACTTGACCGGAGGAGACTCAAAACTGCCCCACCGACACTGTTTGCCAACACTTTGTCACGTTGACACTGCCCACCCATTGACACCCGTTGACTCTTGTTGATCCCTTTTTGACAATTTTCAGTGACTAGCCTGACATGCCCTCTTAGCTCATCTCGATGCCCCAAACGCCTATGACATTGCTCATGTCGTTGCCTTTGCCAGCCCATGTCCTTACACATGCCAAGCGCTCATGTTCTTGTCTTTGCCAGCCCATGTCCATACATGTTCCAAGTGCCCATGTCGTTGCCTTTGCCATCCTATGTTCATGCCCATGCCAAGCGATGGTTTCATGTCAACCCAATGTAAATGCCAAGTGTCTTGTGTCTTTGTCTCGCGTTTTCGTGTCTTCCTTGACATGTGATTGTACCTACATAAATGTTTAGACACCAAGTCTAAACTTGTACATCTCGTTTGACTTTGGTCAACGACCAATGTCATGTGCCAAGCATTTGACTCCTTTGTCCCCTTGTCCTTCAATACTTTAGCCACCGAGTTTTTGTATTGAGGTTTCACATGAGTCAATGTCTTGCCCATATTCTCCTTAACTTGTGATAGCATCATTCGTGGTTGAATAGACTTATTGCGTATCCATGTCCCTCAAAAGACAAATCTTGTATCACTCTTCACCAAATAGAGCACCAACTCTATTTTATGCCATCACAACATGCATGTACCCTCGAACATGCATAAGCATTGTCTTGTAAGTCCCAAGGTGGTCCTTAACAAGCCAATACTTATACTCGGCGTTGTTTTTTATTGGTTTTTTTGGGGATTCAAATATTTGGGTAATTGGTTTTCAGTTTAGTTTGATGGTTTTAACTTCAGATTTATGGAAATTCGAACGAAAATCAGGGCCTCTTAGGAATGGGATTTTCGGCCATGGTGGTTTTTTCAAAGGAGTGGATTTTGGGTGAGTTTGGCTATACTTTGGTGGAAGGAAAAACAAGACTAATCTCAGGAGTTCAACAGTTGATTCGAAGTGTCAAGTTTCATAGATTAGAAATTGATATTTTGAATCTAAGAACAATATCTATTCATAAAAATACAATAACCCATGAAAAAAAAGTCAGTAGAAATTCCCCTAAAGAGCTTCAAAGAGAGAAGAATAATCCTCTTGAAATTGAAAACCCAACACAAGACTTAAATTTCCCAAGCAAAGAAAAAACAAGATTTGGAGAAAAGAAGAAAAAGGGAAATTCCCTCTTTCTTTTCTAGTGGTGGTTGGCGCAACGAGTGGGAGAGTGAGTTCTTGTGTGTTTTCCTTTTAACTCTAGGGTAAAAGGTGGATCCTTAAACCCCTCGATAGAACTTTTCCAAATTGCAAAAAGGACTCCAATTTCCCTCTTCCTCATAAATAAAACCTCATGTAATTAAAAGACCATCAAGTAAAACACCACCAACTTAAATTAGCTTACTAACAACACTTTAGATAAGATAAATAATATTAATCTGTAATAATTAATATTGTTTAATTCATTTAATTCCACGACACAAAATAAATAATATAAAAAATATATACCTGGAAAAACCCAGGACATTTCAGTCTATCATCCTTAAAAGACTTTTTGTCCCTAAAAAGTGCAACTCTTCAAGTTAACAAGTGAGGGTACTTGTCTTCATCTCATTCTCATGCTACCACGTGGCTACTTCCGACACTTGGTTTCTCCACAACACCTTGACCAAATTTATCGTCATGTTTCTCAAAACCTTTTGCTCGGTTGTTAAGATCTCAACCGGCACCTTCTCTATGATAGGTTGACATTCAAAGTCACTAGCTCGTAGTCAATAACATGTGAAGGATCCACCATATATTTCTGGAGTATGGATACTGGAAGACGTTATGAGCTGCAGACAACGTCGGTGGAATGCCCTCTCCAAGTCCTTTTGTAATTGTTCTGCTCTAGTGTAATGAGCTAAATTTGGAGGGTTTTTTTTTTTTTTTTCGTTTATAATCCTTATAGGGAAGCATCTACTTTTGGTTGTACCTTTTAATATATCAAATATAAAAAAACAACTATAAGAAAAAAAAAATTATAATGGAGATCACTCTCATTAACCATATGCTTGGCTTTTGAGCATTAGGTTTTTTTTAAGCTTTATATGAGTCACCGACAAGTGACGTTGTACATTTTATCGAATGAGATATTGCTTTTTAAACATAGCTTTTTAAACATTTTATCCAAATTTTAATCTTTGGTCCCTGAAAAGTGCAACTCCTCTAATAAACAAGGGTACTTGGTCTTCATCTCATCTTCACACTCGTACGTGGCTTCTTCCGACACTTGGTTTCTCCACAACACCTTGACCAAATTTATCATCTTGTTTCTCAAAACCTTTTGCCCGGTTTCTAAGATCTCAACTGGAAGCTCCTCATAGATAGGTTGGCATCCAAAGTCACTGGCTCGTAGTAGTCAATAACATGTGAAGGATCTGTCATATATTTCCAGAGTATGGATACCTGGAAGACGTTATGAACTGCAAACAACACCGGTGGAATGCCCTCTCCAAGTCCTTTTGTAATTGTTCTTTTCTAGTGTAATGAGCTAAATTTGGGTTTTGTTTTTTTTTTTAACCTTTTATAATCCTAATGGAGAAGCATATACTTCTGGTTTTACCTTCTCATAAAAAAAAATAATGCTTTTGCAAAATAATAATAATAATAATAAAGTATCTCATTAACCATATGCTTGGCCTTTGAGCATTAGGTTTTTTTTATTTTAAGCTTTATATGAGTCACCGACCAATGATGTACATTTTATCGAATGAGATATTGCATTATAAACATAGTTTTGTTTACAAAATTATATTAAATTTAGGTTTTTAAACATATTTTTCTATAAGTCAAGTTAATAGTTTTATAAATCTATGATTTTTATATGATGCTTTTATGGCTGCCAGATGTGAAAGATATTGAGTGCAGAAAAGGTGATGGAAAGATCAAATCTTGAACTATGTTGTAATTTGTAGTCTCAACCATTTGGGCTTTGAATGATAAATTAGTTTCAATTTTCACATTCAGATTTTTTTTTTCTTAGAAAGATGAGATCATGAAATTCGTATTAGGCCTGTTAATACAAAAATTGTGCTTGTGAATTTATTTTCTGTAGGGTCATACTTTCTCCCTGGGATGATTGTAAATCTAATAAGTTTTTCTATCTATTTATAAAAATATCATGTTTTAAAAAAAATTGTAAATATAATAAATTTTAAGAGGGTGATCACATATTTTCACAATAACTGAATCACAGATTCACATTAATTATTTTTAATTACCAATTAATGCAAGTGATGATATATTACAAATATTATATCAAATTCTACTATCTAATAAAATTTCTCTCCTGTATTTGTATACCCTTTCTAATCCATAACACAACAACCTAAAATTTGCCCTACATTATAGAAAGGATTGGTCACTGATTATACTAAAAAATGTCGATGCAAAGCGATCGATTGTAGTTTAGATGGGCGGCCGATTCTATAGAGAGATGAAGATCAAGAAAGAATTTGGGTAGAAGAAGTTCAGAAAAAGACGGAAGGGTTGAAAATTTGGGTTTTTGAAATTGTGCAAATAAATGATAAAAATTGATTTTAAAAATAAATTAATAATGAAATTGATTAAGTGTAAGAATCCTTTTATGTTTTACAAAATTAAATGGAATATTGATTTTTATAACTCAATTGAAAATTTCACATCTCAAATAATCAATCGAAAACTTTGGAAATAAAGCACACAAATTATTTTCAAATGTATTTAAGTAAAACAATTTCTCAAATGAAAATCATAAAATAAATAACATTACGATTGTATTATGTTTAGATTGCACCCTCCACCGATGGGTTTTGGAGATTACATTACGACTATATTATGTTTTTTACCTTTTTGCCCTTCAATATTATCAAAAGTTATTTATATTTTTACATAAAATGAATAACTTAAGAAATATTATTTTATCATCAAGACCTAAATTAGAAACATAAATAATTTTTTCATTACACTAATTATTTAGGGTTATCTATATTAATAGCCACACAAGCCCTTTGAATAAAGCTTTGTATCCATCATCAGAAAAATAAAACAATCTAGCCATCTGGAGAGAGAAAAGAGAGATAAAATACTAAATTAACCTTGCACGATTTTAGAGGCTGATTTAAGAGAAAATTGGGCTGATTTATTTGGCACAATAATCAAGATAAATGCAAAAAAAACTTTCATTTCTCTCTCTTTTTAATTTCCCAAAATATCTCTTATCTCTCTCAATTTCCTCTTTTCTCTCCTCTTTTCTCTCTTCTTTCTCTCCCGCCGTTTCAGATTTATCTTCTCTAAAGCCAAGAAAATCAAGCTAAATCTCCAAAAATTTAAACAAAACGATTCAGAAAAAAAATCTAGAAGATCAAGAACGGTGATTCAAAAATGTTGAAAGATTTCAGAACCTTTCAAACAAATGTAAGTATATCTACTTCTAGGGTTATATATAATTTTTCCACTTTAAACATTTCCCAGATCTAATAAATCTCTCTTTGCATTTCAGTTTTTAAAAAATGGAAAACGATAAAGAACAAATACCAGTGATGGATGATAGTGAAAATGTTGAAGATCATGTAGTATGTGTTAAAGATATATACAATTGATACGATAACCATTTACATGTTGAATAGGGGATTGAGCTTATGCAACCTAGAGTAACTAAAGGAGAAGACTACAACTAATGAAGACGGGTCTCATTTCAACCTTAAGCTAACTCAGACGATGAAAGACCTCGAGGAGGATGTGAATAGGAGTGTTAAGCTTTTAATTTCTTATTTGGTTTTTAGATTGATAGAAATACTACTTGGGTTTGTTTATGTTTTTTTTTTAATTCTAGAATATTTAAGATTGATTGTGTTTTGATGACATTTTTTATTTTAAGTTTATTGCACTAATGAACCATATGCCTTCATGTTCAATTATATTCCTTAACTTCCAATAGTTTCAATACTTTTTTTTTCTTTCACAAAGGATTATAGCAAATATGAATTAAATATGTTATGGGTATACATATATTATCATTTATAAAAAAAAACAAACCACAATAAAAAAAAAAGTGAAAAAATAGCTGTTTAATCAAAATAATGTAATAATGATAAAAAAAAAACAAAACATCTAGAGTTTTTTTAATAAACTAACGTATATGTGTTATATACAATAATGTCATACCAAATATACGATGTATGTGTTTTTATATAACATACAGAAAAACATAAGTTGCCTAGAAAACCATTATATACATTATAATTATACTCGTAGAACTTTATTACACCATATACAAAATATAAATAAAATTAAAATACATAAGAGACAAAACGCTAAAAAAACAAATTGAGAAAACATTCTGAGAGTGGTTACAACTTGAAGAAGAAATAAAATAAATAAATAAAAAAACATTAAAAAAAAGGAAAATGAATGGTCAGTCGAAATCCAAAAGCATGCAGCACAAAAAAAAAAGGAAAGAGAGAAAACGTAATAAATGCGTCAGTCAATATAAAAATTACATTAAATGTGCCAAACCAAATTAATTGAAAGTAAAAAAGGGTAAAAAATGAAAAAAAAAATCAGGCATTTACATTGGAAACACAAAATGTGGCTGAAAACCTTTATTTTTTTAATGGTGGCTATAAACATTTATGACTATAAGGAAAGTGGCTAAATATATAATTTTCCCCAATTATTTATACTTTAATAAATTCATTTGTATCAAATAAATATATATATTTAAATTTAAATGTTAACTAACTATTTAAATAAATAAATTAGAAACTAATTGAGTTATTAAAAAACCATGGGTACATTAATTACTCAAAAATAAATATCAATTAAATTAATATGTAGAATTTATTAATAAGAAATATAAAACAAGGGTATTATTAAAAGAATTGTTAATTTCATAACATTCTCATCATTATATTCAGCATTGTAATCTTTCATATCCATGAGATTCTCATTTCTAATCATTGTAATCTTACCTGCAATCCAGATATCATTTATTCTAAATACCCAACAATCTTAGATTACATGGTAACTGCGATAACCGGAAATGCCAATATAAAAATCTATGACAAAAAATAATTAAAATTAGAATAACGATTATATTTTAAAAATCGGGGTTAAAATATGACATACGTAAGATTAAAAACTTTTTTGCAACTAGCCTTTTTTTTAAAAGTAATTAAGTATATGTCCAAATGTTTGAAGTATTTGGCTAAATGTCATTTTTTTAGGAAATCGGGTGTTGAAGACCCATCTTTAACTGAAGTCTTTGCCACGGCGTTGAAGACAGGTTCCTAAAACTGGTTTTATTGCCATGTGCGAAGACAGGTTTTGAAGACTCTTCTTCAAAAAAAAATTTTTAATTTAACCATTTTTAAAAATTTGTTAAATATGAAGTGTGAAAAATTATGAATTAAAATTTTAAAAACAAAAATTGTTATTATTAAGAATTGAAACTTTAAATATTAACTTAAGTTGAAAGTTAAAATTATAAATGTCATAATAAGTACAAAACTCGTCTTCAACTAAAGTTCAAAAAATAATAATCATAACAACTAACGATAGGCCACGGTCCTACATAGAGGTCGTTGTTGGTTATGTGCTAGACGAGGAGGCATGTATCGTCCACGAGCTCCTCGCCCTCGAGTACGTGGTCGCTCACCAGTATACGACTCATCTGGCTCAATATGAGGTGCATCTGCCTCAATATGTGGTACATCCGCTTCATATCGAGCATGCTACTGGAAGGATGTGAATGATGAATCGGGTGTAAGAATCATACAATATGTCAGGGTAAATGGTGTGCTAGAAGGACCTGCACCTCATGAATGTGAAAACATTTACGGTCCTGCACCTGATGGGGGTAGAAGGAGGGGACATATCATCTAATAGTGACCCAATATTTGTAGGTTCCAAATCATGATCCTCAAGTTTCGCAGGGGTAAGGGCATAATTTCTTCTTGCATGTGGATGAGCTCTTTACGGAGCAGGTTCATGACCATGCTTATGTGGTACCCGAAAAGTCCTCAAATACTCTAATTACTCCATTGTATTTGCACGTAAAATAAGGTTTCCTAGAGTTTGTACCACCTTGTTCTGAAAGCAACGATAATATATTAATTATATAATATCAATCAAATAAGTTAATTTATTGAAAATAATTCAAATTAATTACTTAAACACTTACCATTTGGGATAATGATGCCCCAGATCGAGTAATGAAGCATCGTGTAATTGCAGAGTACCACAAAAAGTATCCATGCTCAACAATGGTGTACGCATCGACCAATTGACCGTCAATAATATGATCCATGTGAGCATCCTAACAGGGCAATCGCTCATGCAATACATCTCTCCAATTAGTTAAGTGACGTCCACGTAGATCATATCCGTGAAGTTTGGGGTCGGTAAAGCAAGCAATAGAAGTCGGCTAGACAATGCCAAATTGTCTCATGACTCGATGCAAAAAATGTCACTCTGCTACAAAGAAACAAATGAGGGGGCTTCGAATCCGCAAGACTCCATGACCTATAAAACAATAGACAATAGACAAACAAAAAAGGTATAACGCCCCGATATGGTTCCCACTCAATCTAAAAAAAAAATAAGAGATTTAATATAACATTAAAATGAACTAAATATCTAAATCAATACGAAAGTTAAATAGTCTAACATGATCTGGTTGTAATTGATCTAGTATGTAACGATATTCCACTAGTACATTTGTCGAAGATTCTGCTGTACATAGGTTGTCCTGCCACTTATAATTGCAGGTATAATAAATATATGTATGCAAATTAAATAAATTAATAGTTGATAAAAGGGATTTCATGTAAACATACTGAAAAGACAATGGACTATCCCCTAACCTACCTGACGCAATCGACACGGTGCAATACACGGGAGTCTATCCCAAGACTATACCTGAAGTAGTACTAGCAGGCCAAAAATCTCCATCGCCTCACATCGGGATGTCTTGCACAACTCTCTATACATCCATGCAAGACAAACTCCATCCCAATTGTAACTACTTGCCATATCAAAATCCGCCAACATGGGTAGATACATCATGTGCACAAGGGTGCAAGATTTGTCTAGCATAAGCATACCCCCGATCAATATAAGAATATATGCCCATGCATATCTCTAGATTGCTACATCATCTGCGTCGGGGGGAAGATTGTCAAACAAATTAAACTCTCTGGCCAACCACGTTAATCTCAAGCATTGTCCCCTTGTAGTCGCGTCACTGAGTGTATCGCCTACAACTCATTGCATAACTGCCTCTAGTTCAAACCGAGCAGTCAAGTCACTGCTAAGCCGTTGACAGGTAGACCCCATTGAATAGCTATGTTTTGAAGTGTGACTGTAAGCTCTCCATACGATATGTGAAATGTGTGAGTCTCCGATCTCCAATGATCTACAAGAGCAGTAATAAGATGTCATTCAAGAGACATGAATCCAATACTCACGAGTCCATAAAACCCGACTAAGCGTAAGTATAGGTCAATACGGGGGTCATGCGTGTTGTTATACACATTTATGATAATCATTGCCTCACATCGTGCACATGTTAGAGGGTCTATATACTCATCCTCGCATACCAACTAGGATCGCTGCGTAAGTTGTGAATGTAAAACTGTGGGATGTGATGGTCAAGGAGCAAGATAAGTCATCGTCTGTAAATACGTAATAGTTTAAACATAATGATATACATAGTGAATTACATAAATTACAAAACATATTGTAATCTATAGAATGTATATATAACACTTAGTAATAGGGGTGAACAATGGATTGGTTTGGTTTGGATTTTACTAAAATTTAAAATCCGATTGGATTTTATTTTCAGAATATACGAACCAAACCAAACCGTTCACTCTAAAGAAGCTGAACCGAACCGAATCGATTTGGATTGGTTTGGTTCGGTTTGGTCTTGCATTTTTTTTCCTCTCTATCATTCTTAAATACTTAATTTACATCATGAAAAAAATCTAAAAAATGGCTTCCAGAAGTTTTAGGATGACTAATTTTAAGTCATTAAAAAGTCCAATATAACAAATAAAACAAAAATTACAAAACGAGTCATAATAAAATTCATAAAATCTTGTTATAATTACACAATAATGTTGGAAATCTTTCATATTTTTTCATTTTATAAGATTTTAGTGAATATTTAAAAATGATATTATATTATATATATAATATAGTATATATTGGATTGGATTGGTTTGGATCGTTATAAGAATCTGCAAAACCGAACCAAACCGTTATTTATTGGTTTGGGTTGGTTCGGACAAATTAAAATTTAAAAACCAAACCAAACCAGTTTGGATTGGTTTGGTTCAGTTTGGACAGCTGGATTGGTTTGGATTTGTTCACCCCTACTTAGTAATATATGAAATGCATAACACATAGAAAGTTTAAATTAAACAAAATGAAATATATAACATAACTGTGAACAAGATGAAATACATAATATAAATGTGAACAAGATGAAATGCATAACATAACTTTGAACAAAATGAAATACATAACATAACATAATTTAGGTCTGAGAACGAGATGGAAAATTATGTCGGTTATAACTGTCCTGACCAAAAATACCACATTGTTGTTTCACAACATGCTCCCTTAAGCCCATCTCATTATGAATACGAGAGCTATGAGGTCTACTGGGTGCTCGACCTACATTTGAAGAAGGATGTATAATCATGAACAGGGCCGTTCCTGAAAAAATAAGGGCCCAGTGCGATATATAAATTTTGGGCCTCTATCATATAATCCTCAATATGAAAAATCACAAATATATATAATTATTTTTATTAAAACGTAATATCAATAATATAATAAAATAAAATAATAGTATAAAATTATTAAAGTATATAAAAAAAAATATAAAAATTGAACTTTGAACTTAAGTTGGGATCGAACTCAACTCATAATGGCGGAGAACATAGAGATATTATAGGGAGAAAGTCAACCAACGCGACTTAGAATAAATTATCATTTATTTATTATTAATACTAAATTTTTAATTCAAGATTTGGGGCCCTAAAAGTTCGGGGGTCCTGTTCGGTCGCACCAGTTGCACTATGCCTACGACGGCCCTGATCATGAACTCAGAAGCTGGCCATTCATTTTTATGAGGGATTGGTTGGAAGTGAGGTGCGTAACATGACATGTACTTGTCCCAACGATAATATTCAGAAATAAACTACATGTAATCCACTCGATTTGCTTCTCAAGCAGCAATGATATGTGAACATGGAAATCGTAAGTCTGCCACTTGTTACTTGTACAAGTTCACTCATCTAGTATAACCACACGTTTGTTCCCGCCTCTAGCTATCTCTTCATACATACCAGTTATGATATCAAAAATCCCTTTGCGACAAAAAGTGGTCACACCATGGCCTTTGGCACGTTTCTACCACCCATCAATCTAATTTAATGCAAACCTAAAAAGCATAGTTAATTAAATTAAAATTTATTACCTTATAAGCAATGGACATGTAGAAAACATTAATATTTACCTTGTGAATTTGTCTCCTCAAACCATAGCCTCTTGTGCCTGAAATATTTCTGTTGTGTTAATTGATATTTTGAACCTAAATATTGATTAAAAAATCATATGTAACAGTTCGATAAAAGGTCATCTCGACCACGGTAGTGGTCGGTAACGAACGACCACTTTTTAAAACATTGTTGATGCATTCAGTGAAATTAGTCGTCATCCATCCATATCGATGAAACCCATCATGTGCCAGAATCCATTTTTCAGGAAGGAGAATTGTAAAAAGTTGTATCGTAGACTCGTTCATTCGTTTTAGATCACCTATGGCCTTTTCAAATGTATCGACTTGAAATGCAGCACTAACACGATACACAAATATTTTTCATCAACTTACTATTAAATCTCTTATTGAAATTGCTTGCAACATGATGCAAGCACATTCGATGATATGCCCGCGGCTGTTCCCAACCATGATAGGATCGTTAATAGTTAAGATAATATATGGGTGTCTTTCAGACATCAAGTAAATACCATCTTTGTCTATAACACTGTGACGATAAATTGTATAGAAACCAGTCTCAAGTGTCAGAACTCTCCTCGGATACAACAGCAAGTGCAAGAAGAAAAATTTGACCCTTTGAATTGATAGTTGTGGATATCAACAACTTTCCCTTATGCTTTCCATATAAATGGGTCCCATCAATTTGGATTAAGGGACGACAATATTTGAATCGCTCTATAGCTGGTCAAAATGCCCAAAATATACTGCAAAAATATGCATTACCCTCACATCCTGGCATAGGATAATAGTCTAAAAAGTCTGTCAATATCGCCTGAAAACATCAACAAACTATGAGTGAAAAATTATATATAAAAAAAAAGTTACCTTCTATGCTAAAAATAGCAGAATGACATATTTGAAAAAAAGATAGGAGAAAAACGGATTAGAGAAGAAGAAACGTGAGGAAGAAGAATGTTTACGGTTTTTTAAACAAATTTGAAGTTCGGTCTTATTTCTATCGCTCCCTCTTATCGTTCAGGTAGTTAAATACAACCTTGAAGTTCGGTCTTCAATAAATGAGTTCTCAAAAAAGGCATAGAAGTCGGGTCTTGAACCCAAATTTTAACTTTTAGGGATTAATTTAGCCAGTTGTGCTTGACACGTCAAACTTGGTACTTGAAAACTAGAGTTTGTCTTGCCACATAGTCAAATATGGCTTGTTAAGGGACAACAGGCCACCACAAGTGGTATCAGAGCCATGTCATGATCCTAACCATGTGGATGGAATCCTTTGTTGCTCTCGCCACACAATTTGTCCACGATTACCACGACCTCTTGCACTAGCAGAAGGTTCCCCGATATCGGTATGAACAACATCAGACTCATGCAAAAGAGGTTCAAAATGAACCTGAGACGATGATTCTCTGGTAAAAAAAGGTTCAAAATGAACCTGAGATGATGATTCTCTGGCAAAAAGATGTTCAAAATGAATCTGAGATGATGATTCTCCTGCAAAATGTGTAGATGAACTGGGATGGAACTGACTAGACAACCCAAGAGTGGGGAGTGTATACATCATCGGTGTATAAGGTGTATCTGAAGGAGGGGGAGAATCATGTCCGCCATCGTAAGGATCGTTATGAATAGGAGAACCTGGTTGTGTGGGTGTACTTCGGCCTCGGTTATATGTCTGAGTGGGAACTTGTCCATGTTCATGTCGAACACGATACATACCGCCAATAGTATCCATGCATGCAAGTGAAGTGTCGCATATAACTCTTCTTTGTTCAATATCATCCTCTATAACTAGACGAGGATATGAGTTGGCCTGAAAAAAGAAATTGGGATTAAACATTTTAATTAATTAAAATTATGAATAAAAGAATAATAGTATCTACCACATAGTCAAATGATGCCCCGACTTGAGTGATAAAACGTCTTGTGATGCGGTTGTACCAAGTAATGTACTGATCATCAACATCATAACCATCACCTATGAGCTCGCCTTGTATGAGAGAATCCAAACAAGTTGCCCACAATGCAAGTTCTGGCTGTAGTGTTAGGAGCCAATTTTCTTTTTGTCGTCCTCGAAGGTCAATGGCATGCAATCGTCTATCAGTATTGCATATTTCTGGAATTGTCTGACGGATCCCAAATTGACGTGTTACACGATCTGGGTAATGCCACTCAGCAACAAAAACACATATGAGTGGACATCTAGCTGTCCAAATCGCTTGACCCGATAAACAATAATATGGTAGACAATCCATGATAGACTGATATGGCTCCCATATGATTTATAAAAGAAGTAATTATATTAACAAAAAAAAAGGTCAGTATTAATGTAAATATACACTACGATACCTCATCACAAGTAAGTCTATCAAGCATATAACGATATTGCAGCAAGACGTGTGTATCTGTCTCTATGGTGGTCTTCGCTCCATTCCATCTATAAAAGAAGACAATATAATGTCAATATATTATATCTAGTATATTATTGCAAATGAAGAAGGTTAATTTAGTATAAACTTACCGAACACCTAATGGTCCCCCACTAAGATCATGTTCCTCTAATCGACGAGGTGCAATGGTTGGAAATCGATCCTATGCCCATAATTGTAATAAAATAAGGGACCCAGGAATATCAGCAGCATCAATGTCAGATGCTTTACACAATTCTCGATATAACCATGCGAGGCAAGCACCTCCCCAACTATACTCGCCAGCTACATAGAAGTCTGCTAGTAATGAGAGATACATTAAGTGCACTGCATTCCCGAACTTGTCTGGCATAATGACACCTCCAATAAGGGTAAGTATGTATGCCCTAGCATACTGAACTAAAGCCTCCTCGGATGCATCGTCTGGAAGTGGAGTGAAGGCGGTAACAGCATCACTTAACGAGTTTAGGTTAAGTCGACCTCCCTTCAAATCACTACTACTAGGTGTCCATCCTAACAACCTAGTACACAATCTAGTCCAACTATGGCGAGTGGATCCCACCACTGCACGCCCATCAACAGGCAATCCTAACTGAATAGCCACATCCTGTAGTGTAATAGTACACTCGCCGTGTGGCATGTGAAAAGTATGTGTTTCTTGCCGCCATCGCTCGACAAATGCAGTTATCAAATGCCAATCTAATTGAATAAATTTAAGACGAGACACACCGTAGAATCCGGAAGCCCGTAGATATGGCTCAATACGTACATCAATATCCTTCGATAATTTCTGTAATATTGCCTGGCACCGTCTACAATGAAGTGCACCTGAATACTCGTCATTCCAAACCGTCTGCGACCGATGGTTAGGCTGGAAATATAAAACAGTAGGATCTATCGGCCCTGGCTCAATATGGTCCATGCTCTACAAAATTTGTAAACATTATTACAAAGTACCCAAATACTATGAAAGCTCATCATAACAATATTACAAAATATCATAATAATATTATAAAACATCACACCAACAATATTCCAAACTATCATGAAAAAACATTCAAAAGATCAAAGATACATTGTATTGCATAAAGTATTTTACAAATAACTAGTAATGATAATCTAATGTCGAGTAGTTGTAATTGCATCAGGACACTTTCGACGATTATGACCATCTCTATGGCAGATACCACATCTTCCTTTAACTACTGTTGTCCTCTTATCCATCTCATTTCTAATCCGAGATGTACGAGGTCTTCCCGGTGGTCTTGCTAAACTAGGATCATGATGTACAATAGGAAAGTCTGGTTCCGGCCAATAATCCTCATGTGGTATGGGCTCAAAGTTTGGTGCATAATTTTCTTGATATGCTTCCAATAGGTAGCACGACTCAACAAATTGCATATAGTCGATACGACAATGCATACATGCAGCTATTACATGCGAGCAAGGAATCCCAAAACCTTGCCATTTGTTACATGTACATGTGCGCTCAGATAGTTTCACTACATGTGTATTTCCACCTCGACCAGTAGTCTTTCGAACACTTGTGACAACCTCGAACACACCTTCTGCTTTATTGAAACTGGTCACATGATGTCTATCTGCTCGAGCATGCCACTCAGTAACTTTATCAAGTACCAACCTGACACACATCAATAACACTATAATATTTAAAAATTAAAATGACTGCGACACGAAAAATTTAATACAACTCATCTTTAATACCTCGTGTACTTCTCTCCACTCATAAATGCAGCACGTATCTCCTTTCTCCCTTCTTCAAAATATTTCGCAGTCCGATAAAAGGTTAATTGCACCAAACCAGTTATTGGTAATCTTCTCCCACCCCTCAACACACCATTTATACATTCAGCCACATTGGTTGTACACCACCCATATTGATGACCACCGTCGTGGGATAATGTCCACTGTCTAGGCTGAATAGAATCAAAAAAGTGCAAACAATTGGGATTTATATCTTTGATCTCGTTCATACATGCCTCAAACTTACGGACTTGATGTTGTGCTTCAGCTGCATACACCATACTTTTCAATTGCTTATTTTTATACTTGTGATTGAAATTGCTCGCAATATGACGTAGGCAAAATCTGTGATGCGCTGTTGGCTCAGCCCAACCATTATCTGCATCATTCACAGCAATAATAATTCCCTTGTGCCTATCAGATATCAAACATATTCCCTCCCTGTCGGTAACACTATGTCGCAAATGCCTACCCCATGAATCGACACTCTCCTCCTCAACAATAGCAAAAACGAGTGGAAAGATGTGTCCATTCGAATCAATAGCTGTAGCAACCAACAATTTCCCCTTATATTTTCCTATTAAAAATGTTCCATCAATTTGTATAATCGGTCTACAATGTTTGAAACCCTCTATCACTGCACCAAATGCCCAGAATACCATTTCAAACATCCTATTTCCCCTTTCTTCCATTCTTACAAGCCTCCACTTAACCACGGTACCAGAGTTTGTCATTTTTAGAATATTCATCCACTTTGGTAACAATTTATAAGAATCCTCAAAATTCCAATACAACAATTCTTCTGCCTTTCTTTTCCCATCCCACACCTTCCAATAATGCACATTATACTCGAAAAGTTTGTTCAAAAGTTCTTGTAAAGACACTATTTTAATACTCGGGTCGTTCTTGACAAGTTGTTTCACTTCATTGGCAATGAATTTCGAATCAATTTGCTCATGATCTTGTGAATAACTCTGAAAAATACAAGTGGACACCATAATATTGTGTTATTTCCCACTTTCCATGAGATTTTCGAGGTATTGCACGAAGCCTCCATTCACACCCATCTCCATATTGCTTACATTGAACGACCCATAACTTTTTGTTCGATTGAACTACATTAAAATGATGATGCCCAAGTATGGCATGCCTCTTTACAACATTTTTAACATCCTGTTTCGAAACAAAAGTCTTTCCTTTTTTCAACTCGGCAGACATTCCTTCTTCTCTATTTTGAAGACCAAATGCAGTCATTGAATTTATGTAATCCATGTCTAATTCAGACATGGAAGTTGAAGGTACCTTATGTAAACGCCCATCGCCCTCATCAATTTCTTCTTCATCAATAAACATGTCTATTTCAACATTTTCATCATTTGATGCTGGTATTGAACGGAAACGTCCAAATGGTTCACATACCCCTGATACACTATTATCTATATCTTCTCCTCCAACATCATCATCATCATTATCTTCTACCTCCTCACTCTCACTCACTATATTTCTAGAACTACCTGACATATGACGCCCAGCACTCGGTATAGTAATGAACAATTCTATTATGTGTTGTGGAGAAGGTGAGCAGTTCATCATAAAATTGAGATCATCTTCACTACGAATAAATAGAGGCACGAAGCAAACATTACCAGAAGGTGTTCTTGACCCATATCTATAAACAAATTCCAACCCAGGTGAATTTCTATCTAAGTCAAGATTTTGGCATACACCCTCAATGAATGAATCAAATCCAATACTACTACGGACATTCAACAATCGACTTGGCGGTTTATCATATTCAATCCCATTATTTTCTTCAATTGTACTTCCATTCACAAAACACAATAATGACACCGATCTATCATCCATTTAATCAATTCAAAACCTAAACACACAATAATAGATAAATTCAATAAACATACAAATTTACTAAATCACATTTTATATCACACTCTTCTATCAACAATTTCAAATCCCTAAATACCATTTTCTATCAAAAAATTGACAAAAATTATAATATATTAATCTAAATAATATTTTCTATCACACTTTTCTATCAAAATTTTCAATTCCCTAAATAACATTTTCTATCAAAATCATGGCAAAAATTATAAAATATAATATTCTAAATAACATTTTCTATCATAAATTTCAAATCCCTAAATAACATTTTCTATTAAAATCATAGCAAAAAATAAAATATATTACAAAACTTACCAATATTCTTGAAATTGATTAAGATTGAAGTATAGTGCCTAGAAATATGATGAATCTCGCTAGAAACGAACAAAACCAACCTACAAATTGTATATAAAAATATCTCAAAATCTCAACTAAATTCAAGTTTGAGAGAAAGAAATAAAAAAGAATTACCTACATTGTCAAAAAACATGAAAAACCTACCTTTAACACTTGAAATCTGTCCGGATCTGAAGAAGAAAATGTCGATTTGAGAGAAAAACGTTGAGAGAAGAAGATGAAATTTTTTTTTTCCAGCCGAATGAACGCCTCTGTCCAGAGGCGTTCTGTTTTGTTGCTTAAGGGAATGCGTAGTCTAACTACGCATTCCCTTTCAGATGCGTAGTCAAGGACTACACATCTGGCAGCGTACCACAGACTGCATGCCAGTCTGTTGGTCCTTTTTTTTAAAAAAAAATTCTCAAAGAATACGTAGTCTTTGACTATGCATTCCATCCGACGTATCACTCCTTGCCCCACCGTTCAGCCATTCCTGTGCCAGCCAAGCGCCACTCCCCCTGCCATGTCGGATACGTAGTCAAAGACTACGTATTTGAAGTTTGACTAGTCAAAACAGGATGGTTTCCCTAAATATTTTCTAGGGTAAACTTTTTTCCCAATTTTTTTAAAATTTCAGATCCTTTTACTAATTAATCCGGGACATATACAAGTTCGAGTCTCTCCTTTTCTTGGTTATTGCTTTATCTAAATCTAAAACATAAAAAAAAAAGCTCAAGAATTTGAGAGTAAAAATTAGGGAGACTAGACTACAAGACAAAGGGTTGAAATTGGGTGTTCATTCCGGCGTTCACCTTTGTCAATCCTAATCGTGTAGAGAGAGAGAGAGATCAATACTCTTGCTCATCCTGCAGGAGAAGGAGAGGGAGATCTCAAACCAGATTGAAACTTCTATTTTCTGCGATTCTTTTCTTGGTAATTTAATTTTTTATGCTTCATATTAGGGTTCCGATTCTCTCTATATTAGGGTTTTTTGCTGTTCGTCTATTTTTGGATGTTTCTGTTGCTCTGCTTCTTTTCTCAATCAAGCCTCGGGTTTGATTCTTATTCCTTTGCATAATTTGATTTCTCGTTTGCTCGCTAAATAGTCTGCTATTTTTTGTTATTGTCGTTGTTTTCGTTGGGCTTAATCTATTCATAATAATTAAACAGTAGTTGAATCTTCTAATCCATTTTCCCTAATGTTCATTGACTTACTGTACAAATTATGTTAACAAAAATAAAAATTATTTGTTTACAGAGTGAAGATAGATTTGTTCTTATTGATAAAACATGCCTCGGGATTTGTCTCGATCTCGATCACCTTCGTATAGGCGAAGGCTTTCACCATCTCCATTAGGACATAGGTATACCAGGAGAAGTCGGCGAGACAGAAGCCGTTCACCATATTCTTCTTACAGCAGGTGATCCCGTTGATGTTTTTATTTTTATTTACTTTTGTTTAGTAATTATATAAAAGGTTTGCGACATACATTATCTCAGACACTGTTGGGGATTGTATATTATATTCGGGTTGCTTCACGCCCCGTCCAGGCTTACTTTTTTTTTTCTTTCCATTTTGTTATCTTTCTATTATGAAGCCTGTTAAGTGTAGCTTTATATTTACTTCTCTTACACTTGTTTTTGGAGGAGGTAAGAACTTTGATTTTTCTATTTGAAGGTTCACTTATTATTACAGCTTTGGTACGATTGCAAGCAGCAACGTCAATATGGATATTTCTGTCACGTTTTTTTATTTAGTTTGCTTGTTTGTTTTGTTGTTAAAAAAAATAAAAATTCCAATGAGTCCTGTCTTCCTGATCTTTACAACCTCATTTATTGTTTTTGTAATGATTGATAGTATTTTGCTTGTGCTCTACTATTTTGAATTTGACGTAAAATGTAATAATTTTGGTGGCATAATCATTAAAATCATGTTGATGGTATCTATCTCTGAGAATCATAGTTTCTCATTTTGTTAAGAATTGTGAGTGGGGAAGAAAAATTAAAAAAAAAAAAAAATCTTTGGGGAAAAACTCTAAATGTGGTGAGAAGCAAACTCATTAGGCTTGATCTTCATAAGAAAATTGAGAAATAAGTCAGTTCTTCCTATTACACGGGAAGTGACCAGGTTTTGGGTGCTGATGGGTGTCCTGTCATTGCTCGATTGTGACTTTGCTTCTTCATGTGATGTGATAAAAGATGGAGCTCACAAAGGTTTATTCTTAACAATGTATGAGGTAACTGTACTGTGCTAAGTGGTAGGCTAGCTGGTATTTATCTCTGTATATAATTATATTGATGTCCTTGTCTCTTGCTCAATAGATCTAATTTATCATACAGAAGAAAAAGCCGCTCAATTTCTCCAAGACGTTACAGAAGTCGTTCACGAACTCCAAGACGCCATAAAAGTCGTTCTCCAACACCAAGGCATTTCAAGAAGCAGAGACGTAGGAGTTCCTCTCTATCTCCGCCTCATAGATCTTCTAGTTCAAGCCTTGGACCCCTTGAGCCAAAAAATACCAGTGAAAAATTGAAAAAGGAAGAGGAAGACAGGAAAAGGTATATTAGCTGGGTTACTGATTTTGACATCCTTTTTTCTGCCTAACAGTTTTCCTTGGGTTCATTCAGATCATAGATATATATTATTTATCATGTTGTATATAATTTTATAGATTCTTTGCGGGCACTAATATATTGACTAATATGTTGAATTGAATTAGTCTTAAAAATGTTCATTTGATACCATTGTTGTTTAATTTGACTGATAGAGTGTCTAATTCATATTGATATAGGCAGTTTAGAAAATTGGTTAATTAGTATTTCCCATAGATTTGGAGCCGTGTTATTAAGTGTCTGCCTTCTCTATATATTGAATTTTGGCTTACTTTGTGATATTATAGGAGAGTTTTTTAGAGTATAGAAGGGTTGTGGAAAATGTGTGCAAAGTGGTTCATGCAAACATCTAGGCTGCACATTTTTAATTCGGGTTGTTGGTTTTTCTAGTTTTTGTTGGCGCCTTTTGTACATCAGGCCTGCATGAATATAGGTGGTGACCGTCTTTTTTGTTTCCTTTCTTTCATTACCTTAATGAAATAGGCTTGTGAGCTGTTTTTTTTTTAAATAAATAAATAAATCAAATGCCTGCGAAGTAGAATGGCATTTCGTGTGACTAGTTCCATTTGAGTCATGTCATAAATTCATTTCGTTTCATTAATTCAAGGCATGGATTTTTAAAATCCGAACAGATTAACAGTTGGTATTTTACGTTTCTTTTATAATTCTATCATAGAATAATTGTTTTGTTTTTCAACTTATTAAAACCTAAATAAACTTATTTAATCCCAAGGAGTTCTATTCTGTTGGGGGTAAATGAGAAGTTCAGCCCTTCATAAACACACCTTAATACAAAAATGATATATGGCAAGAGTTGTGGTCATGCTCTCTAATTCTTGACCATTGGATTGACTCGGCCTCTTTCTTTTCTCTTTCTTTATTTAAAAATGCCTCTATTTCACATTTCTTGGGTGGGAGAATTACTAATCATTCTGTGGATTTTCAATCTAGATGAAATTTCGAGGGTTAGTGAGCTCGAGGATCTTTGTTCTCTTTTTTCTCTTATCGATGAGAGGGGGTTAAGGACGGTAGAATTTGAACTCTTGATCATTCTGAAATATTCTTCTTTAAGTTCCCCAGCAAAAAAAAAAAAATTCTTCTTTAAGTGTCTTTGTAATTTTTTGATATATTACGTACTCCTCTCCCTTTTGGAGATTCCCCCATCTTTTCTAACTTGTGGAAACTGAATATCTCGGAGAAATTTAGTGAAAAAATTAACACCTTGGACTTTCTCTAGCGATCTTCACCTTTTGTTCTTAGACGCCAATGGTGTTGTCTGTGCAAACAGGACTCCGAGGAGTGCAACCATATATTCTGGTATTGTCCTTTTCAAGACTTATTTAGGACCTTTAATCTATGCTGGGTTGGTACAAGAAGCTATAGAGACATGATGAGTGAGGTTATTCACCTTTTAAGAGTGGTCAAGATTTATGGCGAGCTAGGTCCTTTGCTATATTATGGAATATCTGGCTGGAGAGGAATAGGAGGATCTTTCAAAATGTTCAGAGGATTTGGGATTATGTTTGGGAGCTGACTCATGTTAATTCTTCTTTACCCATGTAAGGACAATGAGGGGAATACTTGCCCAAGGATAGCGGTGCGGTCTATACATCATCTTCAAAATAATTATTGCTCTTTTTGCTAGAAAAAAGACTTGAAAGGTTTTCAAAGTGACAACAATAGCCTAGTCGTGCGTGTAGTCTTTATTTTTATTTTCAACATTTGACATCGTACTTGACTCAGACTGGAAGGATTTGGGTTGTTTCCATTTGTTCAGTTTCTTATTTCTTATGTACATGTATTGTGTTTCTGGTAGGTTTTCTATTTCTAGACACTTGACATGTTATGCTGGTTTTTTTTATTAGTTTATAACGAGAAATGATGGGTTGGGGTTGCACTCCAGCTGGTCATAGATTGTAGAATTTTGAAAGAGAGTCTAATTGAGCCTTGGTCGTATTGCAACTGTCCGAGAACTGGTTGACATATGTTTTGGTAGTTGTGCCTTGTGTGTATGCGTGAGCTATTGTGCTTTTAGATCAATTCTAAAATATTAAAGGATTTTCAAAGACAATATTTTTTACTTCTAAATTTTATGAAATGTCATTTTTTATAATTCTTTTGGTAATCATATATTTTCTTCTTTGTTTTTGAGGATACGTTATCCTCTTGCTCTTGAAACATAATTATTTGTTTATGAATTGATATAATGTTTTAGAAGTTTGTTTTTGAATTATGAACCAATTAGGCCTTCAATTTCTTAGGAAACATCAAACATCGGTGGGATTTAGTATGTCTCTTTTTTGATAATAATGGGGGATTTAGTATGTCTCCCTTACCATGGTCTTTTATATCAGATTGAAAGGAATTTCTCAATTTTTAAGTACTTTTATTTTTGTTGGAGTTGGTATACATGACTAAAGTGTAAGCGAATAATAGTGGGAGGCATCCAAATATTTTGGCTGACTAAGGGTTCGTTTGGTATAACTTCTCCTAAAATGTTTTGAGTTAAACATTTGAAAAGAAATACTAATTAAGAGTTTCATCTAAAACACTTGAGAGAAGTATTTTAAGTGAAATACTTGTTTATGAACATTTTTGAAAGAATCATAAATCAAGTATTTTCTCCAAAAATACCTTTTAGTATACTCAAGTGTTTTTAGATGAAACACTTCATTAATATTTATTCTAAAATGTTTCACTCAAAACACTTTTAGGGGAAGTTGTAGCAAACGGACCCTAAAGGCCCTTCATTTCCTTTCTATCATTTCTATGATTTGCTCTTCTTATTTTGCTGTGCGCTCTGTTATGGGGAATATTTTGTCCCACCTTTGTGACATTTGCCCGTCTTAGGGCCCGTTTGGGACAACTTTTGAAAGTGTTTAAAAGTGTTTTTTAATGGTTATCAAAAACACTTTCTTTATTGAAAAACACTTTTAAACACTTTCAAAAGTCATCCCAAACGGGTAATTAATATCTTATGTAGTGTGTAGTCAGTTCAGTTTTTGAAATGATACTGTTGGTGTTCCTCTTGACAGAGTTCACTGACTTCCATATTTTGTGTTCTTGTAAATTCTCATCATATTTCCGTGTTTGGTAATTCTTTTATGGTACTAATGGTGTTCCTCTTGACGAGTTTACTGACTTCCATATTTTGTGTTCTTGTAAAATCTCATCATACTTCCGTGTTTGGTAATTCATTATGGTTGCTGCATGCTTGCTAATTTACCTAGTCCACGCTGATTAAATTTGATCAAGGGCTTGTAAAATGTGAGCAACTAATGTAACATGTGGTTTGTTCAATTTTCTGGTTGTGCTCAACAGTCTACAGTAATGGTGCATATGAAACAATCCTAACCTGACTCATAGTTAGCGTCCTATTACTTTTGAGGTTAATCAGAAGTTTTAACATGGAAGCCTGATTGTTTAAGCTTTAAGAGTATTCTATTTGTTGCATGGTTTGAGTTAATTGTCCCCTAGAGACCACTTTTTACATGGAAGCTCGATTGTTTTAGCTTTAAGAGTCTTAGTTTCACCTGAACTGTGAAAATGGCAGTCACTTCTCATCGATTTGATGTTAAGAACTGGAGCTACATAGAAAAGATTTTTTATACACGAGGAAGGAAAAACTAATGTATCTCCCATTCTAAGAATGTTGTTGAGCGAGGATTTGAGTTCTTCGAGTGATCGGATTTAAAACTGCTACAGGTTACTTGACATTCTTCTCTACAGGCTTTTCTGAAGGAAGATACTGCTATATTTCAACTTGTTATATTTGATGATCAAATTGGATGCATTGTTAATATGCTGTTCACCAGTTTTGTAACTCTTTTGTACGGATCAGGATTGAATTAGAGGTATGCCCTAAAAGGATAAGCTTATTTTAGTGCCCTTATCGTCATGGAGGTTAGTTTGTTAATTTATTATCTTATGTAAAACCGGCGAAGGAAAAAAGAACAGGCGGAAGCATGATAAGTCGGTTGTCATTTAATTGTTGATTGGATTGAAAGTCACTTTGACTTGCCCAGATGGTGCATTTTCCTAGCCGTGGTTAGCTGTTTTCCTTAAATTTTCTATTCCATTCTCAGGCGACAACAGGAGGCAGAAGCAAAACTGCTTGAAGAAGAAACTGCAAAGAGAGTGGAGGAAGCAATTCAGAAGAAGGTCGAAGAGAGCTTGAACTCTGAGGAGATAAAGCAAGAAATAAACAGGAGATTGGAGGAGGGACGGAAACGGCTTAATGAGGAAGTGACTGCTCAACTTGAGAAGGAAAAGGAAACTGCTTTAATCGAGGCAAAGCGGAAAGAGGTATAATAACCTTCATCTATCCATATTCAATACCTTTTATGGGGGGGTTGGTCTTTTCAAACCTCAATTTGATTTTCTTTTGAAAATTTGTGGGATTTTTTTTAGGAACAAGCTCGAAAAGAGAAAGAAGAGCTGGAAAAGATGCTTGAGGAGAACCGGAGGATGGTAGAAGAAGCTCAGAGGAAGGAAGCTTTAGAAAGACAGAAGAGAGAGGAAGAAAGATATAGAGAACTAGAAGAGCTACAGAGGCAAAAGGAAGAAGCTATTAAGCGGAAAAAACAGGATGAAGACGAACAGCGACATAATCAGATGAAACTCTTGGGTAAGAACAAATCACGACCCAAATTGTCATTTGCCATTGGCACGAAATAGGACGTGTTAAAAAAAAAGTGTTTAATTTTAAAGTCTTGTGATTTGACTTGATTTTTGTTCACTTTTGTAATTTGGGATGGGATGGACATATTTTACTTGATTCCTATCTTCTCTTGAAAATCATACTCTCCCCAACCCAAAATCATGGAACAAACACGAGAGATAGAATGTGAATCAAAGACAGTGAATAAATTGGGGTGTCAATCGGCCGGGTTGGAAATGGTCGGGTATGAATGACCTTTTCGTCTCAATCACCGTTAAAATTCCCGTTTCGTTTCCGTCTCATAAATCATTTGTTTATCCCTGTTAAAATCCCCGTTAATAAAAAAGTGAAGACTTGCACAGTTTGTTGAGAAATGTAAATTTTTTCATGGAATAAAAAATAAAATTTGATAGAATATAGGGATGTAGAAGGGATTTAGTGAAGGAGTTTGCTTTACATTACAGCCTACGGCTACAGAGCAGTCGATATGTTTGTGATCTTTAGATTAGCTTTTTATAACTACTAGTCTTTTATTAGGGAAATTTCATTTGGGTAGTAAAACTTTATTCAATATTTATAAATCTAATAGTTGTAAGAAGTATGTGCAAATATAACAGTTTTTTAAAAACTCTCATTCAAGTGAATAAAAAAAATCAATCATTTGATATAGTGAATGAGTAAGATTACCTCTGTGTGGAATCAGTGATTATTTAAGCGAACTAGTGATAATTTTGTAATATTTTAGGCACGAATTTGATTTTTTCCAGCTATATGTGCAAGAGCCCCTTTATTACGTGGTCATATGTGATATTGTTTCAAATATATAAATATTTAAAGGTTTAACATATATTTTTATTTTTATTTTTCTATGCTTTGTAAATATTTTATAAAATAATTTTTGTTTTCTGAATTTTTTTAATTGTCTAACGTATTATTATGTTCTGTTTAAGTTAAATTATCATATATTTTATTAATTCAATGAATTATATGTGTTGATTTTCTTTTTATTTAAAACAATTTGTTTTACTTTTTTACTTTTAAAATTTCCATTACCAAATAAAGAATAAAATGTTTCTTCTGAATCTATATTTATTTCTTTTTTTAGTTAATTTATTCATTTCTAATTTTAATTATAATTCAAGAAAATTTTAAAATTTTAAAAATATTTCTTATTAAAAAAATTAAAAGTTCATTTAAATATTATACCCTACTAATTCAATAAATTATATTTTGTTGTAGGTTTTTTTTAATCTTAATTATTTTTTTTAAACAATTTAAGTTTTTTTTTTTTTAATATATAGTTATTTTAAAACTAAATCACCACCACCTTTATTAAATCATTTAATATATGAATACATAAATATAATTTATTTTCTATAAATCAGTGAAAAGCCTAAACAATGAATAGTTATTTATTTTAATATCACATTCATTTTCATATGTTGTACTTGATTTTTCAACTATTTTTTAATTTGATGTAGTGACAGAAATAAAAAGCCAAGAAATTTATTTAAAAAAAATCAATAATTTTTAATTCATTGAAGACCAAATAAAAAAGGATGTAAAAAGAGAGAAAAAAAATCAAATTACGTTTAATATATGAAGAAGATATAAATATTAAGAGAGGAAAAAAAGAGGATAAAATCAGTATGTAAAAATTGTCACTTTAAAAAATAAACCTATTATTTTTTACAACTCAAAATTTTATTTTTCTTAGGGTATATGAAATGTGGCATGCAATTTGAAGATAAAAAATGGGTATAGTAGTCTAAATATGTAGATGGTCATTTAATACAAAATGGAGTATAAATAATAGTGACATGTTTAGTAATTTGGAGATTTTAAAAGGGTATATATAATGACATATATAGGATTTTTTGAGAATTTAAGAAGCGTTTCATGGTAAAAAAAATGTTTCTCAAACATTCATTCTTTTATATATTAAGAATTTTTTCTACAGTGGTTCAAAAAATCTACAAATTTAAAAAACCCAATCAATTCAACCTAACTCAATACGATTTGGGTTGGGATTACTAACTTATTTAAGTTGAGTTGGGTATATATGGGTTAGGTTTTGGTTGGATATAAATTTGTTTATGTTGAGTTAGGTTTAAATAATTTGAAATTACAAGAAAGAATTGGCTTATGGTTCTCTTAAAATAAATTTGGGTTTCACAAAAATAACTTTTTTTTTTAGGGGAGTGAACATTAACTTTCTATTTGGGATCAAAATGTTTTATTTTATGTCTTTGGTAATTCCACCCTTCAAAGTTTTATATTTTTTTTTAATATTCTTTTATAAAATAATTAGTTCATATAACTGTTTTTTCCTTGAACCTCTAACTTGATAGAGGAATTTAAAAGCCTTTCCATTAAGTTTTTGTTAATTCCATGTAACTTTGACCCTTTAAATTTTCCAAATTATATTTATTTAAAAAAAATATTACTTAACAATAATAAAATTTTAGATTTTTCAAATTAAAAATACATATTAGATTTTAAAATAAAATTTAAAAGATCGTTGTAATAATTATGTCATTATAAAATAAGTAATTATCACTTTAACCAATTTATCAAAAACTATTGAACTATTTATACATTTTCGTGCAATTTTAAAAATTGAATTTACCAAACATTAATTTAATATGTAAGTTAAATTTATAAACAGTATTTTAATACATGATATAAATAATTATTTCAAAAACTACAACAATAGTGAACTGACCTATAATGTCTCTTTAATTGAAGTAGATTCCCGTCTTACTCTTACGATGTCGGCACACCACACTGCAATCAACTTGAAACTCCTCACTTTTTAATTGGACCAATTATGTAAGATTGCTTGTGTATTTGTAATTATGCAAACTATGTAATAATTCGATCTAATTATACAAACACTTATTAGATTTGATTTTATTAATAATTTATCGAATAATTTTTTCGTAGTCTATCTCATTTGAGCATGTTAGGTTAAGTTTTTGAATTGTTGTTAGTTTTGATAGTTGCCTTAAATTTTGTGTTTATGTCATGCAAAACTTATGTGAACATCTTAGATGTTTTTAGGTGCATTAATTCTTGAACTCGTGTTAAGTGAAAAACAAACGTTAACTTTTAACCATAGAGAATCCTCTATAATTAATTAGTAAGAAGTAAGAACATAAGAAGTGAAAGAGTTCCAATTACACGAACCAATCTTATGGTGATGAAATGCAACATGTAGAGATTATTCAAGGGTGTTTATCAAATAAGAAAATTGTTAAGAAGTTTCTTTAAATAGACAAATAGTGTCCTAAGAGACAAATGAGCCTTTAATTAATTTTGTCTTTAAAAAAATAATAAAATAATATAAGAGAGTGCGCTTGAGAGTTTTTGTAGACTTGTACTAAAGTTAGAGCTATCAAATAGATTTCAAATTTTTATTTATTTATTTAAATACTCAAGTAACTTCAGTTTGACATGAAGAGAAATGAAAATGATCTAATCAACTTCACAAGGTAGAACAAAGTTCTACATATATTGTAAAGGAAATTAATCATGTCATAAAAAATGAGTGGAAACCATAAATATGAAAGGGTATATAAAGCCACATTTAGATTTTATTTAGAATCTTTTAACGGATACAAACATATGAATATTTGAGAGTTACTCTACTCTTTTAAGATGGATTTTCCATATTTTAGTCATGGATTTGGCTTGAAAGTTGATCGAATGATATTTTATTCTCGTTTCCCAATCCAAATTTTTTTAATTAGAATTCGATAAATTTAGTCATCCTATAATTTAGTTTTTAATAAATAAAAAATAGAAATAGAAAAATCCTATAAAAAGAGTAGGAAGATTCCAACCACTCCAATATAAAAAAAAAAAAAAAAGGTGATTTTACCTAATAGAAGAGAGTGTGATATTTAAATGGGAAATAAAAGAATGAAAAGTGGTAAAGGGAAATGGAGGGTGTCATAGAGTGAAGAACCATTTGGATTTTACATTACAAAGAAATAAGAATCTTCCAAATTGCAAAACTTCAAATCACATCCTATCCAATTTTCTCTAACCGCACTTTCCTTGCAACTAAAATAGATTCTTTGCCTTCCACCTGTTTCGTTTGTCTTTTTGTAACTATCCCCATCTTCTTCTTTTTTCTTTTTTTTTCTTTTTTTTTTACTATTATTTTATAAATTAAATATTTTTTTATTTTATTTAAAAAAACAAAAGTATAAGTACAGTTTACAAATTACAACTATTAAGAACTCAGCCGTATTTTGACACTATAATTAAAAAGAAGATAAACCCAGCACTATATTTTTGTTTCCAAAACAAATTTGTGATGGTTATAGTTTATATATTTTCTCAGTTAAGATCCTATATTAGAAAGATAAAAGGATCTAATAATATTTTATAAATTCTAAAAGTCACTTTTTTCATTATTAATTGATTTTGAGATGAAAGCTCATAATTATGAAGATGATATCAGAGTCCAACAAACTCAAACTAGCACCTGGTCCAAAAATGGGATCTGGCCCAAGATCAGTGAGTTTAAAAAAGCCACCATCTCGAGAGAGTATGTTAAAGATCTCACTTTAGAAAGATGAAGAAATCTAACAATATTTATAGAGTTTAAGGATCACTTCTCATATTACCAATTAATTTTTGGGAAATTTCATTGGATAGTAATTTTTTTTGTAATATTTATAAATATAGCATTTTAAAAAAGTATTTGCAAATATAGCAGTTTTTTAAAAAACTGTCATTCATGTGAAGCAAAGAAATCAGTGATTACATGCATAAAATATCAGTTAACACTACAAAAAAACTGCTTATTTGCGACTAGGAAATTACGACCATCCTGGTCGTAATTGACCAAAATACGACCCTAAATGTGACCAGAACTCTCGTAGCCAAAAAGTGGGTCGTTATGAAAAATTTGCGATACGGGGTCATAACATTACGACCATATTGAGACCAAACTATTTTTTGTTGTAAAAAAGTCAACCATAAATATTACGACCCCATGGTAGCAATATTTGCTACTATGTGGTCGTTTTATATTGCCCATAATTATGACCATCGGGTAGCAGATATTGCTACCTTCTGATCGTAATTATGGACCCAATAAAATGACCACAGAGTAGCAAATATTGCTTCCATGGGGTCCTTTAATTGGGCCCATAATTACGACCCTAGGGTAGCAATATTTGCTACTCTAGGGTCGTAAATGTTAGTATTTTTTTTAATTATTATTAATAAAAAGTTATTTTATTTTATTTTAATTAATTAATTAATTAATATTCATTATTTATTATTTATGAATTATAATTTATTATTTATTATAAAAAAATGGAATAAAATAATAAAATATATAAAAAAAACCAAAATAATTCATATATACAACCCAAAATGATTTACTAAATATATAAAAAAAAACCAAAATAATTCGCAAACAACCAAAAAAAGGAAGTAAATGAAAAAACTACTGCGGTAGTCGGGGAGGGGGCACTGAAGATGAAGGGTCGGGTCATTCGGTCCACGAGAAGCGAAGAATGCAGCCAAAGCAGCTGCAACCTGCGCCTGGACCTGCTCGCTGACCAAAGTACGCATCTCCTGGACCGAAGTACACATCTCTTGGACCTCTGATCGTAGCTGTTGGACCTCCTCACGCAGCTGCCTCTCAACATTAGTGTTCCTCCGCTGCGAGCTGCTCCCAGGTTGAGGTACGTCTGCGTATAGACGTCTCCCGAAGATCCAAGGCCAGGAACAGATCCATCTGGCTGGGAGTCTTCAGACGGCAAGCGCTGGGACAATGTGTCTCTAATACGGTCCTGTTCAAATTAAAAGTAAAACATAAACACTTTAGTTAGAATATATATTTTAGTAAATAGAAAATTACAATGTAAGGGTAGACAAAACATTACCTGAACTGCTTATGCCTTGTCGTCCACAATAATCCCGTCATTCTTTGTGTGAAGGACTAAGTATAACTCATCGGGTGGGACTAGACGTCTAAGCTTTTATTCCTAAAAAAAACATAAAACAAACAAATGTATATTATTGTAAAAGATTTAAACTAAAACTATTAATTAATTAGAATAAGAAAAGAAATTGTACATAGCAGACTTACCAAAAGACAATGGTGCTCGTTGTGAGGACGAGCCCCGCAAGTGTAGAGAGTAGGGTTGACCAAACGGTTAAGCCGGTTCCTCACAGATAGTCTGGCTGCAGCCTCAGTGAGCATGCTCGCTAGAAGCCGGGTGTGTTCCTCCTCACTCATCCAGACGGGGCGATTCACTGCGTTCTTCTTCCGCGCTTGATAGAGAATGTCTTTATATCGGGTTTGTATATGTTTATCCCAGAGGGAAAACAACCTCTAATCCATCACATCTAAACCGATAGTAAATTTACCCTGCAAATATATAAAATACGTAAATAAAAAATTTACATTAATAAGTTTTAAAAAAAACAAAGATATAAGATACGTAACGAAATATTTTTTACCTTTCAATTGTCATACAACCTCCTCTTCTCAGGGTATGGAATCTTTATCCAGCGAAACTCGCTGGGAAGAGGACCACTCTGAAGCACCTCTCGAAACCGTTTCGAAACGGCTTTATGCGGCTGCAATATGATATTCATAAAAAAAATAATGAGAAATATAATTAGATTTCATATAAAAGAGATAAAAGAATATAAGTTTACGTATACAGGTTACTTACTCATCCGAAGTAATGATGGATCACAAGGACAGACGGGTGGCGGAACTGATGGACCAGAACTAGACCCTAAAGCTGATCCCGAAACTGATCCCGAAGCTGAACTGGAAGCACCTCGAGATGTCCCAGGTGTGTCGTGTGCTGCACGCGGAGTCCCGAGCTTGTCTCGGGTACTACTGTATATGGAGCTGGGGCCTCGTACTATGCGAGCAGCTCGTCCAACTCCTCCGTCGTGAGTGTGCCAGTAACAAACGCATCATAATCATCATCATCGCCAATATCGTGTGATTGCAGAGGATGTCATGCGCCTGTTATTTTTTTGTCTGCGGTTGTAAAAATCATACTACATTTATTCAAATAACTACGTAAACTAATATCATTTTATTTGTATTAATCTAAAAATATTTTAAATTTTAATCTATAATTACCCACTAACTTAAATAATTTAAAGTATAATAAACCCTAAACTAAAACTAGTATAATTAAACTAATCTAATTAAAATGAATCTAACTAAAACTTATGTGTAAACTAATCTAACTAAATTAAATTATACTAATTAAAATTTATGTAAGCTATTCTAAATACATAAATTCTAACAAAACTATAATTAAATTACTAATTAAACTAAATGAACTAAACTAAACTAAACTAATGTAGATAAATTAAAGTATATACATTAACATCTAACAATATTAATATAATTTAAACCCTAAATTAAAACTAATCTAATAATATTAATATAATTTAAACCCTAAATTAAAACTAATCTAATTTAAACTAATTAACTAAACTAAAAAGAAAGTTTAGATAGCTAACCGTTTCTTTTATGGACGAAAGGAAATCCCAGGATTTGAGAAAACGAGCGTTGAGGGAATGGAATATAAAGAAACGGTATTCGGGGGAACGGGATTTAAGGGACGGGGGAGGGGAAAAACGGAACGAAATAGGAAAGAAAAGAAAGGAAATGGAAAGAAAAGAAAGGAAAAGGAGAATGGGGAGGGGGAGAATCCGTTCTGCCTTTTTAATTTAATTTTTATGACCATATGGTCGCAAATAGTAATTATGACGGAATATGGGGAGTCACGCGTGCAGACAATTACGACCATCCGGGTCGTAAAAATGAATTTGTAATTATTACAAATTGCGACCATAAGGTCGTAATAGTCAAAATCACCGCCATAAATTTGCTAAATTTTCAAAATTGCCGCTAAATATTACGACCATATGGTTGCATTTATATATATTTGCGACCATCTGGTCGTATTATATTTATTTTTTTTTACTTTCCCTGGGTAAAATTACGACCATCCGGTCGCAATGTCCATTGAGAAAATAAAAAAATATAACAGCTTAATGAATATTACGACCAGCTGGTCGCATTTTAACCTTGCACTTTACGACCATATGGTCGTAGTTATAACTTTTTTTTTTAATGTTTTTAATGCAGCAATTAAAAGAAAGATAACTCATTTCAGTCATCATCCTCTGTGTCTTCTCATCCTTCTTCAAGTGCATCCTCAGATTCTACTTCAGTTTCTTCTTCAGCTGTTTCATCTTGTGATGTTTCATGATCACGATCATTTGGAACATCTATATTGTCCTGCAATGTCATCGTTCCATCATTCAGTGTTTCTGACCATCGTCAATCGCACGCAATCTTATCTCGTCTTCTTAGAAAGCACTGTACTCTGTAATGTTCTTATCGGAGATACCTTCTTCTAAATGGGACAATTTTACTTTACAAACAACTAACCAATCTGTCAGATCGCGTCTATTACATGGATAGTTTAGATAATAGACTTGAAGCCTCTGTAAATATGGACAAGTCATTTACATCAACACCTTCTAGTAAATTTTCAACAACATTTCGCTTCACCGATCGATACTGCTCTACAATATGCTAATCAAAATAGTAGGAGCAAAATGTGGTAGTCTCTTGTGTAAGGTACGCACTACTGATAGATTCTTCTACTCGCGATCGATTTCCGATCATCTTCTTCAACCGATGTAAGTACCTGTCGATACGGTGTAATACATACGTTAAATATTCAATGTGTTGATTACGTATGTAACTCATATTATGAGTGTTTTACCTTTCAAATGGGTACATCCAACGGTAATGCATCGGACTTCCTAAGAATGCCTCGTATAGAAGATGCTCTATTGAGTCAAAAAAAGTAAGTGGGAACATTCGTTCCAACTTACAAATGATAACAACAATCTCTAAACTCATTGTTGCAACAGTTGCGTCGGTCAATTCAGTACAAGTCAAGTCCCAAAAAAAAAACACTCAACTACGCAAACGGCTCCCAATATTTATGCTCTAAAAATGGCCAGAACGCAACCGGCATCAATCGTTGCATGAATACATGATAATCGTGACTTTTCATCCAGAACATTATATGTTTCTGGATGTCTATACATCGACTGAGATTGGAAACGTATCCGTCTGGGAATTTGATTGATCTTATCCACTCAAATATTGTCTTTTTTTTCCTCCATGGTCAATATGTACTTCGCTTTAGCGTAATGATCATTAGCATCAAGCTCCAACTCAAGGCGATGATATATCTCTCGGATATCATAACGTGCCTTCAGATTGTCCTTTATTTTTCCCAGAACGTTCAGAATAGTGTTGAAAACATTGTCAAAGAAATCCTTCTCAATATACATTACATTCAAGTTATGTCTGAATTGGTTTTCTTCAATATAGACTGCAACGTCAACATCTGCTGCACCATCCATTTGAAGGGATGATTTACTAAATTAGCGGAATTTTGTTTAGTAAACTTATTAACATTTAATAACGGATCTATTAACATCATGCAACTTGTGATAAAACATGTAGATTCATGCTTATATATTCGAAAATTAAAAACCGGAACTTACATTGACTGAATAATGGAGAATCGGTTGGAGGTTTCTTTACAGCTTCGATTCCTCAGCAACACCAGATCTTCTACGCTATATCCCAATCGATCAAACGAAATTCGATTGTGGGATCGAACTTTAGAAGAAATTGGGAAGAAGAAAAAAATATTTTTCTTCCCAATAGTATGAGAAAATCGGCAATGAGGGAGGGAGAGGAGGAAGAGAGAGTTCCAACTTTCTATGGAATATTATTGTGTGATTTACGAATGACCCAACCCTCCTATTTATAGGAAAATAGGAATCCTAATCACATTAGGATTAATCTATAGAGATAAACACAAAAAGAAAAAGATAATCTCTTTCCTTTATCTAGCAATTTCGAAAATGCCATGGATAAATAGGAGATTATTTTATTTTCTTTATTTTTATTTATCTTGGGTAAATAAATCTATGTAGTTATTTTAGGATATAATTCAAACAATTATCTCTTCCCAAAATACATCATATGGCCGAAAATTGCATATATTAATTAAAAAAAATTCTAATTTATTTAATTAATTATTTCGAACCAATCCCAATTGGGTTCATTAATCCAATTGGGCTAGAAACTCTCTCTTAAATTAATAAGTCCAACTCAATTAATTTATTTATTAATTACCATTTAAATAAATATTTTATTTAAATAATTAATATTTTCTCCCGTCTAAATATTATCAAATTATATTTAATTATTAATTTCCATTTAAATAATTTTCATTATTTAAATAATTAATAATAAATATTATAATTATTAATTTCCATTAAATAAACTCATTATTTAATTAATAATTTTATTGACAATATTTTATTATTAATTAATTAATTTTAATTATTAATTTCCGTTCAAATAAAATTAATTATTTAAACAATTAATAATTGTTAATTAATTTCAAATTATTAATTACCATTTAAATATACTCAATATTTAAATAATTAATAATATCTAATTAATAATATTTCATTATTAATTTCTGTTTAAATAAATTTATTATTTAAACAATTAATAATGTTTATATTAATTACCGTTTAAATATACTCAATATTTAAACAATTAATATTGCCTATTTTAAGTAATTCACTTTACTTAAAATTTCCATTTCTTCTACTTGATTTCGCGACTACGATATTTGGGCTAGCATAGGGACCCGATGGACCTATAGATCATGGGCTTAATAATTAGTCAATTAAGTGATTAACACATAATCGATTAATTACTTATTATCTAACTATGAATAATTCCACTATAGATTCATAGCTGAACTCCCCTCACTATAGATGAGTTATGTCCATTTAGTTTATCATTATTTATATCTCGTGATATTATCCTTCACGTGGAACCCTCATAATTACAAGGGATAAATTTACCGTTTTGCCCCTGTAATTACCGCTTTATCCTTGTGTTCCCGCTGATTCTCCAATGAACTTTATCTTTAGTCGAACTAGAGATAAGATACTTCGTGATCAATAGAAGTCGTGACGTCACTTGTTCATGTCTCGAATCATGACATCAAGGAGTTTCCTAAAGTTCCTAAAATGTTTAGGTATCGACCGATACCGTTAATTTATAGGAAAGTTATGAATTCCATCTCGTGAAAATGAGTTCCCAGCTACTTATCTAGTCATGTTCCCAAAACGAAGTGTATTGAGCGTTCTTACGGATCGCTCTCAACTATGTGAATCAAAGAACATAACTCCACAAATAGGAGTCCGCATTTCACTCAGGATTGAGATCTATCACGGTTGATAAACTTAGTTTGATATTCGATTATTTCTCGTAAACGGTACTAATGAGAAATTTGATCGAACATCGTGGTCCTGTCTTATACAATCAACATTGCATATGATACTTCCATTTCATGTCTCCCACATGAATGATCAGGATTAGATCATTTGTCTATAAACAAAATGCGAAGCTATCAACAAGTGTTACCAGGATAAGGTTCCCAAACGTTATCCATTTATCGTAGACACTTTTAAGTTACTCATCTCGACTTTAATCCTCTTGTATGACTCACATACTAAGTCGTGATTTCATAAGAGTAACTTAGGGTTTACTATTTGAATGTTTTGATATTTATATATTTCCATATATTCCTAATATCGTCAATTGAATCAATCTAGATTATATAAAGAACTTATGTTTATTTATTTAATTTATTCGAAATAAATTATTATATTTAAATAATTACAAGTTCTAGGACACTATTCCTAACACCATTATCATCTGCTGCATTTGACCGAATTGTTTTTCTTCAATATGGACTGCAACGTCAACATCTGCTGCGCCATTATCATCTGCTGCATTTGACCGAACTGATTTTCTTTAATATGGACTGCAACGTCAACATTCGAGCTGCCTCCTTTGTACTGTCGAGATTTCTATACAGCAGCGTCAAACATTTCCTTCGTTTCACCTTGATACACCCAGTGATAATAATTTGGCACAAAACCCCGACTATAAATATGCTTCTTCAAATCAGGAACCGGTATGATTTTTCTATTGTCATATTTTCTGCATGGACATTGTAGTTTTTGACCATATTTTTCGTAATATCCAGTTCCCATGCAAAACTCAACAAATTGTTGAAACCCCTACAACGAATTCATCGTTCAAAAAACCCTCAATTAAACGAATGTACATCCACTCTCTCATTTTTTTTGTGTGTTGATAAACTATGTATAGAAGTGCATTTTATAGGGGGTTAATCTGTCATTTTCCGACCAAGTCGTCACAAAAATTGGCAGGAAGGTAAGTAATATTCCCTCCATTTCTTGTGACCAAATAGTGGCCTATTTGCGACTATTTGGGTCGTAATTGGTCTCATGATATTTCCCTCCAAAAAAAAGTGACTGGGAATATGGAGAGTCGCTTTAATGCGACCTTCTAGTCGAAATGTATTTGCGACCAACTGGTCGTAAGTTTGCTTTCGCACCAAATATTGTGACTACAAATGTGTGGGTCATTTTCATACGACCATCTGGTCGTAAATAATTACGATCGTAGGGTCACAAACTTGACGCCATAAATTCGCGCGCTTTTTTACGTCTATTTAAATAATCCGGTTGCATTTTGGTCGCAGTTTTTTTGAACAAATGGTAGCTCTTGGTCAACGCTTAGTTTTACGACTCGTTAAGTCGCAACAAAGCTACCGTATGTTCTGGTCGCAAATTGACAGTTTCCTTGTAGTGTAATACAGTGAATCAATAAAATCAATGATTACGTACGCGGAAATTAGTGATTATTGATGCGAAACTAGTGGTAATTTTGTAATATTTTAGGCGCGAGTTTGAGTTTTTTGCTATTTTTACAAATAAATCTTTGGGCTACTATTTTTATAAATATTAGACATAATTCTGGTATATATGCAAGTTCCCTTAATTTTGAGATGAGAGCGGTTATTAAGATTATCCATAAATTTATAATTTTAAAAAGAAAAAATAAATCTTTTTATTATAAGTAGTTTCAATAATTTATTACTTTGATTTAAAAATTATTGAAACTAAATCTGTTATTTAAAATTTTTGAAGAATGATATTTTTCTCATTGAAACATTTGAGTTGAGGTCAAAGGCCATATAAGTATATATACAATGCAAGATTAAGAAGAAAATAAACCCTAAAGATATTTACAGTAAAATAAATAAAGAATAAAATATATAAGAAAAGGACATGAGATTATTTTTCTCACGCCAAAACCCTAAACAAAATCTTATCTCTTTATTAATGACTAATGAAGTCTATTTATACCAAACACATCACAAAATTTATCCAGATGTGTCAATTTTAACCTTAATTTCATGAAATTGAACCGTGAAACATTAATAAGTGGTATAATTAATATCTTCATCAAACAAAACTATTAGTGCCCAAAACTATTTTTTTACATCCAAAACTAGCTAATAAATAACCAAAAATAAGCCAATATAACGTTTATAACCTAATTAAAAGAACGTTCAATCTCAACCACAAAAACATTTCATCACAAATTTAAACAAAAAAAAAAGTTCAAAACATATATGCCGAAAATCAACAGGTCATAAAAAGTTAATTTATAATTTAAAAAAAAAACACTTAAAAAAATTAATATCAAAGACCACTCCTCTAATTATTGATTTTGAGATGAAACTCATGAATATATTAAGACATAAAAATGACTTTCATCTTGCAATAAAGACACTTACATCTAACAATAAATCTCTAAAATAAGATGAGACTAAAATTTTAGAATAAATTTGACAGAAATAGTTTTGAGAAAAAAAAAACAGTGATTTTTTACTGAAATAAAATATTCCGAAATTTATTTCGTATTCGTTTAAGCTAGCGTGAGTTGCACGCACTATGTGTTGCGTGAAAATGGCGATAAACGTGTCGCAAGAATGAGGCCGGAGTGTGGTACGGACCACGGTATCGTAACTGACTGCCGTCTTTACGCCCCCATAAAATAATGAGAAATCATAATTTAAAAAAAATAGTTAAAAAAAAAATTCACACCCTTACATTTTAGATTATTTTTAAATCATAATCCTACTTCAAAGAGGTTCTTTAAATTACACCGTTATATAATAGTTAGTGTTAACGAAATTATAACCCGTATATATTCTACGGGACCACGAATTCTAATTTCATTAAGAATAATATAAAATTTGATAAATAAGTACGATTTGTAGAATAAACCATATTGTTAATTATTAAAATGTAAAATTCTTTTTAAAAAATCGTAATTTTTTTAAAAAAATTTCATTAAATCTAGGGGCAATTACTGAAATAGTATATTTTTACATACTAACCATTGAAATGTTAGAATTTTTTAAAAATTACTCAAATAACATAATTTTAGGTAAAAAAAATGAACAGATTCATTCAAAACAATGATGAAAACAATCAAATAGTTCAATATATTATTAAACTTAAACTTTAAAAGCTAAAAATAAAAAAATTCTTTAAAAATACTCATAAAAAAACAAAGTATTATTTCAATAATTTATTGAATTATAATGATGTCATTTGAATAATTTTTAAAAAGTTCAGACATTTTAATAATTAGTATACAAATTTATGTTATTTGAGACAAATTATATTAAATCTAACACACACAAAATGTGTGATTTGTAATTTTATAATATAAATGGATACTTAAAATTATTGAAAAAATAAAAATAAAAAATTAAAGGAGGGCATCTCATCTCTCTCTAGCTATAAAGCAATGTGGGCTAGGGTTTGTTTACCTATCGTATCTTTCTTTCAAAATCTGTACATCATTTTCTTCTGTTCGCCAAACACAGATCCGGAAGCTGTGAGTATGAGAGATTAAGGTTGATGGGAATGTTGTTTGGCTCGAGGTCTCTATATACAAAAGTTATATATATATATAATCTCGGACCAGGCTTCATTCCCGTCAACCAAATTCTCTTTCTTTTTTCTTCTCTTCAACACCATGATAAGTTTCTTTTATCTCTAATTCAAAGGTAAAATTTTATTTTGTTTCAGTTTTTATATGAATTTGTTTTCTTAGGTCTGTTTTCAGATCGATCATTTTTTATTTTTTTTCAATTCTAAAAGAGAATCATATTTGTTTTTTTTTTGTTCAATTAAGATGTCTAAATTAGTTAGACATCTACTCTATTCAGATCGACGAATATTTACCTCATAACTGGTAAGGTCTTTATTTTCATATGTTTATTTGTGTTTGATTATAAAAATTAGGGTAAACTGCAAATAACACCCCTGTGGTTTCGGTCAAATTCATGAAAAGTCCTTGTAGTTTAAAAATGGCAAATCACACCCCCATACTTCCAAATTATATCAATATGACCCCTCCCCTTCAATGGTGTAAATTTTCTTTTAGCCGTAACTTTTTCGTTTGAACTCCAATTTTGATGATTCAAGATGTTTTGGAATTCTCTTTTCGGGCTCTACGTCATGGTTATCTCAAACATTCAAATTTTTTAATAAATAACAGAGTTTTATTATAGTCAAAATATTTGGTATGATTACAGTAATTAACCCCGATATTTACTGATGATTTAGAAGTTTTCAAGTGATCATAAAGTAGAGCCCGGAATGAGGATTTCAAAACATCTTGAATCATCAAAATCAAGTTCAAACGAAAAAGTTATGGCTAAAAAAAATTTACACCATCAAGGGGAGGGGTCATATTGATATAATTTGGAAGTACGGGGGTGTGATTTGTCATTTTTAAACTACATGGACTTTCCATAATTTTGACCAAAACCATAAGGGTGTTATTTGCATTTTACTCTAAAAATTATTAAGATTTAAAAAGAAGAAGAATATTTTGGTTTTAATTGTTTAATTTTATTTGATGCATGGGAAAGTGAAGAAACAGTTGTCAGAAAATGAAAGAAAAAGGTCAAACACAGAGTACCAGAAAAATATGCCGTTTTAATCTTTTTCTGTGTTTGACCAAACTAAACTGAAAGTGCCTTTTTTTCTGGGGAAAATCATAAACAAAAGATTCATCACTTTAATTAATAAAATAAAATAAAATATTTGAACTGTTTTATTTGTGTGAGCCAATGCCATATCATGAAAAGGTGAATCAGTAAAAAGACTTGTTTGATTTGAGTACCAAATAATTTCATAATCATTGTTTGATTTGAGTACTAAATAAATTCATAATCATTGTTTCTTTTTTTTACTTGAAAGCTCGCTTTCTCTATAAAAAAAAGGCTCTAAATATGGAACTCTCTCTAGTTTTTTTTTTTTTTTTTTTTTTTTTTGCTTAACAACATCCCTTCTTAGCCTTTTTTCCTTCTTAATTATTTAGCTAATTGTGATCTCTCTTTCATAAATGAAGTCAAAGATTTAAGTAAGATGTACTTATGTTCAATCATCAATTAGACCCAAAATCTCAAGCATTTCATGTAGTAAAGAATAGTTTGATACTTTTTTAATCCTCCCACATCCCTAATTAAATTATAAAAATGAGTTAAGATATATAATTTCAATTAAATATGTAAAAAAAAAAATACTTTAATTGAAAATATAAGAACCTTTTTGAAATGGGAGGATAGAGAACAATATATTTTAAATACATAATTTCATTTACATCATTATTTTTAGTTTATTTATGAAATAATATAATTATAATGTACGTATTTGTTAAAATATGAAGTTTAATATTTATTTTGGCTTAGTGATTTTAAGCAAAACTTTATTTCATTAATTATAAAATTGTAATATTACCTCTTCTCCCTAAGTTGATGAGCTGGAATACATGTGTAAGCTTTCTTTCTTGGACTTTTATCTTAGTGACAACTTATTCCTAAAAATTTGACTAAATGAAAGAAACTTTTGGTAAAAATTTTCCATCCTCATTATTATTGGAATCTTCTAAGGAAATTTTATTTCTTGCAAGTTGCTCTTCTTTCTCTTCTATGGAAAGTCTAAAATCACTCTTCTTGATTGGGGGATCTTGAATCAGCGGCACAAATCATCTAAAGGCTCAACCATTACCTTGTTTTCATTTTTGGAAAAACTGATTTGCCTTTAACAGATTTACTCTTTTTGATGTTTTCGTTTAAAGAAAAATTACCGAAAATCAGCCATGATTACTCAATCTGACTTGAGAAGCTCTATAAAAGCCACTACATGTTGCTGCCTTAGTTACAAAATACATATATCATATGGCACTGTTTTGATCTCTTGTTGATTTCTATCAATCTGTAAGGAGAAGTCTTGTTTTGTGCAAGTGTTCAATTATATAAAAACACACTTTCTATCTTCGAGTTCGGTTTGGATCTTCAATGGAAGAACCCAACTGATCTATAGCCAAAGGAAGGGAGTTCCTTGGTAAGAAATTTGCAAGGGGAGCTTGAAGATTCCAATTAGAAAATCGTCATAAAAAAATGATCTATTCCGAGTCAAGATAAAAGGGAGTTTTTTCTTGTTCATGTTGTTTTAAACTATTTGTAAGATTGATACTAAAATTTCTAGTTGATTTTTTCTCTAGGTATGAGGGTTTTCACTAATTGGTTTCCCACGTTAATCATTCATTGTCATTCCCTTCCACTGATTTTCTATTTGCTGTTTAGTTCTGTTTTTAATACAACTTTACCTTCTAAACATGTAATTCGTATTTTTATGCAAGTAAATCGAGATAAACGAACTTACTATTGAATTATACAAGAAATAGGTCTTTATAGTACTTAAATCAAGTCAATAAATTATAGAATTATGAATAGATTATCAAAATTAAATTACAAATTTAATTTATAATAAAATGAAAGTTTTTATTAAATAGATGATAATTATTCAGTCCAAAATAAAAGTTATAATAATAAATATTAAAAGTCAACAAGTCAATAATTTATTGAATGGGAAGCAATAAGTTATTTTTTAGTAAATTTTTAAATGTTGTGTTATTTAAGTTTTTTTTTTTTTTGTTTTGTTTTTTTACAATCCTTCCCCCAATATATAATCACTGACTTGACTTTTCTTTTTAAATAATTTGATTGAAATTCATTATATTTTAAATTAATATAAAAAAGAATTATACTGGTTAAAAACGATTTTGAAATGCACGTCTTTTTAACATCTTTCATCGGGTTATTTTCAAGAAACTCAAAAACAATATTTTATTCTTCAATTATTTTTCCCAATTACATATCAACATATATTTAGCTAATACACCCATATTCAAATGCTGTAAAAATATTTAAAAAATAAAAAATTTAAAATAAAATCTTGTCTCTTGGTGCTAATGTGGTATTCACTTGGCATTTTATGATGAATAAGTTATATCAGTGTCGTTTTATATGGGCGGAGTCCCCAATTTATTTATTTATTATTATCTTTTTAATTTTAAAATATCAATATAAAGAATTATAGACAAACTAAAATTATATAGCGTCATTAAATAAGGAAAATGTATGTGGAACTCATAAAATAAGGAAGGAGAATGATATTAATAAGTTTTTATCTCACTTGTTGATTCTTATTCAATTATTATGTAAACAACATCAAAAAAAAAAAAAAACCTTCATTGTGATTACTTATGATTAAATCGTGTTTAGTGTTAGATTAATGGTAAATTAAATCCAATAATACCTTATTCTATCTTTCTTACAAATATTGAAAAAGTTTGATTTATTTATTCAAAAGTATTATTTCTTGTTTACTTTAAATCAATAGATTTGTTTTCATTAAATGTTTATAGCAAATTTCTATGTTGTTTATAAGTAGTAATTGAAATTATTTGAATTAAAATAAAATAATTATTAGGTTTTTGTAGTGTTCTTGCGTAAAATTGGAAAACTTTCACATAAGCAACAAACTTAGAATATAGGATGAGTCAAAGGTAGTACACTTGACTGGAAGTGCTTTGTAGGTGGTGTGCTGAGTAGTTGACGAGCACTACATGTACCAGCACAAGAAAGGAACAGAGCACTGATGTGGTGTCAGCCTAACACCCTCTGATGCTTAAGTCGGAGCTAGTGTGCCAGAGAGAATTAGAGTAGAAGCAATCGATGACATCATCATGCCGCGTATCACGTCGGGATTTGGGCCACATGTTGCTTCCCAACTACGTGTCACTTTTGAGTTACGCCACGTGTCATCTCCCGATTGGGTACTTGTATTAAGTCTTAAGTATGTAGGTCTGCTTAAGACTGCGTAGACATGTCTTGTAAGGTACAAGCATCTTACTCAAGTGCGCATATATTTTCACCTGGTGTGTAGGTATTTTCACCAAGGGCGTAGGAATTTCACCAGGTACGAGGCATCCTCCCCAGGTGCGTAAAAATCCTCCCCACGTCTGCATATTTTTTTTACCAAGTTAATTTCACGTGTTATGAAATTTCACCCACAACAGTGGCCACCTATTCCCAAGCTAAGTTGGGATGGGAGTTCAACGTTGCTTGGGAGTATTTTTTCTATGTGAAATTTTACCTCAGTCAATTTTCTGAAAAATTCATAAGTGTCGGAGTTTGTAGCTTGATTTTTCTCCGTAAGTAGTTGTCCAATTTTGAGAAAAAAACTAAGTGTTGGAGCTAGGTAGCTTGAATTTTTTATCTTGGTCGTTTTCCTGCTGGGTTTTATGTTCAGTTCGCTTTGGAATTGAGTTTTAACACGAGGTTAATTGATTTGACTTCAATATTTCTTTAAGTATTGCTTGGTAGGTGTGGCTTGTGAGAACCCTACACTCTTGATCAACTTATACTTTTTCTTAATTCTTCAACGAGCCCTGCACTCTTTGTAAACTTTGAATTCTTTTCATTTTAAATTCTTCCATCAGGTGCGCACTCCTTAGTAGACTAAGAATTTTTTTTTCCTTTTTAAATTCTTCTACAAGGTGCAGCTCGTGAGAGACATGCACTATAATTTTTTCTCAATTTAAATTCTTCTACGAGGTACAATTTGTGGGAACTGCACTCCCAAGTAGACTTAGAATTTTTCTCAATTTAAATTCTTGTACGAGGTGCAGCTCGTGGGAGCCCTACACTCCCAAGTAGATTTAGATTTTTTTTTTAAATTTTAAATTGTTCTACGAGGTGCGGCTCGTGAGAGCCCTACACTCCCTAGTAGACTTAGAATTTCTTTTTCATTTTAAATTCTTTTATGAGGTGTGGGTTGTGGAGTCTTACACTCCTTAGTAGACTTATAATTTTTATTTTATTCTACCACCTTGATGGACTTAGAACTTTTTTATTTTGTTGTAAAGTGCTCTTCAACCTTGGTGGACTTAGAACTTTTTATTTTATTGTATTGGATTCAAGTGACCATCCCTCACTCTAGCATAACTCTATATCTTGAAGTCAAGCTCGAGTATAAAGGTTCCTCCAATATGTTAACCTGAGCTTAGCTAAGGAACTTCCAGTGTGGGAATTGTTTCCCCCGCTCCACTAATCTATTTCTAAATATATTATTTTTAATAAAGTTGAAAAAGTACATTCTTATTTCATTTATTGTCAAACCTATTACAATAAAAAAAATTATTGGAAAGAAAAATAACATTAGAAATACTGAAATAAACCCTAAGGTGCTTGACGTTTCACATGTGTAGTAGAGTCTTTCAATTGAGATTAATCAATGTGTTGGTGTCTCGACCTACCTACCTTATTGATCTAGCATGGTTATTTCTAGGGCTACTTAGGCTATTCTTCACTAGTCAGGCCCCCAAAGATGGTTCTTATATCTCTAGCTGGAAGATCTTTATTGTCACGATCCTGGTCTTCCTGATCAAGTTTAGTAATGTGGTGAGATCTTCTACTTCTCATAAATTCGTTCAAGTAACCTCTTTGAATGAGGGTTTAAATTTCTTCTTTTAGGTCGAAGCACTCTGAGGTGGTGTCACCATGGTCCATGTGGATTAGGCAATATTTGTCCTTGTTTCTTTTGTTTGTTCTTTCCTTCATTTTTGTTGGCCACTTCAATAAATTTTTGCTTTCAATTTCCATGAGCAATTGCTTTATTAGGACCGTGGTGAGAGTGTACTTCTAAAATTTACTTAGGGAAGGCTCTGCTTCTCTAGTTGGTCTCTCAACATCTTTCTTCTGTCATCTTTGTGACAGTCAGTCCTCTAGATGAGGTCTTCTATTGATCTCTTTCTTTTATACTCAGAATTTCTACTACTACATCCTTCATTTGAAGTTTTTATTGCACTGAGTAACTTTTCATTGATCATATATTTCTGCGCTCTGGTGAAGAGTTTTGTGTATGTAGTAGGCGTTTTCTTGCCTAGAGATCAAAAGAATTTTTTATCTTTCAAGCCAACCATCATAGCATTTAGAGCTTATGTTGTCACTGTAACCATCCACCTTTAATGCCTCGCTATTGAATCTCACTACAAAGTCTCCGAGTCTCTCATCCAACTTCTGATGCACAGTCAAAACGTGAGTTGTTGGTTTCTTATGATTCCTTCGTCCAGAAGTGAGTTACAAAAGATCAAATGAGATCTTTAAATCACTACAAAAATAAATTAACTTTCCCGGCGAAATGATACCGGCGAATTACATGTCACCGGGAAAGCATAAGAATTACCTGTAAACTTTAAATTTCATCGACAATTCGTTTCGTCATGGAAAATGCCGACGAAATTGTCCATTTCACCGACATTTTCTTTGGCTTTGCCAGCGAAATTTATAATTTCACCGGCAAAATGTGTAGTTTTGTTTTTTTTTTAAATTAACAAAGTGATTTCACCGGCTTTGCGACTTAAGTGACCTCGCGTTCTCAAGGGCAATGCCGACGAATCCATTTCACTGGCATTGCTGCTAGGAACTCTATCCCCAACCCGAGACCCTTCATTTTAAATCTGCTTCCTTCTTCTTTTTTTCATTTTCCATTTTGCTCTCTTCTCTTTTGACGGCAACAGTTTCTGGCGCGACGGAGGGAGGTTTTCATGTGAATTGTCTTCCTAAATTTCATAGTTGGATCTTATCTTATAGTTTGTATAGTTTTTTTTGTTCAAAAGTTAGGGCTTGAAAAGAAAATTTGTGGTTTTTTAATTTTTAGTTTAATCTTTGATTAAAATGAAGAATTAGTGTTTAAATCAATGAAATTTGATTGTATTGATGTGTTTATGTGTTTAATTTGAGTTATTAATGTGATTTTCCATAGTTGTTAATGTTAGTATTTGAGATTCAATTTGGGGATTTTGGTTTAATGATGTAATTTTTTGAATTAGTTGATGTGTGATGAATTTTATATTTTGTAGATTGTAGTAGTTAGTTCAAATAATTGGGGGTGTTTTTTCTAATTACTTTGGTTTATAAAATAAATAAATCTTATGTTTATTTTTTTAGGGACTATTAATTGGAATTATTATATATATAGCATGACAAACAATGATAGGTAAAATTTATAATAGTCATTTGATTATTTTTACAATTCTCGTTGTTAAATTGTTTGAGTGTGGCTATCCTGCAGCAAAGTTAGCTACACATATAAATTATTCATTTTGTATTATACATTCATGTATTCTATGGGTGTGGCTATCCTGCAACAAAGTTATCCACACATATAATTCCACATTTATGTTGTTCATGCATATCATTTAATTGGGTGTGACTATCTTACAGCAAAGTTAGCCACACATATACCTAGTCATTGTCGCTACGTAAATGCGACGCGGAAAATAAAAAGGGAGTCGCCACTAATCATTGTTTTTGTAAATTAGGTGTGATTAGTCACCTAGTCATTAACTAAGGATGATCTACTAACTATTGAAAATATGTTCAAAAGTTCATTCACACATAGGGAAGGTATTAGCACCCTATTATGTTCGTTTTAAAACGATTGTTGATTTTTTTATTTTATTTGGTGTATTATTGAAGAAAGCCTTTATCTATAAAACAAAAATTATTTTTTGGTTTTTTTTAAATGTCTCATGTTTTATTAATCAATACTTTAGTAATAGGCATGATTAAATAAGTATGAGTGGCGTAAAGCCATTAGAAAAATATTGTCAGGAATTTTAACTCAGTATTCCAAGAAAAAAATCCTTACCTCAAGAATGTTTAGGGGCATGGTATTCCAACACCCCCATATTCTGTCGTCGGAGTTTTCGAAAACGATTTGTTGGTTTGTTTTTTATGTTTAAGTTTTAAAAATGAATATTTTAATTAATTATGAATTTTTTATCTTTGTTATTAAAATTATTTTTTAGCTCAAAATTAGGTTTAGGGTAAGTTCCACTTTTGGCCCCTAGGTTTTAAATAGGAAAATTTTATTTGACAATCTTTTATTTATGGTATAAATGGACAATTAATATCCTAATAAATTTCAATTTTTATTTAAGGCTTATATTATTAATCTTTTGAGTTTTTGGAAAGTTGGTAGATTAAAACCCTAATAAATTCTAATTTCTATATTTACAATTTTATTGTTAATTTTTATGATTTGGAAAATCAGTATTCTAATTAATTCCATTTTTTATATTAAAAAATTTGGTAACTTAATCAAATAATGTTTTTTAAGAAGTTGGAAAATTAGTATCCTAATAAATTCAAACTCCTTTCTTTTTTTGAAAATCCAATATACATCAATATAATATTAACAAATCAATTCAAGATTTACCTTAATTTGAAGACAATAAATAGAAAACATAAAATATGACAATCAAATTCACAAATATGGCAAACAAATAAAATTAGCTTAATTATCCCAAATATAACACCTCAACTTTAGAAATTCATAACGTTAAAACAAAAATGTATTTTTACTCGATTCTTTCTTCTAAATATTCTAGGTTCATCCAAGATCGATTTCTAATATCGAAAAGTACACACACTTTGTAAGAAAAAAAATCAGATTTTTCATGTCAAAAGTTTCATCCACGGTTTTGCTACATAAATTTCTACAGAATTTACACCAACTTTAAAAAATCATATCTTTTTTAATACTTATCGAAACGGGGTGATTCTTGTTCCTAAATCTTTATTTACGAGTCTTGTTTCATATAAAAATAACCATAAATATTTATTTTCAAATAATCAGAGCTGAAAAATCACGTAATGACAAGGTGTGTAAAAATCCCGAAAACAATGAATCGGTTTGAACATTAAACTTTCAAAAATCATAACTTTTTAACCAGAAGTCCAAATCAATTGATTCTTTTTTCTATGGATTCATATTTAAGTATATTTTCAAATAAAAATTTCAAAAAAAAATCTAAATCATTATAAAAAAAATGATGAAATCAAATAAAAAAACAGCAACATATAAATGACTACATTTTTAATGGAAAAAGATTTTACCTGGTTCGATAGAATCTTACAAATGTGTAGCCCCGAGTTCCAATGAGTGAATCAAGAAGATGATGAGGAGAGAAAAAAATGATGAAGGGAGGGAGGCTCTTGTGAATGATTTTGTGTTTGGAGAGATTTCAAGAGGAGAAAGGTTATGGCCGTGAAAAGGAGAGATGTAGAGAAAACTTCAAAGTTTTTGCTCTTGTGAATATTGTGTGTCTTTTAGGGTTGTAGAAGGGTCCTTTTTATAGCCAAGAGGGAAAAACAAACAAGGAAAATTTAATTAATGAAAATCAAAATAAAATAAATCTTTTATTCTTTCCCATAATTATAAAAAACATCTTATTTTATTTGACAACTCATAAAAATAATTTTCCTACTCATCTTTTCCATGTTTAAATTGATTATCATTTAAAAATTATTTTCCAAATCTTTTAAACTTAAATTTCAATTCAAATCAATTTTAAACATGCTAATTTAAATTTTTATTTTTATTTTCAAATCCAAATTAAACAAATCATGTCAAAGAAAACACCACATTTCAAACCAAAGTCTTTTTTTTTAAATATGTAAAAATTGTTAATTTTAAATATTACCGAACGAAATGGGTGTCTACAGTCATTATTTACCATACCTAAATTTATTACTTGCTAGATCATTGTTCAGAAGTTGGATAGTACTTAGAGGTAGATTTTATTAAGAATACGTCAAGGGGGTTCAGTATTTCTCAGAGATAGCGAGGACTGTTGTTAATGAAAATGGGAGGGGTCATTGTCCTTGTATGAAATGTATGAATACTGTCTTTGGGGAGATTAGTAGTATAGAGAAACACTTGTATATTCATGAAATTGAAGGAACTATTTACTAAATTAGCGGAAATTCTTTAGTAATTTAATTAACACTTAATTAATGATTCGTTAATAACATGCAATTATGATCAAACCTTAAACTAAAATTATAAGGTTTTCGAAAAACTTACATTGTAAATTTATGGAGAATCAGTTGGAGTTTTCTTTATAGTATCAATCCACTTCACCAAGTCTTCTATACTATATCCCGATCATAAACCAACCCGACTTGTGAGAGTCGAACAGGAAGAACAAACAAAGAAGAAAATTTCTTCTTATTTTAAGAAGCCAAAAACCGGCAATAGGGAAAATAAAAGAGAGAACTTTTTGATAAACCTCAAGTGTCAAATATGAGAACCCAATGGTCATATTTATAAGAAAATAAGAATTGGTTTTCTAATACAATTAGGTTTCTTATTTCTTTAATTTAAATAATCAAATTAATTAAAAAAAAACTTCAAAAAAGGCGTCAGCCACATTCAAGATAAAGAAAACAAATTTTCTTTTAAATGTTGACATGTGGCGAGGAGATAAATCTCCATTTATCTTTTTTTTTTTTAAATTTATCAATTCTTTTATATATTTAAAATTAGAAAAAATTTAAATAATTAATTCTAATTAAATACATAAATGCCAAAAATTTATATATTAATTAATATTGAACTAAATCAATTTAATTAATTATTTTGGGCAAAATACTAATTTGTTTTCATAAAACAAATATATTTAAATCTCTCTTTTTATTATTAAATTAAATAAACTCATTATTTAATTAATAATATTAATTATCAATTTCTATTTAAATAAACTCATTATTTAAATAATTAATAATTTTAATATTAATTTCCATTTAAATAAACTCATTATTTAAACAATTAATATAGAAATAATTGCACTAATAACCACATTAAATCACCAAATTTCAGTTTTAATGGTGGTTTCATTTTATTATCATTTTTACCCTAAAAACACCATATATGGTGTTGATTCTGGTTGTTTCCGATTTCAACGTTTACTTTTTTGCCCTCAGCGTATCCTCCCTTTACCCGTATTTATTACATTTGATTTTATGGTATTTCATTTATTTCTGATTTCCTTCAATTATGGGATTTGATTTGTTTATTTTTGTTAGCTCTAATCATGAGATTTTATGTAATCAGTTCGTTTCCTTTTCTTATTTTTCGAATTCTAACGTTGCTTTTCAATTGTTTTCGTATTTCTTTTCCCAAACTCTCTGTTCATCCTATTAGTCTTACATCCATCATTTCTTTTCATCTGTTGTCTTCATTTTTATCGTCGTTCAATGTGTTCTACCTCTATTGGTCTTCTATTTGATGGTTCTTACATTTCCGGAATAAACAAAATAGATGGCTACTGTAATAAAAAATGAAACTGAATGGTGTAGCAAGTTTTTTTCAAGTGTTTCATAGATATTAGAATTAATTACACTAATAACCAATTTAATTCACCTAATTTCAGTTTTAATGGTTGTTTCATATTAATATCATATTTACCCATAAAACACCATTTATGGTGGTGATTTTGGTGGATTCCGATTTGAGTGTTACCTTATTACCCTTTTATCTCTCCTAATAATTATGTCTCATTAATTACATATCATTTAATAGATCAGGGGTATGTTTTGTCTTTTCACAATGTAATTTAATTTTTCTGGTGGTGGTTTTGGGTAGTTTTGATTTATATATAAAAGCTTGTGTTTTTTTGAAATAAACAAAATTAATGTGTCCATTACTAAAATTAACCCATTAATATGTCCCTTATTTAAGTAATTTAATTACTTAAATATAAATATTTCTTCCTAGTTAAATTAATAACTTGGTTAGTTACAATGATATATGGGCTAGCATAGGGACCTGATAGACCTATAGATCATGGGCTCCAATAATTATTGATTTATTAATTAAACTAATTAATTAATTAATCGTAATTATTAACTTATGGTAATTCCGCTAGAATGTAAAGACTGCTTGTCTTTGCATGCTTAGGTGAGATAATGTTTAGACTGCGTGTACTTTGATTATCTATCATTATTCACATGTTGTTGAGAGTAAGAATGTAAAGACTGTGTGTACTTTACATGTTTTCTACGAGATAATGAAATAATGCTGAGACTGCATGTACTTACATTATTTGTCATTATTCGAATGTTAACTGAATTGCGAGGCATGTTGAGACTGAGTGTACTTAGCATGTGATCGTAAGGTTGGAAATGTCATTGTTATGAGTTAGCATGAGTTTTGAGATCATGATTGTTGGTATTTAACTACTTGTATTATCAGGAGTTGATGCCTTATTGGGAGTTGTACGAAATGTTTGAGGTTATTTTGAGGTAGTCAAGAGTTAATAGGTTCTTTGGACACAAATCTGGATCGGATTTGGAATCTAAAGTTACTTTACTTTCCATTTATCTTCACTAGGTATTTTCGCTCATGATACTACTTTTCAAGTGAATTAGTTCGTGGTCGCGGCCAAGGTCATGGAGCTGGTGCAGCATGATCTTGGAGCAATGACGACTAGATGGACTAGAGACGTTTCATGTGTCCATGGACTTATTTACTTTCATTTGTTAATTTGACTTGGTCTGTTGAGCTTAATTTCATTTGAACTACACCTTCTTGATTTCTGGATATACAAAACTCATTGATACTTTAACCCATTGATTAATAAGGTATGCGCATCCCAAATTTTTGGATTTGATGATGGGTATAAACCCAATTTGAAATGGTTATGGAATTTATTCCTTTGATTTGATAGGTTTATTACTTAAAAGTCTTTTGCTTGCGTCAATGCTATTTTATTTTTAAAAAGTGAAGAGTCGGGTGTTTACAGTCACCAAAGGGAGAGTCAAACAGCAAAACCTCTAATCATTTTTCTTAATGAATCCTTTTGAGTGTTACCCAAGTTTTAGATCACTTAAAGTAATTTGATGAGTGTCATCGAAGGAAGAAACAAACATCAAAACCTTTAAAAATATATTATCCCTAAAAGAATCACCCTGGTATTGATTCATACGGTTGTTTTTTGGAGGGGATGAGTGAAGAGTTACCAACACCATGAAGCCACTATATGAATTTCACGATTTGATCCTAATTTGGAGACCGCGAGACTGATTGTGAATTATCCTTCTCCCATTCAATATGAATATCTATGGTTTTTACTTAGATATACCCAAGTTACCTCTAATATCTAAGTCCAATCTAGCATATAATAACTCTTATATTGGTAAGATAGATTTAAATGTGATTGTCAAGTGATTAATCTCTATTAATCATAAAACATTATGCACCGTCTCAATGAAATGATCTATTAATTAAAGGGAAAATTGAACAAACCACCCCTGAACTATAGGGTTTGTTACACTTACATCCTTAAACTTTTAATTTGAGCAATTGACCCCCTGGACCATGCAAAGTGTTAAAATTGGACACAAGAAAATTTATTTTGTCAAATTAACCCGTTAAAATTATTAATTTGCTAATAATTATTATAAAATCTCTATTAGGTCGTGTCCCCGAGGGTTCCTGTCCCATTTCAACCTCGTCTATGACCCCGAACGCAAAACCCTTTTGAGGGTCGGGAATGAGAATTCTTCTCGGGTCTCACCTCTCCCTGCCCCTATTAACCTTAGATTCTTAAAATATCAAGGCACTATTCACTTCCTCTTTAAAATGACATTTGACCAAAAAGTTGACCAATTCTTCCTCTTCTCCTCTTCAAAAACCGAGAGCCTCCTCTTGGAAAAGGAAAATTTCGAGTTTCGTTCGTTTCTCAACGGATCGTTCCAATTTCGGTTGCATCGGAAAGCCCTCGGTCCTAGGATTCTTCCCAACCTAACAATCGAGCTTTCCATCCGTTTTCTAAAGGCCTCAATGTATGTCAAAGTTTCTAAACCTAAGCTTTAAATAGTGTTTTAATGGAGTTTTCGTTTTGAATCTTCAATTTCTTGCCGATAAACTCGATGACTTCAACGACGGAAGTTGTTTTAGGTGATTTTGGGAACTTCCTCTTAACCCTAAACCCGAGTTTGAGCCGAAACCCATCCCATTTGAAATTTACAATTTGTGGTCTGTTTTAGGATGCTTATTTATTGATTAATTGTATGTTGTAATTAAATTTGGGAAATCATTTATTGTCCAAAAACCCAAATCATCGTTACGCATTGAAAGCTGAAACTTCCAAACTACTTGAAACCAACCCGAAACACATCTAAATTGCCTAAAAGCCGGAAAACCAAACCCGAGGCCCATTTTTATTAAGAGGGCCGAGAGCACCCTATGGCCCTTTTTCACTGTTTTATGCTTTTAGATGTTGTTTGTTCGTTGTTTGGTTAATTAATGATTGTTAGATATAATTTAATTGTAGGCGTGTTTGGACCGTGGCTTGATCGCTATTCGGAACTCGGGAGTGAAATCTACTTTTGCCAAGGTGAGAATAATTAAAATTTAATGTAGCTTTAGAAACCGAATAAGTAGAATGATTTGTAGGATTGGAAGTTGAGATTAAGGTTTGAATCAAAGAATAAAGGAAAGTGAGCTAGTATACTTAGGTTTGTAGGTAGTTCTATTTGAGTGAGAACGCTTATGGATATCTCGAGAGAAACGTTTAACTTTTGGAAGTCCTAAATTAGAATCGTTCCAGAGTTTAGGATGGATTATTGGAAGTTGAAGGATCCAAGTATAATGGAATGGTTAAGGGACTTGAATGTGGAACTTTGGATATTTATTGAAAGGAATAGAATCTTTGGAAGTGGAGACCTTATTGATAAAGTTAAGAACTCACTTTTATTAAAGGACCAATTGGCTTGATTTACTTATTGTTTTTCTGAAATTCCTATTTGTTTATTTTATGTATAAAGGAATTTATCATCCATTTACTTTATGCCCTTCGGTTACTTTGAATGTTTATATTTATGTTTACTTACTTTCGAAAGCATATGCATATCATATTGCATCATCGAATTGAAAGGAAAGTGAGATTAAAGGTGAATGCGAATCCTACGAGAGTTTTCATTACCTTACATTATTCATTAAAAGTGAATGTGAATCCTACGGGAGTTTTCATTACCTGACATTTTTTATTAGAGGTGAAATTATATCATTGAGAAGGAATTGTATATTCTATTATGGAAAGTAAGATAACGAGGTGAATGTTAGTCCTACGGGAGCTACCATTACCTAATATTATTAGCATGACATGTTATATTTATGTAAAGATTGTATACCCTTTTATACTAGTTTAATGAGCTAATGAATGATGATTAGATTACGTATGCTAGTAATATCATATTGTATCGTAAATTGTGATTGTGGGATATGTTAAGTCCGAATGAGATTAACATTATTTTATCGAACATAAAGGAAAGGTAAATCTTATATATAGTATGAGATATCAAAAAGATGAACCAGGAAGAGATTATGGGATATGAAAACATTCTTCCAAATATTTGAGAGTTAGTTTCTTGAGTTTGGTAGCTTTGGTAAAGGTTATGTAAACTTTATTTGGACACAAATCATAATGCGGGCTTTTTATTCTGGTTATTTTCACTGGGCTTGCTTTTAGCTCATGATATTAAAAACAATTTCGGGTAATGCTTATGCTCGTGGTGGTGGGAGAGGAGCTGGTGCGGCTTGATTGAGAGGATGATGAAACAGGGATGGACTAGATACACTTTTAAAAAATCCATGGACTCATTTTGTTGTATTTGTGTCTTTTGATATGTAAATTTGTATATAAGCTCATAAGAGCTTCTTGTTTTACTTTTATGGTTATTAACTCTTTTAAACTTTGGAAAAAGGAATTGCATTTCCTTACTTTTAAATTTCCTGATGTGAAAAATGTATACAGGTTTTGGCTAGCCTAAATTTCAAATATATTCACGCCGTTTTTTTTTAAATACTAAGACTTCCGCTGTGTTTTAGTTTTAAATGATTTAAAAAGGAGTCGGGTCGTCACATTAAATATCACTCCCAGATCACTCCTAGTTAGAGGGGTTCCCTATGTTAATAGAACATTAAATAACCTCTTATCTAGTGCAGAGCTTTCTTGCTAGAGATCTATTTTAATTAATCAATCAATTCATTAATTTTTAATTAACTTCTTTAATTAAAAATGACACCTCATATTTTAGGTTTTAGCTTCAAATCCTATTTAAAACTAATTAATTAATTGGTTGCTAAAAAAAAATTATATCAATTTTAATTAACACCTAATAACATGTTGCTAGTAATTACTAATTAACTCCCTTAATTAAAATACTAGCACAATAAATATAACATATTATATTCATATAAGGCATGAGCAATAATCAATAATCTCTATTAATGATACATGATCATTACATTTATGCATGATGGGAATAATTATTTATGGCATACTTTATGCATGAATAATATATATATTAAATTATGTCAACTATATAATAAATAAATAAGGAATTTTGGTTGGGAATAATATTGGCCAAATCTATGAAAATTAATTCTAAATCTAATATAGAAAAAATCTTCATCACGAACAATATCTCTAGGATCTCCAGGAAAAACGAAAAAAAATATAAAAGGGGAGCCACCTAGGGTTTTAACCCTATGCGCCCCTGTAAAAAAAACGTTTTTTCATACCTGATGCACCCGCGCAGCATATCGCAATTTCAATGCAGCAGATGCCGGCGCGATGGCACCTCCACTGTGCAGTTCACAGTACCATATGGATTCTCATTTGCTTTTCTTTCCTCTGTCATTTTGTTCAATATCGCCATAAAGATCGAAATGATTACAAATTTCCTATACCCAACATGTGGGTTTAATAAAAATTGTAGAAAAAAAATAAATCCTAGACCTAAAGTTCCAAATTCAACCAAAACTCAAACCATACAATTAAAACAATTTTAAAATTTATGCTCTTCCCATCATTACTATTTTAGAAAAATATTATAAACTACAAATCTGCTATGATGCCAATTATTGGGATTGAGACTTTAAATCAGAGATCTGCGTAGCGGAATTTCCAACATCTTTCCTCGCAAAATAATATTAATCTAAAACGGAAACATAAAAGAAAACATATCTTTGTAGAAAAGTGTCTTTTTTCCTCCTTCTTGGTTAGGATCCTGAGACCACCAATAAGTCTTCCTCATTGAGCATAAAGGAGAATGGCGCATGAGCACAATCCTTCTAAGAAAAAGAAAAGGGAAAAAAAATTATTTCCCCTAACCACTGTGGGCTGCGACAAGAGAGGGGAGGAAGAGAGGGAGGAATTTTTCTGATTTTTATTTTCAACGCTTGACCTCAATGTGTTTGGTTTCCCTAAACTCTTTCTTATTATAGAAAAATAGAAGATCTTAGAAAGTCTTTCACATTTGAATCAAATCTTAAATTTAATTATCTAAATAATAAAATAAAGATATTTAAAATTTTATTCAAATAATTTATGATATAATATCTTTTAATTAATCTAATTAATTATTCAAGATATTCTTTATCATATTTAAATTAATTAAAATTAAATTAAATCAATTATTCCCATATCTAAATATTTAAATTAATCTCATTAATTTAACCATAGATATTTAAATAAATAAAATGCTCAATGATAACCCTTTATCATAAATGTTGGTGTGTGGACCTTTACTGGACCAATTAGAAGTGATTAAGTATTTTAAACACCCTCATAAATTAATAAACTTATTCTATTAAATTAAAAAAAAGCCCTTTTATTTATTCTTTTTTCAATTTGACAACTTCAAATTAAATAATTAATTAAATAGTATTATTTATTCTTCTTTTAATATGGCAACTTCAAATTAAATAATTAATTAAATATTCTTTTCTATTTAATGTCTCATTAATTTTGTTCAACTTCAAATTAAATAATTAAATAGACTCTTCTATTTAATCTCTCATTTAAATAATTAAATAGACTCTTCTATTTAATTTCTCATTAATTAAATAGACTTTCTATTTAATTTACCTTCAATTAATTTGATGGCATCAAATTAATTACTTAAACTTATTTTTTCAAATGAATTCATCTCATTAATAATTGTTCTCATTTACATGTGTTAGCTAGGGACTTAATGGACCTATAGCACTAACCTCCAATGATATAGAATTAAATTAATTAAAACTCATTTAATCAATTTATTCTTTTTCATTAACTCTGAGATAACTCCACTAAATATCTAGAGTTGCACTCTTAGTTCTATAGACATAGTTATGTCCATTGGTTATAATCATTAACTACAATTTAATCATTCACAAGTAGTTTGTATTCACGTCTAGGTAATTTACTGATTTAACTTATATGATACATCTTGTTCCTTAAGGCCAACTGATTCTCTAAAGAACAACCTTACATAATCTTCATTATGCGTTTGACTAGTTCCTTGATCAGAGAAATATTGGGCCCCGTAGTTCAAGCCCCAAATCTGTCCATAACAAAACTACTTATTTATTTTCCTTTTAAGGAAAAGAGTGAATTCCAATCTTGTGTAATTACGTTCCCAAATATATGCAAAATCCAATCTCTAAAGTGGGAGGCATATTGGGCGAACTATATTAAGTCACTCTCACCTATGCAAATCAAATATTTGTCTCTTGCATACAGGAGTTCGTAATTCACTCAGAATTAAGATCAGTTGTACATGATCAACCAATTAGTATACAAAGTGTCTTTCTGAACGATTTTACCAGAAGACAGTAAGTACATCTTAGTCTAGTCTACTACAATCTCTATTGTTGTAACACCCCGACTCACATGTCTCTACATGAGACCAGATTAGATCACTTGTATCAATTTACAAGTGGGTCGTGTTAGTGGTTTTCCCGTAAATAAGGCACCCAACCTTTATTCGTAATACCACATATTTTTTGAGTTACAACTTAAGTGAATCTTCTGCATTCAATCCTCACTTTAAGTTATCATAAGTAACTCTGGATCTTATGATGAATAACATTTATTATTAGCAATAAATGATAATGTAAATATTACTAAGTAAATAATAATCCTTTATTTATTTATAGTCTTAACATATTACATAAGATTTAAGGCAGATAACCCAGTAATCAATTCACCTCAACCACCCGGCAAGCGAATGCATATTTTTTTTTTAGTCATCGTTCGAACTAATTTTTTTTAGAAGAAAAACTAAAGGGTGTGGAAAAAGATTGACAAAGCAAGAATCTATTACTTTATTTACGCAACCGTGTAAAACAAGCGGCCACGTAAATAAGGGAAAATAGAGGAACACAAAGAGATGAACAAAAATATTGTAGAGCATTAAATGAAGCACATTAACAACCTCAAAAAAGGACAACGAATTGAAGAGGCAAATAGAATAAATGGGGAATTAATGGCGATGGGACGCCCTAGATCAGTGAACCTGACAAGCTTCGCCATTTGAATATCGTGATAGATATTCGAGAACTGAAGCGCCTTTGTTAATGCAGCCTCATCTAAAACCAACAAGCAAAATGAAGGGGAATCGTGATAACTCTATAAAATATAGGTATTTAGTCTTAATTTCATGCTAATTATATGATTGATGTTTTATTACAATGCACACACTTTGAGCTTATTCTTTAATAACTCTATAAAATATAGGATTTGGATAGTTTTGATGAAGCCTAAGCTCGATTCTTGAAGCAAATCATCCTTAAAAAGAGAAAAGAAATAAACAAAACCCTGTACTTCATTAGAGGCAAAAATCTGAATGTGAGAGGAAGATGTAGCGGCCAAGGCAATCATGGGAGAAGAGAAAAACTTTGATTTTCATCTTCAATTCTTGAAACTTGGATTTGAATCTTTTCCCCTTCTCTTTATGCTTTCGTTTATAATTCTTTAGATTTCTTCTTCTTCGTAGTTTCTAAACTCCATTGTTGAACCTTCAAATATGATTAGAGTAGTTTTATTATTTATGTTTTTCTTTGTTATTTTAAGTTTTATTATGAACTAAGTGCATTAGGTTGGAATGGATTGATGAACCCTAAAATGAAGTAAACTTCAAGGTTTTATTGAATTCTATTTTTCTTGCTCAATTCAAGTGTTATTGTTAATTTCTAATTCTTGGTTTTCCTTGATCACCATAAGTTAGATACTTAATTTGATTTTAATTCTGAAAAGGTTAAGATTAAATGGAAAAGACTTGATTGATAGGGTTTAACAATTCTTTGTCATCTGTAAATTCATAGATATATGCATTTACACCTTAAAGTCTAAGAACCGAAACGTAAAAAACATACTTTTTAATTCAATTTTACCTAGACATAGAAGTTACATTGAATTGGAATGCTAGAATCATGTTAGGCTTGACAAAGTCACATGAAAAAATGAGTTCTTATGTTTGAAAGACTGCTTTCGCTAAAGTAGAATGGTGCAAGAATAATTTTCTTTAGGAAGATTCTTGACATTCCAACCGCTTTTCTCTACATAGTTTAAACTCTTTATTATTTTTGCATGTTTTACGGTTAATTTCAGTAGCTTTAAGCATTTAAATTAGAACATGACATTCTTCATCATAATTAATTTAGACTTTATTCATTTAGATTTATACGTAGGAATATTCACCTTGCATATTTCCTAGTTTTTATTATTTTAGTTACATAAACTACATCATTCTAAATTATCATTGATTTTACTTTAATTTAGGCTATTTGTTAAACACCTATTTCATCTACTAATTCTTGTGGGAACGATATCTTATTTATCATTATATTACTAGTTTGATTGCGTGCATTTGCGTATCACAATTTTTCAACAACAAAGCGTTGCAATTAAATCCAGTACCCCCTAACTAGACCTAACCGAGGTTTAATCGCCCTATAAATACATAACTGTAGGTTAAGAAAAGAGGGGGAAACCAACCAAAATCATCCTTTTCTCTGGTTCATTACCTCTTTTTCTTGTCAACAATGGCTTTGTCATCTTCCTCTGACGCCAACAACAACGCTCGCGAAATCACATACTTAAAAGCGAGGATCTCAAGGGCCTCCAAAATAGAGAGAATATTGGAGGAACGAGAGCGAGAGATTGGAAGAATGAGGGAGATCAAAGACAGAAATCGGACCCTCTACATTGGAACCTTCAAAAGGTTGGTTTATGTTGAGAAGAAGCTGAAAATCGCAGTGCCTCACGCTACCCATATCTATTAGGGAATCCAAACGATGGATAAGGCCATACGTGAGGAAGAAGCACAATAGCAACCATCATGCTTCAACCCTCTTAGGACAACTTTGGGAAAAGGAAAGAGAGCTCAGCACATAAACAACCCAATTGATCAAAGAATTAGAGTCCTCTGAAGACTCTAATGATGAAGATGAAGATGAGGAGAAGGAGGAGGAAGAAAAGCCCCTCCCCTCATACTGAAAAGGGGATTCAAAGGGCCATTAGAGCCCAAAGCTCTAATGGTGAAAATGAAGACGAGAAGGGAATAGCTCAACCCAACGACGAAATTTGTGTAGCCACCTCGATCTTCAAAGAAAACCTCTTTCCCATTTTTTGTAGGCATACTAGAGGAAGAAGTTAATACTTGTTTCAAATTCCTGTAATCATAACTAGAATTCAATGTGTTAAATTCTTTTAACCTTTAGACCCAACTTTTGATGTCATTCTTTAACAAAGCCCTAGCATGAACTAGACATCTTTTCCTTTACAAGAAGAAGAGTGTCCTAGCTCGGATCAGACACCTTTTCCTTAACAAAAAAAATTATGGCTCAAACCAGACACATATTCCTTCACAACAAGAAGAAAGTTCTAGCTCGGACCTGACACCTCTTCCTTCCCAAGAAAAAAAAGCCTTAACTTACACTAAGATGACTCCCTCCCCAAGAGAGAAATATTGGTTCGGACAAAACACCCCCTCCTTCAAAAGAAAGGGTGAGACCACGTAAACTAAATCTATATAATTGTCGGATGATAATGCAGCATATACAATCAATAAAAATACAGTGTGTACTACAAAATAAATAATTTGGATATTTGGTGCGGGAGTATAAGTATGCAAAGTTAAGAATTTCCAAAAAACTAAGAGATTCGATTAAGTTTGTTTGAAAAATAAGGAACTTCAAATAAAAGGATAAAGGAAATAAGGAACCCACGAACCGAGATTTCACAAATTCCCATAAAAGGGCTCAAACAGCATCATCATTCTCCAAGAAATATTGAACCGACATTTCTTTACTCCTATAAGTCTTGATGCTTGGATCACCATCCTCCTCCTCCTCTTTGGCCTAATCCCCCTCTGCAGCATCATCTTCCTCGTCCAAAAGGCATTGTCCTCTTCATCCAACTTGATACGAAAAGGAATCAACTTCTCCACGGCCTTAAGTTGTTGAATAGGACTAAAGTGAGCCCTCTTCTCTTTAGGTAATGAAAATTTGAGTTCATCATGATTGATCTTGGCACCGATAAAACCAAAAGAAGTAGCAAAGTTGGCATATTCTTCTACCTCGACCGCCGTCTCAGTTCTGTCGCGATCCATTTCAACACGACTAGAAGAAAACAAACCTTCATACTTTTTTTCTAAAAAAGCTTTCTGCCAAGTTATAGACTCAACCTTGTCCTACAAGATCTTAACCTCTTCGATCTTTGCCTCCAACTTCCCTGAGGCCTCATTATAGCTAATCTCAGCCTCAACTGCTCTGGAGGTCATGTCCCTAAGAGACCTCTTTACCACCTGACATTCTCGAAGAGCCATCTTCAACTGAAGGACCATTTGAGTCTGAGCTTGGAACCCCTCAGAAAGATAAGTAAGGATCTAAAGTTAGAGGGACAAAGCAGAGACACATAGGATAACTTACCAGCATGGCCCGACTTGCCAACTGATCCACCGTTTCCTATAGATGAGTGAGTTCGAACACATGTAGCAAAACGACCTCTTGGAAATCAGAGTAAATAGTCGACCCGTCCCAAAAGACATTTTGTTTAGATTCCTCCTAGATTGACCCAGACAGATGGTTAACAGGAAAAGCAGAGTCAACTGTTACCAAATCCAAGGGAGGCCGAGGAAAATGCTTGAAAGGTGACCCAACCTCTATCCAAGGAGATTCAGAGGCAGAGCCAAAATTCTCTAAGGGAGAGGCAGAGTCCAGAGGCACAATGACATCCAAAGCCCTGCCCTTCAAAAAAGAAGCTTCCACTGACAAACCCATCCTTGGTTGCGAGGATTTTGTTCTCTTCTTCGATCGGATAGGAGAAGCAAGATTGACCATCACCTTCTTTTTCTCCCTCTTCACCATCCGAGAAGCCTTGACAGCCGCCATCTCATCTCTAGCTTCCTGGACAAAGAAGTTCAAACCAGAACGATCACTCATAATCAGACTTAAAAAGTTAAAACCTTCAACTTCAAGTCACACCTCCTCACTCTACCTACAAAGTAATCAGAAAAATGATAAAATCCAGATAAGCATAACAAATCAGACCAAACAAACTGACCTCTAACTCCAGGAAATGGAGTCGGACAAAACGGCATCAAGAGTCCGGTCAAAAGTAGCTCCTCCTCAGAGATAAATACTTCCCACGGAAATGGACCCAAATCTTGCAATTCCAAACAACCAGGGAGATTAGTGGGGAGGACGTCCTCCTTAGACAAGTTTTTATTGCACGAAAGAAAAAAAAAAAGAGATTAAAGTAAGCGCAGAATAAAGCTCGTCACAACTTCTTTTCACTAGTTTTCTTCCACACCAGAGGAATCTTCATCTTCATAAAATTCAAATTCCCTCGGATGAAAAACCATTTCTCTTTCCACCTCTTATTGTTGGTGGTCAAACCAAAGACCACAACTCTCTCATTGGAACGATGAAAATGAAAGCACAGATTGTCTTGCTAATTTGTTCAATTAAACCAAAAATGGGCCAGTATACCCAACGTCAAATCAATCACAAGTCAAGTCGTAACAAAAGGAAGAGTAATGAGGACCCTCCAGGTAGTCATTATAATATGACCAGGCACCACATACAAATCCCTTAGAAAGCAGGCCACGTGAGGAAAAATGGGAAAGCGAATGCCGTATTCAAAACGAATGGAATAGAACGAGGTCTATCCATTCCCGAGATCATGATGAGCACATTTATCAGGAGTGGGGAGTCTCATCTCTACGTCAGGAGGAATTCTATAAGTAGTCCTGAGATGATCCAAATCCTTTTGTTTAAGAATAGACTTGAAAACGAATGGATGACTTACTGTCCTGGTGCTACTAGAAGCAGATGAATCAACCCATCTTCTTTTAGCACGAAGATGTCTATCAGCCTCAACCCCCACACTCTCAGTTTCTTAATAACCACCCCCAGAATTCTGAGAAGCAGTTTCAGACCCTTCTTCTTTGCCGGATCTTAATGATTCGTCTAAAATGGCCTCCATTGTGTTTCTATCCTCTAATGATGTCCAAGGCGAAGCACTCTTCTCCTTACCCTCAAAAGAAATTTGGCATTTAATTTCAAAACGGCGAAGGTCATGTCTGGCTGCAATTTCGCAATCGTATTCATCAGTATCCATTTCAACCTCGTTGGATTGAACGTAAATTCGTTTACCCTCCCTATACTTAACGATCTTAGTTAAATCCATGAAGCAAATCAACAGAATAAATCGAACCTCAACCTAATTTTTGGTAAACCTAGCTACAAAGAAAATTAGTGAAAAACCTTAAACCACAAAATCACAAAGACCACCTTTAAATTCGAAGAGCAGCCTGATGAAGAACCTTGTTTCTTTTAGACTAGAAATTTGCAAACAAAAATCACTTCTAATGAAAACCCTATCTGTCAACGAATCCTCCAGAAAAGAAATTACCATAAGAAGAAAAAATATGAGAGGAATTAAAATCTTTCAGGATGCAAATGACCGTTTTCATAATTCTTTCGATTTTAAATACTTTTAAATCTCAAGCGGGAAAACATGTGTCTCATCAGCAACAATAAAAAAGAAACCGTTCTAACCGGATGTGGGTCAACCCGAGTCAGACATGCAAACCTCTACATAATTTTATTCTCATAGCTCACTAAAAAATAGCAGGGGAAATCTGTGCAGGGTAAAATCACCCAACAAAACAGGCCCAATTCATAGGCCTAAAACTCCAATAATCTCAGCCCAAGAAGGACAAGATGACCTCAAAGGCCCATCACGGCAAACGCAAACAGCCCATTGAACTCCTAAAAGGCCAAGCCATCACGAACAAGTTCAGTTCGTCCGGATGAACCTTATCCCAGCTCGGTCTCACATGGGGTCGATTTAGCCGAGGTCCAGAACGAATGTTACGGGTACACAACCTGCGTTTGACACTTTATCAACAATATCCTCTCCTAAGATTAAGGAAAATATATTATCTTACAAATATTGTGGAAGCCCATCTGCACCAAGCCCATCAAATTGGCTATAAAAGGTGCCAAAACCTAATAAAACGAGTAATGCACATTATATAAGGAGAACCATAATAATTCTTTTCTACTTTTTCCTCCAATTTTTCTAACTTGATCGTTGGAGATCATTTGGCAAGCACCACACCGGCGTCTTCTTACCCTTCCTTAGTAGGAATTCGATTTACGAGGAAGACGTTTGCACATAAATCGTACGTGATCAATCGTAGCGAAAAATATCCACTACATATACTTACCATATAGAAAAAGAACCAAATTTGAAAACAAAAGGTGAGAATTGTGTCGTGCTTAGAGTAAGTGAAAAATCAAAGGCATGATCCAACAACTTGGAAAATTATTGTGAATAGAGACATTGTTTTTTAAGAAGATAAAAGCTGGAATTAAGAGCAAAAAGATGAAGAGAAAATAATAGTTGATTTAGAATGAGGTCATGAATCAAATGAAGCCATTAATGTTGAAATTCACGATGTCAATGTAAATGAAGAAGCAGTGGAGACTAAAGCTTTGGATGAGTTAACAAATGATAGCCCACTAGCAACAAGTGGTAGAAGAAACACACAACCACCACGTTGGATGCAATACTATTTGGAAATGGAATCAATTAAGAAAAATGAGACATGAGAGTTTACTGATTATAAAGAAGAAGGAAAGAAATTTTTTGTGAAATGAGTATATAGAAGAAATTTCTTTGAAATGGTTAATACTTTCTCTTGCGGCTCAAAAGGGATTGGTTATTTATTAATTAGATGTGAAATCAGCTTTTTTACACGGTGAATTAAGTGAAGAAGCGTTTGTCGGACATTCCCATAGATTTGAAATCGAAGGAAATGAACATAAAGTGAACAAGCTTAGAAAGAACCTATATGGGCTGAAAGAAGCTCCTCGTGCTTGGTATAGTCGCATACAAACTAAGGGTGCAAGTTGGTACCGAAAAACTGAACCGAATCGCTTACCGAACAGAAACCGAAAAAAAATCGAACTTAACCAAAGCTTATTGGTTCGATTCGGTTCACACAAGTAAAACCGAACATACTATCGGTTTGTTCGGTTTATGATAGACAAATCGCCTAGCACCCAAACCTAACCGATGACACTGAAAAAATTAGAAAACCCTAATTTATAGGCAGAGGCTTCATTTTATTTCGTAAGAAAAGAAGTCCTTTTCCTCTAGTCTGGTCTAAAGCGAAAGAAGAAAAAAGAACCACTATTGAGAAGAACTCTGCCGTTGCTCCGCCGATGTAGTCTCACTCTCTCTGGCGATCTCTCTATCTCTCTGTCCCTCTGTCTCTCTCTGAATCCCTTTCTTTCCCTCCCTCTTTCGTTCAATTTGGGCGAGAAAATCAATTAGAGGAATTCGAAGATTGAGCTCAAAATCTGGCTTCCCTCTCTCATTCTCTCATGTTTCTATTCTCTTTATTATGAATTACGATTGGATATGAATTAGGGTTTGTTGTGATTCTTCTATTTAATGAATTAGGGTTTTTGTCCGAAATTGATGAAGCTTTTGATTTGGCTTCCCTCTCCATTCTCAACATTTTTCTTCCCAGACCCGACACGCACCCACTTGACTCGGCAACTGATTACCTATCAATTCGGTGGCTATCGATTTGTGAAATTATCGGTTCAAGGTCGGTTTGTATGCAAATATCCCCGATAATACCCCAATACAAACATATTTTATCTAAGAAGGTTTTGAAAGGTGTCTTTACGAACCCACCTTGTTCATTAAAACAAATGCAGCATGTAAAATTTTATTATTAGCTTGTATGTTGACGATCTTATTTTTACTAGTGATGATGAGTCTAAATGAAATAAGTGTGAATGTTTAATAACCAAAACAAGATTTAAACCGAACTTCTTGTATACCTTTCCTCGTAAAACTCTTTTTTCCCTAGAAAACTACAATAACAATCTTAGTAAGAAGTTAAAATATAGAAATTTCATTCGATATCTATAATATTTATAAATATAGCATTTTAAAAAAGTATTTGTAGATATAACATTTTTTTAAACCCCTTAAGAAATTAGTGATAATTTATAAAGTAATCAGTGATAACTTATTAGATAATCAGGTATTACATGCACGAAATATCAATTGATATAGTGAATTAGTAAAATCAATGATTACATGCACACGAATTTGAGTTTTTTGTTATATTTACAAATAAGTTTTTGGGCTGATATTTTTACAAAAATTGGTTCTGATTCTCCTATATCTGTAAACCACTTAAAATTTGAGAATTTAAATAATTTTGTAGACACAAAAAATGTATGGAAAAAATCCAATTAATTCGTTTGTAGTTAATTTTGGACATTGTCATTCTAACAAAGCACTAAACTATTGCTCTATATGTTGTAAATAGTATGCTCTTTTACCAAAACATTTCTTTACTTTGACAATTGAATCACTTTAATTGTGCTTTGGAATTATTACATGAAATACAGAGAATCCTTTTCTATTATAGAAACTGCTTAAATTTATTAAATAACTTTACAAAGAATGATGATAGTGAAATATTTTTGAAAATTTGTGTTTCACTTTGTAACTAAAGTACAACAACATACTTCCAACAAAACGTAAAACAAAGAAAAAATATAGAGCAGCCAACCCCATTGATTAAAAACACAAGACGTTTTACTTACATTTTTCATGGCAAGTCATGGAAGACTTTTTCCAAGAAATTTTTGAAACGCTCAGCGTACAAATGCGGTTCAACAACTGAAATCGAAAGAGGATCAAATCTCAATGACTTGTATCCATGCTCCAGCTTCTTCTTCACATTGTATTCCTGCAGTATATCAATTATGCCCATGTAGAGAACGACATCATAAACCTCGAGAAGTTCTACTTCCGAAGACTCTGCCTTATCCTCCAAAACCTTGTGAGTAGCTTGAGCAGGCATATTTACTCCCAACTGCACACGGAATCTGCGCATACATAACAAGGAAGAAACTGGCAGTTAACTATACACTTAATAGTTACCAATGGAAATTCACATAAACCAGGTGAAACTGAGCATGCTTGATTCTGGAGTTTGAGGAAAAAAGTTCACAGATAATAATAACAGTGGAAGTCTAAGATCAGCAACCTGGTTGGTCCGTCAAAGCTTATACAACACAAAAAAAAATGTTCAACTCTTTGACAACATGAAAAAACCAAAAAAGGACGCATTTCTTCTCTATAGTTTTTCCTCTTAATTAAAGGAAGGAACCCTCCCCGTTTCTCCACCTACTCGTATGTAACAAGCTTCCACTCTGCAAAGATTCAATCTTTCCTATGGAATTACAGAAGATGCAGATGTAAAAATGGTGCAGATTTTGAATTCGTGACTTTGGGTAAAAAAACAAATAGGATTATGGAAGCATTATAATGGTAAAAATAAATTAGAAGGATTCGAGTATGGTATATGTCTCTGTCATAATAGTTAGTCTTGAAGCAAAAACTCAAGAGGTGCCCGGTGAAGGAATTCTACTATATTTATGTCTTCTCATTTCACTTGTTTTATTGTTGTCGGACTGGATTAAATTGGGTATGTTGCCTTTACGTTTATGCTATCTCGCTCTATGCTTTAGCCCTATTTGATATGCTCAGAGAATTTTCAATAGCAACTTTTGAACATTTTGATGAATGAGAGTAATAGAGAGTTCTCTCTCATTTGGGGTCTCTTCCTTGTTTCCCATGGATTTGGCTAAATCCACAAAATCCGCTGCATCATATCGGTATTAGAGCTTTTGGTTGTTCTCGAAATGTGAGGTGACCATAACAATCGGAGTTGAAGAATCGAAAGTGGAACCACAACAGTTCATCTTATCGTCATATCTTAGTTCAATGATAGAGCACGCTCTCACCTCTCTTTTTTCTTTTCAAATCATAAGACTTCATTATGGCTGAGATCCTTGATTCAAATCTCTTAGGTTTGGCTACGCTAATGATGTAGTTGTTTCTTGGATTTTAAATTTTGAAGCAAAGGACATCTCTGCTAGTCTTCTCTATACTGACTCTGCTTCTGAGATATGGCAAGATCTCAAAGATTGTTTTCAAGAAGAAAATGCCCTAGAATTTTTCAACTTCGTTGTGAATTAATGAATCTTACTTGAGGAGATTTTTCTGTTAACGGCTACTTGACCAAATTCAAGATCATTTGGCAAGATATGATGGAATATAGTCCTAAAATCTCCTACACTTATGGAGAAATTAAGAAGCTCAATGATTTTTTTCAACGAAACTATTTTCTCAGTTTCCTTATGGGCATCAATTCTTCATACACTCAGCTTGTTTCTCTAATCCTCTTAATGGATCCTCTACCTTCAATCAACAAAACTCTTTCACTTATCCTTCAGAAAGAAAGTAAAGTAAGCATCAAAACAGTTGACACTTCTCATTCTACTGAACCTCTGGATTTTGCTACCTTTCAGAATGATAAACAGCAACCTAATTCAAATAAATTCAGAGGCAAAAATGGTCCATTATGCACTCATTGTGGGATCTCATCATACTATAGACAAGTGTTATCGTCTACTTTGTTTGTGTTAGACATATTATTAGGATTATTATAATATATAGTTACGTAGTTAGAGGTCCATTACTTTTAAGCCCATTAGGTTAGACTCTAATGTGTATATATATATGTATGTGATTAGTAAATGATATGAATTACATTCTCTCCAACTCTATAGTTTACATGGTATCAAAGCCTAAAGGTTCCTAAATTTGTTTGAGAGTTGTTAGAGTGAATTCTTGTTTAAGAGGGTTAGGGTTCGAATTCGGGTCTCGATCAAAAGTGACCATTTGTCGACACCACCCTCGTTGAAAGAACCGCCGCCCTCCGAAACGCCGATTCGCCGCCGCCCTTCAGTTCACCTCACTCGCCGGCGCGTGAGGGCGTGTTGGCCGCCGTGCCACGACGGCGTTCGTTGGGTTTTGTTCGGAATCACATTTCCAGTCTGTCTGGTGTTTTTGGGTGAAAATCGTGTGTCGTTGTGAAGAAATCGGGTGTTTTGTGTGCTGTCTAGATTTGCTCTAGACCCTGTTTTGGTTCAGATTTGTTTTTCTAGGGTTGCTTGCTGTCCGGTTTGGTTTTGGGGCCTATCTTTACCATTTGTTTTCTACATATTTGTGGCTATTTAGCCGTTTGTTAGACTATTTTTTTTCGTTGTTTGTTGCTTTGTGCCAAGTACAAGTTTCTACTAGTTTGATGGCTGAAATGAATCATCAGCCTGCCTCCGGTACTACTCTTGCTCAGTCTAGTAAATCGACATCATGTCTTGTTTCTTCTTCCTCAAAATGGGTCATAGATTCTGGTGCAACTGACCATATGACAGGTAATCCTAAATTACTTTCTACATTCGAACTGCACACTTCTTCATCTCATGTTACTTTAGCAGATGGATCCACTTCTATTGTTATTGGATCCGGTCAAGCTAAACATGTTCCTTCATTACCCTTGTCTTCTCTTCTTAGCCTTCCTGATTTGTCATTTAATTTGATGTCTGTCAGTCAAATTACTCGCTCTTTAAATTATTGTGTCTTATTCTTTCCTAGTTATTGTTTGTTTCAAGATCTTACGACGAAGCAGATTATTGGTAAAGGACATGAGTCCTGTGGCCTCTACGTTCTTGACCCTCAGTTTTCTGTTACATATTCTAGAGTATTGTCATCGTCTGCTTTTGATGCTCATTGTCAATTCGGTCATTTGTCCTCTTTAGATTGTGAGTCGTGCCAGTTTGCTAAACACCACCGTATCAGTCATGGTCCACGAGTCAATAAATGAGCAAGTGCTCCTTTTGAGTTAGTTCATTTGCTTCTATAACCGGATTTCGGTATTTTGTTACCTTTGTCGATAATTATTCTCGAATGACATGGCTATATTTCATGAAAACTCGCTCTTTAAATTGTTGTGTCTTATTCTTTCCCAGTTATTGTTTGTTTCAAGATCTTACGACGAAGCAGATTATTGGTAAAGAACATGAGTCTTGTGGCCTCTACGTTCTTGACCCTCAGTTTTGTCCTGTTGCTTCTATAACCGGATTTCAGTATTTTGTTACCTTTGTCGATGATTATTCTCGAATGACAAGGCTATAATTCATGAAAACTCGTTCCGAGGTATTTTCTCATTTTTCTGCTTTTGTGTTGAAATTCGAACCCAGTTCAATATCTCAATAAAAACTCTCCGAAGTGATAATGCAAAAGAATACATGTCATCCACTATTCAAAATTTTATGACCACACATGGCATTCTCCATCAAACATCTTGTATCAATACTCCGTCTCAAAACGGGGTTGTCGAACGTAAAAATGGACATTTGTTGGAAACCGCATGAGCTTTACTTTTCCAAATGCAGGTTTCTAAACATTTTTGGGCAGATGTTGTTTCTACTACTTGTTTTCTCATTAACTGCATGTCTTCCTCGGTTCTTAATGGTCAAATTCCTTATCACTCTCTGTTCCCCAATAAACCTCTATTTCCTATAGAACCTAGAATATTTGGCTGCACATGATTTGTTCGGGATGTTAGCCCTCAACTTTCTAAGCTTGATCCTAAAGCTTTAAAATATATTTTCCTTGGCTATTCTCGAGTTCAAAAGGGATATCGATGTTTTTCTACGGTGCTTAATAGATATCTGATTTCTTCGGATGTTACTTTTCTGGAAAATACATTGTTCTCTTCTTCTGTCTCATACATTTCTCCAGAGAAGGATGATAACTTGTTAATTTACACCACTATTACCGTTGTTCCACCTCCCTCTGAAGAACGACTTGTGTTTTGCCACCTCCCTCTCAATTACCGACTTGTGTTTCTCCTCCTCTACCAATCTCCTTACCCATGCCTTCCTTTCCTCAAGTGTTTACCCGTCGTCCTCGTATTGTATCAGATTCATGTCCAGATGCCACCGTTCAAGAAGCTTCGTCGTCACATCCAGTCACATAAGTTGATCTCCCTATTGCCCTACGCAAGAAGAAACGAACATGTACGTATCCTGTTACTTCTTTCGTATCTTATAACAATTTGTCTCCTTCTTTGTGTTCTTTTATTGCATCCCTTGATTCTGTGTTTTCACCTAAGACTGTTCATGATGCCCTCTCCCATTCTAGGTGGTGTAATGCTGTGATAGAAGAAATGCGAGCCTTGGAAGAAAATGGAATATGGACTTTGGTCGATTTACCTACTGGTAAGAAAGCTATTGGTTGTAAGTGGGTCTTTGCTATCAAGGTTAATCTTGATGGATCTATTGCTCGTTTGAAAGCCCACCTCATTGTTAAAGGGTATGCTCAAGTCTATGGGATTGATTACTCTGACATATTTTCTCGTGTTGCCAAACTCACATCAATGAGATTGTTTATTTCTCTAGCTGCTACATATGGTTGGCCTTTGCACCAGTTAGATATTAAGAACGCTTTTCTTCATGGGATCTTCAGGAAGAGGTGTATATGGAGCAACCACCTGAATTTGTTGCTCAGGGGGAGAACGGAAAGGTTTGTTATCTGAGAAAATCGTTGTATGGCTTGAAACAGAGCCCTCGGGCATGGTTTGGTAAATTTAGCTTGACAGTTGAACAATTTGGCATGAGGAAAAGTAAATCAGATCATTATGTTTTTCATCGCAAGTCTGCAGCTGGGATCATTCTATTGGTTGTGTATGTAGATGACATTGTCATCACAGGAAGTGATAGTGCAGGTATTTTATCCCTCAAAACTTTCCTCCATAGTCAATTCCATACAAAGGACTTAGGGGCGTTAAAGTATTTTTTGGGTATGGAAGTGACGAGAAGCAATAAAGGGATTTTCCTTTCTCAAAGGAAATACATTTTAGATTTACTATCAGAAACTAGTAAATTGGGGGCTAAACCATGTAGCACCCCAATGAATCCTAATTTACAGCTTACAAAGGACGGTGAGTTATTTGAAGAACCTGAAAGATACCGGAGGTTGGTTGGAAAACTTAATTATCTCACTCTAACTCGTCCAGATATTGCATATTTAGTTAGTATAGTGAGTCAATATTTGTCCTCACCCACTATTGAACATTGGAAGGTTGTTGAGCAGATTTTGTGTTACTTAAAAGGTGCCCCTGGACGAGGAATTCTATATGGCAACCATGGACACAGTGAGATTGAATGCTTCTCAAATGCTGATTGGGCTGGGTCTAAGGAAGATCGAAGATCTACTACTGGTTATTGTGTTTTTGTTGGAGGGAATTTAGTCTCATGGAAGAGTAAGAAGTAACGTGTCGTGTCACGATCTAGTGCTGAATCAGAATATAGAGTTGTGGCTCAGTCAGCTTGTGAAGTGATCTGGATTAGTCAACTTCTTATTGAGTTGGGATTTTCAGTCTTGTGTCCAACGAAACTATGGTGTGATAACCAAGATGCCCTCTATATTGCTTCAAACCCCGTTTTCATGAGCGTACTAAACACATTGAGGTTGATTGTCACTTTGTTCGTGAGAAAATACAATTGGGGCTGATTTCTACCGAATATGTGAAGACCGGAGAACAATTAGGTGACATCTTTACAAAAGCTTTGAATGGACCACGGATTGACTACCTTTGTAACAAGCTGGGCATGATTAACATATATGCTCCAGCTTGAGGGGGAGTGTTAGACATATTATTAGGATTATTATAATGTATAGTTACGTAGCTAGAGACTCATTACTTTTAAGCCCATTAGGTTAGACTCTAATGTGTATATATATGTGTATGTGATTAGTAAATGATATGAATTACATTCTCTTCAACTCTTTAGTTACAGTTTGTAAACTCAATAAATCATTATATGGTTTGAAGCAAGCGTCACGTCAATGGTTTACAAAGTTCTCTCAATCTCTCATCTCCTTTGGATTCAAAGGATCAAAATCTGATTGCTCTTTATTCACTAAAGGTCAAGATGATTCCTTTGTGCCACTCTTGGTCTATGTCGATGATATTGTGGTTACAGATCCCTCTTTGGATGTTATTCAATGTGTCAAGAATTATCTGCATACTCAATTTCTCCTCAAAGATCTTGGAACCTTGAAGCACTTCTTGGGACTTGAAATTTCTCAATCCAAAGCTGGCATATTTCTATCTCAGCGAAAATACTACTTACAATTACTTGAAGACATGGGTTTCCTAGCATGTAAACCTAACATTCTCCCAATGGATCCAAAGCAAAAGCTTGATTCTAAAACGGGAGATTTGCTTTGCTCAACTGAGGCTACATCATATAGACGATAAATTAGGACTAGGAGATTACTGTATTTGACCATTTCTAAGTCGGATATCACATTCAGTGTTCACAAGCTTAACCAATTTATTTCTACTCCTAGGTTTAAAAAGTCGAAGATGTCGCTGACAATGTCGGCAACATATCGGAAATCGGCAGGGTTCGATAACGATAAGGGAGGGAAGAGTTGTTCTTCCCCCGTTTCGGCGACATGTCGTCGGAATCGGTCAAATATCGCCGATATGTCACCGGAGTCGTCAGGTTGTCGTCAAGTTGTTGTCGGAAATTTTAGATCTAGCCAGAATTTGTGCTCTTTTTCTTCAGGCGGCTGCGTTCATAAACGAGAAGAAGGGTTGGGAGAGAGAAGGGTGGGGGCGGCTGCTGTGATAAAATTAGGGTTTTTTAATTATAAAAAGGAAAATGGTGGACCATGGGTGGGTTTGGGCTTTTATTTGGGCTTAGGTGTTAGGTAATAATAGTTTTATGGATTGTTTTCTTATTAGTTAGGGGCAAACAATAAAAACGTAAATTTGAGCAAACAATAAAATCTACCTATCAATTATGTATCTCAGAAAAAATTGACGTCACATTGACAACAAACTTTCTGCTCTTTAAATAAACAACTATCTAAAATGACTATCTTTTATAAAAATATTATTTTGCGCCTAAATTTCGATATTTTGTATCACTAATGTCCATATATATATGTGTATTTTATTGATATAACTATCTAGAATGATGATTTAATGTTTAATTAAGCTCTGATAAAAGTTTCATCCACAAATTCAAATTATTTATATAGTTATCCGTGATATCCGTGATTTTTCCGAAATATCCGTCGACATCGACATCGACATCGACATTTTTAACCTTGCTCCTACTACACTTCATATGGCAACAACACACTACTTGCTTCGTTATCTCAAACAAAATCCAGGTCAGGTTATTATGTTTTCCATATCTTCTTCTCCTCTTCTTCAAATACGTGCTTTTGTTGATGCTGATTGGGGAGCCTGCTTGGATACTCGTCGATCCGTGACTGGATTTAGCACTTTTCTTGGAGAATCAATGGAAGTGAGATTGTTTGACTGAGCTTCGTATTCCTTTTCAACCTCCAGCAGCTGTGTTTTGTGATAATTTGGCTGCAATTCATATAGCTACTAATCCGGCATTTAATGAGAGAATGAAGCACATCGAGCTTGATTGTCATTTTGTTCGAGATAAAATTACGAATGGTCTTCTCAAGCTTTTACCAATTCGTTCTTCTCTTCAGCTAGCTGATTTTTACTAAAGCTTTTAACTCCATCTCTTTTCTTTTCTCTTCTTGGCAAGATCGGTGTATCAACTATTTACAACCCACCCTGAGGGGGAGTATTAGTGAGTTGGTGAGTTAATAGTTAGAAGTTAGTTACATTACATCAGCTAGTATGAATACTTGTAAGTGGAGTTCATTTATTACATTAGACTCATTATTTACTTCTCTCTCTAAATACTCTCACTCTAATATTATTTTCTCCACAACCCTTATATTTGGAAAATCTTCACCGGCTAGTCTAATATGAGTCGCAATCACAATGGCCATTACTTTGTTTGTGTAGTCCCTCACAGAGTTTAACTATTTCATTTTTAAAATCTCAAACACACTTTTGAGAGTTAAAAAATTGACAGCTAGTCATTGTGCTTCTTACAAATTTCTCCATTATTCTGTCGCAAGCTTCCTCTTTCATTTCTCAATACGTAATCGAAAAAATAATCTTAGGGAACAGGATATGATAAAGTAGCATGAATAACAGATAAAGCCAGGCTTCTTTATCATATTTTGATTCAATTTTGGTTCTGCTCCTAATGGTAGAATCATAATTGTTCAAAAGAAATCCCCAAAAGGCGGCCAACTTCCTTGAGATAGGATTCCATTTTAAGTTTTTACAAACCAAAACTCACTAAATTGTGGGGAAGTGGACACTCAAATTAGAAGACACGTAAAACTGAAATTCCTCCCTCCTACAAAATCACCGGCCTTTAAATTGAAGGCTCACATACAACCATGCGAAAAATTGATGAAGGAATCGTGAAAGCAATGGTGAAACCTCAATGTTTTTATTAGACAAATAAAAAAACGCAAGTATGAGAAAATGAAATCCAAAAAAGAAAGATTATTTCCTATTGATTATTGAAAAAGCTACAAAAGAAACATTAATTAAAGATGTTTGTATGAATGAAAACCTAATTTCAGACACAAAAGAGGATGTAAATGTTAGAACTGAATGAAAATTAAATGATCTTTAATTAAAGAAAAAATATATAAATATCAACACTACAAAATGTGTGACGTCGGATCGCCGAAATTATTATTCCAAAAAGCAATGGTAAAAACTGACCTTGCTGTACCGGGAAGTATAAGATCAACTTCTTTGTCACCTAATGAGTATGCCTTTAAAGGCTTTCCTCTGATGTGAGGACCAGGGGTGGTGCTTACAGAGCTAGGTTCATGTGTTACAAGTAGTAGGCCTTTAGGAGGAATAGTTAGCTCTCTTTCTGAAGTTTCACCTGGTGGAAGGAGCTCGTGAGCAAAAACCTACCCAATAGTTAAAGCGTGTTGTAAACGACATGGCCAGACACTACCAAAAAAATAAGTTTCAAAATTCATCAACTTTTTCTGACATGATATCTAAAATTTCAACCTTGGAAGAGATCACACAAATCAATCCAGATAATCATGCAAATGATGAAATAGATAGAAGAAATATCGAGCCACCACTCTCAGTGAAGCAGGGTTAAAAGTGTAATCCTTCTGAAACAGGATTTTCATTTTAAAAAGAAAATGAATTTTTGAGACAAGTACCAAATGAGTACTTTACCCAAAATAGCTAGGATCTCTGGTTTTTTTGGTATTTCATGGGGATTTGATTAGAAAGAAATAGGAAGATATTTGGAGACAAGTAGTGATCGTGGGATTATGTTTGGGATGGTTGTCTTTTCCCCTCCTACAAATATGCATCATCACTTAATCTAGTTTTCCTAGACAACAATGGATAAACAAGTGAAATTGAGCAACGTAATAATCTATCGATGTCAGGGTAGAGGAATTACCATCAATATTGAGTGAACTTTCAAAATTTTCAACTGTGGCAGGAGGCTCCAACAAAGCTTTCAGTTTCTCAGGAGCTCGAAAATGCACTCCTAGCAGTAAGCTATAGTCAATTATATGCAAAGACTCCAAGAACGCGCAGTCCAGAGAAATTTGTCTGCATAGAGTGGGAACTAAGAATTAAATAAATCGATTGACAACCCATAACATAAATCATAAATGATGTGTAGAATAAAATCATTGTAAGGTGTATTAATTGACATCTACTCATTCTCTGTGAACTGTAGATTAGTCTATTCAGAGTATTAAAGTCGAATTAGAAACTTTATTTTGAAAGGGGGAAAAGAAGGCAATCTAAGTCATTCAGTAAAATGGGAAGTGGCATCCTACCGTTGGACAGTGGTAGTGTTGTGGTTGGAAAACGAAAGAAACGAAGCATTATTCGTTAAGTACCTGTAGAGGATGTGAATGCACTGGAAACAGAGGAATTATAGTATAGGGTATTCCCAGGAAAAGAAGACAACAAGCTACAAGGGCCCCAGGAGGCATATTTCCAAGATCAGAACTTTGTTTGAGAAGTTCATATCCATGGAAGTTGGCAATGGGAATATGAGGAATTGGGTCGGTTCACGAACTCCCCAATTGGGAATCAGGTTTCTCCACAGGAAAAATTCCCCATTTTCATTTTATAATAATTATAATTCTTTTATAAATCAAAAAATGATCAAATTTAAACAAATAAAAATTACACTTTTTAGGTCAAAGAATAAGTTAAAAAATAATTGTAGCCATTTATTAATTTAGAAGACTAAATTTGATCAAATATAATACAATTTTTTAATTTAAAAAGGAAATAATAATTATAATTATAGTATAAAAAAAATGGGGACAGGGGTAGGGTTTGTGGTCAGAGCATTCCTCGTCCCTGAATTTTATTTGGCAAGTTTTCTCAGTTTTTAATGCCGCTATCCATTTAATTTTTTATATAAAAAACGGGACTATTCACAAAAAGTGATGAGAAAACAACCCAAGGTCGACATGAAGCTTTTCCAATTAGCACAAATCAAAAGAGATCTTTAAGTTGGAAGCAAACAAATAAACATTGAAATAAATGAGATCTCACACGCCCCTAGAGGTCTTAGCTTTCTCCATGAAGATCCTTTGATTTCTTTCCACCCAAATTTTCCAACTAATGATTTTGACGACCATCTCCCAAAGAGGTTTAGCTTGAAAATTAAAAGGTGACACAAAAGAAGCGGTTGAATGCAAATCCTCACAGAACCATGAAAGCACCATGTTTTATCAATGAAAAGATGATAAACCTCAGGTGAATGACACAAAAAAAAAGGGTCGGATGAGGAGTGACTGAAATGAGTACTTGTGCATGATTATGGACCCAAAGGAATTTTGTACTTGTGCATGCATGAAAGTTAGGACCACTGAGAGAGTAAGTTAATCCTTAGAACAATTGTAAATAAAAGCACGATGTACTATCAGTTTTTTTCCTAATCAAAGGAAAACAAAGTACAAAAATGAGAGGATGAGAAATCCTCAAAAGCAAAAAGTAAAGATAAAAATACTAAAATACTAAATAAAAGAATTTCGTTTACAGAACATGGAATATACATGAAAACTGAAATCGGTTGGATTAACAACTTTTGCCCAACTAAAAGTACGAACAGCAATAGAATCCCAAATGTGCAACCAAGGATTAGCAACATCATAAAAGATTCGAGAGTTAATCTCAAACCAAATGATGTGTGATCAGTTGAGGAAGTGGAATCTTGAAATTGGTAGATATTGGAAGTAAGCAGTACACATAAAATCCTGGGACCCTCACAATGTAGGAAGAAACTCTTCCACATGGTAAGCTCTGAATTTACTCAATAGCTAGTAAGTCTATCAATAAAAAAATTTTAAGTTGGTCTTCTGGAGAATCTCTCTATTTCATTGTGATAAAAATATAATTAACCTGAGATTTTGTAAACATGAAGTGTTCATTTATTTTTTAGAAAAAGAATCAACTTTCATTGAGAATAGACGAAAAAAATAAGCACAAAGTATGCATGAGCTCTTGATAAAAGTGCTGTGGAGATTTACTTAAAAAGTAACTTACTTGAAAAGAGAATGCCGTAATAATTTGTCCATATGGAATTCATACGACAAATCAAGGTCCTTCAATGTTATACCATCTCTAGATTTATCACCATGGGTACACCTCCCAAGAGTAGAGCCCTTGAGATCATAACGACGATGAATTCTCAATTCTGTGCAGAACATGTTCCCCATGACCACAAAGCGTACCTAATAAAAAACAGATGAAATGATTATAAATAAACCAACATTTTCAGCAAAAAAAAGAGAGATATGATCATATAAAAGACGGTTGATACCTTACTTTGACCTCTTATGGTTATGCGATGGAGCCCAAAAAATTTTGTTATGAGAGTATTTTCATGTTCTTTTACATGAACATAATATTTAGGAAGCATTTTGAGGAAAACCTGCAGAAATGCCAATAGGCTCTGTCAGTGAGGTTTAGAACCGAACCGAAGAAGGGTGACAAACTCCAGGAGCGGATGACAAGAAACTATATTCCTCATAAAAACATAACAAATATAAAAAGGTGATATCAATTTGATAAACTAACTAGTAAAACCAAACACTTGACTCGTCTTCCTATTAAACCAAACACAGACAAGGATTTTTAAAAAAGAATGCATTAAAACATCATAACGAAGGCATAATATAGAAGTTTGATGACTATTAAATTCAAGCAAGAGATCTTTATTTTAATGCTTCAAACCTTCAGTTCATATTTTTTGAGAGTCTTAATCACGAATCTATCATCAAGAGATAGATAAAAGATACTGCCACTTTTCCCTGAAGAAGAGAGTTCTCTTAGACCATCATCGCCGCATATGGACATCATATACTCTGCTGCGTCTAGTTTGAACATCTCTCTCAAATTCCTAATATTGTGCAAAAGTAAAACAACCAAAAAAAGTTACATGTTGTCATCTTTATTTGAAATAAGAAAGATTTACAGCATATAATCGAGTAAATGAGACCATGAGATTGTACTGTAAAAATAATAGAGTAACTGTGATTTTAACTTCCACTCACCCCATTCTACGTACTATAAATGGAATTCTTTTTTATTTTATTTTTTATTTTATTTTAGGTTTTCTCGATATTTACTATTTTCTTTGATTATTGAAAGTTTAATCTTTTATCAAAAAACGATAGAGTAAATAAGTACGTTAATAATACATGTAGAATATGTGAAATTAGAAAAATATATGGGAATTAAGAAGAATTCACAACAATATAAAAGAGAAAATATGTACAAGAGAAAAAAACCTCATAACAGGATCAAAGATAAAAAAAAGATTCCTCAAGATAAATACATGGAAGAAAAAGGTTAAACCAAAATCTAAATGGGTAATGTTTTTCTTCGACCATAAATAAATGTCATATAAAAGACGATCCCAAAATCGTTGATGATTGGTAACAAAATTATTAAAAATGCGATTATTTTGTTCCTTCCAAATGACCCAGAAGAGAGTCGCTACAACGCAATTCCAAAAAGTACTCTAACGATTCCTCCCTTTTTCAAAAGGGGTTATGGAAAATAGTGAAAAATATCCTTAGGCATAACTAGGGGTGTAAATAGGTCGGGGTCGGTTTTGAACCCAAAATAGAAGAAACTGCCGCCGACCGATTAGTGTGGGAATTGTTCAAAAACCGGCCGACCGGCCGATCGGTTGATCGGTTTTGACATCTGAGGTGGTCGGGTAAATAAAGTTCAACTTAGATTTCAATTTTCAAAAAAGAGATTCAGATATTCAGAGAATTTGGGTCGGTTTTGGTCGGTTTAAAGTATAACAAATTAATAAAAGAGATTCAGAGAAGTAAAGTTCAACTTCAAACCCTATAGATTTCAATTTTCAAAAAAGTAAACTTACAAAAATCTTTAGATCTGTTAGAGGAAGAGGAATAAGAGATGTAATAGATGATGAGAGACAGTGGTGATTGACTGGAGAGCGGCGGCGGTGGCAAGCGAGGCGGAGGGGCAGAGAGGCAGGCGAGATGGTGGTTCTTCTTTTCTTCATGAGGCAGAGGCAGTACAATAGCCTTTTTTTATTTTTTTTTACTTAGGGTTATCTGGGGGCGAGGGCTGGGGTGGGTGGGGGTAGGTAGTGTTCTATTTTATTTTATTTTAATTAATTTGTCGGTCGGTTAACCGACCGGCTAATTGAAAACCGACCGACCATGGTCGGTTTTGGTTCGACCGACCATGGTCGGTTTTGGACGGTTTTTCGGTTTTGATTTACACCCCTAGGCATAACCCAGTAGAGACCAAAATGGATCAAAATCTTGCTCCAAAAGTGACGAGTGACATCACAATGATTAAGCAAATGATTTGCAGACTCGTGATCCTTACCACAAATGCAACACCAATAAGAGGATAAAGTTTGAAATGGATTCTTTCTATGCAAAAGATCACAAGTGTTAATCTTCTCCAAAACTACCGACCAAAGAAATAATTGAACCTTAATAGGAATGCCTTTTAAGCCAAACAAGATAATATGGAACACAAGAAGTATAGCAGGAATTGGTCAGTTTCAAGTAAAACGATTTTGTAGGGGAAGATCTTGAAGAATCAAGAATCCAGACTTTTCAATCCATAACATCTGTAGGCTTAATAAAGTGAATGGATGAAAGGAGATCTTAAAATTAAAAAAACTCAACCCTCATTAAGATTTCTGCGAAAAGAAAGACCACGAGAGGATGATAAATTATCAAACATAGAAGCAATTCATTAGAGGAGGTTACCTGATAAAGATGAGGATATAAGTATTGAAAGGTAGAGGAGCCAAACCAAAAGTCCTCCCAAAATCTAAATCTATGACCAAGACCTAAGGAAAAATTTGTAAAAGAATTAAAAGTGTCAAGGCTCCAGACTCAAGGCTCATTACAGCTTTTCCGGAATTTTCTTTTTTTAAATAAAGAACAATGACCATCTCGTCAACAACTTGGAAATTCAAAAGCACCAACTGTTCCATTACAAACTCCCTTGTAGAACCTGGAATCTTTAATTCAGAAAGAGTACAACCACAGAAGTTATCTTTCACTATTATATTTACTTCAATGAAGTTAAGCGTGTTCAACGTTTTCTGCATACAGCTCAAATATCCTCCAGAAGCATAATCTATGAAACAGGAAATATAAATATCTAGATGCCAGAATGCAAAAGGAAGAATCTTAACTTTAATCCTTCCTCTACACGAGGGAATAACTGATGGTCTATGTCTCCTACCTTCTTCCCAAGCTTCAAATTTGAGAACGGCTCCTTAAAAAGCACTTGTCCTTGCTTGACACAACAACCCCACTTAACCATAGTCTTACATCTTAACAAATCCTATCTGGAAAGAAAGGGTTGAAGAAGCACAAAGAACATAATTTTGCACCACCTTTAATATTTTGAACCATTCATCATGAAAGTATCTTTTGGCTCACACTGAATATCACAAAAACCCTTCTTCGCCTCCTTAAAATTATTTCTCAATTTCACATTCTCCTCTTTATAGAACTTTTGGAATAGTTTGGGAACCTAATAGGAGGTATCGCCTGATGATGGAAAAGATTGTGACTCTCCTTTAAATCCTCCCTGACTCTTTTTGTAAAGGCAAAGCTCGTACTCCGAGAGTTAATTCTATTCTAGCTACTTTTGGAAGCTCTAGCTTGAGAGGAATCAAAGAATTTTCAACAATAATTCTCGGACCCCATGGACCTTTGCCTCTCCATCAGAAATCTGAGCTCCCTCTGGTGCACTTACTCCAATTCTCTTTGTAATTATAATTCTCTAACTATCTTAGCCAACAGAACGTTTTTTTTTTTAATCCCCTTAGCTTGGTTGGCTTTCCAACCTTCTCTTTGTACTTTTCAACTATCCACGAAAAGGTTCTCTTATCTTAAAAAAATGATATTATTTTGCCCAAAGGCCCATTTCATTAGATTATGAAAGAAAGAAAAGGGCCACCACCTAGATACAAGTATCCATGCCTAAGAAAGAAACAAAAAGGCAACCAAGACCACCCGCTCCTAAAAGTGAGCTGCCCAGTTGTTAATATTCAAAAAATGGGAGTATCACACAAAAGTTCATTTACATAAGCCCAGAAAAAAGCCTTGCATGGGCCACCGCAAATTTTCCCAAGACCCCTGCATGCCCGAAAAAAGTCACATATTCCTTTCGAGCCAAATGCTCCAAATAATTGCAAAGAAGCCAAACTGCCATAACATCCTCCCTTCCTTTAAATAGGGGGCTAGGAAAAATCTCTTCCATGGAACTCCGAAAACTACAATTAGGCGCCCAACTTACACAAAAAGAGCTGAAAAATCTTTGCCATGCAGACTATGAAAAAACCAACCACATAATATGATTACAGTCCTTCTCATCCTATTTACAAAGACCACACCATTGAGGCCTAAGTGAAAAAGAATAAAATTGTTGAATAAAGGCCAAGCTGTTAATTCTTACATGCACTATAGTCCACACAAAAAACCTAACTTTACTCGTGATCTTCAAATGCCATAAATTGGAGAATTAAAGAGAGTTACACCAAAAAAAAAATAGTTTGATGGTTCAATAAAGAAGCAATCAAGGAATTCTCATTACAAGTGTCCAAATATAATTGTGGAAACAAAGAGATGAAGGAGAATAAACCCAGCCCAGCGTCTTCCCAAAAATGAATTTCCATACCGTAACTAAAGAAATTTTACATGAGGTAAGAAAATAAGAAAAAATGAGTAACGAATTTCTAAGGAGAACCAATAGAGCTCAATCTCACTACTAAATTTGAAGATAATAAAGGGGAAGCAACTAGTCACTTTTTTGTCTTTCACTGGATACAACATAGAAAAAAGAAATTGCATTGACCCTTTTTAGAGATCCTCACTCTACTGCCTATCAAACTTTATCCTAAAGGATTTCTTCTCACCCAATAACAATTTGCTATAGATATAAACCGCTAACAAGAAAAACCTAATGGAGCTCCATCTAGAAACACACAAAGCTCCATTGTACCCCTTTGTTGGTTCCAAGCTTTTAATTCAATTATATGTGACTACCATACAAACTTGCTAAGTAGCTAGAGCTTATCTAAAGTCATACACTTTTGCATCATTTCTTAAATTTGGACAAGCGAACTTTACTACTTCGTAAATGTCGTGAGCAGTATTTTTAGTTGGAAAGGAAAACAGATAAAAACGAGTGCAACACGGGGAATTCTCAAGTGGTCACCCAACTTAGTACTACTCTCGCTCAAGCACACTTATCTGTGAAGTTCTGATGGGATCCGATGCATTAAAGCCCGTTTGGGATAACTTTTGAAAGCGTTTTTTAATGGTTATCAAAAACACTTTCTTTATTCAAAAACAATTTTAAACACTTTCAAAATCTATCCCAAATAGGCACTTAGTGTTGGTACAATCGCACCCAACACTATTGATGAAAATGTACCATTGACTTTGATCACAATCCATCAATATGATCACCACATCCATAAATGTTATTTTCTCTATATTCCAAACAGCATAAGTAGCATCTGTCATATACTGATATACAGCACCGTCTTTGTTTCATCTGAACATCCATCTTCCTTTGGCCTTTAACTGTTTAAAGAATAAAAAATAAATGGACATATTGAACCTACTACCTCAAGACTTATGTTGTTTGTACAATGAGCATGACTGCCTTACCTTCCCTCTTGGTTCTACTGACCACTATTATCTCTTTTACTTCGCTTTGCAGTTAACTCATCATCAATAGGACTTATTGGGTTAGAATCACTTGAACGAGCAGTGGCTAGAGAGACACCACTTTGGATCTGACCGAGCAGGGTGAGGCCCTGTTCCACCACATCAATGCCCCCACTTAGGTCACAAGCTTGCACAAGCAACCTGGAAGGACTTATTGGTTAGTAGTGATGTGTTTTGACCTTTTATGGGGTTTTTTTTTTGGCGGAAGGGCAGGGGGCGGAGGGACCTAGTTAAAATACTCCTATTTCTGATCCAATAAGATCTGGAAACGATAAAAATCTAATTTGTTACCTTTTTATATAAATTTTGTAGTACAGTTAAACTAGACAATAAACTACAACATAGGAAAATATATTCTATACTTTCTATTAAAGATTTACAAAAATAATCAAACAACTGGCTGCATTCTCTCCCATGTCAAATTATTTCGGGAGTCAAAGGAGAAAGAAACCTCCTGCATGTAATCCAACCATGGAATACTAGCAACAGGAGGAGCAACATCTGCTATTGGTTAATAACTTAGCAATGGGAACTATAATTAGAGGTTTTGAATGCATAATATATAAGCACTATTTAAATTAATTGAACTAGGGCGATGTGCATTAGATCATTAGCTACCTGAAGACCATAGGACAATAGTCTTTCCAATGAAAATCGACAGAATAATGTGGAGGTGTAAACTGAGAACCCTTTCGGGGGAAGTACATCCGTATTCTAGCCCGATTTCCAAAGTCAGAAGATCGAACTTCACGCATGGGAACAGGGGTAATCTTACCGACAGTATACCTGACAACTTCAAATAGAATAATTAGTAAGCATCATTATTCAACTTAGTATAAACAACTGAGTGGGACATTGTCCTTTTTACTTTTTCTTGTATTATCTTTCTAAGATGAATTCAAAACCATTATACTCATAGGTTGTATGTAAATAGCATATTGCTCCTTTTGTGCAACTGCATCTTTATAGGGTGAAATATCGATCAGTACAATAAGAATTAACAGCTGGGAAATTTTTTTCTTCAAAGTCCTTTCAAACTATACAAATATCAGCCATCGCATCCTCAATTGTATCTCTTTCTTATGCCTTTGTTTTGGTCGTCTTGACTATTTTAAAAAAAATATAGAAACTTTTCATTGAAAAGTGAAAACTACAACCAATCCAAAAGGAGAGCACAAGAACCACCCAAAGAAGATTCCAAAAAAATAAAAACTTTTCATCATGGAAATTTCAGAAGTATTGATCTCCTACCAGTGCTTATGTAACTTGTACCTTGAATGCATTCAAAAATTAAAAAAATAATAACAAAGAAACTGAAATTCCTTTAATTCTTGTCCAACTCATATCAAGCACATGTCAGCAGTGTTGATGTCCCAAATGTTTGGGACACCACTACTCTTAATTTGGAGGTCTACCAGTTTCCAAGACATAATTTTTTTTAGATGCATACTCCAAAACAAAATATTAAGTTCTGAATATACTAGATTTTGCAACATGAATAATAAATAAAACAATAAGAGAGCAGAGGTTGGGGAGGAGGGGACTTAAAATTCAACATCTGTAACAATTTTTTAGTGTTCCAGGTTGCAATCACATATGAGCCAGAATCTGAGCAAAATGAAACAACCGAATTTCTATTTAAAAATGTAATTATTGTAGATAAAAATTTGAAAAATTTTAAGGGGGAAGGCATAGAAGATTAGTAACTCTCTTAAGAAAGTCTCTCGGCTGCCCAAGTTTAAATTGAGCACAAAAACAAAGCATCATATATAGGAATATTGGCCATGTATTAATAGCCGGCTGAGACTCTTGAATATGCTCCAGAAGACACAGAGACAAAACGAGATACTCATAAAAAGCTAAATATTTAGCGTAGTTGTGGCAGAGCCATGTTAAGTAACAAATTTAAACTGTGTAGCCAAGTCATGGAATTAGCTAATTTACCTTATACCAAGCTGCAAATTTAGCATTAAATAATAGTTCCGATGACTCTGGAAGAAGTTCACACATGACATCTTCCTTGCTTCTTTGATAGTAGTTTTCTTTTGTTCCTTGCTCACATGCAATAGCTCATCATAGTCTCTGACCCTCTCTTGTATCAAAACTCCTTGCATGTACTCTCTTTCATATACGAGTCTACTGTTACCTGGCACATTACGTTGACCTTCATTTGAGGCATGGGACATCAAGCTAGAATAATCTTCACTTGAAGCTGCTCGAATAGGATCACTCAAAACCCAATTCTCATCCATTGATGTAGCCCAATTTGCTAGTCCTGAACCTGAAATTCTAGTGACGGAGATCTTCTCTGAAAAACTATGCTTAAGACCATGCTTTGGAGGTTTTTTTTCCTCTAAATCCAGTGATAAGGTACGAGATAGAAAACCTTTTCCACCAATATCATAACCAAGAAAGTTATGACACTTCTCCAAAGAAGGTGGTTTGCTTCCAGCGGGATAAAATGTTCCTTTTCCATCCTTGAGGCCCCTACTCCACGTTCCAAAGTAATATGCACCATCAGCAAAATGATAGACTCCAGATCCATGTCTAAACCCATCTAACCAAAAGCCAATAAAACATTCACCGTTAACCCATTTCATAATCCCTTTACCACACATTTTCCCACCCTTCCAGTTTCCAACATATGAATTTCCAGAACTCCATAAGTATCTCCCACACCCTTCACGTATTCCTTCTTTCCAAGAACCTTCGTAAACGTCCAAATTATCGTATAGCTTTCGTCCCATCCCATGGTGAATATTCATCCTCCAAGATCCACTATAAACAGATCCATCAGAACTTGTGAAGGTGCCAAAACCGTGAAGATAACCACCAGAGATATCACCCTCATATTCTGCTCCTGATGGCCAGATAATCTTTCCCAGTCCTGTCATTTTTCCATCTTCCCAATCGCCATCATAGATTGTTCCTTCAAACCAAGTGTACTTTCCCTTCCCATTGGGTAGCACATTTTTATAACTACCAATATATACATCTCCATTTGAAAACACTTTCTCATTAAGCCTGAAATAATAAATGCTCTTCAAATATGTGTTATTTTCTATTTTCAATAAAATTTTGTGACATCATCTAAAAAAATTGTGTATGGACAGTTTTGAGAGATATGGAATGAAGAAGAGAGATTTTCTCAGTTAAGTATGAAAATTACCTTTGCGTATCGTCCATGACCGAATGTAATGTTTTCCTAACCATCAAAGGTGACATCCATGAATTCCATCAAGATTACAACGTCGACAACCCGTACATGATTACAACGTCCACAAGGGTGTGCTAGATATACATCAAAATATGTTACATAAGAAGGCATGAAAGACTTCAAAAATAAAATACAAAAACTAAATGAAAAGAGTTTACTTTCAAATCTCCACCCCCGTAAAAAAATTCCCAATTCCATTCGATAATTTACAGTTATGTTATTTTCTTTCTAACTTCCCAGCCTACTAAAAAATGTTGACAGTAACCGGGCTGCATTTTGTCATATGAGAGACTTGTTTTTCTCTATTGCCAAGTAAATTTAAATCCTTCATCAGAAGAATTATAAATTTTCTTTCACAACTCTCAAATTAGCATAGTATTTTGATATAGAGAGTGTAAAAGGGAAGGCAATTTTTTGAAAACCTAACATTCATAGCCAACTAAAAGTGATGAATCTCATGATATAAAAAAAAAATAAAGAATCTCTTAATTCACCAGAAAATTCAACAAGCAATTCGTGACAGAGTAGGATTTTTGAAATTAAAGAGCTAAAGAAATAAATGAATAAAATTGAAATAAACAAACCAGGGATTCATTGGATAAAGGAGAGAGTGTAGGAGCGAACTAGAACAAGAACAATCTCTCTATCTCTTTTCCCTATCTTTTTTTTTTTATTTCTCTTTTTCACATGAAAATTACTGTTTATTTTATATTATTAAAACTCAAATTTGATAATGCATGAAATGAAATGAAATGAAAACTGATCGATCACGTGGTGTAATTGTAGTTAATTGATTGATTGATACCTTTCCTGTGATTCTGGGCATTTTTTTCTTTCTGGAAAAAACCAAACAACAAGGACAAGAAAGGTATAATCATTAAATAATTCATTATTAAAGAGTGGAGTCTTGGGGTGGGACCGCCGACAAAATGAAGTTGGAACTCAACTGTGCTTTCCTGTCCTTCCTCAATTGCATTTCATCACCTTCTCTTATTCTCTACTACACGTGGTCAAATACCCTATTATCTCGACTATATTCATGCCCCTCTATGATATTTTCCAATTATTTTAATAAAATAATAACATGTATTGTCTCAGTTGTATGATAAACATTTGTTGTTACGTGATCTTCCACGTATGCGACGAACTTAGATAATAAAGTTTAGGAAAGTTTATCATCTTTGAAAATCTTTGTATGAGTTGAAGCAAAGTCCTCGAGTGTGGTTTGGAAAGTTTAACCTCACAATTGAAAGATTTGGAATGTGAAAAAGTAAGTTTGACCATTTTATTTTCTATAAATAATCCAAAAATGGTATTATCTTACTAGTTGTATATGTGGATGACATTGTCATAACTAGAAGTGATACATCAAGTATTCTGAAGTATTTTTTTTTGGGTAATAAGCTTCAAGTGATTAGGAGCAAAACTGGGATCCTTTTTATCACATTGGATTTACTTTCTACTGAAACAAGAAAATTGGGATCAAGAGTGTAAGGAGGAAGGAAAAAGGAGAAAGAGAAAAAATATAAATCAATAGAAAAAGTAATAATTTTTTCTTTAAAAAAAGGGGGTTCCAGACCTGCGGGTCAGGTTTTGACCCGCGGGCATGGTCGCGGGTCAAAACCTGACTCACCCACACTTTTTTTAAGGACCCTAGTGGTGCTTTTACCCGGGGACACCCATGCGGGTCAGGTTTTGACCCGCGTGGTTTTTTTTTTTTTACTGACCCAGCACATTTTCGAATTTTTCTTTCTTTCTTTCTTTCTCTCTCCAGCTGCACATCAACTTTCTTTCTTTTTCTTTTTTTTCCTTTCTTTCTCTTCCTCTTCTCTTATTTCTTCAAGAGTATAAACCCATGGGTTTTATGCCAACCTATATATTGACCCGTGGATTTTTTACTGACCCTTTTGAGACCGGTTGACTTTTTTTTTTAAATACTAATAATTCATTTCAAATTGGTTTTCCGTCGTTGAATCTTAACACAAGCTTGCTTGATTGCTTCATCTTCAAATTTTCTAAGTGTTGCTTTATAGGTGTAGTAGCCTTACACCCTTACTAAACTTAGAATTTTTCTTTAATTCCTTTACGATCCATGCACTCCTTAGTAGACTTATAATTTTTTACTCGTTTTAAATTCTTCTATCAGGTGCGGCTTGTGCGAGCCCTGCACTCCCTAGTAGACTTAGAATTTTTTAGTCGTTTTAAATTCTTCTACCACGTGTGGCTCGTGCGAGCCCTGCACTCCCTAGTAGACTTAGAATTTTTGGTCATTTTAAATTCTTCTACCAAGTGCGGCTCGTTCGAGCCCTACACTCCCTAGTAGACTTCGAATTTTTTAGTCGTTTTAAATTCTTCTACTAGGTGCGGCTCGTGCGAGCCCTGCATTCCCTAATAAACTTAGAATTTTTTTATTTAGCTCTTCCACCTTGGCGGACTTAGAACTTTCTGTAGTAGGTAGACTTAGTTGGCCCCCACTCGAGTAGGGTTTTACGTCTTGAAATCTAGCTCGAGTCTAAGAGTTCTCTGAATGATTTAACTCTCATAAATACAATAAGTAGAAAATGTACGATCTTATTCATTTTATTTTCGAACTTCTTACAATAAAAAGCTTTATTGGAAATAAAAACTGCAATAAATAAAATTGCTGAAAAGAAATCTAAGTTGCTTGACATCATCATAGGTATAGTAGAGCTTTTTAGATGAGTTTAATCAATGTGTTGATGCCTTGGCCAATACTTCAGTGGCCTAACATGGTCCTTTCTAGAGCTTGGGCTCTTTCTCAATAGTCGGACCTCCAAAGATGGTTCTTATGTCTCCATCTGGAAAATCTTGATTATCACGGTCATAGTCTTTCTTATCTTCTTTACGTCTCACGAATTCTTTGAAGTACCCTTTTTGAATAAGGGTCTCAATTTCTTCCTTGAGATCAAAGCAATCAGAGGTGGTATGACCGTGGTCTTTGTAGAAGAGGCAATACTTGTCTTTGTTCCTCTTTTTTTACCCTGCTTTCATTCTAGGTGGCCACCTAACTAAGTCTTTATCTTTGATCTCCAAAAGTTGTTCAATCGGGACCGTGGTGGGAGTGTATTTTTAAACTTACTTTGAGGAAGACTCAGCTTCTCAAGTTGATCTCCCGACTTCTGTCTTTTGTCATCCTCATGACGGTTAGTCCCCCAGGAAAACTCTTCTATTCGATCTCTCTTCTTGTGTTCTGATCATTTACTACTACCTCCTTCATCTGAACTCCTTCTTGCATTAAGCAACTCTTCGGCGTTCATATATTTTTGTGCTCTAGCGAGGAGCTCGGTGGATGTAGCAGGCGTCTTCTTTCCTAATGACCACAAGAATTTTTCATCATTCAAGCCGACCATCACAGCAGTCAGAGCTATGTCGTCACTATAACCTTCCACCTTCAATGCCTCACTATTAAATCTCACTACATAGTTTCGGAGGCTCTCATATGACTTCTGACGCACAGTCAACAGATGCATAGCTGGTTTCTTGTGATCCCTTCCGCCAAGAAATAGAGTTACAAAAGATCTAGTAAGATCTTTGAATGAAGAAATGGACCTCGGTTTGAGGTGTCTGTACCAACCGCGAACAGGGCCTCCTAATGTAATTGGGAATGCCCTACACTTGATAGCATCTCAGGCTCCCTGAAGCTCCATCCAGGTCTGAAATGTATCAACATGCTCTATTGGATCCTTTGAACCATAATATGTGGTCATAGTTGGCATTTTAAACTTGCTAAGCTCCACCTCCATTATATCATCGCTGAATGGAGGCTCAGTTTGCTCGAGTAGATCTTCTAGTGCGAGAGGGGTCTTTCCTCTATATTCTTTCTTCATATGACCAACTTGATCTTGGAGTTGTTTCAATTCTGGTGCCCAAGGCTGGGCACTTTCTGCAGTAGACTTCACAACATCTGAATGTTCTTTTCTCTTTTGATTGAGAACTTCTCTGAGGTCGGACCTTCATTTCTGACTAGGTTGCTTGTTGCGAGAAGAGTTATGAGAGGAAGAGGAATTGTCCTGGATATTTAGCCTCGACTTCCTCTTCGAGCAACTCTTCTCATGATTCCTTGATTCACCTATGCGCTCTATAGGTTCTTTGTCTTTACCTTTTTTGGATAGTAATTCCTGGTTGTCAGTAGGGGCTTGATGATCAGTTTTCTGTGTAAGAATTTTGAGTACTTTAGCAAGATCTCGATTCACACCTTGAACTTGCTCTTCTAGAGCATCTACCCTTCCATTTTGCAATGGCACAACTCTTACCACTTCTTGATTTTCATCAGCTTATTGTAGCTCCATAGTGCTACAAGTTTTATATCTTTTATTACGAGGATTACGATTTTCACCGTCATCTATATCATCATCGTGTTGACTTCTTTGACTCATCCTCGTTGGTAGAGCACTAAGTTATATACTCTTTCCAACAGACGGAGCCAAATGTTGTTGCGTAAAAATGGAGAGATTCCACGTAGGCAACGAACTTAATATATGGGATGAATCAGAGATAATGCGCTACTTTGACGGTGTGCTACGTAGGTACCTGCACAGGAAAGGAAAAAAGCACCGGTGTGGTGTCAGCCTAACACCTTCCGATGCTAAAGTCAGAGCAAGTAGAGCTAGTGTGCCAGAGAGAATAGTAGTATAAATTAGTTACCTAATGAATGAATTTCTTCTCCTATTTATAGGAGAATATGTTGATGACATCATCATGCCACGTGTCACGTAAAGATTGGACCACATGTTGCTTCTCAATTACGTGTCGCTTACGGGTTATGCCACGTGTTGTTTCCCAAGTGGACACTTGTATTCAATCTTAAGTATGTAGGTCTATGTTGGAGACTACATAGCAAGGTTTTTTCAGGTGCGTAGACTTTATGACTAGGTACCGTGGTCAGACTAGGTGTCATGGTACTGCGATCAGACGAGGTGCGTAGACAAATCTTCTCAAGTTGTAAAATTCCATGTGTTATCTAATTTCATCCCACAACAGTGTATAAAGACATGAACACTCTAGTATTGAGTGTTTTTAAATGTTGATTGAGCAGGATCTAGAGAAAATCGAAGATCAAGTACTTTAAGATATTGTGCTTTTGTTGGGGGTAATTTAGTTTCAAGGAAGAATAAGAAGCAGACTGTCGTATCATGCTCTAGTGTTGAATTAGAATATAGAGATATGACACAATCAATCTGTGAATCAATATGGATTCGTCAACTTCTTATTGAGTTGGGCTTTTCAGTCTCGAGTCCAATCAAACTATGGTGTGATAATCAAGCTGCCCTCTATATTACTTTTAACCTTGTATTTCATGAGCGAACTAAACATATTGAGGTTGTTGTCACTTTGTTCAAGAGAAAATACAACTGTGTTTGATTTCTACAGGTTATGTGAAGACCGAAGAACAATTAGGTGACATACAAAAGCTTTCAATGGACCACAGATTGACTACCTTTGCAACAAGCTGGACATGATCTGCTAGGGTTTCTACCCTAAATCTTTTGTAATCCGTTGAGACTATAAATAAATAAATAATTATTTACTTAGTAATATTTACATTATCATTTATGGTTAATAATAAATAATATCCATCATAAGATCTAAAGTTAATTATGAATATAACATAAGGTGAGTATTGGATGCAAGAAGATTCACTTAAGTTGTAACTCAAAAGGTCTGCGGTATTATGAATAAAGGTTGGGTACCTTATTTCTGGTAACACCATTAACACGACCCACTTGTAAATTGGTACAAGTGATCTCAACTGGATCACTCGTGTAGAGACATATGAGTGGGGGTGTTGCTGCAATAGGGATTGTAGTAGGCTGGACTAAGATATACTTATTGTCTTTTGGTAAAACCGTTCAAAAAGACATTTTGTATATCATGGTTGATCATGTACAATTGATCTTAATCTTGAGTGAATTACGAACTCCTATTTGTAAGGGACAAACATTTGATTTGTATAGGTAAGAATGACTCAACATAGTACACTCAATATGTCTCCCATTTTAGGGATTGCATCTTGCTTATAACTGGGAACATAGTTACACAATATTATAATTGAACTAAGTCAAATGCATGATGAAGATTATGTAAGGCTGTTCATTCTAGAATAAGTTGGGGTTAAGGAACAAGATGTATCGTGGAGGTTAAATTGGTAAATTTGCTAGCCATTGATACGAACTACTTGTGAAGGATCAAAGTGTAGTTAATGATTATAGTCAATGGATATAACTATGTCTATAGAACCATGCAACTCTAGATATATAGTGCAGTTATCTAAGAGTTAATGAATAAGAATTAAATGAGTTATAATTAATGTAATTCTAGATCTTTAGAGCTTAGTCCTACAGGTCCATTAAGTCCCCGAGCTAACGTATGTAAATTAGAACAATAATTAATAAGATTAATTCCTTTGGAAAAATGGCTTTAAGTAGATTAATTTGAAGTTGTCAAATTAATTAAAGGAAAAAACAAATAGAATAATCTATTTGATTAATTAAAAGATACATAGACTCTTTTATTTAATTAATCATTAAACAGAAGAGTCTATTCAATTATTTAAATAAGAGATTAAATAGAAGAGCCTATTCAATTAATTATTAAATAGAATAGTCTATTTAATTATTTAAATAAGAGATTAAATAGAATAGCATATTTAATTAATTATTAAATAGTTTAATTATTTAAATAAGAGATTAAATAGGAGAGTCTAATTAATTAATTAATTTTGAAGTTGTCCAAAATTAATGAGAAATTAAATAGAGAAATCTATTTAATTATTTAATTTGAAATTGTCAAATTAAAATGAATTGAAAAATAAATAAAAAGGAGTTTTATTTATTAAGATTATATAAAATGTCCACTCATTTCATTGGTAACCACACACAATAATGAAGAGTTATTATTGTGCGTTTTATTTATTAACATATCTATGGATTAAATTAATGAAATGAATTTAAATATGGGAATAATTAATTGGAAAAAATACACTTTTGGTCCCTAAGTTTTGAGTTTATTGATAATTTATTCCCTGAGTTTTCAAAACCGACATTTTTATCCCTGAGTTTTCGTTTTACTTTCAATTTATTCCTTATCGTCAAAATTCTGTTAAATACTTAACTGAATGCTAACATGACATTAAAAAAAATTATTTTATATTAATTTTATTGCTGACATGGTGCATTTTAAATGAGTTGGCATATTAAGTGAGTTTTATATTAATATTTTATTTATTTATGCATTTTCATTTAATTGATGTGGCATGATTAATAATTTAATATTAATATTTTTATTTAAGTGAAATTAAATAAATATTTTCTTCATCCCCTTTTTCTCCCCTCTTACACCATTAACGTCGCCACCTACCCCCAGGCCTTGCCCTGGGAGTGTGCTAGCTGGGCCACTGCACAGGGACCTCGAATATTGGGGCCCAAAATTTTAAATTTGATATTAAAAACAATTATGTACTTTATTTTGCTAAAATATACTTAACCAACAATTGTGGTTTGAATCCAACTTGGAAGCAAGCATATCCGTTTTCCTTTTAATTATAATTATTTATTTCACCTCTGCCTTTTTTTCAATTATTTCAATTAAAAAATCTATGTAATTCCAACTCTGTTTTTTTATCAAATCAAATTGTTTTTTACATAAATTTAAATTTTACCTCAACTCTTCTTCTTGTTTTTTTTTTTAATTATTTCAATTAAAAAAATTATGAAATTCCAACTCTGTTTTTTTATCAAATAAAAAAACTAAATAAATTTTAACTCTAATTTGTTTTTAATATAATAATCAAATTTATTAATTTAAATTTTAAACATACTTAAAACATCTTTTTCTTTTAATTTTTTCACTTATAAAATTTCAAATCTAAACTAATGTTTTAAAAATAAAAATAGAGTTTAAATTATCTTTTTTAAAGAGTTTTTTTTTTGTTTTTTTAAAATATTTTTGTGATTTTTTATAGTAAAATATATATTATCAGGTGTCAAAAACTATATCTCCCACTGTGCCCCTGTTTTCTTAGAATCGGCCCTACCTACCCCAAGTCAAAATCTAAAACACTATTAACGCCGCCATGAATCTCTATTTCCAGCGAACCATCATCAATATCTTTAGCCCAAAATATTTTATTAAAACTGTAACGTTCTGTTATTTTGAGGTAGAATTAATTTTTTATATTATTATTCCTTTATTTATTTAATTAAAGTATTTAATTAGTTTAATTCGGGTAATTTAGAATTTAGAAGTTTTAATCTTTATTTGGTAATTTTAGATTTCAAGTATTTATTGTAAACTAGGTGCATTAATTATTATTAATAGGTCAATTAATAATAAATTACATTCTATCCTAGATTAATTGTGCTGATTAATTTTAGAGAATAGTTTGTGTTTTAAGAGCATGGAGTTTATTTTAAAAGTTAAAAGCAAACAATGAAATTAGATGCCCCTCATAAGGGAATCTTATATTATAGCTAACCAAACAGGGGCTGGGAGACTTACCAACTAATTGACAACGTCATTTAATGATCGAAGTTTATTACCAGAGATCTCTGGATCCTTTTGTTTCATTGAGATGAGAAAGGTTAAAGGTGAAGTTCTTTGACAATTATTATTGCATAGAACCTTATTGCAAGTTGAAGAATGAGCTCTAAACTTTGAGACATGATGATATGATACTAGTAGAATATGAAAGAGTAGAGATACTCTAAGAGATTGATCTTTTGATCATGAATTTGTGATGAAAGTTTGATAGTTGCGTGGCTGCTTAAGTAGTTGCATCAGTGGAACATGTGACTAACGTTATGTGTTAGTGTGGTGTTAAATTGAAAGAGTGTGGCCACTCAAGAAAGAAAGCTAGCACTTTTCTGAAGGGTCTCGATGAGGACAACAAATGACTATATTATTGATCATCGGCCTAATCTTATAGCTATTGCACGATGAGTGTACTGATGTGAGTTGAAATATTTGAGATCAAGTTATCAAAAATCACCTTTTGGAAAATGTATGGGTTAACTAAACACTAATGTTGAGTGTCTGTTTCTACTCGAAGAGTGGATGGAATGTTGTCGGATTGTGGTACTGGTGACTTTTATGAGGTGATGCGATAGTTTGGTAAATTGTAAAACACATGGTGTTTGATCATCAAATTAGGATTGAGAGTTTTGAGAAACCCGAAAGTCGTGGCTTGGACCTAATGATTCATTGGGATAGACCCTTGAGGTGAATCCACTGTTGGAAGGACAGAACGTTAATGGATCAATAAGGTGCTTGGGAGACACTTGTTTTGCTTAGCAAGGAAATAAAGGATTTAAGGAATTACGATATACCCACGAGTTAGAGAAAGTGACCTATGAAGAAGAGTACATATCTTTTAGCATGGGCTAATATTTGGTCAGTTTAAGGGTTCATGATATGATAGAACTTGGTCCTTGGATCAACTAAGTGTTTGAAGGAGGATATTTAGAGGGAAACTTCGAGGATGTGTTCCTAACACTTTGTGTGAATCCTTCGGATTTTGAGGAAAGGTTTGATACCTAATTTGTCTCTTTTCCTAGTGTGGAATTTGAAGGTCGGGTGATGTATAGTGAAACATCATGATAAAAATTTAGAGGAGGACAATATTTTAGCAGAAAGTCATTTCGCTCTTCAGATTAGGTCAATACTCAGTATAAGTTATAGGGAGACCTAGAACGAGACTATAATTCTTAAAGTGACATTACAACTAGTTTGAGGAAAGAGGGACCCATCTTATAATTAGAAAACTTATTAAAACACACTAGACGATTAATGATTAAAATGAGAATCTTCAGGATTTGTGAGATAGGTTGAGAAGAATACAATGTTGTCACATACGTTACATACTATTCTAAAAGGGTTAAGAGAACCGATGGATATTGTTAGTGGTTTACCGAGGACGATAGAGGTTATTGTTGAGTTCGAGATAGTGGTCGATGCATCTACCAAGTTGATTTACTTTTTATCAGATGAGTGTAAATAATGGACTTTTGAGAGGGAACAAAAGTTCAGATGTAATGGAGGAAGCCTTGAGAGATGAATGAGGTAACTGCTATTTTACATTCAGACTAGAGCGTCTGAGCCGTTTTCAGATGATCACAGGATTCATGTTATGCCTTGAGCATCAAGCTAAGACCTCAGTGTGGTTCTCATGTTTAGATAGATTTTTTATTAAGACGGATTAATTAGATTTGAGTTTTGGCTTCGAGCTGGTACTCTAGTGATGGGGCACTTGGAGTAATCACCTAATTCCATGAGGGATGGAAACTGCTTAGAATGAGCGGAGGAGGGGTGTGGAAAATTGAAATTTAAAGTTGGGTTATGCTACCAAGGCCATGAACTTGTAAGTGGTTCACATAATGATTTATGAGGTATGGATAGAAGGGCAGGCTTATTGTTTGATCAATTTACCTTTTGAAAATTTTGGATGGGGAGAGAAAATTGTTGGGGCTTGAGTTGGTCCAGTTGACGAGCCAGTCAATTGAGGTTATTAAGGAGCGAATGAAGACTACGCAGAGTAGACATAAAAGCTATACAGAGCGACAAACTGATCTTGAGTTCTCAGTTGGCGATCACGTGTTTTGAAAATAGCACCTATGAAGGGTGTGATGAGATTAAGAAAGGGAAGTTGAGCCCTCGGTTCATTGGTCCTTTTGAGATTTTAGAAAGGATTGGGCCACTTTCTTATAGGTTGGCTTTTCCACCTGCGTTGTCTGAAGTTCATAATGTGTTTCATATGTTGATGCTTCATAAGTATGTTGTCGATCCTACATATGTGATAGAATATAAACCGATTGAGTTAGAAGCGAACATGTCCTATGAAGAAAAGCAAGTTGAGATTTTGGCAAATGAGGAAAGAGTATTGAGAAATAAGACCATAGAGTTTGTAAAGACCCGACTTTTCAGAGTTTAAATCAAACATAATAAATGCAGCGGAAGACTAAATAAACGATATTTATTGAAAAATATGAAAAATCCTCAATCAAATAGTCATTTGAATAAAATCAACAACTCCGGAGTTATAAATTTTAAAACAAAAGAAACGATGTACTAAATCACATAACGAAATGTTTCAAACTATCATAAAGTCAAATCTCACAAAACAAATACAGTCAATAAAGTTCAAGTACTTTATTCTTAAACTCAATGAAAACAAATGATGCATTGGCTAGCCACAGTGACATGAACCTCTCATCTCTTCCACTTCATCAACCGCCACCTCTCGGTCCATTATTACCTGAAAAGAAACCACAAATAGCACTGTGAGGCTAAAGCCAGTGAGAAAACGATCTAAACGAAGGTAAAGCTTTAAATAGTCTCTAACAACTTAAACCGAGTCCCAACACTCAACACTCTCCAATGTCTCTTTCACACAAAACTTCCCTTAGACCTCACATTCAATCTCTTTACATGAATAAGCAATTATTATCTAAATTCCATATCCAAGATCCACATTCATAATCCTCTTTCCAATACACATCCCAATCCGATACATGAGCCCATTCTAATTTAACACACATAATCAAACAATTAATCAAATCATCCACTAAGAAGGCGGTCTCTCTGGGCTACAACCATTCTTAGGTACTTAGTTATAGTCGTAACCATAACTAACCCCAAATGGATCGTTCATACGAGCAACGTCCATTAGCTGTTATGAGCTCACTCTCATAACTATATATATTTTACTAGTATGAGCTCGTAGCCTCATACTAGTTTAACACACCTGTCAAGCCATCAATTCACAATCTCTTTACATTATCCTCTTGATAATACTCACTCATAATCAGCAAGGGCAATTAAAATACAGCAGCCCCAAAAGATACTAAATAAACATGCAAAAATACATTTTATGATAAACTGCCGAAAAACCGTCAAACCAACTATTCACTGTCAATCTTGCTCAACTCAAATCTCATACTAAATCATCATAAAATACTCCATAATATTCCAGAATTGACTCCCAAATTAATCAGAAACAAAAGGAATTGAAAAACAACAAAAACTGCCGAAAAATGACTAAACTAGTTCTAACCGAAAAATTCTTTCTCCAAATAATTTTTCGATGTTTCCAATATGAATTCGCTTCCTAAAGCTCCAGAATAATATATTTGAATATAACGAAACATAAAATCTATGGTAGAAGCTTTAGATTTCTCTAAAACCTCACCAACGAATAAACCGTTAACTCACCTCGAAATTGCTTAAATCCGAAATCAAAGCTACTTCCCTTGACAAACCAGACCTGAAACGAAGATCCTAAATAAATTAAAATACAAATTAAAATATACTACATTTATACAAAAGGTTTGGGGTTCGGTGGATCAAAGAACGAAAATCAAACGGCGAACGAAATTGGCTAAGGTTGGGGCGTGGGGGTGTGTGTGGGCCGCGGCTGGCCATGGTCATCGGGACGTGGTTCGGTCGCGGTTTCGTAGCTAGGGTGATCGATCTTGATGGTTCTAGGTATCGGTAATCAAGATCGATTAGGTGTTTGGCCATAGTTTGGGAAATTGACAATTATGGAGATTGAAACAAGGGTTAGGGTTCTTGGTGTTCATAAGAATATTAATTAACTAAAATCCAGAATTTAAATGGTTGAGAAATCAATCACGAAAGCTTACCCGTCACTTGAATTTCAAGAAAAAGGCTTCCGATCTTCCTTCTTCGATTCCGTGCAATTTTCACCGATCTCTTAATTAACAATTGACGAAAATCTCATCAATATCTACCCTAGACCCCACGACATCAAGAAGGAAAAGAGAAGAGAGGAACTTCGTTACCTTCGTGACCAAAATCGATTCCAAAACGCCTAAATCCAAAACCCGATGCACGATCGAACGAAAACAAGACGAATTGACGGATCTTCTTCTTCTCTTTCTCTAAGGGGGGCGGCGGCAAGGGGTGTGGGAGAGGATGAGGGAATGAATTCTAAAAATTGATAATGAGAAGTCCTCCTTTAGGTTAAAATCCCGAGTTGCCATAATTACGAAATTGCCACTCACCTTAAAACGTCTATAACTTGATCACCGGGTCTCAGAATGACAAACCGTCAGTTGCGTTGGAATCGTGACATCGAGAAGATCAATTTTATGTCAAAATATTAATCAAATCATAATTTTCAAATTTCAAGGTTTTTCGGGAAAAATTACCATAATACCCTTTTTGAAATACACGATATTTCTGTTCTAATTAATCGATCAAGCTGATTAATATTATTTAACCAAATAATATTGATTTTTAACTTTCTGGTGACGGGGCGTTACAGAGTTGGTCAAAGTTTTGTGGGAGAATCACACCTTAGAAGAAGCTAGTTGAGAGTGAGAAGAAGTACGAGAACTAAGTACCCTCAACCCTTTACAGTGCAGTGAAACTTTTCGGGGACGAAAAGCCTTTTTATATGGTTATTTTTGTAATGCCCCGTTACAAGATAGTTAAAATCAATATTTTTTAAATAATATTAATCAGGCTTGATCGATTAATTAGAGCAGAAATATCGTGTTATTTCAAAAAGGGTATTATAGTACTTTTCCCGAAAACCTCGAAATCTGAACTTTGTGATTTGATTAATATTTTAACATGAAATTGATCGTCTCGATGTCAAGATTCCAACGCAACTGACGGTTTGTCATTCTAAGACCCGGTGATCAAGTAATAGACGTTTTAAGGCGAGTGACTGTTATATAAATATTGCAACTCAGGATTTTTAACCTAAGATGACTTCCCATTTGTCATTTTCATATTTTAGACTCTCATTCTTGCCTCCATTTTCGTCGCCGCCCCTTTCAAGAGAAGACCCGGGATTTTTGATTCAATTCCTTCATCGTTTCTTCGTCGATTCAAGGTGTAATCTCGTTTTGGGAATGCTTGGAAAACCCTTGATTGATCAAAAGGTAAAATTTCTTCTTCTCCTTTCCTTGAAACCTTTGCCGCCACCCCTAGGGTTTGGTTGGGATGTGAGTTGTTGTCAATTGCAAGTTAGGTTGTCGATTTAAGGCGTGGTTGCTTATAGGAGAAGATCGAAAGTCGTTGCTTCAACGTTCTAGCTCTTTTGGGTGAGTTTTGATTCGTTTTTATTATTAATTAAATTCTGGAAATTTGATATTGATGAGTTCTTGAGCGTTCTTGAAAACCCATCGAGAATTCGATTTTGGTTTTACCGTTTTCATTCAATCGATTTTGATTCACCTTCCCCTAAACTAAAAACTCATCGAAATCGATCACCCTGAGCCTTGACCCACAACTAAACTGAGATCCAAAGGCCCCGAATCAGCCACGTTAAGGATAGCAGTTCCGTAGCTATTGCCCCCTTCAAACGATGAACTTTTTCGTCGTTTAATTGTCCCGTTTGTCGAGGCATTGAACCCCAATCCTTTTTGTATCGTTTGGTACTATTTTAATATGGATTTTAATTATATTAGATCATCATTTCAGGTCTGGTTCGTGGCAGAAATTAGCTTGGTTATCTTGGTTTTTAGCGTAATTGAGGTAATAATGGACCGAGAGGTGGCGATTGATGAAGTGGCGAAGATGAGGGGTTCATGTCGATTGTTGGTCATTCTTGTTATTCATAACTATTTATGAATATTATGTCGAGTCTTTCTGGATTTATGCTTTGGGATATTTTAAACTTTGAGATTGGATATTCTTTATTTATTTTGATTTCTTATCTGAGACAATGATATTTAATTTCATACAGTTTTATTTAAACTTTGTAATTCCGGAATTACTATTTTTGTTTGAAATGAATATTTGAGATGATGTTATTCTTTATTTTCAATAAAGAATACTTTTGAGTCTTCCACTATTTTATTGTATTTGAAATTAAACTTTGAAAAGTCGGGTCGTTACATTGTGTGAGCTTTCATTATCTGGTATTATTCATAATTGTTATGATACATATATATTATAGACTGTGTGAGCTTTGCATGTCATTGGTGAGATAATGGGATCATGTATTGACTGTGTGTACTTGCATCATCTGACGTTATTCACCGGAGAGGTTCTTGTTCTTGTTCTATAATGTAAAGACTACGTGAGCTTGCATTTGTTCTTGTTAAGAAAGTAAAGGCTTCATGAGCTTTACTTGATATTGGAGTGAGATAATGGGATCGTGCATAGACTGCATGAGCTTGCATCATCTGACATTATTCACATGATCTTTGTTCTTTGTTCTTGTTCTTATTCTTTGTTAAGACTGCATGAGCTTAACTTGATCTAGTTGTATTCCTTAAAAATTTAACGTATGAGTACATGTTCTGATTGTTACGAGTTTGGGGGCCTTGACTACCTGCATGTTCTTTGTTCTTGAGAGAATTGCATGATTTTGCATTTGAAAGTTTGATTGGGTAGTCAAGAGATAATAGGTTTCGTTGGACACAAATCCGGATCGAATTTTGGATCTAAAGTTACTTTATTTTCAATTTATCTTCACTGGGCCACCCGCTCATTATATTGCACTTTCAGGTACGAGACATGGTCGCGGTCGTGGCCGTGGAGCTAGTGCGGCATGATTCTGGATCGATGATGATGATGGATTGACTACAGTCTGTTATAGTCCATAAACTGCTTGTGTCATGACATTTTCATTCATTCAGTTTTATTACATTTGGGTTGTTGAGCTCTTTTGAGCATTATTACTTATGTTATTTGGTTTCTATGGATTTCCGAGTTTATTTTCATTGTGGGTTTGAATCTTTATAAAATGGGAAGCACTTCCCAACTTTTGAATGTTGAAGTATTAAGATTTTATTTTGAAATGATGAAGGATGATATTCTTCTATTACAGGTTTTAAATTGTTATTTCAAGTCTTCCGCTTGCGATATTTATTTATTTTGTTAATTCAATTTTTAAAGAGTCAGGTCTTTACAAAAACAAAACATCATTATTCGTTTTTAATCTTGGGGTATTTATTTATGCAACAACAATGATTTGTTTTTTGTCTCCATTTTCAGAGCTTCTTAGGTATGATTATGGTGTTTCTTTCTTTTCTTTTTTTGCAAAATCATAATCAAACAAAAGTGAAGATTTGGGTTTTGCTATCTATTTGATTTGATCAAAATATCCACTTCACACTTAATTTTATATGTCTTCCACTCACTCTTCATCTTGAATTAAATGAGAAATTTCATTGGGTAGCAGAATTTTCTGCAATATTTATAAATATAGCATTTTTTAAAAAGTATTTGCAATATAGCAGTTTTTTAAAAACCCTCATTCTGGTGAATCAAAGATTGGGATGGTTGTTAATCTCAGGAAAGAAGAAGATGAAAAATCCATTTACAAAATTCCAGATCTACAAAATTCCTTTTGTGAAAATCCAGATCTATAAAAACCCATGTGCGAAAATTCAGATCTACAAAATTCCTTTCGCAAAAATCCAGATCTACAAAAATCCATTTGTAAAAATTCAGATCTACAAAAATCCGTTAGTGAAAACCCTCATACTGACTTTAAGAATTCATCAGTCACTAAATTTTCTTTTATTTAGGTTGTTCAAACACAATTCAAACTCATATCTAAACAAAAACAAAAAATGGTTGATCTAAACGATTTTTCCATCGAATCGAGACCCATGGCTTCATGATGAACTCGTTTTTCTCGAATGATTTTTCCAAGGATCAAGAACTTTGGTTTCGGGATTTGTAGAAACCGATGCCATCGATTTGTAAAAACATACCCCATGGCTTTGCCATCATCGTCTAAGAGAATCAAAGGCCTGGGTTCATCGCATGCGTGCAAGAATGGGAGAGAGGAGAAAGAGTAAATATGAGTATGTTTGAGTTTTGGGTTCACTGGGTTCATTAGAGAAGATGAGTTTGGATGAGATGGAGTGGAGATAAAAGATAATAAAGGAAAATTAATTAATTAAATACAACATAAGTAAAAAAAATGTTAATGTAAAACACTCCACATATGCCATGTCATTTAAAATATGTCATATAAGCAAGTAAATAAACAAAAAATTAATAAATTAGTGCCATGCCACTCTGCTATTAACTTAAGTATATAACATACTTTTGACGGCGGTGACCAAATTGAAAGCTAAATGAAAACTTAGGGATCAAAGTGTCGGTTTTGAAAACTCAGGAACCAAATTGTCAATAAACCCAAAACTCAGGGACCAAAAATGTCTTTTTCCCTAATTAATTTAAATTAATTTAGATTAATATAAATATGATGAAGAATATCTTGAATAATTAATTAGATTAATTAAAAGATATTAAATCATAAATTATTCGAATAAAAAATTGAATATCTTTATTTAATTATTTAGATAATTGAAATAAAGATTTAATTCAGATTTCAAAAGATTTTCTGAGAGTAATTGTTTTCCTATAAATAGGAAGGGTTTGGAGAAACTCAAATACACAGACTTATAGGTCAAGAGTAGAAAATCTCAGAGAATGCTCCTCTCCCTTTTCCCTCCTCTTGCCGCCGCCGCCCCTCTGTGGTATAGGGAAAAAATCTTTCCTTATTCCCTTTTCCTAAAAAGGTTGTGCCCACGCACAGTTATCCTTTGTGCTAGTGAGGAAGGTTTTTTGGTGGTCCTAGGATCGTAACCAAGAATGAGGAAAAGCTTACACTTCTCTATAAGGGTACATATTCTATTTATGTGCTTATTTTAGATTATTATACTGCGAGGAAAGATTCTTGGGAATTCCGCTTGCAGATCTCCATTTTAGAGGTCTCAATCCCAACATGATCAACATATATACTTCAGCTTGAGGGAGGGGGGGGGGTGTTATTGATATTGTTAGAATATATTGTATAGTTTAGTTATTTAAGGCTAGCCCATTAGGTCAAGACTCTAATGTGTATATATGCGATTAGTGAATACCATCATATTATTCTCTTATATTTTTCAGACTTTACAAAAACAAGTAAAGAAAATCTACATTCGATTTTTCCTTAAACTCTCTCCCTTTTACTTTGATTTGACATAAAACTTATTTTAGTTAAGCCATTTGATGCACACAGCAAAAACCTTCCCCTAAATAAAAACTTCCATTGAATGGGAGATAACCAAAAAAAAAAACTTTTACAAATGGTAACAATAATTCTACGGACAAAAAAAATCAACTTAAAAAAATTAGGAGATAAAGTAAGTCGACAAAAAAACAGAGACAACGGAAGCGGGAAAAAAAAGCTATTTCTTTTTTTTTAGTCTTCAATAAGCTAAAAAATAGGGGCATGCACTCAAATGACATATTTTTTAAAGTTAATTCCCCTCATAGATTCTATTTTTTTTATAATTCCCCAAATGACATTTTTTTTCTAGTATAATTTTTTTCGTTAGAATTACAAAAATGTCGCTCATTTATTAGTTCGATAAATTTTCCCCTTATTCGATAATTTATTGAATTAAAATCTTAACTTTATTAATTCAATAAATTTTACCCCTTAGTCAATAATTTATTGAATTAAAATTTGAGTTTTTATAAATTATTCTGTTTAATTCAATGACTTATTTAATTAAAATCAATATCAGGTATCTCAATTATATATAGTAATTTAATTAAATTAATCCATTTAATTCAATATATTATTGTCCAAAAATGACCTATAGGAATGGATTTTTGTGACTTACACCATGATTTCATCTTTTTTTTTTTTTTGGATTTCTCACAAGTACAATATTTCCTGAATTCTTCCAAGAGGCAAAATTTGCTAAAAGTTCATTTTACATTGCTATTTATGCAGTGTGCCAGTAACTTTCATGTTATGTGCAAGCATTGTTGTAATAGTCAATTCAGCCTTGATGAAACTAGTTGGCCTTTTAGAGGATTCTCCTTCATAATAATATTTTTTTTTTTATATTTTGAATATTTTTCTACACTAATAAGACAATCAAATTTCATGGTACCAGAATTCAAGAGTTTTATATCCTTGTAGCATTTTCTAATTCAATTTAGTATCAATTAATTTATTTTCCTTTTCAATGAGTAATTTATTTAAAAACTCCTTCTTGGAAATTAAATCATCATTTACCTTTGTTAATATCATATTTTTCTCGCTCAAGGATTTAGATTTCACACAAATTTTGAACCATTCATCATACAATTTTGTATATGCTTTCTCAATTGAATATTCCTTATCTTCAAATATATCACTCTCAATTTCATCTTGGAATGCTACTTGATCAATTTTTGAACTTATCCCTGCACTTTAGTAGACTTATTGGTAGTATATGCAATAAGTTCTACGTTACTTACACTGTTTTCTTTATCACTCTGAGTGAGTTCCATAATTTTCTTCTTGTTAAGAGATTTCAAGATGAATTTGTTGTTCACTTTGAAAAACTTTTGATTTCTCTCTTCTTGGACATCCTTACACAAAACACAAAATAGGTAAAAAAAAATCAAAATCTCGCTAATAATTTAAGTTACCACACTTTGATGCCACTTGTTAGACCTAATTCTTTTTAATTAATCAAAATTAATATTGTTTAAGCAAACAAAATACTAAATCATACAAATCATCTCAATTATGTAGAACATAATAAATTGTTTTCACCGTTGTAACGTTTGAGGCAACGACAAAGGCAGGAAACCAGAATGTACCATAACAAATAAACAATTATGTAAAGGAGAGGGAAAGAGATTAACATCAAGAATTATTTAACAAGGAAAAAACTCAAAGGTAAAAAAAAAAAAACTCGAATCCAATATAAAATTGAATCAGTTACACTTTCCAAAAGAAGACTTAAATAAAAAAAGCAAAACGAAAATGAAACTCGAGTGTAAGTATAGAGACTAAAATGGCATTTTACCCTTAAATCTTATATCTATTAATACTTATCATCTAAGCATAACTATATTGGTCAGGCATCTACTCCCTTTATATGATGTCGAAGGTTTGAGTCTCCCCTGGCCCTCACCCAATTTGATATAGGGAAAGTTTGACTTGGTAGCCACCTAAGTGAATAAAAGTTACTTAAATGCCTTTCCAATCAAATCAAATTTATTTTCCCAAGATTTTCCCTCCCCTCTTGTAACAGTTACCAAGTAAGACTATAAATAAAATAAATTGAAAATTTATATTATTTTCTCAAATGATATCAAGGAAGTTGGATTCATAACTTGAATGAGAAATAACGCATTATCTCGTAAGGGTATTTTGGTAAGTTCCCAAAACTCAAAATTAAAACCACAAGTTTAATTTAATATTTTTAGATTATGTCGATCGTCTCGTTATTATGATTCCAACGCAACTGACGGATCATTATTCGGAGTCCCGATGAATGAGTTATGATCGTTTTAATGCAGTGACATTTTCGTGATTAATTGAAATCAGGATTCAGCCCTAAAATCATCCCCTTCTTCTTTCCTAAGCCAAAAATCAGCCCCTATATATCCCATTCTCTCCAATTTTCGCCCAAATGTAATTCCTAAAAGTATTTTTACCCTAACTCACTCATCCGAACTCCGATTTATGCAAGTAAGCTGTCTATTTCTATTAGTTTTTCGTTATCTTTCTATTGAACATAATTTCGTAGTAATCCAACTTCTTTATAAAAAGTTATGAGCCAAAAACACTTCGGACCTATTATGTTTTTCTCCAATTCTAGATCGATCTATTTCGTATGTTTTTTGTATAGATGTAGAACGGCTCTTCTTTGCAGTGGTTAATTGTTTGATGAAGTTAGAGAAAGAATTCTTCAACTTTTAAGAGAGGTTGTAGGATTCTTGAAAAAGAAGAGTTTGAATTCTTGAAAAATTAAAGAATCTAAGGTGAGTAGAACTAGTTAAAAATTAATATCATGTGTTGCTTTTCTTTTTCATTAAAAAGATTTGTGTTAATCTGATTTGGAGTATTTAAGATACCTTTTAAGCATGAAATATATGTTATGGGCTGAACCTAAAGATGTTGAAGTATAGAAATTAAAGAATGTTAAAAAAGGCGAAAACATGCATGTTAAAGGACTGATTTTGCCCATTAGTTGTTATAATCATTTGTGAACTTTTGTATGATGTTCTAGCATGATTTTAGATTTCTTATTGAGCTGTTGGAATTGTGTTATGTTTTGGAGAATTAGTGCCCACTAGAATCGAAAATAGCCTAAAAGTACGCTCGTTTGTGCGAGTTTTAATTGTGAGGTATTTTTGGGAGACTTCTAGATGTATTAGAATGTTTTTGGAAATGATATTATTGTGATGTACATAATATCACTTAAGAGGCAGGTTCATTCCAAAGGATCAATGCAAGAGAATATAAAAGTAGGTTCGCTTGTGTGTTTTGCAAACACATAAGAAGAATACCTCAAAAGGTTGAAACGTGGAAACACATATTGATGCTTTTGAGCGAGAAACTCACTTTTGTTTGTGGACATTAGTTGAGTTAAGACATTGAGTAAAAATTGGACTCTTGTAGAGTTGAGAGAAATTGTTTGAAGTTGTGAGATCAATTATGGACTTAATGAACTTAGGAATATTCTCATGACATTACTTTTCTTTTAACTTTTTCTACTCATTGGGCGTAGCCTCATGATATTACATTTATTTATTTTTAAGTAAAAAGAAGAAGAAAACCGGGCATTAATGTAGTTTGTCAAAGGTGGATGGTTGGCATGGTTTTACATGCCGACGTTTTATTTTCCTTCTTCTCTTAGTCATCTAGTTGGGTTGGAATTAAAATAATTATGTTGATACATGTTATTTTGAGTTTTTATCGTTATTTAAACTTTTATTTTGATTGTAAATTTTGTTTGAGAGTTTATAAGTTTTGTTTTAAATAAGATCGATCGACGTTTAAATTTGAATTTTAATTTAAATGAGAAAATGATTTGAACGTAATTTATGCTTCCGCTGTTTATTATTTTATTTCCATGTTTTGAGAATTTGGGGATGTTACAGTTGGTATCAGAGCCCTTATGTTCTAAAGACCGTAAATCCAAACCAACCACCACTCCACGAACTCGTCGGTGCCAGGTATTTTAAGTATTGCATTAAATGAGAATGTCTAAGTTGCTTTAAGTCATTTGGATAAATGTAACTGCGATGCGTTGTTGTTATATCTTATTTGCATTTGTTGAAATGTTTTTAGTATACCTCTACTGAGTACAACGATATGCATAGAGCACTTGGTTAAACTTAAGGTTTGACTTAGACGACTCAATTTTTTAGATAGTATAAGAAATATGCTATAAAAGAGTTTGACGGTGAGTCTGTGGATCATGATGATGTAGATAAGTAAACTTTGTGAGTCCCTGTTGAGTTGTGTTTAAGTTTAGAGGGACCAGTAAGAAAGAGGCACATATAGTCATTTTGACGTTACATGATGGCGTCTTTTAGATATTGGAGCTTGAACCTATTTGGCTAGAGTAGTTGATAACTCATTTGAGGAAGTCAATTTGAGATTAGTGCTTGTGGCTAGTGAGTTTTCTGATATGTTTTTAGATGGATTACCTATATAACCCAAGCTAGATAGATGAACTTCTAGTTAGAGGTTGTTTCAGGTACTGCCCCTTTGTAAAAAAGGATTTAAAAGTGTAGCTTCAAAAGTTGTTAACTTAGGATTTATACGTCTTACTGTCTCACCGTGGGGGAGCTTCAATATTGTCTGTTAAGAAAAAATGATGGTACAATGAGGTTTTGTATAGATTACCTTGGGATAATTAAGGTAACTATAAAGAACAAGTATCTAATGCCCAAAATAGAAAACTTGTTTGACCAGCTTAGAGAAGCTACTTTTTTTTTCTCAAAAATAGATCTTCGATCGGGATACCACCAGTTGAGAATAAAGGAAGGAGGTATACATAAGACAAGTTTTAGGACTCATTATGGTAATTTCAAGTTTGTGGTGATGTCTTTTGGGTTGATAAATGCATTAATAACTTTTATGGACCTGATGCATACCTTATTTCAGAGATTTCTGGATTCGTTTGTGATAGTTTTCATTGACGACATCCTAGTTTATTCGAGATAAGAGGAAGAGCAAGGCATTTGAGATTGTAGACATCAATTTTGTCCGACATAATTTAAAAAGAACTAACAATTTTCGTTGATATAATTTTTAATTTTTAGTTTTGTTATTGAAATAATAAAAATAAGAATTTTAAATTAATATCATTTTAAAGTGTGTAGATTTGATAAAAGTGGAATTCTAAATTTTAAATATGGAAGAGAATAGTTTGGAAATTAAATAGGAAGATAATTATAAAATTGAGGTGAGATAGAGATTAATTCAATTTGAAAATAAGATATTGATAATATTCTGTAGATAATTGGAACTTAAAACGAGATATGATATGATATTTGATATTGGATATTTTGTATTTATCTTTATCTCAATCTTATTTCAAATCAAATCCTCATATTGGCTATAAATAGAACCCCACCCCAAGGCTCAAAGGGATCCATTCACGGTGAAACGATTTTCATTGACGGGCAATATCATTCCAAAATTCTTTCCCTCTCTCGATTCACGCCCATTCCCTCTCTCTCTATCTCTCGTTTTTTTTTTCTAGTCAATACCCTTGCTTCACAAGAGAGATCCCCGTTCAAAAATAAAATCCATTTGTCAAAATCTCTATTTTCAATCGAAAAGGTGTTGAAACCTGTGCAATTTGTTATCAATTGCTCTTTCGTGCGACGTGAGTAAGTAGCCTACCTTTTTTTTTTTATATTGTTTATATTGATTAATGATGTAATTTACAAATTTCAACCAACAGATTTGTTTGACTTTGGCCTTTTTGTTTTTTTGTCCTTTTCCTGATATATATATAAATGAATTAAGTATAGTATGAAATTAATATCATCATGTCCATTTGTTTATGCAGTATGAATTTATTTTAGAATTTGTCTATATATGCATTTGTAGGCCCAGGATGAAAGTTTGTCCCATTATATTGAATTTCCATACACTGGATTCTTAAGCTTCCTTTTGTTTTATATATATTTATCAAAATTACCATATCATATGTATTTGGATTATCTTTACAATCGGTAATTGGGCTGAGAATTGACATTATTCTTTCTTTTTTAGCCATGATTTTTCTAATAGGTTATATATTTGGATTTTTCATAAAAAATTTGTGTATGTTTGATTTCAGAGATGCTTAGTTAAAAATTCAATTGAATTAATATGGTTCCAGGTGACTTTTATTTTTATTATTATATTTTAAAGCAAAGTTTTAGGATCATTAGAATGCTAATTTTCCATGTTTTTTTTACAAATTAATATTTTAAAATTTGTTAGAATGCTAACCTTTTTATTAAAATGGCTTTTTCTTCCCAAATTATGAAATTTTCTCGAATTGATTAATAGAAAAATATAATTACTTCCAAAATTTACTACTAAAGTCTATTCCATAATAATAATGATTTGTTTTAAGATTTTTAAAATAAATAAACGTTTTTAAAACCTTCCGACGATGGAAATTTAAGACAATTAGAATGCTAAGTCTCTTAGAACTCTTGAGGAAGAGGAATTTAATTTCAGAATGTTGAAGTTAAATTCCAAAAAAAATAAACTTTTACTAATGACCTCGCGTCACTCATAATTATTTAATCATATCTCTATTCTTAAAGATATTGATTAATAAACATGGGACATTTAAAAATAACCAAAAAATATTTTTGTTTTAAAGATAAAAGGCCTTAGTTAATACAATAAATAATAAAAAAAAACAACAATCGTTTTCAAAACGAACATAATAGGGTGCTAATACCTTCCCTATGTGTGAATGAACCCCCGAACCCATTTTTAAAAGTTAGTAGACCATCCTTATTTTCATGACTAGGTGACTAATCACACCATAATTTTTAAAACCAATGATTAGTGGCGACTCTTTATTTTTCCGCGTCGCAATTAGGTAGCGACAGCATGGCGACTCTGCTGGGGACGTCAATTAAGAGGGTCTTGTTGTTTTGTTTTTGTATTAATTATTGCCTTATATTTTACTGATTGTTTGTCTGTGATAATTTGCATGTTCACACATAAACACAAGCCTCAAACCCGGGCTTTACCTTATAGATCTAGCCGAGGCGAGTACTGTCGACCTTCGTGGAGCTATGGCTCCCGTGTAGGCACATGAAAGCTCTCACCCAAGTCAACTCGGCCAGAATGCTGGACGAGGTTTCTTTGTTATAACAATTCAATCTTGTCAGAATGTTGATCAAGAACATTGTTATAATAAACGACTTGGTAGCCTCGCAGTCATTTAGATAGAACTTCAAACCTCACATTTACCTCGCATGTTGTGTGCCAATTTCATCATATTGTGATTTAAGTTAATACCTCATTTTTGGCATACATACCACATTTTTTTAAAAAAAAAAATTACTTTTACACATCACATAATAAAAAATAGAAGGATATTCAACCATTATATGAAAATTGTATAACAGGATTGTAAGCATGTCTAAAAAGGAGCAGTCAGTAGAGATCGATGAGCAAAGCACAGTTCGCTCGTGGTCTAAGCAGATTATGGAGACTCATGGAATTCCCACTGCAGTGAAAATTAAATCTCCTTTGACATCGGGAAATATTTTTAATAGTAATATTACTGGAGGCAAAGACTTGTGGGAAATTTGGAAAGAATTTTCAGGGGTACAAAGATCGAAATTCACTAGGAGGTATGGGAGAATAGCGATTGCTTTTAGATGTTCCAGTCAATGTGCACGCTTTGAGGGCTGCTATAGAGTTCTGGGATCCGACATCGAGATGCTTCTCGTTCAATAAAATGGAGTTGACACCTACTATCGAAGAGTATGAGGAGATGTTGAAAGCTCCTATACAAGCTGAGGGTAAAGTTTACTACTACAACAAGAAATTGACAGGAAGAAAAGTCTTATCACAAATTTTAGAAGAGGATAAATCAGATATGGATAAGATCATTAAAGACAAAGGGAAAGGAGAAGGGGTCGCGGTAGATTATCTCATCAAGCTAATTAAACGAGATTTGAGAGGTGATAAGGCATTGACTTTGTTTGCTTTGTGTATTTACGGCGTGGTACTATTTCCAAGTATTAAAGGGTATGTTGATGTCAAAGTAGCCAAACTATTCTCACAGATCCAGTTTGGATGCAATCCAATTCCCCCGATTCTAGCAGAAACCATCCGTTCACTTGATTTTTGTAGGATTCAAGGAAATGGTCAGTTCATCGGTTGCGTATCTTTACTTTTTGTTTGGCTACAGAGTCATTTCAAATGTACTGTGGGGTCTCAAATTCCCCAAGTAACTTTTTTAGAGAGTTGGAATTTATCCAGGAATCCGATTGCAGAAAGCGCAAACAAGTCACTAAGTCAAGATAGTCCGAAGAGAAATATATGGAGAGATTTTTTCGCTGAGGTGACCGTCGACAACATGATATGGAAAGCAAAGTGGATGCCTATGAAGCCCATGATTTACCGATGTGGAAAACATCATAATGTTCCACTACTGGGGCCACGAGGAGGGACTAGTTACGCGCCACTTTTAGCATTACGACAAATGGCGATGGAACAGTTTATTCCTGCTGTGAATGGTTTGACAGAACTAGATTTTGATTACGATGAAGAAGACTCGCTTGACAAAATCAAGCAAGCACTGGAGGCTTGGAAGTTAATCAGAAAAATAGAGGAAGGAATGAGCCGGGATGCCACCACACGAGAGTACAAATCATGGCTAGAAAAAAAAGAAAAGATTGATCCCCCCGAAGACAAGGAGAAAATGGCAGGGCCAGAGAAGATCGTCATCATTTGTGAGAAAGTTGAGATGCAAATAGAGGGTAAATCTAAAAACGATGATGAGATACATAAAGAATTACAGCAGTGGAAGGAGCGAGCTTTGGGAGCAGAAAAAGATTTAAGTGAAGTGCGAAAAAAGGTGAAGAATCAATCAAAGATAGAGAAAGAAAATCAGGAGCTGGATCGTGAAAATCGTCGAATAAATAAAGTGGCTAAAAGACTGAAAGAGAAGAATGACTACATGCAGGAAGAAGATGGAGGCTAAAGATGAGTACATCACCGACTTGGAGAACAATATGCAATCCTTACAAGAAGTAATCTCGAATTGGATGCCGTGTTGAGATAAAAAGAGGAGAAATTGTAGAGACGGAGGAAAACAATGTCACACTTCACGGGGTGATCGAGAGCTTACAATATCGACTTGATAAGTGTCGGAGAGCAATCAAAAAGTACTCCAGGAAAACGAAGGGATGAAAGGGGAGCGTAATGAGTTATACCATGAAGTGAAGCATCTACGTCAACATAATGAAAATCATCTTTTTTACATCAATAATGCTCTACGAAATTTGAGGATCTTGACCCGGAGAGCCGGATCATTTGCAGCGTGGGGAGCAGATCTTCAAGACGACATTACATTGCTAGAACCAAACGGAGAGAAAATGTTAGAGTTTCTTGCGGTCCTGTGCAAGGAGCTTAGGGCTTTTAGCCGTTTCACATAGTTTCATCCTTCATTGTTAGAGGATTGTTTACTTTATTTTCTTAGGCTTTGCTTTTCTTATTTTGTTATTAGGTTTTCCTATGATGGTTGAATTGATCTATTCTTTATTAAGTAATGGAATAAAATTCCCGTTTTTCTTTCATCATCGTTTGTTTTCTCACAAAGCATTTTTTTTATTTTTGTTTTAATTAAAAGATATCACATTCAAAATTGATCGCCAAACTCAACATCGTCATCCTTATCAAACAAGGTCAAAAACAAGAACCATGAGCGAAAGGGAAAATACTCTAAGTCAAGAAGTGCGACATGAATTGGATGCCATAAAAGATCGGATGGCACAAATGATGGAGATGATGAAAGAACTGTATAAGGGAAAAGCTACAGCTGAGGCCTCTCATTCCCATAACCCTACTCCCGAGTCTCAAAAGGAAGCTGCAATAGAAGTTCTCTCTCAAGCCATTCACCAAAATGCCCCTACACATCCAAATGCTCAACTAAACTCATATCCTGGTCAAGAAGGTATGACATCTGTATTCATACCAAACCAATCCATCCCTATCATGCAACAAGCCCAACAAAAAGCTAACCCTATCGTTTTATCCGATTCCAAAATGTTATGAAGACCCAGAAGAAACCGCTAAAGGAAAGTTAGATTATTTGGAAGAAAGGTTGAGAGTCAGTAGAAGGGCGGATGTATTTGGCAAGATTGATGCAAGCAAACCGTGCTTGATCCCCGACATCATTATTCCAACAAAGTTCAAGGTATCGGACTTGAAAAATATGATGGGACATCCTCGCCCAAAGAGTCATCTTATCATGTATTGCCGAAAGATGGTCGCGTATGTGAATGACGAAAAAATGTTGATTCATTTCTTTCAAGACAACTTGACCAGGGTTGTTACTCCTGGTATATGCGGTTAGATAGCTCTCAAGTAAGCAAATGGAAGGATCTCGCTGACTTGTTCCTGAAACAATATAAGCATAACCTGGACATGGCCCCAGATCGTTTGGATTTACAGAGAATGGAGAAGAAAACTTCAGAGAGTTTTAAAGAGTATGCCCAAAGATGGAGAGAAACAGCTTCACAAATCCAGTGCCTTTTAACGATAAAGCGGCGAAGCAATGTTTATCAATACTCTCCACTCCCCCTATTACGATCGAATGATCGGTAATGCATCCACTAATTTCTCGGATATTATCACGATCGGAGATCGAATCGATTTTGGCGTCAAGAATGGTCGTATTCCCAACAACACAAATGATACAAAGAAGAGTTTTGTTCCAAAGAAAAAGGAAGGGGAAGTCCATCAGTTGGGACATATGCAAAGACAGACACACAATGCACATGTTCCAAATCAGTATCATAATGTGAGCAATGCAGATCAGGGGTATTATACAGCACAACCAGTTCAAAGAGGAGGTTCAGGGATGAATAATCATCCACAAAATAATTACCATCAGAACTCAAATCAAGGAAATTTCAGAAATTATCCCAGACAAACACATTTTGATCCAATCCCTATGAGTTATGCTGAACTCTATCCTCGATTGTTGCGAACTCACCAAGTGGCCCCTATACACGTCGAACCTTTGAAACCACCTTATCCTAGGTGGTATAACCCAAATGTGCGCTGTGAGTATCACGCCGGAAATGCAGGACATTCAATTGAAGATTGTTTTGCTTTCAAATCGAAAGTACAATCGTTGGCAAAGGCTGGAGTTTTGAAGTTCGAAACGAAGAAAACCCCTGATGTTAACCAAAATCCTTTGCCCGATCATGGGGTCAATGTTATAGAAGAATGTTTAGAAGAGGGAGAAATGTTTGAAATATCTGAAACTGAAGAAACTGAAGAAACACTAATTGGGAAATGTCACAATGTGTTTACGATCACAAATACTTCCAGATTTCAACCATTGGTAATTGAATATGATGAGATAACGGTGGAAGCTCCAAAATTCCCTACCCAAGTGATAATCCAAGTGTCGAGTCCCTTTGAATATCAGAATAGTCATGCAGTACCGTGGAATTATGATTGTCAAGTCATTATCGCAGGTCAATCTGATGTGACCAATATTTCTAGAATTAGTGGAGCAACTAGATCTGGGAGATTTTACAAACCAGAAGAGGCAAGAATTGAGAAAACCTTCACTGAGAAAAGTAAAGGTGAGGTACTCATAAAGGAAAAAGAGAGCCACGATGATATCCTTACCGAAGGGTGTTCGATCATAAAAGAAAAACCTCAAAACCTGTGGATCGACAGGAGGCAGGCGAATTTTTGAAATTTATCAAGCAAAGTGAGTATAAGGTAGTAGAACAACTTAATCGTACTCCCGTTCGTATATCTATCCTATCACTACTCATGAGCTCTGAACCTCACGAAAAAGCTTTAATCGATGTATTAAGCCAAGCACATGTCACTCATGATATTACCGTGAGAAGTTGAACAATATTGTGGGAAATATCTCTGCATCTACCTTTATATCCTTTAACGATGATGAGATCCCTCCAGAAGGAAAAACACATACTAAAGCTCTCCATATTTCAGTTAGATGCAAAGATCACATGATTGCGAAAGTTCTTGTTGACAACGGGTCATCATTGAACATAATGCCCAAATCAACACTAATGAAGCTCCAGGTGGATCTAACACGTATCAAGAAAAGCAGCATGTTAGTGAGAGCTTTCGATGGTTCTCGTAGAGAAGTTATTGGAGATATTGAATTGCCTATTCAGGTTGGGCCTTGCACTTTCACTATAAAATTTCAGGTAATGGATATGGTCCCTGCTTATAGTTGTTTGTTGGGGAGACCTTGGATCCACTCTGCTGGTGTGGTTCCTTCATCTTTACACCAGAGGCTTAAATTTGTCTTTGAGAACAATTTGATTTGTGTATTTGGCGAAGAAGACTATTTGGTTTCAAAAACCGCGACAATGCCATATGTAGAAGCAGCAGAAGAAGCTCTAGAATGCTCATTTCGTTCTTTCGAAGTAGCATATGCAACTACGAGTCCAGAAAAATCAATCATTCAATCATTATCTAAAGCGTCGATCATGGTCGCAAAAGTGATGATAAGGGGAGATTTTAAACCAGGAGAAGGACTAGGGAAAGAAAAGCAAGGAAGAAAACAGATAGTCAGCATAGTGAAGAATCCCGAGAGGTATGGGATAGGATACAAGCCCACCAACGCTGATAAGAGAGGAGTACAGGAGAAGGTCGCCCGAATGAGGATGCTTATTCCAGGCCTTTACGAGACATTTGTGGCAGGAGAAATTTTGTATTCAGACATACAGAGTAAAATCATCACTATCCCGGAAGTCGTCGAAGAAGATTTGATTGCAAGGATGTCTGATTTGTTAATCGGTGCCATTTTAGAAGAGGAGTCTGAAGAGGATCGGTTTGTTTATCGTTGCACACAAGAGCTGAACAACTGGGAATCCAAAGATTTTCTTTCACTTTTCAATTTAATGCAAGAGTAATTTCCTATTTTTAGTTTTTAAAATTTTTAGGTTTTAGTTATTTAGGGTTTAGTATTTTAATTTTTTCATATCCTTTAGCTATGCCCAAGGCTATTGGATCTTTTTATTTATTTTGTGAGAAGGGCTTCTATCATAATAAAACGTATTTTTAAATCCAAAGCATGTCTATCTTCTATCCCTTATCTTTGAATCTCTATTTACTAGCTTTCGTTTCCCACCTGTCTCTCTCTTCCCCCACCAAATTCTCCAATCCATGCAGGACCGAAAACACTGTTTTAAAAGATGAAACATGCAGTGATCTGGAAATTGATTTTAACACCCCGGTATATAATGTCGAACTTGGTGAAGAAGAGGAGGATGACTCAGTAGAAGATACTGATTATTTATCACCAGAATTGTCGAGACTTATTAAAGAAGAAGAAAAGATGACTTTACCACACCAAGAAACGTTAGAAACTATTAACTTAAGGACTAACGAAGAAGTAAAAGAAGTTCGAGTAGGAACCTTGATTGCAAAAGATGCGCAAAAGAAATTGATTGAGTTATTACATGAGTACCAAGATGTATTTGCATGGTCTTATCAGGATATGCCGGGTCTAGATACCGATATTGTAGTACATCATCTACCATTGAAAGAAAATTGTGCACCGGTGAGGCAGAAATTAAGAAAATTAAAGCCAGATATGCTTATCAAGATTAAAGAAGAAGTCAAGAAACAGTTTGATGCGGGTTTTCTTGCTGTAGCCAAATACCCTGAATGGGTTGCCAATATAGTCCCAGTTCCAAAGAAAGATGGAAAGGTTCGAATGTGCGTAGATTACAGGGATCTGAACCGAGCAAGTCCAAAAGACAATTTTCCTTTGCCACATATCGATGTGTTAGTTGATAACACAGCGAGGTTTCTCTACCTTTTCATTCATGGATGGATTTTCAGGATATAATCAGATCAAGATGGCCCCTGAAGATCGCGAGAAAACAACTTTTATCACTTTATGGGGAACCTTCTGTTATAAAGTAATGCCATTCGGTCTGAAAAATGCTGGAGCAACTTATCAAAGAGCCATGGTTACACTCTTTCATGATATGATGCATAAAGAGATCGAAGTCTATGTCGACGACATGATAGCCAAGTCTCGTTCGAGGAGGATCACGATGTCATTCTTGAAAGCTTTTTGAACGTTTGAGAAAATATCGATTGAAGCTAAACCCAGCGAAAATGTATTTTTGGTGTATCGTCGAGGAAGCTTTTGGGTTTTATTGTGAGTCGTGAAGGGATCAAAGTTGATCCAGATAAAGTGAAAGCCATTACGGAAATGAAACCACCGCGAACCGAGAAAGAAGTAAGAAGTTTTCTAGGGAGATTGAATTATATCTCACGTTTCATTTCACATCTCACCGCCACCGCGAACCGATATTGAAGTTACTTAGAAAAAGTAACACCAAAAGCCGGAATGAAGATTGTCAAATAGCTTTTGACAAAATAAAGCGATACTGCTTGAACCCACCAATACTCGTTCCTCCTACACCTGGCCGACCACTTATTTTGTACTTAACAGTGTTGGAAGATTCGATGGGATGCATACTATGCCAACATGACGATTCTGAGAAGAAAGAACAAGCGATTTACTACCTGAGTAAGAAGTTTACCAGTTGTGAAATAAACTATTCATTGCTTGAGAAGACATGTTGTGCTCTAGCATGGACTGCTCAGCGACTCAGACAATACATGTTGTACTACACTACTTGGCTTGTATCAAAGATGGATCCAATCAAGTACATTTTTGAAAAACCTTCATTATCTGGAAGAATTGCGAGGTGGCAAGTTTTGCTCTCCGAATATGATATTGTCTACGTTACAAAAAAGGCAATTAAAGGAAGTGTCATGGCTGATTATCCTGGCGACCTACCGATTGAAGGTTATAAATCCGTTAACTTTGAATTCCCAGGATGAAAGTATCATGGCGGTTGTTAAAGAAGAAGAGTCGAGAGATCAAAGATTCCGAGTTATGGACTATGTTATTTGATGGCGCATCAAACGAACTTGGGGCATGGAATTGGAGCCGCATTGATCTCTCCAGAGGAAAGTTATTCCCATTGACAACTAAGTTATACTTTGATTGCACTAATAACGTAGTGAATATGAAGCATGCGACTTCGGGATTCAAGCACTAGACACATGAAGATACAAAAGATACAAGTGTATGGAGATTCTATGCTAGTCATTTCACAGTTGAAAGGAGAATGGGAAACCGGAGACTCTAAGTTGATCCCATATAAAAACTACATACTCAAGTTATGTGAAGGGTTCAACAAAGTAACTTTTGAGCATATCCCGGGAAAATAATCGATTGCCGATCGCGCTAGCCACTTTATCATCCATGTTTGAGATAGAAGCAAATGAAGAGATACCCCTGATACAAATTGAAAAGCGAGAATCACCGGCTCACTGTATGCATATTGAAGAAGAGTCGAATGAAACCCCGTGGTTCCATGACATAAAGAATTTCATCAAGAATAGAGAATATCCTGTAGGGATATCTGAAAATGATAAACGAACCCTTCGAAGACTTGCGGCGAGTTTCTTTTTGAACGGGGAGGTTTTATATAAACGAAACCAGGATACGGTTCTTCTTCGATGTGTTGACGCATTGGAGGCTAGGAAAATTATGGAGGAAATACATGATGGGATTTGCGGAACCCATTCTAGTGGGCATATGATGACAAGACAAATTCTAAGAGCAGGATACTACTGGTTGACAATGGAAACAGACTGTATCAAATATGCTAGAGAATGTCACAAGTGTCAAATATATGCTAATAAGATCCATGCACCCGCCTCCGAGTTACATGTCTTATCATCACCTTGGCCGTTTTCAATGTGGGGAATAGATGTAATTGGTCCAATAGAGCCAAAAGCTTCAAATGGTCACCGTTTCATTCTTGTTGCTATAGATTATTTTACCAAGTGGGTAGAAGCTGCTTCATACCGGAACGTCACCCAAAACGTTGTTCAAAAATTCTTGAAAAGGGAAATAATGTGTCGATATGGTTTGCCTGAGCGGATCATTACTGATAACGCTAAGAATTTCAACAATAAATTGATGACGAGTTTTGTGAAGCAATGAAAATCCAAAGCATTCAAATTCGACCGCTTATCGACCCAAGATGAACGGAGCCGTAGAGGCAAAGAAATAAAAATATCAAGAAAATAGTTGGTAAGATGACAATCACTTACAAAGATTGGCACGAAATGCTCCCGTCGCATTATACCTGGATATCGTCTCGCTATCCGCACATCAACCTGGGCAACACCGTTTTCTCTAGTATATGGCATGGAAGTCGTTCTACCCATTGAAGTAGAAATCCCGTCTCTCAAAATTTTGATGGAAGCGACTTGATGAAGCGGCTCGATCCGCACTTGATATGAACATCCCAACTATATTGAAGAGAAGAGATTAACGGCACTCGTAGAGGCCAACTTTACCAAAAGAAAATGATACGAGCTCATCAAAAGAAAATACACCCCCGACGTTTTGAGGAAGGAGATCTAGTTTTGAAGAGAATTCTCCCGCCCCAGAAAGACCACAGAGGTAAATGGACTCCGAATTATGAAGGGCCATACGTAGTAAAGAAAGCCTTTTCAGGGGGAGCTTTGATTTTGACTAATATGGATGGGGAAGACCTGCCAAACCCAATTAATTCAGACGTGGTAAAGAAGTATTTCGCATAATCAAGATCATCAAGCAAGCATGTTTATCAGGATGTAGATTAATTTCCAGAAAGCTAATGTTTCATTTTTTTATTTCTTTGTTTAAGGTCTTTGTCTTACCCAAAATGTCTTACCCATTCAGTTTACATCATCAATAAAATAGTCTTTTCTTCTTTATCTATGATTATTGATCCATATCTCTGCTTGGTGGACTAATCTCTATTCTTGATACTTATGCCTTCCTTCAAATGGATAGATATGCTCTTGCGAGTTAAGAATGATAGAAGACTAAAAAAATAAAAAAAAAATAAAAAAAAAAAAAAGAGAAAAAAAAAGAGAGAGAGAGAGAGAAGGGAATTATGGCTTGCATTAAAATGAAAAAATATGTTTTGGAATAATAGTTGTAATGATCAAATTGGCAACACTGGGGCAAATTTTGCTATGAGCAAAATTTGATTCGATTATTGAAGCATGTTTACAGATCATGATACTCAGGACTAAGCAAACGATGAATTGAGAAAGCATACTGGGGCAAATTTTGGGGCAAATTTTGTTTTTAGACCATGAGGCATCACCACTTGCAATCTACAAATGAGGCAGATTTTTTAGATTTAATTTGTTTTAATTGGGAAACCATTACTTGAGAAAGTCGGTTGATATCTGACATTAGACAATTTGAGAAGGTTTTGACTTTAAGAGTGGCTCCACGCTCGCTCATGGATGAGTTACTATCTTTAACAATAAGGAAAAGCATGTTGAGTTTGGTCATTTTAAAAAAAATTTGTGCAAATGAAATTTTCACAAAAATTACTCTGAGTTTCGTCATTAACCTTTTTGATATTTCAATGAAAAATTCACATATCACTATTTAGTTGTCATGGTGCATATATTTTTCCTTAGATGAGTCAAATAAATCAAAGTTTTGGTCAAGAACCGGACCACACTCTTTTCTAGTTTGGTCGAGAACCGGACCATTCTATTTCCAGATCGTATCAAATAGGAAGTGCAGATACGCATCGAAGTTTTGGTCAAGAACCGGACCACACTCTTTTTTAGTTTGGTCGAGAACCGGACCATTCTATTTCCAGATCGTATCGAATAGGAAGTGCAGATACGCATCGAAGTTTTGGTCAAGAACCGGACCGCACTCTTTTTTTAGTTTGGTCGAGAACCGGACCATTCTAATTCCAGAGCGTATTAAAGTCAAGTGCTGATACGCATCGAAGTTTTGGTCAAGAACCGGACCGCACTCTTTTTTTAGTTTTGGTCAAGAACTGGACCTGACCACCCTGTTTTTAATTTGGTCGAGAACCGGACCACGCTCTTTTATTTTGGTCGAGAACCGGACCACCCTGCTTTTAATTTGGTCAAGAATTGGACCACCCCACCTTAAAGTTTTGTCGAGAATTAGACCACTTTGACTTAATTTTATCTCCTTTTGCTCATTAGTTCATTTTTTAAATAATATCGTTTAAAATAGGGTCTACGCGTTTGTCCACCTTCTAATTCTACAAGATGAACAAACGGGGGCAAACTGTAGACATCAATTTTGTCCGACATAATTTAAAAAGAACTAACAATTTTCGTTGATATAATTTTTAATTTTTAGTTTTGTTATTGAAATAATAAAAATAAGAATTTTAAATTAATATCATTTTAAAGTGTGTAGATTTGATAAAAGTGGAATTCTAAATTTTAAATATGGAAGAGAATAGTTTGGAAATTAAATAGGAAGATAATTATAAAATTGAGGTGAGATAGAGATTAATTCAATTTGAAAATAAGATATTGATAATATTCTGTAGATAATTGGAACTTAAAACGAGATATGATATGATATTTGATATTGGATATTTTGTATTTATCTTTATCTCAATCTTATTTCAAATCAAATCCTCATATTGGCTATAAATAGAACCCCACCCCAAGGCTCAAAGGGATCCATTCACGGTGAAACGATTTTCATTGACGGCCAATATCATTCCAAAATTCTTTCCCTCTCTCGATTCACGCCCATTCCCTCTCTCTCTATCTCTCGTTTTTTTTTCTTCTAGTCAATACCCTTGCTTCACAGTAGAGATCCCCGTTCAAAAATAAAATCCATTTGTCAAAATCTCTATTTTCAGTCAGAAAGGTGTTGAAACCGGTGCAATTTGTTATCAATTGCTCTTTCGTGCAGCGAAGTAAGTAGCCTACCTTTTTTTTTATATTGTTTATATTGATTAATGATGTAATTTACAAATTTCAACCAACAGATTTGTTTGACTTTGGCCTTTTTGTTTTTTTGTCCTTTTCCTGATATATATATAAATGAATTAAGTATAGTATGAAATTAATATCATCATGTCCATTTGTTTATGCAGTATGAATTTATTTTAGAATTTGTCTATATATGCATTTGTAGGCCCAGCATGAAAGTTTGTCCCATTATATTGAATTTCCATACACTGGATTCTTAAGCTTCCTTTTGTTTTATATATATTTATCAAAATTACCATATCATATGTATTTGGATTATCTTTACAATCGGTAATTGGGCTGAGAATTGACATTATTCTTTCTTTTTTAGCCATGATTTTTCTAATAGGTTATATATTTGGATTTTTCATAAAAAATTTGTGTATGTTTGATTTCAGAGATGCTTAGTTAAAAATTCAATTGAATTAATATGGTTCCAGTGACTTTTATTTTTATTATTATATTTTAAAGCAAAGTTTTAGGATCATTAGAATGCTAATTTTCCATGTTTTTTTTACAAATTAATATTTTAAAATTTGTTAGAATGCTAACCTTTTTATTAAAATGGCTTTTTCTTCCCAAATTATGAAATTTTCTCGAATTGATTAATAGAAAAATATAATTACTTCCAAAATTTACTACTAAAGTCTATTCCATAATAATAATGATTTGTTTTAAGATTTTTAAAATAAATAAACGTTTTTAAAACCTTCCGACGATGGAAATTTAAGAGAATTAGAATGCTAAGTCTCTTAGAACTCTTGAGGAAGAGGAATTTAATTTGAATGTTGAAGTTAAATTCCAAAAAAATAAAACTTTTACTAATGACCTCGCGTCACTCATAATTATTTAATCATATCTCTATTCTTAAAGATATTGATTAATAAACATGGGACATTTAAAAATAACCAAAAAATATTTTTGTTTTAAAGATAAAAGGCCTTAGTTAATACAATAAATAATAAAAAAAAAACAACAATCGTTTTCAAAACGAACATAATAGGGTGCTAATACCTTCCCTATGTGTGAATGAACCCCCGAACCCATTTTTAAAAGTTAGTAGACCATCCTTATTTTCATGACTAGGTGACTAATCACACCATAATTTTTAAAACCAATGATTAGTGGCGACTCTTTATTTTTCCGCGTCGCAATTAGGTAGCGACAGAGATAACTTTTACTTTGAATGAAGGATTTTACGCTAAACTTAGTAAGTGTGAATTTTGGCTAGAGCGAGGTGTGTTTTTTGGACACGTGGTGTCAAATAAGGGTATTTCATTTGATCCCTCCAAGATAGAAGCAGTGAGTAGTTGGCCCCGATCAACTATTGTTGTAGAGATTCGAAGTTTCTTGGGTTCGATAGGCTGCTATCATAGATTTGTGCAAGACCTTGCAAGAATAGCCTCGCCAATGATGTGGTGTAAAAAAAAAGTTTGATTTTTTTTTTTTTTATAAATTTCAGATCTATGTTTTTTTTGAAGATCTAAAGCAAGAAAAACATATTTTTGGAAAAAAAATAATTGGCTCACTAGTTTTCCTCCATGTTTTCTCCATAAAAATCTTATGTCTAGTCGAATCTTGAAGATCTCAAATAAGAAAAGCATAGATCTAATGGAAGATATGTTTTTTTTTTTTGTTAAATTTCTTTTCCTCCACGTCTCTTGAGTTTTTTTGAACTTTTTCACATATTTTGAAAAAAATTCTGGTTTTTTTGTTCCTTGATGTGTTTGGATTTGCTAAACGTTAATTTTGTAATATACGTAATATACATTGTGTCACATATTTGTTAAATGTATATTCTATAATAGACGTAATATTCTATAATATATATATATAAGGCATATTCGATAATATATGTAATATACATAATCGATGATATAGTCAACGTACACCCCTCTTTCATCATGCCTGTTTTCCTAAATGTATATTTGGTAATATACATAATATACATAATTGTCTGTTTTTCAACGTACATCCCTCTTCAGTTCACTCTATTCCCCCCCCCCCCCCTAAATGTACATTTTTGTAATATACATAATATACAAAATGACGAGGAGGTCGATGCACACCCGTCTTCCTTCTGTTATGTTTTTTTTGTTGGTAAAATATACATTATGTAATATACATTTTGTGGTATGTTTGCATATTGAATTTTTTTTATATTAAGTATTGTGTAATTATATATTTATTTTAAAGTTGTTAACACTCTATGTTATTCAATTGCAGATTAAACAACATGTATATCACGTACATTACATATATCTTCATTTTTTCTCAAATACACTTACAAAGCATAGGACAATGTACCAAATATACCAGATGTATAAAACTTTTACATGAGAGAGAAAACTAGAAATAATATACTAAAAGGAATATATAAAATTGAATTAAAATCGAAATATGTAGTATAAAATTAAAACAGAAAAATATACAAAATATACTGAATACACCAAAAAACTAGGAAAAAACAGGGAAAGAAAAAATGTTAGAAGTATCAGACTATACGTAATATACGGACATGTCAATAGAGGTGTCAGACTATACATGACATACAGAAAGGACAATTTTAATATATTAAAAAATGGGTTAAATGCACTAGTGACCCCTGCACTTTCAGTTATTCTCAATTTACACCCCTGCACATTCAATTTGGTAATTATCACCCCTACACTTTCTTCCTTCCAATTTCCATCTCATTAGAATGTTAAAGTTAACAGACCTCTTTTTTTCCTTTTTTTAAAATTCCAATGGGTATGTGAAAAGACCATTATAACCTCAGTCAAACTAACCCCGCAAATTCACCATAGTCAATATGTTGCACAAATTAACCCTAATCCCAAATTTACTTCCTAAATCAACTCACGTGGAAAACGATTGCAAAGAAAAGAAATTCCCCACGAATTCAGCATAGTCAATTGACGAAGAAAACGATCGCAAACAAGCTTCAAAGAAAACGATTGATGAAGAAAACGATCGCAAACAAGCTTCGAAGCATAGAACGTGAAATTAGGTATTTAAGGAATTCCGTCTACACTTTATGTCGTCTCTGTCAACCTAGGTTTTATGTGTTTTTGAAAATTCCCCTCACAAAGGTTCTCTACCATACTAAATTCAATTTAAAGAATAAATGTTATATATAGCATTCTTCTCTGTCAAACGTTAATTAGGATTATATTCTTACAAATGGGCATACTTTGTGTCTTTGAGAATTCTATCAAAATGAATTTGTATGAGTTTTGTATTTATAAAGACTGAATTGTGGTGGTTCATCTTTGCTAGTGTCGATTAGTTTTTTGTTTTCTGTTTTTTTTTTTTGGGATTGTCTGCCTTTTATCCTCTGTCAGGTTATTGTTTTATTGTAGTGTGATGGTGGACCATATGTCATATATAAGTTTTATATTACACGTGGTCCCTGTTTTGTTGTAGGGAGATTGTCTGTCTTTAATCAAATTTGTAGTGTATTGTGATGGTGGTCCCAATTATAATTTTTCTTATTAAATTGTAGTGGTCCCAAGTATTGATTACCGGTTTCCTTTAATGTTTGTAGGCATGAACGAATGGGCGAAAATTGAGTTTTATCATGGAGGATCATTTGAGTTTGAACCGGTAGTTAAATATATCGGTGGGAAGCTTCATGTAGCACGTGAAGTTGATATAGACTATTTCACTGTACCTGTGTTTTTTGATTGTGCTCGACAATTGGGATATTCAAACGCGGAGTGCATCTGGTATAAATTTCCAGAAGTAGATTTTGACTCGGGTTTGAAGCCTCTCTTATATGACAATGATGTGTATGGTTTGCTATATAGGTTAAACAGTGGTGATATTGTTCAAATTTATTGTGTGCATGGAGTTGATAAGTCGTATTTTCCTGATGTGGTGCCTCCACCCTTTAGATTAAGGAACATAGATGATTATGAGGATGAGGAAGGTGCTAAGATAAGAAATGATTCAAATAGTGGAGTTAGGGTCGATGAGAATGAAGAAATACAAAATGGTGGAGATGTTGATGAAAATCAGGAGGATATGAACAAAATTAGGGTTAATGAGAATGAGGAGGATCGCAATGAAAATAGGGTTGATGAGAATGAGGAGTATCTCAATAGATGAGAATGAGGAGGATCTCAATGAAACTATGGTTGGTGAATGGGACTTTGAAGAATATGAAGAAAGAGATATGGTACATGAGGATAGTGATAGTAGTTTAGATGATGTTGAATCCGAATATGATGATAGCGATGATTTGCACAGTGTGTGTAGTGATGGTGAAAGTGACACATCGACCAATTATTCCGAATTCAATGAAGAAATTGATATGGATAGGCCTATCGTTCTTTATATAGGTCAGAGGTTTTCAGATCATGTAGCATTTAAGAAGGCACTGCGAAAGTTTGCTATTGAAAATGGATTTGACTATTATCTGAAAAAGAATAATTTCAATCGAGTAACCGCTTTGTGTAAGAAGGAATGTGGTTGGAGAGTTCACGCATCCTTAAACCAAGCAAAAACTGAATTTCAAATAAAGTCATTTCAACCTGAACACGTTGACTGTAGCATACATATGATAAATGGGAAAGTCACCACATCTTGGTTGGCTAAGAAATACGTTGAGAATTTTCGGGACGACCCTAATTGGCCTGTTGAAGCATTATGCGGACAAATAAAAAGGGATTTGAATGTCATTGTCTCTATGAGCAAGTGTTATAGAGCTAAGAGCCTTGCAATTGAAATTATCAATGGGGATGTGTCAAAACAATATGAACAACTTTGGTCATATTGTGCCGCATTGAGAAAATGGAATCCCGGTTCAACTGTTGTAATGAAAACGGATGGGAATGTTTTCCAACGGTTGTATGTTTGTCTATTTGCTTGTATAAAGGGTTTGAAAGCGTGTAGAAAAATCATATCTTGATAGGTGTCACTTGAAAGGCAGTTTTAGGGGGCAATTGTTGGTTGCTACTGGTCAGGATGCGAATAATAATATATTTCTGATAGCATACACGGTTGTCGAGGCAGACAAAGGATTCATGGACATGGTTTGTATCTTTGTTACTAGAGGACATCGGGTCCATGGAGGATAATTTTTGGACATTTATGTCTGATCAACAAAAGGTAATACGCTTATTTCTTTAATTATTAACATAAATACACTAATTTTACATACTTTGCAACTCAACCATATTATTTAATGTAAGGATTAGTGGAGTCTATCAAGGATTTGGCTCCCACGGGTCAACATAGATTCTGTGTTTGACATATCTATGCAAATTTTTGAAAACTTTTCAAGGGAAAAGTTTTGAAGGATGCATTGTGGGCCGCTGCTAGATTTTCATTTGAGTCGTCCTTTCTCGCTAATATGCAAAAGATAAAAGATATAAACCATCAGGTGTATGATTGGTTAACCATGCTTGATCCTTCGTCTTGGTCAAGACATGCCTTTAGTCCCGCAGTAAAGTTCGACATCCTTACTAATAATCTTGTTGAATCATTTAACAAGTTCATACTGAAGGCTAGAGATAAACCGATTGTGCTTACGCTTGACACCATTAGACGGCTATTGATGAAAAGATTTCAAAAAAGGAGGGATGGGATGCGTTTTAGTGAGAAACGAATTTGTCCTAGGATAATGAAGAAGTTTGAGAAACAAAAGCATGATAGGACTAGTTTCATTCCACATTCGGGTGGGGATGGATACTACGAGGTTGAACATTATAGTGGCCAACGGTTTATTGTGGACTTGGATAAAAGAACTTGTGCGTGTAGAAGATGGGACATTTCTGGGATACCATGCGTACATGCCTACTTATGTATTCTTGATCAACGTATGCCCGTAGATCAATTTATTGACACAATATATAATAAAAGATCATTCTTACGAGCATACAATACTCTAATCAAGCCAATGCTTAGTCATGAACAATGGCCGGATACGGATTACATCCCCGTTCAACCACTTCCATACCGAAAGCAGCCTGGAAGACCGAAGAAAAAAAGGACAAAGGGAGCCGACGAGGTACCTACTGGCAATAGGCTAAGGATAAGTCAGACAGGTAAGCTTATCACGTGTTCTAAATGTGGTGAGCATGGTCACAATGCACGATCTTGTAAAGCGTCGGTGAACCCATCGAGGAGAATTCGCAAGAAGAAATCGATTCCTAATAGTCAAGGAGCTTCAAGTAGCCATGACAACATTTAAGTACTCATGCTTACTGTTTATTAACATTTTCTTACTTGATAATTGTGTTTAGTGTTCTTACTTCTAATTTCCTTTTTTGTAATAGAATTTCAGTTCTTATTAGCTATATAAATGTTGTAGTTTTAAAAGAGATGGACGGGAGCAGTTTGGATTGGAATATCTTGGATTGAAGCTGCTTGGACTGGAGTATTTTGGACTGGAGTATCTTGGACTGAAGTATCTAGGACTGGAGCAGCATGGAGTAGCTTATTTTGTAGTTAAAGGATACTTTGACTATTTGTAGCATATTTTGGTAGAATACTGTGAAAATGATGCTAGTACTTTAACTGTTTTTGTGAAAATGATGCTAGTATTTGTAGCAGATTTTGGTAGAATATTTGTAGCTGATACTTTGACTGGTTTTTTAATGTTATGCCCCTCTCTCATAGCTTATAGAAGCATGAGAGTTTTCTAATCAGAAGCAGGAGAGTTTGAAAGGATTTGTTTAATATGAGATTGAACGGATTTGTTTAATATAGAAGCAGGAGAATTTTCTAATTTTATCCTTGAGCTAAAAAAATTCTGCTATGGTTACCATTTTAATGATGGTATTTTGAGTCACTTGGATTTATTGGCACGACTTTCTTCTTACAAGTTACCTCTAAGTATTCCCATAATTTTGATTTGTAAATGAAAATGGCAGGTTTCCTATTTTTGTACAAATTGTCTTGAAATTCAAGTAACAAGTGGTTACAAACCATTTTGAGTTTTTGATCACCGTGTATGCAGTAATTTAGAAATGGCTCGTGTTGATCCATTAGTGTATCTACAATTATAGATATTTAATTGTTTGGACTGAAAATATGGATCATGATTTCTGGTTGCTGGTATTTATTCTAAAGTATGTGTTTTAGCTATAGGAATGGGCAAAGTGAAAATGATGGATAAATTGTGTTTATTAGTAGATGAGACCTTATATCTACATTTTCTTATTATCATTTCAAGGAGCAACTTATTGATAAATTAGTAAGACAATCAATTATTATGATTTATGGAATTTAGTATAGGCTGTAAGAATATAATTATTCATTTACTTGTTTTATTTTGGGTTGGTGTGGAAGTTTAACCACCAGTAGTGTAGTAAGGAAAGACAAGTAACATCATAAAAAGCAGAGCATAATTAATGGTCATGTTCTACATATATATTTGTCCAAATTGTATATGAAAAGAGATTTGCAACAAATGAGAATGCTAAAAGGATTGATATATGTTTCATCATAATTTTGAAGCTTTGAACTATTTGATCAACTTTACCTGCTTTCAAGAATCTAATAAAAGAAGTCTAATAAAGAGTTAAGCTTGAAAATACAATTCATTTATGATATTAATTGTAATCTATTACAATAAGAAGTCGAATATCACCAACAAATAACTCTACTAACGTACATAAATAGTTCTAACTAATTAACAAAATAACAATTAAAATACAGCCACAACACATCGCCATCTTTGATCTCCATTTATTTCTCTTCTCTTTCTCCAACTCAAGCTTCATCGCCCTATTCGATTCCAACAATCCGTTCATGATATCTTTGCTCCACTTGTTTAGTGCAGGATCATACCATTCAAAGAAATTACCTGACCTTCCGGTCTACATAAATCAATAGACAACAAACATATTAACAACAAAATTCCAATAAAATTACACAAGTATTTATGAATTGAGTGTTCTTAGTCGTTGCAACTCTCAGTCCTATAACAAAAAATCAAACCCAGAAATCTCTTGACAATGCTTTAAGTTCATTCATTTGGCTTCTTAATTCAGAAGCTGATGCAGAAAATGAGAAAATAATGAATAAGGTTGATCAAGAAAATGGGAAAAAAATAAGAATAGAAAAGGATAATGAGGATGAAATTCAAGAGAGAAAATTCAAACAAAAAAGAATTGATGAAGAAATTAATGTTTCATTCTTTTGTTAACAGCATTTCAGAATTGAATTGGAGAATTAGAACGAAATTCAAACTTACCCCATAAGATGAACATCCAAAAAACCTTCTTCCTGGATTCATTTCAGTCCAAGATGTTTTTAAAGAACAGATTTTACCACATAGACAAAATGTTGGTGCATCCTGATTAAACAGGGCTGGTTCTGGCTCAGATTCATACAGAAAGAAATCTTCAAATGCACCAAAATCTCTTAAAAAACTCCAATTTCAACACAATCAGTGTTGAAAGTCACCTATGTTCTTCGCAAAAATAAAAAACCCTAGATCTGAATGTTAAGGAAGAATGTGGGGTAAGGAAGTAGAAAACGCAGAATAACTCGTGGAGGTTAACAAAAGAAGAAACGAAAATACGAAGCGAAGTGTTCGTTGAGAGTCAAACCCAGAAAAGTGAGAGGTGGGGAAGAAGAAGATCCATAGTGAAGACAAATATTTGGGGGAAAATTAGAGCTGAGATTATGATTTGGAAGAAACGAAAACAAGATGTTGGTGAGAAACAATAAACGAAAGGAAAATCAAAGTGTTCGTGATGTTGATTTAGAATAAGGAATCGTTCTTTGGAAAGGAAAAGCCAGAAAAGTGAAGACCTTGTTTTAACGTGAAAATAGAGTAATCAAGGTTAATAGGTGAATTGGCTAAGTTGACTAAGCATGGTTTTAATATAGAAAAAAAATAAAACAATTAGGTCTGTTAAGTTTAGATGGATAAATGGACAGAAATTGGAAAATTGATAGTGTAGGGGTGAAAATTACCAAATTGAATGTGCAGGGGTGTAAATTGAGAATGGCTGAAAGTGCAGGGGTCACTAGTGCATTTAACATTTAAAAAATTGAATAGTAAAAAGTGGCTAAATATTCCAGTTTTTCAAAACATGACTATTTGGGGGTAAAAACCCAGCCTTGGCTATATTAATTTATATCCCTTTGATAAAAGGGTGAAAAATCAAAATAGCCACTTTTTGGATAAAAAATATCAAAATAGGCACTTTTTTTTTTTAAAGTTTTAGATAGTCACTTTTACTATTCAATTTTTTTAATATACCAATTTTGCCCTTTTCGTATGACAGGTATAGTCTGACACCTCTGACACGTATAGTGCGTGTAGTTTGACATTTCTGACATTTTTCTTTTTCAATGCATTTTTTTCTCCCACCAGTTTTTTAGTATATTCGGTATAGTGCTCATATTTCATTATGTATCTAGTATTTTTGTAATTTTTTTATTTTATAATACATATTTATATTTTAATTCAATTTTTAGATTCATTTTAGTATATTATTTATAGTTTCCCCTCTCTCTTGAAAAGTGTTTGTACATCCTGTATATTGGGTATATCGTCTTTCGTATTGTAAGTGTATTTGATAAAGGTGAGGATGCATGTAATATACGTAATCTGCAAATGAAAAATGAGAGAGAGTTAATTACATAATAAAATGAAAAAAAACACATGGTTATGTTTATCACGTATATTACAAAATATAAATTTAAACATACCACAAAAAATGTATATTACGTATATTACAGACTGTATATAAAGCAAATAGAAGCAGAGCGAACAACAAAACAGTTATGTATATTGTGTATATTACAAAAAACCTACAATTATAGAAACACTACCTTGAAAGATAAAAAAAGTATATTGCATATATTACATGTATCACAGAAAACACTATTAAGAAATTACGTATATTACATAAAACACCAAAGGACAAAAATGAGAGAGAGAAAAAGTAATACCTTTCGTCAAATCTATGCTATTTTTGGTTTATATCTTCGAGATTTGGAACCAAAAGCGGTGAAAAATATTTATGTAAAAAACGAGAACGAGAAGAAATTAAGGAGAGAGATAGTAAATTAAAAAAGTGTAGGAAATTTGTAAAAGATAAAAATGGTAGATTTTTGAAAAAGAAAGAGAAAGAATGATAGAATCAATGGAGATTTGAAAGAAAATGATAGGGAATTGATAAAAAAAAATGAGGGAGAGGAGAATAAGAAATGAGAGAAAAATGAAAAAAAAAAGAGGGAGAGAGGGAGAAAATCTAATATACAGAAGAAAATGGGGGAAAATGAGAGGGAAAATATTTTTAAAATGATTATGAAAAGTAGAGAGATGTTAAAAAAAATGAACGGAGGGAAGGGAAGGTGGGGAGAGAGTGTGATTTGACATTTAATACATTTTAGTCGGCTAAAAAAAATGAAATAAAAATCATGGCTATATGGAAGAAGGAAGAGGGAAATGTGGCCATTTTGATAAAACATCTAAAAAACCATCAATATCAATGTTTATTATATTAAATGTATTAAAATTTTAAATTAAATTAAAAAAAAATTCAGGTGCTGAAGGATAAAAATGTAGCTCCAGCTTCCCGCCGTCTGAATAGTAGAGCCTTCTATCAATTATCCATTCCCGAGTCGCAGTGTGTGTGGAAATGGAGCTCTGTTTCAGTGTTAGTCTTATGGGTAATGGATTCCAGCAATTTCAATTACCCATTCATTCTCTCATTCCTTCTATATCACATTTCGCCCCTTCTCATAGGGCCAAGAATTTTGCCTCAACCGTTCTCAAAGATCCTCAAATTGCTACAATCATCAAAAACCAAAACCACCATTCCAAATCATACCTAGACAGGAAATCCGCCATTACTCAAGTTCAAAACTCCTCTGATTTTATCTCCACTCTTAACAGGTTCAAATTTATCTTTTTCGATATTAAGCATATAATTCAAGAACATATTTTGTTTGTTTGTTTTTTTTTTTTTTTGTGGAATTATAAGTTTCTTATGCAGTTTTCATATACAGATTTGATGGATTATTAAAAGTGCAAGACTTGAATGCGATTTTGCGGCATTTCGGGATGTCAAATCGGTGGCAGGATCTCTCTCAGGTGCTTTCTACGAACATTAGTCCACGTTAAACTAATGAGTAAGAACATTAGTTGTTCATATGTAACTGTGTAATATAGAATCGGGTATGAAAATGAACATTAGTCCATTTGTAAATATGATAAAGGGTGTCTCTGAATTTTGCAACTTTTGTAGCTCTAGAAGCCCTTGACACAACATTTTTAAATTGGATTGTGTATTTGATTAGCCATCTGTTATTAAAACGTACTAAAGGAGGAGGAAAGTCGCACGTGACATAGGACTCAGGAGGCAACTACGTCATGCAGCTAGAAATAATCACGCCTGTTTTGGGTGGTAATTCTATATTTTGGGACTGTGAGTTAGTTAGAAGAATCTATTAGAAAGGCCACGTGGTTGTTTGCGTGTGGAGGGAATTATTAAGGGAGGGAAGTGCGTGGTTTAGCCTTTTAGGCAAGGAAATACTAAGGAGTATTGGGAGGGTCAGAGCCCTCAACTCAAATTCACCTTTTTTATGAGTTCTTCAGTTAATTTATAACAATTGAGCTCTTTCTCTATGATTAATCTAGTTTTGTTACGTTTTTCATAACATTTGGTATGAGAGCAGCTGCTTAACTTGGAAGGAAAAACTGGGAAGAAATTTGAGAACCAGATGGAAGTAGTTGAGCAATCGAACTTACACTCTCTTTGAGGGATGGGCAAAAGCCACTGACCACCTTATTAGTTGCAAATTCATAGCCGCCATTTTCAACACAAAATGTAAATGACTAACCTTCTTAGCAAATACTAAGGAGTAATTGGGAGGCTCATAGCCCTCAACTAAAATTCACCTTTTTTTGAGCTCTTGAGTTAATATATCACAGTTGAGCTCTTTCTCTGTTATTCATAACATTTGGTATGAGAGTGGTTGAGGGAAATAACTAGGAAGATATTGGAGGACTAGATGGAATTAGTTGAGCAATGATTGGGCTTTCTCGTTGGATTTTCAAGCTGAAGTCGAGAGAGGAGCTAGACTAGTTACTATGGAGAAGAGCATTTAAATGCTCAATGTGAAACTTGATGCAGTGATGATGAGCAAAAGTGGAGTACTCCTGCATTTGCTGAACCTGATTGTAAGCTTAAGAAACTAGTCAATGAAGTAGGGGAAACAATCAAAGTAGAGCGAGACAAAGGTGAGGGCAGAGGAGAAGCATTTATACGTAGCAAAGTTAAACTACGTAGAATTGAGATGCCGGTGTTTAACGGTGAGGATCCAAAGGATGAATATATCAAGTTGATTGATTCTTCCAAATAAGCAAGATTCTGGTTATGGGTAAGCTCGACACAATGATTGTGAGCATGGGAAGCGAGGCAGTATCTTGGTATCAGTTGGATTCTCATTGAAGACAAATTAAGAATCGGTATGAATTGCGGTTGTTGATTATACGACGATTTCAGTTCTCGTAGGAAGACATCAAGAGCGAGAGGTTTGCGGTTTTCCAACAGGAAAGGAGTGTTTACGATTGGTGATGTGCCAGAATATGTCCTTGAGGGGTAGTTTGTCCATGGACTCAAGAAGGAAGTGTGAGTAGAGTTAAAACTCTTTAATCCAATTAGGCTTGATGAGAAGGTGGAGGATAAGCAGGTGACTTTCAGAAAAAAAACAATAGGTTTGGATCACTATCCCAACCGAGTATAGCGAATCAAAATTGGGTTGGCATAATTCCACCAACTCGGGGTATTCAAACAAACAAACAAACTTGATAATTAAAAACCCAGGCGGTGCGTGGCAAATGAATTTGGAATGAGGAGGTGGAAATTATAGGAAACTGACCGAAAACAAGTTCAAACCCAAAGAGAGAACAGTCTCTCTGCTTCAAGTGTGATGAGAAATTTGTTCCCGTGCACAGATGCAAAAATTAGGTGGTGTAAATTGTTGATTGTAGAGGGGAAGAACGATTAAGAGTTCAAAGAAATCGGGGAAGAAGTCAATGTTGAAGACGAGGAGGAAGAAATTGTGGAAGTACAACTGTTTGAATGGAGCTCTGGCCTGAAGATTAACAGGGACAAGTGTTCGATGACGGGGATAAACTTTGAAATTGAAAAAGTAGCATTGATGGCAGGTATGGTGGGTTGCTCGATTACCTCTCTACCCCTTATCTACCTTGGTATGCCTTTGGGGGATAACCCCAAAAAGAGGAGCTTTTGGGAACCTATCTTGGAAAAGGTAACGGAGAGGCTTGCTTCGTGGAAAAGAGGGTTTTTCTCTAAAGGCGGTAGATTGCCACTGATTCAGTCTGTTCTTTGAGGTATTCCTACTTATTATATGTCCTTATTTAGGATGCCCGCGAGTGTGAGGGTGGATGTGGAGAGAATAATGAGGAATTTCCTCTGGGAGGGTTCAGGTGAAGGGAAAGGGTCTCACCTTGTGAATTGGAAAGAGGTTGGGAAACTCTTAAGCGAAGGGGGGTTAGGTATTGGAAATTTGGAAAGGAAGAATACGACGTTACTTGTGAAGTGGCTTTGGAGATTCCCTAATGAACCCGAGAGTCTATGGCACAAAGTGATTGCAAGTAGACATGGGATGCATCCAAATGGTTGGGACACGAACGTGGTGGTCAGAGATATTGTTAAAGTCCATGGAAGGTGATATCCAAAACTGTGTTAAATGGAAGGTTGGGGATGGTAGTCGAATTTGCTTTTGGGAGGATGCTTGGGTGGGTAACCTTGCCTTTCAAGACCTTTACCCCCGTCTCTACACAATCACCTTAGCAAAAAATTCACCTATTTTTGTGTTCATTCAAAGGGAGGGGTTAGGTGTGAATATTGATTTTAACTTTCGTAGACCAATACGGGATAGGGAATTGTTAGAAGTGTCATCCATTATTTCAATTCTAGACGGAATCTTGGTGAGAGAGGGATCACCAGACAAAAGACTTTGGAACTTGACTTCATCTAACATTTTTTCTTGTAAATCATTTTTTGATTTTAGCCACACTATTTTACCGATCTCTAGCTTTCTTTTCTTTTCCACTTTGTGGAAAGTGAAGATCCCAAAGAAAGTCAGGTTCTTTATTTGGTTTGTGGCTTTGGGTAGAATCAACACCTTCGAGTTTCTTCAGAGATGTTCTTCTTTCACCCTTAACCCCCATTGGTGTTGTTTGTGCAAGCAAGAATCCGAAAATCTTGATCATTTGTTGTGGCAGTGCAATTTCTCAAGGCTCGTTTGGCAACGGTTTTTCCAAACGTTCGGGATGAATTGGGTTGGCAATTATACTCTCCGCCAAATCTTGGAAGAGATGTTATGTCATCCTCCTTTCAAAGATAAAGGAAAAAGTTTATGGGTTTCGGGGTGTAGTGCAATTATATGGGGAATTTGGTTGGAAAGGAATAGAAGAATTTTTAGGGGAGAAGAGAGATCGTGGGATTATGTTTGGGAGTTTGCTCATGTAAATGCTTGTTTTTGGGTGTCAACTTCCAGGCAGTGCGGGCATAGTGGGTTGGGGGTATATTTTTTTCTTTCTGTGGCTTTTGGATTGTTTATGCCACCTTGCTGTTTTATTTATTTGTTTTATTTTTTCTTTCATTATATCAATGAAATGGCCTTTTGAGGTGCTTTATTAAAAAAAAAAATTGTGGAAGTGGTTGAAGTTACACGTAACCCAGTAGTCAGTCGGATAGCTGTAAGATTTTTTCTAAAAGAGAGATCCTAAAAAGTAGTGATATGATTAAACAAAGAGGCAATGGAATTTTCAGCACTACAAGTAACTTAAAGAGGTGGAAAAAAAAAAGATTTAAAAGGACGAGAACTAAACTAAACATCCTCTCAAAATCTAATTCTCGAACCATTTCCGCAGGCAAATTTGCATAGGAATTGAAAAGAGGAAGTCCATGAGAAATAATGTCCAAGGAGATTTATAAGAAACATATTGCATCATACATCAATGAAATTTCTCTTTTCTTTGCCTTTTTTTGGGCCTTTTCATACATCAATGAAATTGCAAATCATTTACTATAAAAAAAAATGTCCAGGGGGATTTATAAGAAACATATCACATTAGTATCTCAATCATTCAAAGTAGTTCCATTTTTGCTCACTTCAATCATGACCTTTTCTTTTGTTGAAATGAACTGTTACATATTGTTATTGGTTGTTTTAATGTGGGTTTGGCAACTTTCTTTCTGAACTGCTTGTCATTTGGCATCTGTTATCTACAATTGTGGTTGTTGCAGCTCTTTGAATGGATGCAGCAGACTGGAAAGATCAATGTTTCTTCTTACAGCAGTTATATAAAGTTCACGGGGAAAAGTCTTAATCCTTTCAAGGCACTAGAAATATACAACAATATTCAAGAATTATCGATAAAGAATAATACTTTTGTATGTAATTCTGTCCTCAGTTGTCTGGTGAGGAATGGAAAATTCGATAGCAGTGTTAAGTTGTTTCATCAGATGAAGAACGACGGTTTATGTCCAGATGCTGTTACATACAGCACGGTATGCCAACTTTAATTCATAGAACCATAGCTAATTTTCAAATTAACCACCTCTACTTTAGTGTTACAAATTCTCCCCGCTAACAGATTTAGGCGGACAAATTGGCCACTTCTTTGTATTAAATAATTATGTTTGGAAACATTCAATATGGCATTAGCAGCATGATAGCATCAGAGTAAAAGTACAAAGTGATTCTAAGACCACTTTTTTTTTAATGAGAAAATGAAGACATTGGTCAAGAGGTTTGAGTCAAGAACACTTTTAGATTTCATAAGATATTGTCACATGACCAAACTATGACTTTTTACTTCAAATTTGAAACCAGAATTTATTTTGGCTATAAAAATTGGGGGGGGGGGGGTTATGCGTTTCTGATCTGTGGATTATGTATCATGGGGGTCTGAATACAGCAGAGAGATTACAGAAAAGGTGTTCGGGTTGGGCTTTATCTCCTGGATGGTGTTCTCTTTGCCAACAAGGGGAGGAAAATGCGGACCATTTATTCTTCCGCTGCCCTTTTAGTCAAAGATACTGGGGAATTTTTTTTTTCTCCTTTTAAGCTTGGTTGTGATTGATTAATCTTGTGGCTGCTTATATGTCATTGAAGTGATAAATGTTGTGCACACTTCCACTGATCTCATCATTGTAACAATATCTTGAAGAAAGAATGAGTGAATTTTAATTGTTTCTGTAGTAAAGAATTCATAATTAGATTTTTATCCATCCTGCATTGTATTCTCTTTCCTTATAGAGTTTCCCCATTTATTTCTTCAACAAAATCTTCTGTATTGTCCTTTATTTAAATTTTAGGTAATGAAATGAATGCTGGCTGTGGGGTTCGAACCCACACGCAATATTGTGACACTGTTACATAGTAACTTCATATGTTCAGGAGTGGGTTGTGGGGCTAATTATGCTTTTAGTTCATATTTATTATTTATATATGAAGAATTGAAAAAATTATCACCTTGTCTACTTTTCTTAGATGCTTACAGGTTGCATCAAGGTTAAAGATGGGTATTCCAAAGCGATGGAGTTTCTCAAGGAGCTGCAATCTAATGGACTATGCATGGATAGTGTATTGTATGGGACACTTTTAGCTGTTTGTGCTTCACATAATAGATTGGAAGATGCAGAGGGCTTCTTCAACAAGATGAAAAATGAAGGTCATTCACCAAACATGTTTCATTATGGCTCTCTGCTCAATGCTTATGCTATAAATGGAGACTATAAAAAGGCTGATGAGCTGATTCAGGATATGAAAGTGGCCGGGTTAGTACCAAATAAGGTTTGTTTTCTTGAATATGGTGTTTCTGAAAGTTGTGATTTTTTTACACAGATAACTCATTTTTTGAGAAGAAATGAGAAGTGAACATAATAATTAGAATATACAAAATCATTTTTTTTTCCAGAAGTCTTATAAGTTGTAAAAAGCTACAAAATACAACAATGCCCCAAATCTGCATGATATGGAAACTAAAAAGCTTGCATTCTATGGTCCAATGTTGTCTTAGCCACCATCTGGTATTTTAGGCTTAAAAGAAACAAGAAAATCTTCAATGACGTGTCAATTAATATCAATGAGCTTTGGACTTCCATAAGATTTTTTTGTTCTCAATGGTGTACTCATTCTTGTTTCTTTTATAACTACACCTCCTTTTAAGTTTATGCTAATTGGAGTGGTTTTTGTTGCCACTTTGGCATCGGTTGACTCTCCAACCTTTTTATTATTTTCACTTATCAATGAAAAGTTCATTTCTTAAATAAAAAAAAATTATACTAGAGTTTGGATATAAGTACCTTTTGTTGCCCTATAAGATACAATTTTGATGTTATGGGCTTGAAAAGTACACGTGAGGGAATTTAGGTATGCTAAAAAATGTTATCAAATGCATGACCATATTTTGTTTTACTATTATATTATTATTTTTTGCAAAAAGGACTTTGTTTTTTAGTATTCCTACTTTGTATGAAAAATTTGTTTCTTATCTAAAAAACAATATATTGTCAGCATTTTTCAGTTTTATATCTACTTGCAGGTAGTTTTAACCACGCTGCTAAAGGTTTATGTCAAGGGAGGCTTGTTCGAGAAATCAAGAAAATTGTTATTAGAGTTGGAAGCCCTTGGCTACGGTGAAAATGAGGTCTGTGCCAATGTTATTATCGGTAATATTTACATTTGTACATTAGAAGCTAAGGTTCACTGAGTTGTTTATATGACTCTCCCTACACCAGGGAAATGGTCATATTGTTGGTTTTCATTTTTTCACTTTGCAAGATAATTTTGATTTCAAGTCTATTATTGCCATAATATCAAGGTTTTTTTTTTTTTTTTAAAGAAGAAACCTCACAAGGCCATTTCATTGATATAATGAAAGAAAGAAAAAAGAAAAAACAAATACAAAGAAGTGGCAAGACATACCAAAGCCACAAAAAACAAAAGACAACATATATCCTATACCCAAAAAGCCCGAGTCCGCCACCTAATTACAAGTATGCGGGCCAACAATTTATAATCAAACCTAAAATATCATTATCAACCCAAGACACGCCAAAGAATTGAAATTTTTTTTGCCAAATAAGCCTCGAAAAATTGCACTTCCAGGTTGCACATAGTGCACCAGTAAAGGTTAAGCGTGTAGGACGAAGATCGCTCAAGAAACTCGAGGGTATTAATTTTACCAAGTGCCACAGACCAAATAAAAAACCTGACTTTCTTCGAGATTTTCAACTTCCACAAAGTAGAGAAGAAGAGAGAGGAGCAACTCAAGGGACTCGGGTTGTAATAGTCAAGGAAAGATTTGCAAGAGAATGAGATTGAAGGACTAAGAGAAAGTCTTAAACCTCTCTCACCGAAATGCCATCAAGGTTGGTAATAATAGATGACAATTTGCCCATTTCCCTATCCCGGATTGGTCTACGAAAATGGAAATCAATATTCACACTTTACCCTTCCATGACAGATGAAATTGGCAATTTTTTCCCTAAAGAAAGGGAAAACAGGTGGGGATATAAGTCTTGGAGGGCAGTGACCCCTTGCCAGACGTCTTCCCAAAACCGAATTCGATCCCCTTCCCCAACCTTCCATTCCTCACACTTAAAGATTAGAGGGTAGTATTTGGATATCGCCTTCTAGGGGTTTTTACCCGTACCCGTAGCAACCATGTTCGTGTCCCAACCATTTGGATGTAATCCATGCCTACTTACAATCACCCTGTGCCACAAACTGAGAGGTTCATTAGGAAATCTCCACAAACATTTTACAAGCAAAGACGTATTCTTCCTATCCAGGTTCCCAATTCCCAGTCCACCCTCGTCCAGAAGACGTGAAACCATCTTCCAATTCACCAAATGGGACCCACTTCCTTCCCCTGAGCCTTCCCATAGAAAATTCATCATAATCTTCTGTAAGATGTCTCTAACACTCCAGGCAACCTAAAAATGGATAAGTAATAAATGGGGATGCCAGATAGGACAAATTGGACGAGTGTCAATCTTCCACCTTTTGAGAAATAACCCTTCTTCCAGGAAGAAAATCTTTTTTTAGTCTTCTCAATCACGGGTTCCCAAAAACCTCTCTTTTTAGGGTTATCCCCCAGAGGCAGACCAAGATAATTAAAAGGAAGTTTCACAACCTGACAACCCACAAAACCAGCCCACGACCTCACTTTATCTGTCTCCATGTTTAAACCCGTCACCGAACATTTAGCCTATTAATTTTCAACCCTGAGCTCCTTTCAAATACCTGAATTATATCCAAAATATTACAAAAGGAATCCTCTTTTCCAGAGCAAAATATTAGGGTATCATCGGCAAATTGCAAGTGAGTGAGAGGGACCTTGTTCTTCCCAATTTTAAACCCTTCAATCACACCACGATTTATTTTTCATTTATTTTAATGAAAATTATATTAATATGTAAGAGTATATAAATAATTTTTAAAAATTATATATATTTAACGTGTCCCTACCATGCCCATGTTCTAACTTTTTGGAAAATGGCGTGCCGTCGTGTCCGTGTTGTATCGTATCCGTATCCCGTGTTCATGTGTGCGCTTAGGTTTTAAGTCTAGTTTATTTAAAGGAACATCTTCAAATAAAATTACTGTGGGGTTGCTTTATTATTTATTTATTTTGTATCTACTCAACCCAAAGTAGACAAAACCAAGGATTAAAAAATCGGTGATGTCGTCGACAATGTCGACGACATGTCGGAAAAACAAGGGTACCGACACCGAAACTGGGGGGAAGAGTTGTTCTTCCCAGAAATCGGCGAAATATCGGCGAAAACACGAACTCGTCGACGAAATCGGCGAAGTATCGGTGATGTCGACGATTTTTAGGGTGATTTCAGACCCAAATGTTATTAAAATCTTGTACTAGATGAAAGAAATCGTTGGTTGGAGTCTTTTTCTGGAAAAACTAGAATTCTTGACTTGATGCCGATTGAAGAGAGGTTGAGACGAGAGTTGGTTCCAAAAAAAAAAAAAAAAAACTGACCTTCATCGGATGTCTGATGTTGAGCGGCGGCTAGGGCACCAATGAAAGAGAAGAAGATATGGAGAAAGGAGGAAGTTGATGATTAGAATTAGGGTTTTCAAAAGGGAGAGGTGGGTTGAGCTTTGACTGGAAAATTTGGGCCTTAATGAAGTGGTTGTGTCTATTTTTTTATTATATTAAGTTATAAGTATTTAAGTTTTAAACTTCTAAATTTGATAAATTTTTTTAAAAGGAAAATACAAAACTATAATATTTAAAGATAAAATGAGTTTTCTATTTTATCCTTAAAATTTTTTACATAAATTTCAATAATTATACATAAATATTGAGTTATTGATGTTTTTATTTATATTAAATGTTATATTTAATTTTTATGATATAGTTGTTTTTAAATTATATTAAATAAAAAAAAATATTTATTGACATAAAAATCGACACGTTACGATACACTATTTTTATTCATGCCAATCAACAACCTCTAAGACTTGCCATTATTAGACGTTCATGTGATGTAATTGTTGGTTCCTCTTCTTTGTAAACCATATTAATGACTCTATCTTTTATAAAAATGTTATTTTGCGCCTAAATTTAGATATTTTGTACCACTAATGTCCATATATATGTGTATTTTATTTATATAACTACTTAGAATGATGGTTTAATGTTTAATTAAAGCTCTAATAAAAGTTTCATCCACAAATTCAAACTATTTCTATAGTTATCTGTGATATCCGTGATTTTTCCGGAATATCCGTCGACATCTCCGTCGACATTCGACATCTCCGTAAAATTGAGATGTCGACATCGACATTGACATTTTTAACCTTGGACAAAACTTGTTTAAATGTGCTGACTTCAAACATCTTGCTCTTTTTTTTCAACTGTACTCTTGATATTAATTAATTTTATTGTAGATGCCGTATTGTTTGTTGATGGATGGCCTCGCCAAGGCAGGTCATATTAGTGAGGCAAAATCAGTTTTTGATGAAATAAAAGAAAAAAACGTTCGATCTGGTATGTTTTGTACTCTTTTAGATTTGAAGTTTTTCTTCAATAACTAATAATATTATAGAAAAATTTGCTAAATTTGTAGTTACTTTTAAAATGTTATGTTTGCAAATATTATTATCTTTTCCAATACTTGAGGTACAGGATTTAAAGATTGGGCTTTTTTACATTCTGTGGGTTCAGCGAGGGGCATTTTAATTTCTTGGGATACTCATGTTTTAGTAAAATTGGATTGTGTAGTGGGTGCTTTTTCTTTGTCCATTTAATTCAAATCATCAGACACTATTGTTTGGTGGTGTACTGCTTATGGACCTTGTCGCTCTAGGGAGTATCCTGATTTTTGGTTAGAGTTGGACAACTTGGCTGGCTTATGTTCTCTTTACTAGTGTGTGGGTGGGGATTTTAATGTCGTTCATTTTGCAAGTGAAAAACTAGGTTCTAACCGCACAACTAAAAATATGAGAGTTTTTGACAAATTCATCTCTGATTTTGAGCTTAGAGATCTACCTCTTTGTAAACGCGACTGTAACTTGGTCTAGTGATAGAGATGACACTTCTAGTCGAAGATTGGATAGATTTCTTTTCTCTCTTCCTTGGGAAGATCATTTTCCCCCTTTTCGGCACGAAGCTCTTACCGGGATTGTCTCGGATCATTGCCCTATCATTATTGATTCTTTTGTTCTTAAATGGGGGACCTCTCCTTTCCGTTTGAGAATGCTTGGCTCTCTCATCCGTCTTTTAATCCACTTTGTAAATCAATTTGGGAGGTTTCTGCTGGCCACGATTGGAAAGGTTACATCTTTATGAAGAAACTGGATAGTTAAGAGGGCCTTGGTCTAAGACAACTTTTGGGAATATTCGGTCAAAGAAACTTGTACTTTTGGATACTCTAAAATAATTGGATGATCAAATTTTGACCTTAGGTTCTTCTCCTTCGAACTGAAAAATCCCGCTTTTATTCTGAATATGTGGAGTTGCTTAGGGTAGAGCAGGTTTCTTGGAACCAAAGGGTTAAACCTAGGTGGATAAAAGATTGGGAGAATAATTCAAGTTTGTTTCATAGGATTGAAAGTGGTCGGAAAAGCAAAAAGTTGATCAATAAATTGACTCTTGGTAGCGCTGAAGTCATTACAGATAAGGGTGATATTGAGCGTGCCATTATTGATCACTTTAAAAATCTATACACTTTCAATTCGATTGGCACATTTCATTTAGATGGAATTAATTGGTCTCCCATTTTGGAAAACTCAACTTTGTTTTTGGAAAAGCCTTCTGATTTGGCTGAGATAAAAAGGGCAGTTTTTGATTGCGATGGGAATAAATCCCCAAGGCTGGATGGTTTCACTCTGTCTTTTTTTCAAACTACTTGGGATTTTATTAAAAATGATCTTTTGGAGGTTTTCAGGGAGTTCTTCTTTAGTGGAACGGTTAATCTTCGTGTAAACTCAACTTTCATCTGTTTGATCCCAAAGAAGGCTAGTGCTTCTAAGTTATCGGAGTTTAGACCCATTAGTTTGATAACAAGTTTGTACAAGATTATCTCCAAAGTTCTTGCTTACCGTCTTCGCTCCGTTCTTCCTGAAACCATTTCTCCCTCTCAATCTGCTTTTGTTTATGGCAAACAAATTCTTGATTCTGTTCTTGTTGCCAATGAAAGTATTAACGATTACAGAGTTCGAAAAAAATCTAGCTTGGTTTTTAAAATAGACTTTGAAAAAGCATTTGATCTTGTAATTTGGGGGTTTCTTGATTATGTTCTTCTTTCTAAAGGCTTTGGTGCAAAGTGGCATTCATGGATTAAAGGTTGTCTTTCCTCTTCTAATTTTTCCGTCCTGGTTAATGGTGCTCCTATTGGTTTTATTCGGGCTTCACGTGGTATAAGGCAAGGGGATTCTTTATCTCCTTTTCTTTTTATCTTGGTCATTGATATTCTTAGTCGTCTTCTTGAGAAGTTGGTTGGGATGGGGCATTTTCAAGGGTTTCTTGTTTGAAAGGACAATGTCAGTGTTTCCTATTTGCAATTTGCCGATGATACAATTTTTTCCTCCCTCATGATGATCGATTAATTAAAAATTTGATTTCCATCATTAGTCTTTTTGATGTTATGTCAGGTTTGATAATTAATCTTGCAAAAAGCTCTTTGTATGGTATTAATTTGGAGGATCAAGTTGTTCAAAATCTAGCTTCTATTTTAGGTTGTGCGTTTGGAGCTTGGCCAATGAATACCTTGGTCTTCCTTTAGGAGGTAATACGACTACGGTTTCTTTCTAGCAGCCTCTTATTGCAAGATTAGTTTTAGATTGGGTGGTTGGAAGAAAGGTTTCTTTTCAAAAGGGGGCCGTCTTACTCTTATTGCTTCTGTAACAGAGTCTTCCTTTTTATTTTTTTTTATCTATTTTCAAACTTCCTGGGAAAGTTGCATGTATTATTGAAAAGCTTTTTCAAAATTTTCTTTGGAATGGTAGTGATGAAGGTATTCATTCTCATCTAGTCAATTGGAAGGAAGTTTCAAAACAAAAAACTTGTGGAGGTTTGGGCATTGACAATTTGATTTATCGAAATAGGGCATTTTTAGGTAACTGGTTATGGCGTTTTTCAAACAATTCAACAGCTTTTTGGACATCAATTGTGAAGAGTAAATATGGTTTTTCTACTTTTGGTTGGGAAACTATTTTGGTCAGATATGTCTCTTTTAGATCCCCTTGGAAATTAATATCTCAAGGTCTTGAAATTTTTAACTCTTTCACCAAATTCACCTTAGGCCATGGTTAACGTATTCTCTTTTGGGAGGATATTTGGTTTGGAGAAGTTTGTTTCCAATCCCTTTATCCTCAACTTTACCTCGTGTCCTCTAACGTTGGTTGTTCTATTGCATCTTTGTTTGATACCTCTTTTTCATCTTGGAATCTTTCTTTTCGAAGAAAGCTAAATGAGATTGAGTTTTCACAATTTCAAGATTTACTCTCGTCATTCATTTTGTTAGACCTACTGGATTATTCATCCTTCGGGCTCTTTCACTACTAATTCCTTTTATTCGAAGTTGATTCATCTTCCCTCTCATCCTCATTTTCCTTATAATTTTATTTGGCAAAAAAACATTCCTACGAAGGTTCAATTTTTTCTTTGGTTTGATGCTTTAGAGAAGATTAACACTTGTGATGTTTTGCAGAGAAAGAATCTGTTTTGTTGTTTATCCCCTTATTGGTGTTGTCTTTGTGGAAAGGATCATGAGTTTGCTAATCATTTATTCATTCATTGTGATTTTACTGGTGTTCAGGATTTTGAGTCATTTTGATATTTACTGGGTAATGCCTTTGGATATTCGCACTCTCTTTTCCATCTCCCCTTTTGGTTCAAGAAGAAATCGGAAGAGCATTTTTTGGGATTGTGTTGTGACGGCTTTGTTTTGGGTGATTTGGGTTGAGAGGAACAACCGTACTTTCAACAATATGGCTCGTGAATATTATCATATTTGGGATCGCCTTTTGTATTTCATTTACTTATGGTCTAAAAACAATGCTCTTTTAGATTTTGGTTTAACTTTTTCTTCGTTGTACTTACCTTGGAACTCTTTTTTATCCGTTTAATTACTTTTAGAGGTCCTCTCAACCTCTTGTATATTCTTTTATTTTAATAAATATGTTGTGAATTCTTAAAAAAAAAATATTATTTTTTTGTTAGATTTGTAATCACCCCTAGAATAAGTAGGGCAGTAATTTTTTTTCTGCTCACAGATGGCTATGCCCACAGCATCATGATATCAGGTTTTTGCCGAGGTGGGCTTCTAGAGGAGGCAAAGCAGTTGGCTAAAGATTTTGAAGCTTCGTATGACAAATATGATGTAGTGATATTAAACGCGATGATCTGTGCTTATTGCAGAGTAGGGGAAATGGAGAGTGTCATGCAAATGCTTAGGAAAATGGACGAATTAGCGATCAGTCCAGATTATAATACCTTTCATATATTAATCAAATATTTCTATAAGGAGAAACTGTATCTACTTGGGTATAGGACCTTGGAGGACATGCACAGTAAAGGCCACCAACCAGAGGAGGTATGTGGTTAATATCCTATCAATTAATTCTCTTGAAGTATACATTGATTTTAGCATCACTAATTACTATTTCAGTACTTAAACAACACCAAAACACAGAGGAGAATAGGGAAGGGAAAGAGAAGAATAAGAGATTATTACTTGCATCTTGATATCGTCATTCATCAACAACTAATTACCTCTGATCAATGAAAGCTAACTTTCTATCCCAAAAAAATTGATATCATCAAATATCATGCTCTCTACAGTTTTTGTTAGACTGAGGTATTGTCTCATTTTTTTTAGAAGAATTCACAACAATATTATTAAAATAAAGAATGTACAAGAGGTTGAGAAAACCTCCAAAAGAAAGTTACAAAGATAAAAAAGAGTTCCAAGTAATTACAAAGAAGAATAAGTTAAACCGAAATCTAAGTGTGCAATGTTGGGTATTGGCTCATTTGACTTTCAATTTTTTGTTAAAAGTTGATGTGATTACATGGTAAAACATATTAGTAGTGATATTTGAAAAGTCATAACTGTACTTGAATTAATCTTTTATTTGAGTTGGCTACGTAACTGATAAGACTCAGAGTAGTTATCTCAATCAGAAGGTTCGGTTTGGTTCAAGTGAGGAGAATTCAAGTGCTCCTCTCTCTCCTGAAAAACTCAACCAGAAATTTTGTGATCCTTTCCTACTAACATCTACTTAACTTGCAGTCCTACGTTAGTTACATGGTCCCACTCTCACCTTTACCTGTTCCTTCTATCTTGATTAACTCCTCCCGAGTACTGCCTCTGGGCTTCCCTTTTTTCCTTTCTTAAGCACTCTTATAGCATATGTGAATCAAGGTTGGGGCCTATTAGTATCCCCGCCCCAAAAGAGCCACTTCTCCTCAAAATGAAAATGAGGATATTACTGGTTGATGTGTCAGCCGGCTCCCAAGTGTATCCACAACAGTCATTGTCCCACAGGATAAGAACGTCTTCTGAATTAGCTCCCCACCTGTCTGACATAGAAACACCCAAAACTTCTGCTGTTCAAATTCCACTGAAAGATCAGAAGGAAGAGTTGGTGGTAGGGGCAAACCTGTAAGGGCTTCCCACAGCCTTTCCAAGCTGGGACACTTAAAAAGTGGGATGAATCCTACTGCCTTGTGGAAGTTCCAGTTTGTAAGCTACTTGGCCTATTTGTTGAAGAATTTTGAGGTGTCCATTGTACCATGGAACTAGCTTTTGTAAATCCTGTGAAACCATCGATTTCTAATGATTAGGTTGAAGACTGAGGTGCACAAGATCCCCTTCATCATAATTCACATCTTTTCTTTTACCTGTGGTTGTGTCCAGCACGCTCTGTTGAGCTGAGCTTTAGCTAGCAGGACTAGGAGCATGGCCACAGAGACTTTTGAATGGGGTATCTTTTTTTGTGAGAGGAATATAGGTAAGTGCCTATTACTAAATAGTTAGTAGAGTTTGTTGGGAGAATGGAAGTTATAAAAAAATTAGTTGGAGCGGGTTGGAGATATGCTTACTTTGGAAGAATGCTTAGTAACCTTTATATTTTCCTATTTCCATATGATTTCACATCAGTATTTCTTTATCAATTTCCTTTCTATATTTAGGTTCTTACCAAATTAGTATAAGAGCCTATGATTGTTTAGAACCGTGGTGGAATTTCAATTGAATCCCAATTATTGAGGCAACAGTGTAGTGGGATAGGGAAAGAAAGATGGGCTCTATGATTAGGGTTGCCCAATTTACTTGTATAATTTCGTTTCACTTCATTGACTTGACGCATTTGGACCCAATGGCTTTAGACAGGAAAAATATGATTCCATGTTCTTTGGTCCATTCTATCTTAAAGCTATTAATCCACGTTTTCTAATTCTTTTATCTTCTGAATGAGTAGGTTTTGTGTTTCATTTTTCTCAAATGATGGAAGACAAACACAATTTTATCTATACAGAAACTAGGAACTTTCAATTTAAAATTTAGCAGTTGAAACTGGGTTTAAGTGATTTTTTTTTTTAAATTTTAGAAGTTGCATGCCTGATTTCTTATATTTAATATTCAAATTGAAAAATAATGCAGCAGATTTTATGTTTAGAACACGTTCTGTCTCTTGGAGAATTGGTGAATCCACTCCCTCATTTTGCAGGAACTCTGTTCATCTTTGATATCGTCTCTGGGGAAGATAAAAGCGTACTCCGAAGCATTTTCAGTGTACAATATGTTGAAATATAGTAAAAGGACAATGTGCAAGGCACTTCATGAAAAGATTTTACACATTCTCATTGCAGGTCGACTTCTCAAAGATGCTTATGTTGTCATCAAGGTACCTAAGTTACATTTATTTATCTATTTTTAAATTTTAAATCAATACTTTTTGTTTAATATAAGCTCCGTATGCTGAAAAAAAGTTGTTCCTTGCAGGATAATGCAGGACTAATTTCTCAACCTGCCATAAGGAAGTTTGCTATTGAATTTATGAGGTCGGGTAATGTCAACTTGATAAATGATGTAATGAAAGCAATCCATGGCTCTGGCTTTAAGATTGATCAGGTAATTGATCAATTCAATTAATGAAATGTTTATGAGTTAAAGCCGATAATAGTTTTAGCATCTTCGTTATAGCTTCACATCTTTACCCATGATCTGTTTGTAATATTACGAGGCAAGTGACTTAGTTTGTTTGAGGTCGTTGAATGCTGTAGATATTACAACCAACATGGGTTGACCTAGTGATCAAGGGGTTGCTTTCCAACTTTGAGGTCATGGGTTCAAACCATGTTGGCCACCTACCTAGGATATTATCCTACGATTAGACCGACGCCAAGTGTTGTAGGGTTATGAGGTTGTCCCGTTAGTCATGGTGCGCGTAAGCTAGCCCGGACACTCACGGTATAAAAAAAAATGTTGTAGATATTGCGTCTCAATACCAATCAAATATCTATGTTATGCTTCAATTTACACCTTTTACTTGCTGGATTCCATGCCTAAAGTCAATTTTCATTTTTCCTCAGGATTTGTTTTTGATAGCCGCGTCACGCTATATTGAGGTACCTGAAAAGAAGGATTTGTTCCTTCAATTACTACGATGGATGCCTGGTCAAGGTTATGTTGTCGATTCATCAACAAGAAACCTTATCTTAAAGAACTCTCAATTATTTGGCCGTCATCTCATTGCAGAGATTCTTTCAGAGCAGCATCTAGTGTCAAAAGCTACAAGATCTCATTAGAATTATTTTTTCTTTTTAATTACAAAAACATGTACAATAGGAGGGTGAATCAAGGGTCTCAACCAAATCTTAGGTCAATGACGTTATAAAAAAAAGTTCTTTAATTAGTCAAGATCTCATTAGGTGTAAGATATTTGGGATGGAAGATATGAGATCAAAGATAGCGTATGTTAATATGATCTATCGACGACCATTGCGTTGATTGAAATGTTTATACAATGTATATTAGTGACTATGAAAACAAGAACTTTTTATCGATATAAATTGATTCATATGTCAAAGTGTTTAGAAGAATTCGAGTTGTTTTGAAGGACAATTTTCTGGTTTTGTTTTCAAAATTGTGAGAGAGAATTGAAAATGTTTAGGAGGTTGTTCATTTGAAATCACTATTCACAAACCTATGATTTAAAACGGGTGAACAATTTTAGCTATTTTAAAAATCTTATTGTTAAGGGTTCGATCAAAGTTCATAGCGATAGGAAATGAGGAAGATCCTCATTGTATAATTGTAAACATCTAAGGGTTGGTTGAAGGAATGACCTTTTTAAGAGGGAATTAAAACAAAGCTCAACCACTAAATCATAAAAGGATCGAATCTTCAAAAAGTCTTTTATTTAACATTAGTTTGTTGGTTGAAATTTTATTAACGTTAGAATAGTTATCATTTTCTTAAATACCTCGTCAAGGTTCCAAGTGGATAATATTATGCTAACATGAAAAATTATGTTTGGTATCAAATTTAAGTGCCTAATTTAATCTGGTAGATAAGAGGGGTTTACTTGGATAATAGCATACTCTTGTTGTGATAGAGAGTGGACAAAGAAATGACTATTTGATAAGAGACTCGATGATCTTTTGTTTAAGTGGAAGATTATTAAAAACGAGCATAAAATCTCATATTAATTAAAAGTGAGGAAGACCATAGGTCTCTAAGTATGAACAATATTTTCAGTTATAAAAGCTCTTTTAGGTTGAATCCAAAACTAAATTTATGTGTTTAGAAGCAGACAGATCCATAAAAGCAAACCAAAAGAAAAGGACTAAATTTTTGAAGTAGAAAGTATTTTTTTAGAACAAATTATAATCGCTCCCTTAAAACTTTTTGACTCTTTTTTTTTACTTCAAACATCAAAGCATATGAAGAATTTTAATGCCTCAAGAAAGGATTGATTGACTGCAGCTTGATAATAATAATACATAAGAACAGTTAGAGAGAATATGTTCATAGATTTAAACAATAAGACAGGGTACAGATATTGATTTTCCATTTAAATTTTGAGGCTGAAATCCTGTTATTGTGTTCTTTTTTTATCTCATTAAGAAACATCTAAGATGTCAAGGTCAATGGGATATTTATGGATTCTGTCTGACCAAGCACTCTTTACTTTTGGATCAAACTCAGATATGCATTTCCAAACTGCACTGTTACATTTGAATCCACTTCCAAATGCAATTTGCCAAACTCTATCTCCCCTTTTCACTCTTCCCTTTGCCTCGAGATAGCCGAGTTCATACCAAAGAGAAGAAGAAGATGTATTTCCAAATCTATATAGTGTCATTTTCGACGCTTCTCCGTCTTCCTTTTCTAGATTCAGACTCTTCTCTACAGCATCAACCACTGCTTTACCACCAGCATGTATGCAGAAATGCTCAAAAGCCTTCTTGAAATTCGGCACGTAGACTCCTTTCCCCTTCGCCCTCGTGATCCATGACCATCCATATCGAACTTGCTCGGAGTATGGCAGCACAAGCGGGCCTAAAGCTGATATGTTTGTTGTAAGTGCTTTTGCTGCCACATGAAGAAGATCCCGAGACAGCGACACCCCGGCAGCCCCTCCTTCATCCGGTCGTTGATAAACTGATTGATAAGCCTGATCATTGGACCCCATGTGTGTTCGTATGAGGTGCTGAAGCTTGTATTTTGCTAACTTCTTGTCTTTCTTCTTGTTTGATAACAATATAGCAACTCCACCCATTCTAAAGAGAATGTTCGGTATAAGCATCGACTTCGTTTTTCCGTGGTATCCACTTGGTGTTACAGCTTCCATGCTGAGGACTAAAGCTGTTGAGTTTTTGTGAACTTTAAGAAGATCTTTAGCCAAACTTATAGACAACATTCCAGCACTACAACCCATTCCACTCAAGCTAAAGCTCTTTATATTGCTTCTAAAGCCAAATTTGTTTATGATCATAGAAGTGATTGAGGGAGTGGGGCAAAAGAGGCTGCAATTACACACTAGAAAATCAATGCTTTGGGGATTAACTTTATGTTTCGAAATAACGTCATTGACGACGGTGAAAAGAACCGTCTCGATCTCCTCTCTCGCCTCATCGAAGGAAGTTAGTGGTGGGATTTTTTTCAAAGGAATTGGCAAACAAGCCTCAGGTCCAATTCCTGATCTTTTAAGGACTTTCACTTGAAAATCCAAACTGTCTCGATCGAAAAAGGTGCTATGCTCGATGTGTTCAATGAAATGGGAAATCGGGGCTCTCAAGTTATCAGGAGGCATGTAACAAATGAAGTCAACAAGGTAGATACAGTTGGATTTAAAATAAATGAAGATAAATACAATAGCCAAAACAATTGCAGCAGCAGCAAGGAAATGAGGGAGGGAAATGTGTTTTTCGAAATCTCGACTGATAATTACTTTTGTAAATCTCTCCATAATCACATGCTGGAGTCTTAGTTTAATATCCCCCTCTTGTCTATAATATATGCTGATATGTGAGAAAAATATTGAAGAAATACTCTTTATATATTTGGAAATTGGAACAAACAAATGAATAATTTAGTAAAAGAGATTCATATGAAGAGCATGATATTTGGTTCATGCAAAAGATACAAAGTTAGTTTTGTCACAAAGTATGCATTTACAAACAGAAAACGTTTTACTTCCCAACATTACTTTCTCATCAATGATTCAGTCAATCTGGGAACTTTATGTCATCTTTTATTTGGTTCTGCAGATTGAATTTTGTTGGGATCGATAGTTTACTATGATAAAAACCATAATTTGTTTTGAGTAAATTAAAAAAGTCAATTACTAATATAACATATTTTTACATATTAATTATTGAAATATCATAACTTTTTAAAAACTACTCAAATAACATAATTATAGTTCAATTATTTATTGAACTAAAAAACACCAATAAATTCATTGAAAATAATCGAATAGTTCGCTAAATTATTGAACTTGGACTTAAAAAAGAAAAAATCAAACAAATTCATTTAAAATACCCATGAAAAATAATAAAGTATAGTTAAATTATTTATTGAACTATAAATTATGCTATTTGAATAATTTTTAAAAAGCTCCGACATTTTAGTAATTAGTATGCAAATTTATGCCATATGAGATAAATTCTAACGTGAGACTTTTTTAATAGTAAATGTCAAAAATAACAAAATTTTTAAGATTAATAAAAAAAAAACATTTTCAATTTTTTTTTTAATCCTTAATATATAAAAGAAGAATGTTTAAGAAACATTTTTGAACTATTTTATCCTTATTTAGTTTTTAAAAATTATAAAGGGGTTCTTGCAAAAATAGCAAAAAACTCAAATTCGAGAGTAAAATATTACAAAATTGCCACTAATTTTGCGTGAGTAATCAGTGATTTCCTCACAAGTAATCAGTGATTTTACTTATATCAAAATATCACTGATTACCTTATAAGTTATCATTGATTCCTCCGATTCACATGAATGAGTGTTTTTAAAAAACTGTTATATTTGCAAATATTGCATAACAATGAAATTTCCCAATTATGAAATATACCATTATTTATATTAATTTTACCATTCATCGAATCTTTAATTTACAAAATATGTCATTACCATTTAATTACCACTTATATATTAATTATGTAGTTTTTAATTCTTTTTTTAATTAATGATCAATTTATAAATAATTCATTAATACAATAAATTATTATCATTCAAATAACATATTATATTTAATACATATACATTATTGAGATTAATTTTAATTTTCATGTATATTGAAGGTGAAAAATTAAAAATATTGAAGCTTTACAAATATTAAAAACTATATTTGAATATAGTTTACCAAAAAATTTAAAAACATTTTAACCTTTTCCTTTAATCATTCAACATGTTAAAAATTCACTATATTACTATTTATTTGTTCTTTTACTTCAATTAAATAAATATTTTATTTTAATTAAAAATAATATAAAATATTTTTTTTATTAATTTTAAATAAGAAACATGGGTAGTGTAAAGGGTAAAAATAGCCCTCTTATAGTTCGCGCTCATACCGGGCTGAGTCACCCGGGGACAAGCCCATTCGGATCACGTCCTGAAGGAGCCAGCTCACTTACGGGCCGCGTTCACTACAAGCCGGCCCATATGGGGATAAACCCATCCGAGCCAACACCATAAGGAGCTTGCCCTGCTGGGCCGAGTGCAAGCCCATTAAGCCTAGCCTCATGCTAGCCCAGTCGATGAACCCACGATCAAGGGACTATAAAAGGCGCTTGACCTATCAAATCAGGTATGACACTTTAACCTAGAAAACGAACAACCTGATTGTTTGGACCTAATCCTTGCGGCGCAAGGAAAATCTCACCTACCACCACCTAACTTGATCGTCAGAAGGTCGTCAGCCGATACCACACCGGTGCCCTTCTGATTGTCATTTGCTGTAGCGTTTCAGGTTGCTCCGCCGCTAAGGAACAGCACGTGACGCGACGTGCTCTATTGTGTGGAACGAGGCTCCGACGAGAAATATCCCACACAGTTTGTCACCCACCGTGGGGCCGTACATCTTCGATTTCCGGCAAATCCAGATACTCACGCGGTACCCACAAGTCGAGACGATGACCACTCGCTCAACCAGACAACGAGCTCTCAATGAAAACACAGCCAGAGAAAAGAGAGTAACCGATGATGCTCAGAACCTCGGCGTCACACCTGAAACCATCACCATCGCCCTAACAGAACACCGAGAGATGGTAGAAGCACACAAGGCTCTGAGAGAGGAAGTACGGGAAATGAGAGCCTTGTTGGGGAAAGGCTTAGGGACGGTCAACGCTAACAGCCAGAATGTCCTAAACATAGATGAGGGAGGCCCTTCGAAGCCGCGGAACGGAAAGTCTCAAGCCAGACGTCGGCGTCGAAGGGCCACCGCATCGGAAAAAGGAAAAAACTTGGGCGAAGACAACCTTCAGAGCAGGCTAACGACCCATCGACGCGGGGAAAACGCCAATCTGGAGGTCTCTTAGTCAAAGGAAAAGGACGCCCCAAATAGAGCGGGTTCCTTCCGAGACGAACCTCGCCGCCAACCACCAAGCAAAACCCTACCTCGGAAGGCCGCCGAAGGACAAGAAGATTCCAGCGACACGGGGAGCGGCCAAGGGAGCTCGACCACGACAGGGCGGGACGAGCGCCGAAAAAGGCGACAGTACACCGATGCAAGGCAGATCCTCGAAGAAAGGTCAGCGAAAAAGGCGTCCGAGGAAAAAGCCAAACACGGCTAGGACGCTAGAAAGCCGGGGGACTCTCCCTTCACGAGAGGGATCATGTCAGTCCCTCAGCCAAGACACTTCATCCTCCCTAAGTTCGAGATGTACGACGGGACTGGAGACCCGATGGAACACGTGGCCCACTTCGTCAACATGATAGAGTCTTCGTGCGTGTTCGGCCCGGATCTGGACGCCCTAACTTGCAGATTCTTTCCCACCAGTCTGAAGGGCTCGCCCCTATTGTGGTTCAACGGCCTCCCTAAGAGGTCCATCAAAACCTTCTCGGACCTATCCTCGGCGTTTCTCAGCGAGTATAGTGTGAGTCGGAAGTTCGCTAAAATGAACCACGACCTCTATGACGTGCTGATGGGAGAGAGGGAGTCCCTTCAGGATTTCATTATCAGGTTTCGAAAGGTCAAACTGGAAGTGAAAGATTGCAACGATCTGGAGGCGGCCACCGCATTCTCGCGGGCGATACACCCGAACCACCCTTTGTGGAGGTCTTTCAACAAGCGAAGACCAACGACAATGAAAGAGGCTTTAGACAGAGCGATGGCCAAAATATCACAAGACGAGTCAGAAAGGGTGGCCAGAGAAATGCGAAGAATGGGGTTGAAGTCCGAGGGCACATGGAAGAAGAAAGAGCTCCCTGCTGAGGAAGGAAGAGGAAAGGAGCGTAGGCGCCAAGAAAAAAGAAGGGAGGAAAAGAGAGATGAAGTGGAGAGAAAGTCTGTCTGGGGAAGGATCAGAGATCCGAAGAAACGGAGTCCGGAACGGGTCCTACATACGGAAACAACGAGGGGTTCATTCCGAAAGGAAGAGAATCCGAAAGAGAAATGGCCACACCGCGTCGGAAGAAGTCCGGAACGGAAGGAACCCTATTGCAGGTTCCACAAATCTAACGGACATAACACGGAGGACTGTAAGGTCCTCGCCCGAGAGATAGATCGAGTATGCGAAAAGGGTCCTGCCCAAAGAAACGGAAAGCAGGACGTGAGGGACGTGGATGAGAGGCTCGCCACATCAATGGAGGTTCCGGGGGACGGTCACGTCGGTTCAATTCACTGTACCGGGGAGTCAATCAACGCTCACAAAAGGTCTCACCGCGAAGCGAAGCTCCCTGTCTATCGGGTCGAGCACGTTTCCGAAGACTTGATTAAATACTCCAACAGGGATTTGGAAGACGTCCACCTCCCCCACAACGACGCACTGGTGATAACAATATCGATCGGCTCTCACACAGTCTGCAGAGTTCTGGTCGACCCCGGTTCCTCCGTTAACTTGCTGTACATGCCCGCATTCCGAAGTATGAAGTTCAGGGAGTCCGACCTCGCTCTAAATTCTCAAGATCTGGTAGGATTCAACGACGCGGTGACAAGTTCTTCGGGGATAATCAAACTGCCAGTCCGAGTGGAAGGCGAGAACCCAATGACCCTTTTTCACGTCATAGACTCCCATTCAGGATACAATGCCCTGCTTGGGAGGCCGTGGATTCACAGCATGAAGGCACATCCCTCAACCCTTCACCAAAAGTTGAAATACCCCACTGAAAATGGGGTCAGGGTCATAAAGGGAGATCAACAAGTCTCGAGGTCCTGCCTGGTTGAAATCGTCAAGCTGAAATCCCGATGCCAGGCATAGCAATTATAGAGTCGGGACCCCGGAGGGGACTCGCCTTTTGCTCAACCACGAATAGAAGCGCCTGAGGACGGATCAGAAAAAATCCAGATCCATCCGGAAAAACGGGAGAAAACGACGAGCATTGGGAAAGATCTGAAACAGGACCTGAGAGACGGACTGGTAAACTTTCTGAAAAAGAGCTGGAAGACGTTCGCGTGGGATCATGCCGACATGCCCGGAATAGATCCGAGTATCATAACCCACAACCTCGAAGTCGACCCGAACCAACCTCCCGTCAAGCATAAAAGGCGTAAGTTAGCGCCCGAGCGGAACGAAATTATTAATGAGGAGGTTCGGAAGCTTCTGGAGGCAGGCTTCATTCAGGAAGTCAAATACCCCGAGTGGCTAGCCAACGTGGTGGTAGTAAAAAAGAAGAACGGGAAATGGAGAGCCTGCATAGACTTCACAGATCTCAACAAGGCTTGCCCCAAGGATTCATTCCCCTTGCCCAAGATAGACCAGCTGGTGGACGCAACAGCCGGGTATGAATTGCTTAGCTTTATGGATGCATTTTCCGGGTACAACCAAATAAAAATGAACCCGAAGGATCAGGAGAAAACCTCATTCGTCACGAATGTGGGCACATATTGCTATACGGTGATGCCCTTCGGCCTAAAGATCGCAGGAGCTACCTATCAGCGCCTAATGAACCGAATGTTCCAAGAGCATTTGGGAAAGACAGTAGAGGTGTATATTGACGATATGCTGGTCAAATCCCAAAAGGCCGAAGACCATCTGGCCCACATCAAGCAGGCGTTCGAGGTGCTAAATCGCTACGGGATGAAACTGAACCCCGACAAATGCACGTTCGGAGTCCCAGCAGGTAAATTCCTTGGTCACCTGGTGACGAGTCGAGGAATCGAAGCGAACCCCGACCAAATCAAAGCTATAATGGACATGCAAGCGCCCACGAATCTAAAAGGGGTACAGAGATTGGCTGGATGCCTAGCCGCCCTGAGCAGGTTCATATCCCGTTCGTCGGATAAATGTCAGCTCTTCTTCAAGGCGTTAAAGAGAAGCAAAGAGTTCGGTTGAGGAGTCGAATGCCAGAAGGCGTTCGAAGAGCTTAAGGTTTATTTATCCACGCCCCCGCTGTTGGCAAAGCCCTCAGACAACGAAAAGCTGTTCTTATATCTAGTCGTGTCTGATGCGGCAGTCAGCTCAGCGCTGATGCGCGAGGATGGGCAGACACAACACCCGATCTACTACGTAAGCAAGGCATTGATCGACGCCGAAACACGCTACTCGAAGGTAGAGAAGCTGGCACTGGCTTTGATAGTGGCTTCACGCAAACTAAAGCACTACTTCCAAGGTCACCCGATAGTAGTGAGGACCACGTTCCCACTTAAGGCCATTTTGCATAAGCCGGACGCGTCGGGACGTCTAACGAAGTGGGCTATAGAACTGGGTGGATACGACATCACTTACGAACCAAGGACAGCCATTAAAGGACAAGTCCTCGAGGACTTCATTGCAGAAATGACCCTAGGAAGCTCAGGCGAAGCTGAAAGGACCGCACCGTTAACGGAGAGCCTCGACGTGGGATCCTGAACCCTGAGCGTTGACGGATCCTCGGATTCAAGAGGGTCCGCCGCAGGTTTTGTCCTGTCGACCCCCGAAGGATACCTCCTGGAACAGTCAATCCGCTTCGGATTTGCAGCTTCAAACAACGAAGCCGAGTATGAAGCGCTAATAGCTGGGTTGCAAAGAGCGAAAGAACTGGGAGTTGAGGACCTAGTAGTTAGAAGCGACTCTCAACTCGTAGTCAACCAGGTAAAGGGGTTGTTCGAAGCAAAAGATCCCCGAATGGGAAAATATCTGGAAAAGGTTATGTCCATCTTGTCGCAGTTCACCAAGTATACAATCAGCAAAGTGCCTAGGGTCGAAAATGGACATGCCGATTCTCTAGCCAACCTCGGCTCGGCAGTCCAAACAGAGACAAAAAGGTTCATTCTTATCGATTACATGCCCGAACCAAGCATCACCCTTTACTCGAACATGGGGAGTAAAGGAGAAGCAGAACGAATAATGCCGATAGAGCGGGACCCAGAGCCTGAGTCTGATTGGAGGAAACCAATCCTCGAATACTTACAATCAGGACTTCTGCCTGAGGAAAAACTTGAAGCGCGAAAAATCCGATCCAGGGCAGCCAGATATTCGGCCATTCAAGGAGAGTTATACAGGAGGTCCTTCATCGGGCCTTATCTGAAATGCCTGGGTAAGGCAGAAAGCTCTTACGTACTGAGAGAACTACACCTTGGACACTGCGGAAATCACGCAGGACCAAGGTCCCTAAGTCACAGAGCACTAACTCAAGGGCCGTCCATGGTTAAGGACTCCAAAGACTTCGTCGCCCGGTGCGACAGGTGCCAAAGGTTCGCAAAAACAATCCACGCGCCGTCAACAGTACTGACTACGATTTCAGCACCCTGGCCCTTCATGCAATGGGGTCTAGACCTAGTGGGAAAATTACCGCTAGCCCCAGGACAAAAGTGCTACTTGATCGTGGCAACGGATTACTTCTCCAAATGGATCGAGGCCGAACCATTGGCAACAATAACAAAACGAAAGGTGGAGACGTTCCTCTGGAAGCACATCTTCACACGCTTCAGAATTCCCAAAGTTATCGTCACCGATAATGGAACTCAGTTCACGGGAAGGTCTATCCAGAAATACTGTGCGGACAGGAAAGTGGAACTTCGATACTCAACACCACGCTACCCGCAGGCGAATGGGCAAGCAGAAGCTTCGAATAAAACCATCATGGACTCTCTGAAAAAGAGACTAGGACGAGTGAAGGGAAGATGGGTGGATGAATTTCCTGGAGTCCTTTGGGCATACTGAACCACCCCTAGAATCCCAACTGGCGAAACTCCATTTGCCATGGCTTTCGGGGTAGAGGCCGTTATTCCCACGAAAATGATCATCCCCACGATCAGAAGCTCGATCCCGGAGGCAGAAAATGACACCATGATGGCAGAAGCGCTAGATTTGGCTGAAGAAAAAAGAGAGCAAGCGCTAGTTCGAATGGCATGCTACCAGCAGAAACTGGCCAAATACTTCGAAAAGAAAGTGAGACAGCGCGATTTCAAAGTGAACGATTTCGTCCTGAGGAAAGTATTCCAGAACACACAAAAGCCCGGAGCAAGAAAGTTGGGACCAAACTGGGAAGGTTCGTATAAGGTGATCGAAGAAGTTAGGCCGGGAACTTATCGTCTTGAAGATGAAAAGGGCGAACTGATTCCGAGGGCATGGAACACCACGCACTTAAGAATTTATCATGTGTGAGTATGAGAGAATCATATAAGTACTTAGCCGAAGAGGCCCATTTCAAATTAATATACAAGTATTACGTGTCTTTCCTCCCACATGATCGTTTGATGCCTTTTACGGCAAAAAGCCCTAATCCGATTAGGCAAATTACTAAGTCCCCCTCGGGTTGAAATACCAAACTCGCTAGAATAGTTTCTAAGTCCCCTACGGACCAAAGAACCTAACACGTTCGGAATTATGGAAAGTAACTCACGCAAGGAGTAAAGCAAAGAAATAGAAGGTGAATAAAGTGCCAACTTTTATTTCACAACAAACAAGTAAGGCTCGGACCCACACGTTAGGAACTCAGCCGAAAGAAATTACACGAGTTCTACAAAGAAAAATTGTAGAGTTCGAAATATCGTCGTCGGAAACAGTGAGGATGTCCTCCTAGGAGAGGATGAGGGTATTGCTCGGAAAGAGAATGGCCGGGGCCAGATCACCCGTCGGCTACTCCGCCAACTCATCAACTCTGAGGCTCAGCAGAACCCGTCAGATGAAAGAAAGGGAGGTCTTCGACCCGCCACACCTAACCCCCTGATGGATTTTGGAAAGTAGCCGAGCTCTCGCCCGAAAAATTTCAACCCGGGCTGGAGTACGCTTCTCTCGTCATACCAGGGCGTGCCCAGGGACGGGAAACCGGAAGATCACCTCTTCCATCTGGCGTCGCTCCTTGCTCGACTTGGTGGAGACGCATTTCTCGCTTCCTTAAACACGGAACAAGCCGCCACCTCCCATGCTGAGGTCCCGCATGATGTGATGATGAAGAAGACCATCGACGGAACGGTGAGAGAGTTTTCCCCCCCTCGTTCGCCCCAGTTCCCGGAGGCTGCCGAAATGAACTCCGGAGCCACGGTGAGAGGTGGTGGAGCGATTGGTCACCCCAGGCAGACAGTGCCCTAGATTCGACACTCACAAGCGTGGAGGATTACGACCACCAAGGCCAAGTCCGCCGGGACCAACCAAACAGGCGTAGAAGATCACGACCAAACTTTCTCGACACAAGCCATGACCAAGAAGGGCCAGACGTGGAAGAGAAACAGAAAGGAATGGGAAAACCCCATGGTATGGAATTTTAAGCTCTGTTGGAAAACTTGAGAGTCTGGGAACGAGAGAAAAGGTTATTCCAGAGGGTAGGGTTCAAAACGTGCGAACGAAAGGCTCTAAAGGCCCTATTTAAAGGAGCAGACAACCGTGGCGATCGCGACACGTGTCAAGCATCCAGCGCCAAGAAGCGAACCGTCAGGCATGCAAAACGACGCGTGCATTAACCCACAATTAATGCGGTTAATCACCCCTGATTAACCGCATTCAAAGTGATTTGATGGGAATAACAGACCTTTGACACGACTGATCGCTATCTGACGTCACCACCTCGAGAGGTGAAACGGCTCTTTGCATCGAATAACCTCCGAATTAATGACAAGTCCTTTCAACTCCCACACGAAACGCCTACTTCTCACTATAAAAAGATAGGGATTGGAGGAATGTCTTACATACTACCCTACCAATCAGCTAGCGTCTATTAGAGGAAATGGGAGACTCCACAGCAACCTCGAAGTCGATAAAGAAAGTCCTGAAATGGGAAAACTGCAGATTGCGTGCCGAAATAACCAAACTAGAGGAAGCGTTGCTGGAGGAAAAGGAAAAAAGGAGAAGACCCGGAAGCCCTGAGACAAGAGGTCCAGAGCGTCCGAGGGGCCTTCGAGGCGGCTAATAACTGGATAGAGCACCTCGAACGAGAGAACCTTTCTCTCCGAGAATGCCTAGAAGTCGCAGGGACGGACGAGGACAGCGACCCAGGTGAACCCTACCACGTGCTCGAAGATTGCCTTCAGTCGGCAAATAATCTCAACGATTATTACGAACAGGAGATCCAATCCCTGAAGGAGGAACTGGCCTTTTTGAAGTAACGAAAGAGACTGACTCCGACGGTCATCATCGACAGCGATGAAGACTAGAAGGGCGACACCTTTCCTTTTTGCTTTATTATTTATTTTTATGTATGATCAACAATGTACAAGAAAGAAAGAAAGAAAAGAAATTCCATCGTTTCTGCTTCACATGGTTTGCCTACACTCTCCATCCGAGCGCGTAAAAGCCTTCTCCGGAAGCAAAAGCCTCGGCCCGTCCGAGCACTTAAAAAGCCTTCTCCGGAAGCAAAAGCCTCGATCCGCCCGAGCAATAAAAAGTCTTCTCAAGAAGCAAAAGCCTCGGTCCGCCCGAGCAATTAAAAACCTTCTCCGGAAGCAAAAGCCTCGGTCCGTCCGAGCATTAAGCACTTCCTATTCCGAAGAATAGAAGACGTTGGAGTATTAAAACGTAACAAACCTCGGTCCGTCTGAGTATTCGAAAGCCTTCTCCGGAAGCACAAAACCTCGGTCCGTCCGAGTATTCATAAGCCTTCTCCGGAAGCAACAAACCTCGGTCCGTCCGAGTATTTGAAAGCCTTCTCCGGAAGCACAAAACCTCGGTCCGTTCGAGTATTCATAAGCCTTCTCCGGAAGCAAAAAATCTCGGTCCGTCCGAGTAATTGAAAGCCTTCTCCGGAAGCAAAAAACTTCGGTCCGTCCGAGTATCCAGAAGTAAGATACCTCGGTCCGTCCAAGTATTCGAAAACCTTCCTTGTAAACAGGAAGTCTCGGTCCGCCCGAGCAATCAAAAACATTTATAAGGATATTTATGAAGGGATGATTTACTAAATTAGCGGAATTTGATTTAGTAAACTAATTAACATTTAATTATGGATCTATTAATATCATGCAATTTGTGAAAAACATGTAGATTCATGCTTTAAATTTCGAAAATTAAAATCAAAACTTACATTGAGTAATAAATGGAGAATCGGTTGGAGGTTTCTTTACAGCATCAAATCCTCAGCAACACCGGATCTTCTACGCTATATCCCGATCGATCAAACGAAACCCGATTGTGGGATCGAACTTTAGAAGAAATTGGGAAGAAGAAAAATATTTTCTTCCCAATTTTGAATAGGGAAAATCGGCACTCAAGGGGGAGAGGATGAAGAGAGAATTCCGAATTTCTAAGGAATTTAATTGTATGATTTATGAATGACCCAACCCTCCTATTTATAGGAAAATAGGAATCCTAATCCCATTAGGATTAATCTATAGAGATACATACAAAAAGAAAAAAGATTATCTCTTTCCTTTATCTTGCAATTTCGAAAATGCCATAGATAAATAGGAGATTATTTTCTTTTCTTTATTTTATTTATCTTGGGTAAATAAATCTATATAATTATTATAGGATATAATTCAAATAATTATCTCCTACAAATTATCTATGAAGGCCAAAATTAATAATAAATAATTAATAAATCAAATTTATTTAATTAATTATTTTGGGCCAATTTCAATTGGGTTCATTAATCCAATTGGGCTTGAAACTCTCTCTTAAATTAATAAGTCCAACTTAATTAATTTATTTATTAATTACCATTTAAATAAAATATTTTATTTAAACAATTAATAATATTAATATTTTCTCCCGACTAAATATTATCAAATTATATTTAATTATTAATTTCCATGTAAATAATTTTCATTATTTAAATAATTAATAATAAATATTTTAATTATTAATTTCCATTAAATAAACTCATTATTTAATTAATAATTTTATTGATAACATTTTATTATTAATTAATTAATTATTAATTATTAATTCCGTTCAAATAAAATTTATTATTTAAACAATTAATAATTGTTAATTAATTTCAAATTATTAATTATCATTTAAATATACTCAATATTCAAATAATTAATAATATCTAATTAATAATATTTCATTATTAATTTCCTGTTTAAATAAACTCATTATTTAAACAATTAATAATGTTTATATTAATTACCGTTTAAATATACTCAATATTTAAACAATTAATATTGCCTATTTAAGTAATTCACTTTACTTAAACTTTTCATTTCTTCTACTTGATTTCGCGACTACGATATTTGGGCTAGCATAGGGACCCGATGGACCTATAGATCATGGGCTTAATAATTAGTCAATTAATTGATTAACTCATAATCAGTTAATTACTTATTAGGGTGAAAATTCAAACTAGCCACTTTTGATGCCTTAATTTCATAGATAGCCACACCTTGAAAAGTTGAGGTATATAGCCACTTTTTACTATTCAATTTTTAAAAATACCAAAACTACCCTTTTCCGTATATCAGGTATAGTGTCTGACACATCTGACATTCTGACAATTCCGTATAGTACGTATATCTGACACTTCTGACATTTTCTTTCCCAATGCATTTTTTATTTTCCAATGCAATTTTTCTTTCCCATATTGTTGGTATATTCAGTAGAGTGTGTATAGTTCTTCAGTGTATTTTGTATATGACGTATATCTGACATTTCTTTCCCAATGCATTTTTTCTTCTCTAATTTTCGTATATTCAGTATATCGTGTCTAGTTTTTATTGCATTTGATTTTTTTTTTGTACATTTTCAATATTTTTGAGTAAATGCTTTATTTCAATTTTGAATTATTGTATATTGTATATTTTGTACATATTTTCATTTTAATTTATTTATATATATTATTTTAGTATATTGGGTATATTGTTCTCTCAGGTAAAATGTGTTTGTCTTCTAGTATATCGTGTATATCATCCTCCGATTTTGTAAGAGCATTTGAAAAATACTCACGGGTAAGTAAATATACGTATAAACATGTCATTTAACCTGCAAATGAAAACAAAAGAGCGTTAATACATAATATTTAATATGTAAAATAAACAACTAAATGTTATATTATGTATATTACATAGTGTACGAATCCTAAAAAAATATAAAAGAAGAAGGAAAAACATAACAAATGTTGGGAATACGTTGACCATTTCCTCAGTTGTATATCACGTATATTACAATACTTATGTACATTACATATATTACAGACTATATATTTATAAAACAAACAGTCGTATATTACATATATTGCAGATAATACATTACGAATATGTGCAAAATAAACAACCAAGGTATATTACGTATATTACATAATGTACGAATAGTAAAAAAATATAAAAGAGGAAGGAAAAACAAAACAAATGATGAGAATGCCATGACCATTTCCTCAGTTTGTATATCACGTATATTACAACTATTATGTACATTAAGTATATTATAGAATATATACATTTACAAAACAAACAGTCGTATATTACATATATTGCAGATAATACATTACGAATATGTGCAAAATAAAACAACCAATGTATATTACGTATATTACATAGTGTATGGATAGTAGAGAAATATAAAAGAAGAAGGAAAAACAGAATAAATGATGAGAATGCGTTGACCATTTCCTCAGTTTGTATATCACGTATATTACAACACTTATGTACATTACGTATATTATAGAAATATATATTTAGAAAATAAATAGTCGTATATTACATATATCGCAGATAATACATAACGGAACATTATATTACGTATATTACAGACTGATTAAGCAAAACAGAAACAAACGATAGACAAGATATGTATATTACATATATTGTAAAACAACGTATATCACATATATTACAAAATATATATTTTAACATACCACAGAAAAATTATATATTACGTATATTACAGACTGTATATTAACTAAACATAAACAGAACGAGAAACAAAACAGTTATGTATATTACGTATATTACAAAAAAGCTACATTTAGAGAAACATCACATTGAAAGCTAAAAAAAGGAACATATATTGCGTAGATTACATGTATCACAGAAAATACTATTAAAAAATTACGTATATTACATAAAACAACAAATGACATAAATGAAAAAAAAAACTAAAAAGAAATTAATACCTTTCGTCAAATCCATACAATTTTTTAGTTAGATCTTCGAGATTCGGAACAAAAAATGGTGAAAAATATTTATGAAAAAAACGAGAATGAGAAGAAATCTAGGAGAGGGAGAGTAAATTAAAAAGTATAGAAAATTTGTGAGTTGAACATTTGTAGAAGAAAATGAGGGAGGGAAGGAAGAAGAAATGAAATGAATGTTTGAAATAAAATGATATGAAATGGATAAATAAAATGAGGGAGAGAGGGAAGAAGAAATGAGAGAAAAAATGAAAAAAATGAGAGTGGAATGGAGAGAATGGAATATATAGAAAAACATGAGGGGAAAAATGGGAGGGAAATTTTTAAAAAAAAATTAGAGAGATGAATATTAAAAAAAAAAAGAAAAAAAAAAGACAAGAGAAATGGACGTGGGTGAGGGAAGGGGAGGAGAGAGGAAAGAAAGAATGATGTGACATGAAGGGTTTTTTGGTATTTTTACATTTTTATGTGGCTAATATTTAACAAAATAAAAAATGTGGCTATTTGTGTAAAGGGGGAGGAAAAAGGTGCTATTTAGATAATTAACTCTACTTATTATCTAACTATGAATAATTCCACTATAGATTCATAGCTGAACTCCCCTCACTATAGATGAGTTATGTCCATTTAGTTTATCTTTATTTATATCTTGTGATATATCCTTCACGTGGAACCCTCATAATTACAAGGGGATAAATTTACCGTTTTGCCCCTGTAATTACCGCTTTATCCTTGTGTTCCCGCTGATTCTCCAATGAACTTTATCTTTAGTCGAACTAGAGATAAGGTACTTCGTGATCAATAGAAGTCGTGGCGCCACTTGTTCATGTCTCGAATCGAGACATCAAGGGAGTTTCCTAAAGTTCCTAAAATGTTTAGGTATCACACCGATACCGTTAATTTATAGGAAAGTTATGAATTCCATCTCGTGAGAATGAGTTCCCAGCCTACTTATCTAGTCATGTTCCCAAAACGAAGTGTATTGAGCGTTCTTACGGATCGCTCTCAACCATGTGAATCAAAGAACATAACTCCATAAATAGGAGTCCGCATTTCACTCAGGATTGAGATCTATTACGGTTGATAAACTTAGTTTGATATTCGGTCATTTCTCGTAAACGGTACTAATGAGAAATTTGATCGAACATCGTGGTCCTGTCTTATACAATCAACATTGCATATGATACTTCCATTTTATGTCTCCCACATGAATGATCAGGATTAGATCATTTTTCTATAAACAAAATGCGAAGCTATCAACGATGTTACCAGGATAAGGTTCCCAAACGTTATCCATTTATCAGAGACACTTTTAAGTTACTCATCTCGACTTCAATCCTCTCGTATGACTTACATACTAAGTCGTGATTTCATAAGAGTAACTTAGGGTTTACTATTTGAATGTTTGATATTTATATATTTCCATATATTCCTAATATCATTAATTGAATCAATCTAGATAATATAAAGAACTTATGTTTATTTATTTAATTTATCCTTAATAAATTATTATTATTAAATAATTACAAGTTCTAGGACACCATTCCTAACAATTTACAAGTCAAAACATTTCCGCGAAGCGAGCGGGGAAGCATGACGAGTAAATATAGGGAAAGAGCATATGCATTAATCTTAACAAAGTATGTGTGTTCAGACATCAAAAAAAAAAAGAGTTCAAAGCAACAAATAATATAGGGGCTCCACAATCCGGAGTTCACCCTAGAAAAAAGAAGAAAGTCAGTCCGAAACATAAACGGTATCAGTGGGGAGATCTTCAGTAGGGGCCTCTTCAATAATCGCTCCATCTCCGTCATCAACGGGGACAACAGCCTCCTCAACCACCACACCCTCCGCAGCGGCCTCACTTCTGGAAGCCTTCAGACTTGTATCCCGCTCAAACAACTCCCTTCGGCGGTCCACAACGTCATCGTAACCAACCGGACTGATCGGATCATTCTCATCCTCAGATTGCTCCATCTGCAGCTTGACCGAATCTCGTCCGACGGCTAACCAGATGAGGATGGAGTCCACCGACGCAGCAGTCGCCACAGCCAACTTTCGCTGAAGGTCGCTAATACCGTCACAGAGGATTGGGAGCTCGGACACCTGATCCCCCAGCGAATCATTCTTTAATGCTAGGAGATCCATCTCCTCTTTGGCCTTCCTGAGGGACTCAGCTTCCCGATTGAAAGCATCCACGGCTTTGGACCCCTCTTCGAGAGCAGCGCCCAGATCCTCCAACGCTTTGTTCTGAGCGACAATAGCCTCATCGAGCAGCTTCTTGTTGTTCTCACTGAGGGATCGAAGATCCTCGTATTCCTTTCGAACGCGCTCAAGATCCACGGATAGCTGCAGCCCATTGACCTCCAGTGAAGCAATTTTCTTCTCGGATTCATCCAGATCAGCTCTCAATTGAAGACCCTCATTCAGCACCGAGTCAAGGACGTGGGACTGCCGACCGCTGGCCCTCGCCTCCGCCAACTCCTGCTTAAGCTCCCGATGCTTGATAAGCAGACTCTCCAAGTTGAGAAATATTTGCATCGAGGCCTGGGTCCCCTGGAAGATCGGATATTCTAAGACATAAGAAACCAACTGGAGACAACAGAGCAAGGGTAAACAGTGAAGTAAACGACTAACCAGCCAGCTTCTGTAGCACATGCGACTGAAGGTCTCGACCTCGCTATCATGGTCGACTAGAGGTTCCAACTGCACAGCCCCTAAATCACGAGCAAAACCAACCGCATCCATAGCCCGTCGGAGGCAGAAGTCATTAGAGAAGGACCCTTGGTCAAAGTTGGAGCCAGGGGAAGCGAACAGGCAAAGCAAAGAAGATCCACCGCCTGCAGCATCCGATCCGCTTGGCATCGATGGACCAGCACCCGATGGAGGGAGTATAGCTGGAGTGGTCCGAGTGGGTAGGGTTGGAACTTCACCATGAAGAAACCCCCCGATCTCTTGGTCGTTCTCTTGTTCAAAGTCCGTATCAGAAGACAAAATATGGGCATGATCAGAGGGAGAGGGCGAATCCGCCTCGGAAGGAAATGACCGATAAACCATCTCAAGATGCTTCAAAAGATACGCATCAACACCCCTTACCGCGCGGTCGAGTGCCCCGATGATTCCGCCCCTTCTTCGCTTCGGGACGGGAGAATCCGTAGAAGGATTTACAGGAGAATCCGAAGGATGGTCCGCAGGAGGATCTGTGGGAAGGCCAGGATGCACCCTCTGTAGAGGGTTCCGTGCTCACGATCTTCACGGATTTCCCACCTCTGGATTTACGGGGACGCTTGGGGGCAGCCACCTTTTTTCCTTTCGGATCGGATGAAGATGCCGCCTCATCTCTTTTCTTTCCCATACCCTGAAGAAGGTTAAGGAAGGCCTCGGGGTCATTGGAGTTGGGGACGAGAGTCAGCGTGACGCCAGACATTCTTCCGCTGAAACCTGCATCAGAATCAGCCCAAATCAGCCACACGCCAAGATAAACACATAGAAATAAAAAAAAAAGGAGTGAAACAAACACTTACGAGGAGGAACGGGCACAAAACCTGGAGGTGGAGCCCAAAGTTTGGCAAAGACTAGCCAAGGATGCTGGTTAAACTCCTCCCAGTTGAAAGAGCCCTTCCGAGCGATAATCCGGCACTGATTAAGAGTTTCCCGAGAGGCACCCTTCGGAAGCGAATTCTTCACTAAAACGAGACAAACTAAAGACGGTCAGCACGACTATAAACAAACGAGACACAAAGTAATACGGAACTCATGGACCCGCCCCCAGGAAGAAAGGGGCCGCGGATGAAGAACCACTCATCTTTCCAATGCTTGTCACAGGAATTCTCATCCACCAGAGCCGGTTTATTATTATTGTGAAAGATGAAACGCATACTGTCTTGGACATTCAAGCGAAGGGACCAGAAGTGGGAAACCATGCTCAGGGTAGGCCGAAAGCCCAACCCATAACACACCACCGAAAAGGTGATCAAAGATCTCATAGCGTTCGGTATCAGTTGACTCAACACGAGGCCGACATTCTGAAGCAACTTGGCCATCAAAGGGGAAAGAGGAAGCCGAACACTCCATTGGAAAAATCGCGGATAAAAGGCGGTCCAACCCTCCCTTGGGGAAAGATAAACTCTCTCCGACGCCTCTGGGAGTCTCATTTCAAAATCTGAAGAGATCCCATAGCTGACCCTCAACCTGTCGAGTTTGGCCTGCGTTAGTTTGGAGGGAAAATGGAAGGGGCCCCTATCCTCCTTGATGCCCTTCGGCTGAGGCTCCTTTTTCTTCTTCTTCTTCTGCTGCTTGCTCACTGTCTCCACCTCTTCCAAATCAGCAGAAGGAGATCCAAGAGGATCAGAGACGGTAACCTCGTCAACCAAAGAGGAATCTACTTCCCCCGACGGCGTGGGGACGGATGGACCAACCTGAGATGCGGCCTCACTACCTTTAGAGCGGCTTTTCCTTTTCTTCTTTTGGGCCGCCTCCTTGGCGGGAACAGGAAGAGGAGGATGGGAAAGGTCGAGAACAGTAGTTGGGCCCATCAAAACAGAATCCGTCTCCCCCAAAGGGTGAGAAGTAGAAGAAGGGATGGGGTCCAAACCTACCTGAATCTCAGAAACCGATCCAAGTTCACTCACAGAAGGGAGGGATTCATCACCAATCGATGAACGAAGGTCAGTCGCAGGCTCATTCCCCTCAGGGTCACCATGAGATGAGGGAATGGCATTAGCCCCACCGGCACGGGTAGAGGAAGGGGAAGCCCTAGACTCAATTCTCTCAAAGACCAGACCATCATAATCATCATCCCCCACGGCTAACCTAGGGGTCCTATGACCTCTAACCACAGAGTTTCCCTCAAAATTATCCATTACAGCAAGAAGGGGAAGCAAAAGATAGAGCGGATAAGACTAACCTTCGAAGAAGAACAAGGAAAGCTTCGAAAAAACAGAGCGAGGACGGCGAAGAATGTCTTGGAGGCGGACGGCTCACAGACTACTTCTAGATTTCAAAAGGCAAACGAGCCTTAAAGTCTGGGGAAAAACCCTATTTAAAGAAGAGAACACGTGTCCAATCATCGCGACATGTGGGGAGGTTCGCGACGATCCGGATCACCCAAAACCCATTGGAACTCGTGCCCATCCGAAAATCCAACGGATCAATTTCGCAAAGAGCCGCGTCTCTTGGAACGGACACATCCACAAGAGAACGTGACGACTCCAGAGACGAGGTCAATAGAATCCGAGTCACGAAGAGGCCGAAGCGGTCTATTTTCCGAAGGGTCGTGGTCCCCGACCGCTCCACAGTAGCACGAAGATTAGGGCAAGCACCACGCCCCTGATCCAATTGATCTACTATCCCCTGCATCGGACTTTCTGACCCAGGAAATAGGGGAAAACTGTAAAGGGTAAAAATAGCCCTCTTATAGTTCGCGCTCATACCGGGCCGAGTCACCCGGGGACAGGCCCATTCGGATCACGTCCTGAAGGAGCCAGTTCACTTACGGGCCGCGTTCACTACAAGACGGCCCATATGGGGATAAACCCATCCGAGCCAACACCATAAGGAGCTCGCCCTGCTGGGCCGAGTGCAAGCCCATTAAGCCTAGCCTCATGCTAGCCCAATCGATGAACCCACGATCAAGGGACTATAAAAGGCGCTTGACCTATCAAATCAGATATGACACTTTAACCTAGAAAACGAACAACCTGATTGTTTGGACCTAATCCTTGCGGCGCAAGACAAATCTCACCTACCACCACCTAACTTGATCGTCGGAGGGTCGTCGCCCGGTACCACACTGGTGCCCTTCTGATTGTCATTTGCTGTAGCGTTTCAGGTTGCTCCGCCGCTAAGGAACAGCACGTGACGCGACGTGCTCTATTGTGTGGAATGAGGCTCCGACGAGAAATATCTCACACAGGTAGTTTTCCCTTCAAATTTGTTTGTTTTTTTAACAAAACAAACAAACAAAGAACGAAACTAAAAACAAGTAAAATAAGGAACAAAAACAAAATTGAAACTAAAAACAAGTAAAATAAGGAACAAAAACAAAATTGAAACTCTGAAGCTAATGAGGGTAATTTTTTAAATTTGTTGTTAGATTAAAATAACTTTTATAATATATTTGGCTAATTATTTTATTTAAACTAAATTAAAGTTTAAAATATGATTAATTTTTTCTAAGATCTATTCTAAATAATTTCATAAATGTTGAAAAAAAAATCCATACATATGTTTAAATTTTGATAAATTGAAAAGAAGTACACGTGCGATGCTTAAAGTATGAATCTAGTTTAATGAAAGGAACATTAATCAATGAATCTATCAAAATAATAAAACTTGAAAAACTATTGAATTCTAATTATAACATGCCAATAAACATCATAGAAAAACAACCATAAGATTTATCACTATGCAAAACAAGAGAAAAAATCAAGGAAAACAACTTCATTGATTTAATGAAAGAGGTGATTTTTTTAATTATGTTTATATCAATGATGATGTATGGATGAATTTTTATAGGATTAAATGCCCACGTGTCAAGCACCTATAAAGACACTTGGAATGATCAAATCTGTTCAAGCAATATAAATAAGATTGGCCAGACGAGCGCATGGTATACACAATTTTTTATAGTTATTATTACTTTTATATGTTATTATAATATTATCAATATATAAATTGACTATTATTTAATTATTAAATCAGGTAATCTGTAAATTAGACACTTGTGATTTCGGTCAAATGCACGAACATCCCCGATAGTCAGAATTATGTCAATGAGACCTCTTCCCCACTAACACTGTTAAATATTTAATCGGGTAAAGTATTCTTTTGGTCCCTGACTTTTGGACGTCGTGTCTATTTGAACCTCGCGTTTTTCAATTTGTATCTAAGTGGTCTCTGAGTTTTGGACTACATATCTTTGGTCCCTGCATTTTCAATTGATGTTTAAGTGGTCCTGAGTTTTGGACATTGTATCTATTGGTCATTGAGTTTTCAAGAATTATTACAAATAAGTTTATTTGATCTTTAATTTAACATATTTGTTAACTCTTTAACAAAATATTGACTTAATTCTGACATAACATATCTCATTGGCCAAAATACTGACAAGGGATTACTATTATTTTAAAATTTTCATCTACTGGTTTATCTACCCTAATCTTATGTAATCCATTGAGACTATAAATAAATAAAGTAATATTATTTTTTTAGTAATATTTACATCGTCATTTATTGCTTATAATAAATGTTATCCATCATAAGATCCAGAGTTACTTATGATAACTTAAACTGAGCATTGGATGCAGAAGATTCACTTAAGTTGTAACTTAAAAGTTTGTGGTATTATGAATAAAGGTTGGGTGCCTTACTTCTGGGAACACCACTAACACGGACCGCTTGTAAATTGGTACAAGCGATATTTATCTGGATCACTCATGTAGAGACATGTGAGTGGAAGTGTTGCTGCAATAGAGATTGTAGTAGGCTGGAATAAGATATACTTACTATCTCCTGGTAAAACCATTCAGTGAGATACTTTGTATATCAATAGGTTGATCATGTACAATTGATCTTAATCTTGAGTGAGTTACGAACTCCTGTTTGCAAGAGACAAAACTTTGATTTGAAGGGACTACTTTACTAAATTAGCGGAATTTTATGTAGTAAACTAATTAACATTTAATTAAAGATCTATTAATATCATGCAATTTGTGAAAAAGACATGTAAATTCATGCTAGTTTTTCGAAAATTAAATCCTTTTACTCACATTGAGTAATAAATGGAGAATAAGGTTGGAGGTTTCTTGACTGCATCAAATCCTCAGCAATACCAGATCTTCTATACTATATCCTGATCGATCAAGCGAAACCCGATTGTGGGATCGAACCTTAAAAGAAATTAGGAAGAAGAAAAATATTTTTATTCCTAAATAATGTAGGGAAAATCGGCAAGGGCTAAGGGAGAAGAGGAAGAGAGAATTTTAATTTCTAGGAATTGAGTTGTGTGAATTATGAATGACCCAGGCCTCCTATTTATAGACTAATGAAAAATCTAATCACATTAGGATATTCCATAGAGATAAATACAAAAAGAAAAGATTTTCTCTTTCCTTTATCTTGGTATTTATGAAAATAACTTAGATAAATAAGAGAATATTTTATTTTATTTATCTTGGGTAAATAAATCTATGTAATTATTTTAGGATATAATTCAAACAATTATCTCCCTAAAATAATACTCATATAGCTGAAAATGCTATATTGAATAATAAATAAATTTAATTGATTATTTTGGGCTAGCTAATCTCAGTGGGTTCGTTAATCAAATTGGGCTAGAAACTCTCTCTCAAAATAATAAGTCCAACTTAAATAATTCATTTATTAATTACCATTTAAATAAAATATTTTATTTAAACAATTAATAATATTAATATTTTCTCCCGACTAAATATTATCAAATGATATTTAATTATTAATTTCCTTTTAAATTATTTTCATTATTTAAACTTAATAATAAATATTTTAATTATTAATTTCCATCAAATAAACTCATTATTTATTTAATTAATAATTCTAGTTGATAATATTTTATTATTAATTAATTAATTTAATTATTAATTTTCGTTTAAATTAATTATTTAAACAATTAATAATTAATTTCAAATTATTAATTACCATTTAAATATACTCAATATTTAAACAATTAATAATATTTCATTATTAATTTTTTGTTTAAATAAAAAATTAATAACGTTTATATTAATTACCATTTAAATATACTCAATATTTAAACAATTAATATTGCCTATTTAAGTAATTCATTTAACTTAAAAATTTTCATTTCTTCAACTTGATTTTGCTACTACGATATTTAGGCTAGTATAGGGACCTGATGAACCTATAGATCATGGGTTTAATAATTAATCAATTAAGTGATTAACTCATAATCAGTTAATTACTTATTATCTAACTATGAATAATTCCACAATAGATTCCTCCCTTCACTATAGATGAATTATATCCATTTAGTTTACCATTATTTATATCTGTGATATATCCTTCACGTGGAACCCTCATAATTACAGGCGGATAAATTTACCGTTTTGCCACTGTAATTACCTCTTTATCCTTGTGTTTCCGTTGATTCTCCAATGAACATTATTTGTAGTCAAACTAGAGATAATATACTTATGTGATCAATAGAAGTCGTGGCGTCAATTGTTCATGTCTCGAATCAGTACATTAAGAGAGTTTCCTAAAGTTACTAAAATATTTAGGTATCGCCCTGATACCGTTAATTTAGAGGAAAGTTATTAATTTCATCTTGTGTAAATGTGTTCCCAGCTACTATCTCTTTATGTTCCCAAAACAGGAGTGTATTGAGCGTTCTTATTAAATCGCTCTCAACCATGTGAATCAAAGAACATAACTCCATGAATAGAAGTCCACTGGATTGAGATTTATCACGATTGATAAACTTAGTTTGATGTTCGATCATTTCTCGTAAACGGTACTAATGAGAAATTTGATCAAATATCGTGGTCCTGTCTTATACAATCAACATTGCATATGATACTTCCATTTCATGTCACCCACATGAATGATCAAGATTAGATCATTTGTCTATAAACAAAATGGCAAACTATCAACAGTGTTACCAGGATAAGGTTCCTAAACGTTATCTATTTACTGTAGACACTGTAAGTTACTCATCTCAACTTTAATCCTCTCGTGTGACTCACATACTTAGTCATGATTTCTGTTGTGTGAAATCGTGATACGCAAGTGCACGCAGTCAAACAAGTAATAAAGTGATAAGAAAGATATCGTTCCCACGAGGATTAGTGACTTAAAGTGGTGTTTAACAAATAATTTAAAGAAAATAAAGACAATGATAAATTTGGGTTGATATGGTTTATGAGCTAAATAATAAAATTGTTAAAATATGTAAAAACTAAGTAACTAAATTCTAAATTTAATATGGAAAATAAGTACGATGGTCTAAAGTGGCTGAGATTACTCCTAAAATATGCAAGAATATTAAAATGATTAAACTATGTAGAGACAAATGGTTGGAAAGTCAAGAATCCCCCTAAAAAGTCGTAGAATTCACAAATGCTGCAGCAGTGTTGTGGCTGTGCTGCAGCAAACTGCATTAATAAATACACTTTTTATGCAAGCAAACCCAATTGTTCAAGTGACTTCGTCAAGCCTAAATGATTCTAATTCCTAATCCAATTTAAATCCTATGTCTAGGTACAATTAGATTAAGAAATATGTTTTAATGTTCCGGTTTAGGCCTTAAGGTGTAATTACATATGTCTATGCAATTACCAAAAACAATTTCAAGAATCGTTAACCCCTATCAATCAATATTCTTCCATTCAATTTTAACCTTTTCAGAATTAAAACTAAACTAAACTAAACAATTCACCTAAGTTGATCAAGCATAAGCAAAGAGACAAGAAATATCAAACTATTGATTGAGCATAAAAATTGAATTCATTAAAGCTTGTGAAAAACTAATTCCCCTTAGGGTTCATCTATCAATTCCAACCTAAGAAATTTAGTTCATAATGAAATGCAAATAAAAAAAAGTGTTCTTAAAAAATAAACCTAAACCTAACATAATCTAACAATGGATAATGGAATTCTAAAGAATGAAGAAGAAGAAGAAGAAAATAATCAATGGAGTAGCAAATCCAAACGAAATCTCCATCAAGAAGAAGAAGACTCCTCCTCTTGCGTTTCTGTCTCTCCCCTTTTCATGTTCAGCTCCTGTCTTCCTCCATTTTCACGTTAAAGTCTGTCTCAAAATCTGCCTCTTTGCCTCCTTTTGATCTAGGTTAATCTTCTCTTTTCTTTTGTTTTGGGCTTGAGCTTCCTTCTAATCTCCTCCAAATTGCTCTTCAGTTGGACCCTAAGTAGTGGGCTTATTTTATCTCAAGTAGATCTGCTGAAACGGGCCCAAAAATATGGCCTTTTGGGCCAAAAATCGTGATCTGCACTGCTGTCCAGATTCTGCCCAGTGTGCTGCAGCACTGCCACAACACTTTTCAAAAATCTGCACTTTTTTCCTATTTCCTGCATGAAATTTGCAATTCTTTTAGGACTTTCTTTCATTCAAATTGACAAAATTAAATACCAAGAGCCAAGAACAATCCTAAATATACTTTAAAGTGCTAAAAACCCGAATTTTCCCAAAATAAGCTTTAATAAAGAATGATTCTAAATGAGTTCAAACTGCACAAAATATAAGCAAAGTTCAATCAATTAATTATCACATAGGCATTAAAATAGGACCAAATAACTCTATCTTATAGAGTTATCAATTTCATAAGAGTAACTTAGGGTTTTACTATTTGAATGTTTGATATTAATGTATTTCCATATATTTCTAATATCGTCAATTGAATCAATATAGATAATAGAAAGAACTTATGTTTATTTATTTAATTTATTTGAAATAAATTATCTTTATTAAATAATTACAAGTTCTAGGACATCATTTCTAATAATCTCCCATTTGTCCTAGATCTTTAGAGATTTGACTTGTAATTCTAGTCAAGTTGGAAGAATATCAACTACTTAGCCATGGTAGTAATTTTAATACTTTATTAGTAACGTTTTTCATTTGTTTAGTATGTATTTCTTTTGTTTGATGTTAGTTTTATTGAGTGTAATATATTCCATATTTTATCGACATAAAATAAACTCTATTAACTATTGATTTGAAACAATCATGTGCAAACTTTTTCATTTACTAACAACTTAGTAATCACGTGAATTTAGAGTTTAGTTAGTAAAAACTCATTTTACTTATACTTAATTCATTTAATGGTTAATTCGCAAAGGTCTTTTGTCAAATTCTTATATGGAGGTAAAATCCATGTTCGAATTTGATCCCGTACAACTCATAAAATCTTCCATTTTATCTTCGTGCACTAACATACTATTTGTAATTTTTTTATTTTATTTTAGTCACATTAGTTATAGGATTCTCGAAATTCTTAAACTCCCACTACAAAGTAATTCTCCATTACTTTCATTCATTTAATAATTACAATTTTATACTTGTTATTATTTCAAAAATAATATATAAGTATAATTGACCATTTTCAACTCTACTATTGACAATTTGTGTCAGTTTTATTTAACTTATTTTGAACTTTATTCATTTGATTTTGAAGTCAATGAGTTTCACTTGGACTTCCAAAAGTCCCTTTTGTTTGGTTTGGTTCGTACTATGACGCTCCCACTCAAATAAAGTTCTACAAGTAATTTAACAATTAAAACTTTTAAATGGTTACTTATTCTATTGTGAAATAAAATCATTTTAATTCTTTTATATCTTAAGTAAAGTTCAAACTAAATTATTGAACTTGTCTTCAATAATTTGTGAATTCAATTATCTACTAATTATTGTTTTTTATTTATTTCCATTTTATTTATTCCATACCAGTTAGAACTTCTTTAAAAACATCCTTTTAAATAATTAAATATTTGACATATAGGAAACTGATTTAATGCTTATCAATCATTTAAGTTTTAACATCTAAGCGTCATACTTAATGATTTGTAAGTCTTGTTATCTTTGATAAATCAAAGATACTTGATTTTACTTATTTCTATAAGTTTTTGGATGAATATGGTTATCATCTCAAATTTCTGGAGAACCATCTTTAAGAAGTTAATCCTTCTAACTTATTTAAGTAAATTTAGACTTAAGTAATTAAACATTTTTGAACTTACAACTTATTAAGACATTTCGGAGTTTAGAATTTGGTTTTGGAACCTTTTGTTTTATTATGTATTTTGAATATTTATCCAATCACATTTTGAAACATTGTAATAAAATCACAAAGAATATTTAACTTAAACAAACTTTATTAAAATATTCCTAATTGGTTCTTATTAAGTGAGAACCAATAATTATTACATAATTCAAAATTAAATAAAAAAAACAAAATTTAAAACTAAACTAAACTAGAAATTTAAATGAAAAATAAAGACTGAAAACAGTAAATCTAATCTACTATCTATCTTGAATAATCTTCTAATCAATATCGTCGAAGAGTCTTTTCAAGAATCAAGTTGTACTTGAAAAGTTTATAAACAAAACTCTGCGTTAGTGAAGCTGAGAGTGAAGCGTACACAATACGATACATTGAGCTCATCATTACCTGGAGATAGGTTGAGGCGTCTTCAGAGTAGGTTGGCGATGAACTCGTCCTCTATAAATAAAGACGCTCCGAACGATTGAGGTATGTTGTGACGACCCGACTCCTTTTAAATCATTTTAAAACCAGAATACAGCGGAAGTCTTAATATTTAAAAAAAAGGGCATGAATATGTGTAAAACTTGGACTATCCAAAACCTATTATACATTTTTCACATTAGAGAATTTAAAAGACAAGGAATTACAATTTATGTTGTAAAGTTTAAAAGAGTTCATAGTTACAAAGTTAAAACGAAAAGCTCTTATGAGCTTATATACAAATATACAACTCAAAAGACAAAAGATAAAATGAAATGAGTCCATGGACTTTAAAAGTATCTCTAGTTCATCTCGGCATCATCATCAACTCGATCAGTGTTTAACAAATAATTTAAAGAAAATAAAAACAATGATAAATTGGGGTGATTTGATTTATGAAACTAAATAATTAAAATTGTTGAATTATGCAAAACTAAATAAATAAATTCTAAATTAATTAAGGAAAATAAGTATGATGGCCTAAAGTGGCTGAGATTACTCCTAAAATATGCAAGAATATTAAAGTGATTAAACTATGTAGAGACAAACGGTTGGAAAATCAAGAATCCCCCTAAAAAGCCTTAGAATTCATAATGGTGCAACAGTGTTGTGGCTGCGCTGCAGCAATCTGCAATAATAAATACACTTTTTATGCAAGTAAAACCAATTGTTCAAGTGACTTCGTCAAGCCTAACATGATTCTAATTCATAATCCAATTAAAATCCTATGTCTAGGTAAAATCAGATTAAGAAATTATGGTTTTAATGTTCCGGTTTAGGCTTTAAGGTGTAAACACATATGTCTATGCATTACCAAAAACAATTTCAAGAATCGTTAACCCCTATCAATCAGTATTCTTCCATTCAATTTTAATCTTTTCAGAATTAAAGCTAAACTAAGCAATTTACTTAGGTTGATCAAGCATAATCAAAGAGATAAAAATTATCAAACTATTGATTGAGCATAAAAACTGAATTCATTCAAAGCTATGAAAACTAATCCCTCTTAGGGTTCATCTATCAATTCCAACCTAAGAAATTTAGTTCATAGCAAAACCTAAATTAACAAAAGAGTTTAACAAAACCAAAACTAATCCTAACATAATCTAATAATGGAGAAGAAGAATAAACAATTAAAAGAGGAAATCCAAACAAAATTTTCCAAAGATGAAGGAATCTCCTTTGTGTTTTGCTGCTGCCTCCCTTTCTCACGTTCTACCTTCTGTTTCACGTTCTCCCCCTCTTCCTTTTCTACGTTGCAGCCCCCTTTAGATCTAGGTTAATTCTTCCTTTTTTTTTTTTAGTTTTGTTTTGGGCTTGGGCTTCCTTTTAATCTCCTCCAACTTTGCTTTTAAGTTGGACCCCAATGATGGGCTTATTTCATCTCAAGAGAATCTGCTGAAACGGGCCTAAAAAAATAGACTTTTTAAGACTAAAAATTGTAACCCTGCTGCTGTCCAATCTGCTCCAGTGTGCTGCAGCACAGCCACAACACTGTGCCAAAATCTGCTACTTTCTTCTTTGTTCCTACATCAAATTTGCAACTTTTTAGGGACTCTCTTCATTCAAATTGACAAGATTAAATATCGAAAGCCAAGAACAATCCTAAATATACTTTAAAGTGCTAAAAACTTGAGTTCTTCTCGAAATACGCTTTATTAAAGAATGATTCTAAATTAGTTCAAAGTGTGCAAAATATGAGCAAAGTTCAATCAAATAATCATCACATAGGCATTAAAATAAGACCAAATAACTCTATTTTATAGAGTTATAAAACCCCCAAACTTGACTCATTGCTCGTCCTCGAGTGATGCAAAAAGAAAACTTTGTCTTGAATAAAGATTTAAAACTTTGACACACATGCTTACACAAATCACTTTTCTCAATTTTTTATTAGAACTTTTTCCATCACAGACTTTTGCAATTCTCTTCAAGACAATCCTAAAACTAGCCAAGTACATAAAGGGCAAACGATTCTCAAGTGAACGTGTGTGCATCCCGAATCAAGCAATTCATGGTAAAATCCCTCTGGCAAGCAAAGATAGCTATCCTATGACTCTTTTTCCTAAGCTTAAACTCAACAAATCACAACCTCACCAAGATCCCCTCCATATGAACTCTTGATTACAATGGGAGAAAGGCTTACAATGGATTTAAATAAACATAAAGATGTGAAGTTTCATTTCATTTCATTTATTTTTCTTCACTTTTTTTTGGCACTATCTGCAAGAAAGTTCTTGTGTCCCTAATGCCTTTTATTTTTTAGACATTAGTTAACTCAAACTGCAAAATCATGCTCTTATCCCGACTTAGCTCGAGACATTCGAACACTTCTCTTTTCTTTCTCTTTTTTTTTAGAAAGTTTTTGTGTCCCCAGTGCCTTTTTACTTAGCCACTAGATAACTCGAACCGCCAAAGCATACTCTTATCCCGACTTACCTCGAGACATTGGAGTACTTCTCTCTCTTTTTTTTTTCTAAAATGGTGGGTAACTATGTCACACCCAAACTTATTGAAACAAATACATTGAAGCCTACTAAGAAGGAATGCAAGAGTTTTCTACTTTGGTTCACTAAGATTAGTTATTCAATGTTTTACTCTCACCTAGGGAAGTAGTCCTCAAGAATCTTAACTGTCTAAACGGGGTTACCATGAGCTGACAAGAACGGGGAAGTGTAGAAGAATCTGAAGCCCAAAACACACTTAACTAAAATTATAACTATCCTAAAAAATCATGCAAAGGCCAACTATATCATTTGGACCATCCTAACCAAAGAAGCAATGAAAACATGAAAACTTGAAACTAATCAGCAAGAATTTATCATTTAAGAACATGAAAATTGTACATTAGTGCTAATAAAATGGACAATCACCCCCAAACTTAAAAGTTAGTGTGCCCTCACAACAAATGTGCACAAAATCAGCATGAAATACAGACAGCAGACCCAAATCAGTGACAAAATAATATGAACATAAAGAGCAGAATCAACAGCTTAGGTGCACAGTTAAACGACAAAATGCATAGTCCAGAAGCAAAATAAGCATGAAAACTAAGAGAGGGTTAGAGGGCTCCCTTAAGAATTGGCGGGAGCATCGTCGTCATCCTCAGGTGGTGGCTGCCACGAATCAAGGAGATCATGTGGAAAAGGAGGAGTCTTGAGTAATGGGCGGGTAGAAATCAGTTGCATATTGTGAGACAAAAACCGTTGATAGGCACTATCATGGCAGTTTCTCTTGATGCGCTGCTGCTCCTCAAATTGTTGGCGATGGAGGCACTCATTGACCCGACTAGCAGTAGCCCCAATCTGGCGATAAAGCTCCTCAAAATATTTTGAGTGAGCAGCCATGTACCCCTCAAACATACTCCCCATTTTACGATTTAGCTCCTCTTGAAAACATGTCATAGATGACTCAAAAAATGTCGCGAACAGTAGCCTCTGTTAAAGGAGTGGAAGAACTGGAGGGTGTAGCCTCAGTTGCATCGGCCATAGTCTCATTAGCTAGAAGGCGGGCAAGGCAATGTTGATCCATCGGGGCAGTTTTGGCCTTCTTCGCATCTAAACTATTGGTAGGAACATTAGCAAATTCGCATAGGGAGGTAATAAGAGAAGGGAAAAATAATCGTCCCGTTCTTTTACCCACACAAGCCTCCAACTCAGTATCTATCAGACGACCCACATTAATTGACTGCCTAGATAGAATGCAATAAAGTAAAATGGACCGATCTTCCTGAACCATATTCCCTAAGATGTAGGAATAAGAAGGTTAGCCAAGAAGTGATACCAAATGTGAGCATGATCATTTAGGGAAGACTTGAGTAATCTGTGTTTTACATGAGGGGACATGACCAACTCGAACCCTCCTTACCAATGGTGGAAAGGACATCATCGAAAATAGAATAAGTGAGATGTGCACAAACCGACGTGTACTGATCCACCTCATGAGCCAAACCAAATAAAGAATTAATATTCTCAGCAGAAAACACCACATCAAATTCCCTAACAGTCACTATATTGTCTTCTCGATCTCCGAAATTAGAATAGAATTCCTTAACCACAGGAACATTCACATCACATGGGTGCTGACAAAAAGTTTGCCAACCCAGCTCCTCAATAACAGCTGTGACATACGCAGGCAAATAAGATGGAGTTTGATTGCCTAATCAAAAAACTTTTTCCATATGTAATTCACGAACAGAAAAAATATCATTGAAACAAATGCGTGCTACCTCAGTCACATAGAGTTGACGAGAGGCAACCTTTTGAGTGGAAGACTTAACTCTTGGCATTCTTATACAAATTGAAAGTAGGCAGCCCAAAGAAACAGTCACCGAACACTGAAAACATAAACGAACAATATGCAGACCCCCAAACTTAATTCTGAATTCAAAAATATGAATAGTAAATCCAGATGGCAGAATTCCCAACAAACAAAATCAGAATTAAGTCGCCTCAGACCAACATCCAACAAGAGTTGTTATGATTTAGAATAAAAAAATGAAGCTTAGCAAAACAACCTCGCGGACCCAAAATAAAAAATGGTAGCCGAGAACACCCACAAACAGAACCGTCTAACAACAGAGAAATGTAAAAGAAATGGAGACCAGACCTAGAGGGTGAGAAAATGAGCAATGGCGATATCCACAACAATTTCTTTGAAAAAACCACCCTTTACATGCAAAAACTCATCTTAAAGAACCCCTAAACTTAAAACCCCGGAATCAAAATGCAAATCTGCTCACAGATGAAGAAAATCAGGGATGGACAAGTAGTGAAATGGGAGATGAAGAAAATAGGGCGATGGTGAGCTTCAGGCGACGGTGGTGATGGCAGCTGCAGAGGATCGAAGCTGGAGGGGGAAAGGGTTTGGGTGTTCTCGGGTAGAAGAAGAGGTCGAAGGGAAGAAATGAAAAGTTAAAAAAAATAAATAAAAGGGATCTGGAAGGGGTAGCACACTGGTTAGGGGAATTAGTGGGGCGGGTCACGGGTGTTGGGTAGGGTTGCTAGGGCAGTACGCGGGTCTGAGTATTTTTTTTTAACTCAAATAACTAACAAACTAAAGAATAAAAGCTGCACAACCTCTCTCATTTTTTCAACAGCCACTTCAAATGTCCACCAATGTAGGATATCCTTTTCTTCATTCAAGTTTTGAGTAATGGCTCAAATATGTCATGAAAAACAAAATCTATACTACCTCTAAAAGGGGCTTAAGGGGGAGAAACTTTTAATTTCCCCTTTTACCCCTAATTTAATATTCAATTTTAATTATTTAATTAATAATTTTTATTTGAATTATTTAATCTATATACTACTCTATAGAGAAACATAAATTTTCATATTTATCATCATTTTTTCTCTCTCACAACTTTTCGTTCCACATTGGGGAAACAAAAAGTTTTGTGACAACCAAAGTAATTACATTTACAATGGTCTCTGACTCCGTGCACATTGGAAAAAGAAGATGACAGTCAACCTTTCAATAACTTCTTTTCTTCATGTTCTCTTATTTATGCGCTGCACTGAATAGTGGTTTTCACTTTCAACATCATCAGCGAAATCATGGCATCTTTTTCAAATCGAGGAGTGTTGAAGTTCAATCGGAAAGCAACAAATGAAATGGATAAGAAGCAAGAGGGAAAAGCAAAGATTTTCCAAATTGAGGCTTTTTTTTTCAAATGGTTTGGACCGTTTTCATGAATAGGGTCAACATTCTCTTGAATTTTATAGGAGCCGTGATTTTTTATTACGTTAATGAGTTGTATGAATTGAAATTTTGTTGTTGTTTGGACTTTTTTATTTTATTTTATTGCAAATACCTACTTCCACGAGTGATAAAACTTTAAGATTTTAGTCAATGGATGGTCGTAAGTAAGCGGAATAAAAACAATCATGGTTGGCGCATACAACTTCGTGAGTCATATGGCTTGAATTTCTCCCAACGAAGAGTACTCCAAGGTCTGAATCGTATCAGGGGCATGGATAGAATTTTCAGTGAAAACAGTCATGAAGACAGACTTTAAATGGCAGAGACTTCGACTTCATATTTGCTTTCCCTCTCTGCTTTTATTTTAAAAACAACCACCAATATGTGGTTTTAAGATCATTGGTTTGTTTTTTTAGTTTGACTAAAGTTTCGAGCTTTCATCTTCTCTCCTCAAGCGTTGTAATTTTTCTTTCAATTATCCATCGAAGAAAATTTGACCAACTCAAATTTATACAAGTAAGTAAATACTAAGTTTCAAATAACGCAAAACAATGGAGGTTCGAAAACTTTAATGACTCAAAAACATCAGATTGCATATACTTCTCTTCATGATTACATATAAATTGAATGTAATTTTGAAGACAAAACATACGAAGGAACATTTCAACATAGCTAGCGAATCAATGTAATTTTTTTATTATTATTTTCAATTAATTTAAATTATTTTTATTATTATATTGTTTATGCTATTTTATTACATGATTTAATTGTCGTGGGAATTAATTTCATATTCATTATATTCTTTATATTACAATTTATAGCATAATGTTAAAATTACTCTTAACATTGTTTTCACTAATGTTAAAGTTTCTAGCTTAATTTTAATTTATTGATTTGAGTACATATAAAAAATTATTAAATATATGAACATAACATAAAATTACCTATATAATGGTTATTTAAATCATGCTATTTATATATATTTTTTAATCTTTTAATTAAAAAAATCTCAATCAATTGACAATTCCGACAATACAAAAATGTTCGTATGTTCATAAATTCAATATGGAAATGACAAATTCAGCAACCCCTATTTCTAAACAAAATAAAAAATGCAACTAAATAAATAAAATGAAACTAATATGAGAAAGATTAATAAATGAATTTGAACTACTTAACTTCGAAGGGTTGCCTCCTAACAAGCGCCTTGCTTTAAAGTCGACGACCCGACTTCTTCTTCTAATTAGGGAACTTTGAATGACATTGAACTTGTTCCACCTTGCAAGACACGTCCTCGAACTTTACTTTTCTTCCTTTTCTTTCTTCTTCTCTTTCTCAAAAGGAACACTTTCCTTGATGACTTTTCTTGTTCAAAATGTTCTTTTGGAGGTCTTTTCTCAATGTACTTTCCATCATTAGGAGCCTCTAAGACACTAATGGTTGAGCATTCTTCTACACCACTAGAAGAGGTTACATTTTTTATTATATTGAAAGTCACTTGCTCTTCATTGCTCATCGATAACTCTCCTTTTTGAACATCAATGAGTGTTCCTCCTGTGGCAAGGAAAGCTCTCCCAAGAATGATTGACACTTCTTTGTCCACCTTATAGTCTATAATGAGAAAATCTGCAGGAAAGATAAACTAATCTACCCCAACTAACACATCTTTAATTTTTCCTTCGGGGTACACAAGAGATCGATCCGCCAGTTGTAATGTAACAGTAGTCGGCCTTGCCTCACTATTGTGTGAAATCGTGATACGCAAGTGCACGCAGTCAAACAAGTAATAAAGTGATAAGAAAGATCGTTCCCACGAGGATTAGTAGATTAAGTAGGTGTTTAACAAATAGCTTAAAGAAAATAAAAACAAAGATAAATTTGGGGTGATATGATTTAATGAAACTAAATAATTAAGATTATGAATTTATGCAAATCCTAATGACTAAATTCTAAATTAAACATGGAAAATAAATACGATGGTCTAAAGTGGCTGAGATTACTCCTAAAATATGCAAGAATAATAAAGTGATTAAACTATGTAGAGATGAGTGGTTGGAAAATCAAGAATCCCCCTAAAAAGTCTTAGAATTCACAAATGCTGCAGCAGTGCTGTGGCTGTGCTGCAGCAGTCTGCAATAACAAATACACTTTTTATGTAAGCAAACTCAAATGTTCATGTGACTTTGTCAAGCCTAGAATGATTCTAATTCTTAATCCAACTTAATTCCTATGTCTAGGTTAAATTAGATTAAAAATACGCTTTATACTCCGGTTTAGGCTTTAAGGTGTAAGCACATATGTCTATGCATTACCAAAAACAATTTCAAGAATCGTTAACCCTTATCAATCAATATTCTTCCATTCAATTTTAACCTTTTTAGAATTAAAACTAAACTAAGCAATTTACTTAGGTTGATCAAGCATAAGCAAAGAGACAAGAAATATCAAACTATTGATTGAGCATAAAAATTGAATTCATTAAAGCTTGGGAAAAACTAATTCCCCTTAGGGTTCATCTATCAATTCCAACCTAAGAAATTTAGTTCATAATGAAATTCAAATTAACAAAAGAGTTTAACAAAATCAAAACTAAACCTAGCATAATCTAATAATGGAGAAGAAGAAGAAGAAGAATAGCAAGAGTAAATAAATGGAGGAGAAGAGATCCAAACGAATTCCCCTTAGAAAAAGCTTCCTCCAAGTCACGTTCAGCTGCTCTCTGCCTCTTTTTCACGTTGAAGTCTGTCTCCACAAATCTGACTTTTGATCTAGGTTAATCTTCTCTTTTCCTTTGTTTTGGGCTTGGGCTTCCTTCTAATTTCCTCCAAATTGCTCCTAAGTTGGACCCTAAGTAGTGGGCTTATTTTATCTCAAGTGGATCTGCTGAAACGGGCCCAAAAATATGGCTTTTTGGGCCAAAAATCGTGATCTGCACTGCTGTCCAGATTCTGCCCAGTGTGCTGCAGCACAGCTGCAGCACTGCCACAGCACTTTTCAAAAATCTGCACTTTTTTCCTATTTCCTGCATGAAATTTGCAATTCTTTTAGGACTTTCTTTCATTCAAATTGACAAAATTAAATACCAAGAGCCAAGAACAATCCTAAATATACTTTAAAGTGCTAAAAACCCAAATTTTCCAAAAATAAGCTTTAATAAAGAATGATTCTAAATGAGTTCAAACTGCACAAAATATAAGCAAAGTTCAATCAATTAATTATCACATAGGCATTAAAATAGGACCAAATAACTCTATTTTATAGAGTTATCACTCACCAACACAAAGCTTTTTGAAAATAGACATGGGCATTAAGTTTATGCTTGCACCCAAATCACAAAGTGCTTTCCCGTGAAAGGCCTTACCAATGGAAATTGGAATGGTGAAAACCCCGGGATCTTTCAACTTAGAAGGAATTTTATTTTGTAAAATAGAACTGCACTCTAGAGTAAGTGCAACAACCTCAAACTCTCCCAATCTCCTTTTTTTCGTAAGAATGTCTTTCATGAATTTGGCATAATTAGGCATTTGTTCAAGTGCCTCCACAAGTGGGATATTGATATGAAGTTGCTTAAGCACATCCAAAAACTTTCCAAATTGATTTTTTTGAGCTTTCTTTTGAAGTCTTTGAGGGAAAGGTGGAGGTGGCCTAGCAATCGGAGCATCCTTTTGAATAGGTAGGGTGCTGGAATTGTTCTACGGCAATACTGCAGCACGCTGGTTAGACAAATCAGCACTATCCAACATTGCTTTTCTTGAATTTTCCTCCCCATTCTCATTTTCGGCACTTTTCTGGATTGAAGTGAACTCATTTTCCTTACTTGGAGTTGCTTTAGGTGATTCCAAATCTTTACCACTCCTAAGAGTAATAGCTTGGCATGACTCCTTACCTTGATTTCTAGGATTTTTAGTGTTGCTTGGTAAGGATCCTTGAGCTCGATTACTTATGGATGAAGCTAATTGTCCCATTTGAGTTTCTAAATTCCTTACCGAAGCGGCCTGATTTTGGAACATAGCATCAATTCTACCCATGAAATCTTTCATCATATTAGTAAGGGCACTTATGGAATCTTCACCTTAAGGCATTCGAGGAGGTAAGGAATCAACCGGTCTTTGTTGAATATGTGTTGGTCCAGCACCCTGATATTTCCAAGAAAAATTTGGGTGTTATTGCCAACCGGGGTTATATGAATTAGAGTAAGGATTGAAGTTCTTATTATACCCCACATAATTCACTGATTCAGGATTAGATGGACATCCTTCATATCGGTGACCTTCTCTACAAAATACATAAGTCTCAGAAAGTGCATTCACCGTTTGGTTATTCCTACCAAAATCCATCTTCGTTAAAGCACTATTCAAAGCAGCCAAATGTGCTATCACAGAATTCGAATCATTCCCACCATAGTTGACATTGGTTTTCCTATCTTGGTTCAAACGTTGATTTGGCCAACTAAGGTTATTCCTCGCTATTTTGTTCAAGATGACACAAGTCTCATTGTAAGTTTTAGAAAGTAATGCCCATCCCGATGATGAATCCACTCTATCTCTGGTGTGAGAACACAATCCATTATAGAAAATTTGCATTTGGATCTTATACGAAATTCCATGGTTGGGACACTTTCTAATCATCTTTTTAAATCTCTCCCAAGTGTCATACAAGGATTCATGCTCAAATTGTTCAAAGGAAGTGATTTGGCTCCTAAGCTTGTTTTCCTTAGTGGGAGGGAAATATTGAGTTAGAAACTCTTCCACAAGATCATTCCAACTGGTTATCGACCCTTGAGGCAATGAATTTAGCCAATCTTTTGCTAAGCCTTTCAACGAATAAGGAAATAACTCTAACCTAAGGGCATCCTCCGAAACTCCATTAAGTTTGAAAGAATCACTTACTTGGACGAATAATTGCAGATGAGCATGTGGATCTTCATTAGGTGTTCCATTAAATTGTCCTGCACTTTGCGACATTTGGAACATAAACGGCTTCAGCTCAAAGTGGTTTGCTTCAATTTTTGGCCTAACAATCACAGGACCAAAGTTAGGCCTTTTATACTCTTAAATAACAGTGTCTCGTTCATCAGGCACAACTATGTGCCTGTTTTCCATCTCTTCTTTCTTTTGTTTTTGCCCTTTTTTCCTATGGTGAAACTTTCGTTCAATCTCTCGATCGTACGGAATTATTGCAAATTGATCCTCGTCGATCATACAAGATTAATTTCCTGTAATGAACAAGGAAACTAAAAAAAATAAAAATAAATTAAACTAAATGTTATGACACCAATTAAACCTAAACTAATCCCCGACAACGGCGCCAAAAACTTGTTATGTGAAATCGTGATACGCAAGTGCACGCAGTCTAACAAGTAATAAATGATAAGTAAGATATCGTTCCCAAGAGGATTAGTAGATTAAGTAGGTGTTTAACAAATAATTTAAATAAAATAAAAACAATGATAAATTGGGGTGATTTGATTTATGAAACTAAATAATTAAAATTGTGAAATTATGCAAAACTAAATAAATAAATTCTAAATTAATTAAGAAAAATAAGTATGATGGCCTAAAGTGGCTGAGATTACTCCTAAAATATGCAAGAATATTAAAGTGATTAAACTATGTAGAGACAAACGGTTGGAAAATCAAGAATCCCCCTAAAGAGCCTTAGAATTCATAATGCTACAACAATGCTGTGGCTGTGCTGCAGCAATCTGCAATAATAAATACACTTTTTATGCAAGTAAACCCAATTGTTCAAGTGACTTCGTCAAGCCTAACATGATTCTAATTCATAATCCAATTAAAATCCTATGTCTAGGTAAAATCGGATTAAGAAATTATAGTTTTAATGTTTCGGTTTAGGCTTTAAGGTGTAAACACATATGTCTATGCATTACCAAAAACAATTTCAAGAATCGTTAACCTCTATCAATCAGTATTCTTCCATTCAATTTTAATCTTTTCAGAATTAAAACTAAACCAAGCAATTTACCTAGGTTGATCAAGTATAAGCAAAGAGATAAAAATTATCAAACTATTGATTGAGCATAAAAACTGAATTCATTCAAAGCTATGAAAACTAATCCCCCTTAGGGTTCATCTATCAATTCCAACCTAAGAAATTTAGTTCATAGCAAAACCTAAATTAACAAAAGAGTTTAACAAAACCAAAACTAATCCTAACATAATCAAATAATGGAGAAGAAGAATAAACAATTAGAAAAGGAAATCCAAACAAAATTTCCCAAAGATGAAGGAATCTCCTTTGCGTTTTGCTGCTGCCTCCCTTTCTCACGTTCTGCCTTCTGTTTCACGTTCTCCCCCTCTTCCTTTTCTACGTTGCAGCCCCCTTTAGATCTAGGTTAATTCTTCCTTTTTTTTAGTTTTTTTTTGGGCTTGGGCTTCCTTTTAATCTCCTCCAACTTTGTTTCTAAGTTGGACCCCAATGATGGGCTTATTTCATCTCAAGAGAATCTGCTGAAACGGGCCTAAAAAAATAGACTTTTTAAGGCTAAAAATCGTAACCCTACAATGTACCTCTGTATTCTCATATATGTATCATAGTAATTATGGTAATACTAGATAATGTGAACTCGCATAGTTCCATCATTATCTCATTACCCGTCTCCTCCGATCATGCAAAGTTCACGCAGCCTTTAGCATGCCTCATGATACATATATATAATCATAAAACGAATAATACCAGACAATACACGCATGCTCAAGGTATGCATTGCCTCATTATTCCTCCGAATAATCGATTATGCATTATGAATATGAATGTGGTCTAAATTGCAAGCAAACGTAAATATAATCATTCCAAGTATTTGAAAGGGAATAAAGATAAATGGATCACGAATTACCCTTTATATATAAAACAAGAAATTAGGAACTTCTGAAAAACAATGAATAAATCAAGCCAAACAACCTTCAGATAAACTCGAGATATTAACTTGAACATAAAAGTCTCAATCCATTGTTTTTAATAGATGTACGAAGTTCCTTATCCAAAATCCTTATTCACCCTATTATACTTTGAACCTTCAACTTCCGATAATCATTAGGAATCTCCGAAGTGAATCTAAACTTAGAACTTCCAAGAGTTAATCGTTTCGTTCGAAACACCTATGAGGTCTCTCACTCAAATAGAACTAACTCCCAATCCTAAGCACGTTAACTCACTTACTTTAATCCTTTTAATTCAAATCTTAACCTCAACTTCCGATCCTACAAATCGTTCAACTTATTCGGTTTATAAGTTTACTTTAAGTTTTATTTATTCTCACCTTGGCAAAAGTAGATTTTGCTCCCGAGTTCCGAAAAAGCGTTCAAGTGACGGTCCAAAAACACCTACAATTAAATTACATCTAATAATCATTAATTAACCAAACATCGAACAAACGACATCTAAAAGCATAAAACGACGAAAAACCCCAGAAATAGGGAGCTCTCGGCCTCACCTAGGAAAATGGGTTTCAGGTTTGATTTTCTAGCTTTTAGGCAATTTAGAGGCGTTTCGGGTTGGTTTCAAGTAGTTTGGAAGTTCACAATTTCAATGGGTAATCATAAATAGGGTTTTTGGACAATAATTGCTTTCCTGAATTTAATTACAACATACAAACAATCAATATTAAAAATCCCAAAACAGCCCAGAACTTGGATAAATCAAACGAAGTGGGTTTTGGTTCAATCTTGAGTCTAGGGTTAAGGGGAAGTTTCTAAAATCACTTAAAACAACTTCCTCGATTGAAATCTTCGAGTTTCTCGGCAAGAAATCGAAGATTTCAACCATGGATTCCATTAAAACACTATTTGAAGGAAATTTTAGAAACTTTGTCATACCTGGAGGCCTTTAGAAAACGGATGAAAAGTTCGATTGGTAGGTTGAAAAGGATGCTTGGACCGAGGGCTATCCAACGCAACCGAAATCAAGTCTATCCGTCGAGAAACGAACAAAAATCAAATTTCTTATTTCTTCCCTAGACACCCACGACAATGGAGAGAGGAAGAGAAGAAGATTTTGGTCAATCTTTAGTCAATTTGGCAATTTAAAGAGGAGATAAATAGTGTAGGATATTTTTCAAGAATTCAGAAATTACGGTCACGTCCCTTTAATGATTTTTAGCTTATAAAACGAAACCCAAAGTTATTAAACTAGCCAAATGGTGATTAATAATTATTAATTAGCCCTTTAATAATTATTAATACGACCAAAACTAATTTAAGCTAATAAAGCTATTAAAAAGGTTTAAAACGAAATAAACTCCTAAATTCTAAATTACAAGTTCTAAAATTAACTTTAAATACTTTAATTAAAATAAAATAAAAATTTACCTTAAAAGTAATGGGACGTTACATACGCTATGAGACCTTACTGAACTTTAAAATTTATACTAACTTGATCGTTGGAATTTAGTGGTTGGCACCATACCAGTGTTACTTCCTTCTCATTTCAAGTGATATATCCTCCGTCTATACTCGTTGGAGCATACTTGGAGCTGACACGTTGATCCAATCAGCTTGACAAAAATACGCAACAATACTTCACATCATCTATTCCATTTCATCTCCATTTCATCAGTCCTTTTTTTTATTGATCTAATCAAATAGGGGCAAATAATTTGGACCCTTCACATTCTTCCTAGTGAAACATTCCTGATCAACAATAAGAAGTTCCAATCAACAAGAAAGAAAAAGAATTAAAATAAAAGAAATAGGTTTTGATTATTTTCGTTTTTCCTATCCAATGACGAGAAATGCTCACCTTGGCCAATTTTTACAACAATATATACAATCTCAAGCTAATATTCAAATTAAAAGAAAAATATCAAAACTCATATCAATTTCTACAATCTCGGAGCCTAATCACAGTCAAAACTTATATCAATTACTACAATATCGAACTAAAATTCCAATCTCAGACCTAAATCTTAGTCAAAACTCATACCAATTTATATAATCTGAGACTAAAATTCCAATATCAAACTAATCTCAAACCTCAATCTCGAACAAAACGCATACCAATTTATACAATCTGGGACTAAAACTCTAGTAGCGAATTAATCTCGAACCTCAATCTCTTTCAAATGTTCTACCGATTTCTACAATCTCAGACTAAAATCTCAATCTTAGACCAATTTCATAAATGTGTAGTAAAATTTGTACTTGATAAAACATATAAAAAATGTAAACTTGTATAATAAGAGAGATGAATCAAACGTTTTTTGTTTTTGTTTTTGTAAGTGAGATAATCCCTTAGGGGGTGTTTGTTTCTAGTGACTGAGGATGAGGATCCAAACCCTATATTGATCTCATCCTTATCCCCTTATTTGTTTTGCCAAAAAAAAAAAAAACAGATGTAGGGAAAGGGATCCAAACTCCATGGGGGATCAAATAGCCCTCATCCAGGGGGTTAAACCCCCTTTAAAATAGATGATGCAAATGAGAAAGGAAGAGAAGAGATGAGAGAGATGGAAAGTATATTTTATAATATAATTTTATTATTCTCATTCTCATCCAAAGCCAAACACAGTGATCTCGTCCCCATGTATCATATTCCTAGATATCTCATTCTCATGTAAACCGGGAAACAAACGTGCCTTTAAGGAAGGAGAAACTCTTTCTAGAGAAAATAGTGGACGGTGAGTTTTTTGAGAGAACGAAGAGTGATGTTAAATTAAAAGAATGAATTAAAATATAATAATTTAGGTTGGAGTATTATGAATTTGAAATCCAACACCTCTTAATTTACAATTATCTCCAAAACCCTTAATAATGAGATTACCTTCAATATTATTGAAATATATGATTGAATTTTTGTTTAACTATTAATTTAAGTTTTTAGGTTTATCGGTGATTTATGGTATCATAATATGAGGTCTTAAATTCGAACAGTTCTATTCAACATGTTTGAAGCATATGGGAGTGTAAGGTAACCATTTGGGTGTATGATTGATTCAACAAACACCGATTGCTATTTGAGCGTCGCAGCAAGGCGCTTAGATTAGTTAGTATTCACTCAGTTTTAGTTTACTTGCTGACTGCCATGGCTACGACAATGGGTTTCTGCATTTCCTCATCTTCCACCTCCAATTTTCCTCTTAGATATTCTCCATTTCAATCTTTTCAATCCACAATTTCTTCTTCTTCCCTTCTTTGTCTCCGTTCTAATCACCGCCGCCCATTTAGGGCTTCAAAAGCTTCTCTCTCCGCCGTTAATTCTCCGACGACGACTTCTTCTTCTGGAACTCAGAAGAAGCTTTTGTTAGAAGTTAAAGATTTAACTGCTATCATTTCAGAATCTAAGCAGGAGATTCTTAAGGGTGTTAATCTTGTTGTTTACGAGGGAGAGGTGATTCATTCTAAATTACTTTATAATCTAATCTAAAACAAAAGATTTTTTCTTTCCAATTAATCATATGATATAATTTCCTGTTCCATAATTTAGTGATAAATGCAATGGCTGTTCTGTTAGGTTTTGAATGTTATATTAATGCTTTGTTTGGATATAGCTTTTAAAATCTGGTTTCTGCTTTTATTTTCAAAATAATTTTTAACAACTTTTGTTTTTGTGGCTATCTATAATTTTAAGAAGAGAGAACAAATTTAGAGAAAAATGCTCTATCCAAACATAGCCTTAATTTTATTTATTTTTTTGTTAATTTTATAATTCAGAATAATTCTCCTTCCCCCTAGTAGGTTCACGCCATCATGGGAAAGAATGGTTCTGGAAAGAGCACATTTGCAAAGGTCAGTATTATGTTCCTTTCTTGTAAGTAAGTAGTTATAAACTCATAACTTTTGTTTTTTTGTTTTCAAGTTCAATTTATAATAATTAAGGTTGAAATTGTTCTCAACTTTTTGTTAATTACTTTAGTATAAGGCATGTAGCTTTTCAAATTTCGGTATCAGTAAATAGTATGTTAGGATCAGCCCCCGTCCTAGATTTGATTTTTTTTAGGAAAAAAGGAAAAAATAGAAAGCATAAGAGATAATAAGACATATGCTTGGTGTTGAAGAAAAGACATATAAGGGCCATAACATATTTTTTTTAAATTATCAGAATGCTCTGGCACAGTAGCTTTTTTCTTATTGTTGTCTGCCGGGTTGGATAGCTTATGCAATCATGATTCAAAAGATCTTAATCACATCATGTGGAAGTGCAAATTTTCAAGGCTTATTTGGCAGAGGTTTTTCCAAACTTTCTGGATAACATTGGTGGATAATGAAACTTTTCGCCAATCATTGGAAAATATGCTATTATTCCCCCTTTCAATGATAAAGGGAAAAGCCTTGGGTAGCGGGGTTTTGTGCAATAGCATGGGGCATTTGGTTGGAAAGAAATAGAAGAATTTTTTGGGAAGAAAAGAGATTTTGGGACTATGTTTGGGAGTTGGCACATGGAACTGCATCCTTTTGGGTGTCAACTAAAAAAGCTTTTGTAATACCTTTTAGGTTTAACTATAAATAGCTTGCCCGCATACTCGTAATTAGGTGGCGGTGCAAGTCTTTTGGGGTATGGGTATACGGTATATCATGGTTATGTGGCTTTTGGTGTGAGCAACATTTCATTGTAATTATGCTCCTTCGATTATTGCCCCCAACTGGAGTAATTTTTTGTAATCCTTGGGTGGCCTTTTTGTATACTTTTCATTTATCAATGAAAGTGTTTCTTATCTAAAAAAATATTGTATCGTATCGTATTGTTGTTTTTTTCTTTCATTATATCAATGAAATGGCCTTTTGAAGTGTCTCTTTAAAAAAAAAATATTCTTTGAAATTATTCATTATAATTGAAATTTTGTGGAGTTAGGTACTTGTTGGACACCCCGATTATGAGGTTACAGCTGGTAGTATTCTTTTTAAAGGGAATGATTTGCTTGAAATGGAACCAGAAGAAAGGTCACTTGCAGGGCTTTTTATGAGTTTCCAGTCCCCAATTGAGATTCCTGGTGTGAGCAATATTGACTTTCTAAATATGGCTTACAATGCTCGAAAAAGGAAACTTGGTCTGCCAGAGCTGGGGCCAATTGAGGTATGTCTTTCCACTGGATGCATACTTATCTCTGTCCATCTTCTCACCGTTGAATGTTTAGGTACTTACACATTTCACGTATAAATTGATATTTGTTTATTTGAGTTTTGAAGTAAGTATGTTTACCTATGCGCATGGAGCACATGTGATCCATCTTCGAACTTCAATAGAGACATGGAAATAAATCTCCAACATTTCATTGTTTATTTTCTGCTACCCGCAAAGATACTCTACGGATTGTTTCAAAATCTATAATCCAAACCTAATGGTTGTTCGTTCTTTTTAAACTTTTTTCTCATTGAATTTCTTGGGTTCCGAATGTCTCTTTTCAGCATTCCTTAGAGAAAATGATTATCAACCCCCCTCTCATTGAAAAGGGGAAGGCTTTGTGGATCTCGGGTCTTTTTGCTATTACATGGGGGATTTGGTTGGAAAGAAATAGGAGGATTTTTAGGGATGAACATCGTACTTGGGACTATGTTTGGGAGTTGGCTGATGTAAATGCTTCCTTTTTGGGGTGTCTACTTCCAAACTTTTTTGTAATTATCTACTTCCAAATTTTGTTGGCATCCATAGTTGTGATTAGGTGGTGGCCTTGGTCTTTTGGGGTATAGTGTATGTTTTGGTTATTATTTTTTGGGACTTTGTCCCCTTTTTGTCTTTTTTCCTTGTATCAGGCTTTTGAGCCATTATTAAAAAAAAAAAATCTTATTGAAAATTCTGTCACTTGTCATAAATAGAGCAAAGGAAATTTTGCTTGGACAAATAGAGGTAAGATATGGTTTTCCGAAGCTTCTTTAATCTAGACTACGAAGAGTGATTCCAAAGAGATTTCATAAAGAAAATACCTGTTTTTTTTTTTATGACTATTTTTGCTTTTTTCTGAGTTTTATCAGGACCTATTGAAAAGAACTTTACTTTCTATTTTACTCCTATCTTCCATGAAACTCATCTTCCTTATTTATCACCTAGTTAAAACATCTTCAGAAGAAATCGAATAGAGAGAGCTGACTGAACGAAAGTTGATGAAGAGAGAGTTGATGAGAAAGCATAATTTTCATTTCATTATCGTATTATTATGTTTATTATTTTTGATAGAAAGGTGGACTTTCATTAATCAAGGAATCATGCTAAATAAAATTTATAGTATACTATATTATTAATCATGGTAAAAAAATTTATCTTTCCATAAAAAAAATCATGCTAAATAAAATTGTTTGAAAATTTAGCAATAATTATTAAAACAGAATAATTATTAAAACAGATTTCTTGTTTTATATATTTTTAAATAAATATTTTTTTAGTATTAGCAATTTTTGTTAAACAAAACAACTTTCATCTCAATCAATGCATGTGGAAGTGCAAGTTTTCGAGGCTAATTTGGCAAAGTTTTTTCCAAACGTTTGGAATATCATGGGTGAACAATGAGTCTATTCGCTTAATTCTAGAAGAATTGCTCATTCCCCCCCTTTTAATGATCAAGGGAATATGTTATGGAGGGCGGGGTGTAGTGCAATTGTATGGGGTATTTGGCTAGAAAGAAATAGAAGAATTTTTAGGGATGAAAGGAGGTCTTGGGATTATGTTTGGGAGTTGGCAAATGTAAATGCTTCCTTTTGGGTGTCAACTTCCAAAGACTTTTGTAATTTCCCGCTTGGACAAATTATTTATAGATGGCCCGCATACTTGTAATTAGGTGGCGGTGCCGGTTTTGGGTTGGGGTATATGGTATACCTTTGTTTTGTGGCTTTTTGGATAGTCTAGTGCCACTTTAACTTTTTATTTTCTTATGTTTTTTGTACTTTCTTTCATTTTATCAATGAAATGGCCTTTTGAGGTGCTTTATTCAAAAAAAAAAAAAAAACCCAAAAAATGTTCATTTACGGCATGATGAAAAAGGATTTATCCTACGATTAAACCGACGCCAAGTGTTGTAGGGTCATGAGGTTGTCCCGTGAGATTAGTCGTGGTGCGCGTAAGCTGGCCCGGACACTCATGGTATCAAAAAAAAGAAAAAGGGAAAGCTCACAACCTTTGGTCTAACGCCATGTTAACTACTTTATAGTATTTGTTTTTTAAAATATGGCTTATATGCCCATTTGATTGAAATAATGAAAGATAAAAAATAATTATGTACAGGGAAAAGTGCCGAAAAACCAAAGGACCTATACCCCACCATATACCACCAAAAGAAAGTCAAAATAATTACAAGCCAACCTTGAGGTCCAGGGTTCAAACCATGTTGGCCACCTACCTAGGATAGATTAAACCGACGCCAAGTGTTGTAGGGTCATGAGGTTGTCCTGTGAGATTAGTCGAGGTGTGCGTAAGCTCACCCGGACACTCACGTTATCACAAAAAAAAATAAAAAATAAAATAACAATCCAACGTCTCGACCGCCACCTAATTACAAGTATTCAAAATAAGGGGGAAGTAAAATAACAGCACAATAAAGTAAAAAACACTTGCCTACATCAATGAAAAGCTTTGTTTATTACAAAAAAACAAAATAGGGGGTAGTTCAAAAAAAAGTTTTGTCGTAGACGCCCAGAAAGAGAGCATCAACATGTGCAAGTCCCACACAGTCCGGGATCAATGTTATTTTCTTAATTTTGACAGTCAGCTTTAAAAGATATGTAATAAGATTTTTCATTTTAATATTTTGATGAATACTTTAGTATAATTTTATCATATATAGTTATGCATTACAATTATTTTTAATGTTTTCTTTTTAAATAGAGGTATTAATATCAGTTTAGATAATATTTAAAAGTATGATGGTGCTAGTGTGTCTTAATAAATGTTTCTCCTCTATCTCTTGTAAATGCATCCTTTTGGGTGTCATCTACCAAATATTTTTGTAATTACCCTCTTTTTTTTATTTTAACAATTGGGCCGCATACTTGGAATTAGGTGACGGCTGGGGCTTGTGATGGGGTATATTGTTACTTTACTTGCCTTCATTGAGGCTTCTTTTGTATGTTTTCTTTTTGCTTCTCTTTCATTATATCAATGAAATGGGCTTTTGAGCCATCCTTTAAAAAAAATGTTTCTCCTCTATCCACTTTTTTATATTTCATTGATATATTTTTTCCTTCCAGTCACATCTTCATTTTGAATTAGGGAAGTTTCCCATTATTTGGACCCGTCTTTGTTGTAATCTTTATTTTTCTTGATACTTTATAGTGTTCCTGACTAGAAAGAAAAAACAAAACAAAACTAGTGACATGGCCTCAATGATTTCAAATAACACTAAATTTTTTTTTAATCAATTTCTAATATCTATTCAAACCTGTTTAATCAAGTGTAAAACATTTATATTTTGAATTTAACTTCGCTTTTTTTTTTTTTTTGCTATATCTAGATGCACGTTAAGTACTCTACCTTTAATTTATGCATCTTAGAGGTTATTTAAGATTTAAACCATTGGCTAGTTGATTGACTTCTTTATTATCTCTCCAGTTTTATGCATATATCTTCCCAAAGCTTGATCTTGTGAACATGAAGACTGATTTTCTCAATCGAAATGTTAATGAAGGATTTAGTGGTGGTGAAAAAAAACGCAATGAAATTTTACAACTTGCGGTAAGGATACTACTATTTCCTACTTTATTGTGCTGTTTTGACTATGTTGCCTTTAATTTGACAGGAAATGATGTCTCTACGGAAGAGTGGTTTCAAGAGAGGAAAATGAAAGAAATGGGAAGGGAAAAAAAACACTTAAAATTAACAATATTACATAGAGAAATTAGAAAAATACAACCGAAGACTATTATAATAAGTAAATAGTTATATTTATTACTATTTTTTTAAAAAGAAAGCTCATAAGCCTCCTTCATTAAGATAATGAAAAAAAAAAACAAAAGATAGGTAACTAAAAAAAAAACCAGAGAGCCACAACCATCTAGTTATAAGTATGTGGTCCAATTGTTAATAATAAAAAAAAGGACTATTACAAAAATGTCTAGTGTCTACTAACATGGGCCAGTTCCCCCTCAACAACCTACCCCTTTCTTACTAAATACGCCATTAAAAAAAATCTCAGTCAGAGCTAATTATACTTGGAGAGTAATTACAAAATGGTTTAGAAACGGCACTCCAACTCGACCTGTGGTGCTTAGCAAGATCAGTCATTTCAACTCTAGTCTGTCTTAAAAGATTATTTGATTTCTTTCAATCCACATTCCCCAAATTGGGGCTTTGACATTATTCAACAACTTAGCTTGCTTCTTAAAGTTCAAACGAGGAGCTAACAAACGTTGTCTTTAGCTGAGAGAGCAAAGGACTAGGGACAACTGAACCAACTAAAGAACAAGGCCCAACATCTTTTGCTAAAAGAACAATGGAAGAATAAGTAAGCCTAGGTTTCTTCTTCCATAAGGCAAAGGGGCACTCGTTCGGCCTGAGAAACAAGTGGTGAAAGACCTAAGGATGCTCATCCTATTTATGCATTAGAGTTTATTAGCACAAAAAGGAGAGAAAAAAGAAGAAAGAACTTATGCTATAGGCTTCAGAATAATTTTATATTAGATTCATTCCTGGCAAAAGGAAAAAAAAAAAACTAGACTCATATTTGTTTCTCAAAACTTTCAATGTGTTTCAGGTTTTGGGTGCAGAGATGGCTATCTTGGATGAAATAGATTCTGGGTTGGACGTTGATGCACTTCGTGATGTAGCCAAAGCAGTGAATGGGCTTTTGACACCACATAATTCAGTATTAATGATTACTCATTATCGACGACTTTTGGAATTTATAGAACCTTCTTGTATACATATCATGGTAAGTATTTTGGAATTATTAAAGCATTCTATATTCAATTCTTGATTATAAATAGGTCTGGTTATTTTGGAAGATGAAAAAAATAGTGAGATTTCTTCTACTTCTTTTGAATTTATTTTGATTGTCGAGACGTTTCATTTTCATTTTTTTTGCTAAGAAACAATTGAACTGTCAAAAGAACAATGTAAAGATTGAAGGAACTAAATGTTCACTTCTAAACTAAAGAACAAAAGAGATTACTAAACACACTCTAATTTTCTTAGATCATGGGGGAAAATGAGGGATGTTATGGAACTCTTTTGCTATTGAAGACCAAAGAGAAAACTGATTTTATTTACTTGTAACCACTGATTACAAAAGGTAGCAATCAGTCACCTAGGATACTGGGTATTTGAGAGACGTGCACAAACCACCTGTTCTCTCTTCTTCTCTCCCTTTATTTATAATCTCTCAACCATACTAACTCCCTTGCCCCCATTCTTTTACACAGCTACTACGTACTTAGTAGTAACACAATTTTTTTTTTGAAAAAGAAATCTCAAAAGGCCATTTCATTGATATAATGAAAGAGAGAAAAAGAAAAGACAATACAAATAAAGTGGCAAGTCATACCAAAACCCACAAAAACAAAAGAAAACATATACCCTATACCCAAAAAGCCCAAACCGCCACCTAATTACAAATATGCGGCCAACAATTTATAATCAATCCTAAGGGATAATTACAAAAAAAGTTTGGTAGTTGACACCCAAAAAGAAGCATTTACCTACGTCAACTCCCAAACATACTCCTACGGTATTTTTTCGTCCCTAAAGACTCTTCTATTTCTTTCCAACCATAGTAGCTTCCCCCTATCTTTAAAAAAGGAGGATTTAGTAAAGCTTCCTCCAAAGATTGACGAAAAGTATTGTTATCAACCCAAGACACACCAAAGATTTGATTTTTTGTTGTTGTTGTTGCTGCCAAATAAGCCTTGAAAACTTACACTTCCACATGATGTGATTATGGTCCTCTGGCTCAAGGTTGCACAAACTACACAAGTGAGGGTTAAGAGTGTAGGAGGAAGATCGCAGAAGAAACTCAAGGGTATTGATGTTACCAAGTGGAGTGCCATGATAAAAAACCTGACTTTCGATAGGATCTTCTTTAATAGTAGTACAATTAATGCATCAAAGCATGCAACTGCCCCGCTCCCAGGTTCTGGATTAGAAGCAAGTTGAAACTTCTCCAAAGTAATAGTCAAAACAACACGTTTCAAGAATTCAAAGGAGATTTTCTAGGAAACTCACCATTAACTTTCCAAACTCCTCTAAATGAATAGTTGAAACAACCCAATTAAATGTGCTTTTGAGCTATATTTTTTTTAAAGAATGTTTTAATTATTTTCCTGAACTAAAGGTCAAGAAATATTTATGATAGGATATGTATCAGAAGCCCAATCTGTTGCTTGTGCATGGGAGTGGAATAATGCATAATATCATAGTCCATTTATTTTTTATTGTGCCCTTTAATAGCTCCATCAGAATGGATATTGATGAGCTCTTTTGATCTTTAGTGTGCTCTCCTTATGCATCTCTTGATCATGGAAATAGATTTAGGGCTTTTAAGTCTGGGAGTTGGGTGAAAACTTTTATGGGTGTTTGTTTTGTGGGTTTTAATCTTGAGTAATCTATCGTAATTCGTACATCACTTAACCTTTTTCAAACCCATGAGTTTGCTAACGTTTTCAACTGTTTTCATACATCATGCGTTTGTAACCCAACATAGACTGCACCAATCTAGGCTTCACAAGCCCAAACTATACAAATCAAATTTCTCAAATCTTGATTCCAAACGCCCTTGAGAGTTGAGTGAAAGGCTTTTTGTTCTCACCTTTGTTATGGTTGACTTGAACTCACGTGCTTTTAAGTGGTCAAAACTTTTGGGTTTTTTTTTAATATATATATATATATATATTTTAGCGTTTGTGTGTAATGTAGTTGTTTTGTTTTGACTTCCGGCTAACATGAATTTTCTCAACAACATATATGGCTCTTTATATTATTGAAATTCTATACTGGTAATTGAGCTAGTTATAATGACATTTTCTCTTTTAGGAGGATGGGAAAATTGTAAAAACGGGAGACTTTTCAATCGCAAAACTCCTCGAGGAAGGAGGGTACAAAGCAATTTCTACTACAAATTAGCATACGCTGGTAGTTATCTTTTACTTGATGAAATTGTTTTGTAGTTATGTTTGGTTTTTCAACTTCAGATATTGTAGTCAATTCATGAAGCTAATATGCTCAACTAGGAAATTCACTTCAGTTTACCAGTTTGATTTCAATTACGTGTGAGTTTATACAGGCAATGAGTACTCCAACTGTTGAGCAAAATCTATAACCAATCATGTTCATGTGTCTACTATTCAGGCATTATACCGACCCCCATTGTTACTAAGAATCTGACCTCATAAACAAAAGAAATGGGGGGAAAGTGAGGAAGAAACAGATGTAGAAATAGAAACCACTTACGCAGTATTTACAAGTTGCCCATATGATATAATAGTGGGATTTATTTGAGAAACTTGGAGACACTCTCTCTTTTGGAAGGGTAGAGTGTTGTATCATTTCATTAAATCTGTACACATTTCATGATTTGTATTTATAGGCAAAATATCAAATTAACAATAATTAACCAATAAACTGCCACTAACAAACTCGATAATGTATTAGTTATTTCATCAGTTCAGTTTAGTTTAGTTTTACCTTATTCTTGGTTTGGATGGTTTAAGATTTTAATAACCGAGGTTTTTTTGGTTCTAGTCCGGTTTATAATACTTAACAACCCAATAAAAATTGAATTGAACCGTAAAAATACAAAAGAAAAAAATAAATATTTTATAATTTCCATGGATCATCCACATGTAGCCCCATTTTCCTTTCTAAGTTATTTTTCGAGTTGTAACCACGGTTTGGAATTAATTCTGCCTCGAAATTAAGTTGCTTATATAATATATCTCTATTCTTATATCAAATATTGAAAACAATGGCCAATCTTTATTTTCCATGTTTTATGAGGTATAAGAAAATTCATCATGGCTGCCGAGTCTTTTGATTCCTTATTTTGAGATCCCATTTCTCCCAATTTTTTTTTTTGAGAGATTAGAGAATTGACACTCAAAATTAGAAATTAAAGAATTTTGAACTCAACACCTCATTCTATACTATTTTGACCATTTGCTGATGTCATCACCCTATGAAAAAGATAAAAAGCCAACTCTCACATTAAAGCCCTAAACCTCGAAAATGCTAAAATTTCCTCATGCTCTAAGTCCTATTGAAACCTCATCTCTCACTTTCTCATTACGATCCCGTTCGTCTCCGATTTTTGTCTACGCCGATTTTGTTTGCTCTCACTCAAGTTCCTTGTTTTCTCATAGATGAGTTTGTAGCTTCGTTTAGATTAATCGACGTGAGTTATTAAAAAAAAAATGTTGTTTTACATTTTCATATCATGATTGTATAGGGTGGATTTCTGTTTTTGTTAGGTTTTGTTTATGTATACGATGATTTCGTTAAAATCAGGTGTTTTTCGTAAGGGTATAGGGTTTAGGGTTCTTGTATTTTGATCGGCTCGAATGAATAAGATCTATAAAGAACAAAATTGGTCTGATCAAAGAGACAGGCATATGTGGCCTCTATCTTTATGATTGGTCTGAAATTTGGTTGAACCGATCTTATTCTTCAGGCCGATTTTCTTCTCCAATTGGACCAATCAAAAAACAAGAAAATTGTTTTTATATTCTCTCTTTTGTTAATAACATTTTGTTTCTTAATTTTTGTTTTCATTTAGATCGTGGTGTCTTTAGTTATGTTCGTATTTTTCTAAATGATTTTTTATCGGTCCAATCGAAGAAGAGTATATGTCTTATCAAAGAACAAGTTTGGTCTTATTTAAGTTCAGACCGATCAAAGACACAAATACAAGATCTGTCTATCTATTTGATCAGACCGATCTTGTTCTTTGATCGAATCGAACTTGTTCTTTGATCGGACCGATTATAGTTCATTTTTTTTAATCTTTTTAACATATCGTTTTTGTGCTTTGATTTAAGTTCAAATGGCTAAACTGAAAGTTTGTAGCAAAGACCATTTACCTGCAACTACTTTCAGGTGTATCATTTTACACCTCCATTGCCAAGAATATCAAAGAGCGGTTTACTCCAACCCAGTTAGAGATGTTTAGAAACACATCCATTGGGAGATTGTTGGACATACATTTTACCTTTTGCGGTCCACTCATTCACAAGGTGTTGTTTAGGAAGATTTCAATCGTATAATTGGTTTGTCTCAGATGAGAAATTATGTACAAAAGGATATAATTTTTAGACTTAGGGAATTATTGTTTAAAAGTAACCTTTCAATAAAAAAAAGGGGATTTAGAAGATACGTTTCTTTTGACCACGACTTGATGGAGGATGAAGATGTAATGAAGCTGATATTAGTGTACTTCGTTGAGATAGTGTTGGGTGGTTTGAGAATGAAGCACATTGATACTGATTTTCTTACATTTGTGGACAATGAAGGAATGTTGGATAGTTATGACTGGGTGAAGCCATCTATTCTACTACAGTAATTTGGCTTCAAAATGTTATCTCAAACAAATCTTTTGAAATAGTTTCCAATGAGCTACTTATTGAACCAACAGAGGGGTTAGATGCCCTGTAACTCAAATTGACGACTTGCTCAATTTTAGCTTTTCCCTTTCTATCATGTAGTTGCTCATTATTTCTCCATGTTGTCCGACGTGAGATAGAATAGGTTGCACGTTGGACAGTTTATGATATGAATTTCGTTCAAAGACTGCAATATACCTTCAAGAGTCCAAATCATTACTTTCAATGTCGCCAAATACGTCATCCAAAGAGGGAAACTATCATTCCTTCTACATGACATTTTCCCTCTTTCCCAAGACACCATAACATCTTCCTCATTCCCTAAACCCCATGGTAATTTTTTTCAGATACCATTGGTTAGAGTTTTCGTTCGTTACGTTGGAAACTTAAATACATTCTCATCTAATGGTTGTATCATTGCAACATTACAAGCCTTGTTAACTATTTGGTTACTATCGAAGGCAGAATCATGACATATGTCAACAGTCTTATTCCTTTCAATAATAATATCTCTTGGTTTAGTAGATACACATCACATAACTGAATAAATATCGTCACCTATAAAGAAAAACCTTAAGCCCTTATCATTCTTTATTTCAAAAGGAGGAGAGACTGTTGCTAACTTGTATATTCACTTGATTTTCAAACTCATCAATATAAGGTCAACTTCATAGAGTTCAAATAGTAAATCTTTCAATTTTATATCCTTATCCACGATTAATCCTCCCGTCAAGCCTCCTATATAATTTTAACCGTCAACATCTCATTTTTCACGTAGAAATTGAGAATGCAAGTTAACTTGGTAATAGTTGAAGCAATAGCATGATGTTCAACCTTTGTATAGATGGGATTGGATCCAATAAAATATGATAAAGTAAATGGTGGATCGTGGGCAATGCTTAAAGTTATGAGTGGATTTTAAAGCAACTATACAATCACGTGGCATCCCTCTAGAGGACCATGTGGGATGATCGAAGATGTCCACGTCATATGGAGTGGGTCAGATGAGCACACCAAGCTTAATAGGGCGGATGCTAATCCTGGGAGACCACTTCAAGAGGACTCGAGCTTTGAAGGAGGACCGAGCATTGAGTCGGTGAACTTAGCAAAATGAGCACTTGAGACCTAGTGTAACAACCAATTTCGTCGAGCATAAGTAGTGGCTTATTCAGGACCACCTTGAGACTTGTAAGGCAATGCTTATGCATGTTCGGTGGAACATGCATGTTGTGATGGCATAAAATGGAGTTGGTGCTCTATTTGGTGAAGAGTAGTGCAAGACTTGTCTTTTAAGGGACATGGATGCGCAAGGAGGCTATTCAACCACGGATGATGCTATCACAAGTCAAGGAGAAGGTGGGCAAGAGATTGACTCATGGGGAACCTCAATACAAATACCTCGGTAGCTAAAGTATTGAAGGACAAGGGGACAAAGGAGTCAAAGGTTTGTCACATGACATTGGTCGTTGACCAAAGTCAAATTAGAGTTACAAGTTTAGACTTGGTTTCTAAACATTTATGTAGGTACAATCACATTTCAAAGAAAGCATGAAGACGCAAGACAAAGACACAAGACACTTGACATTGACATTGGGTTGACATGACACCAGCGCTTGGCATGGGCAAGGACATGGGCAGGAAAATGTAACGGCATGGGCACTTGGCATATGCAAGGACATATGGGCGCTTGGCATCTGCAAGGACATGGCCTGGCAAAGGCAACAACGTATGCGTTTGACATGGGCGATGGCATAGGTGTTTGGGGCGTCAAGATGAGCTACGAGGGAAAGTCAGGCTAGTCGCTAAAAATGGTCAACGAGAGTTAATGGAGGTCAACAAGAGTCAACAGGTGTCAATGGGCGTCAACAGGCTATCAAGGGAGTGTCAATGTGCGACAGAAGGTGTCAACACACAGTGTCAGTGGGGCTGTTTTGAGTCACCTCCGTCCAAGTTGAAAATCTACTCGTGCCATTCGCGTGAATTTCGGTCTCAAAATAGTTAAGGACTTAAAGAAGACGTAGGGCATGAAATATGGGGATTTGGAACAACTTTGGCTCGTAGGTTGGTGGTAAATGAGCGTGGGTTGGACTTGACAACGAGCTCCTTCAATCAAGGAATCAGTTGGAAGTGGTTTGAGCACGATCCAGGCAAAGGAACTAGTCAATGACACCATTTTAGGCATAGTGGGCGTGCTAGCAGGCTGTCTGAGCGCCACTTGTGCACTGCTTGAGCAGAAATAGGGCCCCGACTAGGTCAAAATCCGTTATGAGAAGATTGGCTCATTCGATTTGAGAAATTCTAACTCTCCTGATCTTTAGAAAATCGTGTGATTGTGTGATATAATGCATGAAGGCTACCTAGCACTTTAACGAAAAAGGTGCTTAGTGGGTGGTTAGTTTCTTATGTACTCTTAACCTATAAATAACATTCTTCATGAGTGAAGAAAAGGGAGAAGAGATCGTAATCCTCTTTAAGCTATAATTCTCTGAGATAATATAAGGGTATTTGGGAGTGAGTCATTCTCGTTGAGAAATCAAAAGTGTTGTTGTGCCTTTATTGTACGTACCCTTTGGATACTTCCTGTCTCCATTTTTCATACTGCGAAATAGGCAAAGCGTGTGAGAGAAGGCTGACTAAGATCAGTTCTTAGGCGACATATGAAAAAAAATTTGTAGATATCTTTTTCTGCATATCGACTCTATCACAAATGGTATCAGGTAAATGTTCGTTTATACAACAAAAACCTTGGGCTATGACAAAGCAACATGAAGATTCATGGATGGAAGCAGTCAAGAAGAAGGTTGTTGAGTTGGAGGACGTGATGGGAGTCCAACCCGAATACTTGAAATTCTTGAACAAAATGGTCGACATGAAACAAAAGGTATGTAATTCACCAATGTCAACTCTTGTTTCATTGAACAAAGATCAGATTCAAAATGTTCAAGATGCGATATCCAAATTCTCATGGGAAATGGAGACCCATTTTTAAAATCTTTGATCCACACTCATCCACCTCCATCAATATGTTGTTACCATAAATGATCACCTCATTGAGGAGGTGAATACGATGAAGGGGGAAAACACTAAGAAACACTTGGTTCATTTCTTAGGAAATGAGAAAGTATTAGGAGATGTTGTTTCCAATGCTCCATTGGAAAGCATACCTTCCAACGAAGTGATTCCAATAATCCCAGAGGTGATTGATCTAACCAATGACTCTAAGATGGATGAAGATGCAGAGATGCTTGAGGTGTATGAAAATGAGTCGAAGTTCAGCCTCAACTTAAGCAGTTCGGACGATGAGGACACTTTTGGGGAAAGTGTTGGTTCGAATGTTTTCAGATGCTGGTTATGTGACACATTACATCCAAATTAGTTAAATCCACAAAAGATCTGACAAGACGCTGCTGTCCAATGAGACCAAGCGATCCTTGAGGAGAAGGATCGGAGATGAATGAAGAGTCTCATCATCTAGTCAAGAGAGAAAGAAAGATGCCTAGGAGGATTTTTTTTTTTTTTTTTTGGTTATTTTAATTGTGTAGCCAATTTGATATTTATTGTAAGGGCATGAGCCCTAGAACTAATGTAATCAAAAATTGATTTTAATGTCTGTGTCCTAAAGATATTAAAAGTTCACTTCAATTAGAGTTTACAATCAACCTTAGTGATTCAATTGTCACAAGAGAGGTTCACACGACGAGGGCACTGTCAAGCTCAAGTGGGTGAGGTTTGTAACAACCAATTTTTTCGAGCATAAGTATTAGCTTGTTAAGGACCACCTTGGGACTTGCAAGGCAATGCTTATGCATGTTTGGGGAAACATGCATGTTGTGATGGCATAAAATAGAGTTGGTGCTCTATTTGGTGAAGAGCAGTGCAAGACTTGTCCTTTGAGGGACATGGATGCACAAGGAGGCTATTCAACCATGGATGATGCTATCACAAGTCAAGAAGAAGATGAGCAAGACATTGACTCATGCGACACCTCCATACAACAAGCTCGATGGCTAAAGTATTGAAGGATAAAGGGATAAAGGAGTCAAAGGCTTGACACATGACATTGGTTGTTGACCAAAGTGAAACAAGAGGTACAAGTTTAGACTTGGTGTCTAAACATTTATGTAGGTACAATCACATGTCAAGAAAAGTACGAAAACGTGAGACAAAGACACAAGACACTTGTCATTGTGTCATTAGGTCGATATGCAGAATAAGATATCTACAAATTTTTCACCCTATGCAACCTAAGAACTGAACTTACCCTATCTTCTCTCACACGGTGTACCCACTTCGTAGATGGAAGAACGGAGGCGAGAAGTATCCAAAGGATACGTATAACAAATGCACAACAACACTCTTGATTTTTCAACATGAATGACTCACTCCCGAATACCCTTGTATTATCTCAGAGAATTACACTTTTGAGAGGATTACAATCTCTTCTCATTTTTCTTCACTCATGAACAATGCTATTAAGGCTAAGAGTACACAAGTAACTAACCACCCGCTAAGCACTTTTTTCGTCAAAGTTCTAAGTGGCCTTCATGCACTTTACCATACAATCTCCTAAAGACCAGGAGAGTTGAAATTTCTCAAATCACACGAGCCAATCTTCCCGTAACAAATTTTGACCTAATCGGGGCCTCATTTCTGCTCAGGCAGTGCACAGGTGGCGCCCAGGCAGCCTGCCAGCACGCCCACTATGCCTAAAATGGTGCCATTGACTAGTTCCTTTTCCTGGATCATGCTCAAACCACTTCCAACTGATTCCTTGATTGTAGGAGCTCATTTCCAAGTCCAAGCCATGTACATTTTCCACAAACCAAACTTGTTCCAAATCCCCTGATTTCATTCCCCACGTTTTCCTTAAGTCCTTAACTGCTTTGGGACCGAAATTCACATGAATGGCACCAGTGTATTTTCAACTTGGCCGGAGTGATTCAAAACAACCTCACCGACACTGTCTGTCGACACCTTTTGCCACACATTGACACTGTCTTGACAGCCTGTTAATGCCCATTAACTCTTATTGACCGTTTTTTACCATTTTCAGCGATTAGCCTGACTTTCCCTCGTAGCTCGTCTCGACGCTCCAAATGCATATGCCATCGCCCATGTCAAGAGTTCATGTCGTTGCCTTTACCATCCCATCTTCTTGCATATACCAAGCGCCCGTGTCTTTGCCTTTGCCAACCTATGTCCTTGCCTACGCCAAACGATGGTGTTATGTCAATCCAATGTCAATGCCAAGTGTCTTGTGTCTTTGTCTCACGTCTTTGTGCTTTCCTTGATATGTGATTGTACCTATATAAATGTTTAGACACCAAGTCTAAACTTGTACCTCTAGTTTGACTTTAGTCAATGACCAATGTCATGTGCCAAGCCTTTGACTCTTTTGTCCCCTTGTCCTTCAATACTTTAGCCACTGAACTTTTTATATTGTGGTTCCGCATGAGTCAATGTCTTGCCCATCTTCTCCTTGACTTGTGATAGCATCATTCGTGGTTGAATAGCCTCCTTGCGCATCCATGTCCCTCAAAAGACAAGTTCCATGAGGATGAAGGGATCACGCAAGCCTCCCCCTGTAGACAAGCATAAAAACTAAGTACTATGAATTATCAGGAAACTGAGCCCCAAAAAACCTGAACCCGACCTGAGGAGAACGCCCTAAAAAAGAAAAAAAGTTATAAGTCCACTGTGAGGGAACAGCTCCTCAGGGATCTCCCAAGTGGGAGAACTAATGAAGATCTAAGTTCTGATCCCATGCTCACGGAAGAGCTTATAAAGGCTCCCCCGAGTGGAAGGACTTAGAAAACTTAGAATTTTGCTGAGACGGGAGAGCTACTCAGGACTCTCCTTAGTGGAAAGATCTAAGTCCAGACTCCGCGCTCACGGAAGAGCTCCTCAAGGCTCTCTCTAGTGGAAAGATCTAAGTCATGACTCCGCGCTCAAGGAAGACTTCCTCGGGGCTCTCTCGAGTGGAAGGACTTAGAAAACTTAGAATTTCACCGAGACGGGGGAGCTTCTCAGGGCTCTCCCTAGTGGAAAAAAGTCCTAACTCCGTGCTCACAGAAGAGCTCCTCAGGGCTCTCACGAGTGGAAGGATTTAGAAAACTTAGAATTCCGCCAAGATGGGGGAGCTCCTCATGGCCCTCCCTAATGGAAAGATCTAAATCCTGAATCCGTGCTCACAGAAGAATTCTCGTGGAATAACTTAAAAACTTAGAATTTTGCCAAGACGGGGAAATTCCTCACAGAAGATCTCCCTAGATTTCTCCCGAGTGGAAGGACTTAGAAAACTTAGAATTCTGCCAAGACAGGGGAGCTCCTCAGGGCTCTCCCTAGTGGAAAGATCTAAGTCCTGAATCCGCACTCATGGAAGAGCTCCTCAGGGCTCTCCCGAGTGGAAGGACTTAGAAAACTTAGAATTCTGCTGAGGCGGGGGAGCTTCTCTGAGCTGTCCCTAGTGAAAAGATCTAACTCCCGAATCCATGCTCATGGAAGAGCTCCTCAGGGATCTTCTGAGTTTAAAGACTTAGTAAACTTAGAATTTTACCGAGACGGGAGAGCTCATCTAAGTCATGACTCCGCGTTCACGAAAGAGCTCTTTAGGACTCTCCCTAGTGAAAATATCTAGGTTAAGACTCCACGTTCATGGAAGAGCTCCTTAGGGCTCTCCCGAGTGGAAGGACTTAGAAAACTTAGAATTCCGTCGAGATGGGGGAGCTCCTCAAGGGCTCTCCCTAGTGGAAAGATCTAAGTCCCAAATTCGCGGTCACGGAAGAGCACAGGAGCTCTTTCGAGTGGAAGGACTTAAAAAATTTGAAATTCTGTCGTGACGAGAAAGCTTTTGAGGGTCTCCCTAGAAGATCTAAGTCTCGACTCCGCACTCACGGAAGAGCTTCTCAGGGATCTCCCAAGTCGAAAGACTTAGAGGCGAAGAATGAGCATGCAAGAGTCAAAGAAACAACTACATTTCACTTGAAATGTCACTCCCACGCGGCCCAGTGGTCTCTCTCAACCCTGGGAAGACCACTCTAGCTCGACTCAAAAGTTGGGGGCCACTGTTATGGGTGGATTTTAAAGAAACTATATGATAACGTGGCACCCCTCTGGATGACCACGTTGGTTGATCGAAGACGTCCACATCACTCGTCAAGTGGGCTGGATGAGCACACCTGGACCAATAGTGAAGGTGTTCATCCTGGGAGACCACTTTAACAGCCTCAGAAGGAGAACCGAGCACCGAAGCGTTGAACTTAGCAGAATGAGCACGTGAGGCCAAGTAAGGTGCGTGCTCATCTCTAGAAGACCATACCACCTAGGCTCGGAAGAATAGGTGACCATCCCCATAAAGAATGAATAAAGATGGGATTATAGGCCAGCTGAGGCATGAGTTCACCTAGTATGGTATCATCTCAACACTAAGGCAAAGGGCTTGACTGGAAGAGCATCGACCACCGAGGTCCACCCTTGGGCAAGGCAAGAGGACCCACCCCTAGCCTTCAACCAAGGGCTTACACGTGGCCTAGAGCCTACGCTTGGAACCTAGACAGTAGAGCCATCATTACACCTCTTCTATAAATATTGGAGGAGACTCACTGTTGAGCTATGGTATTTCTTTTTCTACTCTACTCATCACCACCTCTGGTCTGACAGAGTGGATAGGCCGACACCTTACCGGTGCTTAGTTGTTTCCTTATGCAGGTCACATCTAGCCTCGGTTCTCGACTCTCATCTCACTTCTCACTCCTCTTCTTCTTCTTTCAAGTTCGTTGCATGGTCCAGGTCCAGGAGACACCCGACTCCAGGTCAGTTCTCGATCCTCCATTTTTACACAAAAACACTCACTATTGCTCACAAATCTTGAGTCGTGGGCATAATTTCATTGACAAAAGTGTTGTTTTTTGTAGGGTGTAAACAAAATTGAACCATCATTCTAGAACAAACCAAACCGCCTAAGGAAGAATAAATCGCATGTACACCGTTAATGAGTGGATGACATCACGCTAACATCATGAAGACATTGCACACATTTTCCTTACCGACACAAACGTGATGTAGGTGTGACATCGACGAAGTTATGAGCTGATGCAGTTGAGCTTGGGTTCACGATTTGGGCTAAACGAAGTTGGCTTTTGATTTCGTTGGGTTTGAATGAGTTTTCTGGGCACAGAGATATTATGAATTTGGGTAGGCTCGCCAGAAATATTGCTGGAGGGTTTAGGTGTTTATAGCTGGAAATCTGAAAAATTATGGATAGGAAAAGTTTAAAGAGAGATGGGAAGAGTTTAAAAAGATGATGAAAAACTATAATGAATAAATTGAGAAAGGTTGGGTTCTATTCAAAGTGGTTTTTAAAAAGTATCTACTAATATCTTTAGCACTATCTCTAAATTAAATTAAAACATTAACTATTTTAAATCATAACGTTTTACTCCAACTCAAAATTCAAATTCGTTAGAGGCATTGGAAACGTGATGACGATACAATTTTACCGGACTATTCAAAAATTAAATATCAAGTAAAATTTAAAATAGTGTCGAGATTACGAAAATACCCCTACCTTAGAAATGGGTCGTTACAATTGCATCTATTTAATAAATAATGGAATTGATCTAATAAGTGGAAATAAAAGGGAAATTTCCCAAGCCAAAATTAAAGGCCAGGTGCAAAGCCCAAAGCCTGACATAATAAGGCTTGGTGTGTGGCCCATTGAGAAATGACCCACACGCCCAAATGGATCCGGCAATGATGACTAAATAATATCTTTGGAAGATATTATAAATTTCATTTTAGATATTGTTAGATAGTATATTATATGAGATAATATTTGTCATATTTGAAATATTCACTAGATTTTCTACACCCCTTATTTATAGGGCAAGGGTTTAGAGAAGACTACATGAGGTTTTTCACATTGAAAAACTCTTGTAATAACTTGTGTCTTAGGTAAAGGCATTTTGATAATTTTCTAAAATACATCGAATCTTGAACTTTGTGTTTTTAATCATTATTTTGAGTTGGAACTGATTGTCTTGTTACCAGGATTACAACACAACTAACGGTTCATTGTTCTGAGATCCAGTGAGTAAGTTATAGACATTTTAAGGTGATTGGCAGTTTCGTAAATACTGAATCTTAGGATTTTTTATTCTATGATGACTTTCTCATTTTCTTTTTCCAGAAATTTCATCATCTTCTTTGCCTTTCATTGCTGCTGCCCGCTACACTTTTTTCTCCTCTTGGCTTCGGTTGAATTTCTTGCCAATTTGTGTCGGTTTGCAGCGTAGTTTGTGATTCTTGTTGATAGGTTCGTCGTATAAGTGAATTGATTCATTTTTAAAGTTTGGGTAAGATTCATAAACCTTCTCTTGTTCTTGATTTTTCTGAAGGGGAAAACTTATGTTTGATTTATAACAATTAGATATATTGCTAAATTATTAAATCGATTCGTCGTTGTAACACCAAATCAACTTGTTGTTCTTGACAAAAACCGAATACCTCCCTCATTTTTCTATTGTTCATCAAGGCCCAAGACCCAAAATTTTATCCTTTTGATTCATATGTAGCTAAAAACCACTTTCTAGACAACGCCACCTTAAAAAATGAAAACCTTTATTGATTAGCTGAATCGATTCCTCCAAACCTTAACCTGAAACTCAATTTAATTACTTAGATTAGTTTATTAGTTTAGAATTGGTCGTGACAAGTTGTGTTTTGGATTCGTCGAAGAAGTTGGATTGTTGTTCAAGATTTTAAGGTGAGTGAACATTTAAAAATTAAGTGGTCCTTTAAAGAAACTTAAAGGTTTGTTTGCTTGTTATTTGGAGTTTAAGATTTAGAATGTGGGTTTAAGGAGTAGAAACCTCTAAGTTGTTTGATAAAAAATTTATGATAAATTGTTACTTGTATGATGAGTATAAGTAGCTTTATGTGGATATTCTTTTCTTGTTGGATTGGTGGAAATGACGAAATATTGCTTCACTTTCAAAGAGCCTTCTGTACTTATGAGAAGGGAAGATTTTCTCTTCATCTGTGAAGGGACAATACTTTGGATTTCTTTTTCATTAATTTCTTTCGTCAACATTCTTTTCTTGAAGATCTTTGTTTTACCTTGACGTTGATCGTTTGATACTTTAAGGCGATCAAAAACAGAAGTTTGGGCTAGATTCTTCCACCTTATTGTAGATAAGCTTAACCTTTGGAAGACTGAAGAGTGAGTAGAAGCAGAAGTTTGATGTTGATCCTTTTTCTTCATTATAGATATGACCAATCTTTTGATGATTGAAGTGTCGGATGTTGTAGGTGTAATTTGTTCAAAGATAGAAGGTTTTTAATTGACTCTATCTTCTTTTGTCTTGATTTGGTGCATCTTTATAGTCGCGTTTGTATAAGAGTCTTCATTGTCGATCACGTTGACATTATTGTATGCAACTGTTGACTTTCTAAGCCAATTAATCTTATTCTTATTTTGATGATAACAAACGTATTTTTGTTACTAATCAATTTTCTGTGTTTTGATAGTCCAATGTGTAGAGAAAATTACAACGAGTCCAACGCAATTGGAATCGACTCAATCGGACTTCAAACGAGCAATATATTAATTTTAGAAGATTGGAATTAAAATAATTATTTCGTTCGGATCAGATAAGGCGAGTTCATCTTATATTTCATGCGCTCGCTTTCTCAGCCGTCAGATCTATTTGTAGTAGAGATGGAAGGCCCAGATTAATTCAGAATTATGATTTAAAGTAAAAGAAATATTCAGACTTTATGCCATCCGTCAGATCTTCTTACTTTTTGAATCAGTGGTTTAGATCTATTCAGATTTATAAATTATTATATAAATCAGAAATTAAAAAAAGAAAAGAAAAAGGCAAACCATTTTCTCAGCCGTTCGATTGAAATCCAAGCGCCATCCGACGGTCTACGCTTCGCCACGTACACGCGTGTACCAGCTCCTTGATGCTCTGACGCAGCTGCTGACGCCGTGGGTCCCAGCAGTCTGCTTCCTCCAGCCGTATTGCGACATGTGGCAGCTTATTTCCAATGCAATCTGTTTTTGCTTTTTCCAGATTTGGTGAAAAGTCCTATTTGCCCCTCAGCTTTTGACTATTGCCCTTCATATCCTGACCATCAGCTTTTGACTATTGCCCTTCATATCCTGACCATCACCTTTTGAGTTTGCTGACCTAATTTTGAATCCCTCTCTCAACGGTTAGCTGCCCAGAATGCCCCTGATGCCCGAGATTTTATTAATAATATTATTATTATTAAATTCAAAATCAGAAATGCTTCAGCCAATGGTTGTTTGACACGTGGCCCTCTCATTTGACTTATTCTGAAGCAATTATTACACTACTTTGGGAGATTACTCTTATACCCCTCCTGATTTGAATTTTTATGAAGACCTCAAAGGATATAAATGTCATTTCACGATCTTCTTCATCAGCTTCATTCTGGAAATTTTTCAGACAAAAATGGCTGTCTTCTTCCTTCAATTTGTCAACAATGGAGCCTTTTCTTCTTCCATTCACACAATTAAAGTCAAAAATAATTAAGAAGGTGGATGAAATAGTAACTTTTTTTTTACCTATAAAAGGAGCTCGAAAATGACAGATTTTACACCAACGAAAATCACAAGCTATCTTCTCATTGCTAAAGCTCTTCTTTAATCTCTTTGTGAGCATTCTTGTGAGCAAAATTTTTGTATTTCTAGCCATCCTTAAGGGCTATTTTATTGAGAGTTTTATCTCTTATTGTGAGCAAAATTATTGTAATATTTATCCTTTGTAAGGATTTATCATTGTAAAAGGTTTAATTCTTAAACCTTAGTAAAAAGAGTGAGAGATAATGGTTGTCCTTGCTCCGTGGAAAAGGTCATTGTTCGGGTTTGATCTTGATCCCGCTAAAAGGATTGGGTTGCACTTGCTCCCGCAAAAAGTGAATACAAATTCCCGAGAGGCGCTCGAGGAGTGGACTAGGCCGCATTTTTGGCCGAACCACTATAAATTTTGGTGTCAATTTCTCTAACCCTTACTCTTTAATTTTTGCTTTACATATTTATTTTCATAATTAACCAAAGCATAATTAAATGGTTAGAATTTATTTATGATGCACTATTATTTATTATCATATCATATTTGCTCACTTTGCTAAAAAGAATTTTAAGTATAAAATTCATTTATATTAATTGAATTTAAAAAGTGAATTTATTTTGTTAATCTTAAACTTTGAATCGATTGAAAAAGTTTTATAAATTTTTAATAAACCCTATTCACCCCCCCCCCTCTAGGGTTGCCTTAGATCCTAACAGCAACAACTTCGTATTCTCCATTTTCTACGTCATAAAAGAAGTCTTTTGAAGTCCCGTCTATCTTCTTGACTTCTTTCTTTTCTTTTCTCAAATCAGAGCACTGGTTTCTAGTTCTTCAAATGTATAAGGTTTTATACCTTGTAAGATATAAAGTAGTCCTAATGTATGCCTTGGGTGCATATTTCTACTGCAGATAGTTCAGTCAAGCGATCTTTGCAATCCAGGCTTAGTACTCTTCAACGGTTGATGAAATCAACAACGGTTTCATTTTTTGCTGTCTCGTGTTGGTGAGTTCCATCATGCTAACTATTCACTGCGTGTCGTAGAAATGGTTGAGAAATTCTCTTTCAAATTCTTCCCAATTATTTATAGGTTTTGGTTCTAAGTCTGTGTACCAATCGAAGGCATTTCCCTTCAGAGTGCGTACAAATTGTTTGACTAAAGGTCTCCTCTTGTATCATCATTTTCACAAGTTTCAAACAATATGAGTAACATGTTGCTTTGGGTTGCCTTTTCCATCAAATTGTTGAAATTTAGGTGGCAGATATCTGACTGGCATTCTCAAGTTATCAATTCTCTTTGTATATGGCTTGGAACAAGAGAGAATTATGAGATGGGCAGTTATATTGGGCTATGATAGAATTTGTTATCATGTCCTAAAGTTGTTGGACAGATAGAGAAGTAATTGAGGTGGAGTGTTGTATTGAAATGGAATGTTGTTGTTGGTGCTTTTCTTTTTTGGATTTCTCTTTATCCTCAGAAATCTTGATTTGAGACGGGCTATGACTTGATTAAGTAAGATCGTGATTTTCAAGCTTGTTCATGAGTATTGCAACGAACTTAGAAGATTGATGAGTCGGAAGTCATGCGCTGCACTGGAGGTGCTGCGTAGGCTGTGAGTTGGGTAGTTGACAAGCGTAACTGCACAGAAAATGAACAGAGCACCGGTGGGGTGCTGGCCTAATACCCTTCGATGCTTAAGTCATAACTAGGGTGCCAGAGAGGATTAGAGTAGATTAGTTAACTAATGAATGAATTTCTTCTCCTATTTATAGGAGAAGAAGTTGACGCGTCGAGATTGGGCAATGTGTTGCTTTTCAATTATGTGTCGCTTGCAGGTTACTCCACGTGTCATTTTCCAAGTGGATGATTGTATTTGATCTCAAGTACGTAAATCTGTGTTGGAGACTGCGTAAGCATGTCTTGTCAGATGCATAGACTTTATGACCAGGCACTGTGCGTAGATGGTATGCCCAGGTACTGTACTCAAACGACGTGCTCAAGTACTCTCCTCAGACGGCGTGCCTAGGTACTATGCTCAAATGATGTGCGTAGCATTTTTGTCAAGTTGTAAAATTTCATGTGTTATCAAATTTTCACCCCACAATATATATTATTATATAAATTTAATTAACAAACAAAATTGGAAGGGAAAAACCAGTACATTTTCTGACAAAGTTGTATTTAATTATAGAATCAGTATGAATAGTATAAAATTAGTATGAATAATGTTAAATTATTAATGAGAGAAATTTCACTAAATGGTATTTTATGAATTGATATTTTAATAAATAGAAAAAGTTTTGAAATTTTCAAAAATTGACATTTTTCTTAAAGACGTTATGGTCCTTGCTTTGGGTGAGGGAGGGAAAAAAATGATATTCTTGAAAAATTTTAAAGCTTTTGCTATTTTGAAAATATCAATACATAAAATATCATTTTAAAAAAAACTCCACCATTATGAAGGGCATTCAAGAAAATAAGTAAAATAGAAAGGATGATATTATCTCAAATAAGTTTCTTCACTTTGCACACTTTCACGAAATATTAGCATGTCTAGTAGATACTCAATTGATAATTACAAATCATACTTTCTATCAGTTAGTTTTAATGAATTTCAAAGATTTCCATGTGTTCCAATTTCATTAAAAACACCAAAAATAATTATCATAAAAGTACAATTTATAGAAGGGATATGTATGTAAACAGTCTTTTTTTAAAAATAAAATAACACTATTTAACCTCAAAAAATCAATAATACTATTTGGCTTATGCATAAATTTAGGTCATTTTAACGAAAATACCCTTATTAAAAAAAGAGAAAAATGTTTTGAAAAACTACCTTAAATGCAAGAGTAAATCAAGGAAGAATTAAAGAAAAAAGAAAAATATATATATCAATAAGTATTTGAAAAAAAAAAAAACAAAACATGAATCAGAAAAATAAAAAAAATTAACCTTATGATAGTTTTTCTAAAACAAAACAATGATTCTATTTTATGAAAACATTTTTTTTAAATCTATAGTATAATGTACTGTAACATCCCCAAATTCCCAAAACATGGAATATACAACAATCAACAGCGGAAGCATTAAATCCAATGAAAAATCCATTTATTTCAATTTTATAAACCAAAACTGTTCTCAATTCGATCGAATCGTTCAAAAGTATAAACCAACAGTGATGAAACTCAATAAAAACATGTAAAATCCAAACGTGTTTCAAAAACACAATAAAACTCAAATAAAATGATAGTCAACCCAACTAGACTACTAGAAGGAAATAAATGTCGCCGACGGTGTAAATCCACTCCAACCATCCACCGCTCACAATCCATTAGTGCCTGACTTTCTTCTTCTTTTTACCTGAAAAAAAAGGTGGTAGCATCATGAGGCTACGCCCAATGAGTAGAAAAAGTTAAATGAAAATTTATGCCTTGAGAAGATTCCTAAATTCATTAAGTCCAATATCGACCTCACCGACTTCCAACAATTCACTCGAACTTTTCAAACTGATACTTAAATCAACACCTCAAATCTCCTCTTTATCGGCAAATAAACAGAGATTTCACTCGAAAAAAGATTTAAACACTATTTTTCACAATTTAAACCTTTCGAGATAAATACCACTTAACTCAGTAACTATGATCTCCTCACAACTTCCAACTAGGGTTATTTCTTTAGCTTCGATTTATAATTATAAAAAACCGATTTTTTTTTGTTTTAGCCGGTTTGATAGTCTGAATAAACCGAGAAAACCGAACCGATTTCCATTTCTTAAAATATATATATATATATATATATATATATATATATATATATATATAAAAATCATATATCAGTTTCATTTTTCTTACACTTCCTTCTCTCTTCTCTCTACCGATTCATTTGCTCTCCAAGATCTCCATTTTTTTTTCTTTTTGATTTCTCATAGATCTACTGATTCATTCTCTCAACCGATTCATGTCTTCATCTTCTCCATCATCTACAAAAGAGTTCATGTCTTCATCTTCTCCAACCTCAGATCTATTTTTTTAAAGTATCAGATGTGAAGATTCAAAGCTTTAGAACTTGGATCTGATTTTTAAAACTCCAAATCCGAGTTCTTAAATTCCAGATATGGAATTTAGAACTCCAGATCTGGAATTTAGAACTCCAGATCTAGAGTATTAGATATCAGATCTGTGTTCTTGAACGCCAGATCTGTGTTCTTGAACGCCAGATCTGTGTTCTTGAACGCCAGATCTGGGTTCTTCAACGCCAGATCTGGGTTCTTCAACTTTGATTTTGAGCTTTGTTCATTTTTCATTTGTGATATTAGATTTGAGGATTTCTTGTGGATAACTGAAATAGATTTTCTGAGGGTTCTTTCTCCGAAATTGAAAACCGAAAACCGAATGTTAAACCGAAGAACCGATAAAAACTGAACCGTTCGGTTTCTCTTAAAAAGAAGAACCGATCGGTTCACTACTATTGTAAACCAAAAATTTCGGTTTGGTCCATGGTTTCACCTGAAACCGGACCGAGATCAGCCCTACTTCCAACAAGTTTTCTCAACTTTAAAGAGTTCAAGTTTACACAATGCCTTAACTCAACTATTGTTCGAAAACAAAAGTGAGTTTCTAGCTCAAAAGCATCAAACACGTGTTTCCACGTTTCAACCTTTTGAGGTATTATTCTTATGTGTTTTCAAGACACACAAACGAACCTACTTGTATATTCTTTCCCATTGATCAAATGGAATGACCCTGCCCCACTAAGTGATATTATGTTGTGCACAACTATAACTATCCACTTAATGGAATATTCTTCACTAATTATGGCCCTACTTAGTGCGAACCTCCAACCATATTGTTTAAGGCACCAAAACAATATGATTTACCTAAAAGCATCACTACCAGAATGCTTAAACAAGCCTAGGTTCAGTTTCTAGTCTAGAAATCCTGTTTCTGCTAAAATTGACTTTTTCGTGACTTAAACCCAAAATTTCAAAATTCATGAAAAGAACATCTTCCCAACCTTTTAATGAGTTAAAAAAAACCAAGAACACAATCCCAACTCAAAAGGATAGCTCCCAACAATTTTCAAACCAATAGAGCAAAACTAGCCTAAACTAGTGTAGTTTTGCTCTACTTTCGGACATTAGGTGATGGTCTATTTTTCTAAATTAAACCAGCAGTTAAAGGTCCTAAATCCACTCCTAAAATCATTCTAACACACTTAAATTTCTCCCAAAAATATCTCATAGTCAAACTCGTACATTTGGGCGAAATCCTAAACTAGTTTCGAAACCTAGTGGGCATTAATCCTCAAAAAAATAACTCAATTCCAGCAGCTTAATTCAGTCTTAAAATCACATAATAACATTCTAGATCATCATATAAAGATCCAGAATTAAGCACAATTAATTTTGAGAACAAAAGGGCAATATTCTCCTTAAACATGCATGTTTTTCACCTTCTTCAACATTCATTAAAATGCAAATTTCAACATGCTTAAGTTCAGCCCAAGAACATATAAATCATGCTTAAAATAACCTTAAAACTCCAAAAAATCAGAGATAGCATGCAACAAAAACAACGCAAGAAACAAATTAACGCTTAACTAGTTCTACTCACCTTATGTTTCCAAGTTTTCAAGTGTTTAAGTGTTTTTCCCTTTTCTTTCCAAGATTTCACAACCTGAATACAACACCTAAACCACTTAAAAACTATTCAAAACACCTACTAAAATTATCAAAAGAGACCACGATCGACAAACAAGCAACGGCGCACGAAACGGCACAAGGCTACCTTTATTGAGCAACCTTGTCGTCGGCCTTGCAACAGCCCAAGGGGCTGCTGCTGCTACTGTCCGTCGTGGTGGCGGCGGTCCCTTGGCAATATCCAGTTTCGATTAGGTAATATTTAAACAATGGGTAAGGTAATTGTTTCAAAGAAAACTGAATTCATAGTTCTAGGGTTTGAAGAAAAGTATGAGAATGAACCCTAAACAAAAGAAAAGAAAACCAAACTTTCTTTTCAAGGGTTTTTCATAAGAATTAATGAAAAACTCAAATATGAAATTTAAAGGGAAAACCCCAATTACCTTTTTTAGAAATTTGGAAAGAAAGTCTCCAATGATCACAAACCTTCTTCAAATCGATAACCATAACGATCAACCCTAAAACAAGAAGGAAAAAGGAAGAGAATGATCAAAATTTCCAATCCCGACAACCCTTAAGGGCGGTGGCTTTGAGGGAGAAGAAACCTACCTTGGCTTTTTTTTTCTCTGTACGTTCTGTTCAATTGAGGAGGAAAACTGAAACCCCTCTTTCTCCCTTCCCCTATCATTCACGCCACCTCAAATCTTTTTTTTAATCCAAAATAAAGATAATTCATTTATCTAATTCTTTTAAAAAGAATTAAATTAATGAATATCATTTCCTTCTCAAAAGTAATATTAACAATAAATAATATTTATTTAAAATATTGCTTACACGAGTCGTCACATGTATAGCGTATAATATATTTATGTACTGTAAGAGAAAAAATGTACAATATATACAGATAAGAAGGTGAAAGAGAAGATAAATTGGAGGTTAAGATAACAAAAATAAATACGTACAATATATATTACGTATAATATGTATTGTACATAATATAACATACTTTATATAAAATAATAAATATGTACAAGTAGAAGGTGAAAGAGAGGAAAGATTGGAGGCTAAGGAAATATAAAAAAAAATATCTATAGTATATATATTACGTATAATATGTATTGTACGTAAAATAACATATTTTATATAAAATACGTACAAGTAGAAGGTGAAAAAGAGGAAAGAATGCATGCTAAGGAAACGAAAAAAAAAATATATCTTATATATATTATTTATAATATGTACGAAACGTAATATAACATAATTTATGTATAATATGTACAAGTAGAATGTAAAAGAGAGGGGAAAATGAAGGTTAAGGTAACAAAAAATATATACAGTATATATTTTATGTACAATATGTATTGTACAATATTTATATACTATACGGAGCTGAACATGAAAAACTGCATAAAATGAAATTAAACATGTGAAACCTAGTTATGTTCAAAAGGATGATGAACATAAAAATAATACAGAAAAATAAAAGAAAATTTTCAAAAGATATATTTTTAGGAGAATAAATCATTAGCCCTAATTTTAACAACCAATTCAAAAAAAAACATAGCAATAAGATAGGAAAGTAATTGTGATCCATGAACTGTTTTGCTTGAATCGATTTGTATTGCTCGATCTTTTACCTTTGGTTTGAGATAGCAAAGGCGCTTGCAAAGGATTCTTTCCATGGCTGTTTATTGATTAAGATTCTATGGTTTAAAGAATGAGTTCTTGATTAGGGTTACAAATGGAAACTCTACTGTAACGACCCAACCTAAAATAAAGGCTAGGTCGCTAGTACTCTCAGCGGAAGCGCGAAAAACATGAATTTCAAATAAAGTAATTACAGTTTTATAAAAATCTTCACCTGATAGACTTCTGACTGAAGTCATATATACGTAGCCAGGGGCACGTATCCCGTTTTCGAAAACAAAGTGGATGCCATCATTGGGCACATCACCCCGATTTTTAGAAAAACGAATACATTTGAAATATCAAGTGCGAAGAAGTACAAAAGACTATCATATAAATAGGGATGGCAAAATTCCCCGCGGGTTAGGAGCCCCGCGGAGCCCCGACCCTATAGGGACGGGGAATCCCGGTTTTATTAGGGTTAGGGTTAGGGGGAAAATTTCCCCCGATTTCTTATAGGGTACGGGGATGGGAATACATTTCCTCTGCCCCGCCCCAGACCCCGAACCCTGACCCCGACCCCGAACCCGAACCTGATATTTTAATAACATCTTATGTATTTTTTATGTATTTTGTTCACTTTTATTTTTTTTATTGAAAAAAAAATATATAATATGGTTATATTAACTAATAAATTATAAAATGTTTAGTATTATGTTTTCTTTTTGTCTTAAAAATGTATATTTTAAATATATATTTCATTTTTATATTTCTTTTTAAATAATAATTAAAATATAAAATGGGGAATTTTCCCCATGGGTAACCCGATCCCTTAACGGGGAATCCCCGAACCCGGCCCTAATTTTTTAATTAGGGGATACGGTAGGGTATGAGGATTAAAAATCCTCGTGGGTTAGGGGATGGCAAGTGTATCCCCGACCCCGCCCCGTTGTCATCCCTACATTTAAACAACATGATTTAATTAACTTGAAACCAAACTCAATACACTTTAAATATTACATAATAACAATCAGTTTTACATAAGTTATCTCTTATGCAACTAATACAACTCGAGCTCGAGGTATGACGACAAACTAGTCCATTCCCAAGTCCGACTTCCAAGCTTCAACGCATACCAGCTTCCTCGACACAACCTAGACCACAACAAAAACCTGAAAGGTGGCAAGTAGCTCCTCTGAGTATGAAACTCGGTGGAAATAAAAAGAAATGAAAGCAAGTAAGTTTACGTATGAATTCTATCATCGAAATTGAGAATGGACTAGTTTGTCGTCGGAATCTGAAATGTGTATTATATATATATATATCACATTTCGGTTCAATTCGGTCTGGGTGCTGTCTAACGTTCCTGGACCGAAACCGGATTGATTGACCAAACTGAATCGAACCGAAAACCGTCAATTTTGGTTCTGTTTGATTGGTTTTATGGTTTTGATTCTTAGTCCTTAAACCTTATGGGAAGGGAGTAGGTGCCTAACTATTTCAACTATGCTCGTGTTGGCTTATGTTTTGAATTTGAGTTTGAAGTATCTTGATGGATTTTGTTAATTCTAAGGGATTTGATAATGAAAAAGGGTTGTGCAACCCACATTTCAAAATTATGGATTTTGAGAATTGTTTATCAGGTGAAATGATTTTATAAGTATTCTGTTGTGTCATTTATCATGTTTAGTTTGAAAATAAAATGTCGGGACTTTACAATTAACAAAGTATAATATCTAACACACATAATTAATTTTTTAATTATTATTTTAATGAAATAGAAACACGTGATAAATATAGAATAAGCATGTCTTAAAGTCATGAGATTAACCGGCAAAAGAGTATGATTTACAATTTTACAAACCACATAGGTGCTAAAAATCGTTTTTAAACTTGTATGATTTGTAATCAACCCTCAAGTTTACCATTACATATCCACTCCAGAAAATTTCCAAAAGAAAACGATGTAAAATGGTTCCAGAAGAAAAGGTCCCAAGGTTTAAATTTGAGGAAATATGCGATCAATTTCCCAGTATTCTTCTGTATATTTCATTTTCTTCATAAATTTGCTTTTCAATATGGTAAAAACAAATAATCAACAGTTTACTTATATTATGGTCTCACATCCAAAACTTTGAAGAAATACAAAATTTCATAGTGACATCTATAATGATGTCCACAAAAAAAAAAAGGGATAATTAGCAAGAAAATAGGTACCAAGGCAGAAGAGAATTCTACTTCCTTTTATTCAGCTAAGCTAATACATCTCCTGCAGTAATAATGTAATAAAGTTGCTTAGCAGTCTTTGTTACTTTAGCAAGGCTTCTAAGATGATCTTTAATATCTTTTCCCATAGCAATCACAAGTAACCTGCATTCTGCATTACACAAGGGCGTTAAAGCTCGGCAAAACCATGAAAAAGTGAACATTATACTATAACGGATCTGTATGGATAATATGACACATCTATTCATTTGTTGATGGATCTTCCAAGATAATGACAGTTTAAGAAATAACTCTGCTCAACTTAGAAGCAGTACTCTGTATTCTAGAAACTCAATTCATCAATTTTCTTCTTAAATTTTTCTGCTCGAGTTCTTTTCTTCGAATACAGATGTGGATATGAGTTGATTAAGCAATTTAATTAGGTTATCAGCTAACTTATTATAAAAGAAACCAAGGGGGGAAAGTTGAAAAAGTTATAAGAAAAATAGCTCAAATCTCTGGATTGAGCATAACAGCACAACCATTTAAAGCTGGGTTCTAAGAATTGTTGATTGCAATTAATAAATTAAACATATTATAGCTCCTGAGGCATAGAACTACATGTAATTCAAATCCATGTGCATTTACATTACAATTCCATCTACATGTGTGCACGCATTCGGTGAGATCACAATGAATGAAAATTTGTTAGCTGCTATCAAGTGGTAGGCAAAACCAGAAAATTAAAAGAGAACCTGAAACCATTTTCTTTTCATAGAAATACTTGAAAGGATCAGAATATGCTAAATTCCCAAGAAATAAGACTTTTATCTGCATAGCACAAAACTGAAAGAATACAGAATTGACAAACAAGTTTTCCCCCTTGTAAACAGAATTATGTCGTATGCACTACATACACATGCAATAACAAGATTGAAAACAAAATAAACCAACCTGAAATTTTGCTGAAATTGAGCAGACAGATTGAAGAAAGAATCTTATGTTCAACTAGAATACTATTTCGCAAGCTATCCTTGAGCAAATAGATGAGAGTTGATAAGGCCGATGGCTGAAACTCAGAAGCAGATAGGAGAGGTAGAGAAAAACTCAACCAAGTCAAAGTAGCAAGGCCCAGACCAACTAAATCAAGGTTTCCAGCAGCTATACATTTGAAAATGATCCCTAATAATGCTTGCTCTCCAGTTTTAATCAAGGAGAGAGCCAAATTCTTCAACCACTCTTCATTTGCTTGCTTATCATCAACCTACAAGTTGCAACCAAGGACTAGATAAATTTTTTTTAATATTGATTATTGCGTATTTTGTTTCATAAAATAGAAAGAGTTTGGAAGAAAAATAATCTTTACTAATTCAAATAAAAATGACATTGATAATACTAATATTTAGGAAAAATTCTAAGACACATGTTACATGTAAAGAGTCATTTAAAAGAGCTTTATGGATGATTCAAATTCAGATTGAAACAAAAAGCCACCATATAATTGATCATTCAAAAACAGAACTGATACAACGATGCTGAAAATTCATGGCAAAACACTACTTTCCTCTAGAGGGTTATCTTCTATTGCGCCACTATTTTCCCTTTTATTTATTTTAAATATCCGGTAAACCAATTTACACGCACCTTGACTAATCTCATGAGATAACCATCTAACTCTAAAACATTTGGCGTCGGTAAACCCGTAGGATAATTTTCTAAGTAGGTGACCACCCATTATTTGAGCCCGTGACCTCATGGCTTGAAAATAGCCTTTGATCACTAGACGAACCCATGGTTAGTTTTCTATTTTATAATATACAAGAGATTTTTTTTTCTTTCCCTAGTTATATTTCACAATTATGGGTTATTTTTCTACACATTGAGTAAAAATAACTTACGGATGATAAAATGAACAAATTTATAACCCTTAATATTCCTCCATATCCAGGAAAGTTAAACTTCATTTCTAATAGTGAAGAGTAAACTCAACTACAAAAAAAAAAAAAAAAATCATGTTGGATAAGACACATATACTGATAAGAAAGAGGAGGATAACTCGTTCTTCTAAGAGCCAAAGCAATAACAATAATACTCTCCAGTTGACATTTATTAAAAAAGAAGAATAAAAACTACAAGGAACTCCACAGAGAAACAAGACAAATTAATGCATCCCTCTAATGTCATGACTCATGAACCTTCAGCAGTAATGTGCAGCACATGGATCTTTGATTATGTTCATGAACAGTCAATTTTTACTTCTGTTTTTTTTTTTTTTTTTGGGAAGGAAGAGTAAATTAGTAGGTACACATACCAAAGAAATTCTTTTGTCATTGTTCATTACTGGATACTCTTCTATGTAGTCAAGAGAATTCACTTCACAACTGCTAATAAATCCTGCTTCTTCTAACATCCAACTCTCAAACTTCCCAGATAAAGAAAAGTGCCGTCCCAATATTGAAATTGCCTTGCCACAACTTTCTCGGACTTTCTCATTAGTTAAGCTAACATCAAGGACATTTGTAATGGCATCAACAGCCTCCTTCATATACACATCGTCCCGCAGAGATCCCACCTGCAATATCCTAAATATCGCATAAATTGTACCTCGTGATATAATTTTATGCATGCTATATTTTAATGTGTTGAGGAGGTTTAAGAAGAACAGTGAACAAACATCTAATTAAACACATCTTGAAATTTTTTTGTCACCAATCGGTGGAGCTGAGCCATAAGTCCATCTTAAATCTCATAAAGCATAGTGAGGAACAAGTATCACCAGGAGTTGAATGTACTATATAGTTTCTGAAATCTCGAAAGTAATACAACACCAGTTATAATCCAAAACAAAAAGAATCATCGCTTGAAAGCGCCATTAAGTGCCACGAAATCTAAAATGAAGTAACTTACCACTAAATTAAAGTGTAATAGAAGTATAGCAATGAGTGGTCTTTGCTCAAGTGGAGAATTACGGAGGTATACAAGGAGAGCCTGCAATGTACTCTCTGAATCTTTATAAAGCAATTCACTTAAAAATAAGGTAACATCTTTTCTCCTGCAGCAACGAAAATTATAAAATCAAGTGATGAATTTTCCAAAAAAGTTTTCTTTGGTTTAACAACTTACTAAGATAAGAATAACCCGAGAGACAAGTTTTGTTGTATAGCTCACATTACCCTGCCGAGTGCCGACTGTTTCAATATAAAACACTTGCACATCATTCTTTTCTCTTCTCACTAATAATAATTCTCCTAACTCTTTCGGAGCTCCATTTGGATTCTCGGGCTCCAGCCTAAAATTCATTTTTTTTCTTTGGACTATTTGGGAAAACTTATTACTTGGAATCATATATGCCCACTTCTTCTTAGTCTCCTCATACTTGTTTTCTTTGTAATCGAAATTATGGATCTGTTACCCATTTTTCCCCCATTGTGATTTCACGGCCAAGCTTTGGTTCAAGCTTGTTTGCCAATCTGATTTGAGTTGGGTTCCTCCAAATGAAGCTCGTGAATTATTAGTTTGAGATGTCTTAGGGACAAAAGGTTCTAAATTGAGAAAGATTTTCCGGAAATGTGTTGTTTCTGCCTTGCTTTGGAGCATTTGGATTGAACATAACTCTCGTATCTTTAATGGAAAGGCTAATTCTTGGTTACACACTTGGGATTCGATTATTTTTCACACTTTTAGTTGGGCTTAAGTTGTAAATCCTTCTTATCTTGATTTTCCTATGCATTCCATGTTCTATAAATGGAATTCTTTCATTTGGCTTTAGTTTTTTGCTTTTATGTTTCAGCAATTTTTTTATTTCTCATCCTCTTTTATGTACTATATTACTTTTCTTTTGATTAATGAAACTTCATCTTTCTATTTTTTTTTTTAAACTAAACTAAAAAAAACACAAGACACTTGGCTATGATTTTCAAACTGAATAACTATCACAGATTTCAAGAAGCATATAATCGGTTGAAAAATGAAAGAAAAAGAGAAAAAATAGCACAAAATGATCATACAAAAAGACAGACCATGACCAATCAAGGGAACCACCAAAAAATAATACAAGGACTTCAATTAATCGTAATCAAACAAAACAAAAAATCACGAAACAACTTAGAAGCCCTCGCCACAGAGACGATAAAAAAATGAAATTCCACACTTTCTCTCAATTCCTCTATAGATCCTCCTATTCCTTTCTAGCCAAACAAACCTAATGGATGCGACAATGAGAAAAGGGTGAAAGGGCCAATAAAGATGCCAACAAAGAAAAGAAATGCTAAAATTAATGAATTCGCTAAGTTCTTCTAAGTAAAGAGTGTACACAAGGATATGATTGAACCTCTAAAGTGTGAGAGTAGGAAGTAGGAACTAGAGCTTATAGGACTACCTATCATTTGAGAAACATGGAAACCCTCTCACTGTACTAACTGTCAAATATCTCCCTCCCTCATCTTCCATAGCTTTAATATATTACATAAACTATCCTCAAAGTTACCACTTTATGTTACACAACTGGAAACCAAATAATAGCCCAAACTAACTACCAAATAGCCAATAGGCTAACAAACAATTAACAGCAGCCAAGCAGCTCCTCCTCTAGGCTTAGAGTGTCTAACTCAATAATTTTACTAGTCAAACATCCATGAAAGTGATGACTACAAAGTTATCTCTAATACCACATTAGAACTTAGTATATATTACTACCTCAAATAGTTTCATGCTACATTCTAGTTTATCTTTTCTTTATACGAACTGTAAATTACCCAAAAAAAAAAAGGAAAGTATGAAAGAGATGTAATAAAATAATATAGAGGAATTTCCTATGGGAAGGATCGGGTGAAGGAAAAGATTCTCATTTGATGAATTGGAAGATGGTCTCAAGACCACTGGACGAGGGTGGGCTTGGAATCGGAAACCTAGATAGAAAAATATGGCGCTGCTTGTAAAATGGTGGTGGAGATTTCCTATTAAACCTATTAGTCTTTGGCACAGGTGATTGCAAGAAGGAGGGCCTCTGTTGCTTAACTGTGTGGAATGGAAGGTCGGGGACGGGGACCAAATATGTTTTTGGGAGGATGCTTGGTTAGGGGACACTACTCTCTAAGACTTATACCCACCTTTGTATTCCCTATCCTCAGCAAAAAAAAAAAAATTGTCAATCTTTTATTTCATTCAAATTGAGGCTTGCGTGTGAATATTGACTTTCATTTTCATAGACTAATCCAGGATAGGAAAATGTATGAGCTTTCATCTATCAATTATCATTACTACCCTTAATGGCCACTTGGTGAGAGCGGGATCCCCTAACAAAAGACTATGGTCTCTTAGCACCTCATGTATTTTCTCTTTCAAATCCTTCATTGATTTTAGCAATCCAATCTCTTTGAGTTGCTCCTCCCCCCTTTTTTTTCCACTTTGTGGAAGGTGAAGCCTGAAAAAAATCAGGTGTTTTATCCGTTTTGTGGCTCTTGGTAAAATAAATACCCACGAGTTTCTTCAGCGATCTTCCTCCTACACTCTTAACCCTCATTGGAGTAGTTTGTACAACCTTGATTCAGAAGACCATTATCACATTATGTGGAAATGTAAATTCTCAAGGCTCATTTGGCAAAAAAGTTTCAAGTTTGGTATGACTTGGGTTGACAATGATACTTTCTGTCAATCATTGGACGAAGTCTTTCTGAATCCTCCTTTTAACAATAAGGGGAAGCAACTTTAGATTGCGGGACTTTGTGCAATTACATGGGGGATACAATTGGAAAGAACCGGAAGGGCCTTTATGGAAGAAAAAAGATCGGGGGAGTATGTTTGGGAGTTGGCGCATGTAAATGCTTCTTTTTGGGTGTCAGCTACCAAACTCTTTTGTAATTATCCTTTAGGTTTGATTATAGATTATGGGCCCCATAAGTGTAATTAGGTGGCGGCATGGCTTTTTGGGTATAGGGTATTCGGCTTTTATTACCTGCTAAACATGAATGTCTAGTGCTCTTTGGACAACATATTCATTCTTTTTCAAGAGCAGGATATTGGTTGCAAGCTTCCAATTCATGTTATCCATTCAAATTTTTGCTAGAATTAATTGCTCATTGTGATATTTAAGAATGACATATGATCATGTTCAACTTAATGCTTTGGATATGATAAATCATTCTAAGACATGACTAAAAGTTCCACCAAAGATACTGGCTATACTTTGAGACTGCCCCCATTTCATTGCAAGTCTAGGGGACAAGTAACACTTCTAATCAAAACAGCAAGCAAACTGAATTAAGAAGCAAAACAAATAGCCATAAAGCTTGCACTTCAATTACAAAAACAAAAGGTATGTAATAAATACCTACCTCTCAAGGCTAATAAATTTGAACAAAAGTTGCACGACACTTTCCAATGACTTAACCCGCTTGCTATGAAGTAGATTGACAAGGCAACTTTTGCTAATTTCATTAGCTATCTGATTGCTGCAGAGTGTATCTGCTTCAATACAGCAGGATAAGAGTGCTACTATACGTGTCTTCTCTTCCAAGTTTACCAATTCAAACATTTGAATAAGAAAACACAAGTATCCATGAGTGATGAGATATTTGGCATTTTCCATTGCTTCCGTTTTGCCACAAACGATTAGAAACTGTTCTAATATAAATATTGTTGTTTCATTCTTGTCGTGGATCCTACATTTTCCTGAGTTGTCCACCATCTGAGAAAGAAAGGCCCAGAGATTTGTGCGACGATTGGAACTCCAGTTACTAATGACACGCTTCAAAACAAAATTGGTAAGAGGCACGGCTAAAGTTTCCAATCTCTTTCCTGTTACTGGACATGTTTTGTGTCCTTGATCGAGCCATGCCTTGATAGCTCTCTTTTCAAAACTTAGACCAGTCTCCAAGGTCACAGGATCTTCAAATGACTGTCCAGTTAAAGGGCATATAAAGTCCTTAGGAATGCTCAAGAGAGAGAATCTATCTTCGAAGTACACATAACTGTCATTTTGCTCTGAAACAAAAATAAAAATTAACAAATTAATATGACACATAAACAAAGGGTATACACATGCCTGTAAATTTTTTAACATACCTCTGAAAGAGGATATAACCTTGGAAGGCTGCACACGATGGAAATAGATTGAATATCAAAATTAGAAAGCTAAAAATAAACATATACTCGAAGTAAAAAGATGATTGAGAATTTCAATACATTGGCAAGAGAATTGAATGATGCCTCTCTAAAATTTGAAGGATCATAACATCTGAGATCTTCTGTGTGTTTCACATGCCTTTGTCCAATACAGTCATTTTCTTTCGCATGTGGCTGGGTATGCAGCACTTGGATGTGACTGGCAGCTTTTTTCCATGAAGCAGAATTACAAAATTCATCACTATCATCCATTTCTGCTAGAAATTTTACATCATACATCTTCCATTCTTGTGGTTTACAATTCTCCTGAAAAAATGTCAAGCATTTCATTATGGCACCTAATCCTAGAGAGACAGATGGAAATCAAAGTAGCACAGGTAGAAGGTCGACAAGAATACCACAGTAGAATCACAATCATATTTTACTAAGCTTTTTTTTCAAGAAAGTGAATAAGCATTTTGCCTTATAAAACAAAGAAATTGATGCTCAAGAAGTTAAAACAACCATGCTACTTAAATACATAGCCATCAGAACAATTTGGTGCTGTCGAACTAACACATTAATACATCTGCAATTTTTTGTATAATAGAAACAAGCATATAGAGACTGTGTTAATATGATAGACAAGGAAATCACGACTGTCTTCACTGCCATTAGGTTTTTAAAAATGAAATGAGAAATTAAACTCATGATGTAAAGTAACAATGATAAGGTAATGAGGATGAAGAAAAGCTAAGACCTGCAAACTCCTCTTTTCTTGTAAAACTGGACCTACCAAGGTTTATGTGCACGAGAAAAATGCAACAATTGGCAAAAAAAAATAAAAAAATACGGTAGCATTAACTGCTGTAAGCATCCTTGATAAAGCTAAAATCATAAACTACAAACAATCTTCCTGGATGTTCTTCAAATATCAACATATTCACTAGAACTAAGGAGGAATCTTGTTACAATATAAGACACCACTATAAAAGAAAAAGAAATTCACCGAACTACTGACAGAAGGAGATATGTTGCCCATCGAACTTTCTGTTGAATCTTCATCAATATCTTGATACACATCTTTAACTGAGTCAGAGAAGTAATTATGTGTATGTTGTGAAACATTGGAACTATTGGAGCACTGGACATAGTTGTCAAGGTTCTCTGATTTCCATTCACTTTCAGTATCTGGAGCTCCAGGATTTTTTGAGGTGCTAAACACAGCTTCATATAATCTTTTACTAACCATCAGATGAGATGAGCGAGACTCATCAGGGAGAGTTATCCCAGTAGAATTACCAAGGGAACTTTCCTGATTAACTCCCCCAAAAGATACAGCTGGGACAGTGATGGAAGGTGCAGGAGCTTCAACTCCTCTGACCCAATCCTTATAGTAAGTTGCAAATTTGAAAGTACCAGAATCAAGTATTTCATTAAACACTTCATCAAGAAGTATCAGATTGCTTGACTGGCTTGCTGTATCACCCAATGTATTAGCTTCACGGTCATACCACGCTTTTAAATGTGCTAGATGTGGAAAAAATAAATTGTCCCATAGATCTGGAAACAATATAGTCCGTGCCTGAAAAGGCAAATCACAAAATACTTGCAAAATATGCTTGGCTGAACTATTTTCTTTTTTTTGTATCTTGAATATCATACTGAGATAGAGATGGGCACAAGCAGACAATTTTGAATTAGAAATCCCAGTTGTGAGGCCATCCTTCAAAGCATCTGTATTCAAACCTGCAATCATACTGAGTTGCAATAATGCTTTCTTTAAGTCCTTTTCATTTGACAATCCATCAGCAGCTTTTTCTACTATGTCAATTGCTTGTTCAAGGTTGTCAATGACTTCGCTAGTGTTTCCTCTTTCATCTCCAACGAAGTTTAGTAGAGTGAAGCAACTGTGCCGAAGCATCAAACAGAAATCCTTGTCTTTGAGAAAATGTTTAAGATATCCATCTATGATTGAGACCACAGCTTGGACAGCTATTACATCTAAAGCAGGTACAGAAACTGCCTCTACATAATGATCATGACTTTGACGGTGATCATCTTCAAAACTTTTTCTATTGAACGAACTATTATTGGATTTATCACAAGATCTCTCTGGTAACTTTTTGATTGTCTTTTCACTACGATGAAAATTCATATGGCCATGTAGATTTTTCTTCAAACTGTTTCCTAGCTTTTTCTCCACTTCTAAGGTTTTTCCTGACTGCTCTTTGTATTGTTCCTTCTCTCTAGCTTCACCTTTTACACCATGTCTGATGTGCACTACATTTGAATACATCTCCTTTAAGCTTTCATTTCCTTCCTCAGAAATTATATTATATCCATTTTTTGGTTTACCATTGGACAAGTTTACAGTACACTGAGTTCGTTCCCTTAAATTAGGATGTCCTTTTCCATCAAGTCTCTCCATATATTCTTTACTTGACCCTTTATCTGTTTTTCCTCTGTTAGTAAAATTACCGCCTTCTATCAAACTCTTGACCCTACCTTCGGTTCGATATTCTCCACTAGAGCTACTTCGAAATAGAGGAGGCGTCATCGCAGTCCTAAAATGAGCCCCCATGTCAGAATCCGAGTTTCTTTTTTCTTGGGAATGATTGGTAGATGTGCTTATGAAATATGATTTGATAGACCCTTTAGATTTCCTTAGTGGTCTTCTCCCTATAAAACCTTCTTCAGCAAGAAGATCCTCCAGAGACGAAGCCATTCAGTCTGAAAAAATTTCCACAGCACTAGATCCTGTCACACGTTAAAAGAGATCATGGAAAGTAACAGGGAAAATGAGAAATTAATTTAAATCAAATTTACGCATTAAGGGAAAACAATCTTTTTTTTTTTTGAAAGAAAAGGGAAAGCAATTTTTTAATACTCAATCTTACTAACTCAGTAAAATTAGGCATGCATGCTAATTCCCATTTAGCATATTCAAATTTTCTTTAGACAACGGACAACATAGAACATTTTCAAGATCTTCTCCATTGAATCCATCCATGTTCTCATATCCATAATATCATAGTTGCAAACAAACACAAATTTTAAGGGAATTTCTATTATAATTTCCAAGAGTAGCTTTTTTCTTTCATTTTCAAAACAGTTTTTTGGTAGTTAGATTTTTGTATATATGGAGTAACTATTAAAAAATCTTAAAAGTATCTTCAAGAAAATATATATATTATATACATCCATGAAAATTATAAGAGAGAGAACAATTTTTTTTCTTAAAAAACAAAACGTTGATTTTAAAAATAGAATCTTGACCCCTTTTTTCTACAATTGATATGGAGTTTATGAGAATTACAAACTCACCATATTCATCAGTTTCATATGAAAAAAGAGATGGGAAAATAGAAATACACTAAAACCTTAACCAAAAGCAAAAAGATATAGAATATGACAATTACATGAGTGTGTTTCATTTCAAACCTCATATCCATTAATTTGATCTCTCTCTACTAACAATAAGAAAGGTTCAAAATAAAATAAAACAAAAAAAAAAGCTTAAACTTGCCAATTACCAGTTAACTCAATCTCAGGCAAGTTGAATGAGCCACATTTTACGCAAACCCACAATGTAAGGAAAAAAGAAAACTCAAAGACAATTCATCAAACAGTTAGAGTGCACAAAATCCCATACTGTAATAGGATCCAACTCTTGTATCCTGCTGCAATGCTATGCCTATCAGGTGGTGCAATCTCAATCTCAAGCTCAATCTCGGATAAATGATTTGGAAAAAGGAGCCAAGAATGAATAGGAAACATAAAAAATGACGAGAAAAGGATAGAATAATGAAGAATTCTTGTAGGGAGAGAAAAAGCCATAGGATGATAATGATATTAATATAATGGTTAGACTAGGCAACGAGGAAAGGGAAGGGTGACAAGTGAAAGATGACAAAATGAATGAAAGAAAGAGAGAAAGAGATGTTTCAACGAAGAAGCTTTTGACAATGGAGTTTTGGTTTCTTGTAGTGTAAGCAGTTAGTTGCTTATTGGTCGTTGGGATTTTACTCTTTCCACCGTTGTATCTGCCGCCCTCTCTAACTCCTCTTTTGTAAAAAAAACAACAAACAAACAAACAAACTTATAGTTATACACATTTGAGTGTAAAATATTAAAGTTTATAAAAATTTAATTTGACAAATTACATCTTCAATATATTAAAATTAAATCGTTAAAAATCAACATAGAGATGAGTAATAAATCCTATTGTTAACGGGGTATGGAAGAGTGAGATTGGAGAAGAAATCATTGTCTCTATCACCACGAGGATTTTGAAGACCTTAGCTCTCGCAGACCCGAACTCATAGATATTTCATTTAAAAAAAATAGTAAAATAGTACTTTAAAGGGAGTAATTTATCGAATTAAAATTATCCAATTTTAACGCTTTACATAGTTTAGGAGGTCAATTACTCAAATTGAAAGGTCTTTTGGCCTTTTGTCATTTTACCTTCCAGAGAGGGCTCACAGACTTGTAGACACCTATTTTCATCCGGTAACATTTGAAATTAACAAATTTTACATATTTCAAAAAAAAAATATAGAGTTTTGTTTGAAAATTTGTTGTTTTATCAAGTTTTAAGTGACATATATATATATTTCTAATTTGGTTTTTATTCATAATAAAAAAATAATAAAAAGATAAAAATGATTTTAAAACAAAAAAAAATGTTTTGAACGCAAATTTATAAAATGAAATTGGTTTGATTAGAAAAGTAATTATGGAAAAATATCAATTATGGCCAATTAGTGACAAGGTAATTGATATGATTGATTTATCTTGGAAGTTTTTCTTATTTTACTATCCCATTAGTCTTTAAATAGAGCCATCATATCTCCACCAACGCACACACAATACACTCAGGGGGTGTTTGGTTGGGGGGTTTGACATCACATTCCCGGGCATCAAAATCTCATAGTTACTATTTGCATTGGCATCTTAAACTCATCATAAATAAATATTAAATATAGTTTCTTTTAATTTTAATTGTTTTTTTTTAATTAAAAAACTTATTTTTAAATTTATTATGAAGTGACTTTTTAAATAAAATATTATTGTAATTTTTAATTTATTTTTATATCATTATTTAATTTTTTAAAAATATAATAAGTTAATTAAATAAAAAAACTAAACAACTTTTTCTATTTTCATTCCGCCATACCAAACACAGGTTTCAGATTCCCAGACATCGTATTCCTAAGCATCACATTCTCATTCTCATGTACCAAACACCTTCTCTCACAAGAGCCAAAACCATGTAATTCTCTCTCTATCTCTCTCATGACAGCCACGATTATTCACAAAAAGCAAAGGAAAACATTAAGGGGCCGTTCATTTCCCGTTATGTTAAATACCATGTAATCTAAGATTACTGGATATCTAGAATACATGGTATCTGGATTGCAGGGAATATAAGATTACAACGTTCATTTTGTAGTAATTAAAAATGAGAATCTCATACCTATAAAAGATTACATTGTTTGTTAGGTTGTATTTAAGGGATGAAATTTAATGAATTAATAATTCTTCCAATAATACCTTTGTTTTATGTTTCTCGTTAATAAATTTTATATATGAATTTAATTAATATTTTTTTGATAGATTAATATACCTATACTATTTTTATAATTTAATTAGTTTATAACTTATTTATTTAAATATTTAATTAACATAAAAATTTAAATTTAATTTTATATACTTATTTGATACCAATGAATTTATTAAAGTATCAATAATTAGTGTTATTTATGTTTCTAAATTTAGTTATTGATGAGAAAATAAACTATAGTTAAGTTAATCAGCATTTCGGGGTCAATAACTAAATTTAGAAACATAAATAACTAATATGCATAATCATAGCCCCAAATGAACAACTAATCAAGCATAAACCAGGTTTGAGCTAATTAGCATTTCGGGCCCTTTCCACCCAATACCGGGCTCAATATCCGTTTCCATATTTCTCTTACGCTCTTAACCTTACCAACCATACTATCAATCACTACCACCTACACCACACTTTCCCTTTTAAGACAACTCGGGAAAAACTCGTGAATGCACGCCATTCACCCTTTCGATTCTTTATGTTCTCACCTTCAAAATTGGCCCTGATCGTATCCACTCGCCTTTGTCCTACAACAAGTTAATCCATATATATTTAGTCTAATATTAACATTACAAGTCAGTCCATAACAAGCACACATAACCCCGAACCCGGTTAGTGGTAAAAGTTCAAAAACTAGTCGATTTGGGGTGTAATTTTTGGCCAAACAAGAGATATTTATGAAATATACATTGGGTTGATTCCCTAAGGTATTTTCCTTGAAAAATATGTGTATATATATATAAACACCCAAATGCTCCAGATTTAATAGTCTTTTAATAAAAGTCAAGAAACACACAAAATCAAGAAAACTAGTCCAATTAAAAGTGCAATTTTTCGGTCAAATTGAAAATTTACCAAAAATTCATTAAGTTGATCTTCCAATGTGTTTTCCATATATCTTATAAACATATATTCACCCCTAAATTCTAGAATTGAGAATCTCAAAGTAATGGTCAAGAAATCTCAAAATCAAAGAAAAACCAAAAGCTTCAAAACCTCCATTAATGGAGTTTTCTTGAAAGCTTTCTTCCCAACCATGGCTTCCATCCTCTTTACCTTATTTTAGTGAAACCTAAACTTAAGTTTATCATTTAAAGAACACATTTCCAGAATTTTAAAAGTGAAAGAAACTCAATTCCAAAGCGTTTACATCGTTAACCAAGAACACCCAAAACAGTCTCCATTAAAACCTAGAAAAAGCTTGAGTTGTGAGATTTGAAATCTTACCTTGAACCTTGTAAAACTTAATGGAGATGAGGAAGAAAATGGGGGGGGGGGGGGGGGGGGGGGACGGTGGGAGCAAGGAAGAAGAAAGGGAAAAATGATTTTTTTTCTTTTTGTTTTCTATTTATAATTTTCTAAAATTTGAAATTAAAATCTCTTATTTGCACTTATGCCCCTCCACCTCTTCACCTTATTTCTAAATCCCTCCACCTCCTAATTTCACTACCAAACCTCTCACCCCATTTTCTTTGCTAATGAGTCCTTGACCTTGAATCCATTTGCTAACTCATCACTTTCACCAACTTAACTATAGTTAATAATTCCCTTTTTATTTAAAATCCCACTCATAATTAAACTAACTATGGTCAATTACTAATTAACCAAAACACACATAGCAAATAATTATTAAATAAAAATTTCAATTAACCTCCTCTAAAACCCGGGGCCTTACATAATACTTATCAAAGATAAGTGCTTATCCCTTTATCTCCGGAAGATGATAAACTTATCTTCTCATAAAATTATTATCCGGACTTCAGCTCATCCGAATTTTTAAGTTGTGTATGTTTGAGCTGGCTTGCACGTCCTTAACCTTTTAGCTTGGGCTCGGCCCAAGTTCTTTGGACTCAGTTATAGGGAAATGGCTCAAACTACACGCACTATATTGTTTCTTCTAGGCCGGGTCTATCAAGATTTGGGCCTGGTCCATGGTGAATTTTACCTCTACAGATTTCCCCTGTTTTCATGTCCGAGTTGCTTGGACGTGAAAACAAGTAGAGGCTTAAGCAAATCAGGGCGACCCGAAATCACAAATTATCGACACGCGTAAACCATTTCAAAATCAAATGTTTTAAATTTGAAAAGAAGAAGACTTCTTCTCTTTTACGCTTTCTTGCACTCCAAACTCGTCATTTCTGCTTGAGGATTAAGGTTTTGCGCCAAAAGGAAGGATTCCACCGGTCGCCTTTCATCTCAGGTTGTTTAAAATTTATATCATGCATCAGTAGATTCCCCTAATTTTAGTATTACTGACCTAGGGCTAGGAACTCATCTTTCTCATGGAATCTTCTTCTGCGGAGATAGTTGAAGAATGGCGAAATGGTATAAGAATGTATGTTTACCCTAGTGGGATATGAAGGAACTATTTACTAAATTAGCGGAAATTCTTTAGTAAACTAATTAACACTTAATTACTGATTCGTTAATAACATGCAATTATGATCAAACCTTAAACTGAAATTATAAGGTTTTTCGAAAACTTACATTGGATTTATGGAGAATCGGTTGGGGTTTTCTTTACAGCATCAATCCACTTCACCAAGCCTTCTATGCTATATCCCGATCATAAACCAACCCGACTTGTGGGAATCGAACCGGAAGAACAAACTAAGAAGAAAAATTTCTTCTTATTTAGAGAAGCCAAAATTGGCTATAGGGGAGACTAAAAAAGATAACTTTTTGATAAAAATCAAGTGTAAAATATGAGCACCCAATGGTCATATTTATAAGAAAAATAAGAGTTTGTTTCCTAATCAAATTAGAACTCTTATTTCATTTAATTTAAATAATCAAAATTATTTAATAATAAAATTAAAAAAAATAAGCCAAATTGCCGCCAGATGTATTAGAAATAAGGAAACATAATTTTCCTTTTATTAATGACAAGTGACGTCACCTCCTGGTCCAAAAGATAAGGTAATTTATCTTTCTTTTTTTTTTTCTTAAATGATATTTATCTATTTTCTATATGTATTTAAAATTCAAATAATCTTTTTCTATTTAAATACATATTTTCGAAAATCCCCTTAATTAATTAATAATGAATCAAATTCATTTAATTAATTATTTTGGGCAAACTACCAATTTGTTTCATAAAACAAATATATTTAATTCTCTCATTTTATTATTAAATTAAATAAACTCATTATTTAATTAATAATATTAATTATTAATTTCCATTTAAATAAACTCATTATTTAGAAAATTAATAATATTAATATTAATTTCTATTTAAATAAACTCTTTATTTAAACAATTAATATTTCCCTTTATTTAAGTAATTAAATTACTTAAATATATTTCTTTCTTCCTTGTTAAATTAATAACTTGGTTAGTTACAATGATATATGGGCTAGCATAGGGACCTGATGGACCTATAGATCATGGGCTCCAATAATTATTGATTTATTAATTAAACTCATTAATTAATTAATCATAATTATTAACTTAGGGTAATTCCACTATAAACCCTAAGTTGAACTCCCCTCACTATAGATGGGTTATGTCCATTTGTTATTAAGTTTGTTTTGACATATCCTTCACGTGGTAATCTCATAATTACAACTGGGTCAAAATTACCGTTTTACCCTTGTAATTATCTCTTTTATCCTTGTGTACCCAATGATTCTCTAATGAACATTTTTCTATAGTTTTCAAGTATAGAACGATCCTTCTCCGGCCAATGAAAAGGTGAGGCCTCATGTTCAAGTACCGAATCATTACAACAAGGGAGATACCTAAAGTTCCTAAGTTAGAATAGTGTCGCACTAACACTTTCATTTGTTTTAGGAAAGTCATGAATGCCATCTTGTATAGAAATGTTCTCAAGCACCAATTTAGTCATTTCCCCAAAACGGGAGTTTATCGAGTGTATCAACAGATCACCCTTAACTATGTGAATCAAAGGAAAATACTTCATTAATGTGAGTTCACAACATACTCAGGATTGAGACGTATCATTCTTAATAACGTAAATTTGATATTATAAATCATTTCCTATCAACGGTGTTATTTAGGAATTGATTTATTATCCTGGTCCAGTCTTATATAAACTCATTATATATGATGTTTCCACTTGCATCTACACTATGCTAATGATTTGGATCAAATCAATGAACAATATCAACAGTGTTATCAGAATAAGGTTTCCTAACCGTATTCGTTTACTGTAGACTATTTGAGTTACTATCTTGGACTAGATCCACTTTATATCTCATAGTAGTCAAGATTACAGAATTAGTAACTCTGGAATTTTCATTAATGTTTGAATATTTAACGAATATCAACATATAATAAATTGCACAAAATTCACTAAAATAATACTTTTATTTATTCATAAAATATTATATTACAAATTACGAATTCTAGGGCATAAATCCCAACAAGATAGCTATTAACGCCGATAAATCTGATGCAAAAACCACTGCCATAAATTCTTTTCTTGCTGAAGCGATGCAAGAAGATGAGTTGATGATTCCTCTCCCTGAACTATCGGAAGAAAACCCAAACAACTCTCATCTTAGCCATTCGTCCTCTACGAGTGGATCTGGAGAATCTAGTGAAGATTCTAAAGAGACTCTTAGCGATGAGGCGGGGATTTGTAATTCTCCTCATAATCCAAATGACGATGCTGTGTGCGACAACTTCATCTGGTAGACTGAGGACAGTCGATCATCCTTATTTAAAGGCGTCGGTATTAAAGCAATCTGATTTAGATCTTTATCGTCTTTCGTATCACATTCCTTCGGACATGGAGATGAGGGTTCTGAGTCCTGAAGAGCGTGCCCATCATGATGTTAGGGGCGGTTGGACTTCTTTCTACTAAATATTCTTTGATTGTCGAGTGAGGTTCCCCATTGGGACGAGGATGACCTCACTTTTGAGGGATTTAGATGGTACCCTCGGACAGGTTATGCCGAATACTTGGAGAGGTTTGGTTAACCTTTTGGCTGTCATTGCTAGGACGAATATGGATTTAACATTGGGGATGCTTTCATATTTTTGGGCTTCCAGATCTAACCAACAAGATACCTCCCGATTTTATTTTCATGGCTCCGTTGGGAGGAAGATCGTCATTGGTCTTCCTTCCAGTGATAAGAGGTGGAAGAATAGGTGGTTTTTTATTAGAGGAAGGCTGACTTCCGATGGGATCCCCATTCCCTTGATCTGGAAAGAGTCGGGTGAAAATGATTATGTTCCACCTTCATTTTTCTTTCTTTGAACGAATGTACTTGACCTTTTATTCTTTCTTTGCAATTCAGACTTTAAGCAAATCTAATATCACAGCTTCGAACATCAATGCTTGCGAAGAGTTAGAAAAGATCGATCAATTTGTTTGGGAAGCTTTCATCTGAGAAGAAGAGCTTATCTTGACTGGACTTTAGGTTCTTTTTTCGTTTCGATCCATTTCTAGGAATTAAAGGTACCCAGAGTCTTATTTTCCTTTGTAATGATTCTTCTATTTCCTGAAATATTCCTTTCTTTGTAGTTAAAAAGAGGCAAGGAAGTTAAAAGTTGAATTTTTAAAGGCCAAGCATGTCTGAGAATTCAAAACTATCCGTGTTTGCTTTAACTGTCAGCAAGGAGCTCGATGTCCGTTCTTCATCACGCTTGGAAAGGAAGGTCATGGTTGATCAATCGCAACCTCTAATCAAAGAGAAGAAGAGGACTCGTAAGGTGAAGAGTCCAACGTCCGTCCTTTTTAGAACTACCTCCTCGTTCGGTACTGGTTCTCCTCATTCTGCAACGGCTTCACAAAATCTTCCTTTGAGCAAGGCTTTTCCTCATTTCGTTCATTTTCCACGACCTGACATAAAGCTGATGAGGGTGGATCTGGTGTTCTTCTCTGCTCATTGTTCGATGTCTGTCCTGAATGACAGTTTTATGGAGAACTACCTTGCCTCTGTGGGCTTTGAGCAGGATTTTGGATCCGTAACTCTTCCTCCGGTGTTCTGTCTATCTCATCCAGAAGAATCTGTGGATCGTTTGGTTGCACAAACTATCGTGGTAAATTTTCTATCCCAAGTCTCGTCATTCTGAACTTGACCTGGCGTGAGCGGGACTTCTTGCTATTTTTCAAGGGTTTCAAGCGCAGGCTCAAATGGTTTATCTATTGAAGTTAGGGTTGCGCGATGGCGAAGCGGCTAAACAGTCATCTGTTGTCTCGTCTGAGAAGCTAATTTCAGCAGAAGCGGCGATCGTGGAAATGGCTGGCAAGTTGAAGATTGTTGAGGGTAAGAACGAGGAACTTGAGGCTGAGCTGAAGAAGCTGGGGGACGAATGGGCCCAAAAGGAGGAATCGATCAAGGGGCTTTGTTCCGAGCTGGAAGGTGCTCGGTCTTCTATTGTTAAGGTAGATGATAATCTCTCTCGTGCAATGGAGTGTGCTAGCCTTTACGCGGTGAAGATTGGTCGTGATGAGTTGAAGGTATCATTCTCGGGAGAAGAGAGGTTTCAGTATAGCCCAATTAGGAGGGACAATGCTGTTAAATCGTTTAAGCCTCTTCGTGTGCTTCTTCACAAGGAAGAACGGGCGATTACGGAAGATGAAGGAATTATCGATGGTTGCATGTTTGAATAAGATGGGGATACGAGGGCCACCTCTGACCCGACGAAGGGTGTTGTGGACGTTGATGAGATCCACAAGGTTTGATGGCGAGTTCCCTTCCCCAAATTGACTTTCCTTTCATTCTCAACTGTTCTAAGTACTCTATTTACTTTTAGATGACTTTAAATATTGTGTTTTCATATGCGGCGCTGATTTTCAAACTTTAATATGTTTATGCACTCGCTTTTCTTTATTTGGCGATGTTTGCCTAATCTATGTTGGATATCTCTTCTTTCTTCCTTTTTGGAAGGATCGTTTTACTTTGCAGATTTTGCCTAGTCTGCACTAGGTCTTTCCATCCTTCTTTTAGAAGGGTTAATTTTAGTCTTTAAAGGTTTTGCCTAGTCTGAGTTAGGTCTTTTCATCCTTCTTTTAGAAGGGTTAATTTTAGTCGTTGAAGGTTTCGCCTGGTCTGAACTAGGTCTTTTCATCCTTCTTTTAGAAGGGCTAATTTTAGTCTTCACATGATTTTTCTGGTCCGAGCTAGGTCTTTTCATCCTTCTTTTTAGAAGGGTTAATTATATTCTTGGAAGATTTTGCCTTGTCCGAGCTAGGTCGTTTCATCCGTCTTTTTAGAAGGGTTAATTTTATTCTTCAAAGATTTTTCCTAGTCCGAGGTAGGTCTTTTCGTCCTTTTTGGAAGGGTTATTTTTAGTCTTCGAAGATTTTGTCTAGCCGAGCTAGGTCTTTTCATCCCTCTTTTTAGAAGGGTTATTTTTATTCTTCGAAGATTTTGCCTAATCTGAGCTAGGTCTTTTCATCTTTCTTTTTAGAAGTGTTATTTTTAGTCTTCGAAGGTTTTGCCTAGTCCGAGCTAGGTCTTTTCATCCTTCCTTTCTGAAGGGTTATTTTCATTCTTTGAAGACTTTGCCTAGTTCGAGCTAAGTCTTTCTTCCTTATTTTATAAGGGTTAATTTTATCTTCCAAATACTTGGCCTAGTCCGATCTAGGTCTTTTCATCTTTACGTTGAAATGGTTTTCATCTAACTCTACGCTAAGATGTTCTTTTCGTCTAATCCGAGCTAGGTTTTTTCATCCTTTATGTTGAAAGGGTTATTCATCTAAATCTACGTTAGGCTATTATTTTCAGAGTTTTGACAAAGATTTAAGTACAAAAATGTTTCTATTGACAATTTTGCATCACATTACACTTGGCTTTCTAAAATAAAAATGAAAAGAAAAGGAGAAACTATCCTAGAGTCTAGCCGTTTTCTTGGATGCAAGAGAGAGCTCTGGAGGGTTCAGTATTCCTCCATGGATGAGTTGTCCATTCACATCATGGGGCAATCTTGGTGGTTATCATTGCTTCCATCATCCTCATCCTCCAGGGGTTCCAGTTGGTCGACCAGAAAGACAATCATCGCGTTCATCTCGGACTCTCGATCTTGAAGCTTATCCAGGACATCGTTTGTACGACGTGGTGATCGTCTAGGTTCTTGGTGTAACAACTCGAGTTTTTGTAAGGGTATTTTGGTCTTTTCTTCAATTTCAATCTAAATAATTTTATTTTGAATTATTATTGACCGTTGTGTTTTTACGAATCCAACGAAATTAACTACGCTTAATTCCGAGTTCCGAGTAAAAAGATATGGCCAGAATACCGTTTACGTCCCTAACACTTAATATTCATTCCAGGGGCATTATCGTAATTTTTCAGTTAATATTTTGACACAAAACTCTAGGTTACTATTTTATTTTCACGTATTCTCTCCCTCTCGCCAGCCGCACGCCTCAGCCGATTTCCGTTTCGATTCCTCGCAAGGTATTGATCGATTCTTATTAATCGTTGTTTTCTTGTTAATTCCGAATTAAATTCCGACCCTTGGGCTACCTTGTGATGTTGGAAAACAGTTTTTAAGGAACTCTTTGAAGTTTCCGGGAAAATCAAAGAATTCAATCTCGTTTACCTCCGTTTCTTTGGTAATTTATGTCAATTTTGAATCCTTTTGTTTTCTTATCGTTCTCGAGTCAATTTTAGTCTAATCAAGTGAGGTTTTCGTTGGTTTTTTGTTCGGTTTAGAGCTTCGCCGGACTAACTTCTTCCTCACCGGAATCTGGGGATTGTCATCACAGATTACTCTGGTTTGAGTTTTCTTTTTTCATCGAATTCATTGTACGTGGGATCTGAGACGAGGGTGGGCGTTCTCCTGGAGTTTGGTAAGCATTGGATTTAAAGTTATAAAAAAATGAAATGATGAATGAAAGGGAAAACGCAATTGGGGCGGTCCAACTGGACCGGCTGAGCTTAGTCCAATTGGGCATGTTCAGGGCCAATTTTGGATCAATTTGAGCCAATTTTTGTCCCATTCTTCTGTTTTCATAAAATTGACTTTTAATTAATGTCGATACAGGTTTTGGGCACCTCTAGGATTTTATTTGGCATCGTTTGGAGTTCGATTTCTTGCTTGATTTGCTATTAAGGTAGGTTAATTCCTACTTAAAGTGTTAAATTGAATTTCTTTTTGATTGATTAATTTGCCTATGATTATTCGTATGACTTGGGAGATGTTTTTAATCGATATCTAAGTATTTTATGTGATTATATGGCTTCCGGTTATCATTTAATTATTATTGAGTTCGGCTATTTGATTAGTGATAAATTAGGTTTTACAACTTGGGTTGAACCTATGCATAATAAATATTAAATTTGTAGAGCGTATACTATGGCACGTATCATGAGTGGCCTTATACCCCACTATGATACATATATGCAAATTTAATTAAAACAAAGACTAAAGGAAATGTTGTAGGCTAAGTACCTACTAAATACATAGTTTAAGTACCTATATTTATAAATGAGAAATTGAGGATTTGGACTAGTATCCAATAGTTATTACATTTGGTGTGATTTCAATTTAGCTTACTTATATAAGTTGAAATTAATCTACTGAGCTAAAAACTCACGGTATTCGAATGCCCTGCAAATTTAAATTTTGCAGGTAACGATAATAATGTTGGGAATCGAGGCGCGTGACGAGGATGGTGCTACATGGAGGCCTTAGGACTTATTTATTTACAAATTTCTCTTTCGGGTTTTCATTATTGGTTATTTTCCAATTATTTGGGATATTTCATTTTTATTATTAACTTCATTTATTTTATTTGTTTTTCATTAGACTTTGATTCTTTAAAATGGCGCCACATTTAATTTTTTTTTTTATCTTTTATTGGTTATTTAATAAAAAGACTTCCGCATTTATTGATTTTACTCTGATCTGTTTATAAATTGAAATTAGTTCCTTTAATATTTATTTATTTATTTTACATTGAGTCGGGTCATCACACTTGGGCTTCAAGGGAAATGGCATCCCCTATTCGCTGGGTCCTATAAAGGATATGGGTGGGGCTTGGGATGGCCCTATCCAGTCTTCCCTTCACCTCTACAAATCTTTCTTGCATGCGCAGTTGTCGGCTTATCTTCTTCTCACGGAGAAGTTCTTGGTTCCTTCTCCTTAACATCGTTCTGAGTATCTTTTGTCTCAGTCTTTCCCTCTTCACTTGCCACCTATTGTATGAGGCATTATTGTTGCCATCACTTTGACTAGATCCTGGTGATGCCATGGTTTTTGAGAAGGGGGTTTTTGGTGTTTGGAAGATGGTGTTTAAGAGTTTTTGGAGAGTACTTTCTGAAGATTCTTAGAGAAGGATTTGAGAGTATATGAGATGTCTTCCTATTTCTTGGTCCTATTTATAGGCCAGATGTTGGTTTTCTTTTGAGATTAAGAAACGTTTGGGTTATCAAGATGATGATGGAGTTATCTCGATCTTCAAGACGCCTTAATGGAGGCGGTGGTTTTCGGAGTTCCCCGGATGTGACATGCCACTTCTATTTCCAAAGCTGTAATGAGTGCGTCCTGCTGGCACCTTTTTAGATCTCCTCAGCCGAGTTCGGTTTATTTGGACAAGATGGCATTCAATGTGTTCCCTGTTTCATCTGTTATCAGTTAGGAAGTAAATCTTCAAAAGGAAGGTCTCATTAATTGAAGATCTTTGAGAATTTAGTGATGATGCGTTGTGTCAGTAATGATGAGGTTTATTTTCCCAATGCTCATTTTTCCTTCTGTGGGGGTCAATTCTCCTTGGGAATCACTTTTTTTGCATGTTTTGGGTCTTTTTAGAGCTTTTCCCATTTATTCATTGCATTATTTTATCTGTGTTATTTTTTTCGTGCTAAGTTTTAGCGTCAGGTTATTTGTTTCCCCTATTTATTTGAACTGTTAATTTAATAATGTTCGTGTAAATATGAGTTTTTGGCTTCCATTTTTGAAACGTGTGTCTGTTTAGACTTATTTTTCCTAAAGATCCAAATGGAGAAAACTCTTCTTTGGGAATCCTCTTTGGAACAAAATTTCAAACGAGGATCGGAACCAATCTTTTCAAACTTATCCTAATGATTTGGTCCATCCTGAAGTTCCAAATGAAGGAAACTCTCCTTTGCAAATCTTATTTGGACAAAAATGCCAAACGGGGATTGAAACCAATCTTGTCCAACTTGTCCTTATGATTACGTCTATCTTAAAGATCCAATTGTAGGAAACTCTTCTTTGGGAATCCTATTTGGACCAAAATATCAAACGAGGATGGGAACCAATCTTTTAAAAGTTGTCCTTCTTATTTGGTCTATCCTAAAGTTTCAAATGGAAGAAACTCTTCTTTGCGAATCCTCTTTGGACCAAAATGTCAAACAAGGATCGGAACCAATCTTGTCAAAGTTGTCCTCATGATTTGGTCCATCCTAAAGTTTCAAATGAAGGAAACTTTTCTTTTGGAATCCTCTTTGGACTAAAATATAACACGTGGATCAGAACTAATCTTGTCAAAGTTATCCTTATGATTTGGTCAATCCAAAAAGTTCCGAATCGAGGAAACTCTTCTTTGGGAATCCTCTTTGGACAAAAATATCAAACGTCAAACTTGTCCTCATGATTTGGTCAATCCTAAAGATCCAAATGGAGGAAACTCTATTTTGGGAATCCTCTTTGAACCAAAATATCAAACGAAGATTTGAACCAATCTTTTCAAAGTTTTCCTAATGATTTGGTCCATCCTAAAGTTCCAAATGGAGGAAACTTTTCTTTGTGAATCCTCTTTGGACCAAAATGTTAAACGAGGATCGAAACCAATCTTGTCAAACTTGTCCTAATGATTTGGTCCATCCAAAAGTTCCAAATGGAGGAAACTCTTCTTTGGGAATCCTCTTTGGACCAAAATGTCAAACGAGGATCGGAACCAATCAATTCTTAATAATATCCTAACCTAACCTAACTTATTACCTTCTATTTATTGATATTACAGAAATTACAAATAGAGCAACGGATGCTGAAGTAATATATACATGGAAATATCACATGTCGTATTTTAAAGCTATGGACGTCTCTTTTGCCATTTACAGTAATCATTATCTTTTTAACATTTATTAAAGAAGAAGAATTAAAAAATATAAAATATTAGGAACATTTTATATTTTTTTTTGTAGGAAGTTGAATGCTTCTTACCAAAGTTTGTGCCTTACTTCTTTCCTTTTTTAGGGTTTATTGATTCCGCTTTAAACTAATCTTTTCAATTCAATCACTGATCTTTAATAGGTTGCAAGTTTAATGTTCTCTTTCTACATCTCTGTAATTATTTACACTAGATTTCATTCTAATCTTACTATAAAACTACAAAAAAAATTATTTATATATAAGAAAATAAAAAACTGATTAAGGCCTCCATCATATTCTTACTAATCACATTTTCTTAAATGTCACAACACAAGCTTCAATTAGTATCCCCTTCTTCCCCAAATTGATCAAATTTGTTACTATCATTGACAAGAACAAACCTCATTTATATTTCACACACGAAGTTGTTAACAATCAGTTAATAAAAGGTTAAAATTACAATTACTAATATAGTTTAAGATTATAATTGATAACACCAAAATCAAAGTTTTTTTTTCTTGATATATTATATCGAATATTGGGGAGACTCAAACCTTTAACCTTTTAGAAAAGAAGCAAATGTTTAACCACTTGAGTTATGCAGTGCTCGTGTTGGCACACCAAAATCAAAGTTAAAAATTCATTTTCCCTCCTAATCTATACATATAATAAGTTCCATTAAAAAAATGATTATTCATCAAATTTTAATGAAAATGGATGAATAAAAATTCTTCAACCCTTCTAAAACCCTTGACAAACGAGGTACCCTCCCCATCCACCAAACCATGAGCCAATTTCGCGTTGCCGTACAAGGCTGCCGGCGATGGCTTCACTACAAAACCCCAAAACCACCAGCACCAGCAGCTCCACCAAAACCCCCGAAAAAACCTCAAAGTTTCACAGTTCACGAAACTACATGGGAAGATCCGTACAATTGGATGTCAAATTTGAACGACAAAGTATCGATGCGGCATATGGATGTTTATATGGAACAAGAAGAAAAGTATATGGAAGCTGTTATGGCTGGTTCTGATCGTCTTCAGAGTAAGCTTCAGTCTGAAATGGGTTCTCGTTTAGCTTTTGATCTTTCCACCCCTCCTCTTCGTTGGGGCCCTTGGTAAGCTTGATTCTCAAATGGGTTCTTGTTTTTTTTTTCATGTTTTGAATTCGTTATCGTTGATAATTCTTTTACTATTTGAAGGTGAAAATGTAAAAATCGCAACAGGTTGTATTATCGAAGAGTTGAAGAAGGGAAGCAATATCCTGTTCTTTGTCGGAGATTAGCGAGCTTACATGGAGAGTTTATTTCTAATAAATCTCCTTTTGCGGGATTTGATTATGTTTCGGGCAAGAAAATTGAGCAGAAGTTGCTTGATTATAATCTTGAAGCTGACAGATTTGGAGGTATTTCCTTCTCTACTTCTCCTCTTGTTTTTTTAATGCTAAAAAAATGTTACCGTTTACAGGGAATCGTCGTATTTTTGTCAAGTTTTCTTTCTACTGTATGAGAAAACAGCATACTTGATCATAATATTTGGTAATGGTGGATTTTGATTTGTTTTATAAATTGAAGTAGAAGTACTCGTCTACAACGTGGAAGAAAAGCTTGGGGCTGTGTATGAGTTATTTTGAAAAACATGGAAGAAAAGCTTGGGGCTGTGTAATGAGTTATTTTGAAAAACTAATTTAGTTTTTATTTCCCTTTCAAATAAAGTTTTCTTCTTTTGTTTCCAAAACGGGTTTGAAGAACAGCTTTTAGGTGGCTTCAACTCATGTTCACTAAACCTGATTTTGGAAGGAAGATTAACCTTGTTTATTCTAAAAATCGAGCCATTCATGAAAAGAAACTAAAAAAAATGATCTTTTTTAAAAAAAATGGTTGAACAAGTGTGATCTGCTTGAATTTGTGTTCCATAAAGCAGAAAGTTGTTTTTCAAAACACTCCCACAGCCCTCTGAGTTTCTGATGCTTCTTTCCACATATATTTCCTTCTAAATCTAGCCTTTGTTTAAACCGAAGTCTAGAGGATTGTCTATCACTTTTATCTTGTTGCCTCCATTTTTTTTATTAATGTATTCAATTTCATCATCTTAATTACTGTAGGCTATGCATACGAGGAGCTATCAGAAGTATCTCCAGATCATCGCTTTCTTGCTTACACTATGTATGACAAGGATAATGACTACTTTAAATTATCGGTAAAGAATTTGATTTCTGGTTCGTTATGTAGTAAACCTCAAGTGGACCGAGTTTCTAATTTGGCATGGGCCAAAGATGGCCAGGCATTGCTCTATGTTGTTACAGATCAAAATAAAAGACCATGTAGGTAGGTAAATTTAATTATGTGCTGACTTTCTCCTTATTAATGTATTTACTTTTTACTTTTTCCGTTTTGACCATGCCTGCGAAGAGTGAAATGGATTTTTTTTGCATTTGTTCGTCAGAGTGTATTGTAGCATGATTGGATCAACTGATGGAGACATTTTGATTCTGGAAGAACCAGATGACAATGTTCATATTTATATAAGACACACAAAAGATTTTCGTTTCGTTACTGTTAATCGATTTTCTATTGACTCTTCCAAGGTATGGCATCTAAAGAACTTTATACGGTATTTTATGTTAGTTGAACTGATGTTCTGATTAGAACTCCGCATTTTAGGTCTTTCTGATTGATGCAGCTGATCCATTATCTGGTATGACGCTGATTTGGGAATGTGAAGGTTTGGCCCATTGCATAATGGAGCACCATTTAGGATACTTTTACTTGTTTACTGATGCTGATAAAGGTCATGAAGCAGTTGATTCTCATTATCTTCTTCGTAGTCCTGTTAATGTGGATTCTACTTCAAGAATATGGGAGGTTGGTTATGTTTGTTTGGTTTTTGTGTTCTTGGTTGATGCTATTCCTTTGTATGTCTTAAAAAGTTCATTTGCATGTTGTGCATATGAGGTCATAGTTTTTTATTTGTCCATCTTGATAATTTTATTTGCTGAATGTTCTTTTGAGAAACTGGTTTCCTGTGGTGCAGAATGTTATTGATGACAAAGACTTTGTGATTGAGGATGTTGATTTCAGTCACACCCATATGGTGCTTACACTTCGAGTGGGCCGGAAATTTAGACTCTGTGCTGTTCGTCTACCTCTGCCCTCTGTAAAGGTTTGAATTCAGAAACATTAGTACTATCTATGGCTCTGGTTGCATTATAATATGCAATAACAGTCAACAATATGAAAAAATTTAATTATTCAGGCCCTTGAATACCCCTTATTTCTTCACACATGTCGTTCTCTATGTGCCAGGGACCGGTTCATCTGAAAGAACTTGAAGTACAATTTCTGCCTCTTCCTAAGCACGTGTCACAAATTTCCTCAGGACCAAATTATGACTTCTATTCACCAACAATGCGGTTTACTGTTTCCTCTCCTGTGGTACGTGAATTTCTATTGGTCCTATTTTCTTCTTCTTCTTAAATTATTTCAACAATTGTGGTCATTTCAGGTTTGTCTCATCTCTGAAATGAGAGTGGTACACGCATATGAATATGAGATAGATTTTAATGTTTAAACTAGTGTTTTATAAAGTGATAAGCACATTGAGGCGATCAAGTTCCCTACGGCTTAAGGGGAAAAAAAACAAATTCTTCCACTGCAGTTAACTGGTTCAGAACCAATTTTTTCAACCCACAAAATGAAGGTGTTCTGGAAACTGTAAGACACCAAAAAACATTAAATTCTTTGTGTGGACCCTGTTCATGGTGGTGTTAAAATGGGGGACATAATCCAACAGATATTTTCAAATATGATGTTAGATCCTTGCTGGTGTGTGCTGAGTAATTCCAGTGAGGAGACCCAAGACTATAATTCTTCCACTAACACGTCAACATTCTCGTTCGACAACTCTGCTTTGAGAGATGGGAATATGTGGTGATTCATTGAACAACTACTTTATGGATAAAGGTTCAAGGGGAAGAAAAATACTTTTAGGTTCAATGCGATGAAGGCCTTGTTGTGGGAAGTGAGAACTACTGTTAGAGTGAAACATTAGTATTTTCTTGGAATGATGGTAGCTGGGAGGAAGTTTGGGCATTAGCTAAATTTATGGCTTCTTCTTGGTGCACTTTATTCAATTCCTTCTATAATTTACTTTTGTAACTAACACATTCTAGAGAAGCTTTTTGATTGCTCATTAGGTTTTAGAGAGTTTTCTTATGTTCCTCCAGTCCAAAGTTACAATGAAATGGACGTGTGAGCCATTGTTTTAAAAAAAAAATATGAATACTCTAACCTCTTTATCTCACTCTATTTTTAACCTCATCCCCGTAACAAACTCTCCCAAGTCCTTGACAATTACTTGTGTACCCATACTACATTCCTAACAAGAACTTAGACCAGTATTGTGTTTTTTATGTACTAATATTACTTTACAGCCTCTTACAATGAGAGACTCAGTATTCAGCTGCGTCATATCCGCCCCCCCAAATCCCAAAAAAAAACGGCTTGCAGTTCTTTAACTTTTTGGCTTTTTGTCACCTGTTACATTCGTAAATTGTTATTGACTAAGCTTCTGAACTTGTTTGTAAACCATAAGCCTAGATTCCGCTTATCTTTGATAGCTTTGGCTGAACAACTTATTCTTTGGAATGCAATGATTTCCTTACTTCTTTAAGGCAAATGTATAGTGTCTGAATTTCTTGCCACCTATTAATTCTTGTCTTAATTTCAAATAGATGCCTGATGCTGTGGTTGATTATAACCTGTCTGATGGCAAATGGAATATCATTCAACAGCAAAGTATTCTTCATGAAAGAACACGAATTCTATATGGAGCAAACTCCTCTGTAGGAGCATCCGAAAAGATATCCAGTGTGGTTAATTCTGTGAATGAAGCCAAGTGTGATGATGACCAGATGTGGAATAGCCTCTCTGAATTTTACGCTTGTGAATGTTTCAATGTCACATCATATGATGGAGTTTTGATTCCTTTAACAGTTGTGCACTCCTACAAGTGTAAAAAGGAAAATGAAAACCCTGGATTACTCCATGTACATGGAGCATATGGTGAGCTACTTGACAAACGATGGCACAGTGGATTGAAAAGCCTTCTTGATCGTGGTTGGATCATTGCATATGCCGATGTTAGGTTTGTTTTGAACTTGTTACTTCTTTGTATTGTATAACGATTCACAATTGCCTTTATTAGTTAATTTTTTTTTATTGATTTGGTGATGATACAGCCATTTACTCTACTAGTAAAAGTCTTTTTAATTCACCGCGAAGTCATTTTTTGGCATCTGATTTCTTGTCTTGAAAATTGATGTTTTGCTTCTAGAGGTGGAGGTGGTGGGGGTAAAAAATGGCATGATGCTGGTAGGGGTACAAAGAAGTATAATTCAGTACAAGATTATATCTCATGTGCTAAATTTCTTTCTGAAAGAAAGATTATAAGTGAAGAGAAACTTGCTGGTTGGGGCTATAGTGCTGGAGGACTTTTGGTTGCTTCAGCCATCAATCATTGCCCAGAATTATTTCGAGCTGCTGTTTTGAAAGTATGCTTCCATTTCTGAATTATTTCTCTTGCTACTTTTTACATATCATATTACTTATGATGTCAGATGAAATTTTCATTTTTGATAGGATTATGTTTTTAAGACTTTGCCTCTGCTTGTTTTAAAAGAACTTTTTATAGAGCACGGATAATTTTCTTCTTAGTCACTGTATTTTATATGGTCTTTCTTTTTGTTTCAGGTTCCATTTCTAGATCCAGTAAACACTCTCCTCAATCCCATTATACCACTAACAGCTTCTGACTATGAAGAATTTGGATACCCTGAGAACATCGACGATTTTCTTGCAATACGCAGATATTCTCCGTATGAGAACATACAAAAGGACGTTGTCTACCCTGCTGTTTTGATAACCTCATCCTTTAATACCCGGTAATTGTCTTTTTTATATTTTTACTAGTCAATTTTCATGTAATTGCATATCTATAAACTAGGAAGTCACTTTTTAGACTGGAGTGTCAGTATTGTACATTGGCCTTCTTAGACATGCTCAAAACAAGTATTTTGGATTATCCAATTAAATTTTTACTTTTTTAAAATCTTGAACAATATATTGTAAAATTCCAAGTTGATATGGTGTCAGTGTGGGCTTCTTGATACAAATCGTGCTGTTGAATGAGAAATTTAATGAATCATGCATTTACAAATTGCGAATTGTTAGCCACTTGTCATTTCTAATGCCTACTCTTGAGGTGTTTTGCTGGCTCTTGGCCTTCTTCTAACCTTTGGCTCCCCTTGGTGGCAAGCAACCCCTTCTCCATAGAGTTCTGGAATCCAGTCAGTGATTGCATTACTAAAAGACTATCCAAATTGTATCCTTCAACTCAGGAGACCAAGTTATCTTGATTGAAGCCGTCCTTGGGGTGTTTCTTACATAATTCTTCTCACTTTTCTGGATCCCTGTTAATCGCCAATCTGATTGAGAGGAAATTTAGGTACTTTATATTGAACAACAAAAGAGTATAATAAAGGGGGTCATCATCTCGTTAACTGGAATTGCCCTTGTCTATATATGGATCAACAAATTTCATGAAGAGAATGATTTTTTTATGCTTTATTATTGTTAGTATATATGGGGTGAGTAAAGTCTTTTGATTTTCTTAAAAATCTAAGGGTTTCTCTAGAATAGGCCCCTAGGGCTTTATTACTCATTGCAACTTGATTCTGATAGAACCCAAACTATATTAATATGGAAATAGAACAATTACAGAAGTACTAAGCATTCGAGAGGCTTATAACTCTCCCCTTCAATAGTCTAAAGACTACAATACTCAAAATATGGATATCTTCACACCCTCACATTCACTCTATTTATAACCCAATACCCCTAACTAACTGCACCAATTATTTACTAATATACCCTTTCCCCTTCCCTAACATACCGGGCCCTCAAAGACACCTTGTCCTCAAGGTGTGGTTTAATTAATAACACTTGAACAGCTCCATTTCCTGCCAAAACATTGCCACTCAAAGAAAGAAATAAAAATCAACCAAACAAAAATTGCAGAAATAGTCTTCATGTCTTGATTTTTGTGCCCATATCCATGGTCATCCTGGTGAGCTTCAATCCAACTAGGATTTGGAGTTTCAATACCCAACAAACCCAAATCATCTCCACCAACCCAGGCTTCATTGGCGACATTAAAAATGGAATCCCAAGGCCCATGAATTTGTGCCAACAGGGGGTTGGAACCCGGCAATAATCCTCCCCCTTTTGAAATTAAGAGAACATCTTTTACGTTACGAGTATCCCATGGCCAAGGTTCATACTGCTACAAATGTATCATCAAGTAATTCTCCTGTGCTTTGGTCAACTTCGTATTTCCATTCAACCTTCTATTCATTTCTGACAAACCAAAATCACACTTCTTTAACTCCCAATTTTCATCAGCCAGCGGATTTGGAGTCAACAATTCACGACGTATAATAGTAGGTGTGCAAAAAAGAGCACAGAATAGCTGAAGCCATATGTGACATAGATCCAGACCACTCACTCCTGTGTCTGCCCCTTTAAAAGGATCCCACCACCACCAAAGCTTCATCGAATAATAGCCAATCCCCAAACTATGAATAGTAAGATGTGTGCACCGGATTGCTCCTCGCACCAATCTAGACTTATGGAAGTGAAGAAATTTAGCTATAATATCAGCAATTCCCCTCCCAGTTGATCCTAAACCCAAGAATTCAGATTCAGTGGATAAAATACCTGGACTAAATTCAATCTCGACCGAAATTGAAGGTACTGTCCCGCCCATGCAAAACTTGGAGCCAAAAGTGTCGTTGAGTATTTGCATAAGAAAATACCGTTTATGTCCCTTGAAGCCAAAAATATACCCAAAAACAGTACGCCTTCTAGCTACAAGATCATAATGCACGAACTGGTTTTCCCCGTCGTAGCCAATTATTTTCCTGTACAATCCTGTTTTTTGGAAATCTCCATGCCAAGTACTCAAGGAACCATTCCTCGATATAACATCGAGAATATCTCCAGAAATTAAGTTTCCCATCGTTGCATCAGTGCCTATCTGCTTGAAGGCAATATTGAACAGTGATATAAATTCTGAAATCGTTTTCTATCCAAGATGTATGGTCATGAAGCTGCCATTCGATTGCTTGAACCCAAACCTGATATCTTGAAGAAATCGCATTGATTTCTTGTTGCCCTAAAAGAAACTGAAAGGGTAGTATTCGTGGGTCCATGTTTAGGAGGTTCATGGGTCTTCTTTTGATTTTCCCTTTTTAATTAGCCAAGGCCCATGACCGAAACTAAATTCCGAATCCCTTCCCTTGGTGGGCCAACAGCTTACGTGAATGCAGTAGGGTTTTCTTCCTTCTAACTTCACCGTTGTCTTCAGACGTTGACTTGCCTTTGCTTCTAGCTGCCGTCGCCGCCGCAGTAGCATGCTCAACCATTTGAACTTCGGTTTCTTTCGTATCTTTCGATTCCTCATCACCGACCATAACTCACATACGCCAATCTGTCGTTTCTTCTGAGGCGTCTTCAAGCTCCTCAACGCTTTTGTCTCCGGCCAACTGCTTTGCAGCGTTTGGGGATTTTTCAAAATATTTTCGGCAATCCTTCTTGCTGGAATCGGAGTATTGATTCGCGAAGGTTTCGGTCTCGGATTCTCCAGAAAACATTTAAAACTCTCCTCATTTGATTGATCCTTTTCAACGTTAGGATGATATTCAATACTTGTCGCGTTAGACTTATGTTCTTTACCAGCCAATGATAAAATTTCTATGGATTCTACGCTCTCTTTCAAGTCAGGATCTGAATAACCATCATCAACAGAATGTTGAATTTCTTCTTCGACTCGCTTCAACTCTTTATTCGATTCCCCAATCTTTACTAATTCCAATTTCTTCGTACCTAATTTATCTTCTGCAGTAGCAAATTGACAAAATCCTGTCTCGACTTGCTTCAGCTCTCCCTCTAGCGGAACTTCATCTCGATCCTTGACCTTCAGCATCGATGGTTTCTCTATCACTGAATTAGAAATCCTTGCGAACTCTTCCGTATTTATGAATGATTTGATTGTTATTGCTTCAACCTCCTTCTCCCGTTCGTCCTCTGTCGTCCACTTCATCATCAACTCATCAAAAGCTTTGCTCAACTCCCTCCACATTTCTTCTTTTGATCGTCTTCCTTCTTCTGCTTGAACAGTCGGGTACCGTTTCTCTATCAAAATCTTCAGCTCAGTCCAGTCACAGACTTCTCTTCTTCCATTTACCCATTGAAACCAACTAGAGGCTTCATCAATCATAAACTCTGATGCCGCAACAACCTTCGCTCCTTTTCTCCCAATCTGTACATTGAGAAAATTTGCTCAACCTTGTGGATCCAGGATTTTGATTCTGTCCCATTGAATTTTGGAAGCTTTAACCACTGATAATTGGCCATTGTTCCATTGTTCCATTGTTCCAGAGATCGGTGCTCTGATACCAATTGATAGAATCCAAACTATATTAATACGGAAATAGAACAATTACAGAACTACTAAGCATTCGAGAGGCTTAGATTAGAACTCTCCCCTTCAATAGTCTAAAGACTACAATACTCAAAATATGGATACCTTCACACCCTCACATTCACTCTATTTATAACCCAATACCCCTAACTAACTACACCAATTATTTACTAATATACCCTTTCCACATAAGTGCTTTTTTAAAGTGATAACTGTTGGCCAAATTATTTTGTAACTACCCACTTGGTTTGATCATAAACTATTGGGCCACATACTTATAATTAGGTGGTGGTCTCAATAATTAATCTTTTTTTTTCGTATAGGGGTACATCTTATTTTTTGGGTATATTGGGGCATTAACGTTTATTAGATGTTTATGCTTTTTTTTGTATCTTCTTTCATTATATCAATGAAATGGGCTTTTTTTGTTTCATGGATATTCTAATATTAATTTATTTGTATATAACTTCTTAAAATAAAAAATCCACATTTATATGGTTGAATCTAACAAAAGAAAAATTATTTTATTTTTAATTAAAAAAAAAAACCATATATCGAATGGGTAAAAGAGATTATCCACAAGAAATCCGTCCACCACATGGGTAATCCATGTCCCTATCACCGCCTGCCCCTTAACAGAGATTTTTGAAGGGTTGATCTTTGAAGAGTTTCCCCACTAATGAATGGACATTTAAATTCATTCCATCCTTAGGTACGTTCATTCCTCAATCAATTGTCATATTTCTAAATAATCATAGGGCCTTCCTGAAATTCCTCCAAAACTTGTTGAATAATTTTTTTTTAGCTTGAAAATCAAGTTTATTTGCATCTCCAGTTGTAAACACTTGACAGAGATGATTTTGAACTCTAGTTTGAGACAATAAGCTCAAAGCAACAATTGCTCCCTACAAGGACAGTGGTTTCATACACAATCATCAACCTAACAAGGACAGTGGTTTTGTCATATGATTAAAACCTCACTAAGGTTCCACTGGTGATCTAAATTTTGATCCAGCATAAACTGCAGCATGTCCAAGCTCTTCTTCAATCCTAAGGAGCTGGTTATATTTCGCTAGGCGTTCAGATCTGCACGGTGCACCTGTCTTAATCTGACCTGTTGCCAAACCAACTGAAAGTTCTGCAATGAAAGTATCCTCAGTTTCCCCGCTTCTATGGCTTGCCATAACACCCCAGCCGGCATGCTTAGACATTTTGACAGCTTCGATACTTTCAGTAACCGAACCAATTTGATTCACCTTCAAAAGAAGGGAATTACATGTTTTCTCCCTGATAGCTTTCTCAACACGCTTAGGGTTGGTGACCAAAAGATCATCTCCAACTATCTGAACTTGCTGACCAATTTCACCAGTCATCTTTGCATAATGCTCCCAATCATCCTGATCAAAGGGATCCTCAATTGACACAATCGGATAATCTGTCACAAATAACTTGTAAACATTCTTCAAGCTGTCTCCAGATATTTTTTGTGATCCATCATTATTCTCTTCCTTAAAATTCAGGTCATACGTCTTGTCCTTAGTGTCATAAAATTCTGAAGCAGCAACATCCATTCCAATTACAACCTTTCCAGTGTATCCAGCTTTTGCTATAGCTATCTTCAAGAGTTCAAGGCCCTCTTTATTCTCCTGAATATTAGGGGCAAAACCACCTACATTGGTAGCATCTTGTCCATACTTCTTTTTAATTACGGCCTTAAGGTGATGGTAGACTTCCACACCCATCTTCATCGCTTCCTTGAAAGAAGCTGCTCCAACAGGGAGAATCATGAATTCCTGCATGGCGAGTTTATTGCCTGCGTGGGAACCTCCATTAATGACATTGAATGCAGGTACTGGCAGAACCAAATTCTTGTTCCCAGCAATATTGGCAATGTGCTTATAGAGGGGGATTTTGTTCACTGCAGCACCTGCTTTACAAATAGCAAGTGATACAGCCAATATAGCATTTGCTCCAAGCTTTTGTTTGCACCAACCCCATTCATTAACAGTTCCATCAAGCTGCTGCACCATAAAATTATCGAGTTTCGTTTGCTCTCTTGGGTCCTTACCAACCAAAGCAGGTCCAATGATTGCATTTACATTTTCCACAGCCTTAAGTACACCCTTTCCAAGGTAGTCAGACCCCTCAACTCAAGAGCTTCATAGATACCAGTTGAAGCACCGCTTGGTACAGCAGCTCTGGCCAGTGTTCCATCAGAAAGAGTTATATCAACTTCAACGGTGGGATTTCCACGGCTATCAAATATTTGACGGGCTTTTACGATCTTGATGGTAGCCATTACAGTTCTAATTTAAAATTTCGTTTTATGTTTCTTTCTCTCGTTTTATTTTTCTCTCTCTTTTTTCTCTGAGATTTCCCCTGTTGAATAATTTTTGTGGATTCCATGATCTCAGAATTAGTATTATTCCTTCCAATTATCGTAGTTCACCAAGTGCCAAGCTCTAATATGATCAGATTTAGATGTAAGCTTCTCTGGCAAAAAATGAGTAGCATTACCCCATTGACAATGCTGGAGAAAAGTAGTATTTTTGTCTCAACTTAGAGCCATTTTCATTTACACATCTTTGCCTCCAAAAATATCTTCTCTTGAAGTTCCGCCCAGAAGTTGCAGCTTCAGAGATTTCCTATGACAAAATTGGTTCTCTGAAGTTCCTCTTTTTGTCATCCGAAACATCCGAGGAAGCTAATTCTTTCAACTTCTCCGAAACATCTTTGGTATCTCTTTTGGCGCCTTCAATGTGAAAACATGCCCGGCCATCCTTCAACCTCAATCTCCTATTCTCCAAGGAAGAGCTAAAAGACTGACTGGACCCCATTTAAAGTCAGCAGTTTCTAACAAGATTAGGAAGTTATCAGATTCGACTCTCCTACATGCTGAAACCTGTTGTGAATTTTTTATGGTCAATGTAGAGATGTACTTTACTTTATGGTATTATATATAAATCATTACATTGCATTGAAATGTGTGAAGTATGTTATTTTATTTTTCAAAATATATCGTATTGAATATGTTCTTGCTGTGGTTGTATATATTTCCCCCCCTTTTGGCAAAGGTATATTTTTGGATTGTTGTATCCGAGTTGGCATCCATGCTTCCTAGTCAAACAAGAAAATTGTCTTGCATTAATGTCCAGGATATGTTGCTTTTAGCAGAATAACATGCATTGGTAGTTAAGGATTTCTCATACCGTCTTCGTTAGTTTTTTCATCTTACAACTATTCGATGGTTTCATATACTCATCAAGGAATATTGTTCCTCGCTCGGTCGTGAAGTGACATTAATCTTTTTATTTGTTTTGCACTAGATTTGGGGTATGGGAGGCAGCAAAATGGATTGCTCGGGTCCGCGAGCTTAGCATTTACGATCCAAAACGTCCAGTAATTCTCAATTTAACAACAGACATAGTGGAGGATAACAGATATTTGCAATGTAAAGAATCAGCTTTAGAGACAACATTTCTTATGAAGATGATGGAATCATAGACTTCATAGATTGTAAGATATTGATATAGAGACACTAACCAGGATTAAATTAAAGGTGAAGAGAGTAAAAGTTGCCTCATTGGTGTGGTTGAGCTGTGTTCCAACTATTTTATAAAGATATTTTGTTGTTTAGCAGCCAAAAAGATCAAGGCAGAACTGCTTGATTGTCTGTATACACTTGGATGTGTTGTATATAGGCAATCATTTTAATACCATAAACATGTGTTAGAGTCATTTTGTTTCTTGTCCTTCTCCTTTTCAATGCTTATTTAATTGGTTGTTTCTTAAAATAATGTTTTAATGAGTTATTTTGAAAACTCTCTCTCTGTTAGGAGTATTTGAATATATCATTGTTTAAAACTATGGGTAGATATTGTAAACAATTGGGTAGATATTGTAAATTGGTCAGTGATTAGTATTGAATATTGTGTGAAGTCAATTATTGAAATATGAGAATTGAGGGTTATAATGTGAAATGATTATCATATATCATACTAGAGGAGTGATTAACTTATTTTAGGAATATGTAAATTAATCCTAATAATTATTTGACACTTAAAAATTTGTTACATTTAAAAATATTTTAAAAACTTGTTAGATTTGCAAGTGTTTTTGTAAAAATATTGATTTTTATTAATAGTATAAAATTTTGTTAGATTTGACACAACTGTATGAAAATTTATGTTAATGTGTTGGTGTTACTATAGAAAACTTCAGTTGGTTGGACAAATCAGATTCCAAATGGGAACCTTGGTATCTCTTCGAAATGAATTTACATAAAGAATGAAAAAGGAATGAAGTTGAATTTAAAGAAATTGTCTCCAAAAATTTATTTTTGCATAGTAATTACTGAAATATTAGAGCTTTTAAAAGTTACCCAAATATCATGATTATGGTTCAATATTATATTGAACTATTTTTTTTTCATTCCTATTTTCAATGAATTTGTTGATTTTTGTTTTACCTTTTTAGTTCAATATACTATTGAACTAGTCCAATGAACTATTTTATTATATTTCATTATTATTTTCAATGTTTTTTTTTCTTTAGTTCAAATATAATACTTTAGAGTGGTATTTAGTCAATAATATTAATTTAAATGAAAATTGATGTTAATGAGAAACCACTAACCGAAAGATAGATTAATGAGCCCTAGAAATAAGCATATCTAAAATAAGCTAAAAATATAAATATTTCCAAAATATGTTTATAAATATTATAAAAAAATTTGCTAGATTTACAATCATCCTTACATGTTAGTGTTTTAAATCACATTTTAATCCTAAACTTTAATACTCATCCACTTCGTATATTTTTAATTATTTTATTTTGATTTCTAAACTTGAGAAAAAATTGTTTTGGTGTTTAGTAAATTTTGTGTGCATGTTAAACACAACCTGATGCAACTTAAAATATGTTATAAAAATTTAATAGTAAGAGTCAAAATGAATTCTTATATTTGAACTCCAAATTTTTTTTAAAAAAAAAATGAGGAAGTTTAGCTTAAACCTATTTCATTATTTATTTCAGAAAGATGATATTTTATTGAGATTTTCCAAATAGGATGTGGCAATGTTGCTAAAATAACTGTATTAAAAAAAATCATGAAGCCTACTACAGATCAAGGTTAGCAAGAACAGTGCTTCAATTCCATAATAGGGAAAATGAATAATGTCATAGTGGAAGTTTTACATGACCTCTTTCCAGAATCTCTACATATATATATTATATATATTCTCAAAAGAGACAGATTCTAATTTTATTTTATTTTATTTTATTTTATTTTATTTTATTTTTTTTGATAAGAGACATTTCATTGATAAATGAAAAGGAGCAACAAAAACAAAGGCACCCCAAGGATTACAAAAAATTCCTCCAGTTGGGGGCTATAATCGAAGGCGAGTAATTACAAAAAGCCTTAGACCATAAAGAGCTAAACCTAATCATCTGATCCCACAAAAAATGAACCTCCAAAAAAACACCATTGAACACTATTGTTCCTTTCCCACCAAATCAGCTTCTAAATTATAAAACATAAAATTGATAAAATTATCTGCCATCATTCAAGAATCAGGCTAAGGAAAAGAGAGATTCTGAAATTCAACTCATTCCTATTCATTACATAACTCTCTTCTCCAAATAATATAGCAAAAAAAAAAAAAAAAAAAAAAAGTTATCTAAGAATCTTCTTCAACAGTAAAAAGTGCTTCCTCTTTGGTGAAGGAAGGATTTAGAAACTTGGCCACAAATGCCCACAGTTTGTAAACATCTTCAAAGTTGGTTAAGAATCCCAATGAAGCCGTTACAACCTCTTGCCGTGCGAATCCATGCTTTCCGTGCCTTCCATTTACAATTGGTCTGCATAGAGTTGTATCTTCAAGATTTAAAACTCCATTTTGCCGTCTGGGTCCGTCCAAAATCCGAATGTGACCAAGGAAACCGATACCAAGAGATATACCTTCTTTTTCAGCTAGCTTCTGAACAAATTCTGGATTGATTAGTCCCCGATTTCTGTCTCTCACATTGAAAGCTACTGCTGCACCCGTTTCATATTTCATTTTCAGGCCGTAAATCTGAACAAGATTCGCTTTGTTGCTTCCTTCTGAACCGGGAAATTTCAGTTGCATCAATGAGGTGATGAGCCAGTTGATCAAAAATCGTAGTCTGAGTGTCGTCTTATTTAGACCCAACATATTTATGTGATCAAGATGCTGACATATAATCTCAGGTTCCCTCCTGTCCCACTCTTGCCCATCACCATATTCTCCATTGCTGGTATAATCTTCATCATCTAGACTGGTCATAGACATTTCTCCAGGCTCCGTGCTTTAAGTGCTCTTTACCATTCTCTTCCATCCTAAAAGAAATTCCTCTTCCACGGCTTTGCATATCCTTCTCTTCCAAACCCATAAATCTTCCACCGACATATTTATTTCCTTCCCTTCTCCCTAACAACCTAAATTCTCCTTCTGTTTCTCTTCTAATGGCACTCTCCTTCGTCTCAGAACATATTTCTGAGGTTGAACCATTTTCTAGTCCATGATAATGTGAATCCGAAGATGAATTGTTGGGATGCAATCCATTATTCGATGCAGAATTTATCATGGACCCATTAGAAAGTGGTTTCCGAGTTTCCGTTGCTTCATGAATCTCTGTAATGTCTTTGTAATCTGAGTCCTTTTTACTACTAGCTGACGTGGGACTTGCTTCTGCAAATAGTTCTTCAGGAACTTCCTTGACACAGTCCAGTTCCTGAGAGACTGACTGGACAGCAGCATCAAAAGATATTACCTGGTGGTTCTCATACAGCCCTGAATTATAATCTGTGTCATTGTAAATTATCTGCCATCATTCAAGAATCAGGCTAGGACAAGAGAGATTCTGAAATTCAACTCATTCCTATTCATTTTTTTTCTTTAGTTCAAATATAATAACTATAATTATAATATTTGAATCTTAAGGAATAAGGAGTACAACTGAATATTTGAACCTGAAAACATAACTTCCTTTCCTCAGCAAACACAAACATTTCTATAACCCCTCATAACCATATCATCTTAATGCTAATTGCCTAATTTAATCTTCTAACCAATTCTCTTTCTCCGAAAAACAGAAGAAATAGCATATAAAGGCAAAAATAAAGGGGGGAAGTGAGACAATTGAACAAGGTTTTTACAAAAAAAACATGATCCGTCTCAGTTTTCCAATCGAAAGGCAAATTGAAGTTCAAAAACAGCAGAGTTTTGAAAATTCAATCGAAAAAATAAGTTATGAGGAGCGGTGAATTTGGGAATAAGAGCGTAAAAGGAGAGATAAAGATAAAGATTAAAGATAGAATGGGAAACGTGCACAATTTTTTTCTTATACATACATAAGACCCATACCTTAAACACTCTACAAACAATTTATCTGCCCTCGTCTGCTTTCATCTGAGAAAAAACTCCACTTTCAGTCATTTCAAATAAGTAGTCATTTCTGCTGTTATCTTGATCTTTCCTTGCGATCGACGAACCGATTGAAGGAAAACGCTGAATTGCCGCTGAAGAGTTTCCATTGACATTGGTTGCACTGTCTTCATGTGGCATCCTATATTGTGCAGTTTGTTGAAGCTGCAACGCGTACTCCAAGTCCCACAGCACATCCCCCATTGCAGGCCTATCTGCAGCATCTTCTTGCAAGCATTTCTCTATCGTGTCACTAAATTTTCTGAGGGAATTGGGATCAATCTGACCCTCCAATTTAGGATCAATGATTTCTTCAAGTGAATTCGTTTTCTTGCACTTCATCCCCCATTCTGCTAGATTTATTTGCTCTCTTGGAAGAAATGGATTTAAAGCCGGTCTCGCGCATAGAACCTCGAGAAGAAGAACGCCGAACGAGTAAACATCGGATTTCTCTGTCAACTGCTGTGTTCGAAAATATTCGGGATCGAGATAACCGAAAGTCCCTTTAACATCTGTGCTAACATGGGTTTCATCAAGAGGACCTGCTCTTGAGAGGCCGAAATCAGCAACTTTTGCAACAAGATTTTCATCGAGCAAGATGTTGGTGGATTTGATGTCTCGGTGAATGATTCCACCCGCTGAGCCTTTGTGCAGGTAATGGATGCCTCTGGCTGCACCAATGCAGACATCGAGCCTTTTTTTCCAAGACAAAGGAGGTAACTTTGATTTGTAAAGATGCTCCCTCAGAGTGCCCTTCTCCATGAATTCGTAAACTAGTATCATCTCGTTTCTCTCATCGCAATACCCAATCAAAGAAACTAGATGTCGATGGCGAATTCGCGACAAGACCATAATCTCCCTCTCAAATTCGGAGAAGCCCTGGCCAGCCCCAGGCTGGCCTCGTTTCACAGCGATTTTCATGTTTTCATTCTTGAGGTTCCCTCTGTAGACTTTCCCAAAGCCACCCTCACCAAGAAAGAACTTCTTGTTGAAATTATTGGTAGCAACTTGAATCTCGGCAAGAGAGAATTTCAGTCCAAGGTTCAAGTGAGGGACTGGGGAACTAGTTATGGTTCTGTCAGTATGCCTGCTGTGAGTACTCCCACCGCCAAACACCGCCGGCATCGGAGACCATTCTGAACCTTCGACAGTTCTCAGCTTCCGACGTTTCAAACCAAACCATACCACAAATGCTAAAATGGAGACAAAACCAATTGCTCCAACAACTGAACCAACAACAAGAGGAACATGTCTGTTCTTCTTCTTCTCAAGCAAACTGATTACGGGTTCTATACTATGGTTCGACATTGCTTCCATAATCTCAAGCCCATTCATATAAGCATTATTCTGCACAGAATCATTCAAAGGACCAACACTAACATTAACAATCCCAGATTCATCAGAATCAACCAGAAAATCTTTATGAAATGGGACAGTGTAACCGTTCGAATAATCATCAGGATCAATCTTCTGACTAAATCTATTTCCAATATACAAATTGAAGAACAGAACTTTATTAGGAGCAAGCCCAATTATATCATAGAAATGAACCCGCAGAAAATGTTTAGCATCTTTTCCAACACGAAAAGACCATGTTATATTGAAGAATTCCATGGAATGGGGACTACTTTTATTCATCTCCTTAGCTGTTCTATAAACCAAATCAGGCGCAAAATAATCGTCGCTTTTGTTCTTCAAAGAATCAGAATAAGGATTACTTCTTTTAGCAGCACTCCGATTCACAAGAAAACCATCATCCTCATCCCATTCCCTCCACAATTTATCATCATCAGCAGAGATTTTTGAACCTCCAACATTGATTCTATAAATTGAACGTAAAACCAAAGAAGGTAAAATCATAGACTCATTTTTTCCGGTGGGGAGAATCAACGTAGCTACGGCCGGAATAAATTCCGGCAGAGTAGGCAAGACTTCAATAGCATTAACAAACGCAATAGATGATGAAAACTTGGGTAAAAAAAAAACCCGAAATTTCCCTAATTTTAATCTGAGGAAGAATTCCTTGACTAAAGGAGAACCATGGCTGATTTGGGTATCAGTGAAATTCTGTAAAAGTAAAAACCCAGAAGCCGAAACGTCGAAAATAGCTGTAGAGAAATCAGTGGAAGAAGAATTTACCGGGAAGAAATGAAGCCGTACGATATGAATATCAGTTTGACGGATTTCAAATTCATAAAACGATGGCTTTCTGAAAACTCTCGCGGAATCGTACAGAGATTGAGAGTCTGTTAAAAGGTTGACTTCATTTGAACCATCGGAAGTGAACCGGACGCTGTCGGAATTCAAATCGCCGATGAAAGTCCGGTCGGTACCTTTATCGATGTTGGTATTTGACCCACAGTTGACAAAATACTTGTCGGGGAAAATAAATGCTTGAGTGAGAAACTGAAGAGAGAAGAGAATGAGGAAAGGGATATAGAAGTTGAAAGTTCTAAGTTTTTCCATTTGTGTAAAGCTGAGTTTAATTTTCAGCTTCCATTGAAGGAACTGAAGAAATAGCTTTGAGAGATGAAAGAATTATTTATAGAGAAGACTGAGGGAGCGGAGAACACTTGGAATAGATGGACTTACTTGTTTATTGGAATTTAATTTAATTATTTATCTGCCATCACCAACTTGGCAATAAATGAATTGATTTTATTTTCTATTTGACTGATTAATTATCAAATATCCAATGAAATTATCCATATTATAAGTCTTGAGGTGGTGGCTTCTTTTTTTATGAGTTTCTATAGATTACTTGAATATATTTTTATAGCCAACCAGGGCATAGTTTATTGGTTAAAATATGTAATTCCACATAAAAAAATATATTTTTATAAATATGTTAAGCCAAAACGTTTTTATTTTTTTATATATAAATATAACATTCTTGAAAAAAAAAACATGGCTCACATGATCACTTAATCTGTGATTACGATTTATGGTGAATCAGTGATTTGTCAATTAATATCGTGAATCAGTAAAATAACTGATTTAGTATAAGGTGAATAAATGGTTACATACCCGAAATCAATGGTTATATGTGCGAAACTAATGACAACATTTTAATATTCCATGCCCAAAAAATTGAGCTTTTGAGCTTCTACTTTTATATCAATGATTTCTATATTTGCAAATAAGTTATTGAGCTACTACTTTTATAAACATTGAAATGGAAATGGAAAAAAAAAATCAATATATTTCAACATCACTTTGATAAATTTGTTTTTTTTGTCTATTTCCCCCTCAATATCAGTTTCTACCTCGTAAATTTATTAATTCCTCTCTCCTTCTTGGCTTGTCTTCACAAATATTGTGAAAAATAGAAATAATTCCTAATAAATTGTGAAAGGAAAAGTATTTCCAAAACTACCGTTCCTCGTCTGTTCAATAGACGATTTTACGCCCAGTCAGCAACAGACGATTTAGGTTAGACATTGCAAAACGTCTGTTCAACAGACGACTTATGACAGATTCTACATTTTGATGCTAGAATTACTAATCGATTTTCTAAACAAAGCTATATATCCAACACTAAATTCATATTAAAGAGGGCAAGAATTACACTAACATAATTGACAGCAAGATCAATTTTAAAATCCATATGCTTCAATCTCATAACCATATGGTTTTTCTTAAACAGATTTCTCCCATATAATTCAATTTCAAACCTTATAATTCAATTCTCAAGTCTTAAAAAAAATTAAAGGAAGGCGACAATAAATGGAAAATTAAAGAAATCAAGCAAAGGGTTCATATTTAAAGCAGTAAAAATGGAGAATGAAGCTAAACAATTCACAAATTTTCAATACTCAAATCGCCGAAAAATAGGATTACAAATTTTGGATTACAACCAAAAACCCCAAAAAACCATTAAAAATCGCTATTTTTGTCAATATTTTTAAAAATACTAATATTCCTAAAAAAAAATCCTCCACCTTCTCAAACATGTCTTCCTAATACATTTAGGATATTTGCATATATGACCTCGAAATTGGAGCTTTAATAAACCGTAAACCTCACTTTCTATTTCTTATATTTAAGACCTTATGCTGATGTCATTAAGGTGTGAAAAGACCAAAAACTCATTTTTTGTATTGATAGAACTCTCATTAACCTTACTCTCTTTTTTTCCCTCCCTAAACTCTAATTTTTTACCAAAAAACTCACGAAGAACTTAGATTCAATGGATAGATCTCGAAAAAACGTATGAAATCGACATCTTATTTGCGCGAAACAGAGTGCAGATGAAGAAATTAACGTCAAAATACTAAATTTTTGGAGAAAGAAAAATCTATTTTTTTTATTGTTGCTTATGATGATCGGTCAGATTATCGAGTAACAAAATATCCGAAAATAGTATTTTACTCGTAACTTTTTCTACAAAATTTAGATTGTCATGAATTTGGATTCAATGGATAGATATCAAAAAACGTATGAAATCGACATCTTATTTGAGTAAAATGGAGTCCGGATGAAGAAGTTATCATCAAAATACTAAAAAATAAAACTGATCGGTCGATCGGGGTCTATGATCGGTCAAATCCCTGATTTTTTTTTTGAAATTTTTTCAGATTTTTCTTTCTCCAAAAATTTAGTATTTTGACGTTAATTTCTTCATCCAGATTCCGTTTCGCGCAAATAAGATGTTGATTTCATACGTTTTTTTTAGATCTATCCATTGAATCTAAATTTATGGCCATCTAAATTTTGTAGAAAAAGTTACAAGAAAAATGTTATTTTCGAATCTTTTGTTACTCGATGATCTAACCGATCATTGCTTATGATCGGTCAGATCATTGCCTATGATCTGAAAGATCATAGGCAACAATTAAAAAAAAAAAAAAATCTATTTTTAACAATTTAATAATATTTTGTATGAGTATTTGGGTAAATTGTTATTTTTTTTAATTAATCAACAATACAGAAATATTATTTAGATTTTAGATGTGGATGATATTTTTTCACATAATAAACTAATTGCTTCTTCACCTCTTCTCTTTCAAACTAATAAAATTTTCTATCATCTAATAGACTTGTTTCAATTTCGCTTCAACTAAGATGTTCACTATTTTTTGTAATAATATCAATAGTCAAAATAATGAAACGATGACAATGATTTCTTTTAAAAAATTTAATTAAAAACCCAAATATCAAACCGTCAAATCTCACACATAAACATAGATTAAAAGTGATATAGAGAGGTCAAAGACGAGTCTCTTCCTCAATTTGATTTAATATCTATAAAAAGAGAAAAAAAGGGGATAAACTCATCTATTATCACTCACTTGCAATGGTCACTCTCTCTCTCTCTCAAACTTTCCCCAAAAAAAGAAAACGAAAATGAAAGAAACAATGGCTTTCTTCAGAAAAAGCCATTTCCCCTCTCCTTCTCGTAATCCAAAGCATGACCATTCTTTTAGATATACAATTGAAATGATTGTATTCATTTTTGTTTAAGTTATATGTGTCATTACATTGTCAATCAGATTTCAGACTAATGGTGTTATTACAAAGAAGTGGGAAGAATTTTGGCTCGAAAGGCGTATATGAAGAACTCCACATTGTTGGTGCTACAATCGAACTCAGACGACAATACCTGGTAATTGAGTCTTGGGTTTTTCTTTATATGCCTTCTCGAATTCTTTCTAACGATATTTCTTTTTATATGCACTACCCCAAAATGTCAAATATTGGGGAAGAAAGAATCTGAAAGATCCAAATGGATGTTAATTACAGATTTGAAGAATGTGAAAGATTTTAGATGTCTTCGAGATGAGACTATGTTTAGATTAGGCTAATCTAAACACAATCCCATCTCGAAGATTTATTCAAAATCTTTCACATTCTTCAGGTCTGCAATTAACATCAATTTGGATCTTTCAGATTCTTTCTTCCCCAATATTTGACATTTTGGGGTAGTGCATATAAAAAGAAATATCGTTAGAAAGAATTCGAGAAGGCATCTAAAGAAAAACCCAAGACTCAATTACCAGGTATTGTCGTCTGAGTTCGATTGTAGCACCAACAATGTGGAGTTCTTCATATACGCCTTTCGAGCCAAAATTCTTCCCACTTCTTTGTAATAACACCGTTAGTCTGAAATCTGATTGACAATGTAATGACACATATAACTTAAACAAAAATGAATACAATCATTTCAATTGTATATCTAAAAGAATGGTCATGCTTTGGATTACGAGAAGGAGAGGGGAAATGGCTTTTTCTGAAGAAAGCCATTGTTTCTTTCATTTTCGTTTTCTTTTTTTGGGGAAAGTTTGAGAGAGAGAGAGAGTGACCATTGCAAGTGAGTGATAATAGATGAGTTTATCCCCTTTTTTTCTCTTTTTATAGATATTAAATCAAATTGAGGAAGAGACTCGTCTTTGACCTCTCTATATCACTTTTAATCTATGTTTATGTGTGAGATTTGACGGTTTGATATTTGGGTTTTTAATTAAATTTTTTAAAAGAAATCATTGTCATCGTTTCATTATTTTGACTATTGATATTATTACAAAAAATAGTGAACATCTTAGTTGAAGCGAAATTGAAACAAGTCTATTAGATGATAGAAAATTTTATTAGTTTGAAAGAGAAGAGGTGAAGAAGCAATTAGTTTATTATGTGAAAAAATATCATCCACATCTAAAATCTAAATAATATTTCTGTATTGTTGATTAATTAAAAAAAATAACAATTTACCCAAATACTCATACAAAATATTATTAAATTGTTAAAAATAGATTTTTTTTTTTTTTTAATTGTTGCCTATGATCTTTCAGATCATAGGCAATGATCTGACCGATCATAAGCAATGATCGGTTAGATCATCGAGTAACAAAAGATTCGAAAATAACATTTTTCTCGTAACTTTTTCTACAAAATTTAGATGGCCATAAATTTAGATTCAATGGATAGATCTAAAAAAAACTTATGAAATCGACATCTTATTTGCACGAAACAAAGTCTGGATGAAGAAATTAACGTCAAAATACTAAATTTTTGGAGAAAGAAAAATCTATTTTTTTTATTGTTGCTTATGATGATCGGTCAGATCATCGAGTAACAAAATATCCGAAAATAGTATTTTACTCGTAACTTTTTCTACAAAATTTAGATTGTCATGAATTTGGATTCAATGGATAGATATCAAAAAACGTATGAAATCGACATCTTATTTGAGTAAAATGGAGTCCGGATGAAGAAGTTATCATCAAAATACTAAAAAATAAAACTGATCGGTCGATCGGGGTCTATGATCGGTCAAATCCCTGATTTTTTTTTTGAAATTTTTTCAGATTTTTCTTTCTCCAAAAATTTAGTATTTTGACGTTAATTTCTTCATCCAGATTCCGTTTCGCGCAAATAAGATGTTGATTTCATACGTTTTTTTTAGATCTATCCATTGAATCTAAATTTATGGCCATCTAAATTTTGTAGAAAAAGTTACAAGAAAAATGTTATTTTCGAATCTTTTGTTACTCGATGATCTAACCGATCATTGCTTATGATCGGTCAATCATTGCCTATGATCTGAAAGATCATAGGCAACAATTAAAAAAAAAAAAAAATCTATTTTTAACAATTTAATAATATTTTGTATGAGTATTTGGGTAAATTGTTATTTTTTTTAATTAATCAACAATACAGAAATATTATTTAGATTTTAGATGTGGATGATATTTTTTCACATAATAAACTAATTGCTTCTTCACCTCTTCTCTTTCAAACTAATAAAATTTTCTATCATCTAATAGACTTGTTTCAATTTCGCTTCAACTAAGATGTTCACTATTTTTTGTAATAATATCAATAGTCAAAATAATGAAACGATGACAATGATTTCTTTTAAAAAATTTAATTAAAAACCCAAATATCAAACCGTCAAATCTCACACATAAACATAGATTAAAAGTGATATAGAGAGGTCAAAGACGAGTCTCTTCCTCAATTTGATTTAATATCTATAAAAAGAGAAAAAAAGGGGATAAACTCATCTATTATCACTCACTTGCAATGGTCACTCTCTCTCTCTCTCAAACTTTCCCCAAAAAAAGAAAACGAAAATGAAAGAAACAATGGCTTTCTTCAGAAAAAGCCATTTCCCCTCTCCTTCTCGTAATCCAAAGCATGACCATTCTTTTAGATATACAATTGAAATGATTGTATTCATTTTTGTTTAAGTTATATGTGCCATTACATTGTCAATCAGATTTCAAACTACTAGTGTTATTACAAAGAAGAGCGTAGAATTTTGGCCTCGAGAGGCGTATTTGAAGAACTCCACATTGATGGTGCTACGATCGATCTCGGACGATAGCATCTAGTAAGTGAGTCTATGGTTTTTCTTTATATGCTTTCTTGAATTATTTTTAACAATATTTCTTTTTCTGGGCCATAACCATAATGCCAAATATTGGGGAAGAAAGAATCTGAAAGATCCAAATTGATGTTAATTGCAGACCTGAAGAATGTGAAAGATTTTGAATAAATCTTCGAGATGGGATTGTGTTTAGATTAGCCTAATCTAAACATAGTCTCATCTCGAAGACATCTAAAATCTTTCACATTCTTCAAATCTGTAATTAACATCCATTTGGATCTTTCAGATTCTTTCTTCCCCAATATTTGACATTTTGGGGTAGTGCATATAAAAAGAAATATCGTTAGAAAGAATTCGAGAAGGCATATAAAGAAAAACCCAAGACTCAATTACCAGGTATTGTCGTCTGAGTTCGATTGTAGCACCAACAATGTGGAGTTCTTCATATACGCCTTTCGAGCCAAAATTCTTCCCACTTCTTTGTAATAACACCGTTAGTCTGAAATCTGATTGACAATGTAATGACACATATAACTTAAACAAAAATGAATACAATCATTTCAATTGTATATCTAAAAAAATGGCCATGATTTGGATTACGAGAAGGAGAGGGAAAATGGCTTTTTCTGAAGAAAGCCATTGTTTCTTTTGTTTTCGTTTTCTTTTTTTTGGGGAAAGTTTGAGAGAGAGAGACCAAGTGAGTGATATAAATAATCTATCTATAAAAAGAAATCCATCAAAAACTGATAGCAATGATTCTAAAAAATTGATTGAAGAACATGATGAGAACAAAGAAACTGAAAATGAGATTAAAAAAACCCATAAAAGATTTATTTTAATAAAAGTCATATTTTTATTTTTATTTTCTATTTACATTATTGATCATGTTCAGGAAGACTATATTAGAAAGAAAAATTAAAAAACAAAAGAAAATATTGATGAAGAAGGAAACAAACAGTGAAGAAATACGGAGGGTAATAATTACTGTATAAAGATCAAATAACCCAAATTGATGCATAATTTTAACTCTAATTAGACTCTAAAAAATTATGTATATCCTTATTAGGTTATAAATTTATTGTTCTATTAGCATATGTACAGTATATTTGTTATAAAAAAAATCAAATATTGAGTGCTGAAAAATATGAAGTTAAATTCTGAAGTGAATCCAATAGATGATCTTGTATAGTATAGCATGATAATATGCACTGAAATAATTAAGTAATTGAGAAAATAGGAAAAGATTACCGTTTTCTAAAGTACATTATAACTTCGTAGTTACTATAATTTGTATTCAAATCTCTGTTATTCAATATATATATTATAATAAAAGTTAATATATTTTTATGCTTTTCATGGACCGACACTAATATGCCTTAAGGATTGATAGTTGGACACGTAAATGAGAATGAACTAAAAGGAAAAAAGAGCAGGACGTCACTGTAAAAAATGGAGGTCATTGTAGAGTCTAAAGTGCCACCAAAGAAAGTTTCAGAAAAAGAATTGAACAAAAAGCATATGAAAGACTCACATCATTTTCAGCAAAATATTATATATATATATATATATATTATATATAATATATTGTACTTCAATAACCATGTACGTATACTTTTTCAGAAACCATGAAATAGTGAACATTTTAATATCATTTAACATATACCATCATTTTATTCAATGGGCTTCTGAAAATGATATAACATTTTAAAACAAATTTATAAACACATATAAATCTCATATAATATTACTTTAATATTAATATGTAAGTAATTTAAATCACAAAATGTAATTTATGGAATACTATAATATATTAAATTAATATATAGTACGTATTTAACTATATAACAGAAATACTTAAACTACATAAGAAAACTTAAATTACGAAATCAGAACTGATATTCAAACAAAATAGATAAAAATGAAACTCTGATGAAATATACATTTTAAACTTTAAATACTTGAAAGGAGATTGTGAAAGGAATCGGTGGAATTTAAAAAACAAATCAGAGAAGAAATCGCATAAAATCAGAAAAATTAAATCAAGAGAGATAGCAACTAAAGGGAAAATGAAAAAAAGAAAAATAAAAAAATAAATAGGGTAAATTTGGTATATTCAATATTATCATAGGCCTAAAAGTATTAAAAAAAAAGAGGGAGGCTAAAAAGACTAAGCATATAGTCCTAATAGCTATATACTGAATTATCCCAATTTTTTAAAGAAAATCATTGGCATCGTTTCATTATTTTGACTACTGGTATCAATACAAAAAATAGTGAAATTCTTGGTAGCAGGAGGTGAAATTGAAACAAATCTATCATATTATTTTTCAGAATGATAGAAAATTTTATTGTTTGAAAGAGAAGAGGTGAAGAAACAATTAGTTTATTATGGTTTGGAGCACTTTGATTATTTGTATTTATATCTAACTTTATTTTGATTTTTTAAGAATATAGTGATAATATCATATTTTTTTCTCTCTCTAAAAATATCGTGATTTTTTTTTTATAAAATATCTAACTTTTTCAATAACATTTTACAATTTAAAAATAGTTAGGTCTGTTATTTTGTGTTTTTGAATTCAACAAAACTCCACGTTCAAAATCTTATTTTTACCATTTAATTATAGTTCCATTATATTTTTTCAGAGAAAAAAATGTTGTTGAAAAAGTTTGATATTTTTAAATATGTATAAAAAAAATTTGGAAAAGAATCACGATATTTTTTAGAAAGAGAAAAAACATGATATTTGTGGAGCAAGAAAAAAATCACGATATTATTAAAATAAAAAAAAAAATCAAAGGTGGTAAAGTTAGATATAAATACACATAATCAAAGTAAGCATAACAACCTAATTGCTTCTCCACCTCTTCTCTTTCAAAGAGGGCTCTATTTATAGTCAAATGGAGATAAATAAAATATAGGTGATAAATTCTTTAGATATTTCAAATTATTTTCAAAATAATTATCTCTTATCAAATCAATTAAATCTCTAAAAATTTATCTTAATCTATTTTAAATGATATCTGTAGAGGGTAAAAATAGCCCTCTTATGTGCTGCACTCATATCGAGCCGAGTCATACGGGGACAGGCCCATTCGGACCAAGTCCTAAAGGAGCTAGCCCTCATACGGGCCACGCTCACTACAGGCCGGCCCATGTGGAGGAAAGCCCATCCGAGCCAACACCATAAATAGCTCACCTCGTTGGGCCGAGTGCAAGCCCATTAAGCCTAGCCTCATGCTAGCCCAATCGATGACCCCACGATCAAGGGACTATAAAAGGCATATGACCTATCAAATCAGGTATGATACTTTAACCTAGAAAACGGATAACCTGATTATCCTTGACCTAACCCTTGCGGCGCAAGGCAAATCTCACCTACCACCACCTAACTTGATCGTCGGAGGGTCGTCGGCCGGTACCACACCGGTGCCCTTCTGACCGTCATTTGTTGTAGTGTTTCAGGTTATTCCGCCGTTAAGGGATAGCACGTGACCCGACGTGCTCGGTCGTGTGGAACGAAACTCCGACGAGAAATACCCCACACAGTTTGGCGCCCACCGTGGGGCTCGAACCCACGACCACAAGGTTAAGAGCCTTGACCCGGCGGCGGGGACCATCACCATCGCCTTGACAGAGCACCGAGAGATGGTGGAAGCCCACAAAGCTCTGAGAGAAGAGGTACGGGAAATGAGGGCCCTGCTAGGGAAAGGCTTGGCGGCGGTCCAAGCCAACAGCCAAAACATCCTTAACGTTGACGAGGGAGGCCCTTCCAAGCCGCGAGCTGGCAAATCTCAGGCCAGGCGACGGCGTAGAAGGGCCACCACGTCCGAAAAGGCAAAGAACGTACCAGGAGACGACCTCCGTACTAGGCTGACGGCTCGTCGACGGGGGGAAAACGCAAGTTTAGAGATCTCCTCGTCAAAAGAAAAGGATGCACCAAGCAAAACAGGCCCCACCCGGCAAACTCGAGATGGGGCGCCGTCACAGAGAGGTGACGGGGGAAACCAAGGCTCGAGCTGTACCGGAAGTGACGAAGGAAGCTCGGCGTCTGCGGACAAGAACGAACGCGGAGAGAAGCAGCGGAAGTACACAGATGCGAGACAGATCCTCGAAGAAAAGCTGGCAAAGAAGGCATCCGGGAAAGGGGCTAAACCCAATTCGGGCGCCCGAGAACCGGGAGACTCACCCTTCACGAGAGGAGTCATGTCCGTCCCACAGCCGAGGCACTTCATCCTCCCAAAGTTCGAAATGTACGACGGAACCGGGGATCCGATGGAACACGTGGCTCATTTCGTAAATATGATGGAGTCCTCGTGCGTGATTGGGCCCGATCTGGATGCCTTAACCTGCCGTTTCTTCCCCACAAGCCTGAAAGGGTCACCCCTGCTATGGTTCAACAGCCTCCCTAAAAGATCCATCAGAATCTTTTCGGACCTGTCTTCTGCCTTCCTCAGCGAATATAGCGTGAGTCGGAAGTTCGCTAAAACGAACCACGACCTCTATGATCTGGATGCCTTAACCATCCTTGGCTAGTCTTTGCCAAACTTTGGGTTCCGCCTCCAGGTTTTGTCCCGGTTGCCCCTCGTAAGCGTCTGTTTCGCTTCCTCTTTCCCCTTTCCGTTTCTGTGTGCTTAATTGGGTTTGTATTTGACTTGAGCTGGTTGTGACGCAGGTTTCAGCGGAAAAATGTCTGGCGTCGAGCTTACTCCCGTCCCCAACTCCAATGATCCCGAGGCCTTCCTTGCCCTTCTTCAGGGTATGGGAAAGAAAAGAGATGAGGCGGCAGCGTCTTCGTCTGATCCGAAAGGAAAAAAGGTGGCTGCCCCTAAGCGCCCGCGTAAATCCGGAAGTGGGAAATCCGTGAAAATTGCGAGCACGGAACCTTCCGCAGAGGGTGCATCGGACCTTCCCACGGATCTCCCTGCGGACCATCCTTCGGATCCTCCTATTAATCAGTCTGCGGATTCTCCCGTTCCGAAGCGAAGAAGGGGCGGAATCATCGGGGCATTCGATCGCGCGGTAAGGGGTGCTGATGCGTATCTTTTGAAGCATCCTGAGATGGTTTATCAGTCATTTCCTTCCGAGGCGGATTCGCCCTCTCCCTCTGATCATGCCCATGTTTTATCTTCTAATACAGACTTTGAACAGGAGGATGACCAAGGGACCGGGGGGTTTCCTGACGGTGGAGTTTCAATCTTACCCACCCAGACTCCAGCTATACTCCCTCCATCGGATGCGGGTCCGTCGATGCCAAGCGGTTCGGGCGCTGCAGGCGGTGGATCCTCTCTGCTTCGCCTGTTCGCTTCTCCGGGGTCCAACTTTGACCAGGGGTCCCTTTCTAACGATTTTTGCCTCCGACGGGCTATGGATGCGGTCGGCTTTGCTCGCGACTTAGGGGCTGTGCAGCTGGAACCACTAGTCGACCACGACAGCGAAGTCGTGACCTTCAGTCGCATGTGCTATAGGAGCTGGCTGGTTAGTTGTTTACTTCATTGTTTACCTTTCCCCTACTATCTCTAGCTGGTTTCTCACATTTCGAAATGTCCGAACTGCCAGGGGACCCAGGCCTCGACGCAGATGCTCCTCAATTTGGAGAGTTTACTTGTCAAGCACCGGGAGCTTAAGCAGGAGTTGGCGGAAGCGAGGGCCAGTGGCCGGTCGTCCCGCGCCTATGACTTGGTGCTGAACGAGGGTCTTCAATTGAGAGCTGAACTGGATGAGTCCGAGAAGAAAATTGCTTCATTGGAGGTCAACGGGCTGCAGCTTTCCGCAGATCTTGAGCGCGTTCGGAAGGAATGCGAGGACTTTCGATCCCTCAGTGAGAGCAACAAGAAGCTACTCGACGAGGCCGTTATCGCTCGGAACAAAGCGTTAGAAGATCTGGGCGTTGCTCGAGAGGAGGGGTCCAAATCCGTGGACGCTTACAATCGGGAAGCTGAGTCTCTCAGGAAGGCCAAGGAGGAGATGGATCTCCTCACGTTGGAGAATGACTCGCTGAGGATTCAGGTGGCCGAGCTTCCAACCCTCCGTGACAGTATTAGTGACCTCCAGCGAAAGTTGGCCGTGGCAACTGCTGCGTCGGTGGACTCCATCCTTATCGGGTTAGCCGTCGGACGAGATTCGGTGAAGCTACAGATGGAACAATCCGAGGGTGAGGGTGATCCGGTCAGTCCGGTTGGCTATGATGACGCTGTGGACCGTCGAAGGGAGTTATTTGAGCGGGCCACAAGTTTGAAAGCTTCCCGAAGTGAGGTCGCTGCGGAGGGTCTGACGGTTGAGGAGGTTGCTGCTCAAGATCTCCCAGCTGATGGCGGAGATGGAGCGGCTGTTGAAGAGGCTTCTACCGAAAAACTCCCCACTGACACCGTTTATGTTTCGGACTGACTTTTTTCTTTGTTTAGGGTAAACTCCGGATTGTGGAGCCCCTAATTTTCTCTGTTGCTTGAACTCTTTTCCTTTTCTTTCTCTGGACAATATTCCATTGAGATTAATGCACATGTTCTTTCTTTATGCACACTCGTCGTACTTCTCCGCCCGCCTGGTAGGAAATATTTTGACTTGTTAATATCTTTGCAAATATTCTTTGGTTGCTTGGGCAACCCGAGACTTCCTACCTACGAGGGAAGTTCTCTAATACTCGAACGGACCGAGGTCTATTACTCCTGAATATTCGAGCGGATCGGAGTTTCTCGCATCCGGAGGGGGCTTTAGTTTTCTCGGGCGGGCCGAGGTTTTTTTTTTTTGTGCTTCCGGAGAAGGCTTTAAGTTTACTCGGGCGGACCGAGGTTTTGTACGTCTCAATACTCCAACGTCTTCTATTGTTTAAAATAGGGAATGCTTAATGCTCGGACGGACCGAGGCTTTCGCTTCCGGAGAAGGCTTTTTAGGTGCTCGGACGGACCGAGGCTTTCGCTTCCGGAGAAGGCTTTTTAGGTGCTCGGACGGACCGAGGCTTTCGCTTCCGGAGAAGGCTTTTTAGGTGCTCGGACGGACCGAGACTTTTTGCTTCCTGAGAAGGCTTTTAAGTGCTCGGACGGACCGAGGCTTTCGCTTCCGGAGAAGGCTTTTAAGTGCTCGGACGGACCGAGGCTTTCGCTTCCGGAGAAGGCTTTTAGGCGCTCGGACGGAGGGTGTGGGCAAACCATGTGAAGCGGAAAATGTGGAACTTCTTTCTTTCTTTTCTTTTTTACATATTGTCGATCATACATAAAAATAAATAACAAAGTAAAAAAGAAAAAGGTGTTGCTCTTCTAGTCTTCATCACTGTCGATGATGACTGTCGGAGTCAGTCTCCTTCGCTTCTTCAAGGAGGCCAGCTCTTCTTTCAGGGATTGGATCTCTTGTTCGTAGTAATCGTTGAGATTACTTGCCGACTGAAGGCGATCCTCGAGTACGTGATAGGGCTCACCCGGGTCGCTGTCCTCGTCCGTCCCTGCGATTTCTAGGCATTCCCGGAGAGAAAGGTTCTCCCGTTCGAGATGCTCCGCTCGGCCTCTCGTCGCTTCGAGGGCCTCTCGGATACTTTGGGCTTCTTGCCTCAGGGTTTCAGCGTCTTCCCTCTTCTCCCTTTCCTCCAGTAAGGCTGTCTCCAGCTTAGTTATTTTCGCACGCATTCTGCGGTTCTCCCATTCTAGGACCTGCTTAGTCACCCTCGAAGTTGCGGTGGAGTTGTCCATATCTACGGTCAGGTGTCAGACGTCTGGAAGGCAAGTTGCAGGATGGAGGATGACTGGAAGCGTGGACTTTTTGATGTCTTCGCGATCCCATTCCTTTTATAGTGGGAGGAAGTGATTTGCCTAGGGGTCTGAAGGGTTTGCCATTAATTCGAATGGCGTTCGGCGCGAGGAGTCGTTTCGTAATTCGAGGTGGTGACGTCAGACGACGTTTAGTCACGTCAAAGGTCTGCCATTCCCGTCAAATCGCCTTAAATGTGATAGATCGTCTTAAATGCGGTTAAATTCGGGGGATTAACCGCTTAATTACCCATTAATGTCCACGTCGTTTCGCATGCCGGATTGCTCGTGGTGTCGCTGGATGCTGGACAGCTGTCGCAATCGCAACGGCTTGAGGGTCCTTTAAATAAGCTTTCGCGATTTCTCTTCCATTTACTTCTTTAGACCCCGTTTTTGAAGCGCTTTCTTTCGTTCTCAGATTTTCAAGTCTTCCTACAGGGTTTGAGATTTCATGCCATGGGGTTTTCCCATTTTCCCTTGTTCCTGTTTCATGTTTGGCCCTCCTTGGTGGTGGCTTGCGTCGAGAAAGCTTGGTCGTGATCTTCTACGCCTGTTCGGTCAGTACCGGAGGACTTGGCATTGGTGGTCGTGGTCCTCCACGCCTGCGAGTGTCGAATCCAGGGTACTGTATGCCTGGGGTGACCAATCGCTTCACCGCCTATCACTGTGGCTCCGGAGTTTGTTCCGGCAGCCTCCGGGGACCGGGGTGAACGAGGGGGAGAAAGTTTCCTTTCCGTCCCTTCGATGGTCTCCTTCGTCATCACATCATCCGGGGCTTCAGCATTGGAGGTGGCAGCTCGTCTCGTATTTAAGGAAACGAGAAATGCGTTTCCGCCGAGCCGAGGTGGTCTGCTGGTCCCCTTCTTTGGGCCTCCCCTGGTATGACGAGAGAAGCGAAATCCCGCCCGGGTTGGAGTTTTCGGGCGAGAGCTCGGCTACTTTCCAAAATCCACCAGGGGCCAGGTGTGGTGAGTCGAAGATCTGCTGAACCTCGGAGTTGATGAGTTGGTGGAGCAGCCGACGGATGACCCGGCCCCGACCACTCGCTCTTTGAGCAAAACCCTCATCCTCTTTCAGGAGGACGTTCTCAATGTCTCCGACGACGACACTTCGCATTCCACCATTTTACTTTGTAGAACTCTTGTAATTTCTTTCGGCTGAGTTCCCAACATGTGGGTCCGAGCCTTACTTGCTCGTTGTGAAATAAAAGTTGGCGTTTTGTTCACCTTCTGTTTCCTTGCCTTACTTTCCATAACTCCGAATGCGTTAAGTTCCTTAATCCGTGGGGGACTTAGGACTATTCCGGAAAGTTCAGTATTTCAATCCGAGGGGGACTCAGCAACTTGCCTAATCGGATTAGGATCTTTTATCTTTTATTTTTCTTTTAAAAGGCACCGAACGATCATGTGGGAGGAAAAACACGTAATACTCATATATTAATTTGAATAGGCCTCTTCGGCTAAGTACTTACATGTTTCTCTCATACTCACACATGATAAATTCTCAAGTGCGTTGCGTTCCATGCCCTCGGAACCAGTTCGCCCCTTCCGTCCTCGAGACGATAAGTTCCCGGCTTGACTTCTTCGATCACCTTATACGGACCTTCCCAGTTTGGTCCCAATTTTCCTGCCCCGGGTTCTTGTGTGTTCTGGAACACTTTCCTCAGGACGAAATCGTTTACTTTGAAGCTGCGCCGTTTCACCTTCTTCTCGAAGTATTTGGCCAGTTTTTGCTGGTAGCACGCCATTTGGACTAGCGCTTGCTCCCTTTTCTCTTCGGCCAAGTCTAACGCTTCTGCCATCATGGCGTCGTTTTCTGCCTCCGGGATCGAGCTTCTGGTCGTGGGGATGATCATCTCCGTGGGAACGACGACCTCTACCCCGAAAGCCATGGCGAATGGAGTTTCGCCAGTTGGGATTCTAGGGGTGGTCCGGGACGCCCAAAGGACTCCAGGCGCTTCATCTACCCATCTTCCCTTTGCTCGTCCTAATCTCTTCTTCAGGAGAGTCCATGATGGTTTTGTTTGAAGCTTCGCTTGTCCATTCGCTGCGGATAGCGGGCGTCGAGTAATCGAAGCTCCACTTTTCTCGTCCGCGCAATATTTCCTGGATGGAATTTCCCGTGAACCGAGTTCCGTTATCGGTGATGATAACTTTGGGAATTCCGAAGCGGGTGAAGATGTGCTTCCAGAGGAACGTCTCGACTTTCCTTTCTGTAATCTTTGCCAATGGCTCAGCCTCAATCCACTTGGAGAAGTAGTCCGTTGCAACGATCAGATAACACTTTTGTCCTGGAGCTAACGGCAACTTCCCCACCAGGTCGAGCCCCCATTGCATGAAGGGCCAGGGGGCTGAGATTGTAGTTAACATCGTCGGTGGTGCGTGAATGGTCTTCGCGAACCTTTGACATTTATCGCAGCGGGAAACGAAATCTTTCGAATCTTTCACCATGGTGGGCCAGTAGTACCCTTGCGTCAACGCTCTATGGCTTAAGGATCTCGGTCCTGCGTGATTTTCGCAGTGTCCGAGGTGCAACTCTGCCAGAACGTAGGAACTTTCTGACTTTCCCAGACATTTCAGATAGGGTCCGCTGAAGGATCTCCTGTACAACTCTCCTTGGATGATCGAGTACCTAGCCGCTCGGGATCGGACTTTTCGTGCTTCCAGTTTTTCTTCGGGCAGATGTCCCGATTGTAGGTATTCGAGGATCTGAGTTCTCCAATCTGGCTCAAGCTCTGGATTTTGTTCTATCGGCATTGCTTGTCCAACTGCTTCACCGTCTCCACTCCCCTTGTTCGAATCAAGGATGATGCTTGGTTCGGACAGATGATCGACGGGAATGATTCTTCTTGTTTCCGTTTGAACTGCGGATCCGAGGCTGGCCAGGGCGTCAGCATGTCCATTTTCAGCCCTCGGTACTTGGGCGATGTCGTACTCGCGAATTGAGACAAGATGGACATAACTTTCTCCAGGATATTTCGCCATCCTGGGGTCCTTTGCCTCAAACACCCCTTTTATCCGGTTCACCACAAGCCGAGAATCACTTCGATGTTTAAGTTCTCTACTCCCAGGTTCCTTCGCTCTTTGTAGCCCGGCTATCAACGCTCGTATTCGGCCGTTGTTTGAAGTCGCAAATCCAAACCGGATTGACCGTTTCTAGGAGGTATCCCTGGGGTCGACAGGACTAGCCCGCGGCGGATCCTCTTGAGTTCGAGGATCCATCAACGCTTAGGGTCCAGGTTTCCACTTCGGGGTCAGCCGCGAGCGGCTGGTTTGTTTCGATCTCGCTCGTACTTGCTGGGGTCATTTCCGCGACGAAATCCGCGAGGATTTGTCCTTTTAAGGCTGTCCTCGGCTCGTAAGTTATATCGTATCCGCCCAATTCTATCGCCCATTTTGTTAGTCGTCCCGAAACGTCCGGTTTGTGGAGAACGGCTTTGAGTGGGAAGGTGGTCCTTACCACTATCCGATGGCCCTGAAAGTAGTGCTTCAGCTTGCGCGACGCGACTATTAGAGCTAGTGCTAGCTTCTCCATCTTTGAGTACCGTGTTTCGGCATCAATCATAGCTTTACTCACGTAGTAGATTGGGTGCTGAACTTGACCGTCTTCGCGCACCAGCGCTGAGCTGACTGCCGCATCAGATACCGCTAGGTATAGGAATAACCTTTCGTCATCTGAGGGCTTGGCCAACAACGGGGGCGAAGACAAGTAGGTTTTGAGTTCTTCGAACGCTTTTTGGCACTCGACTCCCCAACCAAACTCCTTGCTTCTTTTCAGCGCTTTGAAGAACGGCATGCATCTATCTGATGATCGGGATATGAACCTGTTCAAAGCTGCCAGACACCCGGTTAACTTTTGCACACCCTTCAGATTCGTCGGTGGTTGCATGTCTATTATCGCTTCGATCTGGTCGGGGTTCGCCTCGATCCCGCGGCTGGTCACCAAGTGACCCAGGAACTTACCTGCCGGGACTCCAAACGTGCATTTGTCGGGGTTCAGCTTCATCCCGTATCGATCTAGCACCCCGAAGACTTGTTCCATGTGGGTCAGGTGGTCTTCAGCCTTTCTCGATTTGATTAGCATATCGTCAATGTACACCTCCATCGTTTTTCCGAGAAGATCCTTGAACATTCTGTTCATCAGGCGCTGATAGGTGGCTCCAGCATTTTTCAGGCCGAAAGGCATCACCGTATAGCAGTACGTGCCTTCGTTGGTTATGAACGAAGTCTTTTCTTGATCCTTCGGGTTCATCTTGATTTGGTTATATCCGGAGAAGGCGTCCATGAAGCTGAGCAGCTCGTATCCAGCTGTGGCATCCACCAGTTGATCTATTTTTGGTAACGGGAAGGAATCTTTTGGGTAGGCCTTGTTGAGGTCGGTAAAGTCAATACACGCCCTCCACTTTCCATTTTTCTTCTTCACTATTACTACGTTAGCCAACCAATCAGGGTATTTTACCTCTCGGATAAAGCCTGCTTCCAAGAGCTTCCGCACCTCCTCGTTGATTATGTCGTTCCGCTCAGGTGCGAACTTGCGTCTTTTCTGCTTGACGGGGGGTCGATTCGGATCAACCTCGAGATTGTGGGTTATGATATCGGAACTTATACCGGGCATGTCCGTGTGGTCCCAAGCGAATGTTTTCCAACTTCTTCTCAAAAAGTTCGCCAGTCCGTCTTTTAGACCTCCCTTCAGATCTTTCCCAATGCTCGTCGTCTTCTCCTGATCTTCCGGATGGATCTGTATTTTCACTGATCCGTCCTCAGGTGCTTCTATTCTTGGCCGAGCAAAGGGCGGGCCTCGTTCGGGGCCCCGATCCTGTAATTGCTATGCTTGGCATCGGGATTTCAGCTTGATGATTTCGACCAAGCACGATCTTGCGACCTGCTGGTCTCCTTTTATTACCCTAATCCCTTTTTCGGTAGGGTACTTCAGTTTCTGGTGAAGTGTTGAAGGGTGTGCTTTCATATCGTGAATCCAAGGTCTTCCAAGCAAGGCGTTGTACCCCGAGTGGGAGTCTATGATATGGAAGAGCGCCATAGGGCTTGCGCCCTCGACTCTGACTGGCAGTTTGATCGTTCCGTTGGACCTTGTCACCGCCCCGTTAAATCCAACTAGGTCCTGGGAGTTCATCGTGAGGTCTGACTCCCTTAGTTTCATGCTTCGGAATGCCGACATATAGATTATATTGATGGAGGACCCTGGGTCCACCAAAACCCTGTTGACCGTGTAGGATCCGATAGATATCGATATTACTAACGCGTCATTATGGGGCAGGTGCACGTCTTCTAGGTCCTTCCGGGAATACTTAATTAGATCCTCGGAAACATGCTCGACCCGATAGACGGGGAGTCCAGCTTCGCGATAAGACCTTTTATGGGCGTTGACGGATTCTCCGGTGCAGTGGATCGAATTGATTTGTCCGTCCCCTGGAACTTCCGCGGACGCGGCGAGCTTTTCATCTGTTTCTCTCGGATTTTGTCTGTCGATTCTTCGGGTCGGACCTTGCTCGCACACGCGATCTATTTCCCGGGCTAGAATCTTGCAGTCTTCTGTGGCGTGCCCTTTAGATTTATGGAATCTGCAGTAGGGTTCTTTTCTTTCCTGACTCTTTTGGGCGTATCACGGACTCTTTTCTCTCTCCTCTTTTTGGAAAGAGCGAGAGGTTTCCGTGTGGAGGATTCGCTCCGGACTACGCTTCTTCGGATCTCGGATCCTTCCCCATACGGAATTCCTTTCCTTTTCGTCTCTCTTTTCCTCCTTTCTCCAGCCCGAGCGCCCGCGCTCCCTTCCTCTCCGTTCGTCGACGTGAGGTTCTCTTTTCTTCAATACCCCTTCGGATCTTGACCCTGTTCTCCGCATCTCTCGGGCTACCCTTTCGGATTCATCCTGTGATATTTTTGCCATTGCTCTGTCTAACGCCTCTTTCATGGTTGTAGGCCTTCGTTTGTTAAAAGATCTCCAGAGAGGATGGTTCGGGTGTATTGCCCGTGAGAATGCGGTAGCAGCCTCTAGGTCATTACAGTCCTTGACCTCTAGTTTAACCTGTCGAAATCTGACGATGAAGTCTCGGAGGATGTTGGTTGAGCTCCTCCCAATTAAAGGGACCCCTCTGAGCAAGAGCCTTGCACTGACCAAGAGCCTCCAGAGAAATGCCCTTCGGAAGCGGATTCTTCACTGAAACAAAACAAATCGAAAATGGTCAGCACACCCGCAGGAAAGCGAGACACAAACTAATACGAAGCTCATGTCCTCACCCTCGTCTTCCCACGAGGCAGGAAGTGGCCCACCTCTGAGAAGAAAGGGGCCACGGATGAAAAACCACTCGTCCTTCCAACGCTTGTGGTAGGAAGTCTCGTCCACCAAAGCCGGCGAGGTTCGATTATGAAAGATAAAACGCATATTGTCCTGGACATTCAAGCGAAGAGACCAAAAATGGGAGACCATGTTCAGGGTAGGCCGAAAGCCTAACCCATAACATACTACCGAAAAGGCAACCAAAGATCTCAGAGCATTCGGCATTAGCTGGCCCAATGCGAGGCCGGCATTTTGAAGTAGTTCGGCTATCAGAGGAGGAAGGGGAAGCCGAACGCCAAATTGGAAAAACCGCGGATAAAAAGCGGTCCAACCCTCCCCTGGGGAAAGAAAAACCCTCTCCGACGACTCTGGGAGCCTCATTTCAAAATCTGAGGAGATCCCATAATCGACCCTCAACCTGTCGAGTTTAGCCTGCGTCAGTTTTGAAGGAAAGTGGTAGGGCCCCCTACCTTCCTTGATGCCCTTCGGCTGAGGATTTCTTTTTTTCTTCTTCTTTTTCTTGCTCGCTGCCTCGGCCTCGTCCGAATCAGCAGTAGGAGACCCAAGGGGATCAGAGACAACAATCTCGCCGGCTAAGGAAGAATCCACTTCCCCCGACGGCGCAGGGATGGATGGATTAACCTGCGGTGCGGCCTCACTACCCTTGGTGCGACTTTTCCTTTTCTCCCCTTGGGCCGCCCCCTCGGCAGGAACTGGGACAGGAGGACGGGAAAGGTCGGGAATGGTATTCGGGCCCACCAAAGCAAGATCCGTTTCCCCCAAAGGGTGAGAAGTAGGGGAAAGGACGGGGTCCAAACCTGCCTGAATTTCGGAGACCGACCCAAGCTCACTCACAGAAGGCAAAGATTCAGACTCATTCCCCTCAGGCTCATTTCCCTCAGGCTCACCCCGAGATGAGGAAACAACAGTAGCCCCGTCGGCGCGAATGAAGGAAGGGGAAGCCCCAGATTCAACCCTCTCGAAAACCAGAGCATCATAATCGTCATCCCCCACGGCTAACCTAGGGGTCCTATGGCCTCTAACCACTGGGTTTCCCTCGAAACCATCCATTACAGCAAGAATGGAAAAAAGAGACAAAGAAGAGAAAACTAACCTTCGAAGAAGAACGGGAAAGGCTTCAAGGAACGGGACGAAGATGGCGAAGGGTCTTTCGAAAACGGACGATTCGCAGATAATCTCGAAGAATTCGAAAGGCAAACGAATCTTAAAGTCTGGGAAAAACCCTATTTAAAGAAGAGAACGCGCGTCCAATCATCGCGACACGTGGGAAAGAACACGACGGTCCGAACCACTCGTGTTCATTGGCATTCGCGCCCGTCCGAAGTTCCAACGGGTCAATCTCCCAAGGAGCCGCGTCTCTCGAGACGGACCTGTCCGCGAAGGAACGCAACGATCCCCGAAAGGAAATCAATAGAGCCCGAGCCACAACGAGGCCGAGGCGGTCTATTTTCCAGAAAGCCGCGGCCCCTAACCGCTCCGCAGTAGCGAAGGTTAGGGCAGGCTCCACGCCCCCGATCCGATTGATCTACTATCCCCTGCCTCGGACTTTCCGACCCAGGAAATAGGGGGAAAACTGTAGAGGGTAAAAATAGCCCTCTTATGTGCTGCACTCATATCGAGCCGAGTCATACGGGGACAGGCCCATTCGGACCAAGTCCTAAAGGAGCTAGCCCTCATACGGGCCACGCTCACTACAGGCCGGCCCATGTGGAGGAAAGCCCATCCGAGCCAACACCATAAATAGCTCACCTCGTTGGGCCGAGTGCAAGCCCATTAAGCCTAGCCTCATGCTAGCCCAATCGATGACCCCACGATCAAGGGACTATAAAAGGCATATGACCTATCAAATCAGGTATGATACTTTAACCTAGAAAACGGATAACCTGATTATCCTTGACCTAACCCTTGCGGCGCAAGGCAAATCTCACCTACCACCACCTAACTTGATCGTCGGAGGGTCGTCGGCCGGTACCACACCGGTGCCCTTCTGACCGTCATTTGTTGTAGTGTTTCAGGTTATTCCGCCGTTAAGGGATAACACGTGACCCGACGTGCTCGGTCGTGTGGAACGAAACTCCGACGAGAAATACCCCACACAATATCTATCTTTGATAATTACAAACTTCTTTTAAAATCAATTCTTTAATCTCTACAAATTGAATTAAACTATTTTTTAATCTAATTGAACATCATTTTATTTTTAAAATTAAAAGCCAATAAATATTGTCCTTATATCTTTTAAAAGCAAATCAAAATTCAATTTTCTTTTCATTTTTTATTTAAAATTTAACAACAAATAAATTTTGCTAGTAATTAATATGTAAATTTATGCTACTTGATACAAGTTCTTTTTTTAAGCAAAAGTTTTTTATACATATTTAAAACAAGGGTATTTTAAAAATGGCATTTTAAAATTTTTAAAATATTCTATGTTTTCAGAATTTTCATATATTACACTTTTTTATATCTTTCATTTTATAATAAATTTATCAAAATTGTAAAAGTTTAAAAATTAAATAAAAAGAAAAATAAAAAAGAAAAACCTTAAAAAATAACAAGGAAAGAATGTACATCAAATGAACTGTAGAAACTCACATGTTCTCTAAGATGGTTGATAATTCAAATCTGAATATTGAATATTGGTAACTAACCATGTGATACATTCACTGGAAAATCTGAATATTGGTAACAAATATCAAAGAGGAGGTAAAATTTACATTTGTGATGGTAAAGGTTTAAACATTTCAAAAAAGTTAAAGCATCTTTTCAATTTAAAAATATACTCCGTGTTACTCCTCCTAACTAAAAATCTTATTAGTGTTAGTCAATTTGCAAAAAAACAATATTATTTATTTTAAATTTCACCTATCTTTTTATCTTGTGAAGGATCGGCCGGATTCGGTGGTACTGGTACATGAAGGATTTTACAAGTTCAATTTGACTAGAAATCATCCTGAATACATCCGACCAAATAGTTTTATACATCATCTCAACATTCTTAAAATGCTCTATACAGAAGTGTTTTTGATATTATACCACCAATCTTTTTTACACATAGGATTAGAGGTGAAATCGGTTTGGTTTTAAACAAATGGAAAATACAGTCCCCGTAAAATACAGAATGGGGCCAAGATCTCTATGGTCGAGGCCAAAATTCTCCACTCTTATAATAATATAAAATTTTGTTAGTTTGAAAGAGAAGAGGTGAAGAAGGAATTAGTTTATTATGCTAAGGAGCACTTTGGTTAATTTGTATGCCCTTTGATTTTTTTTTTTCAGAATATATCGTGATTTTCTTTTCTTACTCCACGAATATCATGATTTTTTTTTTCATTCTCTCCAAAATATCGTGATTTTTCCCCATATTTTCTATACATATTCAAAATATCTAACTTTTTTAATAACATTTTTTTTTTCGAAAAAAATATAATCGAACTATATTAAATTATGAAAATGAGATTTTGAACGTGGTTAGTTGTAATTATAAACCACTTTTGTTGAATTCAAAATCAAAATAACAGACCTAACTATTAAAACTCAGATTTAAAAAAAAAAAAAATATTATCCACATCTAAAATTGAAATAATATTTCTGTATAGTTGATAAAAAATTACAATTAACCCAAATATTTATACAAAATTTTTATAAATGAAGTTAACTACATGGTAAGTTAAACAATGGGAAAAAATCCTTCTAATATATAGTAGGGAAATTTTATTGAGTAGTAAAATTTTCTATAACATTTATTAATATAATAGTTTTGAAAAGTATTTATAAATATAGTATTTTTTATTTTAAAAAATTTGTAAATAAAGCATTTTTTATATTAAATAAAAACAAGTTATAAACTGATAAATTGATATACGATAATCACTCAATTAGTGACACACCTTACGTCTGATATATTTGTAAATGTCTTTTTTTTAAAAATATGCTAGTTTTATAATTATTTGTTTGGAAAATAATTTTTTTTTTAACTATTTTTAAAAAAATGATACTGTTTTTTGACATTTAAAAAAATGCTAATAAAACTTCTATTAGAATTTAACCACTAAATATTGTATACTGTCTATCTTAGTGAGTTTGGTCCATGTTTAATGTCCAAAAGATTACCGTTTTCTAATGTACATTATAACTTCATAGTTACTATAATTTATATTCAAATCTCTGTTATTCAGTATATATATTATAATAAAAGTTAATATATTTTTATGCTTTTCATGGACCGACACTAATATACCTTAAGGATTGTAGTTGGACACGTAAATGAGAATGAACTAAAAGGAAACAAGAGTAAAAAATGGAGGTCGTTGTAGAGTCTAAAGTGCCACCAAATAAAGTTTCAGAAAAAGAATTGAACAAAACGGATATGAAAGACTCACATTATTTTAATTATATATAATATATTGTACTTCAATAACCATATACATATACTTTTTCAGAAATCATGAAATAGTGAACATTTTAATATATCATTTAACATATACCATCATTTTATTCAATGGGCTTCTGAAAATGATATAACATTTTAAAACAAATTTATAAATACATATAAATCTCATATAATATTACTTTAATATTAATATGTAAGTAATTTAAATCACAAAATGTAATTTATGGAATACTATAATATATTAAATTAATATATAGTACGTATTTAACTATATAACAGAAAAACTTAAACTACATAAGAAAACTTAAATTACAAAATCAGAACTGATATTCAAACAAAATAGATAAAAATGAAACTCTGATGAAATATAAATTTTAAATACTTGAAAGGAGATTGTGAAAGGAATCGGTGGAATTTAAAAAAACAAATCAGAGAAGAAATCGCATAAAATCAGAAAAATTAAATCAAGAGAGAGAGAGCAACTAAAGGGAAAATGAAAAAACTAAATAAATAAATAAATAAGGGTAAATTTGGTATATTCAATTTTATCATGGGCCTAAAAGTATTAAAAAAAAGGGAGGCTAAAAAGACTAAGCATATAGTCCGAATAGCTATATACTGAATTATCCCAACTTTTTAAAGAAAATCATTGGCATCGTTTCATTATTTTGACTACTGGTATCAACACAAAAAATAGTGAAATTCTTGGTAGCAGGAGGTGAAATTGAAACAAATCTATCAGATTATGTTTCAGAATGATAGAAAATTTTATTGGTTTAAAAGAGAAGAGGTGAAGAAACAATTAGTTTATTATGGTTTGGAGCACTTTAATTATTTGTATTTATATCTAACTTTATTTTGATTTTTTTAGAATATCGTGATAATATCATATTTTTTTCTCTCTAAAAATTATAGTGATTTTTTTTTAATAAAATATCTAACTTTTTCAATAACATTTTATTCCGAAAAAATATAATGGAACTATTATTAAATGGTAAAAATGAGATTTTGAACGTGGAGTTTTGTTGAATTCAAAATCAAAATAATAAAACTAACTATTATTAAATTGTAAAACTCAGATTTTTTCCCAAAAAAATATCATCCACATCTAAAAATCTAAATGATTTTTCTGTATTGTTGATTAATTATTAAAAATAACAATTTACCCAAATACTTATACAAAATAATATTAAATTGTTAAAAATAGATTTTTTTTTTTTAATTCACTCAATTGAGGGAAAATGACTTTTTCTGAAGAAAGCCATTGTTTCTTTAGTTTTCGTTTTCTTTTTTTGGAGAAAGTTTGAGAGAGAGAGACCAAGTGAGTGATATAAATAATCTATCTATAAAAAAAAATCCATCAAAAACTGATAGCAATGATTCTAAAAAATTGATTGAAGAACATGATGAGAACAAAGAAACTGAAAATGAGATTAAAAAAACCCATAAAAGATTTATTTTAATAAAAGTCATATTTTTATTTTTATTTTCTATTTACATTATTGATCATGTTCAGGAAGACTATATTAGAAAAGAAAGATTAAAAAACAAAAGAAAATATTGATGAAGAAGGAAACAAACAGTGAAGAAATATGGATGGTAATAATTACTGTATAAAGGTCAAATAACCCAAATTGATGCATAATTTTAACTCTTATTAGACTCTAAAAAATTATGTATATCCTTATTAGGTTATAAATTTATTGTTCTATTAGCATATGTACAGTATATTTGTTATAAAAAAAATCAAATATTGAGTGCTGAAAAATATGAAGTTAAATTCTGAAGTGAATCCAATAGATGATCTTGTATAGTATAGCATGATAATATGCACTGAAATAATTAAGTAATTGAGAAAATAGGAAAAGATTACCGTTTTCTAATGTACATTATAACTTCGTAGTTACTATAATTTATATTCAAATCTCTGTTATTCAATATATATATTACAATAAAAGTTAATCTATTTTTGTGTTTTTCATGGACTGATACTAATATACCTTAAGGATTGATGGTTGGACACGTAAGAACGCAAAATATTATATATTATATTGTACTTCAATAACCATATACTTTTTCAGAAACCATGAAATAGTGAACATTTTAATATCATTTAACATATACCATCATTTTATTCAATGGGCTTCTGAAAATGATATAACATTTAAAAACAAATTTATAAATACATATAAATCTATTATAATATTACTTTAATATTAATATGTACGTAATTTAAATCACAAAATGTAATTTATGGAATACTATAATATATTAAATTAATATATCGTAGGTATTTAACTACATAAGAAAACTGCCAACATGGGCATGGCCCAATGGTTAAGGCATTGTAGTTCCACCCTCAAAAGAGTTGTTCAATCCCCACCCCGATATTTTGTATTAAAAAAAAAAAACTACATAAGAAAACTTAAATTACAAAATCAGAACTGATATTCAAACAAAAATAGATAAAAATGAAATTCTGATGAAATATAAATTTTAAACTTTAATTACTTGAAAGGATGAAATGATTTATGGAAATGATGGAGGAGATTGTGAAAGGAATCGGTGGAATTTAAAAAACAAATCAGAGAAGCAATCGCATAAAATCAGAAAAATTAAATCGAGAGAGAGCACTAAATTGAAAATGAAAAAAGAAAAAAAGAAATAAATAAGGGTAAATTTGGTATATTCAATATTATCCTAGGCCTAAAAGTATGAAAAAAAAAATAGAGAGGCTAAAAAGACTAAGCATATTAACCCGAATAGCTATATACCGGATTATCCCAATTTTTTAAAGAAATTCATTGGCAACAGAATATTTTTCAGAATGATAGAAAATTTTCTTAAACAAACTTCTCTCATATAATTCAATTTCAAACCTTATAATTCAATTCTCAAGTCTTAAAAAAAAATTAAAGGAAGGCGACAATAAATGGAAAATTAAAGAAATCAAGGAAAGGGTTCATATTTAAAGGGGTAAAAATGGAGAATGAAGCTAACCAATTCACAAATGTTCAATACTAAAATCGCCAAAACATAGGATTACAAATTTTGGATTATAACCAACCCAAAAAAAAACCATAAAAAAATCGCTATTTTTGTAAATTCAAGTGTTACCTTCAATTTCGAGCGAATGTCGATAAAACCCACCGGAAAATGAAGCTTTTTTTTTTGTACAGAAACAATGAGGAAGAAGAAGACTGGTTTGGATTCAGATGTAAATTGTCTGTACAACAGATGATTTCTTTTTAAAACAAAAGCGTCTGTTGTACAGACGATTACGCTTTTGCTTCTTTTTAATAAACGATTTAGGTGCTTTTTAACTAAATCGTCTATTGTACAGACGATTTAGCGCTCCAACTTAGCGCCACATCATCCACTCAAGTCACAGTCATTAAAAACTACAATATTTTTGGAAATAGTTTCATTTTCTTAATATTTATGTCAATATTTTTAAAAATACTAATATTTCTAAAAAAAATCCTTCTCCAAGCCTAGCTTAGGATGTTTCAAGTACATAATTTTCGTATATTATTGAAAAAACATCATGGCTCAACTTCATTAACTGTAAGAGTTTAAATATAAATATTTTATGACTTGATATTTTTAAAAATAGTAAAAATTTTGAAAATTTGAGGAATGATATTTTTTTAAGAGGCAATTACTGAAATAACATATTTTTACATATTAATTACTGAAATGTCAGAACTTTTTAAAAATTACTCCAATAACATAATTATAGTTCAATGATTTATTGAACTTAAAAAAAACTGACAAATTCATTGAAAATAATAATTAAAAATAAACTTAAACTTAAAAAAGCTAAAAACAAATAAATTCACTAAAAATACCCATGAAAAATAGTTTAATAATTTATGTTATTTGAGATAAATTCTATTTTTCTAATCCATGATTGAAAACAATTTGAGCCCAACTCTTATATGTTTTTAAAAAACAAAATGTAATTTTTAAATTTTTTTCAAAACATTTAATGTTATAAAAATATTTAATCATAAGGGTGGAAGTTTCTCTCTAATTTTTTTTTTATCAAAACTAAATGATATTAGATATCAACTAACACAAATTTAGGATAAACATCTAGATAATTTGATATTATTAATAGAAAAGAGATGTGTAAAAATTATTAACTATATAAATTAGAGGGATAAAAATTAACATAAGATTATAGATTAAATAGAAAAGTTATATATTTACATGTGTGGGAGATAAAAAAATCAATAAATTTACAAAATTAAAATTAAAACAAATGTATTGGGATATTTGCGTATATGACCTTGAAATTGGAGCTTTAATGAACCATAAACCTGTAACGCCCCGTTTCAAAGTAATTAAAATTTTTTGGACAAATTAATATTATTTTATTTTTATCAAAATAATATTAATCAAGTTGAATCGATTAATTAGAACATAAATATCTCATTCTTTCGAAAAGGGTATTTTGGTATTTTCATTCCCAAAACCTCGAATTTTGAACTTTGTAATTTGATTAATATTTTGACTTGGAATTGATCGTCTCGTTGTCAAGTTTCCAACGCAACTGACGGTTCGTCGTTCTGACACCCGGTGATGGAGATATCGACATTTTAAGGTGGGTGGCATTTTTGTAAATACTTGAACTCGGGATTGTTAACCTAAGATGACCTCCCATTTATCATTTTCCTTTCTCTCTTCTCTCCTTCTCACGCCGCCGCCTACCCTTGGAGGAAACCCGGAAAATTCGTGTTCGATCTTTGATCGTTTGGTGCGATTCGTAGTACGATCGTGGTTTTGGATAGTTGGAGATCATCTTTTTCAACCAAGAGGTAATTATTTTTCTTTTCCCTTGGTTTTCCCTAATGTCGCAGCCCCTCGGGTTTTCAAAGTGATTATTTTTCCGTCGATTTGAGTTGTAAGATATCAATTGGTTCGTGTTTGATCGTTTGGGAAAGATTGAAGGCGTTTTCTGTGATTTCCTAACCGTTGGTAAGTGATTTTGATCATTTTTACAATCTTTACAAATCTGGAATATTTAGTTTAATATTGAATTATGAGTTTCCAGAACTTTGCCTTGAAACCCACTCCTTAATGCTTTCCAATTCTCAATCCTTGGCCTAAGCTTTAATCGGTATTGATTTCCTTTGCCTAAAACCAAAACTCATCAAAACCGATCACCCGGAACTCGAAACCGCGACCAAACCATGACCCAAAGGCCACGGTTCCGCCACGGCAAAAGACAGCAGCGCCGTAGCTACTGTCTTCTTCAAACGGAGGTCGTTCGTCGTTTGCCTTTTTCCCATTCTTCGAGCCGTTGAACCCAAATCTTTTTAACACCTTTTAGTACTGTTTTGGCATGTAAATTAATTTTTTTAGGACCTTCGTTTCAGGTCTGATTGGTGGTGGAAAGTAGCTTGGAAATTGGAATTTTATCAAAGACAAGGTGAGTTAACGGTTTAGTCAACGGTGGGATTTTAGAGAAATCTAAGGCTCTTACCGTAGTTTATTCATTTCATTATATTTAATCATGATATTCTGGAACATTTGGATGAAATTGGACCATCAAAGATATCGTTTTTAATTTGGGAGAAATTAGATTTTCTGTTAGAGCTAAAATAGTCAAGTTTTGGTAAAAGTGAGTTTTCTTTTCATCGAATTGATTCTGATTGAGATGAATGTTAATTCTAGAAATTATGGAGTTTTAAGATGAATTTTGATATTGGAATCATAAGAAAAATCGATTGGGAGAATTAACTTTTTCGGTTAGAACTAGTTTAGGTTTTTTTTGACGAAAATTGAAGTTTTTAGTTTCGATTTGCCTCTAATTGATTATAAGTTTAAATACGAAATTATTTGGATATATTTAGTGTTAAATGCCATGGGTTTGGAGTTAGAGAACATAAGATTGCATTTTCCATGTTTTTTTCCCGTTTTTCGGCAAGTTTGAGAATTTAATGATATAAGTTGGGGCTGCTGTATTTTTATGTTTATAATTGATTTTTATTGAAAATTATCATGTGTGTAATGTTGTGATTGATGAGATTGATGGCCGTTTAAAATATGCTTACTAGTGTTGAGGCTACGAGCTCAACACGCAGTCATTTCAGTTATGGAAAAGTCCATAACCAAGTGCTAATGAACATTGCTTATAAGAATTTATCACTAGAGGTTTTGTTAAATTAGTGTTAAGGCTACGAGCTTAACAACTAATCATATATCAGTTATGGGTGAGCCCATAACCAAGTGCTAGTAATCGTTGCTCGTACGAATGATTTACTAGATGATTCAGTTATAGTTGCGGCTATAACCAGGTACTAGAAAGTGATAGTAGTCCCGAGAGACCACCTTTCTAGTGGTGTGTGCTAATTCTTAGTATTTAGTCATTGTAGTAATATTTATTATTGTGGATGTGTTAAGAGTTTGTTATTGAGAAGTTATGGGCATTACATGTTGAATAATTGAGCTTATGAGATTGATTTAGAGTTAATATTTTGAGTTATGACTGGAATATGGAACCTGGTAGTGTTGCCTATTCATGTATGGAATTATTTTGTATTGCCTTGAATATGGAATTAGTGAGAATTGCCTATTCATGTAAGTGAGTTGAGACTTAAAATTTAAGTGATTTGTGCCTTAGATGTTTTTGGAGAGTGATGAGCGCTTGGGACTCGGTTTGAGTTGTTAGATACTATTTAAAACTTTACCTTTGATTAAGTTGTTTTCTCACTGGCTTTAGCCTCACAGTACTATAATTTTTTTTCCAGGTAACATTGGACCGAGAGGTGGCGATTGATGATGTGGAAGAGATGAGGGTTCATGTCGTGGTGGCCGCCTATTTGTTATTCATTTTATTCATGAATAAGAATTGAAATTTTGTTGGTTTTAGTTGAACTATTTGAGTTGTCGAGAATTTTGTTTTATTTGCTAAATGGTTTAAGAATAGTGTTTTAGTTCATTGATATATATATATATATATATATATATATATATATATATATATATATATATATATATATATATATATATATTTTTTTTTAAAAGTTTATAACTCCGGAGTTATTATTTAAATAAATGTTCATTTGATTTAAGTGAATTTTCGTATTTTCACTAAATGTCATTTATTGAGCTGTCCGCTGCATTAATTATGTTTATTTTAAACTCTGAAAAAGTCAGGTCTTTACAAAACCTCACTTTCTATTTCTTATATTTAAGACCTTATGCTGATGTCATTAAAGTGTGAAAATACCAAAAACTCATTTTTTGTATTGATAGAACTCTCATTAACCTTACTCTATTTTCTCTCTCTCTAAACTCTAAATTTTTACCCAAAAACTCACGAAAAACTTAGATTCAATGGATAGATCTCGAAAAAAACGTATGAAATCGACATCTTATTTGCGCGAAACGGAGTCCAGATGAAGAAATTAACATCAAAATACTAAATTTTTGGAGAAAGAATTTTTTTTTTAATTGTTGCCTATGATCTGACCGATCATAAGCAATGATCTTTCAGATCATAGGCAATGATCTGACCAATCATAAGCAATGATCGGTTAGATCATCGAGTAACAAAAGATTCAAAAATAACATTTTTCTCGTAACTTTTTCTACAAAATTTAGATGGCCATAAATTTAGATTCAATGGATAGATCTAAAAAAAACGTATGAAATCAACATCTTATTTGTGCGAAACAGAATCTGGATGAAGAAATTAACATCAAAATACTAAATTTTTGGAGAAAGAAAAATCTGGAAAATTTTCAAAAACAAAAAAAATATCAGGGATCTGACCGATCATATACCTTGATCTGTCCGATCGACCGATCAGTTTTATTTTTTAGTATTTTGATGATAACTTCTTCATCCGGACTCTGTTTTACTCAAATAAGATGTCGATTTCATACGTTTTTTGATATCTATCCATTGAATCCAAATTCATGACAATCTAAATTTTGTAGAAAAAGTTACGAGTAAAATACTATTTTCGAATATTTTGTTACTCGATAATCTGACCGATCATTGCCTATGATCGGTCAGATCATAAGCAACAATAAAAAAAATAGATTTTTCTTTCTCCAAAAATTTAGTATTTTGACGTTAATTTCTTCATCCGCACTCCGTTTTGCGCAAATAAGATGTCGATTTCATACGTTTTTTCGAGATCTATACATTGAATCTAAGTTCTTCGTGAGTTTTTTGGTAAAAATTTAGAGTTTAGGGAGGGAAAAAAAGAGAGTAAGGTTAATGAGAGTTCTATCAATACAAAAAATGAGTTTTTGGTTTTTTCACACCTTAGTGACATCAGCATAAGGTCTTAAATATAAGAAATAGAAAGTGAGGTTTACGGTTTATTAAAGCTCCAATTTCGAGGTCATATATGCAAATATCCGAAATGTATTAGGAAGACATGTTTGAGAAGGTGGAAGACATGTTTGAGAAGGTGGAGGATTTTTTTTATAGGAATATTAGTATTTTTAAAAATATTGACAAAAATAGCGATTTTTAATGGTTTTTTTGGTTGTAATCCAAAATTTGTAATCCTATTTTTCGGCGATTTGAGTATTGAACATTTGTGAATTGTTTAGCTTCATTCTCCATTTTTACCGCTTTAAATATGAACCCTTTGCTTGATTTCTTTAATTTTCCATTTATTGTCGCCTTCCTTTAATTTTTTTAAGACTTGAGAATTGAATTATAAGGTTTGAAATTGAATTATATGGGAGAAATCTGTTTAAGAAAAACCATATGGTTATGAGATTGAAGCATATGGATTTTAAAATTGATCTTGCTGTCAATTATGTTAGTGTAATTCGTGCCCTCTTTAATATGAATTTAGTGTTGGATATATAGCTTTGTTTAGAAAATCGATTAGTAATTCTAGCATCAAAATGCAGAATCTGCCATTAGTCATCTGTTGAACAGACGTTTTACAATGTCTAACCTAAATCGTCTGTTGCTGACTGGATGTAAAATCGTCTGTTGAACAGACGAGGAACGGTAGTTTTGGAAATACTTTTCCTTTCACAATTTATTAGAAATTATTTCTTTTTTCACAATATTTATGAAGAAAAGCCGCTTGGAGAATGTCATCATTTTTTTTTCTCTAAAACAATTGCCATGATTGTATCTTATCATTTGTATCCAGAAATCAAACAAAAACCAATGTTTTATGAGCACCATAGTTCGGTTTCTTGTTTCAATTTCTCATTTTCAAAAAACAGAGTTGTTTGATAACTCTTCCCGGTTTCATGTTTCTCATATCTTAAAAACATTGAAACACATTTTTGTTTTTTTCCAAGAATGAGAAAAGATGAATGATTACCAAACATGTTAATGTTTTTATAATAAGAAATCAATTAACAGTAGTGTTTCTGAATGAATTTCACAACAGTTTTATATGTTACATTTCAATTACAATGTCCCATAAATCATACAGTCGGAAAAGTTACTCTCCCCAAAACAATATTCAATATCTATGAAAAGTGAAAAAAAAAAACAAGAAAGAAAAAAAAGCCTTACACAGCAACTATTAGACTAATAAACTAAACTCTCCCAAATTGATTTATTTTCTTAGATCCTAAACTTCTTTTTAGTAGGAACATAAGACTATTTGTATTAGTAAATTGGTAGATAGATAGCTATAAGAGATCACATGAGACATACAAGGATCTGATCCCCTTCCTGAATGGATAAAAAAGGTAATTAGAAAAAAAACAAAAAAGTAAACACATAAAAAAAATCATACTAAAAACCGTCAAGTTAGAACAACGAAGATCTTAGATTGAGAATTAACGAATATTAGGATTAGGAAATGTGATCCATTGGCATACGTAATAAATGTTCTGCACCATATATGGTTGATGGCCAGACATTATCAACGATAAATTCATCACAGCTCTTTATTGTACAAGAGCAATGATTTATCAAAATAACATCGTATTCCTTTCAAGATTAGATTTCTCCCAATGAGTCAGTACCAACAGATAATAAAAAGATCAAATCTTATCACTGTGAGCAGGTTTTTTTATGGTTAATTTTATAATATTTTTTATGCTCACGTCTTAATAATTTATTAATTTTACATTTCTCATCTGGCTTACATGGTAAATTACTAAAATGTAATTAAATTAAACAAACATTAAACTAACAAATTAATTGGTAAAATATACCCAAAAACCCAGATTTCATCTTTTACATCTTCAAAAACCCAGATTCAACCAATCTCAGTCTAAGAAATGCCATTTTTGAAAACTTTCAAAACTTTTTCTATTTTAGAAAAGAAAATATCATTTCTTAAATTGCCCCTTTCCCCCCTAAAACTTATCCCAAACTTTGCGAGTTTCCCTCACTCCTCTAGTAAAAGAACCAGATATTAGCTACTCTTTTGATCAACTATAGACGATCGAGACTCAGACCACATGCACTTTTACAATAGGAAATTAAAGTGTTTATTTGGATTGTTTCGAATGATGGTTTGTGTTGGGAAAAAACACCTTGCCACATTCACCGTTAGGAATAAAAAGTGATCGAGAAATTAAAGAAACAAACACAATATAAAGGACACAAGAATTTATACAGGTTCACCCAAATTGGCTACGTCCAGTTGCTACCGCTGCGGATTCCACTATGATGAATCAGAGTTACAATAGAGAAATATCCAATACACTAAACCGTGTATTAGTCGCCAAAAGCTCTCAAGAAAGAAAACCCTTTCTTTTACAATATTTCTCTTAAACTTTCACCCTCACTGCCGCTCAAGAACAACGAAAACCAAAAAAAAAAGGAACACCTTTTTTCTATTCTCGGCTTGCACTCTCTCTAACGCCACACTTATTGAAAGTCAAGGACAATTTATATTCTGCACCTCACAAGTCAAAAAGTTTGCTCCCCTATTTTCAATTCATATCCACGAAGTAACAAGCCAAAAAATCCCATTCCATTCATTCACTTTGTCTTGAACAAAGTTAATGGCAAATTAATATGACTTGTTGGGCTTTAGAAAGCTAGTGGGCCTTAAACAAATTTTAATAGGTTTGATTTGACTTTACAAATGCTGATAACTCGTAATTTACGCGTGTTTATTAGTGGTTTTATCTCCAATATAATTAAAATATTAATGCTAACAGATTCAAATGTCCATAATATTATTAATCTTTGAATTTTATGAATGTAGGCGAAAACGGCGCTCAAATCGGATTTAAAACGAAGAAGTTATGCCAATTTTAGTATTGCGAAAAAAAAGGCCTATCGCCGCAACAATGAGAAGCCACCCCCGCAGCAACGAGAAAAATAAAAAAAATAAGATTATTGGCGGCTGGAACAGATAAAGGAGCAGATTTTCTATAGATTTTATCTGATTTTAGCATATTTTGGCCTATTTAAAGCCTTCTTGGAACCCTAATTCACAATCCCTTCTTCCCCTATTTTTCTTAGAACTTTTAGGTAGTTTTTAATATGTTTTCTAGCTAATTTACTTATTCCAACTAGAGGATTATCGAGGTTTGGTTTATGAATTTGTGAGATTTTGTTCTTAATTTAATTCCTATTTTCTCTTTATCCATGCCTTCTCTTTGCATATTTTATTGTTAGTTAATTCTTGTGCAATAGGGCCCGTTGTTCATTGATTAATCTTACATATCGTTAGTTAGAACTTTAAATCCTTAATTGTTTATTGTTCTAATACAAGTAGCATGATAGCATAAATTGATTAAGGACACTTTTTTGATTTATGTTATGAGAATTTATGATCTAACTTAAATGAATCGGTCGTACTGTATTTGTTAGTTAGAATTGGGTTCTTCTCATCTTAATGCTATTAATAGGTTAAATCTTATTATCGTATTCTAAGGTTATCTGTTAATTAGGGAAGTAGTCATTAGATCGTATTCTAAAGATCCAATGGGAGGAAACTCTTCTTTGGGAATCCTCTTTGGACCAAAATATGAAACTTCAAAGTTGTCCTCATGATTTTGTCCATCCTAAAGATCCAAATGGAGGAAACTCTTCTTGGGGAATCCTCTTTGGTAAAAAATGTCAAACCATGATCGGAACCAATTTTTTCAAACTTGTCCTAATGATTTGGTCCATCCTAAATTTTCAAATGGAGAAAACTCTTCTTTGCGAATCCTCGTTGGACGAAAATGTCAAACGAGGATCGGAACCAATCTTTTCAAACTTATCCTAATGATTTGGTCCATCCTAAAGTTCCAAATGAAGGAAACTCTTCTTTGCAAATCCTCTTTGGATAAAAATTCCAAACGGGGATCGAAACCAATCTTGTCCAACTTGTCCTTATGATTTGGTCCATCCTAAAGATCCAATTATAGGAAACTCTTCTTTGGGAATCCTCTTTGGACCAAAATGTTAAACGAGGATGAGAACCAATCTTTTAAAAGTTGTCCTTCTTATTTGGTCCATCCTAAAATTCCAAATGGAAGAAACTCTTCTTTGCGAATCCTCTTTGGACCAAAATGTCAAACAAGGATCGGAACCAATCTTGTCAAAGTTGTCCACATGATTTGGTCCATCCTAAAGTTCCAAATGAAGGCAACTCTTCTTTGGGAATCCTCTTTGGACTAAAATATAACATGTGGATCAGAACCAATCTTGTCAAAGTTGTCCTCATGATTTGGTCAATCCTAAAGTTCCGAATGGAGGAAACTCTTCTTTGGGAATCCTCGTTTGACCAAAATGTTGAACGTCAAACTTGTCCTCATGATTTGGTCAATCCTAAAGATCCAAATGGAGGAAACTCTATTTTGGGAATCCTCTTTGAACCAAAATATCAAACGAGGATTTGAACCAATCTTTTCAAAGTTTTCCAAATGATTTGGTCCATCCTAAAGTTCCAAATGGAGGAAACTTTCCTTTGTGAATCCTCTTTGGACCAAAATGTCAAACGAGGATCGAAACCAATCTTGTCAAACTTGTCCTAATGATTTGGTCCATCCAAAAGTTCCAAATGGAGGAAACTCTTCTTTGGAAATCCTCTTTAGACCAAAATGTCAAACGAGGATCGGAACCAATCTTTTCAAACTTGTCCTAATGATTTGGCCCATCCTAAAGCTCCAAATGAAGGAAACTCTTCTCTGCGAATCCTCTTTCGACCAAAATGCCAAAAAAGGATCGGAACAAATCTTGTCAAAGTTGTCCTCATGATTTGGTCCATTCTAAGTTCCAAGTGAAGGAAACTCTTCTTTGGGAATCCTCTTTGGACAAAAATATCAAACGTGGATCAGAACCAATCTTGTCAAAGTTGTCCCCATGATTTGGCCCATCCTAAAGTTTTCGAATGGAGGAAACTATTATTTGGGAAACCTCTTTGGACCAAAATGTCGAAGGTCAAACATGTCCTCATGATATGGTCCATCCTAAAGATCCAAATGGAGGAAACTCTTCTTTGAGAATCCTCTTTGGACCAAAATGTCAAACGAGGATCGAGAACCAATCTTTTCAAAGTTTTCCTAATGATTTGGTCCATCCTAAAGTTCCAAATGGAGGAAACTCTTCTTTGGGAATCCTCTTGGGCCAAAATGTCAAACGAGGATCGGAACCAATCTTGTCAAAGTTTTCCTCATGATTTGGTCCATCCTACAGTTCCAAATGGAGGAAACTCTTCTTTAGGAATCCTCTTTGGACCAAAATGTCAAACGGGGATCAGAACCAATCTTTTAAAACTTGTCCTAATGATTTGGTCCATCCTAAAGTTCCAAATGGAGGAAACTCTCCTTTGTGAATCCTCTTTGGACCAAAATATAAAACGAGGATCGGAACCAATCTTGTCGAAGTTGTCCTCATGATTTTGTCCATCCTAAAGATCCAAATGGAGGAAACTCTTCTTGGGGAATCCTCTTTGGTCAAAAATGTCAAACCAGGATCGGAACCAATCTTGTCAAACTTGTCCTAATGATTTTGCCCTAATGATTTGGTCCATCCTAAAGTTCCAAGTGGAGGAAACTCTTATTTGGGAATCCTCTTTAGACCAAAATGTCGAACGTCAAAGTTGTCGTCATGATAAAATTGGAAGAGTAACTTGGTTTGGACAAAGGTAAAATAGACTTTATTTAAATATTGAATCAAAATAGCACATTGTGCTGAAAAGGATAAATAAAACGGAAAAGAAAAAAAGTGAGAGAGTTGAGGGGTATTATAGCCACATTGCGAGGCTTTATTCGTCCCTTTGTTTCTTCAGCTTCTTTATTTTGTCTTTTTGCTCGCTAATCTCGAGCTTCAGCAGTGTTACTTCCAGGTCATGTTCGGACCTTTCTTTTTTAAGGAGGGCTGTCTTCTCCTCCATTTTTTCTAATTGAAGTTCGTCATATTGGCGGCCTTCTGCTGTTAGCTTCCGTTTGAGCTTTTTGTTTTTCTTGGATTTCCTCTCCTGGAGGAATTCGCTGATGTCCAACTCTCTCTTTGATTCCAGATTCTCTTTTTGCAAGGTATTTGTCTAGGATGTGAGTTGCTCGACTTGGATATTCAAGATCGCAATTTCGTCCTGAAGCGAGGAGCGAATGATGAGGAGGAGGATTCCATTTCCAGATTATGAGTGGGTTTGTGGAACTTACTTTCTATTTACAGAGTTGATTGGTCGTGGAGGTTGTATTTATTTCAACACATTTCTCATTGTAACTCCCCATGTCTCCATTTAATAGAAGTAACATCTCAGTTGGTTGGCATTCCACGCCCTTGGTATACGTGTTTCGTACTGATCTTCGAGGCGATATGTATGTGGTTTGACTTCTTCAGTTACGAGGGCCCTTCCCAATTAGGTCCGAGCTTTCCATCTCCAGGTTACTGGGTGTTCTGGAAAACTTTCCTTAGCACGAAGTCCCCTACTTTCATGGGTCATGGCCTAACCTTTTTGTTATAATGTCGAGCTAGGACCTGTTGATATTCTGCTAATTTAATGGAGGCTCTCTCTCTTTTCTCGTCCAAGTTATCCAGCACCTCTATCATTAGTTGGTCATTGTCTTGGACGTCTTCTGAGAGCTCACCACGTATGGTGGGAATTCCTGCTTCGGTTGGTATTATGACTTTGGCCCCGTAAGTGAGAGTGAATGGTGTTTCCCCTGTTGATGTACAAGGGGTTGTTCTAGCCCATAATACTTCGAGCAGCTCTTCGGTCCATCTGCCTTTCGACTTTTCAAGACTCTTTTTCAGATTGTTCAAAATAGTCATGTTAGAAGCTTCAACCTGGTCGTTTGCCACCTCAACTGGATATTCAAGTCTGAGCACATTGATCTAATGACATTTCCAATGAACTGTGTACCGTTATTTGCCCCGAATACTCGTGGGATTTCGAATCCCATGATTATGTTCTTCTATAGGAGTTGTTTGACTTGATGCTCGGTGATTTTATCGAGTGGTTTGTTCTTGATCCACTTGGTGAAGTAATCAGTTGCTACCATTAGGAAGCATCTTTGTCCGGTGGTCGTGGGGAGTTTCCCCACTATGTCCAATCCCCATTGCATGAATGGCCATGACACTGCAATTGTGGTAAGGGGCGTATGTGGTACGTGATTTTTGGACGCGAATCTTTGGCATTTGTCACAGGTTTAGAGGAATTCTTTGCACTACTCGTACATTCTATCCCAATAATATCCCTGGCTTTGCGTTCTATGGAATAGTGAGCGTACTCCTGAGTGGTTTCCGAAACATCCCAAGTGAAGTTCTGGCATGATGTAGGTGGCTTCATTTTTGTCTATGCACCTTAGGTATGGACCTCCAAAGGATCTTTGGTATAACTTGTGGTTCACTATTAAGTATCGAGCATCCTGGGATCAAATTTTTTGTGCTTGGGCTCCGTCTCCTTGCAACTTGCCATTGAGCAGGTACTCTTGTATATTGTGGTACCAAGGCAATTCTTGCCATTTCTCCATTATTTGGGACACCTCGTCGATCTTGTCTATACTTGGTTCGATGCTCGGGAGCTCTAAATACTCGATTGGGATTGTTCTCCTTAGGTAGTGTTCAATTGTCAAGCCAAGCCTGGCTAATGCGTCAGTGTGCTTATTTTCCGACCTTGGGATCTACTCCACGTCGATGAATTCGAACTGTTTGGTGAGGCTTTTGACCTTGTCTAAGTATTTCACCATGTTTGGATATCTTGCTTCAAACTCCTCGCTGAATTGCTGTGCTACGAGCATAGAGTCCGAGTATACCTTGGCTTTCCTTGCTCCTAGCTCCTTCATTCTATTCAACCCAGCCAACAGAGCCTCATATTCTACTTCATTATTTGAGGCTTGAAAAGTAAACCTGGTTGATTGTTCTAATAGGAAGCCTTTGGGTGTTTTGATCATGATCCCGGCTGCGCTTCCTTTAGCATTAGAGGAGTCGTCCACGTAGATTCTCCAGGTGTTATCTTCATCTGCTCGCTGATGTTCACCGTCTTGGAGGATCTTGTGCTGTTCGGAGCTGGTCATTTCCATGATAAAGTCTGCTAGGGCTTGCCATTTGATTGTGGTTCTAGGTTCGTATTGGATGTCGTACCCTCCTAATTCTATTGCCCACTTCCTTAATCTTCTGGAAGTGTCGGGTTTATGGAGAATCGATTTCAGAGGGAATGTTGTTCGTACAATGATTCGATGGCCTTGGAAATAGTGTTTGAGTTTTCTCGAGGTTGTTATTATTGCCAGTGTCAGCTATTTGACCTCCGTGTACCTTGTTTCGGCATTGATAAGTGCATAAAAGTGAAGTTCCAAAGTCCTTATTTTGTTTATATTTCAAGAAGAATTAGGTTTTATTTAGCAAGTAGAATGTAAATTGTACATGAATAACTTGAAATTAATTCAACGATTGTGTGAAGAACTCGTGAGGAAAAGCTGAAAAGAAATGAAGAACAAAGGGAAAGTTGGTGGAAAGAATTGATGAAAATGGAAAGGATTCGGTGGGAAGAAAACGAGGCGGGCGTGTTTATTTCTCAGATGATACCATATTGATTGTAGGAAAATGAATAATACATAATTGAAGTATTACAAGAGCTAATGTAATATATATACACAAAGATATTGTAACTAACTTAGTTAACAAACTAACAAGAAGCTAACTAATTACAATATTATCCTCAATAAGAGATAATCTTGCCGTTATTGATGAGCTTCTTCTTTAATGGAAGAGGTTCAGTCTTTGGTTACATTACTATATTCTATCTCAATTTTCATATTTCGTTTCTCGAGAAAGCATTTCCATGAAAATTGAATTGAAATAAAAAAAATCTATCTGAAAATGTGTTTGTCGTAATGCTTCTCTCTTTTCCTTAAGTTTCTGCGGATTTAGGTTTCAAAAATGTCGAATTGGTTGTTATTTTGATACAATACAATAGACTCTCTTCTCAATTATATATTTTTTTTCTTTTTCTTTTCTGATAACGTTTCTTCCGAGTTTTGACAAAAAAAAATTTTTTTCTAATACATGCTGCTAGAATATAATCTAAATCCTTAATAAACTGTTCATAGTTAATTAGCAAAAACTATCATTCATTTGTTGTAATTTATTTAAAGAATTTGTCTCAAATAGCATAAATCTACATACTAATTACTAAAATGTTTGAACTGTTTAAAAATTACACAAATAGCATAATTATAGTTCAATTAATTATTGAACTATAATTCAATTAATTATTGAACTATAATTCAATTAATTATTGAACTATTTTCATAGGTATTTTTAACGGATTTGTTTGTTTTTTGGTTTTTTAAGTTCAAGGTCAATAATTTATTGAACTCTTTGATCATTTTTTATTATTATTTTCAATGAATTCGTAATTTTTTTTTATCTTTTTAGTTCAATAATTTATTGAACTAAAATTATGCTATTTGAGTAATTTTTGAAAAATTCTGATATTTCAGTAATTAATATGCAAAAATATGCTATTTCAATTATTGCTCTTTTATTTATTACTACTCCTATGGAGGACTTTGCAAAATATTGAATTGTTTTTTTATATATTTGTAATCTTGTATACATACACTAAATGCCGAGAAATATATTTGTTGCTTTTACATTGAAAAACGAAGGAGTCAAGGTGAAAATCTTTACTTCTTCCTTTCCTTATTTGTTTAGATGTTACTTGAGAAGTTATTAATCAACATTATTTTTGTGTCAATTTATATTGATATTGAATATGCTACCACAAGCAAGACCAATTAAGAGAGCTCAATGATGTAACGTCCTATCCTTTTTCCTTCAAAATTAATATTGGACATTGGATCATTGTTTGCCATGCCAGCTACTTCTTTTGGAAGGGTTCTTATTTTAGGCTGCAATTCATCTTTAAAAAAAAGGAATGAATTTGTCACGTATTTACATCAATCGAGCCCAGGCTTCTTGAAGATTCGTGTTAGTTGCTTTTAGTGCATCAACAAGTTTCAGTTAACAGAATTCTGTAACAGGTGGTTGGAATTACTGGTTTAATTTTGACAAAACTCGATGGTTGTTGGCGTTCGAGAAGGACTAGAAGATCTTCAGCCTTTGTCGATACCATCTTTTCACGATTTCTACAATGTGGTCAGTAATATTACTGTCACTAACATCTCCATCTTTGTATCACTTCTGGTGATACACATATATGAATCTTAGATAATGCTTGTTTTTACCCTGTACGATACAAAATGGTCTTAAATGGACAAATTGAATAAATCATTTATAATTGATATCGTAATTAAATTGTGGAAGCTTGTCACTTGATGTTAAAGCACAACTGCACAAGTAATTTTTCTTCTGATTTTTCGCATTTTTATAACGTTTTCCGCTACTGGATGCAGTCTACCTACCCTTATCTTTCCTGCTACTGGATGCCATGTAAATTTGCATACTTCTTTCACATGGAAGATTATTTCCTGGTTGATTGATTAGATCTAGCGGAGTTAAACGCATGTACGGAAACACCGGGTGGTTAATGTTTCATTTCAATTCATGATCAAACGTATTATTTGTGAGTGTGTGTGATGTAGTTTTTCTTTGCTATCAATATTTGTTTGATTTCGAAACTGATTGCCGGTCTTAAATGAATTTGAAGTTTTTTAGGCTACTTTACAAACAGTGATTTTTCATCTAATTTTCCTTGCCGATTGTTGATTGCAAATTGAAGAAATGAGAAAGATCTTTGCATTTGTTCATCTAAAATTTCAATGTATGTCTGATTATTGATGTTTCTACTATGCCAATTACAGAGAGACTTGAGTTACATGTGACATTTTCATGAATATTTTCTATTTATCGAAACCGTATCGAAACCGTAGTGAGAATATATATTTTGTTGCTAAGAGACTAATAAACGTGTGTTGTTGATTAGTTTTAAATATCTAGAATGTGATTTTAGTTAAATATAATTTATTTTTTTTTAAATTTTAATAACACTAAACTACAAATGTCAAAACATATATTTGAAAGTTTTGAGAATAATTAAAGCTACTTAAACGATCATGAGTATGTTTGAAAATAATTAGAAAAACAATCAAATAAACAAAATTATCATATTCGAGTCTCATTCGGCTTCAGGTTCGGGTCCATATCTCAAAAAAAATTGATGCCCCGATTGAATTATCTCGTCCCTATCAATATTCTGTAAGCAAATTAATCCATGATGATTAGAGAATTGGCATGGTTTGAGATTCACAATTTTAACTAACAAAAAAATACACTCACAATTAGAAGCTGGAGTGCTGCTATATCCTTTTGGAGATTTTGCACCTCGGACATTGTTTTATTCTGTAATAATTACAGTGTGATAATCAGTTAGCAAAAATAGCAGGATTAATATATTTTGAAGAGAAAAAAAACCTTACAAATTCCTCACACTGCCTCAGAAAATTCCTCACGACCGTGTACATGTTTTCTGTTAATATTACCCCATTAATCTAAAATAGAACCTTACATTAGTCAAGAGAAAAAATCAAAAATCAAAAATCAAAAATCAAAAATCAAAGATCTTACAGTAAATGTTCCATCGCCAAGAGGGCCCATATAACCAGGGTAATGCTGAACAACGCCGCCATGATCATTCTGATCACCACCACCACCGCCGCCGCCATTTACATTCTGATCACCAACACCACCACCATGATTATTCTGATCCCCGCCATTTAGATTCATATTTCTAAGAAAGTAAAAGAGAAAAAGAGGAATTTTAGCAACCAAATCAAAAGCGGGAGAAGGAGGATGAGAGTGTGCCCGAATTGGATGAGATGGAGCTCTATCTATAATCGAGAATGAGAATTTCAAATAAGGAAAATTTTGAATTGATTGGTAATTCCTTCCTCATTTACTCAATAACCCAATCACTGATTGCCAAAAATTTAGCTTTTTCTAAAATTGTTTTTCATTCAAAATTCAATTTCGAAAATCCTAACCAAAATCTTCAATTTTTTTTTTTTTCAATTTTCGAAAATAATAATTAATTTTTTTTTCAAATAAGCAAAAAATTTTCATTTTTTTTATTAAACCATTAAAAATCAATTTAAATCAAAATTTCAATTTATAATTTAAAATCGAACCTAAATTAAATCTATTTTCATAGAAATTAAATCCAATTTTTCTTTTCAAAGGGTTTTATGAACCTTTGAAATTAAAAATTTTCAAAGGCTATAAATTGTTGAAAATTGTTACATTATTTATCACTAGATAATTATCTTTTTCGAAGGTTATCATTATTTTCAAGGGTCCTAAATTTTTTTCTTCGAAAATTATGTTTTTTTTCTTCCAAAAACTCAAATAATCTTTTCTAATTATATATATTGCCAAAAATAGACATTATTAATTAATATTTAATCAAATTCATTTAATTAATTATTTTGGGCAAAATACTAATTTGTTTCATAAAACAAATATATTTAATTCTCTCCTCTTATTATTTAATTAAATAAATTCATTATTTAATTAACCAGGGTAATGCTGAACAACGCCGCCATGATCATTCTGATCACCACCACCACCACGGCCGCCGCCGCCGCCATTTACATTCTGATCACCAACACCACCACCATGATTATTCTGATCCCCGCCATTTAGATTCATATTTCTAAGAAAGTAAAAGACAAATACCAATGAAAAGAGAAAAAGAGGAATTTTTGCAATTCTTTCTCTTACTTTCACAATGGCAACCAAATCAAAAGCCGGAGAAGGAGGATGAGAGTGTGCCCGAATTGGATGAGATGGGGCTCTATTTATAATCGAGAATGAGAATTTCAAATAAGGAAAATTTTGAATTGATTGGTAATTTCTTCCCTGATTTACTCAATCACCCAATCACTAATTGCCAAAAATTTAAGCTTTTTCCAAAAAAAAATTTCATTCAAAAATCAATTTTTTGAAAATCCTAAATAAAATCTCCCAACTTTTTTTTTTCAATTTTCGAAAATAATTTTTCAAATAAGCAAAATTATTTATTTATTTTTTATTAAACCATTAAAAATCAATTTATATCAAAATTTCAATTTATAATTTAAAATCGAAGCTAAATTAAACCTATTTTCATAGAAATTAAATCCAATTTTTTTTTCAAAGGGTTTTATTAACCTTTGAAATTAAAAATTTTCAAAGGCTATAAATTGTTGAAAATTGTTACATTATTTATCACTAAATAATTATCTTTTTCGAAGGTTATCATTATTTTCAAGGGTCCTAAATTTTTTTAACAATTATATCCTTCGAAAATTATGTTTTTTTTTCTTCCAAAAACTCAAATAATCTTTTCTAATTATATATATTGCCAAAAATAGACATTATTAATTAATATTTAATCAAATTCATTTAATTAATTATTTTGGGCAAAATACTAATTTGTTTCATAAAACAAATATATTTAATTCTCTCCTCTTATTATTTAATTAAATAAATTCATTATTTAATTAATAATATTAATTATTAATTTTCATTTAAATATACTCATTATTTAAATAATTAATAATATTAAAATTAATTTCTATTCAAATAAACCTTTTATTTAAACAATTAATATCTCCCTTTATTTAAGTAATTTAAATATAATTACTTAAATATCTCCCTTTATTTAAGTAATTTATTTAAGTAATTTAATTACTTAAATATAATTCTTTCTTCCTAGTTAAATAAATAACTTGGTTGGTTAAAATGATATATGGGCTAGCATAAGAACCTGATGGACCTATAGATAATGGGCTCTAATAATTATTGATTTATTAATTAAACTCATTAATTAATTAATTAATCATAATTATTAACTTATAGTAATTCCACTAAGTTGAACTCCCCTCACTATAGATGGGTTATGTCCATTTGTTATAAATTTTATTTTGACATATCCTTCACATGGTAATATCATAATTACAACTGGATCAAATTATCGTTTTACCCTTGTAATTATCTCTTTTATCCTTGTGCACCCAATGATTCTCTAATGAACATTTTTCTATAGATTTCAAGTATAGAACAATCCTTCTCAGGCAAGTGAGAAGGTGAGGCCTCATGTTCAAGTACTGAATCATTACATCAAGGGAGATACCTAAAGTTTCTAAGTTAGAATAGTGCCGCAATAACACTTTTGTTTGTTTTCGAAAAGTTATGAATGCCATCTTGTATATAAATGTTCCCAAGCACTAACTTAGTCATTTCCCCAAAACAAGAGTTTATCGAGTGTATCAACAGATCACTCCCAACCATGTGAATCAAAGGAAAAGACTTTATTAATGTGAGCGTAGAAGAAGAATTTTTGTCAAAATATAAATTGCCGAGTAATAATTCAAGTCATTGACAAAATTACATGTCATTAAAATTGAGACAAGTTAAAATTTGACACGCATCTCTAATTTAAATTAGAGACATAAAATTGACAAATCAAATAATGACACATGTCTTTTTCATGGCCATTGGATGACACAAATTAGTCCGATAAAAATATGTCACGTGGCTATTGGGCCCAAATCAAATGAAGCTCGTGTCCACCAAAGATCCACATAAAGCTCTATAAATAGAGTAGACCATTCACTATTTCAGAGGTTGAAAAATATTCAGAGGCATAAGACTCAAAAGACTTTGAAGACCAAAGACTTTCCGAAGACTCCTTGAAGAACTATTTGAAGATCGCTTTGAAGACTAAAGTTTCAACAACATCAACACTTTGATCCTTCGTATCGAAGTTCATACTTGTGAGAAAGAATCAGAGGATTATTTCATTAGAGGTTGTAACACTTAAGTTCATCAATACAAACTCATATTTATTTCGCATTTAATTTATTTCCATAGAAATTTCTATGTGAACAAATTGGCACGCCCAGTGGCATAATATCTACCTCTCATCTCTTCCTCATCAACTTCAAGTTTCACCAAGAAATCAATGACATCGAAGAAAACATCTTCAAAGACTGTTGCTGCAACTGACTCTCAAACAGGTCCTGTCACTCGTAGTCGTTCTAAAGATATTCGACTACAAGAGAACCAATCTTTTTCTGTTGCTGAGAGTAAAATGAAGAAGCAACAACAAGAATCACTCCTGAAGATAATGTTACTATCAAAGCTAGCCTTCTTTTTTAACATTAATTTGAGGACAAATCATCTCATTCTCTTGAAAATTCAGAGGGGTCTCATGTTTTTGTCATGATGGCGAATGCTAGTACAATTGAAGAACAGATGGCAGAGATGGAAAAAAGACTTTCTACGCTAGCTAAGGAAAACGATGAAAAAGACCAAAATAATGCCTTTCTTATAAAGAAACTAGAGATTCAGGATGTTGGTGAATCAAATCATAGCCCTTCTCAAACAAGATTATTAAATATGATAACAAAGAGAAGACTAAACTTGAATATCATCAAAACCAACACTCCATCTCAATTGCCTATTTATCTGTTCAACAGCTGCAAGACATGATAATGAATTCTATTAGAGCTCAATACAGTGGACCATCTCAAACTTCTCTTTCGTATTCTAAACCATATACAAAGAGAATTGATAGTTTGAAAATGTCGACGGGTTATCAACCACCCAAGTTTAAGCAATTTGATTGAAAAGGTAATCAAAAGCAACACGTAGCTCATTTTGTGGAAACATGTGAAAACGTTGGAACTCGAGGAGATTTACTAGTTAAGAAATTCATCCGAACACTGAACAAGAATGCCTTTGATTAGTATATAGACTTAGAGCCGAGGTTATAGATAGTTGGGAGCAATTTGAAAAAGAATTCTTGAATCGCTTTTACAGCACACGACGGACAGTAGATATTATGGAACTCACCAACACAAGACAACGAAAAGATGAGCTAGTTGTCGATTATATCAACCATTGGAGATCTCTAAGTCTGGATTGCAAGGATCGTTTAACTGAAGTATTAGCTATCGAAATGTGTATTCAAGGCATGCATTGAAATTTACTTTATATCTTACAAGGTATAAAACCTCGTACCCATGCTCATGATATGGAGTTAAGTATTGCTAGTAGAGGGAGCAAGGAACTTCTAGTGCCAGAGCGCAAGGAAAAGATTGAAGTCAAGAAGATAAAGAAGACTTCAAAATCTTTTACGAAAGAATCAATGGTTGTTAACACAACACATTCAAGTTTCAAGAAAGGACAAGAAAGATGAGAAGCAGCCAGGAAATGAAAAACGTAGCTTAACTTTAGATAAGAAAAAATCTATCCTTTTCCTGATTTTGACATTTCGGACATGCTAGAATAGCTATTGAAGAACCAACTTATCGAATTACCAGAGTGTAAAAGACCAGAAGAAATAAAAAAGCTAATGATCCCAACTATTGCAAATATCACCGAGTCGTCAGTCACCCAGTGGAAAAATATTTTTTTGTGAAGGAGATAATCTTAAAATTAGCTCAAGAACGAAATATTGAGTTGGACGTTGATGAAGTTTCTCAATCGAACCATACTGCAGTAACATCAACTGTGAATAATCCAGAGTTTAAAAATCTAAAGTCACCTTAATTCAGTTTGGGACTTTGGAACCAGTTGCTAGTTGGTTCCAGACTGAGATTACGATAGAGACGTCGCAGTATAAATTAAAATTGAACACAATGAATATGAAGTTAGGCTTGAAGACAACGAAGACAGAGTCAATTTCGAAAATAATGAAGATGGATAGACTCTTGTAACTAGTCGAAAGCCACGAAAAGAACGTTATATTGAAAAGAAATCTTTTTTGTTTAGAAAGAAGTATAAAAGGGGGAATGGAAAGAAGAGTACACATCTTAAAAAGAAGAAAAGTAAAAAAACAGTAAAGATGCCTAAATTTTTTGTGGAGGAGAGTGAAGATATTCTTCGACCACGGAGAAAGATAACTTTACAACACTTCTTCCCTATAAATTTATTGAATGATGTTGAAGAAGAAGATTACGGGATTGTTACATGCAACACTGTAAATATAGTAAAGAGTGATATCCCCGTTACAAATAAAATTGAAGCCATGATGAGTTTAAAAGAGTTATCTTCCTTCACGCTAAGTGATCTTCTTTCACTGCCCCCAGAAAGTAAAAGATACTTTTGCTGAGATATTAAAAGGTTCTAATACTTCTCAATCCCCAAGTTTTAAAAAGCACGTATGTGCCTCATGTTTCATGACCATTGCTTTTAAAGATGAAGACTTACTACTAGGGTCCAAAACGCATAATAGACCTCTATCTTTTTTAGGATATCTCTGTGAGCAAAGATTTAGTCGAATTCTCATTGATAATGGTTCAACCGTTAATATAATGCCTAAATCAACCATGAAAAATTAGGCTTACAATGGAAGAGTTATCAAAAAGTCATTTGGTGATCAAAGGCTTTAATCAAGGAGGGCAACGAGCAATAGGGATGATTCGCCTAGAGCTCACCATTGGAGATTTGAAAGCCTTCACTATATTCCATGTAATTTATTGCAAGACCACCTTCAAGTTTTGGGTCGCCCTTGGATTCATGGAAATGGAGTAATAACTTCCACCTTACACCAATGCTTCAAATTTTATCAAGATGGTGTAAAGAAAATAGAAGCCGATACCAAACCTTTTATAGAGGCAGAGTCTCACTTTGCAGATGCCAAATTTTACATGAAAATTAATGTGGTAGAAGAAATTGTACCAATTGAGATTTCTATGATCAAAGGTTCGGATGAAAGACAAATAAATTTGATGGGAGAAGCTTCAAATTCAAAAATAGATACCCTGAATTTACAAACAGAAGATATATCGGACTTTTCAAAAGAAGAAACTTCACAACATTCTTCTGTTTTTTACGTTATATACCCTTGTCCCAGCGAAAGGAGGGCCAGTCACCATTTGCCGAATGTTCAAAAGGGGTAAAAGTTGGAGATGTTGAAATTTTAAAAAAGGGATTTACGATTCCACTTACAAAATAGTGAATAAAGAAATCAAAGATCCACCTGTACGCTTTATTCATGATGATGGGAGAAACAAGAATGAATCTCTTCCCAGCAAATGAACGAAAGAAGAAAGAAGGATTTGACCCAAATGCATACAAGCTTTTTGTAAAGGCGGGTTACGATTTTGAAGCTTCTCCAGAGTTGAAAGGTTTGAAAATATTCGATGATGAAAACCCCAAACTCTCTTAAACACCAAAGAAGTTTTTAAAGAAAAGTTACACCATACCTATTTCTAAAGAGGGAATTGGTTACAAACCATCTGAGCCTATACGTATAACTAGAAAGGGAAAAAAAGAAAGTTGTGAATATGAACTACATCACAGCTGAAGAAATTGATAACTTTAAAGTGGAAGAAAAAAGAGCTGACAAAATTTATGTTATTGATCGTATAAAATGCCCAGTTGCTCATCCTACTGTGTTCAAAAGGTTGAGTGTATCTATTATAATGAAGAAGAATCGACATTATACTTTGGTTCGTTCTTTGGTCTTTCAGAGGCTGAGTCTAGCTACGACAAAAGAAAAGAAGCAAGGTCAAATTTTTGTATTTGATCTCCTTAAAGTAACAAGTGATCAACATGAAGGCGAGATAAAAGCCTTAGATAAGAGATCATCAACAGAAGAGAGAGACAAGAAGGAAATTTGAAGCATTGTCCCTTCAAGAATGAAGAGAAAATCTTCCCTTCTTATAAAAATATAAGGCTTTCTAAAGGTGAAGCGACATTTCATTATCTCCACCAATTCGTCAAAAGAACAACAGGATGAGAATTTTGAGAAGAATGATGCGACTTGTCATCATATTACAATTGAAGAAACTTCATATTCAAAAAAATTTGAGGAAGATGTTGATGAGGCTCCATTAACACTAGAAGATGGTAATCAGCCAACGATGAACTTAACGAAGTGCATCTTAGAACAACAGAAGAGCCTCACTTAACCTTTCTATGTGCATCACTAACTAAAGATGAAGAAATTGAGTATGTTAATTTACTTACTGAATACAAGGATGTCTTTGCTTGGTCATATAAAGAAATACCAAGACTTGACCCTAAAATTGCAGTTCATCACCTTGCAATCAAGGACGGGTATCGACCAATTAAGCAAGCACAACGTCGTTTTCGACCAGAGCTTATTCCTCAAATAGAAATTGAACTCAATAAGCTAATTGAAATTGGATTCATACGTGAAGTGAAATATCCGACATGGATAGCGAATATTGTTCTTGTAAAAAAGAAGAATGGACAACTTTACATTTGTGTTGACTTTCGTGACTTGAATAACGCGTTCCCAAAAGATGACTTCCCATTGCCGAACACATAAATTTTGGTGGATGCCACTACAGAACATGAAGCTTTATCGTTTATGGATGGATCATCTGGGTACGATCAAATATGGATGGCTCTTGAAGATGAAGAATTGACTGTTTTTCGTACTCTAAAATGCATATATTGTTACAAAGTAATGTTATTTGGCTTGAAGAATGCTGGAGCTACATTCCAACAAGCTATGCAAAAGATTTTTTTGATGATATGCTATATAAACACGTTGAGTGTTATGTAGACGATCTGGTAGTCAAAACAAATACAAGGGTGAATCATTCACAAGATCTACGGATGATTTTCGAACGATTGAGGAAGTATCAACTAAAGATGAATCCCCTCAAATGTGCATTTGGGGTGACATCAGGAAAATTCCTTGGTTTTGTTATGAGAAATCGAGGAATTGAAATCGATCAAACGAAAATTGACGCCATCCAGAAGATGCCCGAGCCTCAAAACTTACAACAATTAAGAAGTATTTAAGGACGTTTAGGTTACATTAGAACGTTCATCTCAAACTTGGCAGATCGTTGTCAGCCTTTTCAGAGATTGATGAAGAAAGATGTAAATTTTGAATGAGATAAAGCATGTCAAAATGCTTTTGATAGTATAAAAAGGTACTTGCTTAATCCACTAGTTCTAGGTGCACCCATCACAGGGAAACCTATGATCCTATACGTTGCTGCATAGGAAAGATCACTTGGAGCTTTACCTGCACAAAAATGCGAAAAAGGCAAAGAACGAGCACTTTACTACCTGAGCAGAACTTTGATTGGAGCTGAATTAAACTATTCTCCAATTGAGAAAATGTGTCTTTCGCTCTTTTTCGCCATCGACAAGTTGAGACATTACATGCAAGCTTTCACAGTACACTTGCTAGCAAAGGCCGATCCCATCAAGTATATCTTATCCAGACCCGTTATTTCTGGACGATTGACTAAATGGGCAATTCTGCTTCAACAATATGATATTGTTTATGTTCCGCAAAAAGCAATCAAGGGACAAGGTTTGGCAGATTTCCTAGCAGATCACCCAATCCCATCAGATTTTAAATTATTTGAAGATTTACCGGATGATGAAGTCTTTTACATTGTAATTACTGAGCCTTGGACTATGTTTTTTGATGGAGCAACTCAAAGAAATGGAGCAGGAGCGGGTGTAATTTTCATTTCATCCGCTCCTACTCAAGCTACGCCTTATTTTCTTGTTTATGGGGTGGAAGTTATCCTCCCTCTAGAAAGAGAAATTACATCTTTACGGATGGCGATTCAAGAAGGATTAACTGAAGAAGATAACGCTAAGATACGCCTTCAGGAGTTAGAAGCTCTTGATGAAATAGACTTGATGCTCAACAGTCTTTAGAATGTTATCAAGCATGAATGTCTAAAGCCTTCAACAAAAAAGTGCAACCTATATCATTTCAAGTTGGCGATCTTGTACTTGCAGTTCGAAGACCAATCATCACAACTCGACATACTAGTAACAAGTTTACACCCAAATGGGATGGACCTTATGTTGTGAAAGAAGTCTACACAAATGGAGCACACAAGATAGTATATAAAGATGGATTAAGAATCGACCCCATAAATGGCAAATTAATTAAAAGATATTACGCTTGAAATAAAAAAAACTTCTTTGTACTTGAACTACGTTATGACTTGATCCCTATTCATATAAAGGATACGTAGGTAGCTTAAAGGAAACTTTAAGTTCAATTCATCAAAAAAAATCTTTGTATTTGAATTTCATTTGACTTTATCCTTATACATATAAAGGGTACATAGGCAGTTTAAAGGAAACTTTAAGTTAAGTCAACACAAAAAAACTTGCAATATATTGTTACTTGGGTTCAATTCAATATAAATAATTCAGAAGAAATTCAAAGTTCATTCAGTGTAAAGCAATAAAAAAAATCATTGATAAAAAAAAAGACATAAGACAACATATGTTTTCAATTCAAGAAAGTTAAAAAAAATTAAGGAGTCCACTTGTACTCTTTCAACTCTTCACGAGAATTTTCAAATATCTGATGAAGCTTATTCAAAGACTTCACATCTGATTCAATCATAGTTGGAACATTCTCAAGGGCATTGACTTCTTCACGTATTTTTTATGCTTCAGATCTTTGATGATTTAAACTTTTTTCATTCTCCTCATTTTTAACTTCCAATGCCACATGCACCGCTTCTAGTTCTTAGATCTATGCTTTTTAATTCTTCAATTTCCCAAGTAATTTTTATGGAACGTTGCTAGAATCCATCTTGATTTATAAGTAAATTACTCTCTTTCAAAGATACTTCCTCCAAACGAGACTTGTGATTCACTAGCTGACGATCTCGATCTACTGCAGTCAATTGCAAAGAGAATGATGATTGTAACTCATTATACTTCCTAATTTCCTAAAAATACTGGTTCACATTATTTTGTAGAGGCACTGAATCAATTGCATTAATTTCTGAAATGGCGTGAAGTATTTTATGTACTCCCCCCTCGATATTTAGAACCATCTCAAAGAAGTACGAATAAGTTTTTGTCGAATACTTTCTCACATGGCTAAAGCAATTTGATGCCGAAAAAGTTTGAGATAACATCGTCTCTCAAAAATTGGAAATTTCTGAATGATTGATACAAATCTTCTTTCCTTTGTTTTTCTCATCGTTAACTCTTTTAATGGGAGAACTATCAGGTATCACAATAAAATCTTTCTCCAATGCCTAAGAATTTTGTACATCGGCAACTGCATGATCGAAAGCATTAGGACTTGTGAATGAATGATCACTATGTTATCCTTGAATTTCTTGAACAAAATCATCACAAGGAAGCTACAAGTAAAAAAAAAAAAAATCAAGTAAAACAAAAGAAAATTTTCTTGTAAAAAAAAGTGGTGATGTTGTTTAAGAGAGAAGAGATAATTTACCAAAATTGTAGCTTGATTTAGAAAATTTGAAACACTTGGAACATCACCAAAAAAATCTTCGTCATAAAGAAATGGCTTCTTTGATTTTTAGGCCTTTTCCAATGGTGATCACCGGTACTACTGTTGCTGTTATTTTTATCCCTGGAAACATTGATTATCGGTTGCAATAACTCAGTTTTAAATAGGCAGATTTTTTTACATCCATGTTCATTGTCATTGTTGTTACCCTTAGGTCGTTTCGTTTTCGATTGTAAAGGAAGATAGCTAGCTACTAGAACATCAAAGCCTTCTTTCAGATAATTTCCATGCTTATTTAACCACCAACTTCTATAACGTCGGAAGACTTGGTCATGAGGATTTGAAGCAAGTACTGGAACATATACTTGAGACGATGACTTAGAATGAACGCAAATTCTTCAATGGCGTAGGACATTATCCAAGTCAATAGAAGGAGCATCTCCCAAGTCATTGGGTATATTTTGATGAAACCCAAATTGCCTACTAAATCGGCAAGGACTATTAGATTCTATTATCATAGAATTCCCATTCCTTGACGATAAATGGCACGATCGAAGATTCACAAAGTATGAGATGAATAAAAATGCCAAGTTGTCATTATCTGTTAAGAGTTCACATTTAACATGAAGGTTCATATGCCAAAATATAGATTTTCCTCCATGAATCAACTCACGAGCTTGCAAATCATCAAAATGCTTAGCCACACCTTCACCTGAAAAAATAGTCCTCATTGGACCTTTAACTTTTGTGGGCATTTTATAATGAGTGTTGAAGTAATGAGCAAACAAACCATAAATATAATGCACTGGGAAACAAGCTTCAGAGCGGCCAGCTAAAGGAGAAGAATTGCTGATTTTTCCTAATCCATGATAAATATTTGCAAGGACTAGAATGGCAAGGTTGTAAACAAAACCCCCAGCCATTGAGCTAACAGTCTTAAAAACCCCAGGCGAATGAAACAATTACCTTTATAAGGAAACTCAAATATACACAGCCAATAAGAAAGAAAAGCAGCCAAATATGTTATCTTTCCATTCATCTTTGATACCAAGATCATAAAATATTTTCTCTTCTTCATTTGACCATTCACGCTTTTTAGAAGAAAAACTGTTTGGATTATTAATTGATCCGGGACGAATCATTTTTTTAGGTTTTATGGAAGGAAATTTTAAACATTTTAAAACACCTTTGTACCAAAAAGAGATCAAAGCTTCAACCAGAATTTGAGATGCGTCAGACCTTAAAGATGCAATACGATGATACACAGCAAAGAGAAATTCGCAACTTTTGGGAAGTCGCTCATTCTTATCAGGATGAAATGTCAATTCTTTCTACATGGAACAACTTCATCATAAAAATTTTCCCTTATAGGGAGACCCCCAAACTTCCATAAATCCCATAAAGAGATAGATAATTCCCCAAAAGATGTATGAAGAGTGTTTATTGATGGACACCAGACTTCACAAAAGGCTCGACCTATATTACAATCATGATCATATGTGTAAAGGAAATCAAGCACAACATCAAGTAAACACACATTATGAAGTAGTATGCCACCCCGACCAACTACAGTCTCCAACCATTCTCAATATTAAGATACATGAGAAAATTCTCCATAGATCTTTAGTGAAGGACCCCAACGATTTTCACCAGAAATTATTCGCCGGCCTAAAGTTGGTTTGGGATCTTCATTAAAAGGCTTGGTGTGTATGGGAGACTGTAAAATCCATACTTTTGAAGAGTCACGAGTTACTAATTTCTCCACAGACCATTTCGCCAGTGAGCCAATTATCCAAGTGTGGCCATTTTTTTTTAAGGACCGTCTTCCAGCTCATTCAAAACAAGAAGAACTCTATCTTTACTTAATTGATTTTCATCCTCTAAAATGGATAAATATTTCTTTTTGGAGCCAACATGTTCTACAAAATATACCATGATCCTGTAAAAAAAAAAGATGAAAAATATGTTAAAATATACACATCTAATAATATATACATACACATAAATATGTTTACATAGATATGTAAAATAAAATAAAAGACAAAAAAAATATGTCGTCACTACTATAATCAAAAGTCGAGACTGTTAGGAAGGTGAGTCAATATCTTCAGAAAGATGATCAACGATGGCACATGTAAAAGCATTGTTTCCAAAGCCACCACATGAGAGTGTTATCATTGTCAGGAAGGTGAGTAAATATCTTCAGGAAAATGATCAACGACAGCACATGTGAAAGCTTTGTTTTCAAAGCCAGCACATGAGAGTGTTGTCACTGTCAGGAAGGTGAGTTAATATCTTCAGGAAGATGATCAACACCAACACATGTGAAAGTATTGTTACCAAAGCCAGCACATGAGAATGTTATCATTGTCTGGAAGGTGAGCAAATATCTTTAAAAAGATGATCAACGACAGCACATGTGAAAGCATTGTTACCAAAGCCAACACATGAGAGTGTTGTCACTGTCAGGAAGGTGAGTCAATATCTTCAGAAAGATGATCAATTACAGCACAAGTGAAAGTATTGTTACCAAAATAGATGGTAACGCCAACCAACACATGAGAGTGTTATCACTGTTAGGAGAAGTGATTGATAAGTTGGAGGCATTGTCAACTGCAAGTCAAATAAAAGATACAAAAAAAAAACCAAATGATAGAAATATATATGTATATTGTCAATTTCATATATGGAATCCAGCCTTTAAGCAGTCAAATATGTGGCTCACCTCTTAAATTGGTGGAAATTATCTTCTTTTGAATCTCCCACTCAAGCAACTTATGCTTTTCTTAAATTCTGGTTAAAAAAAAGGAGAAGGTAATTCTGATGTCTCATTAGGAAGTGAATCCAAAACAAATATTGAAAAAAAAAATTAACTGATGCCTAACATTGTACATGCATTAATATATGAAAATTGCATGGTTAAAGCACAACACATTAAAATAAAAGGAGATTATAGCTTGATGGAGGCATGATAGATAAGATGACATGACATGACATAACGACATGAAAGAATAAGGCAGCTTTCTAATTACATGAGTATATATATAAAACAAGTGACATACGATGAAAATCACTACCGAAAATTATCAATAAAAAAATATTGTGTGGCGCTTCAAAATTGGGTTGAATTATTAAATTCAAACGCAGTAAAAACGGTTTCTTTAAGAGGACTCGATCGAGATCTTAATATAAATTTTGAAGACTCAAGAAATTATCTATGATCTATAAAATATTTGGCAAATGTTCTACAAGATATGTGAGCAATTAGTCTACATACCATTATAAAAAAAGGAAGTATATTTAAACAAAAAAAATTGTAAAGCCAATTTAGTGGGAAATTTGAATTTTTCCTGCTTGTTTCAACCTGTTGCAAAAGTGCTCCAACCTTTCAGTTGCGATAATGAAAGATGTTTGGCGGTTTGTATATGTTATATAGTGTAGGGTTGGACTTTTTTCTCTCCCCTTCATGCGGTAAATAGATCATCTCTAATCTTATTCTCCTATCAAATATAATGAGATAAGATTCAATTTTTGTTTTTCTTAAAAAGAAGGATGGAGTCCTATTTTAGAAGCCATCAGACTCTAATTTCATGTGGAATTCTATATATTATTAGATGAGATAGACTTCCCTTTTATTTTTATTTCATTCATCAATATATTTTCCTTTTAAGAGTTATATTCTTAATAAAGTCCTTTTTCTTTTCAAATTCAAGAAAGATAATCTTCAAAATTCAAATATATATATATATATATATATATATATATATATATATATATATATATATATATATATTTCATTTTAGGGATAATTTTTTATCAAAATTTTAAACAAAAATATTGATTAATACGAATTACAAATATTTTCAAGATCCACTCATGACCAAACTCGTGCATAAATCTTGAAAATGGGGCATTTGTAGAAGAAGAATTTTCGTCAAATTATAAATTGCCAAGTAATAATTCAAACCAATGACAAAATTACATGTCATTAAAATTGAGACGAGTTAAAATTTGACACACGTCTCTAATTTAAATTAAAGACATAAAATTGACAAATCAAATAATGCCACATGTCTTTTTCATGACCATTGGATGACACAAATTAGTCCAATAAAATATGTCACGTGGCTATTGGGCTCAAATCAAGTGAAGTCTGTGTCCACCAAAGGTCCACATAAAGCTCTATAAATAGAGTAGACCATTCACTATTTCAGAGGTTGAAGACTTAGAAGAATTTGAAGACCGAAGACTTTTCGAAGAATCCTTGAAGAACTCCTTGAAGATTGCTTTGAAGACTAAAGAATTTCGAAGACTAAAGATGTTTCGAAGACTCCTTGAAGAACTCTTCGAAGATCACTTTGAAGACTAAAGTTTCAAAAACATCAACACTTTGATCCTTCGTATCGAAGTTCATACTTGTGAGAAGAATCATATGATTATTTCATTAGAGATTGTATCACTTAAGTTCATCAATACAAACTCATATTTATTCCGCATTTAATTTCTTTCCATAGAAATTTTTGTGTGAACAATGAGTTCATAACATACTCAGGATTGAGATGTATCAATCTTAATAACCTAATTTGACATTTTAAATCAATTCCTATCAACGGTGTTATTTAGGAATCGATTTATTATCGTGGTCCAGTCTTATATAAACTCATTATATATGATGTTTCCAACAGCATCTATATCATGCTAATGATTTGGATCAAATCGATGGACAACGTCAACAATATTATCAGAATAAGGTTTCCTTACCGTATTCATTTACTATAGACTGTTCGAGTTACTATCTTGGACTAGATCCACTTTATTAGAGAATTATAGCTTCGGAATTTTCTTTTAAATGTTTGAATACCAAGGAATATCAACACATAATAAATTGCACAAAATTCACTAAAATAATATTTTGTTTATTCATAAAATATTCTATTACAAATTATGAATTCTAGGGCATAAAACCCAACCTTTATAACATCCTTCAAGTTTAACGATCTAAGGTAGAGTGTCATCGATTTATAGATCAATCCCCCTTATCGTTAAACCGAGCCGCTTCTTGTACAATTACCAATCTAGGATAACTCATATTTTAATGGCATTGTTTACCCTTGTGTTAGGTCAAGAACTTAATAACAAACTTATCAATTCGTTTTTAATATAACCCATTGTTTTAGTCTTTTGAATTTGATTTGATGAGTGTCCACGAAGGATAGAATTAGTCATAAAATCTTGTTCAAAATTCTTTATCCTTTTTGGGAGACCCATCTTGATATTGACTCACACAAACACCTTATGAATGAGGTTGCGCCAAAAGATGCCACGAGGGCAAGGGTGAATTTCACGTTGTGAGCCCAACAGTGGAGACCATATAATACATTGTCACAATTTCTTCCAAAAGAAAAAAGGATTTTTTTTTAAGCTTTAGGCTTTAATCTCGAACCGAGATTTTAGATATGATACAATTTTTTTTTAATTTCAAGTGATATATTAGATGTATGAAATTGTGGGAGTTTTGGTGTTTTGAAAGATAATAGATTTGAAGTTATAAAGAGTGGGAGTTAAAGAATTGTGAGTGATCTGGGAATTATGGTGGAGTGAAAAAAAGAGAGGAGATATGATAAATATGGTTTTGAGTTGGAAAATAAGATCAGGAGAGAGAAATTGAAGGATGTTCTTAAAAGTTGATAAAAAAAAAGTGAGAATAGATAAAGAAGATGAAGATCACTAAAAAAACAAAAAAAAAATTATGAGAGAAAAGATAAGTAATGGATATTCTTGTCCTTTCACGTGCACAAAAGGTCAATCAAATGTAAAAAACAATGGGGCCAATAAACCTTATTTTTCTATCTTAGAGGTTAATATTGTCAAATTCTCAAGTTATATGATGTAAAATAATCAGACGCGTTAAGCGCAAAAAATAAATAAAATTAAATCAAAACGATATAATAATAGGTAAAATAGGAATGTAAGACCTTGTTTGACGTGTTAGGCACAAAAAGTAAATAAAATTAAATCAAAATGATATAATAATAGGTTAAAATATGAATGTAAGGCCATGTTTGATATGCAATATGGAAAACAGAAGTTAAAATCACTAGATTCTAATGAATACAGAGTTGTATTATATGAATTTGTTGGTTCTGAAACCGTATTGGTAACATGTTCATAATTTAGAACTGAGATCCATAAAATTACCATATATGTTTGGTTGGATATTTAAAAATTCAGAAATGAGATTATAAATCAACTCATATATTTAGTTAAGAATCAAGATTTTAAAGAATCAAATGTGTCATTTTTAAAAATACTAGTCCATTGAAACGTGCTACGCACGTGAATATTTAGTTTTTAACGCATTTCAATTTTTATTTTAATATATTTTAAATGGGTTGTAAAATAGCTACTGCAAACTTCATAGTTCAACCTCTAAATGAATAAGTCAATTTATGTTGAGTATAAATCTTTATTCATAAATTATAAATTCTTACCGCATCAATTTATTTTTGTGAAGAAAAAAAAATATGAAAACACAAATTGAAAGGTAAAAAATAGCAAAAAATATGAAAAGCAAACAACTAAAAGAACTGAACGGTGTTCCTATTCTTACCTCTAATAATGTTGAAATTTATAATTGTTCAAATACTTGAGCAAATGCCAAGTTGCATCTTTCAGGTATTTGAGCCCTATCACTTTATGAATTCAAGGCCACCCCACCATAGACCCTAACATACTTCTTCATTATAGAAATGCATTGAAACTCCTTTTCATTTGGATCACCAAGTTTGGAATCATGTGAACTCTTATTCGTAATTACAGTCTCGTTGAATCGTTTAGGATTTATAAAGATGATGAGCAATCATTTCTAACGTATCTTATCAATGCTATCTCACCCCTAATTAATTGGTTAAAGGAACTTAATTTATAAATAGTAGCCGAATAAATAATTGTAAACAAACTAAAACTATGCGAATAACTCACTTTCCTAAATTCAAAGATTTTATATTAGTCTATAACAATAGATAAAATAATCACAAAATTAAGATTATCTAAATATTTGATTACACACCTTACAACAAAAATGCTCAGAGAGCTTCAATTTCATCTTGAAAAAACACAACATTAGTCAAATCTTTAGTTCTACAAACTAATTAGAATCGATTCATCTACAATTCTAGTTTTAGTCAACAAATTAACAATTAATGGTTTAAAAAAAAAACACTCCAAAGTCTATTCATAAAAATATAGGAAAAACAAATGATAGAAGAATTGAAACCTATACACTCGCCGCTGCAAATGATAGGCACTTCATTCCGACTGTGATTTTATTGCCTTCGCCTCTGCAAATGATAGAAGAATTGAACAAAATATTTACATCTTAAAACACACACTGAAATTATAATCTATATCAAAAAAATTAACTCAAAACAAACTACAACTGATAAAATTAGGCTCTGTACGATCTCAGAAAACTGGATCAAAGCCTGCACTACGAATCTTTGAAATTCCTGAAAGTAAGATCTTCATAAATCAAATATTTCATCATCAAATATTTCATAAATACTAACAATAAATTAAATTCAGAAATTAAAAAAAAATTCATGATCTCAAACAAAGTCTTACAATTCGCCAAGTCTTCTTCTCCGTCTCAGTGCTGCCATTCTTCCTTCATTTAATTATAATAATCGTTCACCCGCTTTTAATTACTATATATTAATTGAAACCTATACACTCCCCAAGGAGTTTTCAATGTGATGTGAATGAGAATTTCTACACTATTCGAGGAGTTGCTTAATAAAGAGATCGAATCATTCCACTAAAAATGAAATAAAAATTAAACGTAAATTATGTAAGTACACCAACGTAGTACATGTATTTTTCCATCAATGCATTTATGAGTTGACTATATATCTCCTTCCCATTCAATGATCTTTAGATTATATATTATAAAAAATAACTAAAATATAAATTTATAAATTAATATTATAGAGAGGGGCAAAAGGGGAAATCAAAAGTTTCTCCCCTTAAGCCCCTTTTAGAGGTATTATAGATAAAGATTAATTAAAATTAAATTATATATTTTTTTTTGCAAAAGATTAAATTAAATTATATATTTGATCTTCATATTTTACGATTTATGTCAATTAAAATAATATTTAATTTGTTTTACTTTGATTTCCATTTCTTTCTTTTAACCTATATATTTTATTACTTGTGTCAATTTAATCTACTAGATTTTACCACTTACAATGTACTTGTACTTCTTTTTATTTTTGAAAATTAAACAATTTAATTTTGTATATAGATATTTCCTTATGAAATTATTTAGATTTGCTTTAAATTCTAAACAATTATAGATCACATGGGAAAAATATTTTTTTCCTTAGAAGTGTAAAATGAATTTTAAAATTCTAATATAAACAACTTTTTTAATTTCATTTGGGTAGTTTTCAAAATTGATTAAGTGTTGCATTTGATTTTCTCTCTAGTGATTTCAAATTAATAATAGAATTAGGATTGTATTCTCATTAATAATATGATTTTTTTTAAATACTCATAAAAATGCATCAAAATATTATTTTTGTTAAATATAAACTATTTTTAGTGGTTTTTTTAAAAAAAGAAAAAAAGAAAAGTGTGATGGAAGTTACTAATTATTGTACTTTTATAAATTTTTTGAGGATTGATTTTATAGAAGGTTGAGAACCCTAATTTTGAGCATTCAGGTAAATTAACTCTTAATTCCAACAACTAATAATTACAATACAATAAAGAATTTAGGGTTTTTTTTATACAAATAATCCGGGTTAGTTTGTTATAAAATATAGATTCCAGGAATCTTAGATTAGCAAGACATTTTTAAATAAATCTCAAACAAACAATGGAATTAGATGCCCCATATAAGGAAATCTTAGATTACCCCATATAAGGAAATCTTAGATTACCCCGAACCAAACAGGGGTTTAGTGATGAATTCACTTCTTTTAACATTCATAAAACAATGAACTGATCAAAATTGTAAAAAACTAACAAAACTTATAAAATTTGAATTTTAAATATCCTAATAAAAATATGATAAATAAGAATAACAATGAGAGTCATCATTATACAATACAATTGTTAGGAATGGTGTCATAGAACTTGTAATTATTTAATAAAGATTTAGGGTTTAGGGTTTTTTAGGGTTTTAGGGTTTGGGAACCATATCCTAGTAACACTGTTGATAGCTGGTCATTTTGTATATAGACAAATGATCTAATCCTGATAATTCATGACCACGATATTTGATCAATATCTCATTAGTACCGTTTATGAGAAATGATTGAATATCAAACTAAGTTTATCACCCGTGATAATTCTCAATCCTGAGTGAAATGTGGACTTCTATTCATGAAGTTATGTTCTTTGATTCACATGGTTGAGAGCGATATGATATGAATGCTCAATACACTCCTGTTTTGGGAAAATAACGAGATAGTAGCTAGGAACACATTTACACGAGATGGAATTCATAACTTTCCTATAAATTAACGGTATCAATGCGATACCTAAACATTTCAGGAACTTTAGGAAACTCCCTTGATGTAGTGATTCGAGACATGAACAAGTGTCACCACGACTTCTATTTATAACATAAGTATATTATTTGTAGTTTGACTACAAATAATGTTCATTAGAGAATCAGCGAGAACATAAGGATAAAGTGGTAATTACAGGGGGAAAACGGTAAATATAATCCACCTGTAATTATGAGGGTTCCACGTGAAGGATATATCACATATATAAATAAAAGATAAACTAAATAGGCATAACTCATCTATAGTGAGGGGAGATCAGCTATGAATCTATAGTGGAATTATTAATAGTTAGATAATAAGTAATTAACTGATCATGAGTTAATCACTTAATTGACTAGTTATTAAGCTCATGATCTATAGGTCCATCAGGTCCCTATGCTGGCCCAAATATCGTAGTCACGAAATTAAATTGAAGAAATGAAAATTTTAAGTAAGGTGAATTATTTATATAGACAATATTAATTGTTTAAATATTGATTATATTTAAATGGTAATTAATAGAAATATTATTAATTGTTTAAATAATGAGTTTATTTAAAAAGGAAATAATAACGAAATATTCTTAATTGAACATTATTAATTATTCAAATATTGAGGATATTTAATGGTAATTAATAATTTGAAATTAATTGATAATTATTAATTTTTTAAATAATTAATTTTATTTAAATAGAAATTAATAATTAAATTAATATTATTAATTAATAATAAAATATTATCAATTTTAATAATTAAAAATATCATTTGATAATATTTAGTCAGGAGAAAATATTAATCTTATTAATTCAAACTTTTATTATTTTTAAAATTAGATAATAAAAAGTGTTATTTACTATATTTCTCTTAAATATAAAAGATATAAAATAAATTTTCAAAATTTAACTTAAAATTAGAATACGACCAAAATATTGAAGAAGAAAAAAATTACAGTTAGTCAAAATTATTCTTCATCTGCATATGGATTGAACTTTTGGATGATGATATTTGATATCCTCTATAACTGTCTTCAACTGTTCGAAATCTATGCACTGATAGGGATAATGTTGTGAACGTATTTTTCTTATTTGTTTGGTCACATTTTAAGCCCAATTGTTTTTGCACTCCCATATATTAATAAAAGACAAATTGGACTTACACAATTCATTGTAGTGTTCTTGAACTTTTTCTATATCATATCGAAATAAGCATATATGAAAGTGAAGAATTACCTTCCTTGATAACAATAATCAATCAGATGAAGAATTACCCTCCTTGTGAATAATTATCAATCCCCAAATCTCCATTAAAACTTGTTCTTTGCCTCCCCGATTCACATAGACATGGATATTATTAGCAAATAAATAGATCACAAAGATTATAAGGGATAGTCTATTGCAACTTTTCTGTTTTCATTTCAAGAAGGAATTGATTAAAATTCAATTATAATTCTTTTTTCGCCTCTCCAATTTCTTTTGATCTTAACTGATATCAAGAATACCAAAGGATGCAATTAAAAAAAATGATGTGAAATTATTTTGTCAATTGAAATTCAATTTGATGGTTGTACTTTACACATTCTCTTTAACAATTCAAATTATAATATATCCCATGAAAGGTATGTGTGCATTTTAACCTCAAGATTTTTTAAATATGTTTCTCTAATAAATATTTTTATTTCACTTATAAACATTAAAGAAATTTATCCATTTAAATAATTGGTTAATTATGAATAAAAAATAGTTAAAAAAATATATATTAAACGTAAATTTTCATTTAATATTGTTAGTAATTTGAATATATAATAAGACGATGAAGTAAAATCTCATTTAACCCCAACAACTATAATATTAAATTAAATTAAGAGTTAATTGAGCAGCTGACCACTTTTTGTCAATGTATGTCAAACCATAGCCACATGTTGTTATATTTTAATAAATAGCCAATGAGTCAACTTTTTCAGACTTTTCATACCGTATATACCCTTAAGTCTCATGATGACATTGCATAAGCCAACAGTACGCTGGAAACCCTTCACCCTTTCAATCATTTACGTTATCCAATGAGAAATCTGACAACTTTTCTGATAACATCCCTTCATACCACATCAAATCTCACCTACTTTTCCCCTCTCCAAAAATTTTGTAATTTCATATTTCCCCCACTTTTCATTTACATCTTCAGCATACGGCATATCATTATGATATTAATCTTCCATTTCATCTCTCTCTCCTTTTTTATTCCCTCGTTCTGTTAGTACCTTGTAGCTTGGAGTGTGAAGCTTCATCATAAATGGCTAGCAGTGGTAATTAGTTTTTTCCATATATCTATAATGACATTTAGTTATCCTTGTTAGAAATTTATTTATTGTTGTACTATTGTTTCCAGAACAAGCATGGTCATGTGGTTTCATTTCGTATAAAGTTTCCAATATGAGCATGTTCATTCGAGGATATAACTATGTATGTTTGTGCCTAATGCAGGTTCAGAAAATAGCTTTATCACGGTTAAGTACGATGGTGTTTGGAATGACAAGGAAGAGTTTATTGGATTTTCTTGGCTATTGGTAGACTTAGCAGACATTACTGATTATAGTGGGTTTGTTGATTTCATAGAGGAGAAGACTGATATCCTTGTACGTGTTGAAGTCTTTCGGATGTTCATTGAGATGATTACGAACTGTAACATTGCAAAATACATCCCCTTTGACAAGGATGACGACTATGTGTATCTTATAGAGTGTATGAATGCTAGCTCACTGTCATGTTCGATTGTAATAGAGTATGGTGCAAGGGAATCCGGTGTTGAAGATGGAACAGAGATGCAAGTCGATGATATACATCCAGTGTATGGCCCCCATTTACCTGAAAACACCAGAGAGCCTGAGGAGATGGATACGAACAGTAACATCGGAGAGCCCGAAGAGATGGATACGGATGATGAGATCGGCGAAACTGTACCAATCGTACGGAATATACCGTATTCATCTGATTTACCGACGATTACTGAAGAGGATGAGATACGTTACGATGACTATCAAGAGGATGAGGTACGATATGATGGAGGGAATGAAGTGTACGGGGTGAACGTGGTTTATGGTAATAACATGCACGAGCCTGATGGTTTGTATATACCTGATGAGTACCGATATGTCGATAGACTTGAGTTACGAGACTATCGTGTTAACTTCGACGTGTTTGTCAACGATGTATACGCCTCGAAGAAGTTACTAAAGCAAGCTGTGAAGGTGCTTGCGTTGAAAAACAATTTCGAATTTAACGTTGTACGTTCAAACTCGTCTAGAGTTTACATTGAATGTTCGCATGTCAAATGCGATTGGCACTTACGTGCAGCTAGGTTCAAGAAGTCTACTGGTTTTAAAGTGCATACTTTGTACGAAACTCACTCATGCCCAATCGACTTTGTTAGGAACGATCATAGGCAGGCAACATCAGATATTGTAGCTGAGTTTATCAAACAATTATACCCACCAGTTAATGGTAAAATCATGAAGTCGTATGACCTTATAGAAATGATGCGATGTAACCACGACATATCAATTAGTTATGCGAAGGCCCAAACTGCGAGGGAGATGGTTTTTGATGAGATACGTGGCAGTCCCAAGCATCATTCACTCATTTGACGAGATTTTTCCACGAAGCTATCGAGAGGAACCCTGGTTAGTGTTTTGCAAGTTGCAAAACCCGTTTTTATTTTTTTGTGTACGAGCTGTATATTTAATGCAATTTTTCTTTATTAATACGAGTTGTGTAGTTAGTACAACGCGTATTAACAATAATTCATATACAGTGTTTTTATTAACGCACACATTCTGTATGTATTTAATTTCATTCTTCTGATTTTGCATAGGGACATACATAAGATACGAGCATGACGAAGACTTCCAGTTCAAATATTTGTTCATGGCGTTGGATGTCTCAATCAAAGGGTTTGCACATTGTAGACCCGTGTTGTCTGTTGACGGAACCTTTCTTAAAAACAAGTACGGTGGTACAATGCTTGCGGCCGTCTGCATGGACGCTAACAATCAAATCTTTCCCATATGTGTCGCCATTGTGGATTCAGAGAATGACCTTTCATGGGAATGGTTCTTTGTTAATCTGAAGGAAGCGCTTGGTGACGAAGAGCGTAGGCTTGCGATAATTTCAGACCGACATGGCAGCATTAAGAAAGCTGTGGATAAGGTATTCCAGAGAGCTGATTATGGCATGTGCATGTTTCATCTCTCAAACAACATTAAGAGTAAATTTCGGAAAAATGGGTTAACCGATGTTTTTAAATGAGCTACATGTTCGTTCTCGGTTGAAGAGTTTGAGCGTCACAAGAATGAGATGTATAATATTGAACCTCGATTGGAAGGATATCTAGAAGGTGTCGGGTTATCAAGATGGTCGCGTGCATTTTTTGATGGAATGCGATTCTGAAGGCAGTTGCTTTAACAACTGCCTGTGGGAAGTTATTTGGAACTGCCAGATTTGGACAATTCTCTTAAGACACAAAAAAAAAAGAACGTAAGAAAAAAAGATACAGAGAGAATGGTTAAATAAATAACTATCACTCAGAATCTCTCTCAATCCCCTGTTCATCATACAATCTAAGAGGAAAGGATCTAGGCTGTGAACAGTAAAGCGAGTCCGTTCGGTGATTGGCTTTCGACGATCGATACTTCGCATATTCGGGTTTCTCGTGTTTTTTTTTCCGCTGCGTGTCTACAACAGGTTAGTCCCGTAATTACGAAACCCAACATTGGTATCAGAGCAAGGTTTAAAAAGTATCAAAAAATTGTTTCTTTAAAATGTTAAAGAATGTTAAAAAGCCTTAGACCTTTAATGGCAACTTTGTGAATTGATGATTATTGCTTATGAATTTTTGCATGTTTGTTATGTATATAATTATGAATTGATCTGCAAAATTTCATAAGAATTGGATGAGTGGATCAAGAGATATTTTTTTTAAAGTTACTGTTTTTCAAAACTAATGAATGTTTAAAAACAGTAACCTTTAAACCTTGATAGATTCTTGTATGATTATTCAATTTTCATGATTCTTGTATATAAAGAAAGTACATTTGAAGAGCTTTCTATCGATATATTATATGATCAATTTGGTTAAAAAATGAGAAAGTTACGTTGATTCGAAGTTGTGTTAAAAAAAAAAACCGATTAAAAAGAAAATGGCAGATTATCCTCAGTCAGGTTTTGAACCTAAGACCAATGGGTCATAGCTAATGAAAGAGGGAGGCACACCCACTGGGCCATGAGCCCTACATTGATTTATATTCAATTTATTATTATTATTATTATTTTATATATATATATATATATATATATATATATATATATATTAAAATCAAGTGGATTTTAATATGGTTTATATATTTTTTAAATTAATAAAACTTTGAATTAACTAAATATTGAATTTCATTAATTTTTTTTTATACCTAATTAATTCTCGACATAGACATGAATATGATTAAATTTGTTTTAATCATATATGTTATATAATGTAATAATCATTTGTTGATTATTTTTCTGTATTTGTTACAGAAAATATGCCGAGACGGATAAGAATTAGGATTGGTCTCAAGGATGGAGACTCAATAAAGACAATTAAGATTAATTGTATTTTTCTATTATATTTGTTAATAGAATTGTACTTTTTTTTATTTATGAGAATTTAAATAATGAATATGTTTCATTATTTTCTTATTAATATTAATGAATGTGTTTCATTATTATTATTTGTTTTAATAATGATTGTGTTTCATTATTATTTGTGTGCAATGTTATAAATTAATAATAATTAATTCATATATACATAGATGATGATTTTGAAACTTAGTGATATTTCGATTCTATGTCATATGAATGGTTATTGATAATTTATTGTTTGTAATTGCAACAAAATAGTGTGTAATGCAAACAGTTAATCATGTGCAAATATATGTCTTGTAGAATTTTGTGAGTAAAATGACTTATGTTTCTAAGAACATAGTAGTCAATTTTAATAAGGGTGAAAAGCTTAATGGGGATAATTATGAAAAATTGGATCGAAGAAAATTCAGTATGTCTTGGAAGAGCAGGAAGCTCTAGAAGTACTGAATTATGTGTTGACTGGGCCTGAGGAAGGCAATATTGCTCAATACAAAAGGGACCATGAGGCTTATGAGGCCTGAAAAAATGAAGAACTCACTTACTCGCATTACGTTGTTGAGTAGCATGAAAAATGATATCATGCGTGAGTTTAAAGACTATGACCTTGTCATGGAGATGTGAGAATCTCTGAAGTCAAAGTTTGGTGGAACTTATGTCACCAAACTGAGACAACTTACTATTAAGTTTGACACTTATAAAAAGTGTCCTAATCATAATATAAGACAACACATGAGGGAAATGTCTAATATGATTAGTGAGCTAAAAGGAGTTGGTCATGTTCTGACTAATGAACAACGAGTTCAAGTTGTCATTCGATCCCTTCCCCATAACTGGGAGCACATGGAGGTACATCTTACCATAAGGGTATTAAGACTCTTAATGATGTTGCACGTCACCTGGAACTAGAGGAAGATCGCATTGAGGCAATAAGGCTTGAAAATGTTAATGGTGATATGCATATGGCTGGTCCTAGCTCCCATGGGAATGAGGCCCACAAGCGTAAATATCAAGAGGGTCTTAAAGGGAAAAATGACAATAAGAAGAAGAAATACAACAAAGGTCAAAATGATAAAGGAAAAGGTCCCCAATTTCGTCCAAAATAAGAACAAAGCGAAGGTTAAGTGCTATAATCGTGAGAAAATGAGTTATTATACTCGTGAGTGTACTGAACCCAAGAAGGTACAAACTTTTGATTCACATAAGATTCGTTCTTTTTTTCGTGAAAGTTATTTCTTTCCAGCTCTATTTTAATTAACTGATTTTCATCCTTTGTGGACTGTAGACTCAGGAGCCATATACCACATAGTCAAATTATGTGGGCTATACATGGAATTTCTTTGAATTCCACAATGTGCAAGATGGCTATATGCTGGAAACAATACATATGTACCTGAAAGATGGATTGGTTCCTGTAAGCTGAACATGTAGAATGAGATTCTGCATAATGTGTTATATGCACCTAATATTCGACAGAATTTAGTTTCTGTAGTTGTTCGTTTAAGCTTGGTTATACTTTAATTATGTTTGGTAGTAAACTATATATCTTAGTTTAAAAACAACGTACACTATGGTTATGGTTATTTAATGAATGGTTTTAATTTTATTGGATGTTATTCATTTGATATCTAATAATTATGTAAGTTTTTCCCTTATTACATCATCTATTGATGCTAATGTTGATATAGCTATGTGGCATGCTAGACTAAGTCATATAGGTCAACATAGGGTAGCTAGACTAACTAAGGAGGGTTTGTTTGGCCAAAATTGATAGGGTCGAACTACCAACATGTGAGAGTTGTCTAGAGGGAAAAATGACAAGAAAACCATTTGGTAAAGGAACTAGGGCTAAAATTCCATTAAAATCAATCCATTCTGATATTTGTGAGCCTATGATAGTGAAGGCACGACATGAAGGTGAATACTTTATCACCTTTATAGATGATTTCCCACGTTTTGTTTATGTCTATTTGATTTTCTTCAAGTCTGAAGCATGAGTGTTTTAGAAAATTTGTGACCTTAGTTGAAAATCAATTAGATAAAAAGGTTAAGTCTTTAAGAACAATCTGTGGACGTGAACATTTGTCTAATGAGTTTAAACAAATGTGTGAAGAAAAAGGAATATATAGGTAACTAACCATTCCCTAAACCCCATAACAGAATGGGGATGCCTAAAGGAGAAATGGAACTCTTTTAGAAATGGTTAGGTCAATGATAGCGCAAGCAAAATTGCCAATCACTTTGTGGGGTGATGCTCTATTGACTACTACTTATATTCTTAATCGTGTACCTTCAAAATCTGTTACTTCTACACCCTATGAATTATGGACTGGCAGAAAACCAGACCTTAGTGGTTTGAGACTGTGGGGATGTGCTGCTTATATTCATGAGCCGTCACATCAATATGGAAAACTAGGTCCAAAAGGTAAAAAGAGTATTTTTATACGATACTCAGAAACCTCAAAAGGGTATGTTTTCATCGGAGAACAAGCAAGTGGGAGGCTAACAAAATTCGAATCACGTAATGTTACATGCTTGGAAAATAACTTTCCATTAAAAGGTGAGATTAATCAGGAGACATCTCTTTATGAATTAAATATTCTAAATAGTTTGATTCAATCAAACGAATTGAGTGATACTCCTAATCAGTTATCAACAGTATCTCATCCAAGTGGGAGAAATTTGAACACTCTGTGTGATTCAGAAGAACCACAAATAACTCGTGATTCAATACAATGATTGACACATAGACAAGAATCGTTATAACCACAAATAAGGCGTAGTAATCGTGGTTGAATTACAAGACATCATTACAATGATGAAATATTCATGATTACGCCTCTAGACAATGAAGAGTCGAATAATATTCAAGAATCTCTTCAAAGTTCTAATAAAGATAAATGGATAAATGAAATGGAAGAAAAGATAGAGTCTATGAAGTCAAATAGTATTTGGGAACTAGTTGATCTTTCTAAAGGACGCAAATAAATTGGTAACAAGTGGATTCTTAAAATCAAACGTAAAGCTGATGGCTCTATCGAAAGATTTAAGGCCAGACTTGTAGCAAAAGGTTACACACAACATGAAGGAAATGACGATGAAGAGTTGTTATCTCCTGTTGTGAGGTTTACCTTTCATGTCTCATCCTAACAATAGCTACTTGTTTAGATTTTTAAATTACATCAAATGGATGTTAAAATAATATTTCTAAACGGTGAGTTGGAAGAATAAATACATACAATAACCCATTGGTTTTGTTACCGAAGGGGAAGAACATAAAGTGTGTAGATTAATGAAGTCAATTTATGGCTTCAAACATTCTTCCTCACAGTGGTATATCAGTTCTCATCAAGTTAACAATTCATATGATTTTGATATGATTGATAAGGACCACTGTATGTATGTCAAATCACATAAAGATAAGTTTGTGATTCTTTCATTATATGTGGATGACATACTGTTGGCTGAGAAAGACCGAGAGTATACATATATTAGCCATTAAGGAATGGTTATCATCAAACTTTCAAATGAAAGATATAGATGAAGCAGCTTATATATTTGGAGTAAAGATTGAAAGAAATCACTCCAAAAGGATGTTAGTCTTGTCACAAGGCAGTACATCAATAAAATCCTTAAGAGATTTAAAATGCAAGACTGCAAACCAATTGATACTCTCATCGCAAAAGGCGAAAACTTAAGTAAAAGATTGTGTCCAAAGACTCCAGGAAAATAGAGCAAATGAGAAAAGTTCCTTACTCGAGTGCTATTGGTAGCCTCGTGTATATCATAATGTGTACAAAACCAGACATATATTTTATCGTGAATATGGTAAGTACATAAGAGTCAAACTCTGAATAAGCCCATTGAAATGTTGTAAAAGAAATATCCAGGTAGCTTGTGGGAACCATGGATTATTCATTGTGCCCTCAAAGAGAAAAAGATTAAAGAGAATCTATCTCAATCAGTGTGACTTAAGAGGTTCTTAAATCACTTGGGATTCAATGAAAATAAGTCTAACTTTGTGTTAGTAAACTGTGATAGTCATGTTGCTATTACATTTACAAAATGATTCCAAATATCACTATAAGACAAAGCACATTGATACTAAATACAATTTTGTGATAGATATGGTTGCACAGAAAGAAGTGAATGTGCAATATATATCTGCGCGGGATATGGTTGTTCATATCCTAGAGATATTTTTAATGGCCATGTTAAATCTCTAGGCATGCGTAGATTTTAATTTCACATGAAATAAAAAAATTGTATTTCTATTTTTGTTATGAAATAAAGTTTTGTACTTTTAAATTGCATACACACAATAATGTTTAGTACATTAAAGTAAAAGTATGTCAGACAGTAGATTGGCCTTCTCACATAGGTAATCACTTCAATGACTCAGTGTCGAATAGAAATGAGATATTTTAAGCAATATTGTTGTTAATTGATAACAACACTAAGAGAGCATATGCTTAATCTAAATATCGCCTTGATAAAGAATCAAGATGAGGTTATATTTATAATCGAAAGTGAATAAATCTCACTATTCACTTGACTGTCTATGAGCCAGATGGAAGTCTTGCAGTCGTAAGTTGATAAAGTAGAGTTTTGGACTCAAGTTAGATATTGAGTATATCTGAACTATCATCTGTACAGTATAATTTGAGACATACACTCCAATAAAATGGAGAATAATACTGTAACATGTGTTTCATATCACATGTGCTATAAATGACCTAAATGGGTAATAGAAGTTAGATCTCTACTTCTTAATAATGTGAGACCCATGAGACTAAGAAGTCTTACAAGTACCCTTAAGATCTTTGACTAAAATATTGAAGTTTCTCTACGATTTAGCTATCTTGGAAAGTTACCAGTGGTCATGAAAGATTCGATCTAATGGGACTTATCTAGAGAGCAATCGTTTTGGGATGGAAATTTTTTGAGGAAAAGAGAAGATTATTTTAAGTGTCACATCATATTGTATTCACCGGTCGACCAATTGTATTTTTTGTAATATAATTGTGAATACAAAGGTAATATTTTAAAAGAGATTCATAATTACAAATGTGACTAAATGATCTAGGGAACTACATCATACACTCTACTTAAATACACAATTGAGTTACCTTACATACTTAACCGTTGTAAAGTAACAAGCTCTCGAATTGAAAGTATGATGGTCGCACGGCCTATTTTCTTGTATGAATTAGATGCTGATAAAAGAGAATGTGTTTCTCCTTGATTGAGAAGTGAGAGAATTTCGCGTTCAAATGGGAACAATGTAAAAGGTACTCCCATGATGGGTAACCCATTATGTGCGAGTGGGAGATGAAGGCAGTTGCTTTAACAACTGCCTGTGGGAAGTTATTTGGAACTGCCCTGCAGTTCCATATCATTCAAGATTTGGACAATTCTCTTAAGACACAAAAAAAAAAGAACGTAAGAAAAAAAGATACAGAGAGAATGGTTAAATAAATAACTATCACTCAGAATCTCTCTCAATCCCCTGTTCATCATACAATCTAAGAGGAAAGGATCTAGGCTGTGAACAGTAAAGCGAGTCCGTTCGGTGATTGGCTTTCGACGATCGATACTTCGCATATTCGGGTTTCTCGTGTTTTTTTTTCCGCTGCGTGTCTACAACAGGTTAGTCCCGTAATTACGAAACCCAACAGATTCAATATTATGACAACGAATATATCAGAGAGTTTTAACAATGCTATGACTCCTTACCGAGAGCTGCCGCTTATCTCTTTCATGGAGGAATTGTTATTGAAACTCCAAAAATGGTTTGTAAGACGCAAGGCTGCTGCTGCGAAGTCCAAACACACGTTATCTGACTGGGCATCACATGAACTTGGAATACGAATCAATATTGGGCGTCGATTGAAGGTAATATATATAGCATACGTAATATACAATTGATACACATGATACTTTTTGTCTGCGCGTATTATTTTTGATACACATGATCTGACTTTTCAGGTGTTACCGTCGGATTTTGCGAAGTTTATGGTTAGTGACCAGGAAAAAGATTTTTTCGTTGACTGTGTAAAACGTGAGTGTTCTTGCCGGTAGTGGAAATTGGAGATATTTCCTTGTCCACATGCTTGTGCCGTCCTTTGCTACACAAGCATCCCGTTGTTATCATTCGTTGACTACTACTATTCAAATGATGCATTGTGAAGGACATATGAGGGTTCGGTATGCCCTGCAGGTAAGAGGAGCAGCTGGCCTGTTATTAATGATCAATTATTTATACATATGTTGCCTCCCAGCTCGCGGCGAGCTGCTGGTAGGCCTAGGAAAAGAAGGATCCATTCCAAAGGCGAGTTCAAGAAAATTCTGAAATGCGGGCGTTGCAATGGTGCAGGTCATAATAGGAAGACTTGCCAGAACCCTCTCCCGATTGTCCCATTCTCTGCTAGAAACAGGCCGAAATAAATATATTCGCATGTTCTTTTGTTGCAGTTCAGTTTAGAATGCATATATCTTTTTAGGATTTGCATTTTTTGATGAACTTTAGATCTTTGTTTTGTTTATGCAATCTAGCCTAGTTGGTCTATCTCTGTTTGTCTATATGATATTGCATACATTGTGTAGTCTTTTTTTTGTGTTTTTTATGATGTATTCACTGATGGAAATATTTGGGTGATGACATAGTACTAATTTATTAAGTATTTTATGCGTTGGGAAGTCACATTCTGTTATATAATTTCAGTCTTAAATTTTTTTAGTTTCAACTAATGCATGGTAAAATTTTGTGAACCAATGACACTTTAAAGAAGTCACGACTGAGTGAAATACAGATATCATGTAAAAAAAGTACCTAATAGATTACAAGTACACATAGTACACAATTGAAGCGTGTGTAAAGCATTTTATGATTGTATACGTATGGTACGAATAGTATACAATACATAATGTTGGTTATGTTTATACGAATGGTACGATTAGTATATAAGATGTAACATTAGGCATTCTTATACAGATGGTATGAGTAGTATAAAATATGTAACATTAGTCATACAATTTGAAACATAACTCATAGACGCATACTATGATTGTTGTACGAATAGTACGATACATAACATAAACCATAGTTATACACATCGTACGAACAGTATATAGGTCAGAATATTTATAATGAAAGTCTTGAGAACAAAGTTAAAAAAAGCAAACAGAAGTCAATATTAAAAATATTTAGTTTTGTAGTTTAAGTCACGGCGTTGGATTCTTCCCCCCCCCCTTTTGCTACCTTTTGCACCCCTTCCACCTCTCACTCCTTTTTTGGCTGAAGCTCTTGTATCAACACGCTTACGTTTTTTCACTTTCGCACTGCTTGACCCAAACGCAGTAGTGTATGGCTCCTGCTCGTAAAGGCCGGGTTTTGTTGATCGGGATGGTCTTGGATCCCTTATTACCTGTGTCATAGATCGTTCACATTAGTTTACAATAGCGATCATTTATTGTATGAACACCAAACAATAAATCATAGCATGTAATTCAATCACCTCTGGCGGGTTTTCTCTAGCGTCGATTGCGTCATCAGCAACAGGCATCTCATAATCAGATAGACGGAAAACATTAACATGATCTTCCTGTAGGTACGAAAAATTAATAGAATACACAGTATACTGTTAGTATGAATCGTGGAGCAATGCGAATGGTAATTTTTTTAAAGAAACGTACCCGAGTGTCATGGCAAGATCATCAGGTGTTTCATGTAGTGAGATGTTGCCAACTATATCTTGTGTTAGATCAGTCTCAATGTCAACAGTCTACCGTTTGAAAAAAATATCCATGTTTGTAAAATATATAAGAGTCCATATGTAATTTAATATATGCAACATTAACTTAGTACGCACCTGTCTATCAGCTCCATCTTTGGTTGGTTCTGTAGGCACAACATTCTCTGGAAGAACCCAAGATGGCCAAATGTTTGTTTCCACCTACAACGGTACGCACATGGTATTTTTTTATTGCATAATTGTGTATAAATTGTATATAAGTTACAGATTATACCAACCGGAATAAATGTGTCGCGTGGGGGGGAGGGGTCATTTCGTTGCTCTTCACTATTGCCTCCACGCCCCCCGGAATCAAGCTTGTCCATTCTGTCCATTAGAGAAGTTAGTTTCTCATTGATGGTTGCAAATCCTGTAAGAATGATGTCTTGAATCTCGTCTAGAGTTGTGAAATTAGTGGCCCTTGCACTCCCCCCCGCTGCTGACCCCCCACCTCTCTCTTGATTTCTTTTATGCATGTATTGAACCGGAGACCTGTTGTGGTTATGCCTTTCACGATAAGCATAATCGTCTTCATCATCAAACATGCTATTTCCACTTGTTTGAAAGGGTGCAAGACAATCCAGATTCAACTCAGCATCAGTTGGATGCATATGTTCAACAACAATCTGCTAAATAGGATTATTCATCATACAACATATGCTAGTTATAATATAAATAGTTTATAGTCTTATGCACAATCACCTTATCATTGAAAACATCTCGCTGCAGCTTCCGACTGTCGGTTATGTGGTAAACATCCCAGTTTTTGATCCTTGGTACTCCGTGCCCTATTCTTTTCCCGTACTGTTCACTGACGGTCAATTTTGGAATGATCTCATATGCCCAATATACGAAAGCATACACAAAACCCGTCACTGTCATCGAAGTAGAACGTTGGCTAGTTACGGAGTTTTTGACACTCTTTACTAGCTGTTCATAAGCAATCCGCCCCTATGGATACGTCTCAAACAGGTCATCATCATCCACTAATCGCAAGTGTAGTGTATCAATCTTATTTTGGGGAATTCTTGCAACTACTATACTTTCCAAGATTGCTAGTTTTGCAACCTTGACTGAGAGATCATCATCCTTAAAATCATACTCTTTAATTTTTTCCAATAAGTTCACCAGCCTTGGCGATGCATAATTTTGCAGGAAATCCTGTTCTATTGAGCCAGGGGGCATTTGTTCAACCGCTACGTACTTTTCCTCCTCACAATTCAGTCCCGTAAGTAGTGCGAAGTCTTTCATTGTGAAGTCTATTTCAGCCCCTTCAATGTTGAAACTTAGGACCTTTTTATTACTGTTTGCGACACGTCTTCGAAGTATTTGAAGTAGCAATTGGGTTGGGAAGTTCGATGTTGGTAGTTCAAGGAAATAACTCATGACAGATTTGCTCAACATCTTCTTCTTCCTAGAAGTCATTTTTTGTCTTAGTGTCTTTAAAACACTTGTTTTGCAATAGATATTGACCTTTTGGTCTGCCAACCACGCTTCCTTTGGGAGTATCAACGCGGGCCCCTATTGATAACAAACATACCAGCAAGTATTAATTGCGTTACAGTACAACACGTACACAAATGAATATATATGTTGTAGACAGAAACCAGCATATATTAATTCCATTACGGTACAACGCGTACACAAATGAATATGACAGAAACCAACATATATTCAGTAAGTATATAAATACATTCCATACAGTTCGTACAAGAACTTGATAGCAAGCATATAGAACGTTCTTTAGTACAACTCATACAGTTCGTACAAGAACTTGATAGCAAGCATATAGAACGTTCTTTAGTACAACTCATACAGTTCGTACACCATTCATGAATACGTTTTCTTCCATCCTCAGTACGAAGCTTAATACGCATTGTATAAATAGTATATTAGTACAGATTTGCTTTAAAAACATAATTTCCACTCCAAAATCATGGTTGCTGACTGAAGACCAAACTAGCCATGGCCATTAAGGTTTTAGATGTTACCTCATGTTCCTGTACATCTGGTCCTTTTCCCTTTATATCAGACATTTTCCTAAAAAGAAATTTTCAAGAAACATTCTCAGATTTTGTATTCTTAAAGTAGCCATTCTCAGATTTTAACATTAAAAAAAAAAGAGATTTTGGACATATGTTGACTATATATGCATGACCATTTTCAGATTCAACAATCAATTTTCGAATAAAATTGGAAGAAGGTTTCTGAGATTCGAAAGTATCAACTATCTACGCATGGCTATTGTAAAAGTAGCAACGTTAATTGCATGGCCATTTTCAAATTCAACATATGTCCATTTTCAGAAGCAATAGTAATCAGTAAAAGAGGAAGAGAGGGTCAAGAAACGATACCAGTCGTATGTGGAAAACAGATACAGTGTTTTCCCACGATCTTGCCCTTTGCGTTTTCCGGCAATCGTCGTAAGAGGAGAGGAGAATGGGCTGTTTGTGGAGAAAGAATGAGGGTGGCGTGGTTTTAGAAAAAATAGAGCGGTTACAAAATGAAAATTCAAAAATCAAAGAGACAACCGCACACGTTTCCATGATCCAAATGACGTGACATGTAGCAGGCGGCGGTTCGGTTTCCCACGTACTGAATGATGCCTACTCCGAAATTTTCGTACTATGTGCCTATCTCGTATAGCCATTTGAATATATGAAAGGAACGTGTAGTAATTTCCCTTAGCCTTGTGGTTAGGTACTCTTAATTTATGATGGGTGGCCATGTACTCTTAAAACCATGAAAATAAGGCTACCCATAGTGTTAACCCTTAAATTAATCAGTCTTCCAACTAAAATAAGAATTGATGATATTGCATATTATTATTTTCACACCAAAAGAAAGTTATGTGAAGGCCGAGTTGTTGATAGAAGCATAAACTTACTTCTTCTAATCCTCCGTGCTCGATTGTCTTCTTCATCGGTGCTTTCTGTCTCGCTTCAAATAAACATCCTCGTTTCCTTCAATTTATTACAATCTCACCTTAATTTCTTCTCATTCTCATTTTTTTCATAAATAATTTTCACCGTTTTGGTTCCGAGTCTCGAAAATCTAAACGAAAAATAGCATGGATTTAACGAAAGATATTTTTTTTTCTCATACGTAATATACACTTTTTTGTGGTCTATAATATATGTAACATATACTTTTTTCGTGGTCTATTTAATATACAGTCTGTAATATATGTTCTGCTTCTATTTTACTTAATATATAATTTGTAATATACGCAATATACACTTTTTATTTTGTTTGCATATTTAAGTATTTTTTTGTACATTAAGTATTATGTAATTACACTCTTTCATTTTTCGTTTGCAGATTGCATATATTACATACATCCAGGGACGGATCTAGGGGTGGGCTAAGGGGGGCCATGGCCCCCCCATTTTTTTTTTCAATTTCTTATATATATATATATATATATATATATATATATATTATTTTTATTTTTATATTCATAATTTTAAAAGAATGCTTGTGCTAAGATCTAATTTTTTTTTATCTTAATTTATAATTATGATATTATTTAAAAAGATGATATTAAATGATATAATTTATTAATCAAAAATAGGTTAAATTATACTAAACACCCCTCTACTATGGGGTTTGTTTCAATTTTACCCCAAACGTTTTAAAAGTTTCACTTCTACCCCTAACGTTTTAATTAAGTTTAAAAAATATCCCCAGTTAGAAAAACCACTCTTTCAAAATATCACATCTTCAGGATTTTTTTTTATTAAAACAATTCTTTCTAAAATACCCTTAATCTCTTAATTTTCATTAAATTTAACTATAAGTGCACACGAATTATATTTTTTAATGGCTGATTTTTTCAATAAAAGGTATTTTTGAAACAAAATAAAAGGTTGATAGTAGAATTGAAACTTTTAAAAGATTAGGGGCAAAATTGAAACGAACACTATATGTTAGTGATATTTTGTATAATTTGACCTAAAAAATAAGAATAATAATTTAAATTTCTTTTATTGGTTATAATTTTATATAATTTAATAAATAATTACAATTTCATAGTTTAGATGAATTGAAAAATTTGTAATTTTTTTATTTAAATTATGTCCATATTAATTATTATGTATAGAGAAATGTTTTTATATCTCAAATAATTTTTAATAGTTAATTAGTACACGTATAAAAGAATAATAATATCAAATGAAATATTGACTATATTATAATTCAAATATATTTTTTAAGTTAAGATGCCGAATTAAATAATATATATATATATATATATATATATATATATATATATATATATTAGTTCGGCCCCCGCAAACATGACATTCTGGATCCGTCCCTGCATACATCCACACCTTTCTCAAATACATTTATGATACGAAAGACAATATACCCAATATACCGGATGTACAAATTACTTTTCACGAGAGGGAAACTATAAATAGTATACTAAAATGATCTAAAAAATTGAATAAAAATCGAAGTATGTAGTATAAAATAAAAACATTAAAAAATACTAAATATGCAGTACAATAAAGAACTATGAACACTATACCGAATATACTAAAAACTTGTGGAAGAGAAATGCATTGAGAAAAAAAAATTATATTAGAAAATAAAAAATGTCAGAAATATAAGACCACACGTACTATACGTGCCAGATTTATTAAAAAATTGAATAGGAAAAGTGGCAAGTCCCAACTTTTTAAAAAAATTGTGGCTACTTTTGAAATTTAGCGTGAACTTCTTCAAATCCTCCGGGCCTGATGTCTTCTTCATCGGTGGTTTGTGTCTCGCTTCAAATAAACATCATCGTTTCCTTCAATTTATTACTAGTAGATATAGATTTTGAAGTTTGCTGAAAAAAACAACAAAAGAATTTGAATTCCCGCCAACTCAAAAACCCGCTCTTATTTCATTTCGAACTCGTCAATTCATTCACATACTGGCTTAACTTCTTCTGAATTTCTCATCCAATTCAAGTTTTTTGTTTTGTTTTGTTTCGTTCTATTCTGGGTCAGGAGAATCAATCTATCCTTAATTCATGCTCTATTTTGAATTTTGAATTTTGAATTTTGAAGAAGTGAGTGAAGTAAACGGCGATGTCGAAGTTCGAGCATCCAAGAATTCCAAGATCCAACATAGTAATAACATTAGCTGAATTTCAAATAGCAGCTGTTACGGAGAGGGATCTCCTTCACCCTTCTCCCGATTTGGTTATTGATCTCTACACTCGCTTATTGGTCTACCTCGATTTTCTTCACCAGTGAGTTCTTCTTCTCTCTTTTCTCTTTCTTTAATTACTTTCACCAAAAGAAAAATGGTCATGTTTTGGTGATTTTTGTTGCCAGGGAAGATGAGGGTCAGCTTGAGTTTTCTGCGTTGGAACACCTTGAGAACCCTGATCTTCATATGGACTCGGTTGCGACAATGAAGCTTCTCAGCAGAATTAAGCATGTCATTGCCTCTCTTGACTGTCCAAAAAAGTTTACACTCAAGGATCTCGTAAAACCCGATTCTGACAGGACTGAAGTTTTCCTAAGTGCATTTCTTAACTTTTGTATTCACAAGTATGGAGTTCCTCTCTCACTATCTACATAGTAATGCTAACTTGTGTAAAAACATCTTTAATTTGGTTTACAAGATCTTTGTGGGTACATCAGCTTACTTAATTTCTAGATCGAACCAAGTATTTTCTACTTATTAGTGAGATTGTAATGGATTATAAGACCATCTAACATTGTGAATTCATCTAAAAAAGGGATTATAGACATGAGATTATAATTTTACTAATATACTTTTGCCCTCATTTATGTAAGTTTGCTTATCACACTATATAAGATGAAGGGCATAAACTCTAATTTCGATTCTCGTTGTTCATTTGATTATTGGCTTAATTAGATGATTTTGTAATTTGATGCCATTGTGGTATAGGTCAACTTAATAGTTAATCTGGTGTATTCTTTATGGTGAACATGCTTTCTTGAGATAGAAAGATAAACTTTCATTGATTAAAGAAAAAATAAAAAGAGGATGAGGAGTCCTCAAGGTTACAAATAATTACAAAATGGATATCCATTTGAAGTTCACGGAATAGGATGGAAAAGTAAAATCAAGGGGCTTTATAGATTTAGCCCAAGAGAAACAACGAAAAACTATTAATTCCCAAATATAGTGGACATGCTTTCACCATGATGATTGAATGAATGGACAAATGGGGGGTACAGATTTATTATCACTTCAATAGGGATTTCTGTGCAAAATGATTTGATATTTTGAAGTATAAACATAGTCTGTTCTCTTTAAATGAGTCAAGACTGTTACATATAGAACTTGTGAAAAGCAGTATGATATGCATGTTGCTTCTCGGTTATGATTGTCGTTTTTTCATTTGAAGAGATGCCAAAATCAATCTCCATACACCAATTATGGATGAAGTGACTGCTCTTATTGACCAGCAAAGAGAATGGGAGGTTAAGATTTCTCAGGTATTAAATCTCTGCGTATTTCTCTCTCAGAAAGAGTTGATATATTTTTTATTTCATTAGTCATACATAAATTTGTGGCCGCAGTTGAATGCAGAGATTTCTGAGTACAATGAAGCAAGAGAAAGGGAATTACCTTATGTTCAAGAAATCGAATCTAAAGTAAAAGAACTACATCAGACTATCGGAGGCCTTAACAATCAGCAAATGTCACTGCGTGCTTCTATCCGAAAGTTGAAAGAGAAAGTTAGTGAAATGGATGAGAAGGTTAGATCATTGACAACAGTACTTTTGCTTCATCTCCATAAGTTAAAAGAAAAATAATTTTTTGTTAATGAGGAAGAAAAATCACTCTTGGGTGAAGACATCCTAGGATTTAAAAGATGCAACTTGAGGCTTTAAGTAGTGTTTGGTACACGGGGATTAAAATGAAAATGAAATGCCTCAGATTATGATGCTTGAGATTAGGATACCTTTGTTTGATAAGAAGGAATTGTTTATTAACAATCTAGAATCTCTAGGTAAAAGTCTAGCTAGAGCCCATTTTTTGATTTTTAGAACAATTTTGTCTTTATAGTTCGCTATATATCAATTTCTCCCTAGAAATTTAGGTAACATGAAAAGTAGTGCCTTTTTGGAATCAGTGTAAGTCGTAGAAATTTACTAGTCTGTGATCGGTCTGGATTTTCATTTCATTTGGTTAACATTGTCATTGCTTACGGCTTTTTTCCATTAATAAAAGATGAGTGCTTAGTATTTTGTCTTTTGAAAACTGAAAAGAAGAAACCTGTTTTTTTGCTGTAAATTTCTTTATGTGACTCGACAACTAAGTTTGAAAAAGTTTCTTATTTATCATTATATTTTTGTCAGGCATTTGTCCTTGACCCACCCTTGTACAAGGAGTTGTCTTCTACTAGTCTCTTGTTTGGTGTGCATCTTATGCTGAATATATGTTATATATAAGAATGCACTATGAAGTGTTTCTGCTCTGTTATATATAAGAATGCCCTAGAATTTTTTTTACTTGTGATGTCAATTGTATATCAATATGCTTCATCATTTGTCAATATATTTTCTATTGCCTCACTGTTTTCTTTTATAAATTGTCAGATTTCTAATGCAGAATTTCTCCTAGTTCAAGGTGTCCAAGAAAATGCAAATTTGCGTTCAAAGATTGTTCAATCGCCGGATAAGTTGCAGGTTCTTACCTTGTTTCTGTGTTCTTTACCCCCATTTTCTTACCATAAGTAATCTTTACATGCCCCATATTTATATCTAGTAGACACATCAAACTGATATTATAAACTCTCACTTTAACGACTTTTTTTTTAAAAGACGGCTCAAAAAGCCCATTTCATCAAGATAATGAAAGCTGTTCATTATAGATTTTAAATGTAGATGTTAAGTTACATTACACCTAATCTTTTACCACATATTTTTTTTACTTCCCTTGTAAATTTAGTTAGTGCACTAAGGGCGCTTTGAAATTTACTCATAATTAATAGCTAATTATATTGTCTTTTTGCTTAAAGAGGGCCTTGGAGGAAAAAAAATTTGCTAGGGGGGAGGCTAAGAATGCTGAAAGACTGGCAATGCAAACTTTTCAGGAAAAGACTGGCATCGTTGAGGTTTATTCAAAGGTAACCCAATTAGGATTATGCTTCTCTGGTTCATCTACATGATTTCTCTTACTAAAAAAGAGAGATTATTGGTAGAATTTTTGGGAACATCATATATACGTATATTGAATTTATTAATGTCAAAATTGGTAAAACACTTGACTTTTAAGAGTTATTTTACAAGTTTTATACATTGTTAGCAAAACCATTGATACAACAGGGTTGTGTGGGGGTGGAAATTTGAGGTTTTTGGGTTGATTTTAAAATAATTTAAAGTAAAGTTTAAACTAACGCAAACAACATGTTAATACCCCTAATAATGTCTTCTATCAACATAGGCATGGTTCATAGTTTATCTATTTTTTTGCAGCAAGTCAGATTTCCATTTTTAACTTTAGTAAAATATTTTTTGTTTAATTTAATGAAAAATCAATTCACTCGACATACTATGGGTGAGGACAAGTGGTTCGACCCTTGTGCATTGCATTATAATTCATACAAAAGAGAAGTATCTTAAGACCATAGGTGTCAGATCATCCGGCTATTCGTAGTGGTTTTTATAGCCAATTTATCCTCTTCCATTCTTTTGTGGTTTTATGAATGTATAATTCACTAGAATAGCCAGAAATTTGAATAACTATATAGATTGAATAAAAAACTCTTTATTAAGTTTATTATAAAAGGCCTATTTATTGATTATTGATGAAAAAATATTCATTACTAGAGAAAGCATCTGATTCATGGAAATTAGAGGTAGAATTAGTGGTTTGTGATGTTTTAACACAGTTTGATAAACAAATATTTTAGTTTGGAGCTCTTTTAAGCAAAACTTAAGGATTTTTTTTTAAAATTCTGAACATAAGACTTTTGATTAGTTTATTTAAGCCGTTATTTGTTTTGTTTGTGTTCATCAATTATATTTTTTTGTTGCTGGTATGGGCCACCGATGTTTTTAAAATCGCTTGAGGCTTACGCCTCGCCTTGAGGCGTAAGAAAAACGCCTTAGATCTTACGCCTTTAAGGTTCCTAAAGAGGCTTACGCCTCTGCCACGTGAGGCGTACATGAGGCGTACGCCTTTGGTACTTAAGAGGCGTAAGCCTCGAGGCTTAAGAGGCGTACGCCTCACTGATAGGAAGCTTATTTAAGGGTTAGAGCCAAACCCCAAAGCTTTTTGTCTACACCTGCAAGTTGCCGGGCAAACGCTTTTATATTTCTATATTTTTTATAAAATATTTGTAAACCGTACAAATATTAATTCATTTCCTTTCTCTCTTTTTTTCCCTGTTTATAAATACATAAAATGTTTAACAATTTATAAAATATTTTTCTTCTGTATTTTTTAAAAATATTTTTCCTCTATATTTTTCTTAAATATTCTCTCTATTTTATTAACTTTTAATTCTATATTTTGATTGTGTATATATAGTACAGATTATACAAATATGTATATTCCTCTATTAATTATTAATGTAAGGTATTTTTTAGAAGAGTTATCAATGCGGGGTATTAAATATTTAGGTTTTTTTTTTCTTTTCTTAATACAATGAGGCTTACGCCTCACACTGCCTCGAGGCTTACGCCTCACACTGCCTCGAGGCTTACGCCTCGCCTCTCCATGCCAAAACGCCTCAAGGCCGCCTTAAGACTTTTAAAACATTGTGGGCCACTTGTGGCTTATTGGTTATTTAGATGAGATCATGTGTTTAATGTTGGTGATGATTTTTTTTTTTTGATAAAGATATCAGTGATGAATTTTATGCACACCAATTCCAATAAGTTCAGGCTATGGTGAACCGTGAATGTACAAGTATTTTGAGAGCCTTGTCCCTCTCCCAAGAACAACCAAGCCATTCACTGCCATTTCCTGATTCTTTCCTCTCAAATATAGCTCACACCCATCCACAAACATGTAGGTGTGCATGGCATTGTGACTAACTATTGTAACCAACTAGCATTAGCAAAATATATTTCTACCCTTGACCCAATCTTCCCCACTTCACTACGAGATAAATGTAAACGGAGTAATGAATTTAAAAACTTACTTCCCTGATTATTGTCCGCTCTCCTCCCCCTTCATAAACGTATATCTCATGACCATAGTTTTTGCGATGGGCGACTTTCGTTTGCTTGATTGTGTATTTATCAAGGTAGAGTGCACCTTGGACTTTCTCTGTATTTCCTTTTATATTCACATTGGTCATTCCAGTGTAGAAAGATATTTATATACAAGTTAAGAGAACATGAATATATGTCTCGATGTGCCGAGTAGAAATGTTGGATATCAAGAAAGTTATAGCAGAATGACAATGAATTCTTGATATATTATTTTCAGGTTTCAAGGAAAATGTCAAAGCACTTGGCTCAGATGCAGGCTATCCAGGAACAGGTGTGAATATACTAGTAGTTGAATTCAGGTGTCTGCACATGAATTCCAAGTTCTGAAAGCTCCTATTATATATGACAAAGAATATAAAAAGGAATTAGTAGGCATCTGATTAATGAATTTTTTTAACCTTTCCATCCAATGAGTAAACTATTTCACCTTCTCTAGCGTCTCCTCATGCTCATGAATGTCTAGGAAATGTTTTACCGAGTCATCGATGAATGTGCTGACAGCCAAAAATTGATTATGCTAAGACAATGACATTTTTTAATAGGTGAACTCTGCAAAATCTGTTGAAAAGGAGTTCAAGGCCTTGAAAGCTAAGCTAAGTGATGAGGAAGTTCTAGATAAATCACTCAAGGTCAAATTGGTTGAATTTCAGGCAAAAGGTTACTATCTCTGATACATTGAAGTCTTTATTTGATTGCTAAAAAGTTTAGTGGCTATTCTTTTTTTTTTCTTTCTCTCCCTGTTAATTTTTCTAAAAAATGTTCCCTCTTTCGCCCTCCCTAGTGCAACACTTGGAAGAACTAAGAAGGCAGTTAGAGAAGGAGAGAGATGTCAAATGTGAGGAAGCTACAAAGGATTTGAACAATGTGAAGTTGGAGGTTGAATCTATGAGGCATGATCTTGAAGCAAGACAAAGAAGTGTAGAAGCAGTGCTGATGGAGGTTTAAACTATCTTATTCTTTTTAATAAACCTAGTCCACTAGCAATCGAAGAAGAGTTTTTTTTTTTTTTTTTTTAATAATTTGTTTTACTCTTAAATTTTGTGACAGGTTGATGCTGTGACTTCACAAACTAATTCCTTTAAAGAATCTAATGTCTTTAAACAGCAACAATTAATTCATAAATGCGAGGATATTATAAAAGAGGTGAATTCCACAGACTTTCCTGTATATTCTCTGTTGTTTCCAAACTTTTTTTTTTTTTTACTATTGGATTTACAATGTTGGGAACTAGATATTATTAAGCCTTGTGTCTTCTCTGTTGAGAGAGTATGTGTATATTTAATATCGAGAAATTTCAATAGATGACACTTTTTTTTTAAGTAGTTTCAAAAATAGCAAATGTTACCACCAATCTCAATCTGAGAAATGCCATTTTTGAAAAATTTCAAAACTTTTGCTATTTTTGAAAATATCATTCTTAAAATGCCATTTTTGAAAAACCTCCTTTATTTAATTATGTATAAAATATGATACCTTGAAAATTTTGTTTGAACTATTGCAGTTTAACCTATACACAAACTCAATTGGGGCTTTGATGGAACAGCCATGAGGTAGTCGAAGAACAGACACCATCCAATGAAATATTGGTTATTTCTTCATTGTTAAGGTGATTTTCCAGCAGTCTTTTTTTTTTTTGTCTTTTATTTCTTCTTGGTCTGCTGCTTTCCCTTGTCAGCTCATGTAGATATTCAATATGTAACAATATTTAGATTCAGATTCTGTTACTTTGTAAAACATGATTTGAAATTGACTTGTTTGTTGAGTCAGTTCAATAGCTTCTAATTATACAAAGGTGCTTGATTAATTACTTCTATTATTCTTGTTTCTTTGTTGTGTGAAAACTTTTCCACAAAAGATATGTATGAAATTTAATCAATGTTTTGCTTCTGCTGGGATTCTGATTTTAGAAATTAATTCGTTCTAGGAAATTGAATTATCAAGGCCCTATCTAATGATATTTTTGTTTTTAATTTTTTGATTTAGAAAATTAAGCTGGTATACTGGTGTTTTTAGTTTTTGAAATTTGACTATGATTTTAAAAATATTAAAAATAAAAATTTCAATTGTTTAAAATTCTTAACTTTGATATTCTGTCCTCTAAGTTAAATTCTGAGCTTCAACAGTGACATGATTGGTAGCACCTAAGTCAGGGTACCGTACCAATAGGGATCATTAACAAAATCTGGAGTTTCCATATAAGCAGCCAATCGAGCTTGCATTTGCTGAGGAGCAAAATTGGTAGGATGATTGAAATTTCCAGTAGAAGAGGAGTGATTAGCATTCTGATTACACATGCAACGCATGTCGTGTAAATCTAGTAAAATATAAGAGATGAAAACATAGTGTATTACATCGTCTTCTAATAAATTCACTTTCAAAATTTGTATTTGATCCTAACTACAACTATTTTTCTCTTATACAGGCACTCTACCTTCAAATGTAATTCATTGGAATACATTCTTCCTACAACATTTCTTTAAAATTTTATTTTTGATCTAAAACAAATTGATTGTTCGTATTTGGAATAAACTGATTTCCTAAGAGATAGAGCGTATGTATATTTATTGTGGTAAATTTAATAATATATCTATATAGTTTAGTTTAATAATTAAATAGATTTGTCTTTTAAATATGATATAAAAATAATAAAATCGTTGCAAAGTTAAAACTTCAAAATATATGATAAAATAATAAATTAGTTGTTGATTAACAAAAAGAAAAAATCATATACATGCACGATGTGCACCCAATTAACTTCAAATAAATTTAGATGACATCATTCCCAAGAAATCACAAATTTCCATTCGTACATTTTTTTGGTTACATGAAAAATATCTTTTAACAATTTAATTAATTAATTTAAAATTTTTACTTATTTAATTAGTTTATTTTAATAATTAAATAGATTTGTCTTTTAAATATGATATAAAAATAATAAAATCGTGGCAAAGTTAAAACTTCAAAATATATGATAAAATAATAAATTTGTTGTTGATTAACAAAAAGGAAAAATCATATACATGCACCTAATTAACTTCAAATAAATTTAGACGACTCTTCATAATTTATAAAAAAAGTAATAATAAAAAATTAAATATATAAAAAAAATTCATTAAGTTGATGAATGAACATCATTCCAAAGAAATCACAAATTTCCATACGTACATTTTTTTGTTACATGAAAAGTATATTTTTTACAATTTTTACTTATTTAATCTAATTAAATAAATTATTATAAAATTGTATATTACATATTAAATAAGGGCAAAAGGGAGAATCAAAAGTTTCTCCCCTTAAGCCCCCTTTTTGAGGTAGTATAGATTTTCAAACAAAAACATATATTGCAAAAAATTTCCACAACAGGAGCTCAGAAATAAAGAACGCATACATCCTTACCCTTATATAATAGGGTTAATTTCATAGGTACCCAAAAAAAAGGGTTTATTACTAGGGGTGAGAATCAAAACCGCAAAACCGATCAAACCGAACCGAACCGATGAACCGAACCGAAACCGAACCGAAATTGACGGTTTCGGTTCGGTTCGGTCCGAAAATTTCCGGACCGATTAAGAATCGGTTCGGTTTCGGTCCGGGAGCGGTGAAACCGCACCCAAACCGAACCGAACCGCAACTCTTTTTTTTTTTTAATAATAAAATTCCCTGCAAGGCTGCACCCACTGCCCACCCACCTCCAAGCCCACTACCACTACCACCCAAAACCCAATTTCCACCCACAGGCACAGCCCCTTCCAAAATGGTAAAATATATATATATATTCTGTTATAGTTATTTATTTATATGTTATAGTTATGTATTTATATATCTATATATGTATATATATATTAAACTAATTCAATATATTATTTTACAATAATATATTATTAATTATATTGATTAATTTCACCTACATTATTAATTATTTTATCAAAATATTCTACAAATACAATCATACTATTATTACTTTTGGATTAACATCAATGATAAATTAAATATTAGAATCATTTAAAAGTCAAAATTAATATAGAGTTATATAAATACTAAATTTGATATAAATCTCATAGTTTTTAAAATAAAAACAATTAAAAAAAATGTTAAGTCTATATACCTAATTGATGCAAGAGAAATAGGAAAAAAAACCGAATCCGAACCGAAACCGAATCCTTATCGGTTCGGTTTCGGTTTGGTCCGAACCCCTTATCGGTTCGGTTCGGTCCGGACAAAACCGCAAACCGAAAATCGGTTTCGGTTTTGGTCCAAAACCGAAACCGAAACCGATATCTCACCCCTATTTATTACATATAAATGATGGATTTCATATAAAAAAGCAATACTGCTCATATCATTAACATGCGCCGGTTATGAGGTAAGGGAAAAGACAACTGGTGCCCTCGACAAGACAATTAAGAAATTCCTTGAAAACCGCAATCAATTAACATAACCGTCAAAAATTTGAAAAGAGAAACGAGGTGAAATTGTGGCATTTATGGAAAAGGATATTTTGAGAATTTAAAACAAAAGATTTAAAAAAAAGAAAAGCAGTTCAGAAGGACAAACGAAGGGGACGATTTTTTGGAAAACCTAGAAACCAAAGAATAACGGCGAGAGGAAGGATTTTCGAAGGAAAGAAAAATGATGGCAAGAACACGAAGAAACAAGAATGCAGGTGACAACACTAGAGGAGGCAGAGGGGTATGATAAATAATGGTTTATTTGAAACTTAACTCAAAGATTTTTTGTTTTTGTTTTTTTTAATAATCGTACTAAGATAAAGAAAAATTCAGATGCGAGGGCGAGGAAGAAACAGATTGGTTAAAAGGATAGAGATTTTAGAACCAGTTGAAGAAGAAAGATCTGAAGATGAGGTATAATTGAAAAAAAAAAATTCCTTTCTTTAAATTTTTAATTGAAAATGTTGAAAATGACATGCATGATGAATATATACAAAAAACAGGTAGAAGAAGAAGAAGATCAAGAAGAAGAAAGAGTAAGTTGTTTTGAATTTAAAGTTTAAAAACATATAAAAATGTGTACAGGAAACATCATTGGTAGGAAACACATCTGAAATGGAAGATGATGAACCAGATGATGAAGAAGACGGGGAAGAAGAAGTTAATGAGGTAATGACAATGAATTCGAAATTGAGCAAATTATTTATCATATAAAACGTTTATTTTTAATAACCATTTATATGATTCTAGAATTACATATGAGAAAATAAAACAACATTTATTAAAAGTAAGCCTTTTTTAACTATGCCAACTGATAACAGGAGACCACTTCGAAAAGCACTGTTAGACAGAGCAGGACCAAGGGTTCATCAAAGAAAAAAAGTGTGTACTGGAATTGATAAGAAAGCAACAAAAGAAGTAAGTACTTCATAATATTTCTTTTATACAACACACAAAAATATTTCTTAAATGGAAATGGCATAATGCAGATACAAAAAAAAAAGACAAAAAAAAAAAAGATTGAAGACTACTTTGAGAAGAATGCTGATATCGAAACAGAAAGAAAGGTAAGATGATTTATTATGCATAAACTTAAGTATAATAAATATAAGTTAATTAAACATCATTTATTTTTGTGGAAAAAGGGAACTGACTTGATAAAATGTGGAAACTAGCATAAGGAAAAGAAAACAGTATCTTATGCTAAGTACGACTTAATAAAAGCGATATAACACTTAAAAACTAGTCGTTAATTTTTTTTGTAACTTAATGAAGATAAAATAGAAGTGAAAGAAATAAAAAAAAGGAAGTATATAAAATAAAATGTAATATTAACGACGCAATCCATCGCTATACATTGAAAAACATGGAATTTGTCGTTAAGAAGCAAGAAAACACATAAAATGTATTTTTTTTCAAAGTATTTATGAAGTTTAGCTACAGATTTCATCTCTAAGAAGCAAGGAAATAGAGAAGGGCTGTTATTTTAAGTATTTTTGGAGTTTAGTGACAGAGTTCGTCGCTAAGGAGCAAGGAAACACATAAGAGGTGTTTTTTCTAAGTGTTTTTTAAGTTTAGCAATGGATTTCATCACTAAGGACCAAAGAAACATAGAAGGGGTATTTTTTTTCTAAGTGTTTTTGGAGTTTAGTGACATATTTCGTCGCTAAAGAGCAAGGAAACACATAAGGGGTGTTTTTGGAGTTTAGCGAAGGAGTTTGTCGCTAAAAAGCAAGGAAACACAGAAGGGGTGTTTTTTTTTTCTAAGTGTTTTTCGAGTTTAGGGACAGAGTTCATCGCAAAGGAGCAAGGAAACACATAAGGGTGTTTTTTTATGTGTTTTTGGAGTTGAGCGACGGAGTTCGCCGCTAAGGAAACAAAGAAGGGGTGTTTTTTTACGTGTTTTTGGAGTTAAGGGACGGAGTTCGTCGCTAAGGAGCAAGGAAACACATAAGTGGTGTTTTTTTCTAAGTACTTTTGAAGTTTAGCGATGAAGTTTACTGCTAAGGAGCAAGGAAACAGAGAAGGAGTGTTTTTTTAAGTGTTTTTGGAGTTTAGCGACAGAGTTCGTTGCAAAGGAGCAAGGAAACTCAATAGGGGTGTTTTCTCTATGTGTTTTGGAGTTTAGCGATAGGGTTCGTCGCTAAGGAACAAGGGAACAAATGCATAACAGATATATTTTGGATTAAATTTTATGTCTCTTCACACTTCTTTACTGACGAAATTCGTCACTTAAAGGGTAATAAATAGGCGCGAAGCTCAAAATTTCAGCAAAAATTGTGGTGCGACTGCCTCGCTATTTAGCGACAGCTTTCGTCGGATGCTTCATTTTTAAGAACACAAACGAAGATATTCATGTAATATAGAGACGAAATCCATAGCATGCTTCATTTTAAAAAACATGCACGACGGAATTTAAGTAGTAAGCGACAAATTTCGTCACTAAATCACGATAATAACACATCTGAGGCTTCCATTTCTTCACTTTTCTTCTATGTTGTCTCTTCCCTTTCTTTCTTTTTCTTTCTTTTTCCTTCCTTTTCCTTTATTCTCCCGTCAATTGGAACTATTCCAAGTAATTTTTTATTTTTTTCCTTTCATTTTTTGCTAATTTAATTTTAATTGAGTAAATTTTAATGTATGTTAATTTAATTTAGTTAATAATGTTTATAAATTAATTTAATTAATTTTAAATTAAATTAGTTAAACTTAATTTAAGTAATTTAGTTAATTCTAATCTATGTAATTTAAATAATTTAGTTAATTATATTTTAATTTAGTTAAATTGAATGTATGTAATTTAATTTAGTTAATTTTATTTAAATTAAATTAGTTCAATTTAATTTATGTAATTTAGTTAATTTTAATTTATGTAAATTAATTAATTAAGTTAATTTATTTGATTTATTTTAATTTAATTTAATTAAGTTAATTAATTAATATATGTAATTTAATTTAATTAATTAAGTTAATTTTAATTAATATAATTTAATTCATTAAGTTAATTAGTTGATGTATGTAATTTAATTTGATTAATTAAGTTTACTTTAATTAATGTTATTTAATTTAATTTAATTAATTAAGTTAATTTTAATTTATGTTATAATTTAATCTAATTAATTAAGTTAATTTTAATTTAGTTAATGCATGTTAATTTAATTTACTCAATTAATTTATTTAAATTTGTATAGATTCTGCCTAGGAGACGTGCAGCGATCCCTGACGACATCCAAGGGGATGGTAGCTAGGAGAGTCAAACCCCTGAGGCTATCCTCTTGGGAGATGAGCAGACGGACCTCATCGGGCAGGATGATGCTCCTAAAGCTCCTGAGTCTGCAAAGCTCGAGCAGCTATCTATCTCCGGCATGTTCGATTGCGCTTGGAGAATGACAAATAAGTATTTTTTTTTTTTTTTTTTGAATTTATTATAATAAATATATTTTATGTATCTCTTACAAACTTTGTTTTGATGTTAGGTTAGAGCCGTCATGTAGCGTATCAGCTAGGTTCACGGAGGTGATATGCGTGAGTGTGATCCCGGGCCACCCACGATGGCACGACATCCCGACTCCCACTAAGATGCGCTTGTTCGTAGCTTGGAAGGTAAAGTTTTTTAGTTTTATCAATTTGCTATTTTCTTAAATGTATATGTAGTTTGTAGTTAACTAACGTGTTTGTTTTACAACTATATTTTGATATTTCAGCAAAACTCACGGACGAGGTGATCTTCCCTTTATGGAATCAACACACTTGTAACTGGTACAAAGACTTAGGCTATTAAGTTAGACATGCACCGACTAATAAGCGTGTGCAACATATTTTTGCTAAGGAGCACGAGAAGGTCATACACTTGAGCCAAACTGTAGATGCGCTGCATATTTCAGCAATAAAATGTAAACCGGAACACGAAACCCTCGTTACACACTAGAAGGTCGATCTCAGCCTTGAAGCATCACAGGCAATTTGTAAGTGTAACGTCCCGTTAATTTGTGATAAATTTTTATTTATTTATTATTTATTTTATTTTAATTTAAGTAATTAAAGTTTATTTATTTATCGGTAAATTAAAATTTAGTAGTTATTTCGATTTAAGTCATTTTAATGGCTTTATTTATTTAAATACGTTATAATGGTATTAATAATTATTAACGGGCCAATTAATAATTATTAATCACCATTGGGATAGTTTAAGAAGTTCGGGTTTCGAATTATAAGTCAAAAGTCATTAAAGGACGCAACCGTCATTTCTAAATTTCTTAAAAATATCTTTTACTATTCATTCTCTTTATAAATACACTAAAAGTCCAAAACAAGACAATTCTTCTTCTCTCATTCTTCTTCAACGTGGCTGCCATTGTTGGGGAAGGGAAAAAGCTTGGGTTTTCATTGATTCTCGACCGTTTTCGATGAGGTCAGTTGCGTTGGATTGGTAGGGACGAGGGCTACCTATCCAACCTACCTTTTCGAAGTTTCCCGTTCTCTAAGGGAAGTCCCAAAAAGTAAGTTTTCAAAACTTTTTAGGTGGTTTTGTTCGTTTTTGATTATAAATGAGTTTTGAAGTTGAAATCATGAATTTCTATCATGGAATTTGATGATTTTGAGCCCGGATTTTCGAAAAACACTATTCACCCGAAAACACTATTCATCCGAAATTACTATTCACCCGAAAATACACACTTGTTCTCATCTTAGTTATGAGTTGTAATATGTTGTGCGATTGGTGATTTGTAGGTGCGATTGCTCGGTTGTTGTTTCGTGGGAAATTGGAAACTTGGAGCAAGTCTTATTGGGCTAAGGTGAGAATAGTTAGGATTTAAAGTAATTATAGAAATCGAATAAGTGTGAAGGTTTGTATAGTTTGAAACTAAGATTAGAATTCGAATCTAAGATTAGAGGGTTGTGAGTTAGTGCCCTTAGGATTAGAAGTTAATCCTTTAAGTGAGAACTTAGGAGTTCTCGAGGAAAGTATTGAATCTTAGAAGATTCTAAGTTAGATTCGTTTCGAAACTAAAGTTGGATCATTGGAAGTTAAAAGATCCAACTTGTATCTAAAACGATTAATAGAACCTCGGATTATTGGAAGTTTAGAATCCTGGAAGGTATAGGTTAATCGTTTAAGTTATGATTTTATTTTCATTATTTGGTAGCGGAGTTCGATTTACATATCGTTCGTCCGAGAGGCTCATTTATTTTACTTTATGTCATTTACTTTATATCCTTTATTTTATGTCTTTACTTTATGCTTGCATCGACTATTTTAATTCCGCACTTTATTTATTTACTTTTACAAGATATGCAAGCATATGCATATCATTTGCACCATACCATTATCGCATCATTCGTGAAAAAGAAATGAAAAAGAGAAAGTAAGTGAAAGAGAAAAGAAAGTGAAAAAGAAACGAAAGTGAAAGAGAAAGTAAGTGAAAAAGAGACGAATGAGATCCTTCGGGATTTGCTCATTACTCTAAGTGAAAAGAGACGAATGGGATCCTTTGGGATTTGCTCATTACTCTAAGTGAAAAGAGACGAATGGGATCCTACGGGATTTGCTCATTACTCTAAGTGAAAAAGAGACGAATGGGATCCTACGAGATTTGCTCATTACTCTAAGTGAAAAGAGACGAATGGGATCCTACGGGATTTGCTCATTACTCTAAGTGAAAAAGAGACGAATGGGATCCTACGGGATTTGCTCATTACTCTAGATGAAAAAGGAGTGAATGGTATCCTACGGGATTGACGCATTACTTCATTCATGCATAAGAGTATATGCGAACCCTACATTGCATATGATTGATGATATAGATAATTGAGATGTTATATTTTATACAAAGTTTATTTACTTTACTTATTCTATGTCATAACAAGTTAAAGGATGAGGATTGACTACAAGTGTAGTAATGTCTTACTTTGGAGAAAATGGAATAGAATTACCTAGATTTTGGAGAATTCTAGGAAAGAATGTGTCAGATTAATTGGACACAAATCGGAAATGTGAGTTTGAGGTCTATTTTTACTTTTTATTCTTATTATTCTCACTGGGCTTAGTTTGTTAGCTCATGATATTACAAACATTTCAGGTAATGTTTGGGATTGTGGGAGAGGAGCTGGTGCGCGCTTGATCGAGAGGGTGATGATTTCGAGATGGATAAGTAGTTGGAAAAAAATCCATGTACATGGTTTTCATGAATTTTATATAATTTTGGAGTTGTATATTTGTAAATGGCTCTTAAGAGCTTATGTCTTTACTTTTATGTTTATAAATCATTTTGAACTCCTGATAGGAATTTAATGTTCCTTGTGTTTTTAGATGTCTGAATTTAAGATGTAAACGGGTTTTGGCTAGCCTATTTTCAAACATAATCACGCCAATTTTTCTTAAAATAAAAGACTTCCGCTGTGTTTTCTAATTTAAATTATTTTAAAGTGACGGATCGTCTCAGTAAGTAATTTTCAATTTCATTAATTACATCTTTTTTTTTAAGTTTTAAATACTAATGATTTTTTTTGTTTCTCCAGGAAAACCTCTAAATCGCAGTGTTGATTCTGCTGAGCTCTTTTCATCACATGAAGAAGAATGATAAGAAGAGTTTTTTCGACGCAAAGGTCAAACAGCTAGCGGTAAGTGATTCTATCCTTATTTATTATTACACTTGTTTAGAATATATAACTAACGACACTTGTTCTTTTATTGATCCAGGATCGATACCAGAAGATTCTCCCTGAACACTTACCGACTCCTAAGAGTCCGGCTCAAGCGACTCCGAAGGATCTCAGTCTGCCTATCTATAGGCAATATGAAGTAGACACCCAGACGGATTGCACTAGTGCGGAGAATTCAAACTCAGACAGAGAAACACCTCACTCCGAGATGAGGTCACATTCCAAAGGTTGCTGATCGAGCAGGATCAGCAGGAACAGTGCGAGTTCGAGTCTTCGATTACGGCTATGGTGGATTCTTTGATGGCTCATGTTCATGGCACCTCTTCTTCATCATCTGTTCCTTCACCCGATCCTCCTGCAGATAAATAGCAGTAGTTTTAGATTTCATTTTTTGTATTTTGTTTTCGTTTTATACAGTTTGTAAATATTTGAATTCTTTATTATTTAATATAATATTATATTGTTATTCCATTTCTTATTTTATAAATTTAATTTTCTAATTCCAAAACAATCGAAAATAAAAAAAATCACCTCGTAGGATGGGGGCTACGGGTTAAAACAATGTTAGGACGGGTGTAGGACAAGGTTATGACGGGGAAGAATTTCGGGCTTCCATTTTGCTTGTTATCGATTGTAACAACCCAAATTCTCAAAACAAGGAAATTGACTAAATGCAGCGGAAACTTAATTTACAACAACTCAAAATTCAATACTTTTCATATAGAGTCAAAACTAAACATACTTTATTCCGTTCACAGAAAAATTTCCATAAATCCAAAATCCATCAATATGGTTTATTTGAGCTCAGTTTAAAAACAAACAGTTCAAATCAATTATTCAAAGTTTTGGAATAAACTAAACATGAAAATCAACATAACAAATAAAAATAAAATCCCAATAATCCACTAACACGAACGAAATAAAATAGTCGGCTTGTAAATTCAAGCCCAACCAGTCACCATCCACGACCCCATCATTTGCAAGTTTTCTTCTTTTTATTATCGAAAAAAAAAACATTGTAGCATCATGAGGCTACGCCCAATGAGAATAAAGTTAATTTAAGAGCAAGGCCATGAGAAACTTTCTAAATTCCTTAAGTCCGTAATCGACCTCACAACTTCCAATCACTCTCAACTTCCAAGGCATAATCTCAACTCTAGAGAAAATCCCATTCTTTTAAATTTTATTACCCAATGCCTTAGCTCCAGTTTATTCGCAATTAAAGTGAGCCGTACACTCAAAGTATTGAACCCGTGTCACCACGATTCGACTTTTGAGTTATTCTTCTTATGAGTTTGCAAGACTCACAAGCGAACCTACATGTTTATTCTCTCCCATTGATCAAATGGAATGAACCTACCCCGCTAAGTGTAATTAAGTTGTGCACAACTCTAATTCACCCCTTAATGGTTTATTCTTCATTAAGTATGGCCCTACTTAATGCGAACCTACAACCACATTAAGCATCGAAATAATGTGATTTATATAAATGCATCACTACAGAATGCATGACAAAATTTAGGTCCAGTTTATAGTTTAGAAAATCCAATTCCACCTAAAACTGACCTCAAACAGGCCAATTCTTAAAAATTCTAATTTCTGGAAATTAACCAAGTTTTCAGCGTTAATTTGGTTTAAAAACACCAAATAATAGATCCACAACTCACGGGAAGGTTCCCCAAAGAAAACCCACTTTAAAAATCCAAACTAGCTTAACTAGTGCAGTTTTGCTTCTTTTTTGGCGCCAACCGATAAGGGAATTTTATAAAAATTTCCAGCAGCTCAAAGGACTTAAGAACAGCCCCTAAGTCATCCAGACCCACTTAGGATTCATCCAAAAATAATCGCCCACCTAAACTCCCAAGAAAAGGTGTTCGACTGGACTAATCTCCACTTAAGGCTCTAATGATCCTACTAGAATAACATCAAATTCCAGCAGCTTTTCTAAGCCTTAAAACATCCAAAAAGAGGCTAGAAATCTTATAATCATCACTTTAAAATCGAACAACTAGAGAATCCAATAGTAATATCAATTTATAACATCCAAAAGCATGCATGCCATTTAATTCTTAATTTCCTTAATTCCAATTAAAAGATTCATACGTTCAATCAAATCATGCTTAATACATCACACCAAAATATTACTCCAATCACACAACTCAGAAACAGTCATACTTATAAAGAAACAGAAAAATTAAACATGCCATTGATCAAAGATTAACTAAATTCTCACCTTTAAAGCTAAAATAATTAAATCACAAGTTGGTCTTCTTTTCCAAAGGTTTCAAGCACCTGAAAAGTGACCTACAACAAATTAAAACCCTTGCTAAAATTACCTAAACATAAAATACCAAAAAGGGGTCAAAACGGAGTGGCGAGACGGCACAAAAACGCTAAAGGGGGCTGGTTTGCTGTCGGCCAGCAGCAGCCCATAGCAGCAGCCCATAGGGGCTGCGGCGGCGGCGGACTCTTTTGGTTCGGTAATGGTCGATTTTTTTGACAAATTGCAAGATAGGGTTTCTAGGGTTTGAATCAAATTAAATCAACAAAGGGTTTGAGAAATTGGTTTCAAGAAAACACTAATCCAAAATCAAAATCTACAAATTAAGAGGAATTGTTGAAAGAAGATCCAATTTACCTTTCTTGAATTTCCTAGGAAACCAATGAATCTCGACTTCGAAACCCTTGAATCGAACGATCTCCACAATCCACACCTAGATCAAAAAGAGACGGAAAGAATCGATCAAAAATCCGGCCTCTTCCCATACAAGGGGCGACGACAAGGAGGAGAAGAAGGGAAGAAAACCTACCTTTTTTTTCTTTACGTGCGTTTGCGTTCTCTGTACGTTCTGATTTGTGATGTCTTTTTTTTTTTTTTTCCCTTCCTCTTTTTCACGCACGTGAAAGTCCCTCCCCCTTTTTTTTTATTCCAAAAGATTAGATATTAATTAATTTATCTTTAAAAGAAAAATCATTAAATATCTAATTACTTAAAAGAAATCCTAATAGTTATTAAAATTAAAACTTACCGGGAACGGGTCGTCACATCGATCAATTATATGGTAGACTATAACATCCCTTTATTTTACAAGGTAAATTTTATTTTTATTTTATTTAAAGCATTTAATTTAATTTTAGAGTTAGGTAACTTAAATTTTAGAAGTTATATTCGTGTACTTGTCGTTTATTAATTTAGAAGCTTAAATTAGGATTAGGTGCAATAATAATTATTAACAGGCCAATTAATAATTATTATCACCTTTTAGGTAGTTTAAGTACTATGGGTTAGTTTTAAAAGCTAGAAGTCAAGTGGAGGCCCTTTTACAATTAATTCTTTCTCTTTTAATATCAACCTCATCTTTATCTTCTTCTTCATTTCGACCAAAAAAAAAAAAAAAAAAACTCACCAAACCTCCCTTTTTCTCTTAAAACCGTGAGCTCCATTTTTTTTCTCCCAAAATAAGCCTTGGCAGCCACCCTCAAGAGGAGAAAGGAGAATCCAGATTTTTGTCATTTCTCGACCGTTTTTGACGTTTCTTAGTGCGTTAAAAAGCCCATGTCGTTATCTTTATTTTCACCCTACTATTGAATCTCTTCCTTCAACTTCAAGAGACCTCAAAGTAAGGGTTTTCTCCTCTTTTCTTATGGGCTTTGTTTCCTTTTGAAACTAAATGGAGATTCTAGATTAAATCTTTAAATTCTATTAATGGAAGATGGAGATTTCAATTTGGAACCTCATTTAGGTTCTCCCTTGTTGTTCTTCAAGCTTAAACTCAAGAAAAATGTAAAATACCAACACCTTTTAATCCCAAAATCACTATTCACCCGAAAACACTATTATCCGAATTATTGTTCACCCGAAAATAACTTTTTCTCATTTTAGTTATGGGTTATAAAATGTTTTCGTTTGGTGTTATTGTAGGTGTTAGTTGTTCGCTCATTTGACGTCTCATTGAGCCGTTTGATTGTCGTTCTTGGATTTTTCTACAGGGTGAGGATAAATAGAATTTAAAGTAAAATTAGAAACCAAATTTGTTAAACGATTCGTATGATCAGGAGTTGAGATTGCTTTTAAAAATAAGAGACTTAAAGTTTGCTTAGTAACTTGTTTATGCTTGTGAGTTAGTTCTAATGAGTTGGGTAAATTTATGGGACTTTTGGTGGAATTGACTAACTCTTGATAATTCTAGGTTTATGTTCGTTTTGGTGTTTCTTGATGATTTTGGGTAATTGGTATTTCCAAGTGTAATGCGATGTGATTATGGATTATGAAGATGAAATCACGCTTGATTATGAAATGATGGAAATGAGACTTTTTTTTTTGTTAATAGTATGTTGGCATCTGAAGGCTTCATGGCTTGACTTTATTTTCTGTTATGAGATGTTATGGAACTTTTATGGAAATTATGAATTATGAGACTATGGGACTCTGTTTATGTTTATTTGTACTTTGGGCTCTGTTTTTTACCGTCTTGCTATGATGCCTTATTTATGTTTATCTTGCATAATTATATGGAAGAAATAATGAGACAATGCATAGACTACGTTAGCTTGCATTGTTTGGTAATATTCGTTTCGTGTTTACATATATATATCATGAGGAATGCTAAAGGTTGTGTGTACTTTACATGATTAGGGGGTGGATAATGAGATAATGTTGGAACTGCGTGTGATCACATTATCTGGTTTTAGCCATAATCGTTGTGATACATATATGAGAGAAATGTAAAGGTTGCGTTTACTTTACATTGGTTGGTGAGATAATGAGATAATGTAAAGGCTACATGTACTTTAATTATTTGTCATTCTTCAGACTGGGTATGATGACCGTTAAAAAAATAACAGGATCTTTCATACACATCGTTTGAGGCAAGTTATATGAGGTTAACATAATAGGCCACAAGGAGTATTGTGCTCTAGAAGCTCTGAATGGATTAAACCCATTAGAGCATAACCCAATTTGATATTTCTACTTTCCTTCGCAAATCCTGGATGACAACAGTCCAAATGCTTCCACGCGTATGCATCAGATGGATGTTTCATAAGATTATCCTCTTGGGAGTGCTCGTGATGCCATCTCATGTATGAAGCCGTTACTTTAGATGCGTACAACCATTAGAGACGAGGAGTGATCGGTAAATGAAACATAAAAGTTTGTGGAATGAGAGTGTATTTACCTTGTTTATATCTCGTATGGAAATAAATTTTACAAATCTTCGTCCCTCGAAAATATCATGCATCCGTTCAGGCAACAATCAATCTTCTCAGCAGGAAATCCGAGACCCTCAACTAATTTTTTCATGTTGTATAAACTTTTAGGCAACATGTTGTTTGCAGGGGCGCAACGATGAAACCATTGTGAAATCGAGTTGAAGCCTCTCTCTGTGATATGATATGAGGCTTTTTTTTATATTAAGAAGCACCATAGGTGTAGCCAGTTGACTGACATCATAACCTGAATAAAGTGGCCTACTAACTTATTCGAGCATAAGGTACATTCGTTATGCTTCTGGATTTATTTCCTCCTCCTCCAAAAAAGTATAACTATCGTATTGAGTATGATTAAACGTACATTCAAATATCATCTACTGCATCTGTCCATACTCTTGCTCTATGTCATCATTCATTTCTTCCACAATTGGCACTGTGTTCGAACTGCTGCCTTTGTATAATAAAGACTGATCCAACGTCGTATTATACTAATCGTCAGTTTCCCCTTGATACACCATTTGGTAATAATTTTCCACAAACCCACGAGTATACAAGTGTTTCTTTACATCAACCGGCAAAAATATCTTTTTATTTCGACACTTTTTGCATGGACATAATATCTTCTTTCCATAGCAATAAAAAAAATCAATACTTTCACAAGATATTAGCCACAAATACCATCGTAAAAGTTTACTGGAAATTCTTCTGCCATATATGTTTGCAACTGATTCTGTAGTCAAAGAGGGCAGAAACCTTCGCGCAATTTATAATGACGTATTATGTCATTCCATATTTTTGTGAGAACTTTTGGATTCAACACCAGCTACACAACTCATCAGTAAGTCAAGCATCAAATCTTGGCATCAAGAATTCTGACCAAACAAGCGATGAATTTCATCGATCCGTTGCTAATCAGTAATAAAATGTATTTCGTCCCTAGTGCCGTGTCTCTAATCTAGTTTTTTCTTGTAATGTTGGTAACTCAGCTTTTACTTTGTTTGATTCAAGTTCCACTCACTCATTTGTTTCAGTTGTTTTTGTTAGACATGCGGAGGTATAGACTGGACCTTTAGACTGTGATATTTCTGTATCAACACCGGTCGAGGTGTCTATATTAGTGAGTCATGTAGCTAGAGCTTGTCAGGTAGTAGTTTCTGGCCAACACTTGGAGGCAACTTTGATAGTGTTGGAAATGAGTGACTTTAATGTCATTTTGGGAGGGATTGGATGGCTACCAATCATGCTACCATTGGCTGTCGATAAAGAGGTGTAGCGTTTAAAGCACCATCAGGGGTGCAAAGTTAAGGGATGTGAATCCGAAATGGCTCATAGAGTTATCTCAGCATTGAAGGCAGTATGGTTGATAAAAGATGAACTATGGAGTTATCTACCTAGTGTAGTGAGCAGTAATAGCCCCATTGTTAGTGTTGACACAGTGCCAGTGGTCCAAGACTTGGATTTTCACATAGAAGTAATGTCGGGAACCGCCCCAATATAGAAAGTGTCGTATATAATGGCTCCAGCTAAGTTGAGAGAGTTAAAGACTTAGCTTCAGGAGCTTTTGGATCTAAGGCTCATTCGCCCTAGTGTGTCACCTTTAGGAGCACTAGTTTTGGTTTTAAAGAAGAAAGAGTTGTCTATAAGGTTGTGCATAGACTATAGGGAGTTGAATAAAGTCACTATAAAGAACAAGTATCCTTTACCAAGGATTAAAGATTTGTTTGATTAGCCTAGAGGGGCATCAATGTTTTCAATGATTAATCTTCGATCTGGCTACCATTAGTTGAGAATCAAGGAAGAAGACATTATGAAGACAACTTTCAGATTTAGATATGGCCATTATGAGTTTGTAGTCATGTCCTTTGGATTGACTTATGCACAAGCCGCGTTTATGGATCTCATGAACACGGTTTTTCGGAAAATTTTAGACACTTTTGTGATTGTCATTATTGACGATATCTAGATATATTCGTCTTCATAGGAGCAACATACTAAACATCTCAAAATAGTTTTATTAGTCCTATGAGCTAACAAGTTATATTAAAAGTTTAGTAAGTGTGAGTTCTGGTTGAAGAAGGTGGCATTTTTGGGACATGTAGTGTCACGAGAGGGTGTTTCTGTGGATCCATCCAAGGTAGAAGCAATTAGTGATTGGCCTAGACCAACTAATGTGGGTGAGGTCCACCGTTTCTTGAACTTAGCTTGGTATTCTAGGCGATTTGTGCCGAATTTCTCTAAAATAGCATCGCCGTTGGCTCAACTTACTCATAAGAAGACTACTTTTTCCTGGAATGCAAATTGTGAACTGAGTTTTAAGGAATTGAAGAATAGACTGATTATTGCTCCAGTCTTGGTAGTGCTAGATGGAACTGAGGGACTCACAGTGTATGGCAGCACTTGTGCATGCTTTAAAGATATAGAGGCACTACCTTTATGGAGAGAAGATTTGATATGTACTGATCATAAAAGTTTAAAGTACTTTTTCACCCAAAAAGATATGAACATGAGACAAAGAAGATAGTTAGAGTTGGTGAAGGACTACAATTTTGACATACAATACCACACTGAAAAGGCCAATATAGTGGCAGATGCTTTGAGTAGAAAATCATCTCATTCCTCGACGTTAGTTGTTTCTCATCCTAAGTTACAAGAGAAGTTGGAGTGAGCACAGATTTCAGTTTTGACTGCCGAGGTAACAGTGAGTTTTGTTGGTACAATACTTTTTGTGGATTGAGTCAGGTGATCCATGATATTTCTCTTTAGCTATAGATTTTGCTTTACTTTATCAAGGCCGATTATGTGTTCCGACAGACATGACCTTGAAGAAAGAGTTATTAGAGAAAGCACATAATTCTATCTTCTTTACACATTCAGGTGGGACGAAGATGTATCGAGATTTGAGAAAACATTATTGGTGACCGAATATGAAAAGAGAAGTAACTGACTTTGTTAGTAAATGCCTTGTTTGCCAGCATGTAAAGGCTTTGAAACAGAGTCCATCAGGTTACTTGAGACCTTTAAGTGTTCCTCAGAGGAAGTGGGAAGATATGTCAATAGATTTTATTTGTGGCTCACTACAAAAAAACTGTCAAAATGCGACCAGAAATTTGCGACCAAAAAAAAGTGGTAGTTTTAAAGTGACCACTTGGTCACTTTCTTTGAAGGTTGACTTTAAGTGACCATCTGGTCACTTTTTTTGCGACCAGATTGCGACCAAAAGTAGATGTAGTCATAAAAAATGGCGCGAAATTATGGCGCAAAAGAAGCGACCACTTGGTCACCTATAAAAACGACCATTTGGTCGCATTTTTGTGACTAAAATATGCTTTGGTAGCAAAAAATGGCGCGTAATTTTGGAGGGAAAAAAGCTACCAAGTGGTCACAATTAAAAGTGACCACTTGGTCGCAATTTTTGTGACTAAAATATGCCTTGGTAGCAAAAAATGGCGCGTAATTTTGGAGGGAAAAAAGCTACCAAGTGGTCACAATTAAAAGTGACCACCTGGTCGCAATTTTTGTGACCTTTTTTGGGGAGTGGTAGCTTAAAATTGGAGGGAAAATAGCTACCAAGTGGTCACAATTAAAAGTGACCACCTGGTTGCAATTTTTGTGACTAAAATATGTCTTGGTAGCAAAAAATGGCGCGTAATTTTGGAGGGAAAAAAGCTACCAAGTGGTCACAATTGAAAGTGACCACCTGGTCGCAATTTTTGTGACCTTTATTGGGCAGTGGTAGCTTAAAATTTTGGCGGGAATTAAGCTACCATATGGTCACATTAGAAAGTGACCGGATGGTCGCAAATTATGTGATTTTATATGACCAATAATTTATAAATAACTATTTTTTAACACGTGCGATGCACGTGGAATTTTTTGTCTTATTTTACAATTCAATAATTGTATACTTAAGAGTTTTATGTGTATTAGTTAAAATGTTTGTTAATCAATTTTTAAATTATATTTATTTTATGAACAAATAAAATATTTAATATTTGTTGATTTTTTCCCACTGTATTTATGGGGTAATTTCCTTTTACTTTATCTATTTTACCCCATAAATATAGTAGGAAAAAATCAACAAATATTAAATATTTTATTTGTTCATAAAATAAAATTACATTATAAGCTTAGAAAGAAAAAATAAAAATAAGAATAGATGATTGAAAAAATTACCAATAATTCCAAAATTTCAAGATGTGGTTAATTTTATTGATTGCATTTCTTAACAATAATAATAATGTCAAGTAAATAAAAATTATTCACTTTCAATTAATATAAAAACTCTTCAAGATCAATAAGCTGCTATCTAAACGCCTTTAGATTTTTCTAAAATTTGTGTAGAGTAAATAATAATATTTAACCTCGTCTTGAAAATATCTGAATTTCATACAAAGAGAGAACAATAATATTGTACAGAGAAGAATTATATTTTCCTTAAACCTCTAGTTGAATCTAGTCGTTTGACTCTTTTTTGTTCAAGAAAAGCATTTACAATTATGAATAAAGCAATAGACCAAACTTAAAATCAAAAGATGATGAAATACGATGAAAATGAAATTAACTTTTTTTTTTATTATAAGAAAGATTCCTCTTGATTTCAACTTTGACATGTTTATATCGAATTCGCGCTTGGAATTGCTTCAAATGAATATGTGGATGCAAATTAATTATATATAAATATGTACATCTTCAATAGTCTATTTAGTTCCCTTCTAGCACTTTCTATCTTGAAAAACAAGAATAAAATTATCTATATCTATTAAAAGAAACTCTTAAATAGAATCAAATAGTTCCAAATCAAGAATTACAAAAATTTATCTCGAAAATCATGAAGAAACATATCAATGAATATAACAACATGGAAACAAGAGTTCCCGTCATATGTAAATATCAGAAAGTAACCCAATATACAAAAAAAAAGTATATACATATTAATCTTTGCGACCAGGTGGTCGCAATTTCACAAAAAATGTGACCACATGGTAGTAATTTAGAAGGGAAAGGCGACCAAATGGTCGCATTTTAGGATTTAGGGTTTAGGATTTAGGGTTTAGGGTTTTTTAGGGTTTAGGGTTTTGGAGAGAAATGCGACCATTTGGTCGCAATTATGGGCGGTAACTTTAAATTTTCATGAAATTAATGGCGGTGAATTTAAGTAATGCGACCATATGGTCGCAATATTTGGCGGTGAATCTCATAATTGCGACCAGATGGTCGCAATAGTTGATGGGACTCGTGAAATGACAGCTGTTCTTGGTAATGGTAATTGGGCGACCAGCTGGTCGCTTTTTCAATAAATGCGACCATATGGTCGCATATGTATCTGAAAATGCGACCATATGGTCGCATTTTCCCCAGCACGCGTGACTGTTCATTTCCTGTCATAATTACATATTTGCGACCAAATGGTCGCAAATTATGATTTAAATTCCCTTCCCTTTCCTTTCCCCCGTTTCTTTTCTTTTCTCCGTTTTTCTTTCTCTTCTTTTCGCTTTTCTCTTCTTTCTTTGCCCTTCTCTTTTTCTTCCTCTCTTTTTGTTCTTTTCTCTCTTTCCCCTATCCCGTTCCCCGTTATTTCTTCCCGTTCCCATTCCCATTCTTACTCTAAACCGAAAACCCTCAACCCCCAATCCCTGGTTTCGATTACACGAGGTTAGTTTTCGTAACAAATTGAAGTTTAGTTTAAGAATTTAGTTTACTTAGTTTTAGTTTTTAGTTTTGTTAATTTAATTAGTTTTAGTTTAATTTAGTTTTGTTAATTTAATTAGTTTTAGTTTAATTTAGTTTTGTTAATTTAATTAGTTTTAGTTTAATTTAGTTTTGTTAATTTAATTAGTTTTAGTTTAATTTAGTTTTGTTAATTTAATTAGTTTTAGTTTAGTTTAGTTTTGTTAATTTAATTAGTTTTAGTTTAGTTTAGTTTTGTTAATTTAATTAGTTTTAGTTTTAGTTTTAGTTTAAGTAGTTTAATTTAATTAGTTTAGTTTACATTAACTAATTAATTAGTTTACTTTAATTTTATTACTTTAAGTAATTTTAGTTTAATTAATCTATAGTTTAATTAATCTAACTTAGTTTACTTTAATTCAATTTAAGTAGTAATTAATTTAATTACTTAATCTAATTTAGTTTAATTACTTATTTAGTTTATTTAAGATAGTTTACTTTAATTTAATAAAATTAAACTAAATTAATTTATAATTACACTAGTTTAACTTTTAATTTTAGTTTAATTGATGTAATTTAGATTACTTTAATTAAATCAATTAATTTAAAGTAGGGTAATTAATTCAAATAGTTTAACTTCAATTATACTTAAGTAGTTTAAATTAATGAGTTACACTAATTTAATTAATTAATTTTAGTTTAATTATTAAATAAAAATTGTTTAATTACTTAATTTTAGTTACATTTGATTAAAGTAAAGTACAATTAGGTTAATTTAACTAAAATTAATTCAATTAAACTTTTAATTAATTAATCTTAAGTTTAATTGAATTAATTTTAGTTTAATTGAATTAATTAAGTTTAATTGAATTGATTAGTTATAACTAATCAATTAATTTGAATTAAAGTAAATATAAATTAGATTAATTGAACTAAAATTAATTCAATTAAACTTAAGATTAATTAATTAAAACTAAAAGTAACTAATCAATTAATTTGAATTAAAGTAAATTAAAATTAGATTAATTGAAACTAAAATTAATTGAATTTTAGTTTAATTCAATTAATTTTAGTTCAATTAATCTAATTTTACTTTACTTTATTTCAAATTAAATGATTAGTTTATTTTAGTTTTACTTAATTAATCTTAAGTTTAATTGAATTACTTTTAGTTCAATTAATCTAATTTTAATTTAATTTTATTTCAAATTAATTTGATTAGTTTATTTTAAATTATTTACTTAATTTATGTTAGTTTAATTTACATTATTTCATTAATTAATTAATTAAATAAACTAATCAATATTTTACTTACGTAATTAGTATTAAATTAGTTTATTTTGGTTGTAGGACTATGACCAGGCGGACGACATCCTCCCCAGGTCAGGCGAGCCTGACGACGCGGTGACGAGGGGTCTCCGCAGACGCCATCGGGCGTTGCCCCCGATGCGGACCTGACTACGGAGGAGTTGGACATCCTCTTGATTCTGAGACCGGACTTGCCGCCACGCTCGATGATGGAGTCCCTGAGACCGAGTCTGCGACACCACGGCCGCCGCGGAGCTCCCTTGCCACGCCTCCGGGCTTAGCATCAGGGTATGCGTCCTGGGTCGGCGTCCGGTGTGCATCGGCGGATCCATTGGCCCCCTCGACTTCATGCACGCAGTGTCTCGGGTCGCACTCTACCCTTCGATTGAAGGGGATACGTAAGTAATTTTGTTTACTATTTTTCAAAGTGTTTTT